>OX638391.1:5708780-7060581 GCA_951813805.1 Limnephilus auricula
TACGCACAAACAGAGATTTTATTAAAACGTCTTAAGATGATCCACTAGTCCTTGACTCATTCGGAATCGGGCGGAGCGAACGATTTTTGGGCGTTTACCAATAAAAACCCTAATCTCTAGCAAACAACAGTGTTTTGTTATTCCGCAAGTATATTTTTAAAGATCGAAGCGCCGCGTAGACTAAAGCATGTCCGTTTGCCCCGGGCCCTGGGCGTACAATGAGCGACGGGCTAAAATCCTTCTGTACATGGCATAAGGATGAAATTCGCACTTACAAATTCGTTGGGTACCGCCTATTTTTATTCACTGAAAAGAAACGTCGCCAAAATGCACGTTTTATATTATTTTGTGAAGTTCAGATACAAATATTAAAATGTTTTCCGATCACTCTATAAAAAACTTAATTAGCTACATTATTCAATAAAACAACACCAGAAAAAAGATTTGTAAGTAGGAGATTTTTCACTTATAACCATTTTTTGTAGGTCAGACTCATAATTTTTTTCTAAGCTTATTAAAAAGCTTATCAAAAAAATACTCGATCACTTCAAAGGCCAAGATGTGTTCTACTCACAGTATTTAATTGAAGCATCTATATTATTTCTAAGCGATCAAATTTTCAAAACTAATACACAAGATTTTATACGATTTTGCATTTTTCCGCATGTCTTCACCTTAATATATTTTACACGACAACACGATAACATACATTTAATCACCGTTCATACTTACTAGGGTAAGAAATCCATTAGTTACGAGGGGGGCAATTTATATAATTGCCTTCCAAATGATATTAAAAACGAAAAAAGTATAAATTTGATTAAAAATTATTCATTTTTATTCACAAACAACAAAATAGTGAAAGTAAATATTATCATCTTAATATATAAAATAAAGTCGGGTTAGTTACACCATTTATAACTCAAGAACGGCTGAACCGATTTTTATCATCTTTGATTTGTTGGATTTGTCTCCGTCCCGATTAACAGAATAACTATTAAAACATCGGAAAAATAATTATGAAGAAAATTATTTTTTCATATATTTTGTATGGAACGGCTTTTCAAATAATGTGCGTTAATCGACATAATTTGAACCAATTCGAACTGTCAATGGTGTAGTATGCCGAACATTTCGTGCTTAGTCAACAGCTCAATTTCATTTTTTGAACTTAGAGTAGGTACCTATTTATTTTAACTTAATAAAAACTTAATTTATTTCAGCTAATAAAGTAAACACAATATTTATTGATTCTGAGGCGGTACGAAGTTTGCCGGGTCAGCTAGTTTAGAATATAATATAATGTAAATGTACTGTAATGTAAAAAGTATGTAATTTAAAATTCTAGTAAGTGAAAATGTTATTTTCTTTTTTCTGGGATAAAAATTGATAACAAAAAAATTTCAAATAAACTTGACTATGAGAGCACGATACTGATGTCGCTGGGAGTGACTAGCTTCCGTTGAAAAGAGCAAAGCTAATCTACATTAGCCATAAGCAGTAATTAAGATCTTTGTTTGAGCATTATATCACGTTCTTTAACATATTATTTATTTTCTGTGAACAACTGATTAACCACGTCAAATAATTTCACTTTATATAATTAATGTGTTCATTAAATGTGGCTGCAAATCACAGAGTTTTCAGGGTCGTTAAGACAATATTGTTAATTGTAAGTTTTCATAGAATCCACAGAATAGTACACGCCAAACTTTAAGGGGATACCCGGCGGTGATTTTTCCATACGAACGTATTCCCTATTTATCTCTCTGGATTTTAACTCTAGAGAAAATATTGTTTTGACATAAAATAGATATCAATTACTAGCGGGTCGGTACTTTTTGTTTTTTTTTTGATAAGTTACTTTTTATAGAAGTTATGACCTTCCAAAAATCAATAAAATTGACTGGTTTAAACGCCGTCAAAATACGTTCAGTATACAAACTAGACAATGTTTTTGTAAAAAAAGCAAAAGGTACAGACATAAAATAGTTTTTTCTTATGTAGTCGGTAAAAACAAAATTGCAAATCAGTCCACTTTTGGAGGAGAAAAGTGGGGAATACAAAACATCGATTTTAGTTAGGTATTAGTAGCCCGAGGTGCATTGCCCCTTTCGCTCAATATCCGATGGAGTAAGAGCAACAGTGACAGCAACAATTTAGTAAAATCTATTTTTCAAATTTCTCCACCACCCGGGTATCATCTTAATACCAGCCTTAACATTCTCGCGCAATAAGAAATTTGAGTTATTTTTTTATTTTTTTTTTTTATCAATGTTCACATGCAAATTTAAATACTTTTAACTCTACAAGTTTGAATTTGATTAAGCCCGCGAAAACGCCCGACACGGTACGAGAGAGTGTGTGACGTCATCTGGTCCCTTGTTTGTGTGAAATATAAGGGAAAATATTTACAAAACCGTGACACGCTTAATATGGACAAAAAATACATTTAAAAAGTTGTAGTAGTTAGATATTAACTAGTACTAATCAATTCAGTTACCGGAATTTCGAAAAAAGTGCATTTGATGGTTATTTTTTCAATTTAAAAACACGAACTGTCATTTTGCACCGACCGCTATGTTAGGAACTGTTGCAAGTTTTGTAAATATTTTCCCATATATTTCACACAAACAAGGGAGCAGATGGCGTGAGA
Source organism: Limnephilus auricula (assembly GCA_951813805.1). Classification (NCBI taxonomy): domain Eukaryota; kingdom Metazoa; phylum Arthropoda; class Insecta; order Trichoptera; family Limnephilidae; genus Limnephilus; species Limnephilus auricula. The sequence goes on from OX638391.1 coordinate 5,711,437, forward strand.
CGACGTCACACACTCTCCAATCTCTGACCGCGTGTTTTCGCGGTTTTTAATAAAATTCAAACTTGAAGAATTAATTTAATTATAAAAAAGAACTTTAAAAAAAAAAGTACTGATATTAAAGTTTGCATGTCATCTTCATGAATATATTTTTTATAAGTCAAAATATTTTTCACTCAACTTCCTTATTAATGGCTTTACAATATACGTAAGCGAACGAGAAACATGTAAAAACATACGTGCGACAGTGAAAGACGTTGCCGGGGATGCCACTTTTCTGACCTAAAACTTGCCTATTGCGACGACTTCTGTATCAACGTCAGACCGGTTTTAAAGTTTAGCGTGTACTATACTTAGGCTGGATTCAGACGGTTCACTAATCGTTCATTTCTGTATTTCATTCGGCCTATTTTACTCGGGATGACACGTCTGAACATGAAATGAAACAAAAGTGAAACGAAGTTGGGAACATTCGCTCGAGTAACCATAGAGTAAACCTTCACTCGAGTGAACCGTCTGATTCCAGCCTTATTCATTCTGAATGACCCATTTTGAATGCCGCACAAGAGTCCCAACTGTCCAGAATCATTGAAACTATTGTATCCCCATTGGTTATGTTACGAGGGAGTGGGAAAGGGACACAGATGGGAAAGAGGAGGGCTGGGAAGTACCTGGCTATTCAGATCTAATCTCCAAACATAATTCTGAATGGTGGTGTGTCACCAGGGCGATGCTGAGAGTATCTGCCACTCCTAGATGTGCTGCAAATATACCTACTATAATTTATTTTTTTATGTGAATACCGCAAAGAGTCCCAGCTGTTCCCAACCATCTGCAGCCAGTGAGGCTAAGGCATCCCCGATTGGAGTATGTTGTGAGATTGAAGGTAGTGTGAAATGGGAATAATGAAGGTTAGGAAGTACCTGGTTATTCAGATCTGGGCACTAAACACGGCTAAAGCCATTTCAAGCAACATTTTAATTTAGAATAGTAGTCTTTCACCTGTGCAATACTGAGAGTAACCTTCACGTGGTATTTGGGGGTAAAGAGCATTAATTTCGGAAGATGATTCTACATGACAGAACTAGCTAGTAAAAAGTATTTTTTACTTCTACCATCATAAAGAATCAATTTCAAAGTTAGTGCACTTAATAATACTTCAGACACCATGTATATTATTATTTTGAACTAATTGTGAAACAACACACAATAGTTCAATAAAAATTATTGCCCACACCGGGATTTGAACCCGCGTCCTCCTGATTTGTAATCCTAAATTACGACCACGGAGACCGTCAAACTACCGAGGTAAGAAAATAAGACAAGGTAATGTTTTTTAAAACTTTTTATTTAATAAATTCCTTCGTTCTTACACCTTTTACACAAAACAGAAATAAATCAATTTTTTTTATTTGTAAAAATTTTAATTATAACATTATAAATATATTTTATTTAACATCTTATATTAAATTACTACTCTTCCATTTAAAGCATTTGCTTGTGTATTTATTATAATATATTAATTATTAAGATGGAGCGACAACGTCCTGAAAGTCCTATCTACCTTGGAGTTTCCAAACTGGAGGGAGCTGGTACAAAGGAGAGATGAGTGGAGAAAGAATCTTGAGTAGGCCAAGATCTATCAGGGGTTGTAGAGCCAATGATGATGATGATGAATATATTCATTGTTACATTTAAAAATATACTTTTATTGCTTATGTTTTATCTAAGTAGCGGTTTAATCATTGAGGAAGAAAATAATTCTACTAAATCTAAACGTAACTTGAGAGAGAACAAGACACGGAAAATAAAATGGTAACGGTCGCAACTTTGAATCGCACCCAGGATCTCTTTGTATGTTTTCTATTTAACTACGTTTTGTTATGTTGTGTTATTTTGTGTTGTGTTATTTTGTGTTGTGTTGTGTTGTGTTGTCTTGTATTGTGTTGTGTTGTGTTGTGTTTTTTTTATGTTAGGTTATGTTATTTTATGTTATGTTATTTTATGTTATGTTATCTTATTTTATGTTATGTTACGAAACTAATATCCCTTATGTGCAGGGCTCCTTAAATGTAAAATTTATTTATATATTTTTTTTATTTAAATTTATATATTTTTTTAATTTTTTTTTATGATACTTTTTTTTAATCACAGATATAATAAATTTATGGGAATACATATTTCATAAACAGGATTACTAATGGGATACGTTTTTAGATTTTCACGGCCAAAAGCATTTTCGTTGTTTGTTTTTGGGGTGTTATGCCGTGTTGGATACCTCCTTCTTTAGCCAACGTTTCGGACAGCATTGCAGTGTCCATCATCAGGGCAGATCCGACACATCGTCGGATTTGCCGGATCTGCCCTGATGATGGACACTGCAACGCTGTCCGAAACGTTGGCTAAAGAAGAAAATAGCGCAACACGGCATAACACCCCAAAAACAAACAACGAAAAAGGATTACTAATGTTACACCCTGTAAATATATAATAATAAGCTAACCAAACAACAAAGCCTTAAGTTTGGTAATGGAGCATAAACCTGGCAGAGGAATGATCAAAATATACGGAATGCTGTAGAAATGATATCCCTGAGGCGTATGTGTGGTTAAACCATGTATGACTGTATTAAAATATAATTCTAGGCTGATGTGTAATTAACAAAATTATGAAAGGAACGCTCAGATGGCGTGGGATGTATAACAGACGCACAAAGAAAAAAATGTAAGGATGAATGTAAATGTTATGACGCGGAAGTGAATAGTAAAAGAAGTCGGGTACGTCGAGGAATATATGTACAATCAAGTGAACCAAATCAATGGTCAGAATATCAGGAGAGTATGTTTGAGATGACGCGAGATATGAATGCGAATGAATAAGTGCAGACAGAGTTGTATAGTGGTACATCATATCTGCCTACCCCTGCGGGGAAACGGCGTTATGGTTGGTTAGTTAATAATAATACTGTTTTGTTATTATCCACGTGTATGGAATCATTGGGGAAGTGACTAGACATCTCCTTCCACTGCGCGGGGCTCTGCGGCGTCGTTTTTGGAGATCACCCACTGCCGGCGGTTCATGATCTCATCGGTGATGGAGTCGTGTACCACTGGTGCAGGTGCAGGTGCAGGTGCGGGTATGGGCGATATGGGCTTTCGCATCAGTAAGCGCACCGCCAGCATCACGCCCAACAACACCTGCAGCACAATTAGCAGCGCCATCACTTCGCCGCCCCACAGCATCAGCGCGAGCACGTCGATGATCATCATTGCTATCACGTGCCCAAATATATGCATCAACTCATTCAGATTCACCGCACCCATTACACAATCGGTAAAGTTCTCACGGTCCGCAGGCTTCTCTTCCGGCAAACCCCGCTTGCCTTGATCACCTTCCACGGGCACTGCAGGCACCTCCCTGAGCAGCAATTCGACGGATTCCTCTTCATTTGGTGTACAATTCATCTCCACAAGCAGCGCATCCCGCGTGCTTCGTGCAGTTTGCATCATTGGACGCACACCATGAACGGGCACCGCGCGCACCTCCCTAGGCAGCAATTCACAGGACTCCTCTTCATCTTGGTCGGATACAAAGTGCATCTAAAACAATAACACGCAATTGGTGTAAGAGGTGAAAACGAATTACCGTTTACACTAAAGATCAAGAAATAACAGTCTCGTCTTGGTTTGGTCTAAATCCACCTTTAGTAAAAGCAGTGAGTGACGATAGAAGTACGTTTAAAGTACCTACTCGTATACCTACATATATGTACATACAAGAGTTAAGTTACGTACTAGATTTACTTTATGGGGAATATGAACGCCAGAAAACTCCGCGTATTTTTGGTATTATCTGCATGAGGAAAGCAGCGTCAAAGTTGTTTTTATTTTTTATGAACAATTTTACAAGAAAGAAAGATAGTCAATCAATAAAGTCAAAAATATTCTTAGTCATAAAAGGGGTATTTTTAAAAAGTTGTTTCTTTTCATATTTATCTAATGAAAAAACTAATTATTTAGTACTTTGCGCTAATATTTTTTGTAACGTAATTAATAATTTTATTTTAATTCCATTCGTTGAAAAGGTAGGAAATGCTTCAATGTATCCATAGCAAGACAATTTGGAAGGCGGGTATGAGTACCGCCGCCCCGGGAACCATTTTTTGGACGACCAACACCTCTGCCACAGGTCACCCCAAGTGGTTCGCTACGTTTGGTGACTTAGCAGGGGTGCCCGGGTTCAAGGGGTTAGGTTTGTCCGGGTCTTGGGGGCGGATGCGTCTGCTGACCATCTGCGTGGCAAGCCGGATCGGGAGAGACTGGTTAAGGGAGACATTTTGATCTTTCCAGCCGGACCCTCTCGACCCATCGCCTTGCACCGAAGTGGGAGGGATGGCTTTACACAACCATCACTCCTGGACATATTTATCCCCAGATTCCTACCCATCCCTCAAACCTTTTTTCCTTCCCAGGTCTTCCTCTCCTTCCTTTATCTTAGCAAACCCTCCACACAGCATCTTCAAAGATGACATTTTTTCATATTCATAATGTAAACCGATTCGTAGTAAAGATAAATCTAAATAGTGATTTGGCTATAACTTCTTCTTAACCAGTGATTCCTGATATTATTTGGAAGTAAAAAATGTAACTGATAGTTGGTTCCACGACAAATCAACAAATTGGCATTTCAACACTTCTAGGAAAAGTTTTTTTTTTTTTACAAATATCCTCCTATTTAATATTATTTATTCATCACTTAATGACTTTTTAAAGGAGGTGACGAAGTTGCATGTTGTTGAATTGTCCAATCACCCAATATATCTAGAACGTTTTCGTTCAATTTATTTTGACTTACGTTTGGATCTTTGGATCTTCAACTGGTGTTTAAGGTGGACACAGGATGGAAATTGTTACTTTGAGAGACGCCCAATCTGAGGAAAAGAATGAAAACACATTTTGTAAAGGATTGCACACAATTAATTAATTTAAAAAAATATATGGTATATTTTGCGGCACGCTCCAGAGTGTAAGATACTCTCAGTAGACCACTATTCAGAATGTAAGAAATTACTTTAGCTAAAGTGACCATATCTGAATAGCCAGGTACTTCCCTACCTTCCTCTTACCCAACTCCTTCCCCTCCCCGCTACCTTCCCCTCCCCACTACCTTCAATCTCACAACATACCCTAATTGGGGATGGCATAGTCTCACTGGCTCCAGACGGGAGCAGTTGGGACTCTCGTTAAAAGAATTCATATTCTTCGCTTTCGTAGATGGCGGGCGTGTAGTATTTTTACTGATAAACGCTTTTAACAAGATATGCTTTGAAAAATTAAGAAAAATTTATTGTTCGCTACACAAGCAAAATGAATATTAATAAATAGTTTAGTCAATTAAAAAAATCAAATCTTTCAAGAAAGGCTAACAATTACAATATTGGATTGAATCACCGATGAAATATTGTATTTGTAAAGTAGAATATGAATTATTTTTACATTCACCTTAAACAATAATGTCAAATAAACATTATTTAAATTTGAATTTTGAAACTTTGGAATAAAAAGATCTGTCATGCGATAATGGGATCTATAGTAAGCTACTTAATAGTTTATTATCGAATGAAGTTACGGTGACTGATGACATCTTTCTATTCCAAGGGGTCGATTTTATAAAGAAGTTAATAAACCTGGCGGCACTAACCTCGGTACACGGGTTGTATATTTGTAACTGCATGTGTAAGTAAGTAAGTGATGTTAGGCGATTACTAATATTGTTATGCGCTTTAGCAGAATAAACATAAATTAAGCACGTCCATATTGTGTCGATGAATAGAATAGCTGCTAAGCACAGCCACGGGTAAAAGATAAAGGTAATTATTATTATTGAAAATGCTGCATTGTGTCCAGAATAAATCGTAAAAATAACACGAATCGAATTCCTTTTCGAAGCGTTATCTCGCCATCTCGGAAAATTCACAAATAACAGTAATGTTTTAAAACAGTACACTTTCTGTATTAAACCTTATTAATATAATAGAAATCCCGTTATATTCTTATATGATATCTTTTTTCGACTACCTACACAGTTAGCAAACGAATTATTATGTACCAATGATATCGACATTTTTAATGTGACAAATTCGACGTTTAAAACATAGTGAAACATTTTTTCGGACAATTTGAGTATATTTATTTATATACCCGTGATTTATACTGACACATTTCTTATTATTATTATTAATTTCCTCATATTCTTACAAATCATTTCATTACTAAAACCCTAATAAATTAATGTGATATGCAGTTTTGAATTCCTCAAATTTCGGGAATTTTGAAGATTTTTCAAGAATTGGGTATTTTTCGCAGAGAACCTTTTTGAGGAAAAAATGAGGGGATTCTGGGCATTTCTTGATTATCCAACCATATTGATGATGCATATCCATATCCGAATATAGATAATATCCATATCCCAAATAATAAAAAAATAAATGCAAAATTTAATGAGGTAAAGGAACTTATGGGGAAGTGTGGGAATTTAATTAATTCAATCTATTGTGGGTATTTTAGAACACAGGCGTTGGAAACCCTACTGACATGTGAAAAATTATTTTATAAATTTACATCAATTTTATTCCTTTTTACATGATTTTAAAATAACACGGTTTACGAAGCTTAATGGAAAAATGAATTATTAAGTATTTTAATTAATGAAGATAATATTAGCGAAAGTCAATCGAAAATCCGAAACAGAAAAAGATACGGATTCATCTCAGATGTATTCTTCATTAATTAAAATATTATAATTTGAGGTTTAACTCTTTAAGTTAAAAAAGTTAAAAATAAGAATTATTAAGTATTAAGAATTAAGTATGAGTAGAATCGAATCGAGAAAGAATATTGAAATATATTGAAATTTCTAGTGATGAAAACGGTGCGTTTGTATAAGGTGGAGCAAGAGAGACTGTGAAATAAATTACATTTATATACATTTTGTTTTGAAGAGTTTTAATTTTCAATGTACTATCGTTATTTAAATTTTAATTTTTATGCTACCGGTTTCGACACATCCGTGTCATTCACTAGCAATCTTAAAACTGTCGGATGTGTCGAAACCGGTAGCATAAAAATTAAAATTTAAGTAACGATAGTACATTGAAAATTAAAACTCTTCAAAACAAAATGTCTAGAAATTGTTACATAGTTAATGCCCAAGAAATACAAAAAATTACATTTATATAGTCTAACAAACCTCCCATTTCCCTATGTAGTTACTGCTTTTTTATCAGTGGATAATTTCAAAATTTTAAAGAATTAAGGCTACCTAGGATATTTGCTAACATTGATTGAACTATGTATTTATTTGTCATGTCATAAGTAAATCCAATTACAAACAGGTCATCCCCTAAGTAGCAGTGGCGGTCCGTGAGTTTTTCAGTGAGCTAGAGTGCTAAGATTGAAAAAAAAAAGTTATTGATGTTTTGTATCTGTAAATGATTTTTTTTTTTAAATTTCTAATTTTTGTATGAAGATTTTCAGGATTCTTTCAGTCTTGGGATGCGCCGCATCCACATACTAAAAGATCTTCATAAAAAAAGTCGAAATTAAAACAAAAAAAATCATTTTCAGCTACAACAATATCAATAACGTCGTTTTTTCAATCTTAGCCCTCGGGCTCACTGAAAACTCACGGACCGCCACTGCTAAGTAGGTACCTGGGAATCCTCAAAAGACACAAAAAATATTAATTATTGATCCAGTTAATGAATAATGTCGAAGTCTAACATGCTAATAATATATATATATATATTTAGAGCATATTTATAACCTATTACATATTATGAACTGAATTTTTTTTTATTGAATACCAGCTCCAACTTTCCTTAATAACAAAACCAACGAGACTATAGCATCCTCTCTTTGACCAATTATGGTATGTCGTGAGGCTAAGGATAGAGGAGGGGAAAAAATATTTAAAAATCTAGATCTAGACACACTGAACCCTAGATTCCTACCCAACCCGCATACCTTTTTCCTTCCCAGAACTTCCTCTCCTTCCTATCTTTAAAAATACCCTCCACACAGCATCCCCAAAGATTACATAGGCCCTGAGGAAATTAGCTCTAAGGGCGTGAATAAATAAATAAATTATTTTCCTCAGGGCCTTCCGTGTGGACCTAATGTAAAAATAAAAAAAGCACCCTTGATTTTTCACAAAAAACGGCGTTGCACAAATTATCCAAATTATTATTAGTTAATGTAAATGACTCACTGTTTTGTAATGTTGGAAGGGCTACCAGAAACTGGAGTGCAGCTACCACTTGTTCACCCGCAGATCAATCGGAACTAAATGCAACCCGCAATCGGGCGGATCTGGTGAGTTGTTTAGATACCTTTACATTATGCACCTACATGTCATGTGACCAAGTGTACTTATAATAATATAAGTAGCGTTGCGTGAATTTTTTACACGTAACTTTGAATTATAAACGGGGAGACCGGGGACAGTTGTACCAATTTGACTTTTATGTCAATAATGTTTATGAAAGAAATACTCATACTGAACGGCAGATAATTTAGTTGTCTACAAAATTCTTATTCTATGATTTTTGAAGTAAATACTTCTTTACGCACGCTTGACTTGAGGGGTAAACTGGCTAATGCGTTACGGAAATTACAGTGTTACGAGGCGAATGATAATAAATTAAAATTAATTTTCTGGTTCATTCCTTACAATCTAATCGTAACAACAGAAATGTCGTAGTAATGACGTTTGGAATGGGTGCTGGCATTTATGCTGACAATAGTTGTGTTGTTGTTTCTCACATTCTAAACGTTAAAATCTAACTAATAACTAGCACTTTTTCGATTGGAATTTTTTGAATTTCTTGCTGCAAATGTGAATAAACGTCGCCCTCTAACTAAAATCCGCATCAAAAAAGTTTTATTTTAAACTTTATAAGAATTAAATCAACAATCCCATTCTAAGCGTAAATCCCATAATAAAATTAACCAAATTTTCGTTTAGAGTGTGCGAACTCAGTGCATCGAAACGACTGATTTGTCACGATAATTGGTAACAATCCAAATGAATCTTCAATATAGATTCTTATACACTGATGGTTGGAATGGTTTTATTCGATGCCAGAAAGAAAATTAGATTAGATTACTAAATAAGTATTTATTTCAGTCGTGTGGTCTAAAGCACACTCGTATTTTTTCAAATCTTATAAAAATTGAGCTATAAGCGCATTAACAAATGGGGAAATGTTACAACTAACCCCTACCCCGGGGTTAGTTGTACCAGTAGCGGAATTAAAATTAAAACACAGAATGAATGGATAAAGTTTTTTAATTTTAATAATTTCATTGAGGCAAAACAGTTTTTGGTCGGTATATAAAATTACTATTTAAAATTTCAATTACATTGAACGTAATACACAATTTATCTGACCGCAAGAAAAGTGTTACCAAAAACCTTAACTATTGTAAAACAATAAAATGACAATACAAATATATATTAATACCAAAGCCTGTTTTAAACTCAAGAAAAAGAGAAGAAAAAAAAATTCTCATATGAAAACATTGTGGTACAATTGTCCCCTCAAACAATGTATATATATAAATTGTTCAATATGATACTTAAATAAAAGGTCCTTTAAGGCTCGATCTCGACAAAATAAGAATACGCGTGTTTTATTAAAATCTCGATAATGCTACAAAATTAAAGTTTTCAAACAAACATGATTTTATTATTATTGTGATTTATTTTGGTGGTTTTATGCAGCGATATGATTAAATATGACGATGGACACTGTCAAGCTATCTGAAACGTTGCATAAAGCAGGAGCAATACCCCATAAATAAGTCACTATAATACCTAATTTAATTTTTAATTTTAATATATACCATTAATAACATAAGGGTTCCACTTTGTCCCGCGGGCTACTGACGATTTTCTGCACGTGTCAGGGCTATCGCCTGACAACACAGTATAGTATTATGTACCTATTATATTAAGGGGGTTATTCGCCTTGGTACTACTGACCGGTGGTACTATTTTCCCCGGTCTCCCCTACTTACATATTAAAATAAGTACTTACATAAGATAAAGTACAAAAGGTAACTCATTGTGTATTAGAAGGGAAATTAGTCTATGACAGATTGATCCCCAGAAATTTGGTCCCCCGGCATACTTATATACAGTATGCAGTCGGTTTAGAAAATACGGTATACCAACTTACACAAAATATAACTAAGTGTCCCAAAGGGGTGTGCAGAGAGAATTTACTGTGTATTATAAGGTAAATTAGTCTATGACAGATTATATACAGTATGCAGTCGGTTTAGGGAAAATACGGTATATCAACTTACACAATTTATAACTAAGTGTCCCAAAGGGGTGTGCAGAGTGAATTTACTGTGTATTAGAAGTAACTCACTGTGTATTAGAGGGTAAATTAGTCTATGACAGATTATATACAGTATGCAGTCGGTTTAGGGAAAATACGGTATATCAACTTACACAAAATATAACTAATTGTCCCAAAGGGGTGTGCAGAGAGAATTTACTGTGTATTAGAAGGTAAATTAGTCTATGACAGATTATATACAGTATGCAGTCGGTTTAGGGAAAATACGGTATATCAACTTACACAATTTATAACTAAGTGTCCCAAAGGGGTGTGCAGAGTGAATTTACTGTGTATTAGAAGTAACTCACTGTGTATTAGAGGGTAAATTAGTCTATGACAGATTATATACAGTATGCAGTCGGTTTAGGGAAAATACGGTATATCAACTTACACAAAATATAACTAATTGTCCCAAAGGGGTGTGCAGAGAGAATTTACTGTGTATTAGAAGGTAAATTAGTCTATGACAGATTATATACAGTATGCAGTCGGTTTAGGGAAAATACGGTATATCAACTTACACAATTTATAACTAAGTGTCCCAAAGGGGTGTGCAGAGTGAATTTACTGTGTATTAGAAGTAACTCACTGTGTATTAGAGGGGAAATTAGTCTATGACAGATTATATACAGTATGCAGTCGGTTTAGGGAAAATACGGTATATCAACTTACACAAAATATAACTAAGTGTCCCAAAGGGGTGTGCAGAGAGAATTTACTGTGTATTAGAAGTAACTCACTGTGTATTAGAAAGGAAATTAGTCTATGACAGATTATATACAGTATGCAGTCGGTTTAGGGAAAATACGGTATATCAACTAACACAAAATATAACTAAGTGTCCCAAAGGGGTGTGCAGAGAGAATGTACCGCAGAATAACAATTTTCATTCTTATGCATCAATGATATAAAACTATTTGTCTGTGTACTGAATATACCAGAGAATATGTAGTACAAAATTGGACTAATATTGGAAAAAACTGATAAGCTCTCGGGTCACCAAGAGAAATGTGGGTTATTTCGAGATTATATTTTTTAATTATTATTTTTTTTTAAATATGAATATTGCACAAGAGTCTCAACCGCCTGGAGCCAGTGATATTATGGCATCTCCAATAGGGGTATATTATGAGGCTGAAGGTAATTGAGAGGGGAAGAAGATGGGTAAGATGAAGGTGGAGAAGTATTTGGCTATTCAGATCTAGTCACCAAACACACTCCGGTCACCAAATAAAGCTATTTTAAGCAATGTTTCAATTCTGTCTTGCAACAGGATATCTTCCACTGTGGATCACGCCGCAAATGTATTTTTTATTATTTTTAAATGATTAATATTAGTTTTCCTGTCCTGTGTTTTTCGAAACATAATGTTTTGAAGGTCACGTGTGCAAAATTTCATCAATATTGGAATAAAACTGTAGATTTGTATACAGATAAAATTGTAGAAAAACTTTAGTCCCCGGCATTGCCCGCAACAGATGCAAATAGTAATTTTCTTATTTTTTTAACGTTATAAATGTGAAATTTCATCAGGAAGTATCAAAATTCTGCTTTAAGGGATGGAAAAGGGGAGAACTTATCGTACCAATACCGAACAAAAGTACACATAACTTTGTCGCAGCTACACAACGGTGTGTACCTTAAAGGTTTAATTAATACAAAATATAATTTTTTAATAGGTTCGTTTCGATTCCCAGAGGGGCGCGACGCGTGGGCTAGAGAAGTACGGACGGAAGGTAGCCGTATCGGGAGAGACTGGTTAAGGGAGAACTAACCAGCCGGACTCTCGACCCCTCGCCTTCCATCGCAATGGGAGGGATGGATTCATACAACCGTCAGTTCTGGACATACTGACCCCAGATTCCTACACACCCGTCATAGCTTTTTCCTTCCAAGAACTTCCTCGCCTTCCTTTCCCTAACTTGACCTTCCACACAGCTGACCCAAAGATGACGTAGACCCTGAGGGATTTTTTTACCCTCGGGTAAATAATTTTTTTACCTGTATGGAGCTAAGTAGATCCTCCCTTTTATTTCTACCTACACACCAAACGCGTAATCTTCATTGGCTCCGAGCACCGCTTTGAATGTCGGAGATGGTCCTGGGTCGATCGTGATCGACCCGATCATTTTGAATCGATCACACCGATTATCGACCGGATCACTTTTTCAAAAAAGATTCGATTCATGAGCTGTCAGCATCCGTAAATGTGTTTAAAAAACTTGCCACGATTAAATTGATTATCTGTTAAGGAAAGAAAATAGGAAAAAGTGACCTTACTGCCAGAACACTGACACGCCCATTATACACTGTTGTCGGTTTATATAGTCGATAAGTACTTCTAGTTTATCTACCGACCCTTACCCATCGACATCTTATCGGAATCGACGGAGGTATTTACCTAGTACCTAGTACCCTAATTAATTCATATGTACACTTAGGAATCATACACATTATGTTACCAACATTTACATATTTTATTTAATAATATGGTAAGTACCTAGCAATATAAATTGTGTTTGTATGTACCAGCTATTATAAATTGAGTTTGTATGTACGAGCTATAAAATTGAGAAACGTTAACATATTAAAATAAAACTTTTAATAAATCACTTTCACACTAGTTATTATGTTATTAAAAATTTATAACGACGAACGTATTTGAAATGTCAGTGCACTTAAAACCATAAATGGAAATTCTGCGTTTTTGGCAACATTTTTGCCAATTTGCAAATTTAGTCGGCTGGCAAAAATGTGGCCAATTTGCAGAGGTAATTAACCCCTAAAAAATTGGCGTATTTTGTCTGAGGCTAAAAATATTCCTGCTTTGCAATAAAATCCAAATAAATGGAACATTTGTTAACGTATTCGAAAACTAAAAACTGTTTTCGAAAGGTTATGAAATAGGCTTTCAAATTTCTATATTAAAAATTACAATGTATTTTTTTTTATTTTATTATTTTTTTTGTGAAATCTTTAAAAAGTTTTAAAAATGGCTCACTTAACTTTTTTTTAACTAAAATTAATGATAATGAAAAAAAACAAAACACATACTTATTTCATTAGATAAATGAATTATAAACCGTACTGTCACCTCACTTTTTTTCGTTTCATGTAAAAAAAATTGTTAAAAATTTCACAAAGTTCCATACTTTTTTTTCAAATTGCTATCGGAAACTTTGGTTTCAGAAAAGGGTAAATTTTATTTTGTTGGTTTTCTTTTAGATTTGAATATATAGTTTGTTGTATTCTCTTTCCAATACCGTTAAGATCACATTTCTGACTATGATAGTAAGGGAAAAACAACGATTTCTGTGAGACCTATGTGAGCTGGGACAAATATGGTCTCCTGTGATTAAACGGGTTTTAAAAATATTTATTGTTATTATTTCAATACTTCTCGCAGGTTTGAATCTTCGATTAATTACAAGGCTAACATAGTAGTTCCACACTTTAATAAGAGATGTCTCGAATCTCTTCTGAATCATTTTTATTGACATATATCTACTACGGATCGAAAATTATTGAAATATTTTTTTATTACAAATCAATATATCTTGGGTTTACATATGCGAGTTTAATTATAATAAAATAAAACTTAATGTCCAAAATTATCGTCCAATCTCTATACTTCCAAAAGCTATTTCTAAAAAAAATTAAAGTGTCATTAAAGAAAGACTACTGAAATATCTCGAACACAACAAATCTCTCACGTCAACAGTATTGGTTCAGACGACGATCTAACACTAAATGTGCAGCCTTCGATTTTATATCAAATCTGCCGAAACATATAGATCACGGTAATTTTACGGCGGCAATATTTATTGATCTAAAGAAGGCTTTCAATACGGTGGATCATAACGTATTGATCGAAAAACTGAAACATTTGGGTATTGTTGGTACACCTCTGGAAGTTTTCCGATCTTACCTATCAAATCGCTTTTCGGCAGTATAACTAGGAAAAGAAACGAGTGAAATACGTACAATATTATGTGGAGTACCACAGGGATCAATTCTTGGACAATTGCTTTTTCTAATCTAAGTACATAACAAAGTGGGATATTAAAGGAACTATACAACTTTATGCGCATGATACGGTAATTATGTTTACTAAACCGAACCTAGCGGAGCTTGAAACGGAAACGAGTGTTGATATTTCCCATCTCACAAGCTGGTATAAACTAACCCTTAACATAAAAAAATTATATACATATCGGTAACAAGAAATTTTCAGTCTCGATATCAAAATTGGTGACAACTCCCTCTAAAAGAAATTGAGCACAAAATAGGTCTGATCGTAGATTCCCAACTCTCGTGGTATCTCCACATAAATCATGTAAAAGAGAAAATTACTCCCATAACTCAAGGATTATACCCATTCCTTTACTAACTTCAGTATACTATGCCATGGTACACTCGCACCTTTCCTATCTCTGCTGTATCTGGGGCTTTGCCTCAAAGAAATAGATAGTTGACCTGCAGGTGGTTCAAAACCGAGCTCTCAGAAAGTTCATGGACTTCCATTGGACACTCGTGTTAGGGACATCTATTCAGTTTCCGGTATCCTTCGGATATAAACATATATATGGACATACGTATAGATGGAGCTAAAGAAGTATTTACTTCAGTCGTGTGGTCTAAAGCACACTCGTATTTTTTTTTAAATAAAATATATAATTGTCTCGTCATTTTTGAAGTAAATATCTTTACGCACGCTTGACTGGGGATAAGCTAGCGAACGTGTAACGGAAATCGAAATGCGTCGAAAAGAGAGAGCAGGGCGCGCGCGCGTTTTCTTTCTCTCTTCCTCTCATAGCCAGTGCATGAAATATTTCAGTCAGTATTTTGAAATACCAGTTACCAGTGACGCGCAAAACGCAGAGGGGAGCGGACATCGATGTGCACGGCTTGATCGGGCGAGGCAAATGATAATAAATTTAAATAAATACTTATGCTTATAAAAAGAAAATTAAAATATGTGTATATATGTATATATTTTATACATATAAACATATATATGGACATACATATAGATGAAGCTAAAGAATTATTTACTTCAGTCGTGTGGTCTAAATCACACTCGTATTTTGTTCTATCTTATATCTCGTATCCTTGTGTTTTTCTTTCTTTACCTGTTTTCTCTTGTCTTTTGTTCTACTTAACCTGTCTTTATTTTTATTTTTATGCTGTACTGAATGTAAAACTTATATTTTGATATCAAAATACCTTTGTAAAATTGTAACTACTACTTCTATACCTCCCACGACTCCTACCTATGTAAGTACCTCCTGTCCCAAAATGAGTTTTGTAACTCATCAGGATTGCGCTAGCAGGAAGTAAAAACAATAAAAAAATAAAATTTAATAAATTATATCTATGACTATCAATTAGGCCGTAACAAGACACAGAAGTTATAATATTTAATATCGCTCCAAGTAGGTAATTTAACGAACGTATGAACGCCAATTTTAAAGTAAATAATTTGGGAGGTGGATTATGATTAGGCGGGTATGGTTACCACAGCCCCGGGAACCATTCGTTAAACAACCAACTCCATAGGTAACCCCTACTTGGTTCGCTACCAGTGACTTAGCAGGGGTGTCCGGTTCATGGGGTGAGGTTTGTCCAGGATGTGGATGCGAATGCCCATCAGATGCATGGCGGGCCGGATTGGGTGAGGCCGGATGAAGGAGCAACTTTGACCTCTCCAGTCGGACTTCAGAGAAAATTTTGTAGAAAATTTCAAATATATTTTTTGGTATGATTGAGGATTGAACCTTCTGACTGGCTCTTAACCTAAAGTAAGTAAGTAAGCTGTAATGTTTTAAATAATCTTTTTTATTTTTTTTGATTTTCCAATTTTTCAATAATTAAATCCTAAAAAAAATGTGTGTGCGGTTGAATGTACCTGAGTGCCACCAAAAGTAAATAGAATTCATTGTCATCGACAACGAGTATACCTACCAGGTTTCAGCTCGATCGGATGTCAGGAAGTGGGTTAATTTCCTCTTTCTTTTTTTACATTAACTCCACACAGGAGGCCCTGAGGAAAATAATTTTCCCTCAGGGCCTATGTCATCTTTGAAGATGTTGTGAGGAGGGTCTTTTTGAGGAGAGGAAGGAGTAAACGTGGGTCTTGAAGAGACTCGTGTTGTAGGAAGGAGGAAACACAGAGGCCGGCAAATCATTGTAAGTATGTGCACAGGTGCCGAGGGGATCAATGACGCTAGTTCCTCGGAGCATCTTCCATTGAAATACCGGTAGACCAAGGATAGCATTCCCACCCGACGCCTGTGCTCTAAAGATTGCAATCCGTTTGTTAAGACGGGAGAATCTATCAAGCGGACCGCCCGTTTCTGCACAGAGTCGAGGGTTTTTTTTTTCAGGTACATTCAATACCTATCTAGATTTTTTTTTACATTAACTCCACACAGGAGGCCCTGAGGAAAATAATTTTCCCTTAGGGCCTATGTCATCTTTGAAGATGTTGAATGGAGGGTCTTTTTGAGGAGAGGAAGGAGTGAACGTGGGTCTTGAAAAGACCCGTGTTGTAGGAAGGGGGAAACACAGAGACCGGCAAATCGTTCCACAGCCGAGCTGTTGAACACAAGAACGAGTCGTAGAAGCGTCCCGTTCTCATGTGACAAATGTCAACCGTGTACATATGTTGGGGGCTCTTCATTCATACATTCAAGCAATCAATAAAACAAAATAGAAATTCATATTAATGTAAAAATACCATCCGTCCAGCATCCGTCAATATGGAATAGCCCTTGGAATTTTTTTTCCGCTGGGTGGAGTATAAATAGGGTGACCTGGTCAACAGTGGATCAGTATGGTACAGTGGATCACTCCAATATCTCGAAAGTTCTTAGTGTGAGCGCCTGTATGTTCGGCTCTTAGGTAGGCGAATAGACGTGTGGTTCTGTTTTTAGTGTTTTTGTGGTAGGAGAAAAAAAATCACGTGAGTATATTTTTGCGTACCATTTCATTATTTTTTCCATGATACATGTTAGCATATTTTTGTTGTTATCAGTAGTTATTACTACATGTGTTAATACCCAGAAATATGTTTTATTCAAAAAGGTAAAGTCAGAATAATATGTTTAGTGAAAAATGGAGTGTTGTTATACAGTGGATCAGTGGATCACCTTACACTGTGGATCATGATCCACTGTGTACTACTGATGCTGGCTTTGTGTTGATTGTTTGTTTTTGTTTTATAGGATGCCTCGAAAAGGGATGAAAGAAAGAAAATAGGCAAACATACACAGGCGGAAATAGAAGAGGCATTAAAGCTAATTTCAGAAGGCTCAAGCATCCGTGGAGCAGCAAAGCATACAAAAATTGCCTTTACTATGTTATTTAATTTGGACGAGGCAGGAACTACCACAGTGCAGAAGACACAGAAGGTTATTGGACCAAGAGGCAACAAAAATTTAGGGAAAGTCACCAGCGCAGAAAGGGGTACTTTATATACAACCTGTTGTATTATAGGTGCCGGTGGTCAGGCATTACCACCAGTAATTACTTTTATTACAAAAGTAAACCCCAGAATGACGGCTAGGACTCCACTTGGCACATTAGCTTTAGCAGCACCATCGGGTTGGATGAACTGTGAACTCTTTGTCAGCGTGATGAAACATTTTGTGGAATACAGTCACGACAAACGACCACCATTATATCAATTTTCTGTTAATTTGTCTCTCTTAAACATCCGCTGAGTTTTATTAAATTATTTTGCTTTTTTAGATTATGGTTTTCGTTCTCTTTTTTCTTTTTAAATCCAGTAATTTTTTGTCTAGACTTAGGCTATTTTGTTTGTTCTTCACTTTCAATAATAAAAACTGCTTTATTTCTAGTATTTATTTTTTATTTAAAAGAAATTCCATCCTTGATCCACTGTTAAATATAGGTTGATCCACTGTGTACCACCAAGTCCCACAGTGGATCATTTTCCCTCATCGCCAATAAGTACATATTACTTTCCTCTCCATTTAATGGCGGAGTTTAAACTATTGCACATTACAAGAATGATAAACAATGAACCATTGTGAAAGTTTTCATTACAATGCCTCAACTGATGTTGAAGTTACATGCATTAAAAAAAAAGTGATCCACTGTTGACCAGGTCACCCTACATATTTAAAAAAATATATAAATAAAAAAAAACTTGTGTCGGGAAATGAATATCCCTGGAAGGATAGACGTATAAAATGCATATAAAGCAAGCGCATGAGTTAGAGCGAGTTAGAATTTATCGGTCTTCCTGAGACGGCCGATCGAAGGCTTTCGGCCATTGCTTCGTGATTTCCGAAAACGGCTTCCGATAAAGTGAAATTTGAATCTTTATTTCAGTGTAGTGTGACAAAAGCTTTTCAAAATGAAAATTTCAATTTTAATTTGGTTTTTCTTTATCGCTCGTTCGGGAGTGGCGCAGAGGTTTGGTAAGCCTTATTTTTTAATTAGAATTATAAATAAAAGCATTTCTATTTATTTTTTTTTATTTTATAAATCAACAAACAAGTCCCGCTAAGCCAATTGAATTGCCTTATCAGCAGGTGCTTATAATTTAGTAACATATACATAATTTACATCTTATATCTACAAATAACATTTTTTCATACACAATATAATTTTTTTTTTCCGATAGCCAATTTTTCACCATATATTTAACCTTATTCATAGAATTACATTGTTTTATAGTGTAAGGTAATAAATTAAATATCTGAGGTATGTTGTATTCAAACGTTCTCTGTCCGTACTTATTATTAAATTTTGGAACTATTAACCCGTCGTTGCGCGTGAATCTAGTGCTGTATTTATGTTCTAATTTATCTTTATGCTGCGGGGTAAATATATGCTGAATTATTATTTTGTGCCATAGTATAGCCTTAACAGATAAAATTTTGGCACTCTGAAATAACTACGGTGTATTATGTCTCTGTTTAAAAATATTAGGGACAACTAATAATTTTACAATTGCATTTTGTACCACTTGGACTTGTTTCAGATTGGTTATAGTAGTATTTCCCCATATTGTTAATCCATTTATATGATACTTATTTAATTGATTTATTTCATTTACAAAATCAATGATTGCCTCGCACTGTATTTGTTGCTTAGCGCAAACCCGTAAAAAATAGTGTGAGAAAGAAAAAAAAAACAGAACAAAAAAATGATTTAAAAAATTTGTGTAGTTATGTAAAAAACACACATTTAAATAATTTTATGGCAAAAAATATTACGTTATAGGTAGGTACTTTATCAATCTATCGCTTTATTACAATCGGCTCAAATTTTGAAAATGTCACTTAAATTCAAAGCTAATTCGAGTTTCCGAGTTTAAAACCAGAGTTACAGAAAGATACACAACCGATACATAATTTTTATGATCGCACTCTTTCTAGGTAAGTAATGAAAACTAAAAAGATTATTAGGTTTATTTTAGTTTTGATTTATTAATTATCTGGTCAGGAGCCCCTGAGTAGCTGAAAAAAAACCCTCGACTCTGATAGATTCTCCCGTCTTAACAAACGGATTGCAATCTTTAGAGCATAGGCGTCGGGTGGGAATGCTATCCTTGTTCTACCGGTATTTCAATAGAAGATGCTGCGCGGAACTAGGTTCATTGATCCCCTCGGCACCTGTGCATAGTAAAAAAACCAACATATGTACAAGGTTGACATTTGTCACATGAGAACGGGACGCTTCTACGACTCGTTCTTGGGTTCAATAGCTCGGCTGTGCAACGATTTGCCGGCCTCTGTGTTTCCTCCTTCCTACAACATGGGTCTCTTCAAGACCTACATTCACTCCTTCCTCTCCTCAAAAAGACCTTCCTCACAGCATCTTCAAAGATGACATAGGCCTTGAGGGAAATTATTTTCCTCAGGGCCTGTGTGGAGTTAATGTAAAAAAAATCTAGGTAGGTTACTGGTTGAAAAAGTTTTTTTTTATTAAATTAAATTAATAATTTTTTTTTAATATTTTCTACCATTTTACCCAGATTACATGGGTTAATAATTTCATAACTTTTATTGTGTGTAGAAGTATATACAGGGCGGTTTATTTACCAAATATATTGTTTATATCACATGGGCGCTACCCGGGCTTTATGCAAAAAAAATCGCAATCAGATGTAGACAGTTCTTTTTTATGTCGAGTGTGCAAAATTTCATCAAAAAGTAAAAATACTGCTTTTTGGGTGGGAACAGGAAATTTGGATGGTTTTTGAAATCTCATGTAGACAGTGACCTTCCTCTCATTTTCAAGGTCAAGTGTATAAAATTTGATCAACTCGGAACTGTAGATTTGTGTACATAACAAACATACGTCGCCCGCCCGCCACAAGTCACAGACACTCTTCTTTATATTAATAGACATAAGATATTTCGTGACCCGAGGGTTGTGGCTCAGCGTTTATTCTAAAAATCGGGGAGGGGAGTAGCATATGAGATTTGAAATTCATCATACACCAACAGAGAATCAGTCATAACTCCTCAACCGAAAGGGTTACAAAAATTATTCCTTGTGATCTAATATAATATAAGCTGAGCAGAAAAACATACATTATGCCCAGCGACGAACGAGACTCGTTTTCACGCAAAAAAGTAACAATAGTGTAGAGATACTTCCCATCCCATTTTTTTTTTAAATTCGTAAGTAATGCTAAGCTGTTTACGTAAAAATAATGGAAAAGATTAAGAAATGCAAAGAGCAATAAGAGCAAAGAGAATAATGTATAACGAGCTTGTGATTAGGCGCTTTTAGTATTCCCGCGGAAATTGAACGGTGACGGGAATGGCTCGTCTCATCTCATTTATTTAATACAAGTGAAGGAGACGCAATAAAATGATTACTTTGTGGCATATGATATTTGATTATTTTTATGTAATTGTATTTCTTTAATTTTAATTTAATTTTTTATTTTATTTTCTGTCTTTTATTGGCGGCACTGCTGCACTCTAGGAGAAATCCTGAATTGCAGCTGAGCAGTGATCTTTTCGTCCATATAATCAAAAATGTGAACCTATATTGTAAAAATAAAATCTATTGATGAATAAACGTTTTTATTATTATACGCGAGCCATTCCCGTCGCGTCGCAGTGCCATTTTCGCGAGAATTATAAAAGCTGGCAATGGTAGAAGAAGTCAGGGACGCCCGAGCAACGTATTGAACGTTTACCTAAGTGAATAAAATTATTGCTTCGGGTCATGCCAAGTGTCAATATAACAGAAGAGTGTGTATGAAACGGTGGACAAATGTGTATTAAACAGAGAGTACCTATGTTCCTAGACACAGTTGTGTGTGTTGATCATCTCTCTGCCTACCCGCGTGAAAAATGACGTGATTGTTAGTTATTAGTTTTTCATTGCACATTATTTCATTTCACATTGATTTAATTTATTTTACTAAATTAGATTTATGATGAACAATGGGAAAATAATAAAAAAATTCTATTAATTTTGTTCGTATTAATAAAAAGGTAAGTTAAATTGAATGCTATTATTACAATAATAAAATAAGCAATAAGAATAAAACATTTGGTTCGATTTTATTATTCGCTTTAGGCCGGTACAAACATTTAAATAAATTTGATTGAATAAATTTAATTGCGTTTGTTTTGACCCGGATTTAAAAATAATGCAATCAGAGTTTACCCGAACACATTAGGTACTGACATAGATGCATTGATCGCGTACAGCATGTTTAAATTTTTTTATTCGTGAAAAATCAGTATATTTTAAAAGTTTAAGTTTATCACAAATTAATCAGAAACTATTTCGAATGAATATTATTTTTTCAATCTTATACAACTCAAAAATTGCAGTCCCAGTTGCGACCGTTATCTTTTATTATTTTTCTGTGTCTTGTTCATTTTCATATTTTTAAAAATTTGATTATTATTGTTATCTTCTTCTTCAATAATATTATACAACTCCTTTTGTTTCTTTTCGCTAAAAACGGGCGACTAGTTGTAAGGTCACGGATTCAATTCGCGACGTGTGCAAATAAGTTTTATTTGAATTAGTTGTGTTATTACACAATTCATATTTATAAAAAATATGTATGAGTATATAATTGGCCATTCAAACACCACTTACCTTTATTTATTATATTTTAATCCCTGTCATTAACTTTATATACCTTTTATTAGATTACTTTTCCAATAACTTTGCTAAACGAACAACGGTCATATTCGTTTTTAGATTTTCACGGCCAAAAGCATTTTCGTTGTTTGTTTTTGGGGTGTTATGCCGTGTTGTGCTACCTCCTTCTTCAGCTGACGTTCTTCGTCGACGACATCGACGGATCTGCCGGATCTGCCCTGATGATGGACACTGCAACGCTGTCCGAAACGTCGGCTAAAGAAGGAGGTAGCACAACACGGCATAACACCCCAAAAAACAAACAACGAAAACAGTCATATTCATGCATAATTAGTTATCTTACTTTATTCTTTTTTTTCTTGTTCCAGTTCTTATTCATACAAAATATGTTGTAAGACATAATATGCAATGCAAACACCAATTAGCTATTTTGTTTTAATCCTTTGTTTTTAAGTAGATAAAACTTTAATTTTTTGTTATTGTTGTTATTATTATTTAAATAACTTTGCTAAACAAACAATGGTTATCTTTATGTTTTAATTGGTTAGTTATTTCATTTTATTCTGTCTCTTCTCTTTTTTTCCTTCTTTTAATCTTTTTATTTTATTCAACATATGTATGTAGGACTGTTTGAAGAGTTACGTGCAATGCAAACATTAGTTTGTTTTTAATGTTGGTTTGTTATAATTTGTTATTAAGTATATACCCATTATTATTATTTTTATATTATTTCAATATCTGGGCTAAACAAACAACAGTTATTGTATTTAAAACTTTTATTACTTTTTTTTTTTTTAATTCTTATTTTTTATCTTTTTTATTTTTATTCTTTCTCTTCTTTTTATTTCTTCCATTTATTTTTGTTTGTACAAGACACGTTCCATATGTTCCATATATCATCCTAATTTGACTGCCCTAAAACGGGATTCTTCCTAGTTGGGCAGCCAAAACATTTTATAAATAATGTATAATATATGTATAGAAAAAAGTAAATAAATAAAATTAATTAATTAAAAATAATATAGAAAGTGAATGAAACGTACAAACGTAACGTAACCAGTGATTTCTAACATTATTTGGAGTAATTTACATTTTTAATGAAATTTTGATCTCCGGTGATAAATAATAAATTTAGAATGGTGATACTAGTAATTTTATGAATACTTCTATCATCACATTGTTTGTAAAACAATTACAATCAACAATTTGAATGCCAAGAATTCAGTGGCACAAGATGCCTCCACAAGTCATCATCAATAAATACTTTCAAAGAAAGACCAAAAAACGTACGGACTGCAAAAACTCATTTTGTTTACGAAGAAGAAGGATGGCGGGGAAGATAGAAGGGGAACGCGGGAAGACAATGGGGGTGGAAACGGATAGGAAACATTATTAGTGTATGAAAGGACGAGGAAGGGGCAGAGGGAAGAATTGCAAAGGAGACATAGTGACTAACGGTAGGGGATAGCAGGGGGTACATTTGGAAAATCCAGCTTATGTGGCCTGCTCATTCACTCTTTCCCCATTGGCGGAAATAATAAAAAAATGTTTTATGTATTACATATGTAGGTAAACGAAAACACTTTAATAAACAGAAATAAAACACAATCACTTTCTTGCTTAAACGCATGCCGGGTATTCCGTAGTTATAATACAAGGTGCGGCAAAACAGACAGTGCAGTTTTAAAAGGCCATCAGTACATCCCGTATGGTGGGGATGGGAACCTGGGTATGGTCTCATTCTGTCGGGAGGATCGTGTCGTTTTCAGTCGTTGCTATGGTTTGGTCCGGACGAAACTGGATCTTTGCCGTCCGCACGTTTCTTGAAAATGACCGTTCTGTCACCCCCCCCCCCCCCCTTCTTTCAAGGAGAATGGGCGAACTGTGACTGTCAACGCTCAACGTTATGTTTCCGTGTTGGAAATTTTTTTTAATCCCTAATTGGAAGAACTAACGGAGGAAACAGATCTTGGAGACATCTGGTTTAACAGGACGGTGCTACATCCCATACTGTTCGAGTTTCAATGACAAAACTGCGACAGAAGTTTCTCTGAGGGGTGATGTAGGATGGCCCTCGCGATCTCCTGATTTATGCATTTCCTGTGGGGCTATCTGAAAGGAAAAGTTTTTAAACATCGGCCACACCTTGGAAGAACCCAAGGATCGAGTTCGGGAGAAAATCGCCGCTATGCCCATGTGCCAAAATGCAGCCGAAAACTTCAGAAATCGCCTTCATCAATGTATCGCTGCTGGGGACCATAATCTTTCTGATATCATCTTGAGGACTTGATGCATAAACTGGCATGATGTACCGAATAAAATAAAATAAACCCCATTTCTGAAAGTTGCGCCGTTTTTTTTAATAGCCCTTCAAAACTGCACTGTATGTTTTGCCGCACACCCATACACAAAAACATCACCGATAAGTATCTATGTTTTATTTTAATTTTTATGCTTTTTTCATCAATCTTTACAACCTTACTAATAAAGGCGGTAAATACTCGGTATTATTGATAAACAACCGTGTATGTAAAAACTTTATTCGTAGAATCATTAAATAGAAACTGTAATTTTTTTTAATGTGTCTCATGGAGCCAGTGAGTTTACCGCATTCCCAATTGGGGTAGGTTGTGAGGGTGAATGAAGTGGGAAGGGGGAGGAGATGGGAAAAAGAAGGTGAGGAAGGAAGATGAAGGAAGAGGAAGGAAGAGAAGGAAGAGGAAGGAAGAGGAAGGAAGAGGAAGGAAGAGGAAGGAAGAGGAAGGAAGAGGAAGGAAGATGAAGGAATAGGAAGGGACCTGGCTATTCAGACCTGGTCATAAAACACTATTAAAGCCTTTTCAAGCAAAGTTTCAATTCTGAACGGTGGTCTTACACCAGGCGATACTGATAGTATCTTCCATTCTGGAACATGCCGCTAATTTACTATGTATTATTTTTAATTAATTAATTGTGAAATAACACGAATTAATCAAGTAAACTTTATTTGCGCACGCCGGGATTCGATCCCGCGACCCTCGGATTACAAGACAAGAGCCTTACAACTCTACTATGGATTGTTTATACAACCACATATTTATATTTATATATTTCCAAGGAATTTTAATTGTGCCACATATTATTATCGTTATTTATTTATCAGGGCAGATGTGTGATTATGGTCACTGTAATGATTTTTGAAATATTGGCTAGAGAAGAAGGTAGGGCAACACGGCCCAAAACCCAATAATAAAAATGAATAACGACAATACGGCCGTGAAAATCTAAAATCATATCCGTGCATATCTAGATAAAACTACCTTATAATATTTTTAAAAAGTTGAAACGCATTTTATAATATTTATAAAATGTTATAAACATAATATGTATAAAATGGATTTTTTTAATTTCAAGCAGAAAAAAATTGAAAGAAACACATCTGTTTTTTACTCTAAACGTAAAAAAATGTATAAAGTAAG
Organism: Limnephilus auricula; assembly: GCA_951813805.1. Classification (NCBI taxonomy): domain Eukaryota; kingdom Metazoa; phylum Arthropoda; class Insecta; order Trichoptera; family Limnephilidae; genus Limnephilus; species Limnephilus auricula. The sequence continues at coordinate 5,737,417 of OX638391.1, forward strand.
AAATTTAAAACACAAATGCATTTAAGGGACCGCTCCGCCAATTTCTACCGATTTCTTACATGTTTTCCATAAACTTTTTTTTTTATAAAATTTTTTAAGTTCTTAAAAAAATATATGTTATTCTTTAAAATAGCATCTATACATTCCCCACGCCGAAACGGTAATTATTTGAATTTCCATCGATAGAAATTAATCGCAAAGTAAGCTCCGAAAATTATTATTTACACGTTTGTTTCTGTTATTTTACAAGTTATATGTATGAAAAAATTCACAATGTTTCTTTAAATGCTACTTGACACAGCCCCGCGAGATTTTTGCTCTTTTTCAAACGTATTTTATTAAACATTTTCACAATTTTTTGCATGAATTTTATGGTTTTTAATGTTAGCGCGCTCGCTCCTTCGTTCGTATTGTCGTATCTCTCCATCTTCTTCTTTTTGAGCGGGGTAGCGCGGCCTTAAGCAATCTGCAAGGAAATTGTCACTTTATACCTCGTATGTAATACAAAATTATAATATTAATTCCCAGAGACTAACCAAAAAACAGATCTTTTTGATTCATTGTTGGCTCAATATAAGCGTTGATTTCTAGGATTTATATTTAATAACACATGCATAAGACATTTATTTTATTTTTAAATGATAAACTAATGTTTAAGATAAGATTTGTATGCATAGCACAAAGGGTAACAATTATTATAAGATTATAAGCAATAATTATCAGCCTGAAACACTCATCCACATTGAGATTTTATACGGGGTACCTATAGGCTAGTGCAATTAGCGATCCGCGATCGGAATTATTCCGGTAGTCCCGATTTTTTTTTATGTTTTATACTCGCATCTCCTGACGTAAAATCTGAGTTTTCGACCTTGGGGCACTTGAGCTTTCACCGCCATTTTGAAAAACCAACCGGTTTCGCCCCAAAATCTAGTTTTTCGCAAATATCTCATTTCCAATCATAGACATATGAATATGTATAGACCTGCCCTAAGTCATAAAAGCGTATTATTTCCCCCTCCTTAATTCTGGGTTCCATGGAACCGGCCGGGCTGGCGTATAGGTACGCGTGAATCTAGAAAATGTGACGTCATCATTCTTGTGCGGACTAGCGTCGAGCTCTTATCGGTACATTTTACGAAATAACACGGCAAAAATGGTAACTTGTGCTATTAAAACATGTAAAAATAGAAGTGAAAAAGAGTATAAACCCAATTGTCGTATTACCTTCCATATGCAGGCATTATTTGTCATTATTTTAAGCTTATTCACATCATGACGTCACATACATTATTACACACTTAATATGATCAGTTTTAGACATGAAGCGAAATTCCCGGTCCCGTCGTGTGCACGTTGCAGTTTACTGTGATAAGTAAATTATGAAACATTTGTAAAAGTGTCTTAACTTAACACGGTAACAAAATATTCGACTCTCAAAACAAGCGAACCTTTCTTCATTTTATATGGATTACACAAGTTTGTTCAAACCTGGCGAACAATTCGCGCTCCCATGTAAAAAGGTCTATTCATTCAAAAGCAGATTTTACTTTTAAGAGCTAAATGGTGATATTATAATGCGTGATGCCTATATACTGTCGTATTGAAGGATTAACGAATCACATATCGTCACCGTCAACTCATCCCTCTCCGCCCCGCTACAGATGGTTATTACCCCTCTCCCTGATTCTCAAGTCTATGAATAATATGTCTGTGTTTCCAATACAAATTTCGGCTAAAGTAGCTTAAAAAGTTTAGTAGAATATAAAATTATCTACAACTTTTATTTAAAAAAAAAGTTCTATCCCTAATACATATCGAGATATGCAGTTGTAAAAATGTGTAAAAGTTTATAAAAAAAGGTACATTGCCCGAATTGTTTTGGTTTTTTGTGCATATCTTTTTTCCAGTACAATTTTGTGATTAAATAATTTATATTCTACTAAACTTATTGAGCTACTTTAGCCAAAATTTGTATTGGAAATGAGATATTTGAGAATAGATTTTGGTGCGAAACCGGTTGGTTCTTTCAAAATGAGAAAAATGAAAGCTCAAGTGCTCCAAGGTCGAAAACTCAGATTTTTCATCAGGAGATGACTATATAAAACATTAATAAAATGGGACTACCGGAATAATTCCGATCGTGACCCCTTTTTTGCGCTAATTGCACTGGCTTACTAATAGTCAATTAAAAAATAATGTGTCCGAAATAAACTCACTTTTTCATTTGTCAGTTTGCTGAAATGCGACTTTGCCAGCGCTTTCGGAGCAAGAGATTTTTTATTAGTAATAAATCGAATCTGAGCTTTCCAGCTCTTTCGGAGCAAGACATTTTTATTAGTAACAAATCGCGTCTGAGCTTATACAGTATTTATTCAATGTGTAATTAACGTTGGAAAGTGTTTTGTTTTTTTTAGTAAGCGTAAATGTTTAACAATTATTCTCTAAATAACGTTATTTTCCACATAATATCTTGAAATCAAATTTGAAAAACATTTCGAAAAATAAGGTAAGTACATACTGGGTCGACGTACGTACGCTACGCTACGCATAACAATTTCTGGACTACTTAGCAACCAATGATTTTTTTATGGAAATATATGCTTCACTTAAAAGCATTATTTATTGGCCTAATACTTTACTTGTCTATTCTTATAAAAATACCTCTAATTAGATTGACCGATTAAACATAAAGCCGAGATGTGTTCTACTAGCAGTATTCAATGAAGTATTTTTTTTAAAGACAAACATTCCTGGGTTACAATTAACCTGACAATATGTGAAAATCTCTTACTATCACCAAAATAAACGGAAGATGTTGCTTGAGTCGTGATGGAGGACTTAGCCAGCCGATGAATCAAACACGTGACGCCCGGGTGGGACCCAAACGCGATGCCCACTCAGCCACTGACCTTTACCTAAAATATGTACTTTCTTCTTCTTCTTCTTCCTTGCACTGTCCCAACTCATTGCCTGGGTAGGCTGTTGGGGTCGGCTCTTCTCGTTCTCGGTTCTGAGAATCGTTTTCATCCCGGTTCTAACTGTGGTACTTTGAATACAATTTTTAAATCAAAAACACATGACTTGCATTATTTGAAATAAGATCAATATCACCAATCCTATCAACTAAAAAATATTTTTCTTTTTTGCTGTTTATTTTTGGGATGTTATGCCGTGCTACGCTAATTCCTTCTTTAGCAAACAGTGAGTGATTTAACAGTAAAATTTGCGTTCGCTAGTATCTTATATTATTTTTTAGTACTAAAATAAATAAAATACTATCTGTAGATTTCGAATGGGGCATACAAACAGATTGTATGAGAATTGTCGCATAAGATTCACCTTAAAAGGTAATTTTGAGAAGATTGGTGAAATTATGGGTAGTGTGGTGCTACAAAATATTTGTGGTAGGTAATAACTGTAATCAGTAGTAGGCGGCTAGGCGGTGGCAAAACGAAGAATTCCAAGTTGAAAATTTGCAAAAACATCATTCGGAGATATTGAGGTTTGAAGTTTAGAATTGATTCGTTATTACAAAAACATATCATTTCAAAAATTCAAATTTCAATATCTCCGAATGATGTTTTTGCAGATTCGTGACTCAGAATTATTCGTTTTGCCACCGCTTAGCCGCCTCCTAGTAATCAGTAATCAGGAATTGCACGCTCAAGTTTACACGAGGCCAATGTTTAGTATAGTGATTTAGTAGCAAATAAATCGTTCAGTAAATTTCAAGGTGTAGGTAAGTATTTAGTATGTTTTAATATAATTATTTCTAGTTTAGCTACATAATAATCACTATACTAAACATTGGCCTCGTATAAATAGTCTACTTTGTCAATATTCGATTCCTACTTAAATAGGTTGCTTTACTGTGTTGCCAGTTGCTAAGTACTACAAGAGTGTCTCGTGCTTTCCCGGTTCCGTATTCATGGATAAATGCAACCAATGTCATTGCTCCTCCACAGGAGCCTTCGCAGCTTGTACCAAGATGTACTGTAAAGATCAAGGTATACAATTTATCGAATTAATACAGCGCTCAAACTCAAAATATACACCCAGTATACAATTTATCAAAGCAATACCTACAGCGCTCAAACACTAAAATATATGTACAAATCATCAAATGAATACAGCACTTACATTGAAGACTAATAATCAAATTAATACAGCCCTCAAAATAAAGACCGATGTACACAATTTATCAAAGTACTACCTACAACGCACATAGTAGACACCAAGGAATACAGTTCATCAAATTAAAACAATCCTCAAAGTATAAGCTAATGTATTCGTCTCGTCAAATTAATACCTACTGCGCTCAATGTTAACATGGTACATGTGCAATTCATCAAATGAATAGAACACTCAAAGAGGAGGCAATATTGACAAAAATAACATTAATAATGAGTACACAATTCATCAAATTATTATCTACAATGCACATAGTAGACACCAAGGAATACAATTCATCAAATTAATATCTACAACGCACATAGTAGACACCAAGGAATATAATTCATCAAATTAATATATACAACACACATAGTAGACACCAAGGAATATAATTCATTAAATTAATGTCTACAACACACATAGTAGACACCAAGGAATATAATTCATCAAATTAATATCTACAACGCACATAGTAGACACCAAGGAATATAATTCATCAAATTAATATATACAACACACATAGTAGACACCAAGGAATATAATTCATCAAATGAATATATACAACACACATAGTAGACACCAAGGAATATAATTCATCAAATTAAAATCTACAACACACATAGTAGACACCAAGGAATATAATTAAAACAGTCCTCAAAATAGAAGCTATTATTCATCTCGTCAAATTAATACCTACTGCGCTCAATGCTACCATGTTACAATTCATCATCAAATGAATACAACACGCAAAGAGAAGACGATAATTACAAAAATAACATTAATAATGAGTATAAAATTCATCAAATTAATATCTACAGCGCACATAGAAGACACCAAAGAAGACACCGATGTACTCAATTCATCAAAGTAATACCTTCAGCGCTTTATGTTACCTACCAAGCTAGAAGAACAATTCATCAAATTATTACAGCACTTAAGGTAAAGACAATGATGACAATAATAACAATTATAATTATTCACCAAATTAATACCTATAACGCACATAATAGACCAAGGAATGGAAATCATTAAATTAAAACAGCACTTGCAACGAAGATTAAGACATCAAATGAATATATCCCTCAAAATAGATACCAAAGTATACAACTATATAATACCTACTGCGCTCAGTGTTACCAAGCTACATGTACAATTCATCAAATGGATAAAGCACTCAAAGCGGAAATAAAAATGACTATAAAAATGAGTATACAATTCATCAAATTTACGCACATAATAGACACCAGTTCATCAAATCAAGTTACAGTTCATCAAATTAATAAAGCACGCAAAGTATAGACAAAGGTTATACATTACATCAAAAATTAATACAGCCCTTAATATAACAAAATTAACAGAATAAACCAGAACAGTGGAGACGAAAAATACACTCGGTTACTGTTTTAGGTTAGATTTTTTTCACATTTCCTGACTTTTCATGAATATTTTTCGGTTCTGTGGCTGTTCTGTTTTTTTGATATGCAAAAAGTACGGTTTCCCTCGAGCGGAATTTTTTTTAAATTTTAAAAACAAATTGGAAAGTGGAATTATTCCGCCGTGAATTCTGTGGCTTGCTTTTAAAATGGCCAATATCAGATTTTATAAATTTACGAAACCAATTCTTAGCACGATTTTAAGAAACGCGGGTTTTTCAGTATATTATCGGCCTTTAAAAATCTCAAAATATGCAGAAATTCATAGTTGATTAATAGTCCTTTTAAAATTCGTAAGATATCCCCAAAACTTTGGACTTTTTACTAGAAAGTCACAGAATAAACTATTTCAAAGTTATAAGACTATTTTTTTCCATAGTTTTTTTTCCTTTCGATGTTGCTCTTGAATTGATTGTAACGAATGAGTATAATATATTTTCAGATGAACTTACATACCCTCCAGGAAGAAACGCAAAAGGAGTGAATTTTTTACAAAGAAAAGGTATCAATCAAAATTATGTTTTAAAAATACAAATTTCCTTGTTTTCGCACGCTCGTAAAAAAAAAATTAATAATGAAAATTAACACGCAATGGCCAAAAAAGAAATTTTCAAATAGTTGTGTCTGTAAAAGCAATTTTCTGATTTAATTTTTGTTGTTTATAACCATTTAACGTGATAAATATTTAAAAATTCAAAGAATTATAATAGTGCATTTTTATTATGCTTTTTTCGTCCAGTTCGGAATCAGGATGAAAAAGGAGACTTGTTCAATTCTGGTACCGATTCTCGTACAGTTTAAGATGGCGGACATTATTTATCATATATGTGGTCTGCATCGACCAAGTCGTCTGTCAATGTTTTACATAACTATATTATGTGGAAATGTTATATTTTTTATGTATACTGGATTTTTAAAGATGTTCTTACACGGAGAAAAATCCAGTTATAAAAACTCAGTTAATATAGAAATTGGTAAATAAAATTACTCAAAAAAACTACTCAAAGGATACTAAATACAAAAAAAATATATATTAACAAATAAAAAATATTTATTATATATATATATATTAACTTTGATAAAAATACGTCTTTTTATTACTAATTTTTAATGACGGCGGATTTTGATAGACGGTAACGTCGAAGCCAAATGACAGGTTTTACGATTTGGTGTCGTACTAAAATGCTACAAGACATTATTTTTTACTATATATATTTATTAATACGATTTTTAAACTTTCTTTAAAAAGACATAACCGTGAGATTTGTCCTTCCAATCTAGATCTGGTAAATATTTTAAAAAAAATACTTCTCGATAAACGCAAATGGTTACAAAATATATTAAGAAATTTCTTTCAGGTTTCCCAGGTAATGATTTAGTTGGAAATCGACCATGGAATGACCATAACGATGAGTACAATGGCTTGGATTTGGATTTAATGAACACGAATGATTTAGGGCTTTCCGATCGCTTATTGGAAACGGCTGATTGGATCAAATGGGGCAATTGGAGCAATGATCTGAAATTTAAAGAGAACAACGAAGACGAAGGCTGGAATGGCCCGTCGGAACCAACTGAGGACTTAAACATGAGACATAGTTTGGGGAGGACTGGTGGCAATGACTTGAAATCGATTTACATCCATCTAGGTGCTTATACTAAATAATATTTGTGTCGCATTACTTTCTACCTTTCTTAAACTAGTAAGCTTGAACAACGACCGTCACATATTCCAAGAACAACCATCAATCGTTTACTAGCAAACATGTTAATGACTTTTATATATTATGTAGAGTAACGGTCTAACAATTACCGATTAATGATATACGTACATTTTGTCCATAAAAACGTATATCTTAATTTTGAAACCACTGCAAATATGTTTTAATATAATATGGATATCGACCACTAGAGTGTTGGTACATTTTACTTTTTTTCTGTTACTTCTTATAGGAGTTACGACTCTCCAAAAATCGTTAAAATTGCCTGGTTTAAACGCATTTAACAGACTAAAATTCAGTACACAAACTAACATTTTTATTTTTTTTTAAAAACCAAACATACAGGCATTGATTATTTTAAAATCTATTGGAGGAGAAAAATTAAGAATACAAAACCTCGATTTTTTTATGTTTTATTTTTTTAGGTTCAATTGTCCCTTTCGCGCAGTATTTATTCAAAAATTTTCGTCGTTATTTGAACGTCAAGTGAAAAAAATTTCATTCAATGAAAAGGGGATCGGGAGGGTTTTAGAATTCTCGTGCAGTTCTCAAACCTTCCTCTTATTTTGAAAGTTAGTGTGCGAAATATCATCAATATCGAAATAAGACAATGTATAAATATTAAATCCATGCCACCAGCCCGCTGCCGACACTCTTCTTTATTTATTTACGTGTATTCTGATGTGCAAGGAGTTGAAAAAAAAATATTCTAGGCGTCAGTTTCTAAATTAACATTTAGATTTAAAGGGTTAATTTCACTCCTACAGACCATATTATGAGTAATTTAGATAGGCAGTTTCCGGGTAGGTGGGTATCATAAAGGCGACACAATATTCAAAAATAAAGTGGGAATCGTACGACATAAGTGAAGAAGGCGCGTACAGAAATAATATTGGATAGACCTACGGTGGAATTCACTCTAGCAGATATATATTTGATATTTCCGCGGAGTTTATTTTAATTAATTCTGATAAACGTATTTCTAAAATCTCAGCTGTTTCTAAACGAATACTTCGGGCAGTGACTAATGCATCGTCTACAAAAAAAGTTTACCGCCAATTTTTTTGTTGTAAAACGTTTTATAAGTTTTCAAACAGTTTTACGTAAAATATTTTAATGCTAAGATACTGTTTTTTATTAATCTTAAAAATAAATAACTTACATCCTTAGGCATCGGTCTGAAAAAATATATATTGTAGGTACGTATTCGTCAGAATTAATTTAAATGTGAGCCTTAAGGCCATTGGGTGCGCGGCAAGTTTCATATAAAACATAGTTTTGGATTTTAGGCCAAAATACCCAACCAAACTGAAAAATTATTTTTGTAATAAAAAGGTAGGTACAATGTCGATCTCGGCCGCGCAGCCGTTCCTCTTAAGAGGCTAGACTTTGAACGACACGCGGAACACCCGCGTCTGTCATTCTGTCCCGCTCACAATAAGCTCACGCACATGCGAATGCGAAATGTGCGAATGAGACAAGGCTCAAATTTACCTACAGAAATCGCTCGAAAAGGGATTTATGGAGAATACACTTTTCTACACCAAAACTTTCACGAAATTGAAATTTTAAAAAATATGTATTTTTTAGAAAGAAGAAGCTACGTCGGTAGCTTTTTATAATTTTATAATTCTTTATGAGAGTTGAGTTAGCAGCACTTTTTCCTTAAATAATATTTTTTGATAAATCGTACATGTTTGACAGTGAATGTTTACGGTAATACGAAACGCATCGAAAATTCGAAAACATACCGACATAGTTTTCACCCTCTAGAAGGCAGTATAAAAAAAATATATTCATTTTGTGCAATTTTCGATGTAGAAAAGTGTTTTTTCCCGGGCGTCCTTTTTGTATGGGCCGAAAAGCGAAGTCTATCGTCTTAAGCAAAACCCATTTTTAGAATCCTGTAACGCCTTAATAAACGATAGATGTGTTTTAAACAACACAGCATATGTTTTTAATATTCTAAAAATCACTACCTACGAGTATTTATATACTGAGTTCTGGACAACTATAAGTTGGGGTTTGCGATGTAAACATTGATGTCTACAACTCTATCTTGGCACACATTTCTTCCTTCATTCACATTCATGCACTGTCTCATACACACTCTTCTGTTATTCTGACCCTTGACAGGGTCTGACTCGAGAATTTCAATCGCTTCTTGGTCGTGCCATGTCTACCAGTAATTATTATCACTTGCCCGAAAATTTCTCATGTAATAAACACGGATTTTTTCTTGTCTAGGACCGCTTCCAAGTTATCCATCGAGACAGCGTAATAGGTATTTGCCGGAGCTACAGTTGAGTACGGCAGGACTCGAACCGTATGGCGATAACTTCCACGGACAGTTTCCAAGCCAATATGAAGGACAGCTGGGTTCGTTAAATGGGATGTGGAGTAATGTTCCTGAGCCGCACTACCCTAACTCGGTCAAAGGATTCACTGGGCAAAGGAAAGGTACTTCTCATATATTTCTATACACCTACCGCACAGGCCTTCCGCGCGGAGAAAAATGCTATTCTAAAATACTATCATTTTATTCGTAAAAACGGTTAAAAACGGGACTGAAGTTCTTATGAACAAATTAACAGGGTTTCAATGTTTATTGGCGGGAACATTGAAACACTGTTAATTTGTTCGTAGGAACTTCAGTCCCGTTTTTACGAATAAAATGATCGTATTTTAGAATAACATTTTTCTCCCTGCGGATTTGAAAATAATTACGTAATATAATGTTTGTGTCATCGTATACATACATCGTATGATGAAGCTACGTGATATTTTAAAATAAAGATTTTTTTCAGAACCTGTTCAATTTGTTTTGAATCCTAAACCTAGTCGAAATGGATTAAAGGGGCAACGGAAATATGGACTTATGAGTCAACGAAATTTTTCTGGACTAAAAGGTGTTTCTCGTTTATAAACATTTCAGTTTTAATAATTTCCTAATTGACTTATTTCCTAATTGACTTATTTCATAAGAGTTATGTGTAATAGATGATGTCCATTTCTAAAAAAGTTTATACAAGTACGTGATTTTTTATTCATTTGGCAATAACATATTGAGTGATGCAGGTAGGCGCACATATGAATTAAAGCTTTTTACAGGTTCTCAAAAAAGTCAATTCGGATTAAAAGGACAACAGAAAAACAGACTTATGGGTCAGGACAGTTATTCCGGACTAAAGGGTCAACAAAATCAAATGTCCGGACAAAATTCTAAAGGCTTTGGCAGGCAAAAAAGAGGTAGATATGTATATAAATAATCAACACTAAAATTATTATTAATTCCTAATTGATAGGAATTAATAATAATTTTAATTGATATGAAAATTTTTATTTGATATGAAATTTTTTTTTTTTACAGATGTTAGCCATTTTGGAATGAATAATCAACAAAGTCCATTCGGATTAAAAGGACAACAAGAATACAGACCCATGGGTCAGGACAGTTATTCCGGACTAAAGGGTCAACAAAATCAAATGTCCGGACAGTATTCTAAAGGCTTTGGTACGCAAAAAAAAAGTTGATATATATATATATATTTTTTTTTTTTCATAGTGAACAGAGTTCCAACTGCTCCCGTCTGGAGCCAGTGAGACTATCGCATCCCTAATTGGGGTATATTGTGAGGCTGCAGGTAAGCGGGGAAGGGAAGGAGATGGGAAAGAGGAAGGTGGGGAAGTACCTGGCTATTCAGATCTCGTCACTAAACACGGCTAAAGCAATATCAAGCAACGTTTCTATTCTGAATGGTGGTCTTACCAGAGCGATACTGAGAATATCTTCCACTCTGGAACGTGCCGCAAATATAGTATATATTATTTATAATTAATTAATTGTGAAATAACACAAATTAATCAAATAAAACTTATTTGGGCACGCCGCGTTCGAGCCCGCGACTTTTGAAATGGGAGTCCAAAGCCTTGTCCCTGGACTACGCTGGCCGTCTATATATAATTTATCAACAATAAAATTATTACATATACTTAATTGGTCAAGTAAATATGAAATAAAGTTTTTTTATAGATACTAACCAATTTGGATTGAACGGTCAACAAAGTCCATTCGGATTAAAAGGACAACAAGAATACAGACCCATGGGTCAGGACATTTATTCCGGACTAAAAGGTCAACAAAATCAAATGTCCGGACAATATTCTAAAGGCTTCGGTAGGCAGAAAAGGGGTAGATATATATAATTTATCAACAATAAAATTATTATAGATTCTTAGTTGGCCAAGCAAATATGAAATAAAACTTTTTACAGGTGCTAGTCAATTTGGATTGAAAGGTCAACAAAGTCAATTTGGATTAAAAGGACAGCAGGAAACTCGATTTGTGGATCAGGACATTTATTCTGGACTACAGGGTCAAGAAAATCAAATTTCCGGACAATATTCTAAAGGCTTCGGTAGGCAGAAAAGGGGTAGATATATATAATTTATCAACAATAAAATTATTATAGATTCTTAGTTGGCCAAGCAAATATGAAATCTAACTTTTTACAGGTGCTAGCCAATTTGGATTGAAAGGTCAACAAAGTCAATTTGGATTAAAAGGACAGCAGGAAACTCGATTTGTGGATCAGGACTCCGGACTAAAGGGTCAACAAAATCAAATGTCCGGACAATATTCTAAAGGCTTCGGTAGGCAGAAAAGGGGTAGATATATATAATTTATCAACAATAAAATTATTATAGATTCTTAGTTGGCCAAGCAAATATGAAATCTAACTTTTTACAGGTGCTAGCCAATTTGGATTGAAAGGTCAACAAAGTCAATTTGGATTAAAAGGACAGCAGGAAACTCGATTTGTGGATCAGGACATTTATTCCGGACTAAAGGGTCAACAAAATCAAATGTCCGGACAATATTCTAAAGGCTTCGGTAGGCAAAAAAGAGGTAGATACATTAACATTTTAATTAATATGGAAGACGAAAATCTGTAACTTTTTTAAAAGTCCCTGTTGGGGATGCTGTGTGGAGGGTGTTTTTAAGGAAAAGAAGGAGAGGTAGTTCTGGAAGGAAAAGGGTACGAGGGTTGGGTAGGAATCCGGGGTTCAGTGTGTCCAGATAATCCGCCGCCAAGACCTAGACAAATCTCACTCTATGAACCCGGTCACCACTGCTAAGTCATCAAACATAGCGAACCACTTGAGGTGACCTATGGCAGAGGTGTTGGTTATCCAATAAATGGTGCCCAGGGCGGCGGTACCCATTCCCGCCTCCATAATTGAAAATATACTAATTAGGCAACATACGTTCAGTTTACCCAAATTTTGCACCCAACCAATTCTTGCGTACAATTATCCATGCACAGATTGAATAACCGCAGTGACTTTACGCCGCCGCCGCCACCTTTTGTGATGACATGACAAACCACCTCGTAAATCCACCGTTCACCCTAACACCTGCAACGCTTCCCCCTATAAAAGGACGCAATTGCCTAGACTCGGGTCTATCTACACATTTAAAACAAAAATACCTAATTTCTTTCCTACTTTCCTACTACTTAGAATTCAAATATGTTAAAAATAATTCACTTAATTACTTATTAATTATATGAAAAAGGTAAGTAATATTAAATGACTAGAGACACTGACGGCAAAGATGGCTGAAATGCTGGATATTTTTGAAAGAAAAGTGTTGAGGAGAATATGTGGTCCCGTGAAAGAGGGGGAACAGTGGCGCATCCGGCACAACAAAGAACTATACGATATATATCAGGCCCCCAACATCTCAGCCCATATGAGACTCCTCAGATTGGGATGGGCTGGGCATGTACAGAGAATACCGGACACTCGCGTCCCAAAAAGAATTATGACTGGACACCCAAGTGGAAAGAGAAAAGTGAGAAGACCCAGACTGAGGTGGGAAGACGAGGTATGAGGGGATGCGGCACAGCTTCTCCATGTAACAAACTGGAAGTCAACTGCTGAGGACAGGAGGAGTTGGAGGCGAATGTTGAGGGAGGCCAAAGCTCGATATGGGCTGTAGCACCATCGAAGAAGAAGATTGGATTTATAAGTAATGTTTATAAATAAAATATTAAGTAGTTAATTAACTAATATTTAACGAATAATTAAGTTAAAAAACCGTACAATTAACTAGGATTCGCCATTGACCTTGCGCCTGTACGGCTGAGCGCTCCGCACTTTTCAAAATTACTTGATGAAGCTATACGCCAAATTACTATTTAGATTTATCTTTACTACGAATCGATTTACATTATGAATACGAAAAATATGTTTTCGATACATTGAAGCTTTACCTACATTTTCAGAAAATGGAATTAAAAAAAAAATTAAAATTTCATTAGATAAATATGAAGTTATATAAGAAACAACTTTTTAAATGTACCTCTTTATGGCTAAGATTATTTTTGACTTTATTGACTAACTTTTTTTCATTCTTGTAAAAGTATTATTAAAAAAAATAAAAACAACTTTGGCGCCACTTAACCCGCGCAGATAAAACCAAAAATACGCGGAGTTTTCAAGGGGTAAGAAGTCGAATATTTCTGGCGTTTATATTCCTCTTAAGACAATGTAATTCGCCATTGACCTTGGGCAATGGTATGTATAGTTAAGTGCTCCACACTCTTCGCGCTTTATCGTAATAACGGTTAAGCGTATAAAAAAGCATTGAAGAAAACATTTGTACAGAATTTCATACTCTACAACTTTTATATTGAATATAAATACGATTTGAGGCAAAGGAAGCGAGATATATCCAAAAAACTTATTTTCATGAATTTTGCCCTTAAATATCTGAAGACGCTCTCACGTGACCTTATGAGACTTTTGAGACAACATGTAAAATACCAACATAAAGGTTTATACAAATTTTCAGCTAATTCCATTTCATTTAGGGGTGAAATCCTTATTTGACTGGACTATTAAGTATTCACTCTTGTAGAAGCGTTTTTGTCACCAAAACTATCGAGCGACATATAACAGACATATTTTTTAACTAAATGTTGTGCCATAAACTTCTAAGATATCAGGTTTATTTTCCGCCATAATATGTTTTCCACTGACTTTGGCTTGAAGTTTCCATTGAAAATAACAACATTCGCCACAATAAATGTGCATGGAATAATGTTAGTTCTTGTTCTTGTCAGTTGGCAACAAATTTCAAAACTGTGTAGTTTTTTATTCAGAATGTTTACCAAAGCATGAGATAAATTATTGTGTAAGCGCAATTAAACCATAACGACCCCAATATAAAGATCATCAAAACAGTGTAATTTAAGGATCATCGGTGGCAAAATTATGAATACTTTGTTCTTCTGGCATTTGAACAGAATATCACAATAGAATGTGTCGACATACCTACAACAAGATATTCAGAAAGACACAAATATCCCAATATGAACATCATCCATGGAATTCTTTAATACGTCTGTCGGGCGAAGAAGTGTTCGAAGAAGATTAGGTGACAGTACGGTGTGGAAGCAAACACTAAATGTAAGGAGTTGGAGGGGAAAATGCGACCGTCAGGAACGAAAGCCTAACCTAAACCCTAACCTAGCGGACGTTGTAGATCAGATTGGATACTCTTTTTTTCATAATAACAGATTCTGCTGCCTTCATCAATTGGTCCTGGTAGGTGGAAAGAACATCCACCGTCCTTTTCCCTATGTGTGAATCCATCCTCCCCCAACCAGTGTCCTCCGACGCGGCGATGGATCGATAAACCTCACCCCGTGACTCCGGTCACCGCTGCACAGTCAACAACCGTAGTGAACCACTAAAGGTGATCTGTGGCAGAGGTGTTGGTTATCCAATTGGGTACCCACATCCGACTCCAAAATTACGAAAGATTTATGATGATGTACGCACAGTTAGAACATATAATGTTCCTTTACAAAGTGACCAAAAAGTTTAAATAATAAAGTTTGTCTCCTTTGCAGAAACTGATGACAAGTTATATGACGTCGCGGAAGTATTGTCGGGCTCTTCCGAACAACCGCGATCGGGTGAAGGTGTCGATGACGGTATGTATCATGAAAGCCGATGATAAAATATTGATTGCTAAATGTTGTGCTAATTATATTATGTATCATTTGTATCTCTAATTGTTTCTCTTGTATTTCTTGTTTCCCTTGTGTCTCATGTGTCTCTTGTGTCTCTTGTGTCTCTTGTGTCTCTTGTGTCTCTTGTGTCTCTTGTGTCTCTTGTGTCTCTTGTGTCTCTTGTGTCTCTTGTGTCTCTCGTGTCTCTCGTGTCTCTCGTGTCTCTTGTGTCTCTTGTGTCTCTTGTGTCTCTTGTGTCTCTTGTGTCTCTTGTGTCTCTTGTGTCTCTTGTGTCTCTTGTGTCTCTTGTGTCTCTTGTGTCTCTTGTGTCTCTTGTGTCTCTTGTGTCTCTTGTGTCTCTTGTGTCTCTTGTGTCTCTTGTGTATCTTGTGTCTCTTGTGTCTCTTGTGTCTCTTGCGTCTCTTCTGTCTCTTGTGCCTCTTGTGTCCCTTGTGTCTCATTTGTAATAAAAGTTTGATTAAAAAGTTAATCGAAAGTCATTTTCAGATAATTTATATATTATGTAATATTAAAAAATTATTAAATTAGTTTTGTACATCTGTAATCATGAAAAAAGTGAAGTATCTTTAAAAAGTAACTTTATATATAAAAATCTCGCGTCATGATGTTTGTCCTAGATAAACAAAAAAGATAAACGAAACTACTTAACCGATTTTGATGAAATTTGGTTTACTGTGTGTAATTTGGTCCAACTTAAAAGGTAGAATAGTTTTTATCTCCATTATTGCCCTCAATATTTATTATTGCCAATTAAATGTTAATTAAATCAATGTTTGTTATGTGACCATGATTTGAAATTTTTTGTAAGTTCCATAAGTTTCTAACAGATGGCGGTGTGAGTTAATTTATTGACCCAACACTTGGTTATCTAGGTTAGGTAACCATCCAGTAAATGGCTTTTTGTTTCGTTAGCCACAGCAACGCGTGGGCGGGTCAGCTAGTATTTATATTATATTTAAAAAAAAAGAACGGAACAGTCATATCACAATTAAAACCATTTTACAGAAAGATAAACATAAGTTACCTAAGACAGTACCTGTACCCGCCTCCCAAATTAACCCCACTTTCGAACCTTCCGCCTGTTGGGCGCAGTCGGGACCTAATGACTCTTTTGTGATATTTTCAGAGCATTACGAACACAAAGAGTTAGGAAATTTGATGAGTGACGAAGAAGTGAACGGTTTAAATGTGTTGACTTTGGCCAACGCCATGCAGCGCTCCGGTGGACAAGGTATGAACTAACTTACAGTTTTTTTTAATGGTGACATTTTGTGGTAAATGTTTCAAAGACCCAATCATGTCTGATTACGTCTAAAAGGGATCGAAATGACTATCTAGTCTCCTTCAACGGTAGCATTCTTCCGAACAGGTCCTCCATTGATGTGCTCGGTGTAACTCTAAGTGACCAGCTCAGTTAAGTTAGCCTCTCAGAAACTGGGCGTACTGTACAGGGCCCGCAGATACTTTAATAGTTCACAACTGCTAACCCTGTACAAATCGCAAGTGAGCCCCACGGTTGAATTTGGCAACCACCTCTGGTCTGGAGCCCCAAAGTACCTGAAAAACACCCTCGACTCTGTGCAGAAACGGGCGGTCACGGTCACGGGATTGCAATCTTTAGAGCACAGGCGTCGGGTAGGAATGCTATCCTTGTTCTACCCGTATTTTAATGGAAGATGCTCCGAGGAACTAGTTTCATTGATCCCCTCGGCACCGGTGCATAGTCGGGAAACACGCCAAACGCTCGCCCAACATACGTACACGGTTGACATTTGTCACATGAGAACTGGTCGTTTTTACGACTCGTTCTTAAGTTCAACAGCTCGGCTGTGGAACGATTTGCCGGCCTCTGTGTTTCCTCCTTCCTACATCATGGGTCTCTTCAAGACCCATGTTCACTCCTTCCTCTCCTCAAAAAGACCCTCCACGCAGCATCTTCAAAGATGACATAGGCCCCGAGGGAAATCATTTTGATCAGGGCCTCCTGTATGCAGTTAATATAAAAAATAAAAAATATATATATGGTAACCGGATAAAACAGAACAGTTACAAAACAGAAGATGATTTAATATTAGCTAAGTTTAGTTTTTGTGTTATCTTTTATTTTTTGGTCATTTTGGTTTGTTGTCTCTGTTTGATTTATATTTTAACCAAGTATGGTAATCGGATATAACAGAACAGTGACGATATCCATACCAACTTATTATTAAAGGTGTTTTTTAAGTCGATTTCAGATTTAAAGTTGATAAATAATGCACAAAAAATTATATTTTTATAATATTATAATTTTGGGCTGCCAACTGTCGGGTTGCCAAAAATTTACTTGACTCTAACTGAAGAATTATATAAGATTTTAAATGTCGGCGTGAACGATATGATGAACATTTTTATCTTAGCTTTGAACCGGAGAATGAATGGAATAGTTTGTTTTCGACGAATTAACAAATTACCAATAAATAACTTTTCTGTTTTGCCATGGAACCGACGTGTGTGTGGTTTTTTTTTAGGTGGATTATTCCGCTTGCGCTCAGTCATCCCGTGCATCGGCGGGCAGCGCTACAAGAAGCAATGCCGGACGTGTATCTGCCTTCTGGATGGCAAAACCAGTCTATGCACTCAGTCGATCAGCTGCTCACCCTTTGCATCAACAAGTATTTACTTTCATATCTTTCCTTTACCTTTTCTCCGTGTCAAAAACCAAAAGCGAAAAATCTATAAATCTGGGGATAAAGGTGGGTACAGACAACAAAATATGTTATGTAGTACTTGTGTCTTTATTATTCATACAGTAGTAGTGTGTACTAGAAGTGGGAAAAAATTAATGACCGAACTAAATGAATTAATTCATTCTTGTGAAACACTTGATCAGATTCTCAATTTCAAAAGTAATTGATTCTTCATTCCTTACACCTTAAATAATATTTTTTTAAATTTCCATTTATTTTACTGTTAAATTATTTTAATGAATGTTGTGTACGTAAAGATTTAAATATTATAATATTTCGTAGCAATTTAAATATTATTCTACAGTATGCGCGCCGCGAAATTGCCGAAGGTATTGTGCAGGATATTGTGATCCCGCTCTGTAATTCATAAAAAAAAACCCATAGATCATCTTAGTTCCCGGCCCAATCCAAGCGAAAAGCGATAGAAAGGTTCCGAGCGACGCCACTATTCCACTTATTCAAGGAATTAATACATATTACAATCTCTATTCAGTTGACACAATTATAGTCCCGAGGTCCCAGATCGACCTAGTCTGTCTCTACTGAGTTTGTCAACTCAGGAATCAAAACAATATTGTCTTTTTCAGTTGTGACATCATAAGCCCCAGGTCCCAGATCTATCCGATACGCTCTCAATCTCATTTCCCAGTCAGTCCCATTTCTATCTTCAGTCCTTGCTAGGTCCGCAGCTCGCGAGTTAATCAAGTCACTGCAAGGCAAGATACAAGACACTAGCAAAAAGTTAGTAATTCATTCCCCAATGCCCACCGCGAATCGTAAAGCAATAGGCCACTTGCATGGATTTCATAATGACTTGGAAAAAATCGTGTGGATAGATATTTCTTTTAGAAATTTATAGTTTTTAATTTATTTAAATAAATAAATCCGTTTTTTGGGCTCGTGACGTCACTGAATGAAAATGTCCCGTCTCCGATCATATTCAATTAATTTTGTAAAATTCCACTCTGATTTTTTTATATGCCACACTTTGATTTCCGACGAATTTTTGAATTTGAATAACTCTTCAAAATTTAGCGTATTTTGTCGGAGGGTTATTCCAGCTTCGCAATAAAATCCAAATAAATGGAATAATTGTGAACGTATCCGAAAACTAAAAATCGAAAGGTGATAAAATAACCCTTCAAATTTTATTACTATAAATAACCATGTAAATTTTTAAATATAAATTTTTTGTATGTGAACTTTAAAAAGTTTTAAAAATTAAGTTTTTTCTAACTCAAATTACTATTATCGAAAAAAAATAAAAACGAACCCATATTTTATTATACAAATGAATTATAAACGTTACTGTCACCTCACCTTTTTGTCGTTTCATGTAAAAAAAATTACTAAGTTTCATAATTTTTTTTTCAAATTGCGGTCATAAACTTTGGTCTCATAATGGTGTACATTATAATTATTTTTTGGTTAACTTTTACATTTGAATATAATAGCGTTTTGTATTCCGTTTTCAATACCGTTTAAATCAAAATTCTCACTATGATATTAAGGGGGACACGACGATTTCCATGATACTAATATCAATTTTATTGGAACCGCAATAATTAGAAATGTCAAAGTATTTTGACAGTAATTGTTAGGGAGTGAACAGGGCGCGGTTGCCTTGTAGCATCTGTCTTAGAGAGCTAATGAAGATGGTGCTGTTTTAACAAAATCAAATTTTAAAATATAATTTATTTTATATTATAATTATAATTTAGAAGTATAGTTTTATTACAAGTATAATTTATATCACTGGATTATAACAAACAGGAGGCACAAGATCAAGTTATATGTTTAAGAACAAGAATGTTCGGCTGTTGAAAATAATCTCACTGCAAAACTAAAAACCAACCTTGGTATAGGTCGGTGGTCGGCAAAGTGCGGCTCCGTAGCCGCATGCGGCTCTTTGGCCTCTTAAGTGCGGCTCTGGCACAAATGTTCACGGACATTGGTAACTTTACTGCATTTACATTTTCTGGATTTAAAAAACAAGGAACTATGGAGCTCTAAATTTAAACGTCTATGTGTTGATTTGGAAATATTGGAGAAGAACAAATGTGAGCTTAGTTAACAACACAAGTGGTCTACTTTGAAAGACCTTAGAGAAAGAAAAAATGATCATAATCAACGCCTGGAATAGTATTCCTAACTATTTAAAAGAATGAGATGCAATATTTTTGAGATGTAATATTTTTGGTATGCTTAGTTATTCTCCTTTGCCATTAATGTGAAATACGTCATTTAAAAAAAAAAGATTTTCGGCTATGTAATTATTGTTTTTTCGCACCCATAAAATTATGACCCGTCTTCCCGGTTTATAAAATATGGTCCGATTTTTCGGATTGAAATTTTCCAAAAATCGCCAGGGATTCAAAAATACGATAAAAAAATACGGAATGTCTTAGAATATTTGCCTAAAGCGGATTTTTTTTAAATGTTGTGCAAGTGGCCTATTCCACGCAGTTCCCTTTTTCCTCCGTTGGCCAAGCCGTCCATTTCATTACATAGTTGATTGAAAACTTTCGACTTCGAACCTTGATACTAGTCAAAAATTACTGTTCATTTCTCAATGTCTGCCGCAAATCCGTTTGGGAGTCCAGTGCGATTCCCCCGTGGGCCGAGCCGTCAATTTCAATACTTAGTTGGTCGAAAACTTCCGATATTGAACCTAAACTCAAGCAAGAAAAATTGGGAAGTAATTGGAAAACAAGTAGTAGTAGTATTATCTTGGTTAGAATGTGTGTTTATAAAATAAAACTGTTTAATTTGATGATATATTTGCTAGCCTAAAATAAATACATTTTTCTATCGGTTTTTGTTGTCATAATTTCACACATTAACAAAATTACAAAACCCCGACGCACATTGTTTATTTTATGAATAAAGAAAAAAAATAAAAATTCGTGAGCATAAACATTCACAATCACTTTACTATTTTGAGATAAAAATAAAATTTTATAAAATAGAAAATTTTGACTTACGATCCTTTTCTATGGGATGTGAAATAAAAATTATTTCTAAAATAATATCTTTAATTTTCAGTAAAAAACCCGAAAAAACCGCATGGCGGTGGATACCCTTCAAAAGGATTATACCCGGGTGGAATGAAACAACCTCCATACTCCTTTACAAACCAAAATAAATATCCTACAAAGGGTCAACAAAGTTCTTACCCAATAAAGGCTCAACAAAGTCCTTACCCAATAAATGCTGAACAAAGTCCTTACCCGATAAAGGCTCAACAAAGTGCCTACCCAATAAAAGCTCAACAAAGTACTTACCCTATAAAGGTTCAACAAAGTCCTTACCCAGTAAAGGCTCAACAAAGTGCCTACCCTATAAAGGCCCAACAAAGTGCTTACCCAATAAAGGCTCCACAAAGTTCTGACACTTCAAACATTGTCTTCCCACCGCATTTTGGATACCCTGGCAGCAGTCAACCAAATGGATACACGATCAATAGTCCATCACAATTAGGATACCCTGGTAAACATCAACCAAATGGTTATACCATCAATAGTCCATCACAATTAGGATACCCTGGTAAACATCAACCAAATGGTTATACCATCAATAGTCCATCACTATTAGGATACCCTGGCAACAGTCAACCAAATGCATACGGTTTTCAAGGTCAACCAAGTCCTTACACCATGAATAGCCCACAAAGTATGGTATACTCAAGCAAAAGTTCTGGGTATCAATCATTTATAGATGGTTATGGGTCCAACGGTAAGGGGTCAAGTGATTTTATAACATTCCCTGACAGAGAGACGGATTATTCCATGGAACAAAGAGATTCACTGGAGGACTTTGAAGACAGTGCATCACAAGAGGTATTTTTTCCCTCAACAATTTCGGGATCTTCTCTCTATCAGTATCATGGTGTTCCTGGTGGAGTGGAGAATCCTGAGAGAAGTAATAACATTATTTAATTCATAATTTCTCATCACTTTAATTATAAAATCTCGTAGGACCATTTGTTCACAAACTGAGATTTCGATAACAATTATATAGGTGTTCTGTCGTGTTGCCTTTAACCTACTCCTTTAGCCAACGTTTCAGACGGTGTTACAGTGTCCAAAATCAGGACAGATGTAATAAACATAAAAATACGAGTGTGCTTTAGACCACACGACTGAAGTAAATACTTATTTAGCTCCATGTATATGTATGTCCATTATTGTGTTTATATGTATAAAATATATACATGTATATACATATATTAATTTTCTACAAATATTTATTTAAATTTATTATCATTCGCCTCGCCGATCAAGCCGTGCGCATCGACGTCCTAGACCTAACCTAGATCACGAAGTGTTGTGTCAATAAATTAACTCACACCGCCATCTGTCAAAAACTTATGGGGCCAATAGACCTAGCTATTAAAGCTCAAGAGTTATTTGGTTTGGCGTATTTCGGCATATCGGTTGCCGTACATTCCCAATGGGAATGTATGACGAGCGATATGCTGAAGTAGGCCAAGCCAAATAACGCTTGAGCTTTTATAGTTAGGTCTGTTGGCTCCATTATGCAACTTACAAATAATTCCAAATCATTGTCCCATAACAAACATTTAATTCGCAATAATACATATTCAGGTCAATAATCGAGATTAAAACTATCATATCTTTAAAGTATGACCAAATTACACACATTAAGCCAAATTTCATCAAAATCGGTTAAGTAGAGTCTGAGTTTATCTTGGACAAACTCGAGATTTATATATAAATACCTATGATATAAAATAATTCCGAAGAATGTCTCTAAAATTGTAGCACCCGCGCCGCTCGTGAGTATCCAGCTCGAGTCACTTGTAAGTAGATAGTTGTAAATAGATCAAAAAATAGTTTTTTGATCTATTTTTATTTTGGCATTTCTATTATTTTCCACTTTGAGTTTTAAAAACTATCTGAGCATTTCTATTATTTTCTAGTATTGAGTTTAAAAACCTTCTAAGCCAGGTCTAAATTTAAAAGTAAACTCCATAGCGACCGATTTTATTCAAATTTAACCGAAATATTTCCAATTCGGAATTGATTTATTCGAAAGCGAAAGCTTAAATCTAAAAAAGTTAAACCATAAAATCGAATCCAAATGTGATGTAGATTAAAAAATTTTCCCGTCCGTACTACAATTTTCTGACTCAGCGTATATTTTCCTGTTACTGCCTCCCAAAAGTATTTTTTAATCGTTTTATATTATCAATATTACATATTGTTTTTTGTCACTGCAATGGCCTTCCAAAAGTATCTATAAAACTTTTTAAATTTTCAATATTACATATTGTTTTTTGCCACTGCGTTGGCCTTCCAAAAGTATCTATAAAACTTTTTTATATTTTCAATATTACATATTGTTTTTTGTCACTGCAATGGCCTTCCAAAGGTATCTATAAAACGTTTTATATTTTCAATATTTCACAGGTACTGCTTTCGTGTCACTGCGTTGGCCTTCTAAAAGTATCTATAAAACTTTTTAAATTTTCAATATTACATACTTACATATCATTGTCACTGCATTGGCTTTCCAAAAGTTTGTTACCATAAACGTTATTTCATTTTGGTCAGTTAATTTTATTATACATATACTTAATATACTTACAGGTCATTATATTAGAAAATATATTATTAATTTTTTGTATTTCTCGGGCATTAACTATGTAACAATTTCTAGACATTTTGTTTTGAAGAGTTTTAATTTTCAATGTACTATCGTTACTTAAATTTTAATTTTTATGCTACCGGTTTCGACACATCCGTGTCATTCACTAGCAAACTTAAAACTTAGTTTTAAGTTTGCTAGTGAATGACACGGATGTGTCGAAACCGGTAGCATAAAAATTAAAATTTAAGTAACGATAGTACATTGAAAATTAAAACTCTTCAAAACAAAATATATTATTAATAAATATTGTATCTTATTATATTATTAATTCATATTATATTAGATACATTAATGCGATTGATTGTGATCAAGTATTACAAAATGGAACATGTGTACAAGTAATTAAATGTGTATTTGTATTATATATTACATACTATTTTCTTGTCTTTTTAATATTACATACTGTTCTTGTCTTTTTAATATTACATACTGTTTTCTTGTCACTGCGTTGGCCTTCGAAAAGAATTCATAAAACGATTTATATTTTCAAAATTACATTTTATTGTATGTAAGTTATCCATTTGATTTATCTCACTTTATGACATTTAATATGAAATTATCAATTCCAGGTGGACATATCGGACTTTATAACAAGGCGGCATTAAAAAAATCTATGTACGGATCGCAAGTGTTGGGCAGACATTCCATTAAACTGGATTGATGAACATTAAATATTATTACAAATATGTCACACACCAAGCACAACTATTATATAATATATAAATCACGAAAAAATAGTGGCGTGTAGGAAAACAAACAACCATAAACGTTATTTCATTTTGGTCAGTTAATTTTATTATACATATACTTAATATACTTACAGGTCATTACATATTATATTAGAAAATATATTATTAATAAATATTGTATCTTATTATATTATTAATTCATATTATATTAGATACATGAATGCGATTGATTATGATCAAGTATTACAAAATGGAACATGTGTACAAGTAATTAAATGTGAATATATATTATGTGGAGTAGTATATATATATATATATATATATACTCACTACTTATGTTATTTTACTTTTAAATCAAATGTTACATTATTTTACAAATTGTTACAAGTCTAATATGTATTTAAATAATATTACCTATAAATCAAATATTTGTGGTTTTACATTTTATAAATCAAATATCTATATAATTTTACATATATATTAAAACAAATATTTATATAATTTTATAATTTGAGAGGTGGGTAAGGGTACCGCCACTCCGGGAACTATTTATTGGATAACCAACACCCCTGCCATAGGTCACCTCAAAGATGCTTGGTTTCATGATGTGAGGTTTATGTAGGTCTTGGAGGCGAACGCGTTTGCCCACTTACTAGGGACCGGATCTGAAGACCGGTTGAGGGAGACCTAACCTAAAACTCTCGGCATTGGGAAGGATGGATTCATAGACTTCCGACACTCCAGAACACATTGCCGCCCAGATTCTTTCCCACCCCTCATATATTTTTCCTTCCCAGAACTTCCTCTCCTTCCTTTCTCTAAAAATACCATTCACGTAGCATCCCCAAAGATGACAAAGATCTTAAGGGATTTTCTGGGGATAATTTTGCGTGGAGAAAATCTAAAATATATATATATTAAATATTTTTACATGTTATAAATCAAAAAATTTATATAATTTTACATGTTGTTAATCAGATATTTACATAAATTTACATGTTATAAAGCAAATATTTACCTTATTTTATAATCAAGTTATATATGTCCTGAGGTGATTTCTCACAAAAACGGCGCTATACAAATTATACTTTAATTATTATTATTCAATTATTATTATTATTATGTATGTAAAAATGAATTATTACTTATAGAGCACCAGTACCTACAGGTCGAACCTATCTAAAAAACACAAGTAATTTAAAAAAAATAAATGTAAAAGAGAATTATATGTATTTTTATTTATGCCTTCACATTTTCAAAAATGATTATTCCCAAAGTTTTAGAAAATAATTTTTTTTTTAAATCTTTTAAATTATTGTTGGGATACTGACTACGAAAAATAAAAATCGAAAGCATTAATTTATTGGTTTGCGCTTCGACCCAGATTTGTTTTTGCCTGTAGCGCTTTTTCCTTGTTTACTCACCTTCACCCACCAGATACACCTACCCCAGTTGGTTATACCATACGGATTTATATGAAAAATCTGAAAATCCCTTACGTTGAATCTGCTAGAAAACTCTACACAAAATCAGCTCTGCGTGAGTAAAATGGATAATATCCCCGTTTCGCCCATTTCATATAAAACTAAATTTTGTATTTGAGGCCAAAATACTCAACCAAACTGAATAATATGATTTTAGTCAAAAGTTATACATATTAAATATCTAGGATATGTTCTATTTTATTTATTTTTGTTTTAAATGATAATGTATGGGTAATTAAATAATTCAATTGTGCTTTATTTTGGAGGCAACTTTGCAATTTTTTTGAGTTAATATAATTAAAATAATATAAAAAATTGTTCAAAAATGCTTTTTATGGGTAGTAGTTTTAATTTATGTACGACAAATTTGTGTTCCGATGTAAATAGTTTTTTGTAATTTAAATGTACCACCGACAAAATGCGTCTTTTTTATATATATTTTAAAATTTTATATTTCATTATATTGTTCAATAAATGAACAAATTGCCTCCAAAATCATGAAATATATATTTTTTTAAATTTAAAAAAAGAAACGACAAATTAAATGAAAAAAAATAAGTTTTTATTCTTATTATCCTGCGAAGAAACATGTCGATAATTATGATTAAATAAGGGGTGTACGGAAAGTTTTTTATTTTCATTTAATTAAAAATGACGCCAGAAAGTGAATTTGCGAAGATTGAAGAAGAAAGACGAATATTCTCGGGTATAACCTGACAATATTTGAAAATCTCCTACCACCACCGTAAGCGGAAAATGTTGCATGTGAGTTAATTTATTGACACAACACTTGGTGATCTAGGTTAGGTAACCCTCCAGTAGATG
This sequence comes from Limnephilus auricula, assembly GCA_951813805.1. Classification (NCBI taxonomy): domain Eukaryota; kingdom Metazoa; phylum Arthropoda; class Insecta; order Trichoptera; family Limnephilidae; genus Limnephilus; species Limnephilus auricula. The sequence goes on from OX638391.1 coordinate 5,764,189, forward strand.
CCACAGCAATGCGTGGGCGGGTCAGCTATATTTCATAATTTAAAACACAAATAAATAAAGTAGCACGTTTACGTACTAGGTATTTGATATACATTTTGATTACAAAAATATTTTTTCAGTTTCGTTGTGTGTTTTAGCCTCAAATCCAAAATTAAGCTTTGTATTAGTAGGGGAGCCCACGTAATGATAGGTTCATTTCATACATGTAAATCGTCATGCTATTCATAGGGGAACACAAAATGGCCCTGCTGCCACAACTGAGACCGAAGAACGCTAAAAAAAAAAAACTAGGTTTCTCTCATGTTAAGTCTCCCGTATTCTGATTGTTCCTCGAGACAGGGGAGGGGTAGGACAATTCGAAAAGGCAGTGGCTGCCAGCCCCTTGATAATTAGCGACCATCGCACCCAGATGTCTATCTTCATCGACCTCTTTAAAAAACCAAATCTTATCTGTATTATCAATTTTTGCGTAAGAAAAATCACTGTTACCTTTTCCGAACAGTGGAGAAAATGGCAGCAGCAGCTTTTGAAAGTCCGAATTTGGCGTTTCAATTCGGTTCCTAAAAATCGGTCCAGGAGGAGTGCGACCACAAACACCGTGACACGAGATTTTTATATATTAGAAGAGAGATAATTCTAATTATTCTCAGGGCAGTGTATATACCAGCATTCCTTCCTACTCACAAATTTCGGCATTATTTTGGGACATTCAATCTTCGCTAAGACCTTCTCTTGCAGACTTCGTACATAAAGTAGTCGAGGCTTCAGTTTACAGTTCTTTCAACTGCTTGAATATGACATGGCAGACGCAGAAGAGGCAATTTACTCCTTCCCCCTTGTGCTACAAATAATTTAATAAAGATCTTCATTCGATATATTCTACAGTATTGGGGGTTTGGATACATTTTGCTCCCAGCATTTTCGAGATTTATGTCTGGAAGTTGGAACAGCCTTGTTTTACTTAGTTTCTTACTGGGTGGTTTTTTAACACGAAGCGCAGCTAATTCTCGGATATGCTTGTGAGGGTCAGTTAACGAAGTCAGTGTGCGAAGTAACTGTTTCTTTATATGACTGGATTTGATTCTATGAGCTGATAAGTATCTAGTCGCTGAGATTAACTGCCATAGGTGACGTGGTCCGTCTATAGAAGGTGGGGTGAGTTTTAATGCTGAAATAAACATTAACAACTTACGTTTCTAAAATAATAAGAGTTTCTGAAGGAGCTTCCGTTGAAACATAAAGACGAAGAATTCGGTTAGCACTCGTAAGACATCTGGCATGAGACATTTTTCCAAGAGATTTGTCTTCAGGTAATTCCCCCACCGTAACTACAGATACTATTTTATACAAATATAACTCATCTGTACTCACGTATTCAGGCGACTCTCTGTCAATTTTCTGAAAATGAACAATAGGCTTTTTTCAGTTTTCCAAAGCTAATCCTATTGTCCCTCAAAATTTTTGAGGTCCAGATGTCTTACCGTCAAGATGTGCGAACAAATGCCGAAATGGTAACTCGTTCATGTGAAGCAAGCAAATTATTCATTGCAAAGGTTTATCCAAACGTTTTTCAAGCAAATTATTATACCTACATGTTTTCCAACGTTCACGTTCGTTCCGTCGCATCCAATAGCCACCAAAGGTTCAAATGGTATTTCTTCCTTCAAAAAATAATCGGCAATTGCTCTTTCTATAACTTTAGAAGTGCCAGAGTTTAGTGCAATATAAACCAAATGAGTATATGATGAAGAAATATGCTCTTTGATGATTAGTTCCTAAGAGTATGGATATTAGAGAGACGGCATGTGAAGTGTGCCCGCGCGCTCCAAGTGTGCCTTTTCGAGAAGTTTACCCAAACGGCTTACATTGGCTGCTGGTTTTTGGACGTTTAATACGTTCCGACAGCAGCCATTTTACATGGTGACAGCCAATGTCAGCCATGTGGGTAGAATTCTCGAAAAGGCACACTTGGAGCGCGCGGGCACACTTCACATGCCGTCTCTCTAATATCCATACTCTTAGATTAGTTCTCTGTAATGCCTCTCCCCTTCTCCCTGATAGATTAATGTTTTATCTTTCCGGCCATCAAAATCTTGTGCCTTTTCATGTTCTCGAGAACATGAAAAGTTTCGTTCTCTGCGAAGTTTACTTTTGTCAATAACTGGAATATTAGACTTGATGTCATACAGAACTGCTGAGGCAATGGCTGCCACTGCCCTATCCGACACTCCATAACTATCACAAGTTTTAGACGGTGTGGAATAATCAATAGTGACCGCAGCCTGCTTCTGAGGCGTTTGAGGTACATTAGGTTAGAAAACATCATTACGTAATGCAGAAGATATGGAAACATCGAGTCAGTTTTCGTAATATTTGATAAGCGGTTTGACCAACTGGAACTTCGAAGCGTAACCCTGTTTACCTTCAAGACCGGGGGGGCCTAACTAAGTTTTATCATAAAAATAAAACATGGAATAATTAAAACAAAGAAACATTATTTTACTCATTTTATTCATGAAGAATTACCATAGATGAATTGTTCATTTTTTATTACATGTAGAATCTTGATTTCATTTCTATTATGTGTTTAATTATTATTTCATTTGATTACTATTTTCCAAAAATTCTTCCTTAACTCTATTTTTTTCAGTATATTGTTAATCCAAAATCAGATAATTCAATGAACTCTTTAATTAATATTGAGGTAGTTTAACATAGTTCCGAAAGCATACGCTACAAAAAACTATAACACTAATAAATGTACATCAGAGGAAAGAAATAAACAGTGGCTAATCAAAAATTAATGTACAAGAAAAGAAAACGAGTACATAATTGTAATATGAATTTATTATAATTATGAACTCACAAGAAAAATTTTAATAAAAATAATTGTTCGGAAAAATAACAAAAACAGTAACGGAACATTCACTTGTTTATTTCCTCATGTGGAAATTGTGATGAAAATACATATATAATATAGAATCAATAAAGAAAATAATTATATTTCGGAAACTCTTAAAAAAATTCATGTTTACGTTTGGAAACTCATGTTCACGTCAAATATTTAATCAATAAAGATTTTGGAAACTCACGTCAAGAGCAACAAAAAAACATAGTTCGGACTAATATAATCAATAAAGAAAATATCATTTGGAAATTGCCAAAGCAACAACAAAAAAACACAGTTCGGACTAATATTATCAAAAGAGAAAATATTTAGTTTTGGAAGAAATTCAAGAGGAAATTAAAAAAAAATACATTATTCGGAATAAAATTAACAAAGAAATTTTTATTTTGGAAACTTGAGTAATAAAAAATAAATCATTAGAAAATATGATTTTGGAAACTGCCAATAGCAATAAAGAATAAATTGCAATTCGGAATTCATCTCAAAATTATGATTTTGAAAACTGATGGTAATGATATTACAATCAATAAATAAATTATCATTTTGGAAATCCAAATTCATGTTTATGATAATATTATCTATAAAGGAAAATATAATTTTGGAAACTCACATTCAAGAGCAATCCAAAAAAATCATAATTTGAAACTCATGTTCAAGAGTTCTGCAAAAAAAGATTAAATCAACAAAACTATAACTACTTACTATAAAATGTACAAATTTGTTTCCGAAAAAAGAATAAAAAGAAATAGAAGAACGTAAAAGCGGATAGCATTATCCTTCCACGGGAACTACAAAACTTGTACAAAATAGGAAATCCTCTAATAAGACAATTCACAATCACAATAGAATCTAATGTAAAAATAAGTTTATATAAACTGATCATTTACTCCCATCATAAATAAATGCTTCGGATCAACTCAAAGAGGACAACAAACTATTAGACATAAAAATGAAACATCAAGATAGATTATAACAGCAAACATTGTTAAATCCTAGGTAAGGAAATCTAAGGTAAAACATTCAGCATTCGGCGGCGGTTTCTCTTTTCCACCACCACCACGCCTGTGGTGTCGCCGCATGCTAAACAAATACACGTCTGTTGGTTGGTTGGATAGGAGACTTATTGAAAACCCAGAGCCGGGTCCATCGCACACAGGCCCACGCTCGCATATATCTAGGCTTTCGGAAATGAGATATTGAAATGAGAAAATATTCACGGAGAGGACATGCCCATTTAATAATTATATTATCTTTCTCTTTTACTAACAAGTTGATATTGATGAAATCCTCACACGGTTCTTCCGTGAAGGATATTGTTGTGGCTATTGACTTTCGATTGTGAGGAAACTAAAGACTCATTAAAAAACAATTAGGGCAGCCACGGAAAGATTTTAAACAAAAAAATTAATACTTTGATATTATAATCTCATTTAAAAATATCTCACTTGGCACATACAAAATGTACAATATTCAATACTTCAATAAATCCTATGATAGAAAACAATGACAAAATATCACTATTTGCTACGGTATCACGTCCAATAACCCTTCCTTATAAAGTTAATTAATACAAAAATTAAAAAGAAAAGCTATCACAAGAAACATTATCTAACATTTGAAGAACACCTCCAAGACAAAATGCCTGGTGGACATTTAATTGTTTATGTGCAAGAACTCATGGAGAAAACCAAATTCAACAAGTCAGTGAGGCGGGGGGGATAGAAGGAGTGAAAGATGGATTGGTTGAAATTTTAACTAATCCAAGTTAACCAATTATTAATTTAACACAAAATGTTTAACATCATTTCAATTCTATAAGCATATTATGTACACGTGAGCTTATAGTACAGTTATAACAGAAATCACATTTAACACAGTTAATTATGACATTTATTAACAATGAACTATCAAGGGACACCTGAGCCGGGCCGGATGGTAGAGCCCAGGCCGAGGGCTCGGGATACAGTACAGAGTGGGGAGTGGTAGACCACTAGAGAAGTCAAGTGAGCCGCTCCTGAATAACCCTGTATCTTTATAAATGTAGAATATATTTAATATTTGATGATAAGAATAGAAAGGACCCTCGCAGTTGACAATGACAATGTTTCTTCTGCCAGTGCCAGTTGCCCAGTGGGTCACAGCCTCCTGGCGGTCCACCACAAGGGTCGGTGCACGTTTCTTTCCTTTATTATGCCAGATAATCTTAATGACTTACAGATAGACAATAGACACATTATATTCATAATATATTCATACCCCAGTAATATTCACTTAGGTTACAAGTTGAAATAAATAGATAATACATAAAAATATGCAACAATCTCTCGGTGTATATGTATAGATAAATTCAATATGTTAACACAAATGTGAACTGTGGGCCCCTCGCCATTAGGCGGTGGGAAAAAAGGGAATAAACTCTGTTTAATAAAACTGTTTGTGTGGGTCAACATTGTAATTAGTAGTTCAACTATTTTATTAAAGTTCTCAACCATTTCAAAACATTGTAGTCACCTACATTAACTCAGCTATAATAATCGTAATTCGTAGAGGAGGTAGTTGGTTTTCATAATTAAAACAATCCAAACAGAGTAAATATACTTGAATCTGCATCGCCCCTTTGCTCCTGTCTCCTGTCATCCAGTGTATAATATATCCTACAGGCGGCGGGACGGGAGCGAGGGAGGCATGGAGACTTGCACGATATTGCAGCGAGGTGAGTGAGCGTGATGCGGCTGGTGGGCGAGGGGGCGGGGACTGACACTGCGGCTGCACTGTCCAGTGGCGACAACTTTAGAGGGAATGGTCAAATTGGTCCCAATTCTTATGTTTAGCCTAACATTAGCGCCCTCGCACCAAACCAACGCACAAACCAACCGACTACCCAACTAACTTAGCGACCAAGTGACTGGAGGTAGAAACGGGCTATAGATATTTCATTATTTAATATCCAAAAATAACTGTCGGAGCTAGCACTATAAATGCATCAAAAAGTATAACCTCGAGTAAGTGTTTCATATTTAGACAGAAAATGGAAACACCTATGATTACAGAAACAATAGTCAGTAACCATTACACAAATTCAGATGTTCCAGACATATCAAGCACCATACACGTTACGTGGGTTCTTCACACACCATCGTTCCCGGAGTAGGCGTGAGCACGGCGCCCCCCCCGAGGGGCGGGGTGCGCAGGCCTAGGGCTCAGTCAATCCCCTCAATGGGGTACACTCAAAGGTAAATATAAATAATTTACATCAAGACACTTTTACATAGATTCCATGAAGATTCACAATGATGCTGTACATAATGTTCAATGTACGAAGTGACGACCGACCGGGGTGCCACTCTACTGCTGCTGCTGGGGGGAGCCGCTGGACGAGGCCACGCGCCTTCCGCCTCGTACAGGCGCGCCGGCTTGCTGCACCATGGCGCGGATGCGGCGCTGTGCCGACTGAAACAACGAGAGTGACCATCATCAGCACACTGCGTACAACAACAACTTACATTGCCAACTGGATTACTGATTGGGACCACGTTGGATGGAAGGGAACATGTTGGATGGAATAAAACAATTCATTTTACGCACTTTCTTTTTTATATATATACAATAAACATTACAAAGTTTCACAGTCGCAGCAAATAATAAACAATAAGATCCTTAAATTAACTACTACAGAAGATCAATACAGTTATCATGCTAAAGAACTTTGGTGTTTTCGGTACCTTGAAGACTGAATTTGAAAAATGGCCCAATTTATCCCACATAACTTGATTTTGAATGCATAACAACAATTACTATCTCAACTAGAAACTAAATACACTTTCAAGACATTACTGTAACTTTGTTTCAAATGTACATTTTCGATCACTTAAATTCACTAATGACTTTAAAACACTTACCCCATTATTTTTATTATGCACAAAATGTTTTTTTTTTCATTGATCAAGCACGCAAAATTTAAAAAATTTAAAATGGCCGCTGCCAAGTTTAAAACTTTTTAAATAAGAGTGCAGGAATCAATTTTATTTCTAATATCAAGTCACCATTAGGCCTGCAAGACATCACAGTTTTGTCGCATGCAGAAAGACAGACAGTAGTCAAGAATGACAAGATGCTTAAAAATATACATATTTTTAAATATCTTGAAATTACAAGGCATCAGGGCATCGTAAACAAAAGATTTAAACATTGAGTTCATGAAGATATCGCATATTCTTGCATCAGTTCTGGATCCAGAGCCATGTCCGCTCGCATCGCTATGCTCCTAGAAGCAAGGGGAATGGTTGTATTACCTAATCGGAGCGAATCGTGGAGCGACCCGGGATCGCGAGCAAGTTGTTGTCTTTACCAACTTTGCCCCTTTCAGCTCAACCCGCCTCACACGCTTTCTATAAAGAGAAATATACCAACATAATTTGAATGGTAATGCTTAGATTTATTAAGTCATTAATACATTCGCACGCAAAATTAAACAACTTCATGCCATTAGGAAAAACAAATATGCAGCAGGTATCTTAGAATCACAAGAGAATATAATATTGTTGCTCCAAAAGCAAAAGGACACTTAAAATTTTATATTGAGAACAACGCATTTGAACTGTTTGTGGAGTGAAAATAATTGTGAAAAAATATTTTGAAAGAAAGTTTAAACAATAACGCACATTTTCAATTTTCGAAAAATAAAAAAAAAATTCACAATTTTCATACAAATTAACATTTATCGTCATTATAGTCGAAGCCCATTCATTCAAACCCCAATAATTTGCAAAAAAGGGTAATTCAAAATTTTTGCCAAAAAAATTCCACTGAAAATCAAATTCCACAAATTGAATACAAAAATTCATTTATTTGCATAATTTATGTGTAATTCGAAAAAAAATCTAGTTTTGCAAAAATAAATTTTATAATTGCTTAAATGTAAATCTGATAAAACAACTAATGTGGTTAAATGTGTATTTATGCTGCTATACATTGTCCTAATTAATATTATTATTTTATTCTATCCACTTGGAATGTCGTATTTTTACAAATCAGCTTCGAGTATCTGAATTTGAAGGGCCAGCACCCGAATTCGAGTAATGCAGAATTGTTTTATTTTTGCGAATTTATTTTGAATATCTAAATATGAAGGGCTAGCCGCTTCGAATTACAGAAGAATTTACCCTATTAAGAAGTTCTCACTTACGATGTTTTACTGCTTAAAAAGATAGATTTTTTTGGTCCCTTGAAGACCAAATGGCCCTATTTATCCTACTTTTAAGATTTTCCTGCGTAAGAAGTTTTATTACAAATTTACTCTCACGAATCTACATGGATTTGATGAGGCGGCCGAGAAACTTGATTTCAAATTAACGGGGTTTAACTGTAATGGGATTTTAATGCTTATTTTCTTATGGAAACAAGCTACCTGCATATTATTGCAAAAAGACAAAATTACAACTGCATTTGTAGGGTGATTAACAACATTATATTTTAAATAAGATTTTGCAATTGTATAATTGTTACAATAATGTAAACAAATTTAAACATCTTAACTAGCGTCAATAATTCAGCATCTCACATGATTTCATTCAATTTCACACTGTCACATAACATCCTATACTACCTCAAAACCATTATATATGTATATATCTCATACATATCACATACAAATGACATACAAATCACATACAGATCTCATAGCTCTCTCACTTTATCCTGCACCTCACACTAAAATCCCTTCTCAACGCCATAGCAGTTATTTCACACTGAACCCAAAAGCAATACAATATTGGCAAAAATAAATTAAGAATATTTTATAAAAATATATTTTCAATACTTACCTCGAGAACAATGGACTCAACAGTCATAAAATCGCAAAAACGCAGGAGCAAAACATATGATTTATAATCAATTTCAGAAAAGTACAATACAAACAGCAAAAACGGTTATAAAAATGGTTTGAACGAGATAAAAACATTGTTTTCAGTAAATTGTAGAAAGTCATACAAAGTAAGTACAAACCAGATGAGTGCACAAAGAAAAAAAATATGCAAATTTCGTTACAAAAAATTAAAAACATTGTTTTTTTTGTCTAATGTTTAAAGTCAGTCAACCGGATTGCAGCAAAAGGGTTGTTACATTGAAACTCTCTTAGAAGGGCCGGAAAGAAAAACTTATTTTTGTTTTACATATATTTAATAATATTATTATTTAATTTATAAAAACAGTTTGTTTTTAAACAAGTTGTGGTGTGCTATGCAATTATTATTACGCTTGACAGCTTGTCAAGTCGAGAAATCAGTAAGGGTATTAGTAATTGAAATAAAAATACCAATCTCGAAATAGTTTAAATGTATTGTCTGTAAGTGGGCTACCCACAGTTTGATAATGCCTTCAGAAGGCGAAACAGCCGTCACGCGTAATAATAATTACATAGCAGAACTTGTTTAAAAATAAACCGTTTTTATAAATTAAATAATATTATTAAAAAAATTAAAATAAAAATGGTGTCGTACAAATTAAGCTTGATAACAATCAATAAAAAAAAAGAACAACTTCTCATTGTGGGAAAATCTCACAAAAAAACAAAACTTTTTACAAGGGTTTAACTGTTTTGTGTCTTTATGATGGTTTAACTGTGTTAAGGACATTGTTTTACATATTATAAAAAGGGTGTATCAGCACTTTTGCCCAACAGACTTTTAACAGGTTGGATAGTAAACGCTTGGTATTTTATTTTAATTTTGGCTCTGTTTTTAAATTATAAAGTCCAAAATATTACAAATTTGTTTGTTTCATTCGAGCACAAATCAAACATAAAACAACACAGATGAACACTGAGCGATGAAAGTTATATTATAAAGAAGCCCAACACAAATTAGAACCCGTTTCTGAACATATTTGGAGTAATTTATTTAGATGTAATATTTCTGTCCGATGACATTATTTTCAATTAAAAAAATAAAGTCATCAGACATCACTAACCAAGTGTATCACATGATACATGCCCCATCTCATTCCAGCAGCATGTTACAGATGAGACAGAGCATGAATCATGTAGACTGTGTTTTTGTTATTCAAGCCACATTTTTGGGAATGTCACTTTTCAGTGGTTTTATTCACGTACAGAAAAATTTTCAAATTCAAAATACAACATGGTTAAGTATTTTTTGTTGCTTAAGGCGTTTTTAATTGTAAATATTTTTTAAGTTATTTGAGATAACTGTTATATATTTTTCATCAAAATTTTGAAAACCAAATAACAATTTATTATTTAAAGATTCTTAAAACATTCGTTTTAAGAAACGTTAAATAATATTTATTTTTATCGTCTCTTGTAAAGTTTTCATTTCGTGTGCCTGAAAGGCTTCACCAAAACACAAGTGATCCGTTTCATGATCAGTGGCGACACAATATGCTCATGATTCGCTAGTTAAAGTCCGTCTGATACGTGCTGACACAGTGTATATAATATGCAATTGTTAACAAGGATCAATAAAAATGAAAGCCCGCTACGTGTGGGCAATTGATAATCCGGTCAAATCGGGCAAGCGTCTTACCTGGACACTGAAGAACGGCCCGATGATGTGTACAGTCGTGTCCTGGTGCAGCTGGGCGGCGCCCTGCTCCGGCAGCTTGATGAGCGAGCCCGTGACACGTTGCAGCTCACGCACGTTCTGGCCTCCCTTGCCGATGATGCGGCCCACCTGCGAACTGGCCACCGAGATCTCTACCGTCAGCCTCACGTCGTCTGTTCCGGACACGAATCCCTCCTCACGCATCTTCTCGAAGATCAAGTACTGAGCCTAGGGAAGGGTCACAATATCACTGTTAAAACAAGCGTGTTAAAAAGAAAATGTCATTGAAACATCTATTGTAGAGGGGTATCATTTAAGACTGAAATGGATAGCACACCGCAGGAGGGGAATGATAGGAAAATATCGTCCATGGATATTAATACAGAACCTTCATTTTGAAAAATAGGATCGTTAGGAGGTTAATTATAAGCGGTGTGATGCATTCAAAATGCTTGAAAGCGTACACTTATTGTCTGTCAAAAAAGAGAAGAAAACATAGGAGGGCGCCACTGTTCTTCAAATGGCAATACTAAAATTAAAGCATTGTGTAACCTACAATTTTGTAAAAAAAAAAAACAAAAACAAAGAGGAATTTTTTTTTTTCGTAGCAACAAACTGATCTTAAAATTAGAATTGCATGTATGTATATTATCCCTTTGCAATTTTGTGTTAACACAATGAAGAATAACAATATTATAGTAAAATAAAAAGCAGTTTAGAATTTGCTCATTTATTTAATACTAACTACCCAGCGTTGCCTGAGCTTTAGATCATCGACAATTTGCCTGACGGTACTTTATGAATTAACTGCAAAAAAAAATACAACTCTGATAGCTAATAATAATGTATATCTACGTAAATAAAATAAAATCATACTTAAAACATGTATCTGTGTTTGAAAATATTTATACGAAGCGCATTTAAATTGTTATTATTAAAATAAAAGTGAAAATATTCATGTTTAAAAAAAATATTTTTAAAATTTTACTTACAGTATTCTACATAAACAATGTCATATTGATAGTAAATTTGGTGTTGCTAACCTACAATTTTTTTAGTTCCGGTTTTTGAATTTTCTACTCTTATTTGACAAAGTGTAGCTCCAAAAGTTTTTAAAAACTTAAATTGTCAAAAAAAAAAAATTTTTTCAAATCATTGAGTGATTTTTAGGTTCTCTCCACTGTATGTACGCGGTATAATAAAAAAAAACAAAGTCGATTCCGATCAATTGAAACGCATCGTACCCAAGCAATCTGTTCCAAATATTCGCATTTATATTATACTAGTAGGTAGGCATAGAAAAAAATTTTTTTTTTGAGCTTATTTATATTATGTACAAATATTTCGTTTATTTAATTTCTCTCAAATGTCAATTAAACATCATAAAATTTTTGAAAAACATTGAATAATAATTAATTTAATTTTCGCTTCTGCAAACTGAACAACTTTATACTGACGACTGTGACAAGTATAGTGGGCGAAGTCAACTGTATTACTTTAGAATAAACTCAAAACTAAGTTTTTCTCATAAAACCAATTAGACAGAATCGACAGTAACTATACTTAAATGACTATTATTAAAATTAAGTTCACCATAATTTTTTTGTTTGTACACTTTGTCAAACAGTAGAAAATATAAACCGGAACTAAAAAAATTGTAGTCTGGCAACACCAATTTTACTGTCAAAATGACAGTAAAACGACTGTTTATTTAGAATACTGTAAGTAACATTTAAAAAAACATTTTTTTTATAATAGTAACAATGTTAATGTTGCTTTGTATAAATATTTTTAAACAAGGATACATGTTTTAAGTATGATTTTATTTACATAGATATACAATATTGTTAGCCATCATGGTTGTATTTTTTTTTTTGCAGTTAATTTAGAAAGTACCATCAGGCAAATTGTCAAGGAGAGCGAAACAAATGGGGGTAAATTCGAAACTCCAGGAAAAATAAAAAAGGGACGCACTCCGAAAGCCGTAGATAGTTTTGACATCAGTGCTATTCGTCATAAGGTACATTATTTAGGGGGATTATTTAACAGGAAGGCCACAGTCCCCCGGATTTTTAAAGCAATTTTGCCCCTTATGTATAAAGAAATTGTATGAAGAACAAGGTCAAAATTGCTTGGGCCATTCTCGATCTTGATTGACATAACGAATTACTGGATAGAATTTAGCCATTCCGAATAATTCATATTAATTGCCAATGACGCGCCGGGCACCAAAGATGGCAGACAAAATGGCTGCCGCTTGAAAATATGAACGCTGTCATATTCGAAGTCTATATTTATTCATTGTTTTTTATATACATCCATTGTGGAAAGCATAGATTTGAGTGATTATTATTAGGGAGTTCGTTTTATCTACATTATTTTGATGTAATTTTTGTATTATATCAAAAAAGAAATGTTATAAAAATTGAATTTGTAAGAACGGTGAGAACTGTAAAATATTTTACGTCGTATTGAAAAAATATATTTTTTGTATGCTGGCTTTCAACAAGTTAAAGCCCAGGCAACTCTGGGTACTTCGGCTAGTATTGAATGAAAACAGAAATTCATTTGAGCAATCAAATAAAGGTGAGCAAATTCTAAACTGCTTTTTATTTTACTACAATATCGTTATTCTTCATTGTGTTAATACAAAATTGCAAAAGAATACTATACACATACAGGGTGTAACAGGACGTACCCGAAAGATTATAACCAGCGATTCCTAAGAGTAAAAAGTGTATATAAAATTTTGGCTTCTGGCGAAATTTATTTATTTTTTTCTACAAAAACATAATAAACAGTAGGTGTTGGACAGTTGTATGATTTTGCGAAAAAAAAAAAAAAAGTAATCAAAAAAGTCACCGGAGACAAAAATTTACCCATATAAGCTCAGGAATCACTGGTTAAAATCTCTCGGGTACGTCCTGTTACACCTTGTATACCGACGGCTCCGAAGAACAATGTCGGATCTGACAAAAATTGAAAATCGTTTATCAGCTTATTTTGTTGATTTAAAAGTCTGTATTTTCGGATTTTTTAATGCAATGAGATGAAATTCCAAAGATCAAAACATCACTATATTTCTTTATATCAAAAACAGTAAAAATGCAGAAACGATATTTTAAAAAGCTCTACTACAAAACATCAAAATCGCACATCCGACATTGTTCTTCGGGACCTTCGATACGCATTCTATTTTTGTGATCAGTGGGTATCTATATTGCAATGAGAAAATATGTGTTCCCACTTATGTGTTTTTGTTTTTTTATTAAATTGTAGCTTAAACAGCTAGAGATTTCCACTGTACGTTATAATTTTGAAATTACCATTTGAAGAACAGTGGCGGCGCCCTCCTATGTTTTCTACTCTTATTTGACAGACAATATAATCTTTTATAAAGTTGAAAAAATGAAATAAAATAAAATCAGTTACGAAATAAATAATTGGTAAATTCACTTCCTTTCTACCACAGAAAAGAGAATGAATTTTGGTTTGATTGGAATTATTATAGTGGGGTTATTTAAGTTACCTTCCACTGGGCTTCAGGGCTACCCACGATGGTGACCTTGCGCTCCTGCGCCTGTTGGTCGGGCTTCTCCTGCTCGAGGGGGGCGATCTTGACGGAGGCGCCGCTGTAGCGAATGATGTTGCGGATGTGCAGGCCCTTGGTGCCGATGATGGCTCCCACCGCGTTGTTAGGGATGTACAGGAAGGTGGTCTCCTGGGCGTCACCGGCTCCAGCCTGAGGTCCCGGGGCGGGCGAGTACAGCGAGGGAGCGAATGGAGGCGGAGCGCCACAGTACGGACCACGCCCGCTGGTGGCCATCATTGCCATGGGGTGCAGACCAGGGAACATTATGCTCTGGGGGGCCAGCGCCTGCAAAAACACATACCACATTAACAACCACATACATCTTTAACAACCACATACATCTTTAACAACCACATACATCTTTAACAACCACATACATCTTTAACAACCACATACATCTTTAACAACCACATACATCTTAACAACCACATACATCTTTAACAACCACATACATCTTTAACAACCACATACATCTTTAACAACCACATAAATCATTAACAACCACTTAAATCATTAACAACAACATACATCATTAACAACAACATACATCATTTTACGACCACATACATCATTAACAACATACAGCATTCACAACCACGTACAGCATTAACAACCACGTACAGCATTAACAACAACGTACAGCATTAACAATCACGTACAGCATTAACAACCACATACAGCATTAACAACAACATACACCATTAACAACAACATACACCATTAACAACAACATACACCATTAACAACAACATACACCATTAACAACAACATACACCATTAACAACAACATACACCATTAACAACAACATACATCATTAACAACAACATACATCATTAACAACAACATACATCATTAACTACCACATACATCAATAACAACCACATACATCAATAACAACCACATACATCAATAACAACCACATACATCAATAACAACCACATACATCAATAACAACAACAAACATCATTAACAACCACATACATCAATTTTTTATTTTTTTATAGAGAATACCTCACAAGAGTCCCAACTGCTCCCGTCTGGAGCCAGTGAGACTATGGCATCCCCAATTGGGGTATGTTGTGAGGCTGAAGGAAGGTGGGGAAGGGAAAGAGATGGGGAAGAGGAAAGTACCTGGCTATTCAGATCTAGTCACTAAACACGGCTAAAGCCATTATTAAGCAACGTTTCAATTCTGAATGGTGGTCTTACACCAGGGCGATACTGACAGTATCTTCCACTCTGGAACGTGCCGCAAATATAGTATATATTATTTTTATTAATTAATTGTGAAATAACACAAATTAATCAAATAAAATTTATTTGCGCACGCCGGGTTCGAACCCGCCACCTTCCCATTGGGAGTCAAGTGTCTTACCACTCGACCACGGACGGTCGTCAATAACAACAACATACATCAATAACAACAACATACATCAATAACAACAACATACATCAATAACAACCGCATACATCAATAACAACAACATACATCATTAACAACCAACTGTATACTGAAAAAGGCCATTTTAAACTAGGGTAAGATATGTTTCTGAAGGTCCATCTTACACACAGCGATTGCATGGAAGCCAATTATACAGTTTTGGCTTCTTAACTTAATTGCATACTTGAGCAAATTTAGTTCAGTTAACATTCGTGTAAGCCGTTTGCACAATATATAAACGTCTTAACTGGCAATGCTTACTGCAAATTAGAGTTTGCGAAAGTAAGATTGAGCGTGTAGACCAGTGATTCCCAATAAATCCAGGGCCTCCTGGGGGCCTAGTATGTATCTTTCGGTTTGACAAACAAGCACGTTTGCCGTTTCACCTTGACGGTGCTGTCAACTAAGTGGTCACGGTTTGAATTTACTGAAATATCTTTGTAAATATATTAAACATAGACATAATATTTTAGGTATTTCTCCAGAATACATTTATGTATTGGATTAAATAAATACATTATATAAATATTTACTGAGTGTACAGCAGCGGAGCGCGAGAAAGTTTTTAGCACGGTAAGAGTAGGGTTAACGGATTCGTCTCGTACCTAAACCCGCATTACGGATGTTATGAGAGATAGAGACTAGGCCTCCTGGGGGCTTTGATGAAATCCAGGGGAGAGATCGAGATGGTGCCTGGAGGGGCCAAATGGCGGGTTGTGAAAGGCTTCAATGAAGTTTTTAAATGGCGATCAGAGGAATTAAATAAAAAAAATCATTTTCCTAATGAAATCAACTATGTTGCAACATCATTGCTTGTGTGCATTGATTAATATTATTGATGGATTAATTGTTAGTATTTTCACACTAATAATCTCGGAATATGGAAAATTTACCCACCTCCATCTATATCAATGGAAAATGTGGCTTGTCAATTAATGGACGACAGAGTTGGTAGCGGATCGAACCAGCAAGGGGGAAGGGGGCTTTGTAGAAAAACATTATTGGAAAGTGGGTGGTGAGCGGGATAAGGTTGAGACCTCTGGTGTAGACGGACCTTAAGAAGCTAAATCTACATGAGCACTGACAACTTGCAGCTGCTTTTTTTGCTTATGGCGGCAGTATACATGTTTTGTTGAATTGAGGTGGTAGGTTCTTACCTGCAGGTCATTCTCGTAGCTCTGGCGCAGCTTGGCGGAGATCTGGGCCTCGGCGCGGGCCATGTTGTCGATGCCTCCCTTCACTGTGATAATTCGCTCCAGGTTGAAGCTGTTGATATCATTTATGGAGGACACGGTGATCTTTGTGTCTGTGTCTTGCATTATGCGCTTAATAGTGTTTCCACCCTTGCCAATGATACGGCCAATCAAATTATTGTGGGCCAAGATCTTCAGTGATATTTCACTGTCGGGAGAAGAGCTAAATTAGTAAAGGTATTGTAGAATGAGTATCACGATGCTTTATGACGTTATATTTCAATATGTATTGGATAATGTGTAATAATATAATAGTGTGTACCTTTTGTTGGTGCTGTTGGCCTCCTGCTGCATGACCTCGAGGATGCGCTTGCAGGCGCCGGTGCAATTGTCGGGGTTGCCGTAGATAGTGATGGCCTTCTCCATGGAGCCCACGTTGTCCTTGCGGTGCACGTCGACGCGCGCGCGGCTCTGCTGCGTGATGAGGCGGATGGTGCTGCCCTGGCGGCCGATGATGGCGCCCACCATGTCGCTCTGCACCAGCAGCCGCAGGGGGAAGTCCGTGGGACGCGCCTGTGCCCCCGCACGCGCTCCGCCGCGGGCCCTTCCTCCGCGCCTCTCCAGCGCCTCCACCTTCAGCCGGCTGCCGTCCATCTCCATGCCGTTGAGTCCGTTGACGGCCCTGAAACAGTGCGCACGTGGGTGTGGGTTCGGGAGACGCATATCTCACACTACTCGGGAGGGGGGGAGGGGGTGGGGGGGCCAGAGCTACAAGTGGTACTCACTGCTGAGCCTGCTCCTGGGTCTGGTACGTGATGTGCACCGTTTGGGTGTTGGCATCCCGGCTGTTGACCTTGTCGCACCTCTCCACGGTACCAAACGGTGCTAGTAACGGCTCTATGTCTTCGAAGCACGCGTGGAGTGGCACCCCGCTGATCAGAATCTTTGACGAAAGGCTGTATGGAAACCCCAATACATATTAATCCACGTGGTCCACATATATTATTACAATACCCCCCATCTGGTCCCCTCCCAGTTATTCCAAAGCAAGGGTCTAAGTGCGGGAGTACGGCTGACACCCATTACAAGAGGGTGGAACCGTGGGAGTTAGTACTTGGGACAAAGCAACTACGTCAAACAGGAATTCGTATGGCACTAAGGGATATTGGGATATCTGAAAACATCCATGGAAAAGGTTAGAACACAGGAAAGTATAATACAAACAAGTGAAAGCACTACTAACTCTGACCGGCTGAAAAACATCACATTCAATTAGAAATAATTCATTAAGCAAATCTAAACAAAACCACCAAGGATTTTTAAAATCCTCCACAGTAAGAGTAACCAAACTTTCCTTTCTACAAAAGGCATATATCGCATCCGTTTATCCCAAAGGCGTAACAGCAAAATCCAAAGATAATATTATATCGAGAGAAAATAAACTTAGGTCATAATAGTAGAAAGAAAGTTCAACTTGTTTAGTGTTATGCAACATGTTTTATTGAGAAACAAAATCAAATGTTAAATTCAAAACCATGTGTTATTGTTAATCCAATTAATATGCAGAGAAAAGGTGTGAAAACAGATACATTTCCATGTAATATTATTGTACAAAGCTGGAAGTTATGGTTGTTAATTTAACACTTGTTTTAAATCTTATTGCTTTAATGCAGTAGGTACCTCATCAAGAGATGAAGCAGCAATGAACCCGCTCAACAACACCCGCAGCAAATGCTTTTTTGGTTAACAACGTCACATTGTGCAAGAAAGCGCACTCATCTTAAGGTGATTGTTTATTTGTCGAGTGTTTAAATCCTTTCCTAACATTAAATAAGTGATTTATTAATGTAGTGTGAGTGTGTGTATGTATGTAGCTCACTCAGAAATATACCAACAAATATTGAAGCCAGCAAAATTCATAAATTTGGAAGAAAAATAACATGCCTAAAAATGGATCGCTAGATGGAGTGTTTGAAAATTCAATAATAAAAAAACCACATTTCTAATAATTAATGGTACACTACTCTAGCGCTCTAAACTAGAATTATTCATTATTACCATAAATTATTAATATTTACAAAAATTAATTAATAATTAAAATAAACATTTACTTTAATAATTATAAAGTACATAATTTATTAAAAGGCATAATTTATTTAAACTTAGCCCACCCCCACTTATCAACAGGAAGATAAAAACTACATCAAGCTTAATTAGTAAAGAAAAAGAAGAAAAAATTGAAGTGAATAAAATAGCTCAAATCATTCAGAAATATCAAACAAATATTAAAATAGCTCATAATGTAATATCGGGGAAAGTTATTATTTATTATTATTCAAGAATAACTAGTATGTAACAACGTTAAAGAGTGTGTTTTTTTTGCAACGCAATGAAAGTTATCACTGGTGTAGCATAACTAATTAGGCCAAGCCGCAAGTCCGACAGGCGGGAACGCGGCAGTACGGCAACACAGCACCGCGGCCGGGCGGGAAAACGGCGGGCGGGGCGGTACCGACTCGGTACGCGGGCGGGCGGCGCGGCGGTGTCACCGACTCACTGCCCGACCCAACCCGACAGTTACAGCACGTTACATCGCCCATCTACCTACCCAGACAGACGAGACACGTCATCTCGAATCTCGAGAATGCGCATGCCATCTCACCGCAACACGACGGAAGAACGTCGCGACAAAATATTTTTAGAAGACGAAAATAAAAAATAGATTTCAAGTGTCTTTTCGTCGTTTCAAGCGTTTTCTTCCTGCAAACCGAACGAGATTCACTTAAAAACGATGAAATATCAAGTGGAAGTCCGAATTGTTTTTGATTCCTTAGGGGGAATACATTTCGGAGCTCAAAATGGGGGAGGAGGGGTCTAGTAAAATCTCTTCAAATCTCAATTAAACCGAGGGGGGGGGGTGTCAATAAAAATCTCACGATAACGTTAAGAATGAATATTATTATATAGATAATAAAAAATATACGAGTGTGCTTTAGATCACACGACTGAAGTAAAACTTCTTAGATAGAAAGAAAATGTTCGCGCGCACTGCTCTCTCTTGCTCCTTATATAAAAGTATGTATAAAATTGTACATTAACGAAATGAAATTACGAATAATCTTCATGCACTGGCTATGAGAGGAAGAGAAAGGAAATGTGGGATCGCACTGCTCTCTCTCTTGCTTTTACGGTGTGATACAGCCCGTTCGTCTCGCCCGTAACGCATTACACTTTTCGTAACGCATTCGCCAGCTTACCCCCCAAGTCAAGCGTGCGCAAAGAAGTTTTACTTCAAAAACATTTAGGTATTTCGAGAGTAAGAAAAAAATCTCACGTGAGGGGGAGAAAAAAACTTTACTTATTTCATGGCTCAAAGATCTCAATGACTTCAAAGAATCGCCAATTAATGAAGCTCGAAACTCGCGTGCAATTTTTACGTAACAAATTAGGTATTATCGCTGGCAGAATAAAAAGCCGCTTTTTGTTGCTAGGTCCTGCTTGCGGATTTTGGCAGTGCTTGGCCCAATATTTGGCGGAGGGGTTTTTGTACATGCATTGGGTACACTGTACATATAATATTGAATAACAATAATCGCCCGGGTTGCCGGCAATGAAATTATAATATGTACATGTAACTTTAAAATAATTTATATTAATAATTTATATAATATGTATACTTTAAAAGTACCAACTATTATTTTAAACAAGTTTGCACTAATAAAATCTCATTTCGACTGACAAACTCCCTTTCATCTAACCTACATTGTGAATCCTGCTTTGTGGAATTTTATTTGGGAGTAGCTAAAATTAAAATTATAAATCGAAAAATTAAACTTGAAACAAAAATTATACGAAAAAAGCAAATATAACCATTTTTTTAATTATTAAAAAACATACCGCAGTAGGTACCTTTCTGATTTTGGTATCGCCTTGGGATTCAAGACCTAGTTTTTAACCTAGAGATATCTGATTTTAACATCGCCTTAGGATCCAAGACATGGTTTTTGATCTAGAGATATCTAATTTTGACATCGTCTTGGGATCCAAGACGTGGTTTTGATCTAGAGAGATTTGATTTCGGCATCGCTTTGAGATTCAAGACATAGTTTTTGATTTAGAAATATTTGATTTTGGTATCGCTTTGGATTCAAGATGGCGTAATTAAAAAATGCGTTTTTCGATGAACAGTTGGTGAGCTCTAATTCAATGCTAGATGAAAAACCGTGTGTCATTTACACGATTTTTCATCTAGAATTTTTCATAAAGATTTTAGAAAAGGTGTCTGTAAAACTGGAACTCGAAATATAGAATTCCTTGATCAGCGAAGAACAAATGAATCCTTTATTACACGCTCGAGAAGTAAATTTTGTTTACCAAAAGTTTTTCATTCGTTTTCAATTCAAAAGAGTTTCAATTCATTCGGGCTAACAAAGACGAGAAAAAACATTTCAATAACGAAGTTGCGTCGCTCATATTTTTTGTAAGGTATCTAATAAAATGGCTAATTCAGATTTTCAAAAATTAATATACATATTTACCTGCTTTATATGTGTCATAGAAAATGACACCTTTTCAAAAAGTGAAATATCTACATTTATATAAAATGAAATAAGTAGGTAGATGTATGTAACGTAAAATATCTGTTATCAAATTATTTAATTGTATCCGAGTATCCCCTTAGTTATATAAAAAAATAAACGTATTTACTGATAGAAAAATACAATTTTTTTTAATAGGAAAAAATATCATCGGAAAGCAAAATGATATCCATTTTTTTTTACTCCAAATATGCTCAGGAATCGCTGGTTAAAGTCCTTCGGGTACCTGCTGTTACACCCTGTATATAATGTACTGACGCTTTGAAGATGTTTTTCCTTCCACATTTTTTTTGCAAAATGCTACATTATCCACACCAGATTTATCAATAACAAAAAGCTGTAAAAAATGTTTGAAGAGCAGTCAATTTGGGAGTCCCGCTGGGCAGGACGTGTAAGCAAGGAGGAAAGATAGCCGACCACCAAAGAGGAATCTTTATAATAAAGGGCTAAGGACTAAGGAGCGCAGGGATACTAAATACAAGGTGACAAGGTGATGCAGAGATCAGAAGGGATTAGAAGCCGGAGGAAGGCTCAAAACTGTCCACTGTCCAAACTGGACAAGGTTGATATTGAATTAATTAAAATTTACGTGTGAAAAATGATCAAACGAACCTAAGAGTATGGATATTAGAGAGACGGCATGTGAAGTGTGTCCGCGCGCTCCAAGTGTGCCTTTTCGAGAATTCTACCCACACGGCTGACATTGGCTGTCACCATGTAAAATGGCTGCTGTCGGAACGTATTAAACTGCCAAAAACCAGCAGCCAATGTAAGCCGTTTGGGTAAAATTCTCGAAAAGGCACACTTGGAGCGCGCGGGCACACTTCACATGCCGTCTCTCCAATATCCTTACTCTTAGAAACGAACTAACTAACTAACCATCACACCGTTTAGCTGCAGGGCTAGGCAGAGAGGACCGACCGCCAAACAACTCTGTCTTGCTTCGTTCACATTCATACGTGGTCTCAAACATACCCTTCTGTTATTCTGTCACTTGACATTTGCCCTACTCCATTATTTTGTTCTCGACTTCTTCTACCATTCACTTCAATTCAACTTCAGTTCAATAGCCCACAACTCCAAACCATTTCCTAATATTCATTATTATTAACATATTAACATATTCATTACGCTTACGTCAGCTTTGCATTATTTGCCAATCTCTTAACATTTCTAGCACGAGCTTAAATGATTTTATCACATGTACGCCTCAGGGATCTCATTTATACAGCATCCAGTCTACATTGATGAAAACGCAAGACTGCAAAAGGGTTCAATCTAAGAGTATCGATATTAGAGAGACGGCATGTGAAGTGTGCCCGCGCGCTCTAAGTGTGTCTTTTCGAGAATTCTACCCACACGGTTGACATTGGCTGTCACCATGTGAAATGGCTGCTGTCGTATAAATGTCGAAACGTATTAAACGTCCAAAAACCAGCAGCCAATGTAAGCCGTGTGGGTAGAATTCTCGAAAAGGCACACTTGGAGCGCGCGGGCACACTTCACATGTAGTCTCTCTAATATCCATACTCTTAGGGTTCAATGCTGTCGGTTGAGAGGTTTGGTATTATCTGGTTACGTATTATTTGTCGTTTATGTGAAAGAGATACCAAGCAGCCAATGTCAGCCATTTAAGTAAAATTCTCGAAAAGGCACACTTGGAGCGCGCGGGCACACTTCACATGCCGTCTCTCTCTAATATCCATACTCTTAGGGTTCAATGCTGTCGGTTGAGAGGTTTGGTATTATCTGGTTACGTATTAATTGTCGTTTATGTGAAAGAGATACCAATAGAGCTCCCATCGGTAGAACCAAACTCTCAAAGCAAGTTTAATAATGAAACTATTTTAAACAATACAGAAAGAACGAAGAACCCTAACAAAATTACCTATTGGTTTATTAATGGCGATCAAATATATATATCTAGCTAGATATGGCGTGTGGGTGTTAAAAATGACACCGGAACAAAAAAAATTGGTTTACGAAAAAAATTATCAAAATGCATTTATCTCAAAGTCAAAATATCGCAAGAAGCATTGGTTTTTACCGTTAGTAGGTGTGCGTGGATCAAATTTATTTTCCAGCAAGTTCGCGGCAACGGAATCAATAGCTTTATGAATATGGTTTTTTTGAAACACAAAATTGAGGCAGTTAGAAATATTTTAGGTATGGGCTATCGCTGATTTTAGTATTATCAATTTAACGAGTTATATGATTACTTTTAAAAAAAAGTATAAACATATAGATTCGAGGCAGTGTATCGAGAAAAAGTAACATTTGATAAAGAATGTTTGAATTTCTTCCTAGCAAAAAACTATGTGACGCAAGAGATGCAAAGGAATAGGGTATTTTCACAAACGAGGGATTCTGTTGAAAATGTATGGAATATCTAAAGTGCATTTTTCTGATTTTAATCATTCTACTAAAAATGTTTGTTTTTTTAAGTTTTCATTCAAATTTATTCATTTTAAAAACGCTCAAAAACCAACGAAACCAAAACCAAAAACGGCCCGTGGTTGCCAACGACGCTTCGTACAAACAAACAAAGTAGAATGGTCGGAATTTGCTCAAGAACAGGCGACTCTTGTGACGTCAGACGTCGAAAATACCGTTTTGGCGGGATTACAAAGATGGGCAACTTAGACTCGCTGTAGAAAATTTATTCGTCAACATAATGGGGCCAACAAACCCTAGCTATAAAAGCTCAAGCGTTATTTGGTTTGGCGTATTTCGGCATATCGGTTGCCGTACATTCACAATGGGAATGTATAACGAGCGATATGCTGAAGTAGACCAAGCCAAATAACGCTTGAGCTTTTATAGCTAGGTCTGTTGGCCCCTAAGAGTATGGATATTAGAGAGACGGCATGTTCAGTGTGCCCGCGCGCTCCAAGTGTGCCTTTTCGAGAATTTTACCCAAACGGCTTACATTGGCTACTGGTTTTTGGACGTTTAATACGTTCCGACAGCAGCCATTTTACATGGTGACAGCCAATGTCAGCCATGTGGGTAGAATTCTCGAAAAGGCACACTTGGAGCGCGCGGGCACACTTCACATACCGTCTCTCTAATATCCTTACTCTTAGGTTGGCCCCATAAAAAAAATAAAAATCGTAATTTTTTGCTGATTTTTTTTTAAGCAATAAAAAAACGTGGAAATACCCTATTCGATAAATTGTTATATTGTGAAACTAAAATTGGGTATTGGAAAGCTAATAAGGTAACCGACTGAACGTCCCGACGATATGTAGGTAAATTTATTTTTTTGCAATATGCAATGAAGCTCGGGCTGTAGTAGGTATTCCCAGTGAGTCAGTTTGATTTATTTCCGTCCAATGGCTTGTCCATTCGAAGCAGAACGCGGAACGCTAAAGTGCCTTAGCAAGAACGTGCGTCCACAGTTCAGACACAGATGCCATAATTTGTAAATAAATGACGACTGAATGAGAAAAGGTACAGCAGTTGCAGACTGAACATTTTATTGGTCATATTTTAAAGACTTTATTACTCCCCTCATCTCGAACACAATTGTAATCACATGTTGCATGTCGACTGCACGCTGCATTTTACTGTGGTACGCACCAAGTACGAAAATAAAATAACGACTGTACATCGTTTTGTTTTTTTTGCAATATTTAACATTTTTACAGTGCGTCCGGATTATTATTGTGAATTACACGGGATACCGAGTATCGGGCCAATAATTAGTCTCCCTGGGTATCTAGCACGGTCGACCAATATAGGTTTTATCGACAATGTCAACGTTCCCAATCATGACGAACAGTTGTTAACAACGACTAAATATGGGTTGTTTAAATAATTTTGAACAATTCATCAAATTTTTAAAGTTTATTTTCACGTATTGTGTAAGGTTCTATTCTAGTTCTGTTATTATATATTGTAGGCCAGTTGCTTCGTAAGACTGAAATAATCACAGAACTTGAAAATTAACTTTAAATAATTGATGAATTGTTAAAAAAAAAATTTAACAACCCTTCAAGTATTCTTAATTTATGGGACTTGAACTGTTATTTGTTGGTTGGTGATCTGCAGTCGTGCTTATATTATCGATAAATCTTATATCAATCGTCCGTGCTGGGTGCCCAACTCTTTAAAAATGATGAATCACTAACTAACTTCTTCCTAACTAACCATCACGCCGTTTAGCTGCAGGGCTAGGCAGAGGGGACCACCGCCAAACACTCCTTGCTTCGTTCACATTCATACATAGTCTCAAACATACCCTTCTGTTATTCTGCCACTTGACATTGCCCTACCATCAGCCATTTAGATTTTTTCAATTCGTATGGATTGACATTTGAGTAAGTTTCGTTTCAATCGAAGAGTTACTTAACGGGTAGAAGCCAGCAACTCAAAATAGGCAATACAGTGAGTAACTCACTAGACACCAACTTTGGTGTACCACAGGGAAGCACACTGGGACCTCTTCTATTTATAATTTACATTAATGAGTTATGCAATCTACCAATAGGCGGAAAAATTATTACGTTCGCGGACGATACGGTAGCTATATTTGAAGGAGAGGATTGGGCTGAAACTCATAAACATGCTGAAAGTGGAATCAATGCGATAAAACAGTGGCTTGACAAAAATCTACTAACACTAAATATAGCAAAAACTAAATACATAAGATTCAGCTCAACCATAAAGGGACGACCTAGTACATTACTATAATATATATATATAGATACTAAACGAATGTAAACTCTACAAAATATTTAACGTTCTTGATGTTCGTCAAAACTTCATAAAAAAGATTATTATCCATGTACATAAAAATATAGAAAATTTTAATAAAATTGATCACAAATACAATACAAGAAGTCACAACAGAAAGAATCTCTTCGTCCCAGGGAGCAATACGGCAAAGTATCAAAAGACGTATGCGTATCTGGGACCGAAATTATACAATAAAATCCCCCCAGACTTAAATATTAAAAATTGCAAAATGTCCTGCATTGGTTCAATAATAACTAAATGGTTGATTGGCTTGGGTAGGGAGGAGTCTGAAAAACTGTTATATAATGTGACTTAAAACGATACATGGTTACCTATGAATGGCACATTTAGTAAAAACTTAGTACATAGGTATTAATTAAAAAGAATAATAATAATTTAAATTGCATTTGGCACTTTACACATTTTGGTTCCTTAGAACAGGCAATCTGCCTAGCTAGGAACTAATATCGACCTAAAACAACGTAATAACACTTGTATTCATTTTAAATATATTCTCTTATTATGTAATATTATTTGTTATTTTGGCTTTAAATGTATCAAATGTAAATAAAAATAAATAAATAAATAAATAAATCGAAATTCGCGTGAACTTCTTAATTAACGTAATAACCTGTTTCGATCGTACTGTTGATTAGTCATACATCTCCGAAAAATCGATATTTTACGCCGTTCTTCAATGTAGCTACTTTCAAGCGACGCGATCGCCGCTCGTCTGTACCTTCCATACTATTATTAGTGTTTGTAAACGCCGCTAGGCGTTGCACAAGCAAAATAGTATGACTGGTAGCGGATAGCGGCGATTTAGTCGCTTGTAAGTAGCTGCGTGAACGAAGAGCGTAAGTTGAGTAGGTATGCAGTTGTACGTAAAAGTATACCACCATCTATCTATCTATCTTGGACAATCCTTTAGATTACTCATAAAATCAACCAATTAAAAATACTAATAAAATGTTGATGTTGTCTCGATCACTTGAAGGATATTTCTAAATGTCAATGTACCTACCTGACCGTTATGCATCCTATCGGTGTTGTTTTAGAGTATATTTATTGGAACCATTTATTGGGTAACCAACACCTCTGCCATAGGTCACCCCAAGTGGTTCGCTAAGTTTGGTGACTTAGCAGGGGTGCCCGGGTTCATGGGGTAAGGTTTATCTAGGTATTGGCGGCAGATGATCTAGACACACTGAAAACCAGATTCCTACCCAACCCTCATACCATTTTCCTTCCCAGAACTTCATCTCCTTTCTTTCCTTAAAATACCCTCCACACAGCATCCCCAAAGATGACAAAGGCCCTGAGGGAAATTATTTTCCTCGGGGCCTCCTGTGTGGACCTAATGTAAAAAAATATATATATATTTAATATGTAGTGTAAATAATATTTGATTTTGAGCATTCGTATGCTGCTTTCTTTATTATCTCGACACTTAGGTAGTATTTGGAGATGTCTGAACGTTCGATTTTGTGCATGTAAATGGTTGTTTCTTGCAACAATTGTTGAAACGAAGTGAATTTCCATAATGTGGGCCTAAAATTGCGGCGATTGGGGAGATAATTGCCAAATTTTCATGTGTTAAACGTACAGTGAATATGAAAACTTTAGTACGTTTACTGAACTGCAACTGTTGCAATATCCTGTCTGTGAACCACACTGAGCCCGATGACCCGAGGGCGTGAGGCGTGGGTAACGACTTCAGTGAGACGCGCCTGACTAATGCAAAGGCCGATCAAATATTTAGCTGACTAAGTCGGTACTATATGAGCTATGCGAGTGAAAGAGCTATGCGAGTGAAAGACGTATGCGAGTGAAAGACGTATGCGAGTGAAAGACGTATGCGAGTGAAAGACGTATGCGAGTGAAAGACGTATGCGAGTGAAAGAGCTACGCGAGTGAAAGAGCTACGCGAGTGAAAGAGCTACGCGAGTGAAAGAGCTACGCGGGTGAAAGAGCAACGCGAGTGAAAGAGCTACGCGAGTGAAAGAGCTACGCGAGTGAAAGAGCTACGCGAGTGAAAGAGCTACGCGAGTGAAAGAGCTACGCGAGTGAAAGAGCTACGCGAGTGAAAGAGCTACGCGAGTGAAAGAGCTACGCGAGTGAATGAGCTACGCGAGTGAATGAGCTACGCGAGTGAAAGACGTATGCGAGTGAAAGAGCTAAGAGTGTGCGAGTTGTCAACTGGGAGTCACTTTTGTCGGGGCATAAGCGGCTTCAAGAATTTATTGCCCGGGATGCGTTACAATGTCAATTAAATAAATACATTGTTTCTCCCTTCGTGCCATTTCCCATTCGTCCCCGTTAAGGGGTATCAGCCTTTCAACTGTCAAAATCGTGTTTGAAAAATGATCTTCACAAACGCTCATGGGATGAATTTGCTAGAAGACAAATTTGCTGCGTGCAGACCAGGGGTGTTACGGATATTCGCATCAGCAAATGGGGATTATTCACATCGATTCAGACACCTGCATCCGCATCGATTAATGCGGAGCATTTGCGGATGCGGATTCATATCTGAGACAAGTAACAACATGTTAAGAAGTGGGCGGGGCAAGAGTGGCGCGTGTTTTCTGGCAACTAGCACGAAGTTCGTTCGCTAACTGACCAATTAATTGAAAGGCACACATTGGTGACAAGATCCTACAGATTTTGATTTAGTTATATTTTGATTCCCACTGTGAATCAATTACAGTGGTTGTTCACCGTGTTTATCCAAGTTGCATGGTTGATAAATGAATAAATAATTCGATGTAAATATTAAATGAAAAAGTTTTTTAAAAATGCCGCCACTAATAAAAAGCAGTATCTTGACTTATTTTGTATTACTATTTATTAAATATAATTCACGAATAAAAAAAATCATAATAACGCATTTTTGCAAGGTGTTAATTTTAATATTCACACGCCTGTTTTGTCCAAATGTACTAATCCACATTTAGTTCAAATAAAATTGTTTTCGACCTGTATTGATAATATAATAAAATGCAATTATTTCTAAGCTTCGACTTTTATCCAGCCAAACTTGGTCGATTATTATTATCGCAATCTTAGCGAGCCTAATCAAATCCCGTGCAGAGCGTGTCCGGCGACTGGCCACCGGGCTGGCTGGCTGCGTGTTTCCAACACCACCGGGCCGGACCGGCGCGCGGCCGAGCGCGAGGAGGGGCTTCGGCGGGCATTGTCTGCCCGGTGGTGCCCGGTGCCCGCTGACCCACTGTCCCGCGGACCGGTAGCGGACACAAAGCGGACGGCAGGTAGCAGCGAGCCTGCCCCGCTCGTTTCCTGAATGCTGTTGTTTTAATCCCGAGACCCGATCCCTCCGAAGAATAAAAAAAAGATGCGATGCGATGGACGCGGCGAGCGACTCGGCATTCCTCTGATTGCGCAACGGTTGTTTATTATTGCAATTACCAGTATCCAGATACGTTCAAAGACTGAGCCATCAATCTGCGCTTTGTATTCATCATGACAAGAAATCCTCATTTTAACTCTATAAATTATGATGTGAATGCAACTCCATTTGTTTAAAGTTCTACTTAGGGCAATTATTTGTACACGTGGCGGAAAACTTTCTTTAAAAAAAAATTACGACTATTATTATGTATTTATTATCTCTACAAATACTTTGTTCGCTTTTGGGATAACTCACATAAGTCTTATAGAAATCGTTTTATCTCCCTTACTGTTTGCAATATGATCTAATAGGTGTTAGAAAGAGAAAACACCACGGTTTATATTCGAATCTAGACGATAAGCACAGAAAAATTAAAATGTATATCTGTATGAAATCCAAATTTCCGACTGCATATTGAGAAAAAATAATGAGAATTAATAAATTTTTTATTAATTATTTTTTTAGAAACGAAAAAAAAATGAGTTCAAAATAAAGTATATAATACTTGTCAAATAAAATGTGTGCGTGTTTATTTTTTTCATCACCAGTAATTTTAGTTAGAAAAACGGAAGGTAAACCTTTTTATGTTTAGGAACATAAAAAATATATATATCAATAGAAAAAATACATTGTTTTTAAATAATTAATATACCTTTCGAAAACAGTTGTTAGTTTTCGGATACATTCAGAAATATTCAATTTATTTTGAATTTATTGCAAAGCGGAAATTTTACGATCTTCTGACAGAATATGCCCGAGAACTGAGAGGTTTTGTTCAATTACTTTGTTTTTATACCGATTATTTACCCCAGAACTCATCAAAGTAATTTCCTCGTCGTTTTCGAAACATCACCCACGTTCAACAGGATGTTTTATATAAATTATTATTACGAATCGTCGGCGTTACAATCCACGTGCCGTACTGTTTTTTTTATTATTTAATATGAAAATTCGCATTACTTGGCCCTGATATTCCAATAAAGCGACGACCTCGGTAGCGTAGTGTACAAAGTTCTAAGCATTAGCTCGCGGAATCCATTCATATAGTAGTCCGAAAACATTATTAACTTGAAATGTTCATACAAACATCTGCCAATCTTAAAGAGCTGCGGTGAGGAATATTGATAAATAATTCCAAATATAATCACGTGAAATGCAAAATGTATTTTGAGCAAAGATATTTCTCATAAGCGTGCCTCCAAAAATACCCGTGTGGATCAATGAATTATAACGTGGGTGTTTGCAGGAAATGCACGACAATGTGGAACGTTGAAAGAGCCGCAGTCAATAATGCGACCAAGTATGTTTGGAATTTCAATCAAGAGACCAGACCAGAAGACAAGCTGAAATAATATATCGTCGTTGCATATAGAATATGAAGCATGTGATACTGAATACATTCTGAGAAAATCGAGAAAAAACTGTTTAAAAAATAACAATTCTATTTATAATATTTTAATTAATGAAGATAATAATAGCGAAAGTCAATCGAAAATCAAACAGAAAAATCAGAAAAAGATACGGATACATCTGGGATTCGAACCGAGGACATCTTGGCCCGGATTGCCAGAGGTCCTGGGTTCGAGTCCCAGATGTATCCGTATCTTTTTCGGATTTTTCTGTTTCGGATTTTCGGTTGACTTTCGCTAATATATCTTCATTAATTAGAATATTATAATTTGAGGTTTAACTCATTAAGTTAAAAAGTTAAAAATAATTATATTTATGGACAAAGTAGGAATTATAATATATATATATATATATGGCAAACATTAATTATTTTATGCCAGAAAATTCAATTTTAACGCGTTTTTCTCACATGCTTCATATTCTATGCACAGTTTTTTCTCACATGCTTCATATTATATGCACAGTTTTTCTCACATGCTTCATATTCTATGCACAGTTTTTCTCACATAGTTTATATTCCATATACAATTTTCTTCATAATTTTAAATACCATAATAATGTTAAAATATTTAATTTAAATTTATTCAAATTTGACAGTTAGGTATCACAAAAAGATGTTCATATTATGTACATAACCAAGGCAATTGAATTGTGTAGTGGTATGCAGAGGATATGACCTTTTTATTGTCTGTACTATTTTGATTGTCCTCACACGGTTTACTTTCTATCGCCATATTCGATATTTTTACATGTCGAATTGTAGAAGATGAAGAAAAAAGAAGAAAAATAACTAATTTTCGTCAAAATCGTCACATTGTTCAAGAGACTTGTTAAATACTCGCTGACACGACACACAGATTCTATGTGACCCAAAGCGACGCGGAGCGGGCAAACCTCGCAACAATTATGTACGTGTACACAACGTCAACGGTCTTACGGGGTCAATGAGCTTACGTCATTGACAATGTGCACTGAAATGCAATTGACTGTACCTAAATTGCGCAAATAGTGATAATATTTTGTTTTTACTTTCCACAACTATGGATAATGGCGATATAATGCAATCATATGTAAAACAAATCTCGTTACGCGATGAAACTGAATGTCAATGGGTTCTATAGATAGATCGATTCAATGAACTCAAAGGCTAATACGACAACTCAGCGACTGATAATATCTAAATAAATTTATGTCAAAATAGGGGCCTTGTATTCCGCAATTTCCTCTGGATTTAAACTTTAACCTGGACTTATTTTTAAATTTATTTTTACAAACTCGACCCTTTGGAATAACAAGATTTCATATGTCGCGTTAACGTCATGCGATATCGCATAACGTTACTATGACAGATGGAACCTTGTTATAACATGGTATCTAACTGCATTAGAAAAAAATATTCTATATCTGTGCGTTTTGCTTTTTTTAATCACATTGTCTAGTTTGACGACAAGAAGGTCTCTTGCGTGCCATAATGGAGAGTATGACCAAGGGGACAAACTCTAGGGGACGCCCACGCCGAGAGTACCTGGAGGACCTGCTGGTGGACATGCGCCGCTCATCATATGCAGACTTCAAAAGAGCCGCACAAGACAGGGAAGAATGGAAGAGAAAAATTGAGGAAATTGCTGCAAACCAATCCCAGGATTGAAACCAGAGAGAGAGAGTCTAGTTTATACACTAAACGTCTGTCGATGGCGTTCAAACCAGAAAACTATTTTTGGAGGACCCTAACTCCTGTAAGTACTTACACCCTAGTGGTCGAGATCTATGTACCTATATTAAAAATATATATTTGCACTAGAGTCAAAGTTCAGAGAGGAAATTGGGGAATGTTGTATAGACAAAACGTTGTATGGTTTTCTCTAAAGTATATTTAAATCGGAAAAAAAATTATTCGCGAGTGAATGTGTAAATTCGAAAATTTAGTATATGTGTATCCTTGGATAAATTTAATGTTGCTTCAAGGCAAGGCCAATGATTTGCTTATTGCAATGCAAACATTTGCACTCTATCACGTTATTTATAGTAATGCTGAATCTATATCACTAATGTATTATCAATTCTAGCGAATATCGTCATCTCCTCGTGTTGTGTCGTAACAAATGCAAACAATTTCTAAGCACAAATCATAATTTCGTATGCACGTCTCCTGCGGTAAAATGTTTTCAAAACATCCGACAAAAATAAACATTGGGGCAGGGCAAGGCCCAATGTTTTCCAATTGTAAACAAATAACACTGTGGCAAACATGACACTGGAGACCCTTAAGACGAAACTTTATGCTAAATAACTATTTTTTACATTGGTTTATATCGTAAATACAAAAAAATATGCTTTGGATAATGTTTAAACTTGTCCTATCGTTTATATTAACAGTTGTAAATTTGAGATGAGAGCCTAACATCCTTAGAAGGATGAAAGCAAGAAAATTTGAAAAAAAAAAATCCAAAGTTTTCGAGTGGGACGCCCGAGAAAGACACGGCACGAGCAAGTGAATCAGTTACCCGAGTCGGGCCATGTCAATAGAGTCAGAATAATATAACTGTTGATTTGTTGATATTTATCGTTGGCAAATTTCAACAAAAGTTTGTTGAAAAAAAAACTTTTGTTATTTTATAAAACTGAAACCTTTAAAAAGCATCAAACATAAATCTCGACAAAGAAGCGCTGCGATGCGAAGGTTAAATTTTGTTTACACTGAAGGTCGAACCTAGGAATTTGCAGGTAAAATCTTATTACGTATTTAGATTGGCTGATTTAAAACTTTGAAGAAAGACTGAAGTCTTACGCTAAACCCTTTTGCAAAGCAGAACTGAAACCGTTCAATATTGTTTACCGGAATTTCTTTGATCTTTTATTTACATAGTCAAGTGAACAGTGCAAAAAGGCTCGCGGGTGGGGTTACCAGATGACAGAAATTTTACTGACATGTCCGGAATTTTAGCCGTCTGTCAGGGAATCAGGGAAATTGTGAGGGATTTTTAAAACTATAAAAAAAATATATATAATAGAATTTTGTGTGCAACGGAATTTACAGGATGACGATTTCCTGGCAGAATCGAATAAAATGACAAAAAAACATGATTAATGAAAATACCCGAAAAATTCACAACCTGTAATTTTCTAGCCCCCCCTCCTATGATGATGGTTTTTATTTACACCGGGTGTCTTTTTGGATCTGGTGTAACCCTACTAATAAATATGCACTTCTAACACCGGTTGAAAGGACGATGTGGTTTGATTGCGTCGTCAGCTTTACACACAAGTGCCTATTACAGAGGAGTTCCGCGAGTCTGTGTGAACTCACCGACACTAGGTGTGAACACACTGATACTCGGTGTGAACTCACTGGTACTCGCTGTGAACTCGCTGATACTTTGTGTGACTTATCCGCGCCCTACAAGGCAAGCGTGTGCAAAGCGTTTCGTGCACATTATCAAACGCAGCGCCAATGGGATTGCAATTCATTCTCATAACAGTCAGCATTAACCTTCATCTCAACACGACCATTACTGTCCGCAAATCATCGCTAAAATTAACACGTGATAATCTTCCGTTTTTGTTGTTCTTGTTGAAATCGGCGCAATAATAAATATAGGTTCAGCGTTGCCAGAGAGCATTCCATGAATCCACCATGACTATTTTCAGACCGGTTGTTATTTTATCTATATTAAGTAGCTAACGTTTGAAGAACTGAAATAACAGACGTAAATCTATATTTGTGTCATTTTTGAACTGTCCTGACTTTTAGTTGAATGCATTTCTTGACAAGTAAGTGCTTTTATAAAGCTAATTTAGGTTGTAATAATTTAACTTTTGAATTCAAAGCATAATACTTTTGTGAACAGAATTAAGGGTTAGGCTAGCTTTACACTTGTGAGTTTTTTCGCAAGTTTACGACTTCTGGCCAATGGGCACATTGGATTTTCAAAATGCAATATGCGCATCGGCCAGATATCGTAAATTTACGAAAAAAACTTACTAGTGTAAAGCTAGCCTTATGTTATGATTTATGATCAATGTAAGACAACGCAGATACGCGAGGCAAGTCAATTTTCCTCATTCCTGGCAGAGGCAAATTTGTTTATCCTGTACCGCATGTGCCTGTGGGTGTATGTATCAAGTAGCCGGGTCTGACACGCAGCGGGCAATTACTTAAAGTATAACTCGTGGCCTGCACTCCCTTGTTGACTCAGCTCGGGCGCCAGCCAAGTTACACAAGAAAATAAAGCAGACAAAACACCACCTACCTAGGTGCCTGATTGCATTGCGGGACTCGTGTAACGGTGGGCAAAAAAACGAATATTTTCCTCGAGTGCAAGCGTTTCAACAAGTGCAGTGCAAATACGGGCAAAGTGCAAAGTTCTCGACCATGAGAAAAACGAATGCATACAAGAGGGGCAATGCGCAACAGGCGAGGGGCGGCATGCACCGGCGCCTGCCTGCATGGCCACACCGCACACAATGGAGGCCGCATACCTAGCCATAAATAATACCTACTGTGCAGTGTGCAGTTTATAGTGTGCACACACTCTCATTCAGGCCGCACAATGGACGGCCGCAGGAATAAATGAGTGACCCGTTAATGATGCGGTATTTATAACGTCATTCAGTGCGTCGCACAGTGGGCTGAAAATCGCCTTTCATAGACATAGATACTTGAATTTTCAAGGCTCTTTTTTGGCTAGAAATGGATTCTGCTGATCATTAATTACTATGCTATAAAATTTCGTATGAAGCAATTGCGTGTACAAATGAAGGAGTTATCATTTTTTAAAGAAAAAATTGTATGGCACTGACATTAAAAATGAGGCTATCTCTGGAATCATAAGGTTGGCCATTACATCCTTACACACGGATATACTACTATTTATTTGTATTTTTTTTGACATACTTCGTATTGTGGCGCAACTTTTTTTTTTTAAATCCTCAAAGTTGAAAAATGTATTTTTTATGTTAATGATTCATTTTAATGCTTTACATATGAGTATGCTTTGTCTAGTTTACAATATTTTATTGAAACTATAAACCAAAATTTTGCATTAAAATGAATCATCAACATAAAAAAAGTTTTTTTTTCAACATTTAAAAAAAGGATTTAAAAAAAGCGCAAGTTGCGCCACAATACGATGTATGTCAAAAAAAAAAAAATAGTAGTATATCTGTGTGTAAGGATATAATGGCCAACCTTATGATTCCAAAGATACCCTAATTTTTAATGTCAGTGCCATACAAATTTTTCTTTAAAATATGATAACTCCTTGATTTGTACACGCAATTGCTTCATACGAAATTTTATATCATAATAATGATCAGCAGAATCCATTTCTAGCCAAAAAAAAAAAGACCCATGAAAATTCAAGTCTCTATGTCTATGAAAGGCGATTTTCAGCCCACTGTGCGTCGCTGCCTCGCCCCTCGACCGGACATCTCAAGTGTTATGTTAATACCATCACACTGCATTTTATTGACCTTTGTGTTATGAATAAATTCTCAAAAAATCGCACGTTCAAGAGACACAATCAAACGGGAATGGATCAGATCAGGAGCGTAGGCGTGCGTTCATCACCGATTAACAAGCATTACGTAAGTCTGAGACAGATATACTGATAAAGACGGCGGACAATGGCCCAACGACCTTGCATTCAAACAGTCACGCGCCTATTATTATTGTAATACTATAACTATAATCAATGTCATTGTGGTTCCTATTCGCATTTGCTTGTTACATGCAGAAGATAAGCAGAAGTGAAATTAGTCCCCAGAGATAAACTGCGGCAACCGACTTGCTGGAAATCTCATTACGTCCAGGATCGGTAGTAAAACCAAAAGCACTTAGTTGAAAGACGAACATGTCGGCAACACAGGAACGGTTGACTTGCGTCACTTTAATTCAACTGAGAGCTGCTGGTCTGACTGCGTATCTTCGTGGAGTTTCGCAAATCGTTTGCCGCATGCACAGGAAGAAAACAGCGGAGGAAAAACAAAGCAAAAGTAAACACATCATTGGTTAGTTTGGTTCAGAACGCGAAAAAAACATTAAAAATTAGTAATTTCGTTTCCCAGAGGGCAAATTTTTCGATTTAATAAACCATAAATTGCTTTATCGTAAATGAAAATGTCTCGTGACGCGCTTTGTATATATACCTAGTAATAATTTAGTTAAACGAAAATTACGAGTAATACCCCAGTTTGTTATTTCAGCACGGTTATGCTCACAAATTTTCCAGTTGTTATTTCAGCACGGAATGAAATGCTCACAAGTTTTAAGCTCTCAAAAGGTAAACAAAGTTTAGCGACATAAATGGTCATCCCATTTAAAATGTGCTGCATTTCCAAACGAGCACGAAATGTTAAACAACCAATGCTACAACGTGATAAAGACCATTCAGAGGGATTAGTGACTGAAAATTCGTCGTGCCATTTTCGTATTTGAATTATGGTCGACGTGACAAATTTGTAAGCGATTAAATAACCCGTTTAATCACAAGAGACCATATTTGTCCCAACTCACATAGGTCTCACAGAAATCGTTGTTTCTCCCTTACTATCATAGTCAGAAATGTGATCTAAACGGTATTGGAAAGAGAATACAACAAACTATATATTCAAATCTAAAAGAAAACCACAAAATAAAAATTTACCCCTTTCTGAATCCAAAGTTTCCGATAGCAATTTGAAAACAAATTATGGAACTTTGTGAATTTTTTTTACATGAATCGAAAAAAAGTGAGGTGATAGTCAGGTTTATAATTCATTTATCTAATGAAATAAGTATGTGTTGTTTTTTTTTCATTATCAGTAATTTTAGTTAGAAAAAAAGTAAAGTGAGCCATTTTGAACACTTTTTAAAGTTTTCGGAAAAAAAATTATTTAAATAAAAAATATATAGTAATTTTCAAATATAGAAATTTGAAAGCCTATTTCATCACTTTTCGAAAACAGTTTTTAGTTTTCGAATACGTTAACAAATGTTCCATTTATTTGGATTTTATTGCAAAGCGGGAATATTTTTAGCCTCTGACAAAATACGCCAATTTTTTTAAGGGATAACAGCGAAATATTTTAACGACATAAAATATACATAATTTGGGTTTTGGCATTTCTTCAGTAAAAACAACTTTCATAAGAGCATTCACAAAATAAACAAAGTGAGCCTGAAATGATAATTAAAAATGCATAAAGCTTTTTCTCTCAAAATGGGAAAATCCTGAGTTAAGCTGAAATCATGGTTTAATCAGAAAGCAAAACATTTTCGCTCCCATTGGGTGAAGATTTCTTATTTTCTTTGGAAAGACTCCAGATGAGTTTTGGAATTACTTCAGTTAAAAATACTTTCATAACAGCATCCACAAAATATACAACGTAAACCTGAAGTGATAATTAAAAACGATTTATGCTTTTTCAATTGGGAAAATCCTGAGTTAAGCTGAAATCATAGTTTAATTGGGTGAAGATGTTCCTTCATTTTTTTCGGAAAAAACTCCAACGTGTTTTGGCATTACTTTAGATTAAAATACTTTCATAACAGCATCCACAAGATATAAAACGTAAACCTGTAGTAATAATTAAAATGCTTTAATAACTCAGGTGCGGGGCATACGTCATTCCTATGTCTATCTAAGTTAAATTGTCGTGAAAACAAACTTATGTAATATATCATTGAAGAAGAAGATAACAATAATAATCAATTTTTATATTTTTTTTATATGAAAATGAACAAGACACAGAAAAATAATAAAAGATAACTGTCGCAACTGGGACTACAACCCAGAATTATTATCGTTATCTTCTTCTTCAATAATATATTACATTGATGGGAATAACCTTCAAAAGTTAAAAAGAGAGTTTT
This sequence comes from Limnephilus auricula, assembly GCA_951813805.1. Lineage (NCBI taxonomy): Eukaryota > Metazoa > Arthropoda > Insecta > Trichoptera > Limnephilidae > Limnephilus > Limnephilus auricula. The sequence goes on from OX638391.1 coordinate 5,802,895, forward strand.
TCTTATAAAAATACAAGCTTATGTGTCCAAGCGGTTAAGGCCGCGCTAATCCGCTCAAAAAGAAGAAGATGGAGAAATACGACAATACGAACGTGGGAGCGAGCGCGCTAACATTAAAAACCATAGAAAATTGTGAAAATGTTTAATAACAAACGACTCGTTTGAAAAAGGGCAAAAATCTCGTGGGGACTGTGTCACATAGCATTTAAAGAAACATGGTAAATTTTTTCATACTTGTAAAATAACAGAAACAAACGTGTAAATAATATTTTTCTAAGCATACTTTGCGATTTATTTCTATCGAAGGAATTTCAAATAATTACAGTTTCGGCGATATAAAGATACTATCATAAAGAATATTTTTTAAGAGCTTAAAAACTTCAAACGTTTAAGGAAAACAGGTAAGGAATCGGTAGAAATTGGGAGAGCGGCCCCTTAAGATTTTTCTCTCAAAGTGGGAAAATCCTGAGTTGAGCTGAAATCGTAGTTTAAATCAGAAAAAAAAACATTTTTGCTCGCGGTGAAGAAATATTCCTTCATTTTCTTCGGAAAGTCTCCCGAGGCCTCCCCTGGGGCCTCGATACACATTAAAAACAAAATAATCTTCTCAGGAATCTGGATTCAGAAAGGATCACCGCAATAAATCACATTTCCCGATGACTGCAAGCGGAACCTCGTAGGGAATTCGCGAGAAAATTACCGCCATGACATAGTGTGGGATTCTTCTGAAGGGCTGATGTTATTTGCGGCTCGGGGGCCCGCGGAAAATAGCGTCTGGTGGGCGGGCTGGTGGGTGGGTGGTGATGGATGGGAAGGGGGCCCGTGGGAGGGACCGGCGGTTGGTTACCATGGCACCACGTGGCCCGGAGCCGGTAACCATAGCGACCCACAACCCACGCTAATCCCGGGGTCGATCCCGTTAGAATGCCGGAAAAGTGTCCAACTCATGCTGCAGCACAGCATGCTGAACGAAAATTGTTTTTTTTTTTTTTTAGAGAAACCTCACAAGGGTCCCAACTGCTCCCTTCTGGAGCCAGTGAGACTATGGCATCCCCAATTGGAGTATGTTGTGAGGCTGAAGGTATGTGGGGAAGGGAATGAGATGGGGAAGAGGAAGGTGGGAAAGTACCTGGCTATTCAGATCTAGTCACTAAACACGGCTAAAGCCATCATTAAGAGGCTAGACTTTAAACCACACGCGGAACACCCGCGACTGTCATTCTGTCCCGCTCACAATACGCTCACTTACACTTACAATACATGCGAATGCGAAATGTGCGAATGAGACAACGCTCAAATTTACCTACAGAAATCGCTCGAAAAGGGGTTTATGGAGAATACACTTTTCTACACCGAAACTTTCACGAAATTGAAATTTTAAAAAATATATATTTTTTAGAAAGAAGAAGCTACGTCGGTAGCTTTTTATAATTTTATAATTATTTATGAGAGTGGAGTTAGCAGCACTTTTTCCTTAAATAATATTTTTTGATAAATCGTACATGTTTGACAGTGAATGTTTACGTTAATACGAAACGCATCGAAAATTCGAAAACATACCGACATAGTTTTCACCCTCTAAAAGGCAGTATAAAAAAAATATATTCATTTTGTGCAATTTTCGATGTAGAAAAGTGTTTTTTCCCGGGCGTCCTTTTTGTATGGGCCGAAAAGCGAAGTCTATCATCTTAAGCAACGTTTCAATTCTGAATGGTGGTCTTACACCAGGGTGATACTGAGAACTCTGGAACGTGCCGCAAATATAACATATATTATTTTTATTAATTAATTGTGAAATAACACAAATTAATCAAATAAAATTTGTTTGCGCACGCCGGGTTCGAACCCGCGACCTTCCGAATGGGAGTCAAGTGTCTTACCACTCGACCACGGACGGTCGGTCGTCAGAGGAGTGGAAGTTGTCACAAAATGGGATCAAACTGAAACGTGCCTAGCACCAATAGCACATTCATAGAAAAGTCGTAATGCCGGAAAAGCGACTTCTGCACAATGACGTCCAGTTGGAAAATCCCAGTAAACAGCTCCAGAAGCTGTGCGATGAGAGAGTTTGGGCTTAAAGTGGCCGGAGAACCAGGAAGCCAATCAGATCAAGGCTAAGAAAACGATGACATTTATTTTGCCGAACTTCGTCAACAACCAACTGCCAACAGGAACATATTAATTTTAACGAGTTCCTTAATAATTTAGTTTCATTCAATAATTCCTTCCGAAGGAATGGCCCCACAAGAGTTTGACAGTGCCTTCGAAAGTGTAAACAGCTGTTCCTGGCATTTAAATGATTACTTGCATACACAAACCGTTTGACTGTAGTAATTTCTGGTGAAAAAATCATGGGAACGGGGGGGGGGGTGATTTTTGATTATCTCATACAAACAGTGACCTTTATATTGTTTTGAAGGTCAAGTATTCAAAATTTCATCAATTCGAAATAAAACTGTAGATTTGGGTAAAAAAAAAACCATCCACATCGCCCGCCAGTCACTCTTCTTTATATAAATTGATAGTTTTTAGTTTATTTTAATAACATCAAGTTTTCCCTTGGAAGATTCTAAGCTAATGAAAATTGATACGATGGGTATCATGGAACACATTGGGGGGGGGGTAAAATTCATTAATATCTAATGGATGTTCCTTTGGCAGCGGTTAAGCCATTTATTCAAACAACATTAATAAAAAACCAGAAATTTTAATATTATTAGGAACGAGATAATTCAATCTGTCACATTTGACGACCATTAAATCGACGAACAGACAGTTCTCGGCCCGTTTCACCTTTTGGTCATGTTGTAATCAACTGAAAAGCATTACAAACATGACTGTTATGATGCTTGAGGCCCTGGCTACACGAGCAGTTTTCCCCTCGAGGGGAATCGCTCGAGAAAGCTGTCGCAGAATATCATACTACACGGGTGGCGGTTTCCCGCTATCTTTTGTACATTCTTCGAAATGGATCCGCCAATGAGCACTGCTCTTGCAGCGCTTATTTTAATAAAGTTCTCGCAGGAAATGATGCAATGGTGGGAAACCGCTCATGTAGTATGAACGTGGCGGTTATCCGCTGCGAGAGAACCGCTGCATGCGGCGGTCGAATTTCTCCCGCCTGTGAACCGCGGCGGGAAACCGCGCAGTGTAGATTGAGTCATACAAAGTTCATAGTAAATTTTGTCTGCTGCGGTTTACATGCGGTTTCCCGCGGCGGGAAAACCGCTCTTGTAGCCAAGGCCTTCAGCAATTTGATCAAAAGCTGAAACGGGCCGAGAACCGGTATTTAACTGGAAGGATTCAAAATTATCTGACCGTCGAATTGATCAAACAACGCGGTCTTGGCACACACGCCTTGCTTCATTCACACTCATGCACATCCTTCGGTTATTCTTTATTCTGATTCAAATGGCCCGACTGAAGTATTTGGTTTCCTTGGTTGTGGTGCCACGTCCTCCTCGGTCGTCCTCGACTTCTTTTACCCGGAGTATATTCACTTTACGCTCCCTTCTTCGTTCATCTTCGTCCTTGACAAGCATACTTGAAGGTTTGTGTGATATAGTAAATATTTGTTTTAAGAACTTGCCCATAGATGGCACAGCTATCCTAGATATTACTTATGCAGGGATTGAGATTTTAATAAATACTATTGCAACATCAAGATCGGGATCCAGATTAATTACTACCGCCAGCTAAATATGCCATCAAAGCTCATTGTTATATATCACAAATAATAATATTACAAACGCGAAAGTTTGTATGGACGTATGTATGTTTGTTACTCTTTCACACAAAAACTACAATGGATTCTAATGAAACTTATAAAAAAACTTATGAAATTTATAAAGCTAGCTATTAATTTTAAATATATTGAAAATAATAATTATTGTTTAATAGAAAATGTCAAAATTTGATAATGACATTTTGCAAAACAATGATTGTTAAATCAAAATTCTATTTTGGAAAATATTTAAATTGGTGAATTTATTTGAAGTACTCGCCTAATACTTTGAATCGAATCAAGATTATACACTTATTTTAAATAAATAGGCTAAGACGTAGGAAATAGGACCTAGGAAAAGAAAATAGATTACTCGAAGTACTAATCCTACGCAGACGAAGTCGCGGGCAGAAGCTTGTCACAAATAAAGTCGTAAGTGTTTTGATGACCCTAACTAACTAACTAACCAACCATCACACCGTTTCCCCGCAGGGGTAGGCAGAGAGGACGGACCGCCAAACAACTCGGTCTTGGCACACGCTCCTTGCCACATTCATACATCTTCTCATACATACTCTTCTATTATTCTGACTCTTGGCATGGCCCGACTCAAGTATCTGATTTACTTGATCGTGCCACGTCTTCCTTGGGCGTCCTCGGCTTCTTCTACCGTTCACATTCGCGTCATAAATTCTCTTTACACTCCTTTCTTCATTCATTCGCTCAACATGCCCAAACCATCTAAGCGTCCCTTTCTTAATCTTACTTACTACGCTCACATCAGCCTTGCATTCTTTTCGGATCTCCACATTCCTCACACGATCATACATGGTTTTACCACACATACGCCTCAGGGATCTCATTTCTACAGCATTCAGTCTACTTTCATCCTTTCTCTGCCATTTCCACGCTTCATTGCCATACATCAGGGTAGGTACCAGTACTCCATTGTGGACTGCTAGCTTCGCTTCTGTGGACAACTTTTTGTTGGCTCCAACGGCGTCCAATCCTCCATTAATGGAGTTACCTGCATTCACCCTTCTTTCAATATCCCTATTAGCCTTCCCATCTCTCGTAAACATACTTCCCAAATATACAAACTCATCCACCTGCTCCAAGTATTCATCATTCACAACTAGGTATATTGCACACCGTTTTCTGACTCTCTCTTTCAAACACCATGACTTTAGACTTACTTACATTCATCATTAATTCATTCTTCATACATACTTCGTTCATCCTAGACACGAGAGACTGCAGATCTTCTATACTGTTAGCAATATGACCCCGTTGTTCTATTTAAAGATTTGTAAGACAAACCCGGAATTACGTCTTATCCATTACGAAAGTAAGAAGAAATATATGAAAATACCAAGGTCAAGACTGTCGCTTTCGCACAACCGCGAGCGAATGTCTCCCATAACATAGTGAATAGCAGCGGTTAGAACCAAGTCAGAGTAAGCTAGCCCATTATTATTATTGTTGTGAGCCGACCGACAAGACCGGTTTAGGAAATGTGTGTTCGGGAAGAAATACCTACCTACATTTGGAGGGACCGAACAGAACAGGACCAACCATAACACTCTCCCTCGGTTTTGTAACTAACTTGTTACAGGTCGGCATTTCTCGTGGCCAACACGTGTTCCTCATGTGAAATTTTCACTTCCTTTCTTCAAACTACATTCATGCATCATCCAAGAAATGCGATTTAGGCGTTTTTGTGATCCTAAGTTTGTCCAGGATTTAAATTTCAAATACGGAACAACTGTGTTTCATCACCATTATGAATTTCAAATGGGATAGCGATATGCGGATGTCAGAAGTATGACAGAGCGAACTAGAACCAACATATGATACGGCTATCATTAAAATGTACATGGGAGACAAAAATAAATAACTTTCATGCAGTTTCTCCAAGAAGGGTGGACAAATGGGATAGAATAAAAATTCTCATATGTATTTTATTTACATGTCTTCCTTGGGCGTCCCTGATTTCTTTAGTATTTTGGGTTCTACCTTCAGTATGTTTAATTCTCATACATTTCTTTCTCGTGCTTCTAACCTCCGTATTAACTGACCATCACGCCATTTACCCGGAGGGATAAGGCAGAGAGGATAGACCACCACAAAATGTCTTCGACATACAATTCTAACTATATATATTATTTGGCACAATACAAACTCCCCTGATATTTTTATACTCTTGTTTGTGCCTGCACTTGAAAATAAATAAAAGAAAAGTGTTCTATACAAAATAAAAAAATATTACAAATTGTCACTATCAATGCCATGTCTTTCTCGGGTGTCCCCGACTTATTCTACCATATGTAAATTATTCTCCTGGCACTCATGTCTTCGTTCAATCGTTCTAAACCATATAAAAGTGTCTCTTTCTTAATCTTTTTCGTTATGCTTACATCCGCCTTGCAATCATTACGAATCTCCATAATCGAAATGGTTTTACTGCACACACGCCTCAGGGATCTTATTCCTACAATATTCAGTTACTTACTTTCATCTTATCTTCGGCTATAAGTTTTCCTCTTGCAAATATCCACTTTGCAACACAATCAAACATAGTTTTACCACACATTCCTCATGGATCCTCACTTACTCACTCACTCACAACATTCAGTCTACTTTCATATTCTTCCTCGTGCAAATATCCACCATGGTTCAAAATCAATCTCGGTTTTACCACACACACTCCTCAGGGATCTAACTTTTGCAGCATTTAGTCAATTTTCAGCTACTCATTCCACCATGGAATGTTTTATTTTCATATTTAATCATTCTTAAATATTCTTTTAAAATTCACAATCTGTATAATATACCTACAGTAGTGGATTCAGCCATGCCGGATCCTTTTGGTGGATTTTTTTTTTTTTACTTCGACAAGTCGACCGTCTGGTCAACATCCGGATATTCTCCGTCACCGGAAGCCAATCAAATTGGGTCTGACAAGAATAAGGAAGTTTACCTGCTAATAAAACTAAAGACACAGAGCATTATCCTCGGGGTAGGCAGAGAGGACAGAAGACAAGCACCATGACTGGCAATAAAAGGAGGGGTAAGGTGAAATTCCTCTAGTTTTGGCAGAGGCTACCAAGAGCTGACCCAGAGAGGAAAACCTAGTTCTGTGAAATAGAGAACCTGGGATAAAACATACACCCGGCTTCAACTCCTTGTTCTACCGGTATTTCAATGGAAGATGCTCCGAGGAGCTAGCGCCATTGTTCCCCTCGGCACCTGTGCGTAGTTGGGAAACACGCCAAACGCGCGCCCAACATATGTACACAGTTGACATTTGTCACACGAGAACGGGACGCTTTTACGACTCGTTCTTGTGGTCAACAGCTTGGCTGTGGAACGATTTGCCGGCCTCTGCGTTTCCTCCTTCCTATAACATGGGTCTCTTCAAGACCCACGTTCACTCCTTCCTCTCCTCAAAAAGACCCTCCTCACAGCATCTTCAAAGATGAAATAGGCCGATGAGGGAAATTATTTTCCTCAGAGCCTCCTATGCGGAGTGCGGAATGTAAAAAAAAAATAAAAACTAACAACCTCACTGAAGGGGTAGGTAGAGAGGACGGACCTCCAAACAACACGATCTTGGCTCACACTCTTTGCTTCGTTGACATTCATACATCGTCTCATACCTACTATTCTATTATTCTGACTCTTGACATGGCCCGACTCCAAGTGTCTGATTCACCTAATCGTGCCATGTCTTCCTCGGGCGTCCCCGACTTCTTTTACCATTGACATCTGCGTCATATATTCTCCTTGCACTTTCGCTGTACATGCCCAAAGAATCTTGAGGGTCCCTTTCTTAATCTTACTCATTACGCTTACATGCCTTGCATTATTTGCGGATCTCTTCATTTCTAATACGATCATAACGGTTTTACAACACACACGCCTCAGGGATCTAATTTCTATCGCATTCAGTCGACTTTCATCTCCATCTGCCAGTTCCATGCCATACATCAGGGTAGGTACCAGCACTCCATTATGGACTGCTAGCTTCGCTTCGTTTGACAGTTTCAATGTATTCCATATTTAGTTTGGAGGCCTGAAGGGCAAGTCTTGCCAGTGGGCCCCACTTGGGACACCTTGACATCCCCTAAAATAATATCTCAATAATTGTATTCTATTTCCCCGTGGGACTTGGTCGGCCAATGGGGCCCGGCCGCCGGGCGAGGGGCGTGTCCGCCCAATAGAAGCGTGCGATACTTTCACGTAGGTACAATGGCGATGGTGGACGTCATACTTGTTGTTTTCATCTGCGAGAACGAGCAAAAAGGGGCCCACGATTTCTATCAACGTCCCGCGGATCACGTGAGCCCGCTTCTATCTCTCTACTCGTGTGAGATTTGCCAGACGGCGTCTTATCACAGTAACTAGCGCGAGCTGGGGAATATATGGAATCATTCTCAAATAAATGATCGATTTTAAAATACGTAATCAAAAATGATAAGAGACAGTTTTGATGATATTTGAGCAATATGAAAGAAAATGGTTCATGCTGTAAGATCAGTGAAAACATTTGTTGATGACAAATTTGCCCTCTGGTCCGCCCTGTTGAGCTACTGCGCCGGGCGCTCGGCTCCGCTAGCAGCTACATTCACGGCGCTTGTTGTCGGCTTTTCTTGACTTTACTACCAGCTACTAGAATTCTAAGGCTTCTACGGCGGCCGGTGAAGGCGGCGTGCCCCGGCTGCACCGGGCCCTTGCTGCGGCACGGCACAGCAAGGGCTGCAGCAGTTGAATAGCCGCGGCACATGGCGGCGCGGGTCACGCCGGCTCCACGCAGCCGCCCACGCTGAGGTTAATCTCAATTAGGCCACACTAAACGGGAAAGGTACCTTTGGGTTTCCTGGTCTTCGGGCTCGAAGATTTGATCGTGGCCCTCCTGAGACAAACCCAGGTCAAACTGCTGCTCCATGTTATTCGACATCAGCTAAAGATGCTCTCACAGATACACTGAACAGATGCGATTCACTAGCACAACTGTCTTCCAGTCAAAGTACTTTTAAACTCTAGCGAAATTATCACAAAACAAAACACTTTTTTACACGATTGCCGCGAAAACCTTGCCGCCAAAATCCCTTACACGGGTAGGGTGTACACGTGTTCCTGGGGAAACTCTCGCAGGTAACTTAATAGGGGACCGTTCCGGCTTTTGAGAAAACTCGGCCACAATCGAGGAAGGGCAAAATGTGTTTAGAAAAAAGAATTCGCCGGAGATGGGTGCAGGAATGAAAAATTGACGCGCGATACGTCCGTATCGTATGACGGTCGGGCAGCAAGAAGACGGACTTGAGCCGCGGGGAGGGATCGGGGGGCGCGGGGGGAGCGCGCGCCGGTACAGTCGCCGCAAGAGTATGGCAGCGCGGCCCGCGCCGGCACGCCTCGCGTCTCCTGCCGGAGGCCCCGCGCCGGCACTGTACGCACACTACCGAGCGCGCGGCGGCCCGGCGCGAGGGGGCCCCTCTGCCCGGCGCCCGCTGCCCGCGCTACTCATCCCCCGGCTGCTCGGGGCCGCGCCTGCCCACCGCACTCGCTCGCTGCGGTCAATACACTCACGCCGTGTGCCGGGACAAATAAACAATAATATCTACCTCTATTCTCCTTTCAAAGAGTTTAATAATAATTGGCTAATTCGTATAGCCATTTTTATAAGGCATCACCTCAAGGGCGCTGTACACAAAAAGACTTTCATCGTTTCAGGCAGTTAGGCATGGAACTGGCTGAAGAAGGATGAAAGTAGATTGAATGCTGTACAAATGAGATCCCTGAGGCGTACGTGACGTAAAACCAAGCAAGGTCGTGTGAGAAATGTGGATATTCGCCAAGAATGCAAGGCTAATAGGCATAATGAGCCCCTTAGATGGTTTGGGCATGTGTAGGGTTACCAGATCCGAAAATTAGTTTTCCTGACAAAATCCCTGACTTAACAAAAAAATTTACTTAAACATAACGGATCCATCCTAGAGTGAGGGAGGGGGGTGGCTCGAAAAATTCAGGAATCATAAATTTACCACATTATCGGTACGAATGACACCCAGTGTACACCATCAATCCTAGGGGTGGGAGGGGGGTGGCTTGAGGATTTTAGGTTGTGAATTTTTCTGGTAATTTCACCTGTATAATCATGTTTTTTGTCATTTTTTTCAACTCTGCCAGGAAATCCGTAATCCCTGTAAATTCCGTTGCGCACAAAATTCTATTAAGTAAATTTATTTCTTCTAATATTTTTCAAAATTCCTGACAATTTCCAATATTTTTCCTGTTTTCCTGACAGACAACAAAAATTCCGGACATGTCAGGGAAATTTCTGTCATCTGGTAACCCTAGGCATGTGGAGCGAATGAACGAGGAAAGATATTTTCTAGGTCCTAATTATGAAAGGCCTTGAGGTGATTTTGCACAAAATCATCTAAATGTTAATATTATGACGTGAATGTAAATGGTAGAAGAAGTCGGGGACGTCCGAGGAAGACAAAGCACGATCGAGTGAATCAAATAAGTAAGTACCTACTCTAGTCAGGCTGTGTCAAGAATCAGAAACAGAGATTTTTGAGACGATGTATGAATGTGAATGAAGCACGGAGTGTGCGTCAAATCAGTGCTGTTTGGCTATTCGTCCTCTCTGCCTACCCCTGCGAGGAAACGGTGTGATGGTTGATTAACCTGTGGAGAGCCGGGTCGGAAAATCTTAAGCATTACCCACCCTCGTGTGTCGAACGAAAGTACGCGGATCAGCGCGAAAATTACCTTGATGAATTTTGCACAAAAATCGGACCAAAAATTACGATTTTCTTTTTTTCAATTGTTTTATCCAAATAAAATACTTATCTTTTTATTCAAATATATTTCAAAATATTTATATCGTAACACGTTTCTGCAGAATACCTAAGTTTACATTTTTTTATATCTCCAATTTGGAGACAATTCTCAAAACAATATATTTATCACTAGCGGGTACCCGGCACGCGTTAAATGCCACTCGAAGAAAGTGTGTTTTAATTCAGTTTATTCATTTAATTACTTTTGGAAACACTTTTTTAGTTTTATCGTCTGGTACAATAAAAAATCAAGAAGAAGTGTGAGAAGCGTGGATTTTCCAAATTTACCCTGTACTTGCTCTCCACCGTCTCCTTTCCAATGCGGCCCCTGTTCCTCTCTCATGTCCCTTCCTCTCGCGAATTTCCCATTCCCCCCTCCCGCTTCCCACTTTACCGCGACCACATCTCCTGCGTTTCCCTACCCTCCTGCGTTCCCCTTACACCTTCCCCCCACCTCGTCACCAATTCTGCGAATACCCCGTCTTTCCGTTCCCCTCACCCCTACCGAATTTCCCCCCCTTTTTCCTCTTTCTTTCTATGCCGCTAAAATCAATGAAATACATACATTTTTTAAACAAATCGCACGCCACTTATTGTTAATTTTTAATTCAAAATTCATAATGCTAGAGATCACTATTATATACAGAAACATTCGCGGGTGTGCGCATAACACCTAACTAAAGTTTCAGTGAAATCAGATGAATACTATAGGAAATAATTTCATAACGCTATAGTTCACCACTACACATAGAAATCTTGACGGGCATCCTTCATCGGATGAATTATTTAGGTAAGTTCCGCATAAGGGACAAAAAAAGAAATATTCATTTTACGTACTAAGATAATATTATGGTTATACTGGTTTTATTATTTCTACATAAACCTGAAATGCGCAACACATAATTGCGCAAAATATGTATATCCCTCCCTTTCCACTGCCTCCCACATCTTCTCATCCCCATAAGCTGTAACTCTTATAAAGATATATATTACGTTTCTTACTATTTCTCAAAAAAATATGTCAAAATGTTATATACATAAATTTCTCCGCTTATTTAACAAGATTTCTGCTCTAAAAAAGGTGTAACTCAAATTATTGTTCTCCACTCGAACGCTTTTTGTCACATTATGGCAATATTTCCAAAGCCTCGGAATGCTTTGCTGCCTCAATGTAGCAAATATTCTCTAGATTCTTTAAAATGTTTCATTATATATTTTTTATAAATCCTGCGAATATGTTATAATAGACATTGCATGTTTCCATATTTAAATTTGGAGGTATGATTTTTTTTAATGTTTATTTATTAAAAGAATTTTATACATAGTGTAGATATTGTGTTATTTTGCCCGCCATGCTAGGGATGTCCCTGTGTTATGGCGGGTGAAGTATGCAGATTATATAATTTAAGGTAATGAAGTACGTTTACTGATAATATAATAATTATGATAATGAGGTTTACAGTTAATGCAGCAATGAATTTATGATAATGAAATTTACATATAATATAGTAATTGATGATAATGATGTTTACAGGTAATAAATATAACAAGGAATTTATGACAATGAAATTTACAGATAAAATAATAATTGATAGATGAAATTTACAGATAATATAACATTGAATTTATGTTAACGAAGTTACAGATAATATAATAATTGATGATAGTGTAGTTTACGGATAATATTACAATGAATTTATGGAAATGTGGGCGGAAATATTTCCTTTATCAATCCGAGAAAAAAGTTTTAAATTGCGCTATCACTCCAGTGGTTAAATAAGTTTTTTTTAACTTTATGTAATGTGTGTTTGTAATTTTACCATAAATAAATTAATGAAATAAAAAAAAATTAAATGGGTTCTACAAATTAAAGCACAAAAAATAAATATATAAGTTTATATACCTTTATGATTGTAATAATTAAATAATAAATAAATATAAAAAATAAATAAATAAACTCTTATTCTTTATTTTGACCAAATAAAAAAACATAAGTGTAAATCTATTATTGGTTAACTAATTTACACATATTAAATAATATTATAAATTGGTTTTCCAATAAAATAATTTATTTATTTATTTATTAGGAAAAGTTGACAGCAAATCTGAGATTATACAATGATATATTAATAAGATAGTTAATTATGCCAATTATGACGTACTCTACCCGAAAAACCACAATCAAAGGTGTTTTCAACGAAATAATGACCACTACTTTAAAACTCAAACCTTTTCATTTTTGTGCCGTTCCACGAAAACAAATTTTGACATTCGTAGACATTTTATTTTGTGATCTGTCATAGAAGCTACGCAAATCAAATAAAAAGAAAAATCGAGAGTGTTATTAGCAATTAGCACCAGCGATTCCGATTTTGTCTCCTGTATAGTTTTAAAAGCATAATGGGGCCAACCGACCTAGCTATAAAAGCTCAAGCGTTATTTCGTTTGGCATATCGGTTGCCGTACATTCCCAATGGGAATGTATGACAAGCGATATGATGAAGTAGGCCAAGCCAAATAACGCTTGAGCTTTTATAGCTAGGTCTGTTGGCCGCATAAAGGTTAAAACCGCATCGCAAAAAAATCCAGAGCGGATGGTATTTGGACGGGTCTCCGGAGCACCATCATCGGTAATTTCAGACGTTTATATATATTTTAAAAAAAAAGGTCTCCGGAGCACGATCGGCACATGACTGGTTAATTATTTAATAAGACTTTTATTTGAGGCGCTGTGCGGAAGAGTGGCCCAACCCACAAGGATTTAATCAGCGAAAGCATATGTCGGAAAAGCTGGAATTGGGCCACTGTGACATCATTGTTGTCACAGTGACCAATTTTAGGTTTCAGACATCGTATATGTGTTAGGGATGTTTAATTATTGTAATCAAACATCCCAGAAATTCAATTATTATAATGTGAAAAAAAAATTGCAATACTATGAGTTGACAAATATGACGGTTTTATAATAGATGGAAATGGCTGAATTGGATAAAGCGCCATCCCGGTAAGACGAAAGGTTTTGGATTCGAGTCCCAGTCGCGACCGTTATCTTTTATTATTTTTCCGTGTCTTGTTCATTTTCATATTTTAATTTTTATTATTAGTGTAATCTTCTTTCTCAATGATATCCCTGAAATTAGCTTACTTCTTACTAATATTATAAACGCGAAAGCTTGTATGGATGTATGTGTGTTTGTTACTCTTTCCCGCAAAAACTACTGAATGTATTTTAATGAAACTTTACAATAATATAGCTCATACGTCAGAATAACATATAGGCGTTACAAAGCTAGCTATTTTCAATACATTATAAATAATTATTATTGTTTAATAGAAAATGTCAAAATTTGAGAATGACATTTTTCAAAACAATAAAATTTCATTTAAATCAAAATTCTATTTTAGAAAATTAGTGAATTTATTTGAAGTACTCGTCTAATAATTTGAATCGAATCAAGAATTACAGATATTTTAAATAAATAGGTTAAGAATTTTGGTATAAAGTAGATGGGACCTAGGAAAAGAAAATAGGCTAATAGAAGTACTAATCCTGCGCAGACGAAGTCGCGGGCAGAAGCTTGTAATTATTATAAAATTATATTTTAAAGTGCAACATTTACCCACTTCGAACCAAAAATCGACTTCAAAATGCCTTTAATAATACGTTGTTACGGTTATCAAAAGAATTTTGTTTTCAGTGTCGATTTTTTGTGCTTATACCCCGGTATAAGAAGTATAATATACCTACACAAGTAGTTTTTTCCTTGAAGCATTCGAATGAAAAATGTTTCATATTTTTGTCATTCGGCGGTGCGTTTTCTCTGCACATCCCTTCGATATATTTTATGTAAATATGTGTACAGTATTTTCTGAAAGAAATCAGCAGAGAATTTTTGAGTTACATAATAAAAGCGTAACTCCATTTCCTCGTCTATGAATGTCACAAACAGAAAAGTCATAACGCATTGGAAATTGGAATCATCTAGTTATTTGAATATATTTTTGTGTCTGGGGGCATACATTCACGTCAACTTTAAAGGTACATATTTTATAGAGATAATAAAAATTTTAAAAAAACGAGTGTGCTTTAAACCACACGATTGAAGTAAATATTTTTTTAGTAATCTAATCTAATTTTCTTTCTGGCATCGAATAAAACCATTCCAATCATCAGTGTATAAGAATCTGTATTGAAGATTTGTTTGGATTGTTACCAATAATCGTGACAAATCAGTCGTTTCAATACACTGAGTTCGCACACTCTAAAAGAAAATTTGATTAATTTTATTATGGGAATTACGCTTACAATGGGATTGTTGATTTAATTCTTACAAAGTTTAAAATAAATGCCAGCACCCATTCCAAACTTCACTACTATGGATTTTAGCACTGTTGTTACGATTAGATTGTGAGGAATGAACCTCAAAATTAATTTTAATTTATTTTCGTTCGTCTCCGTAAGGTTCGTAACGTCCGATATTGCGCCTCTCGTAACGCTGTAATTTCCGTAACGCATTCGCCAGTTTACCCCCAAGTCACGCGTGCGTAAAGAAGTATTTACTTAAAAAAAAGTGTTTCTTTTGAAATGTCCCATTTCGCCCGCTGAAAAATGGATATTATGAAAAAGATTTACTTCGAGAGCAAGAAAAAATGTTACCTGAGAGGGGTGGGGGTCCCACTAAATCTCACCTTACCAAGGGGGGAGGGGTCTATTTTTTTTTTAACAGCTCACGTAATGAATGTATGTAACCTCTCCAAAAAACGGAATCGTTTGGTTCTATAATAATTAGGTAACTCTAGTTATCGCAAGTGCTTTTCCACGTTTCAATTTAGCAACTAGACTTCAAAAATAAAAAGGGGAGCTCGCGGGAGGCGGGAAGGCGAAGGAGGTGGAAGCGGAATGCGTGAGAGGGGGGGGGGGGTCGCAATAAAGGGGTGAGCGGTAGAGGGGAGGGGGAACGCGGGAAGGGTAAAAGGGAACGTGGGTGGGGAAGAGGAAGAGGAGTCGGAAGGGGAACAGGGACAAATGGAAAATGACACGAAAGAAAAAACAATTTATTTATTTAATTGGCATTGCAACGCATGTCCGGTATCAGCTAGTACGATATATAAAGAGTATACATAATATTATGGACCATTGTGTTGAGTTTATTATTTTACATATTTTAATTTATAATTTTTTTTATTTATAACGAACGTGTTTTTATTATTGAAGAAGAAGACAACAATAATAATTTATTTATTTATTTTATTTATTTATTTATTTAATACATGTTACATAATTGTGACATTTACATAAAGTTGATATATTAAATCACCATACTAGGCGGCTGCCTGTATCATGGTGACCAATATAGTATAGTTACATTGTATGAAATATGAAGTCTAGTGTAAACATGCAATTAGTATAAATCATGTTAAATATTGGAAAAATTATAATAAAAAGTAGAAAATAGAAAGGAGAAAAAAAGTACATTAGATTATATAAACAGGCTTCTAATTCTATCACATTCACTCATCAAAAAGTCTCCAAGCGTCTTCCTGAAAGTGTGATATTTGGTTATTGTCTTTATTTCAATTGTTAAGTTATTGAAGATTTTTGGAGCAAGAAAGTTAAACTGTGACTGGGCCATTGAGGTTTTTGTTACTGGAATTATATAGTTGCATTGGTTGGAATATCTTGTATTATATTTTGATTCAAAAACATATTTTTTAATAAATTTAAATTTAAAATAGCAAGAAATGAATTTTACATATAGGGATTGTATATTAAGTATTTTAAAGTCTTTAAATAAGTCCTTTGTGGGATGAATGTAATGTAATAATCTAAATTAAAATATGAAAATTTAAATTAAATTAAAATTTAAATTAAATTAAAATAATAATAATCTAAATTAAAATATGAAAATGAACAAGGCACAGAAAAATAATAAAACATAATGGTCGCAACTGGAACTCGAACATATATCTCATTCATTTGTATTATTTTTCATTTGCTTTCATTTTCTTTTTTACATAATAATTACTTAATATTAAAATACTTAACTAATTATTATAATGCTTCTGATCATAATGTTCTATTGTTATTGTTTTATTTTTAACAACGGTTAACAGATCTAGGTATTTGTCTACAATATTTTTGTTCATGCGTTAAATATTTCCGGATTTTATGCGTCGTCGTCGACAATTTTATTTTATATATCGCCTTGCGCCGCAGTGAAAGGGATGAATATCACCGTACCAATCCCTTCCACTGCGGCGCAAGGCGACGCGACGTTCCGAGAGAATCCTGCTGGAGAGGTCAAAAGATCCCCCTCAACCAGTCTCTCCGAAATGACACGCAGAAGGTAGGCAGGCGCAACTGCCGACAATATCCGGACAAACCTCACCCCACGAACCCGGGCAACCCTGCTAAGTCATCAAACGTACTGAAGCAAATATATATATATATATATATATGAGATGAGTTTGAATATTATCAATGACCATAATGGGGCCAACAGACCTAGCTATAAGAGCTCAAGCGTTATTTGGTTTGGTGTATTTCGGCATATCGGTTGCCGTACATTCCCAATGGGAATGTATGACGAGCGATATGCTGAAGTAGGCCAAGCTTAATAACGCTTGAGCTTTTCAAGTCTGTTGGCCCCATAATTTTTTTTTTATTTCCCTTGTTATTTTTATCGCTCTGTAAAATACGCCATATTACCTCCGCTAATAATTTTTAAAAGGTGATATTCAATATTTATTGTGAAGAAATGATTTTTTCCCGAAACTGTAAAAGAATATTATGAATAAGGTCGGGTAGAATAAAATAAATGACCCAATAGCCATTTAGCAATGTATAATTTCTCCCTAAGTGCAAGTGCACCATGCTTTAATAATTATTCAGGTTGCAATAATTTATGTGGATCTATTTACCTAACAATCTACTCAGGAGGCAATCCTTCCTGCTAAATTACTCCCAAGGTGATTTTTACGCCAGTGGTTCTCAAACTAGGGGCCTTTATGGTCCTGTCTCGAAGCTGCGATAAAATTACACTATTCTTCTTCAGCATTGATGAGCGTAACTACATTGCCCACTCTCCGATACAACGATTTCACACTATGGAAATGAATATTTAGGTGATGTTGACATATTTAATATCAACTTGGCGAGTTTTGTGGATCATGTAAAATATAATAAGTTTGAATTTTATTAAAGCCCGCGAAAACGCCGGCAAAAGTAGATATAATACCGTGCGGGAGAGTTCGTGATGTCACCCGGTCCTTGATTGTGTGACATATAAGGGAAAATATTTACAAAACCGGGACAATATGGACGAAAAAAATAAATTTAAAAAGTTGTAGTAGTTAGATATTAACTAGTACTGATACTAGTTGCTGAGCCAAGACATCATTTTTGTTATTTACTATCGAAACCAGATACATTTTCGTGGACCCCCACATACAACTTGTGGACCCCCATTTTGTTATCATGCCAACGTAGACCCCCATCGAGTCTCCCGTTGACCCCTGGGGGTCCACTTGGATCACTTTGGGAATCACTGATCCAACGACATTTTCAAAGTCATTATAAAGTTCATGAAAACCTTTCGACCAAGAAGTGAAAACGATATGCTATAGTGCCATATTGCCATATTGCCACTGGTTCCATACGGTTGGGTAAAGATAGGTTAGGGTAGGTTAGGTTGGGTTTTTGAGACTCGTACGTCACATTATAATTATTATTTTTTTAAATACATCAATTTGAATTTCGATTTTGTTTCCTTGATTGAATGAATGATTGCATATCTTGGAACAAGATGTTAATCCATTTCCCTGCATCCGAACAACTCGGCAGTTTTTCAATTTAAAAGGCGGTTATGGGTACCGCCGCCCCTGTAACCATTTATTGGACGACTAACACCTCTGCCACAGGTCACCCCAAGTTGTTCGCTACGTTTGGTGACTTAGCAGGGGTGCCCGGGTTCATGGAGTTAGGTTTGTCCGGGACTTGGATGCGGATGCGTCTGCCGACCATCTGCGTGACAGGCCGGATCGGGAGAGACTGGTTGAGGGAAACTTTTTGATCTCTCCAGCCAGACCCTCATGGCTTCACACGTCCATCACTCCTGGACATATTAATCCCCAGATTCCTACCCACCCTCAAACCTCTTTCCTTTCATTGACTTCCTCTCCTTCCTTTCCCTTAAAAAACCCCCCACACAGCATCTTCAAAGATGACTTAGGCCTTGAGGGAATTTTTCCTGAGGGAATTTTTCCCTCAGGGCCTACTGTGTGGAGCTAATGTAAAAAAAAAGAAAAAAGATAGACTCGTTGTCGATGACAATGCATTCTATAATCTTGGAGGCACTCATGCACACTTGAAATTGGCTACAAGCTGGCCCAACAGATGGCGTTACTAGGTCTTGCCGTTCAATGCAAATAATGTACTATAGTAGAAAAATAATTAATCTTAATAAAAATAAAAGTGCATATTATAGTTTTAAAAAAAAACTATAATATTTAAATTTGTAAATATACAAATACTATGCCAAACATATTATTGTGACCTTTCAGCAGGTGCCTACATAATATGTATGTTTTTATACTTTAAAAAAAAAAAAAAATATATATATATATATATATATAAAATATATCCTGGCCATATTGTATACCTATCCAAAATGACATTTTTATATCAACCCCGCAAAGACAGCCCCTAGAGAAAATTCTTCTGGGAAAGCTTTGCGAGGTTTCACCATTTTCAATTGAAATACAATGTTTTCGTGTCACCAATGTCCAATTTTCCACAACTTCTCACCCGAGCGTCGCCATCTCAAGCGAGATACATTCTCATCTTGCCCCTTGGGAATCTTATTTATGTGTGTGTTTTGCTCATCGGACGAACGGACCAAGAGCCGATGGACTAAAATGTGGATCCATTGACGGCCTTATACAATATTTTAGTTTGTATAACTTTAGTAATAGTAGCCAAGCCAGACCAAATAAAATATTATAGGTAGGTACCATATTAGTTCCAGGCCCCTAATAGGGCCCAGTACACTCGATCGATAAACACTGATAGGATAACTTTCGGTAACTTTTCATCGTTCCCTAGGACAAATGCAGGTCGCTAACGTACAAACAACAGTTGATGTCGAATATATTAAGGACACTTAGTCATTGTGAACTGTCACTTATTCGTTGGCGATCTGCAGTCGTGCTAGAGAACGATGAGAAGTTACTGAAAGTTATCCTGTCAATCCTTATCGATCTAGTGTGCTAGGGGGGCAGGGAGAGATTGTATGCACGTCATCGGCGACAGACCTAAAAGCTGTCCATAAAAATCTTACTTCTCACACGTATTTTATGAAAACGAAAAAGACAGTAGATTCTAGAATGTGGATTGTCTAATCATATTCCTATAGACATTTAACGAACGATTGCTTCTCTCAAATTGTAGAACAATTAATTTCTTCCTTCGCATCCAAATAATATAGAAGTTCGTGTCAATAGTTGAATTAGGGATGTACTGACACGATTAAAATATTGAGAGGAAAAACCATCCACGAGAAATGTGAATAATAATAATAACATTTTTTTTTACCTACTAATTATTGACATTAGAATAAAATATGCCATGGCTGTACATTTTACATATTTAATTGTATATTAATAAACGCCCTTCGTGGGGCTTTTACATACGACTAGTCAAAATATACAGTATTTATTATATATTATACACAACCGAACTAGCCCTAGGAAATTTGTTGAAATATTTCTTCCCGTGTCATCAATGTGTACCATTTTGGCAACCAGCCGGAGCCTCCCACGAAGTCAAGGGCCTCTGGCGGAAGTCCGGCCCTGTCCTTCGCTGGTCCTCGCCATACGCTCCCTAATTCAAAATTATTTGCCCCTCTGCCTCTGGGGACAAACTTCACTCGGTGGTCGTTGAAGTCTTAGTAGATACAGTGATACATGAAAATAAATATAAGAGGTCCCAATGGCCGATCACTCGATCGATAAGATAATTGTCGGTAACTTCTCAATGTTCCCTAGTATAATAGGGAATAATATGGGGAATAATATAGAGAAAGATGAGAAGTTAACCTATCAATCCTTATCGATCGAGTGTGCAAGGGGCTTGGTTGAAGCGTTTGTCCCGGTACGGCGAGAGATCACGGGTTTGAGATGTTGCGACCGTTACCTTTTTATTTTTTTATGTCTTGTTCTTTTCATATTTTCATTTATTTATTGGTATTATATCCTTTTTCAATGGTAATTTATCTATTCAGTTAACAGTATAATAACCAATTTAAGAAAACTAATTTCGTCAATTAACATAGAAGACTTTCTGTATCCGAGTAAACACTCCATTTTAATTAATTTAAAGTAGGTACATATATATATACGTAGTATATTTCAAACTGATTGTTCGAAAATCGAAAAAGAGTGCATTTTTATAATAAGTATTTAAAAAAAATATATAACATAAAAATTGTCGAATACCGATAATTTACGTAATATGTTGTCCCCTTTCCGCTAAATATAATATGTGTAGGCGTAGGCAAAACTAGGCTGTTACTCACTAATGTTTTTCAAGGACATCCTTGTCGGAAGGTATATTCCCCAATACATAGAACCCAAAGTATGTAAAACTATGTATATGAGCTCTAATTGCGCGACCTACATAAATATTACATAATATCATGATGGAATGCCACTCCCCCGTTACCCATTAAAGTTACCCCCACAGAAGACTACACTCTTATAACTTCTTACAAACCCAATGTTGCGTTATAATGCTCCTGCGCTGAGTTCATCCAATGCAACCTTTCTTTCGGATACGGGCGTCATTCACGAGAAAGAGGGAGAAGTCACAGCGGAGCTCTTAGCAGTGACCAGAACCCAGCAGCACGCCTATATGTTTGCACGAGTGCACTCATTAGGCTCAAGAACGACCCTGACAATAATGATTGACATCTGTCAAAAGGCATGTTGCCGCTCAAATTTAACGGCCCGAATATAATCGTTAAAAGTTTAATTGTACGACAGTGTGCGGGTTTTGACGCGAGTGTGCGCACAAATCGTATTGTCCCAGGACACCCGAGAGCCCGCTGACCCGTTTCCCTTGAAGAAATCCCGTTGCATTGTAATATGGCACTAGTAACTGGGGAACGCCGCGAGCCGCGAGCAAAGCGGACCCTATTGCGGCTCTACATCCCCCTTCTGCCGTCTCCTGGTCTTCATCCCACCTGGAACCGGTCCACAATACAAATTACACGCACATTATAAGTAGGTTAGTTGAATAATTTAATTTCGGCAGCGTTATGGATGGAAATTTGTCGTTCGGATCGATCTAGTTTATAGTGGCTGTATCATGGCTCGGGGGGAGAGGGGCAACCTTGACCTTACGCTCCCCTGGCAGGGCTCCTTTACAAACTGTTGTCCGTAGGTACCCATTGTGCGCTTTAGGTCGGGGTGTTTCAAACTCCATCACATTATTTGATGACCATCGCCATTTTGATTTTATTAAAATATCAACGTTCCCCTTTATAAGCTAATTCTCGGCCTGTTGTAACATTTTATCAAGTTACCATCTGACGCGCTCGGGGTTATAAATAGTTTGGAGTAAAAATTTGGGGTTTCGAATTGTTTTACTGCATAGTACTCGTAGGTGTAGTTTGAAGGTGTAAATAATTATATTATTGGTTTTTTATTACGCACCAGATTTTCAGGTCCGGGTTTAGTTTTTCCCATAGGAAAAACTAAACCCTTTCATACACTTTTCCATATAAATGATCATCTAGTAAATCCACGTTATGCAAGTGTATTATATAAGTATAATTAATACAAAACAATACAAGAACAACACGTTTATATACCAAACTCTTAAATGGGAATATTATTCACCGTCTCCAGATATTTTAATATCAGAGGGTTCGGCTCGGTGGAACTCCTAATTTGACCGATAAATCCTACTGATCCCTCAATATAAATATTTAAAAAATCTTTCGTAATCCTACATATATTTAAAATGATTGTTAATTGTTAACTGTTGACTAAAATTCTTTGACAAATATAATATGCCTAAATTTTAAATGAGAGAGCAAGGTATAATGCCAGTAGCCGAAAAAATAAATGGTAATATTTTTATATTTAATATTTTTAATATTTCTATTTTTGAAATTGATAATTATTATTATATGTTATATTTTATGCTATCTGCAGTTCAAAATCTATCTACATATATTTTTCTTTTTCTTTTATTTATATTATTAAAACATATATTTAATTACCTACCTCTTGTTATACACATTTAAAAAAAAAATTCTGTTACCTAAATATTTTCTTGATCTGTTTACATTAAATCATAAAAACTGTATAAATATGTAAAAGCCCATTAGGTCGTTGATGATTAATAAAATAAAATAAAGTATTTCTACCATTCCACTTCTACCATTTACTTTCAACAGCCTTCTATTCTTTCAGCCTTTTCTTCGTTCATCACATACGCCTCATTTTACCACACATGCATACATATTAGATCCTCTTGAGCGAGCCATCTCTTCTTCTGGCTTCCTCGACTTCTTCTACCATTCACTTCCATGTCATACGTTATTCTTACACTTTTCGTTCTTAACCTTTCTCCGATCATCACATACGCCTCATTTTACAACAATTAATTAGGTATTTGTTTCATCTCTTCCCCGAGCGTCCCCGACTTTTTCTACCATACGCTTCATGTAGTATCGTGAAGAGGATGGTATAACAATATCACTTTTAAAAGAACTACATTTTGTGAACCTTAGTTCCACTCCCTATCTCATTCCAGTGCAGAGATAATATATTAAGAGGCTAGACTTTGAACGACACGCGGGACACCCGCGTCTGTCATTCTGTCCCGCTCACAATAAGCTCACGCACACTTACAATACATGCGAATGCGAAATGTGCGAATGAGACAACGCTCAAATTTACCTACAGAAATCGCTCGAAAAGGGGTTTATGGAGAATACACTTTTCTTCACCGAAACTTTCACGAAATTGAAATTAAAAAAAAAAAAATTTTTTAGAAAGAAGAAGCTACGTCGGTAGCTTTTTATAATTCTTTATGAGAGTTGAGTTAGCAGCACTTTTTCCTTGAATAATATTTTTTGATAAATTGTACATGTTTGACAGTGAATGTTTACGTTAATACGAAACACATCGAAAATTCAAAAACATACCGGCATAGTTTTCACCCTCTAGAAGGCAGTTAAAAAAAATATATATTCATTTTGTGCAATTTTCGATGTAGAAAAGTGTTTTTTCCCGGGCATCCTTTTTGTATGGGCCGAAAAGCGAAGTCTATCATCTTAAGTCTTTCTCGAGCGCCGCCGACTTTTTCTATTTTTCACTACTGAATACCACATTGTTACTTTTAAAAAACTATACAATAATCGATTTTAATTCGACTCTGTATCTCATACTAGTGCCAAGATAATTCTAATGAAACCAACATAGTTATTACATGTACTCGTACATCGTTACAATTAAACTTCGAGAAATAATTATAAGATGGCGAGCATGACAAAATGACCTGACCCGGTGTGACTACGGTATTCCTAATTGGAGTATGTTGTGAAGATTCGGAAAGATTCGGAAGGAAAAGGAGGTGGGGTAGAGGTAAAAACATAAAGTTTGAACACCCCGACCTAACCACAATGCAAGGAAGTTGAGACAGTCCTACATAATGACACAAATGATGGTAGATATTACAAAATAACCGTAATGCGAAAACCAGTTACGTTCCGCGACCCCTTTTTAGTGCGAGGATTTTGATAGCCGCAAATGTTACTATTTGTACCTGTTTGTTTTTTATTAAAACTCTACCGGTGTGCGCAAGATTGCTTCTTACCCCAACGCTAATTGCGGAAGACGTTTTCTCGGCACATCCGTCTGAAAGAAAATCAATGATTCTAAAATAATTTGCCTTCGATCCCAACTCCCACAGGCACTAGCAGAATGCTTATGGTAGGGTGTAGGTTAGAGAATATGGATACTTACAAATTACCAAAATATTTACATTTTTTGTCTGAAAGATATTCTAGGTGATTTATATTTTGCACATTATATTAGGGGGCAATTCCTCAATTTTTCACAAGGGTTCGGATAAGTATATCGAAAAAACTGTCTTGTACTGCTTAAGCTCTTTTATGTGTTGTAACCAACCAGTATCACGTCGCGCCGTTCCGCTGAAAGAATCAGCAGAGAGTATGGATTATCGACCACTCCTTGATTCATTGAATTGAATGATTGAATAAAGATTGACACCTTGATTGAATAAAGAATAACCCAAAAAGTGCCCTATTGCCGTGTTTCCAAATGTTGGCCCAATTTGGGCCTATATTTCCGTACAAAGCTATGTTTCATAAACTAAAATGGTATGGAGATCTACGATTTCAGGCGATTGTAAGTGAAACGGAACGTTGAACGGTTTGGCTAAATGGAAGATTTGTTTCCATTTAAGTTATATTTTTTATTTTGATGAGAAGTTACTGAAAGTTATCGATACAATCCTTATCGCTCGATTGTGCTAGGGGTATGCTTATCATTATCTAAATAACTCCCTATCCGGTGCAAGATAATGCTTAAACATTTCTTTTGCGTCCCCGACTTTTTATACCATTCACCATTGTATACCAAATTGTTACCGATAAATCTACATTCCTTCTAAATTCGACTCCGCATCTCATTCCAGTGCATATGTGATGTGTAATTCTTCCTCTGGCGTCCCCGACTTATCTACCACGTACTACTGTATACCAAATTGTTACTCGACTACATTATATCGACTTTAATTCGATTCCGCAACTCATTCCAGGACAGACATAATGCAGAGAATTACCTAAATAAAGACATACAAATGGGTCTTATAAACGTTCCTGTTTCGAGTTCATAGATATTGTGCCTCATTAGATCAGGCCAATTACTGCAACGTTTCTCAAGATACTCGGTAGACTGTCTGCTGATCGCAATTTTTCAATTAAACGCAATAATCCAACCCGTTGCGATTAAAGTTATCAAACAATTTACTTCGTCTTTGAACCTCGCACAAAAGTAGAAATTAGGGGTGTTTATTTAGTTATCATGCAAACGGCAATAGAAATGAACTAAAAATAGCTTGAAAAAGCTTTTGAAAAAGGCTCCCATACCAAGGTCCCGTCAGAGTTAGTAAAAACAGTGAAACGCCTCGTGGCCCAAGGGTTGTAGCGCCAATAATTAGTATCAACTCCGCAACGGAAAGGGTCACATGAGTTATTCGTACGTCTTTCTGTAGTTCTTTAGGTGATTTTAAAAGTAAGATGAGTAGAAAATCATAAATTATGCCCAGCGGTAAACGAAAGACATTTTCACGCAAAAAACCGTAGTGTCGAGATTCTACCCACCTCAATATTTTTCCAGCACTGGGAAACAGGATTTGTAAAGAAATTTACTTGCACTGTGCTATATAGCTCGCGGTCGCTTACTTGTCACAGACAAGCATTGTTCCCCTGTGTACATGTTTTTATCCTTTCACATTATCTGATGTAATAATTTTTTATGGCCATTAGTTTCAAGCTAAACACCGAATGATCAATAATGTTATTATTGATTGCTGCACAGAGGATAAGGTGCGCGAAGCCTCGTGAAACCGCATATTATATTCTGTTGTTTTCTCATATTACTTTTTTGGAGAAAGTACAAAGAATGTTTCTTAGATAATATCTATAATATAAAAATCAATGTTTGTTTGTTTATTCGTACCTTATGCGCGGTCATACCGTTCATCCGATTGCAATGAAACTTTTGGAATATGATGTGCGCATACCCGGTATGGTTATAGGATAGTGAGCTCTTACGTTATGAAATTATTTTCTATACTATACATACGATTGCAATTAAAATTTCATCCGATTGCTATCAATAATTTTTTTTTTAATTGTTGTGAACATGCCCGTGAATACTTCTATATATATATGCCTCCGTTAAGTTACTCGGCTGAGTGACAAGTGACGACAAGTGGAAATATTGTTTTTGTTGTTTGATATAAAGAAAAAATAAATTGAAAAAAAAATAAAGTCACCGGAGAGAAAAATTTCATGTACATTTTTTACTCCAAATAATGTCAGGAATCTCTGGTTAAAGTAAGTCAAGTACGATCCTTGACAGCCTTTATATAAAAAGGAGGGAAATGGGGTACAGACCGGCGAAAGAGTGTTTCGGATATGCTTTGACTTATCAGATCTTTTTTCTAAAGTTAGTTTAAAATATTTAATTGAAGTAAAGACGTGATCCTTAACTCTTCAGGTTCCAGGTTCCAAGGACACCCTTCTTTAGTGCTTAAATCCGAGCCAAATCTCCCAATCTTCATCTTCCTATCTCCTTCCTTTCTCACTCCTCTCAAGGGGTATTCTAGTCAAGAATTTTTTTTTACGTGTTTTCAATGTTCGGATTTTAAAAAATATGTCCTTAAAAGGATTTTTCGAATTTCGAATCATTTTCGGAGTTATAGCTATATTTGTGGCGCGCCAACTAAACTGGTCCGGCCGGAACAAATTGAACAATTCATGGTAGACGTTGCCCGACTACCTGCATTACCCCATAAAACCTTTCTTATATTATATACCTATATAATGTGAATATAATGCAAATAAAATGCATTTTTTAACTGAGAGTCCTAGTAACGTAACGTAAGAACACCGTGCCATTATATGAAAAAACTGCCTGAAATTTCACTCAAAACTTTAAACGCGAAACTATTTTTTTTAAGCTAGCGTGCTAGATATCTAGAGTTCTACTGAACCGATTTATTTGAAATTTGGTACGAACTTTTTCCACACATCCCTTTATGGTACCAAGCAGAATCGGAGGATTTTTTTTTACCATTTAAACAAAAAATTGTTAAAAAAAAAGTTTAAAAACGTTTTTTTTTCAATAGGCATTTTCCATTTCGCAAAATATATTTTTTTTTACTCCTCCGAGGTCCCGGCGATAGCGACATTTGTACTGATTAAGAATCCGTTCAACTTTTTTTTCAGATGACCAGACGGGTTGCAATCATGCACGCCAGGAAATCCCATTTTTTTGGATCCCCCAATTTAACAGCCGATTACTTTTTGAGTTTTGAAAAAAAAAAAGTTGAATTTTTTATTTATTCTTAAAATTAAAATAAAATAATCATAAAAAGAAGGATACTAAAAATACTCTTCGATAATTTTTTTACAGAGTTCGAAAAAACGCCCCAAATTTGTGCCTCTAGACTAGAACACTCCCTTCAGCCTGACAACATACCCCAATAGGACATGCCATAGTTCAACTGGCTCCCGACAGTTAAGAGCAGTTAAGACTCTTGTGCTCCCAAATAATGTCACAGAAAAACACGTAAACCCTGTACAGGGTGTAACAGCACGTAACTGAAGGATTTTAGCCAGCAATTTTTCAATTAAAAATATTTTTCCATTAAAATTCGCAAATGAGTAGTCGGGTACAGCGTAGCGGGCTACGTAATAAGTCTAATAAATAATAAGCATTCTATCTCGTTCCAGCAGCACGGTAACACACGAAATAGCACGCGCATCACGTGATCCTTTCGCGACGAGCAGTGTGATCAGTGGTGACGTGTGACGAAAATTTTTAATATTTTTTTTAATTGAAAAAAAATATCATCAAATTTTTTGGGAACGTGCTGATACAACCTGTTTATATTTGTTTTACATTTTATATGACCTTGTTTGTCGCCATTACTTTCCCCGAGGTGAAAAAAACATTAAAAAATAAATAAGTTTAATTTTGCACCTCGTATTATTAGCGCAGGTTGTATTTTGGTGACAGCCGTTTCGCCCTACTAGGCAATATCAAACTGTCAAACTGTCGGGGAGCATCCCTGTCTGGTACGTGAAATATGTCTGTCATACCAGGCATAAAGTGTTTGTCACTATTTCAATCTCCGGGTAAAAGTTTTAAAATGGCATCAAGATGAAAATTTTGTAATTTTTTTAGTATTTATCGTAGTTTGTTTTCTAGAGTACCATTTTACATTTTAGATGCAGAGAACTTGCTGTTTTGACATAAATGTAGCCACTTTTTATACCTGTCTTGATAATGACATTATGTATAACAGCCCAGAACTTTGAGAAATATAAAAAAAAACTATCAACGAAAATCAGTAGTAGGTATTATTTTAAAGCATGAAACGATAGTTAAACCCCTGACTTATTACGTAACTATAATTTTTTTGCGCATTATTTATCATTTTCAATCCTAAAATTGACTTCAAAAATACTTTTAATACGTTCTTTACGCTCGCTTGACTCGGGGGTAAACTGGCGAGAGCGTTACGAGAGGCGTTTTATCCGTACGTTACGCACATTACTATGAATTTGAGCACATTGTTACGATTAGATTGTGACGAATGAACCTCAAAATTAATTTTATTTATTATCGTTCGCCGTAAGAATAATAAATTAAAAAATAAATAAGTTAAAAAATAAATTAACGGAGGCGAACGATAATAAATTAAAATTAATTTTGAGGTTCATTCCTCACAATCTAATGGTAACAACAGTGCTCAAATCCATAGTAATGACGTTTGGAATGGGTGCTGGCATTTATGCTGACAATAGTTTTGTTGTTGTTTCTCACATTCTAAACGTTAAAATCTAACTAATAACTAGCACTTTTTCGATTGGGATTTTTTTAGTTTCCTGCTGCAAATGTGAATAAACGTCGCTCTCTAGTAGTCCCTCCGAAAGAAGTAGTTGGGATTCTTAAATACACATAACAAAAATTACATTAAAAAATTACATAAAAAAGTTCATGTACATTATTTGACAGTTTTTTTACCGGCTGCTATAGCTCAACAGGGATGTTAGCTTCAACCGAGAGAGTCTTTTTGTTTGACACGTTTTTGTTAAACGAGTCAAACCCGAATCGGTTTGTTCTCCTTCGTAGAATTCGCACTTCAAGTCACATATTGTTAAATCCCTCTCCACAGCCCCTACACTAACCCACCTCACAACACTGCACAACCGGATGGCGACACAGTTCCCCTGACTTTTAACTGTACAGACACGCTTTTAAATTTATTAATTTATTCAAAGAAATTAGTTGCCTCTGCACAACATGAGGCATTGAAAGAGCTGTATGACGATTTAGAAACACCTAATGGATTGCAAAGAATATACAAAATCGTAGCACACAGGAAAGAAAGGGCCAAATCTATTAGAACACCCAAATACATAGATACTGATGGTGAGTTGATCACAGACGAAATCAAAATATGTGATAGATGGAAAGATTATTATTCTACATTACTGAACGAAGAATTTCCAAGAACAACTCATGTGTCAGAGCAACCAGTGCTGGGGCCAGTTGAAGAAATCACTCCAACAGAAGTTAAAGTAGCCATATCACAAATGAAAAAGGGGAAAGCAGTGGGGCCAGACAATATTCCAGCCGAATTATGGAAAGAGTGTGGAGAAGTGGGACATAAATGGTTGTGCAACCTGTATAACAAAGTATTGACTGGAGAACCAATGCCAGAAAACTTTAGGAAGAGTTATCTCCTTCCATTTTACAAAAATAAGGGAGACTCTAGGAAGTGCGACAATTATAGAGGGATAAAGCTTATGTCTCACACCATGAAAATTTATGAGAGGATTATAAACACACGAATCAGGAATATTATAAAAATACACGACGATCAATGCGGCTTTGTATCAGGGAAATCAACAATAGATGCTATTCAAACAGTCAGAATCATAGTAGAAAAATATCGAGATGCAAAAAAAGACTTTCACATGGTATTTATAGACTTGGAAAAAGCATTTGACAGGGTTCCCCGAAGCCTGATATGGGCGGCATTGAGATCTCATAACGTACCAGAAAGATATGTGCTCTCCATACAAGATATGTATACAAACGTAGAAACACAAGTAAGATGCGCATCTGGGACATCACCAACATTTCCAATTAAAGTGGGGGTACACCAAGGATCTGTCCTCAGCCCACTGCTATTCATAATGGTCATGAATTATCTAACAATCCAAGAAATGAACAACAATATTCTCAAGACTATGCTTTTTGCAGATGATGTAGTACTGATAGCAGATAATCATTGTGACTTACAAAATAGCCTGGAAAGGTGGAGAAAAATCCTAGAGGATAATGGCCTAAAAATTAGCAGGAAAAAGACCGAATATTTGTACTTGCCATTTGAAAACACAAATGCTGTAACTCCTTCGATGCAACTGGATGGAGTAACATTAGCTAACTGTGACACATTTAAGTATCTCGGCTCACTCATCCACAAAGATGGAGGATGTGCAGCAGATGTTAACCACAGAATAGGTGTGGGATGGAGTAAATTTAGATCCGTAACAGGAATCCTGTGTGACACAAAAATGCCTATAAAACTAAAAGGAAAGGTATACAAGACTATTGTTAGACCCGCGATAATGTATGGCTCCGAATGCTGGACCATGTACAACTCCTACACCAGGCAGCTTGAATCAGCAGAAATGCGAATGCTTAGATGGTCGGCAGGAGTGTCACTAAAAGATAAAATTAAAAGTTCACGCATTCGTGGTAGCCTGGGTGTCACAGACATAAACAATAAGCTAGAGGAACGACAGTTGAGATGGTATGGTCACATAAAACGGAGACCACCAGACCACACAGTGAAGCAGGCAATGTCTATGGAGCTTCATCGACAGTCATCCAGAGGAAGACCAAAGAACTCCTGGATGACTCAATGCTCTAAAATTCTAAGTAGAAACGGCCTGGAAGAGAGCGATACCCAGAACCGAAGAAGCTACAACCTGAGAACGAGGAGAGCCGACCCCAACAGCCTACCTAGGCAATGAGTTGGGACAGTGCAAGGAAGAAGAAGAAGACACGCTCTTGTGAAGTGTCACATAAAATTGATTTATGTATTTGTTTTTAAATAGATAAATAGTTACCTATGTCCTAAGACGATCCTTATATGAGGTGTGCAAAATCAAAAGCAGCAATCTCCATTCCGGCCAGATTGCTATGTTTGCTTTTGAAATGACGTGGAGATTGCTATCTTTGCTTTTACGTACAATATGTGTATGTAATATTGTAAATAAAAGTAAAGACAGCAATCTGCATGTCATTTCAAAAGCAAACATAGCAATCTGGCCGAAATGGAGATTGCTACCTTTGCTTTTACACACCTCTTAAGTAGGTACATAAATTATTTTAAAAACAAGTTTTAGCATGAATCAATCACCTAAAGGGAGATTAATTTTTTCGTAAGAAATAGCGATTTAATATTTAAGACATTCCCTTTCCCACTTCGGCATAACTGTTCTTAGGCCAGGGCAAAAGTAAGTCTCACATCGAATTCATAGTATGAATACAGATTTTTGTTAATTAAGACACATATTTCAAGAACTTTAATTAACGGCGCGAACTTTAATTCTACCCTTACCAACTGCCTCATTAAATCTGCCTCTCGATTCAAATTTCCCCGTCAGGCTCCCGCGAGCTAAGTATACGTATACAGCAGTGGAGGTTCGTGCTATGAGGCAGGAAGGCTGTGCTTCCCAAAAAAATAGCGAAAAAAGGGGAAAAAGATACAAGATACACGTAATACGTCCAAAATATAGTAAAACTTTAATTTAAATGTTACTCTTTCGTAGATGGCGCGCGTATAATATATTTCTTATAAACGCATTTTACAAGTTAAGTTCTGAAATATGTATTAAGAAAAATGTATTGTTCGCGCAAGTACACAAGCAATATGAATATTAATAAATAGTGTTGTCAATTAAAAAACTCAAATCTTTAACCAAAGGCTAACAAATATAATATTGAATTGAATCACCGCTGCAATATTGTATTTGTTAGCCTTTCTTGAAATATTTGAGTTTTTTAATTGACAAAACTATTTATTCATATTCATAGATATTGTTTGTGTACTTTACTTTCGGGAACGATAGTTTTTTCTAATTATTAGGTCATTACATATGAAATTGGCGTTTTGCCGTACTGGCAACTTTGATCTCAAATATCTTCTCTTTGGTTAGGAATTCCAAATTCAAATTTATACAGCTATTTACTCATTTTTTTTTGTTTCGAAAATTATAATTCATTTGTTTTTTCCTTAATTGTTTTTTTCCTTGCGTCCCTTAGTTTACAAAATTGAAAACTTGAAATATCGCGTTATTTACGAGTACGAGTTCCACCGTGGCACCAGTGCTGCAGAAACGGCTCGAATGATTAATGATGTGTATGTCGACGGTGCCGCAAAAGAAAACACAGTGCGTTTTTGGTTCCAACGTTTTCGTTCTGGAAATTTCGACCTGCAGAACAAGCCCCATGGACGGTTGGAGACCAAAGTTGGTAATGAAGAATTGAAGGCTATTGTGGAAACGGATCCATCGCAAACCACGTCCGAGTTAGCTGCAGGCTGCGGTGTTAGTTATAAAACTGTTTTAATCCACTTGAAGCAAATTGGGAAGGTGAACAAGCTTGAAAGGTGGGTACCTCACGAATTGAGTGAAGCAAATCAACAAACGCGCGTTGACTGCTGCGTTGCATTACTCAACCGGCATAATAATGAAGGAATTTTAAATCGAATCATTACCTGTGATGAAAAGTGGATCCTGTACAATAATCGGAAGCGCTCATCTCAATGGCTGAACCCTGCCGAACCAGCCAAATCATGCCCCAAGCGAAAATTGACCCCAAAAAAGTTACTTGTGAGCGTTTGGTGGATTAGTGCTGGTGTCGTTCACTACAATTATAATTTATTTATAATTTTCGAAACACAAATACATGCGTAAATAGCTGTAAATGTGAGCGTTTGGTGGACTAGTGCTGGTGTCGTTCACTACAATTATAATTTATTTATAATTTTCGAAACACAAATACATGCGTAAAAGCTATAAATTTTAATTTGGAATTCCTAACCAGAGAGAAGATATTTGAGATCAAAGTTGCCAGTACGGCAAAACGCCAATTTCATATGTAATGACCTAATATTTCAAAGCACAACTTGTAAAAAGCGTTTATAAGTTAAAAAAATATACGCGCGCCATCTACGAAAGAGTAGAATATGAATTATTTTGACAATCATCTTAAACAAATACAGGCAAAGAACGCTGGACTACGTGATACCTAATTGCTTAAATATGTTACCTGTAGAAATTAAAAAATGTACAAACGGAAATGCAAATATTATGTTGAAAAATTGTCTAGCTGAAAGAAATAGTTTTAGACTCTAATACAAACAACTTCTAACTGCATATACTTTTTTACAAGTGTTATATGATGTTACACCTCTATTGTATACATATATAAATGTATACAATAGTTTTTTTAATAGTAAATTTCATTTTTGTTATAATCTATGAAGTTAAAAGAATCCATTGACAAACTAATTAAAAATAGTTTTAAAGGGACTTTTTCTCTGTTTTTGTATAATTTTTTTATTTGGTAGGTATTATATTGTTATTTTTTAATGTTTCTTTAAAAAAATAAATTTAAATTTAAAAAATATATATGTAAGGTGAATTTGCAGTTTACAGTCTATTTTGTGTTTGCAAATTATTATTTTATTATTATTATTTATATAGTTCGAAGTAAGTAATAGTTCCATTGTTTTTTTATAGGTTATGTTTAATAGGTAGGTGGAGGTATACATAATTCTTTCTACTTTAAAAAAAATGTTTGTGCCTCCCCACTTTTCATCCCCGCAAGCCGCCACTGGTATACAGCGTGCAGAACTGCTCAGTCTTCAGTCTTTAGTGTACTGTACACAATAAGTGTGCATGTCTTTTCACAATTTATAGCTCGTAGCGCGCGCCTCCCTGCCCACACCTCTCCCTACCAATCC
This sequence comes from Limnephilus auricula, assembly GCA_951813805.1. Lineage (NCBI taxonomy): Eukaryota > Metazoa > Arthropoda > Insecta > Trichoptera > Limnephilidae > Limnephilus > Limnephilus auricula. The sequence goes on from OX638391.1 coordinate 5,837,342, forward strand.
CATTCCACCTTTCCCGTGCTTAATTCCGAAAACGGGAAAACAAACAAGGAGGGTCGTATTCGTCGTATTACGGATATCTGATGTCGCACTAATAACCAGTATTTTTTTTTCATAATAGCGCGGTGGACCGAAGGAGATCACAATATATTATTATTATTTTATCAAGGTAAGCTAAGAGGGCTGTACGAACAACACAGACATGCCTTGTTTTTGTTTTGATTATTACGTTTTATCGACCAACAATATTTAAACCAACTCTAGCTTAGAACACATCAGAAGGTTGACTCTGCATCTTTTGTGTTATATTTTGCCTTAAGATGAAACCCGGTGGTGGAGAAATTTGAAGAATAAATTTTACTAAATTGTTGCTGTCACTGTTGCTCTTACTCCACCGGATATTGAGAGAAAGGGACAATGCACCTCGGGCTACTAATACCTAACTAAAATCGAGGTTTTGTATTCCCCACTTTTCTCTTTCTAAAAAAGGCACCCCAATAAGGTTATTTTGCGCTATTGGAAGAAGGAAGATACGTACTTTAACATTCACGAATACAATGCAAAATGCGCCGCGGGCGAAATTTTTGCAATTTCAGAAATTCTTCTCCAAGATCAAACCAATAAATGATGACATTTAAACCAATTTAAACGGTTATATTATAAAGTTAAACATCAATCTCGAAGGAAGTTTTCCGTTTTGACGAAGACGAAGTGACCACTGTTTACAACTAGCAACCCGGGATAACTCTGCGTAGCGGTAGAAAGGTGGAGATGCGTGAACCAATTCAAGGATTAACGCCTTCAGTTAAAATAAGGGCCACATACAAAGACTCAATTATTGCACAGAATCAGCTTTACGGTTGTTGAATTTTTTTATTTTTTTGTATGTGCCCCTTATACAAAGTTGCAAAAGGCTTTCCAACAGTCCAGCCTCTCGCTACGTATATTAGGGTGGCCTCTCTTAGTTTTTTTGTTATTTCAGAGGTGTCTAAAAGTTGTGCATTTGAATACACATTATTATATCTACCATAGGCAAAAGTTTTAGTTTTTTTTTTATTTATTTTTTATTTTTGAATTATTATTAACCAAGATACATTTTTAAGTATTTTTTTTAGGTACATATATGCCACCTCACTAGGCTGAGCCTGTTCCGAGATGGCAGAAATTTAATCTGTTTTTATAAATTTCTTAAAAGAAATAATAAAAGGAATTAATAAATAGAATTGAAAAAATAAACATAAAATGAAAATTAATAAGAGAAATAGAAAAGAAAAGATATGGACAAGAGATGAAATAAAGAAATTAAATTATTTGAATATAAGAGAGATAAAATACAGGTGTGTGCTATTATATTGTTGAAGTTATATGTCCACAGTATACAATGCCCTTGCTGACTTTCCATGTACCTATGTATTTTGTGTTTTAGATTTACGCTTTTTGTTAGGTAAATGTCCAACAGCTCTTAAATCCCAATAAAAACCTGACAGTCGAACCAACTCACATTCCGGATGGGCTAAATAGTGAAAATAACGAGAGCGCTCTCAGTGGCAGAAACAAGTGCTGCCCTAAAGAAATAGAAAAAAAAAACAAAACACCGGGAGGGTACAATATCCCGACAGAGCTCTATAAATATGGAAACAATAGAATTTAAAACAATAGAGACAAACTGAAATGTGAAAATCACAGAGGAATATCGCTACTTTGCACAGCGAACAAAATTTTCACAACAAATTTTAAAGAAAGACCAGAATGTCACAGAGAGCTTACTAGGAGAATACCTATCAGGCATCAGGCAGGTTTCTCTACTCTGAAAAATCCTGACAAAATGAAGGAAATTTGACATAGACACATCAACTATTGGTTGACTTCAAACAGGCATATGACAGTATAGATAGGGAGAAAGTATATGAAACTAAATATTGGAATACCGTCCAAAACAGTCATGCTTGTAAAAGCAACAATGGTCGGTTCACGGTGTAGAGTAAAGAGAGGAGGTGAAATAACTGAGGATTTCAACGTCTCCCAGGGGCTGAAACAAGGTGATGGCTTAGCACCCACCCTTTTCATTATTGTATTGGAGCACGTCGTGAGAAAGACAATGATCACTACCGACGGAAACATTTGCTATAGAAGCAATCAAATAGCTGGACACGCAGACGACCTTAACATTCTCGGAAGATCCCTAGAGGCTGTAAGAGAGGTGTTTGACCCTTTGACAGACTGCGGCAAGAGAGGTGGGTTTGCAAATCAATGAGAATAAAACTAAAATCATGATGCAAACCAGAACCCCACAAAAAGACAAAATTTACAAACATTTCTATTTTGCTAGTGCAGCGCCTAGCGGCGTTTTCAAACACTAATAATAGAATGGAAAATACAGACGAAGATATGTAGCTCCATGGAAGAACGGCGTAACTCATAGTAAATAAAGGAGACGAATTATAAAAGCGGCCTTTCAGTGGTTTCATGTAGAATACATTAATAATAATGAAGGCATTCTTAATATAAAAAAAAAAATTATTCATATAATTTGTTTTAGGTTATTTCGAGAAGACCATAGATGAAATTAATCAACCTCCAAACCTCTTATAAACAGATTTACTATTTTTTCCATTTAAAAAAAAAAAAAACATTTTATTTAATAAACTTCAAGACTTTTAATTAGTTTTACAAATTTCAAAAGATTCGATTTCATGATCTCCTGTAAATTTTTTATTTTGTAATTATTTATTTTTTATTTAGCAAACCACACTCGATATTATGTAAATGTGTGGAACACTCGATTCATCAAACCGCTAAGACGTGAATCTTCTTTCTTCTATCTATCTATAATTTTTATTCCTATATTGATGAAATTTAGCACACTTGACTGTCCACGTGTAATTACAGAAAACCACCCCCTTTCCCACCCCTTAGAGCAGAATTATAATCTTATTAACATATATGTATTCAAGAAGTCATAATCCCCATATGAGACCCCACTGTAAGAATGATATATCAAAAAATTAACCGTCCACCCTATTACACAAATAAATGTTATACAAAAACATGTTACATAGTGTAAAAACAGTAAAACGTTGAGAAGTGAGAAACGGGTCGAGAGTGCGAATTATGTCACCGTCTCTTTATGCTGGGGAGTCTTAGCGGAATTCACTTTTACATTGAATGTGGATACAACATGCTGGTACCGGTGTAACATATTTTTATTTTTTATATGTGAAAATACTACATACACGGTCTTTTTTGTTAGGGTTCCACTTCTAACGGATTGAAAGTTGGTACGCAAAGGCCTGCACTAAAAGGCCAGATATTAAATAATTATAATCCGAGAAAAATCATAGCAAGTATTTATGAAAAAAATTAACTTAGGGTCATTGCTTTTTAAAATAAAAAAATTATTATGGTTAGGATTATTTTTAATCGACGATCAGCGCCATTTTGATCAGTCGTCAAGCATGACGGACATGCTGTTGTGCTTGACGACCGATGAACTTTTGATTAAATGCTGAAACGGGCCGAGAATCGGTGATTCACGGGTTTCAAATTTTAAAAGTATCCCATGATTTATAATAATCGGTAATTTTCGTGTATGTACGAGTATTTACAAATTAAATGCTATAGAGTCCGTCAATTTAGAGTAGAAAACATAGGAGGACACCATTGTTGTTCAAATAGCAACACTATAAATATAACACATGGTAGAAATGTAAAGCTGTGTAACCTACAATTTTGTAAAAAAAACCAAAAACTTAGTTAAAACTTAATTTAGAAATGGGTATCTGATCTCAAAATTAGAATTGCAAGTACATGTATTGTACGTTTACAATTTTCTGCAATTCGCCTGAAAGTACTTAATGATTTACTTGCGAAAAAACATGAAAACCATGATAGCTAACAATATTGTATAACTATGTAAATAAAATAAATTCACACTTAAAACATGTATCCGTGTTTGAATATATTGAAACAAAGCGCGTTAAAATACAAATGTTGCAATTGAATAAAACTATCAAACAAAATGTCAGCATAACCTTGTTTTCAAGCTATTGTTCTCAACAAAACGTGTTCTTATCATTTCAAAGTGTTACAGAAAATAACTCGGGTCCGGGGCATACATCATTCCTATGTCTACCTACGTTAAATTATCGTGAAAACAAGCTTATGTGCCCAAGCGGTTAAAAAATAAATAAATTAAACTTCACTAAACACTATTCATGTCAGAAGTTAACATATAAAAGTCCGTTGTATCAATTGAGAATCTTTCGGTTTTTGATTCTTCCAAACGACGAAGAAAAACGTTAAAAATTATCTCCCTAGAGCCACTTTTTATCGTATGACAAATTTTAGTTGAAACTCGAAAATAATGCCAATTTAAATACAATATCACTTGAAATCGCTGGCTCTAACGCTCAACAAAATTCCACAGGAAAATATTATTCGTATTTGAGACAGTTAGATTGGTGTTGCTGGCCTACAATTTTTTTAGTACCATTTTTTATATATATATTTTTTTTAATAATTTTTATGTTTTACATGTTACATTTTAATAATTTTACATCTCAGAGTTATTTACTACTCTTCCATTGGAAGCATTTGCTTGCGTATGGAAGAGGAGTGTACTTAAATTCAGTTATTATTTAGTACTTAAATAATTCATTTTACATGTATATAATATGTGTGTTGTCGCAAGTACATATTGTGTGATGAAAAGTAATAAAGATATACAATAAATTTAATGTAGTAGTAAAGTGATATTTATATTTAGTGTGTTATGAGTTATGTCTAAGAAAATATTAATAAAAAATAATATACACGTTATGTTTAAATTTTGAAAAAAAAATAATGTTATGGAAAATATAGGATATTTGTAAGAATTAATTTAGGAAGCTGTAGTTTTTTTTCTTAAGAATATCTTTAAAATGTTTTTGTGACAGAGTGCAATATTTGGGTGTTATCATTAATTTTTCTGATTTCTTCCGGATGTCAATTGAGAAAATTTCTTCCCAGGTAAGTGTAATGGTGTTGTGCAAAAGTAGTATTTAATTTTGGGCATAGAAAAGAATATTTAAGACGAGTTCGGTTTTCAGTCAAAAATTTATATTTGTCTTTTTATTTTCTAATTATGAATTAATGAATTTTTAAATTATAAATCTTTAAATGTTAATTTTTTAATATGTAAATCTTCTACTCTTAATTGACAAAAAATACCCAGACTTTTACTAGTGTTTGCCGAGTAATTAAAATATTTTCTCATTACTCATTACTAGGAGGCGGCTAAGCGGTGGCAAAACGAAGAATTCCAAGTCACGAATCCGCAAAAACATCATTCGGAGACATTGAAGTTTGAAGTTTAGAATTGATATGTTATTGTAATAACAAATAAATTCTAAACTTCAAACTTCAATATCTCCAAATGATGTTTTTGCGGATTTTCAATTTGGAATTCTTCGTTTTGCCACCGCCTAGCCGCCTACTACTCATTACTCATTACACACGAGGACGTTTGGGCACTTTTTAAGGCAATTTATGTAGAGACACGAACTTGCGCTACGTGTGGCTGGCTGTTTAGTACTAAAACTACGAAATCGAAAGCACTACAATTGACGTACTTTTTGCTTGCAACTTTTGAGATATCTTAATGTCATCGAGTGTACTAACATTCGTTAGATTAATTCTTCTTCTGAAAAAAATAATTTTGAGGAAAATGTTTTTTTTTTAATAAATACTTTCAGCTTTAGAAATTCTTTATATAATACGAGTAATAACCCGTGATTATGTCGGATCTGCGCCAGTAATTATTTATAACTGCTCTCCCAAAAATCGACGTACTTGTCTTCCTTGGAGCTGGCGAAATGTAGGGGCAGCGTCCAGTAATAATAATTATTCTCTTATTATTTATCGTGCTGAATCAACCTCAAGAACATAATGCGGAAAACTGCCGGTCATAAATAAAAACGTTTGAAATTTGAATTTAAATAGAGGACAGTAAAAAGTAACAAGACGAGAGGGGGTGCGTCTCCGAGAAACGTGTTCCGCACAAAGGGGCAAAGGGGAGCAGGGCTGTAGGGTGTGCGCGCCGCGGCCGGTGTGAGTGCCTGGCCTTCCTTCAATAAAAGTCGGCGACAAAGGCCGCACGACACGCTTCTGGCCGGGCCCGCGAGATTGATGTGCGCGTAATGCGATGTACGTGTGTCGGTAGGCACCAGTACATAAGCTGCGGCCTATATAATTAAGGTATCTTCACCTGACCTATGTAGTTTGCGGCCTATATTATTAAGGTATCTTCACCTGACCTATGTAGTTTGCGGCCTATATTATTAAGGTATCTTCACCTGACATGTAGTTTGCGGCCTATATAATTAAGGTATCTTCACTTGACATGTAGTTTGCGGCCTATATAATGAAAGTATCTTCACCTCACTCACTTAGTTGCGGCCTATATAATTAAAGTATCTTCAGCTGATCTATGTAGTTTGCGGCCTGTATAATTAACGTATCTTAACCTGACATGTAGTTTGCGGCCTGTATAATTAAAGTATCTTCACATCACCTACTTAGTTGCGGCCCATATAATTAAAGTATCTTCACCTGACCTATGTAGTTTGCGGCTTATATAATTAAGGTATCTTCATCTGACATGTAGTTTGCGGCCTACATAATTAAGGTATCTTCACCTGACCTATTTAGTTTGCGACCTATATAATTAAGGTATTTTCACCTGACCTATGCAGTTCGCGGCGTATATAATTAGGGTATCTTCACCTAACCTATATAGTTTACGGCCTATGTAATTAAGGTAACTTTACCTGACCTATGTGGTTTGCAATATATATATAATCTTCAAGACTGCCCGCATATCCCCGCAAATCTCTAAACTGTTTTTAACTGCTGAATAAAATGTTGATATAAAATTTATTATGTGTATATCACAGAAAAGGGTCGTAAGTCAAAAAAAATTATTTTACAGGAGAGCGAAAACAAATGATAATCGATAAAATAAGCGATCCCGTCGATAAAAGACACAAGTGACATCTCGCGGAGATAAGAGTGCTCGAACGTAAATACGGTTTTCGTGGGGCATAGATAATCAGAATAATTTTACTTTGCAGAGATAAAAAGTAAAATAGAACAGTTTGACTTACGACCCTTTTCTACGGGATGAGCGATATATATTTTACATTAGCTCCACACATGAGGTCCAAAGGAAGTCTCCCTGAAATTTCTCTTAGCCAATGAACTTCGTAGTTTCTGAGATTCCAGTCTGCACCTGAACTTTCCAAATGAGGTCATGAGGTCACTCCACACATGAGGTCCAAAGGAAATAATTACTCGTGGAAGGTATTTTTAAAGAAAGGAAGAAGAGGAAGTTCTGGGAAGAAAAATATAAATGAAGACGGATAAGAATTTGAGGGTCTGTTTTCCAGGACTATCCCGATCCGTCGCCAAAACTAAGACTGGAAATGGTGCCACTTACACATACATAAATCAGGGTTGAAATTAGAACTCAATTGTGGACTGCTAGCTTCGCTTCTTTTTTATTAGCTACTACAGCTAACTCAGCTACTTGTAGAGTAACGTATATTATCTGTTTGACCACCGCTGAGTAAACACTATCCGTCACGTGAATGTTTGTTTTTACCACCATGTTCTAAAGTAACTTGACGAGTGACTGCAAAATTGTATTTACTTGTGATTACTGGAACAGAGGCGGGGAACCTTTTTAATGTCGGGAGCCGAATCTGGAACACGCAGGATAGCAGGCTTAGCAAGTCCATAAGCTTATATTATGGTAGCATAAGGAACAGTCATGATGAATGTGAATCTGCAATTTGTTAATTAATTTGTATTCTGAACACAAAACTCTACGCGGGGATTAAAACTACACTCAGAACATGAACATGGCTTTTCTTTAATTCTGGCGGCTCGTACGAGGTTTTTTTTAAAATAAGGTGATTCTTTATTTAAAGTAATCCCCCTCAGATAATTCACGGGTGCCAGCGCTTTTTCCAATCCTCGAAGCACTTCTGATAAGCGCTTTTTGGTACGGCGTTGAGCTCTTCCGGCGATGCGATCTTTATCTGCTAAATTGTGGCTAAACTCCGTCCTTTGAACACAAGTCCGGTGAATACTGTGGTTGAGGCATGATAACGGTATTGCTTTTTCGTTGTTTGTTTTTGGGGTGTTAGGCAGTGTTGGGCTACCTCCTTCTTTAGCCGACGTTTCGTTTCGTTGCAGTGTCCGAAACGTCGGCTAAGGAAGGAGGTAGCGCAACACGGCATAACACCCTAAAAACAAACAACAAAATGCTTTTGGTCGTGAAAATCTAAAAACGTATCTGGTATTGCTTTTGGCCAAAAAATCACGAACAAGCAACGTTGAGCAGATGCATTATCGTGATGCAAAAGCCATGAATTGTTTTGCCACAAATTCGAACGTTTTCTCCAAATTGCTTTAAAAAATTTGATGATATGAACTAATTGACATGCCGACATCCTCAGCAACTTCTCTAATAGTGATTCGGCGATTGTCCATAAAAATTTTCTTCCCTGCTTCAACTGTTTTCATCGGCTGTTGACGTGCTGGGGTGTCCAGGGTAGTAATCGCCATTAACATCTTCTCGGCCTTCTGTGAAGGGCTTGTACCATTTATAAACATGTTTTGCTCAAAGTTGACTCGCCAAATGCCACAGTCAACATTTTTAAAAGCGTTGGAGCACTTAATTTTATTTTTAACACAAAATTTAGTAGAGATTCTTTGATTTTTTTCGATAGAAAAAAGTCGCAAAACAGACCAAAACACGTCTGACCTTTATATCTGTCAAAAACAAACTAAAACAAATTAAAAATGGCTGACAATTTAAATATTTTGGGGACATGTTTTTTTATTTATTCGATTGTACATAGCCCGTGAAAATTGAAAAGTCACCCTTTTTTTTAACAAACCTCGTGCATAGTCTGCAACGAGAATTTTATAATTCAGCATTAGCATTAAAGTCAGCAGATAAATCCACAACTGGAAATTAATCATTACATTCTGAATACAAAACTAGTTTCAACTTGGTTTAACTTAAGAGTGAATCTGTATGCGAGTCCCCAGCTTTAATTGATAGTACACCCAGAACCCAAAATGGTTTATCTCGGATTTCAAATGAGGATGCACTTGGAACATGTACGGTTTCTTTCGAAATGCTCCTGGAATTTGCATAATGAACACTTTTAATTTACATTTGACTTAAGGTAAGAATGGATTATGGACCGTTTCGTTCGAAATACTCCAACTGGAATTTGCATAATGAACACTTTAAGTTTATTTCACATTTAATTTACATTTAACTTAACCGCTTGGACCCATAAGCTTGTTTTCACGATAATTTAACGTAGGTAGACATAGGAATGACGTATGGCCCGTACCTGAGTTATTTAGGTAAGAATGGATCTCCGCAGTAGTTCACCAGTTCACAAGCTTAAATTATATTGTCCTCAGAACACGTGAATGGTTTTCCTGCATTTTACTGCAAATGTATTGACTGCAATAAAATTTTATATTTAGTTTAACTATTTACAATAATTTACCAGGAGTGATTTTTAAAAACTATTTTTGTGGCGTTTTGTGTGGCAATATAAAAAGAAAGCAAATCAATTTTTTTGGTCTTTTCAGAATAGAGTTGTCATCAATACTGAAATATTTTTTCAATATTAATTTCACTGTCGTAGGTATAATAAGATTTAGTAATATAATTTTATATAATTAATATAATTTAATATAATTAAATATAATTATATATAATTTAATTTATATAATAGGATTTTGGATCACGTATTTATTTTTATTTAAACTAGAGGAGGTGAACTAGATTGGTGCATATGTATACACTTCAAACAGTCTTTTGTCTTGCTTACTCCTAATCATTTGTGTTATCAATAAAGTGACAAAATTGTATATGCTCATCGAATTTGAATATTTAAAAAGTGTTAACATTTTTTTAAAGTTTTCAGTGTCAAATAACAATTGTATGCAAGCAATGTATGTTTACTATGAGTGTCTAGGAAGGTTTTGAGCCATTTTATACTTCCTATCCGAAATGTCAAGGAGGGAGCGAGCAAAACTCCTTATAAAACATCCAAAAATATGTATCGCCACATTAAATTAAGACAAAATGTCTTCCCTTTGAATCTTCCAAACATAGGTGCATACGTCAGCACATACCTGTCAGCTATGTTTTAACTTTCTCTGGGTTTTGAAATAAAGACGTATCTGAAACACCGCGAAAGAAAACTGTTCTCGCTTTAGCGTAATTTTCGGAGTGTAAATTTTTGTGGCGCTTTCAGCAGGCAGCGCCAAAAGTGCTCGCGGGCTGCACAAAAAAGCTTCGCGAGCCGCAGGTTCCACACCCCTGTACTAGAGGGTAGTCTGAGAGGTTACTCGTAAACAGCACTTGATAGTAGTTTAATAGGTTACCTATAGAGGGAACATAGTTGTCGATAATGCAGGTAACAAATACTACTGCAATCCTCAAGGTCGGGGTCCAGAATAATTACTACCGCCTGTCAAATAAGCCATCAGAGCTTTATGTTATCTATCACAAATAAAGTCCAAAGTGTTTTGTTAACCACGAATTTTTATTTAAGAATTTGTGAGACAAACCCGGAGTTACAACAATGTTACATTCGACATTCGGCAATGTCCGTATATTATATACATAATTGGTATGCTTGTACATTAGAACACACAATGGTGTCATGTATGTGGTCAAGATAAATAGTGGTAATTAATGTCAAAATTGTTTGTTACTGCCATCTAGCGGTCAACAAGTCAAAATCTTTTGTTAGTGCCATCTAGCGGTCAAAAATGTCAAAAATTTTGACCACTGCCATCTAGCGGATAAAAATGTCAAAATTGTTGGTAACTGCCATCTAGCGTGCAAAGAAGTAAAAAAAAAATATCACTGCCGTCTAGCGGACAAGATAAATACATAAGCAAATCCTAGTAGTTACTCGACACTTTATTCAGAGGCAGTGAAAATTCTCCTCACTTATTAATAAAGAGAAAGATGAGAAGGGACGTAATTCACCCATCGCCAAGAGGTTCTTTAGAATTGTAATTGTACCCCGTGTTGTACCTGCATTACAGTATATGTTAGAGGTACAATTTTAACGTTTTACTGGGCCCATGTTGTTATCGGCAGGCATTAGAATAAGTACATATTAATATTATGCAAATACACAGAACATGAGTCATTTGACGGTTAAGGTTCCAGACAGCCAGCCCTCCTAATCGTAACACTCAAGTGGTGCCCCAAACAGGGCTTCCCAATCTTTGAAGAATAGCGACCAAGGCAACAACATTCAACGTAACTTAGTGCCTAATGTATTTATTTACCTAAATCTTACTGAACTTACTACTCACCTCATCTATTCTGTCGGCGAGTTAAGAGGGTATTACCAAAGAATACCAGAAATTAGTCATTTTTAAATCAAATTCTAGACGTATTGACTCTTTTTTGGAAAAAAACATAAATTGATTTTGAAAGATTGTTATTTTATCTGGTACGTGCAGTTTTAAAATTTTGTAGAACTAAGTGTATTTTTAATAAACTAAGGTTAATAAAAAAATTAAGGTTATACCGTTGGTTCTTGGCAGATTTGTTCAATTTTCAAACGATAGATTCTATTAAATAACAAAAATTTAAAATCATATAATCATATAACAAAATAAATTAATACATAATCTAGTCAACACAGTTTTCAGAATTTTAATTTTAGTTAAATTAAAATATTAAAAAATAAATCCGAGAACGTGTTTTGTGAAAAAAATACCTCAGTTTTTATATTTATTTAAGGTAAAACTAAAAAACTAAAATATTTAAAAAAATTTTACACTTCTATTTTTTTTAGACATTATTGAAAAATCGTAAACACTTATGATCAAAAAATACTTACAAGAAGTATACGATATTTAATAATTTATCATCGTGCGTTTTGAGCATTTTTATTGCTTACTTGAATGGGGGTATATATTAAAGCAAGTTTTGAATGACATAAATCGATATTAAATTTTTAATGTAAAAAATTTGGTACGGGAAAAATCGATATTTCTCATTACAACTTCCCTGTACAGTTGCGAGCATTTTAAACTTTTATTCTCAGCCGCTGGTCAATTGCTTTTAAAATATTGGAGAACGATACGATTACAATGAACAGTAGATAATATATTATATAGAAGGAACTTTTGCGACATAGACATTCCCTATGGGGCACTGTCTTCAGAATAAATAGACTTGCTCTAAAACCGGTTTTTTTGCGGATTTTAAAAAAAAATTAACTTTTATTAAATTCAATATTCAAGTTCTGTAGATATTTTTTTTTTTAAATTGTAGTGACAGCTGTTTCGGCCTACAAGACCATTTTCAGCAAATCGGTTTAACCGGTAATAAATCATTTTAGGCGCCTTCAAAATTGAAATTTAGAATCTTACAAATAAGTCATCTCAAAGTGGTCTAATCACAATTTTAAAAATGTCTCTGTAAGCCGAAACAGAAATTCTTGCAGAAATTATTAATTACATTTTTGAATTTGTTTTAAATAAATTAAATGGAATACTAGATACTAATTAAAAACAAAAACAATTAATAATTAACCAAATCGCGTACCACATCCCCGTACTGGAACTACGTGACAACCTATTTGGCACCAGCCGAGTTCGCGCACTTCTTCAATAAATACGTTATCATTCATATTTTAACTGGCGTCTAGGTATAATTTTTATATACATGTAAATGTATACGTCCTAAATATAAGTAAATAATAAAAAAAATATATTTTAAAGCATGGGCATTTTATAATTCTCTGGTAATGTGACTGTTCCACTTTAGGTTTTGATCAATGATTAAACCTAGATGTATAATTTCACATTTATAAATATATACAGGGAGTCCGGGGGTAAAGTGAGAGGTGATTCTACGCGATGGTAGAAGTAATAAAGATAAATAACTTTATCCGAAATTTCAATTTATCCGTAGAAGAATATTATTTTTCCTCACAAACAATTCAACTTTTTTACCCGAAAACTACCTTAAGGGTCGTAATTCTGAAGATTTGTAGAGCCGAAACTTTAATTTCATAAAATTCCCTCGATAGAAAAAAATCGCAAAGTTTGCTCCAAAAATTATTATTTACAAGTTTGTTTCTGTTATTTTACAAGTTATGTGTATGAAAAAAAATCACAATCAAGTGTTTTATTAAACATTTTACCAATTTTCGCCCGATTTTTTCGACTTTAATATTAGCGCGCTTGCTCCAACATTCGCATTATCGTATCTCTCCTTCTTATTCTTTTTGGGCGGGTACTACCGTCCCTTAAAGGTTGGAATTTCTAAAATATTTTTTATTAACTCTATCATGTAGAATCACCTTCCGAAGTGTGTGCACTTTACCTCCATCCTGTATTGTATATTCATTACTAGCTGACCCGGCAAACTTCGTACCGCCTTAGAATCAATAAATGTTGTGTTTAATTTATTAGCTAAAATAAATTAAGTTTTTATTAAGTTAAAATAAATACTCTATATAATATGTTCAAAAAATGAAATTGAGTTGTTGACTAAGCACGAAATGTTCGGCACACTACACCATTGACAGTTCAAATTGATTCAAATTATGTCGACCAACGCACATTATTTGAAAAGCCGTTCCATACAAAATATATGAAAAAAATAATTTTCATCATTATTATTTTTCCCGTGATTTTTTCCGATGTTTTAATAGTTATTCTGTTAATCGGGACAGAGACAAATCCAACCAATCAAAGATCATAAAAATCGGTTCAGCCGTTCTTGAGTTATAAATGGTGTAACTAACCCGAATTTCATTTATATATTAAGAAGATTTATAATATGTATACGTTTAGGTATTTAAATAATACATTAATAGTAAAAATGATAATGAATAAAAAATTAAATTACACAACGGTGCTCTCAGTGGCAGGTTCAACATTAGATTGCCAAAGTTTCGTGGGCTATAGACTAAAAGAAAATACAAGCATCTAGTTAGACACGTCTAAACTAAATTATTCACTGTCTACATAAAATACATAATATTATGTGGGGTAAAACAGGTCCTGTTTCGTGAGTAACCTTTCAACGTTTTTCAGCGACTCATGTCTGTTACTATGAGTAATTCATCAGGTGAATCATTGGAATTGCACACATAGAACTGATTGGCTTAGTCGGAATAGATATATCTATTACGTATGCAATAATATATAAAATAATATAAAAACATACTTAGTTCTCCCCATAACACATATAATAAACCTAAGTCTAGCAAATGGTGAATTTCCAAATAATAGTAAAAGAGCAATTATAACTCCCATTTATAAAACAGACTGTCATAAAGATCCACAAAATTACCGCCCGATTTCAATTCTATCAAATATATGAAAAAATTGTAAAAAAACAAATTTGTACATTCTTAGAAGAAAATAAAATCTTACTAATCTTACTAATATTATAAACGCGAATGTTTGTATGGATGTATGTATGTTTTTTACTCTTTCATGCAAAATTTACTGAATGGTTTTTAATGAAACTTTACAATAATATAGCTCATACATCAGAAGAACATATAGGATATAATTTATAAAGCCAACTATTTATTTTAAATATATTGGAAATAAAAATTATTGTTCAATAGAAAATGTTAAAATTTGAGAATGACATTTTGCAAAACAATGATTGTTAAATCAAAATTCCATTTTGGAAAATATTTAAATTAGTGAATTTATTTGAAATACTTGCCTAATAGGTACTACATATTTTAAATAAATAGGTTAAGAATTTTGGTATAAACGTAGATGGGACCTAGGAAAAGAAAATACGCTAATAGAAGTACGGGCAGAAGCTTGTCATTAATAATAACCAATTCGGCTTAAAAAAAAAATATAAGTACTCATGACGCGATAGCAAAAATAACCAACTATATATATTCGACCCTAGATTCCGATAAAAAATGTATCGGAATATTTATAGACCTTAAAAAAGCTTTCGACAGCATATCACGTAACAAATTAATAAATAAAATAAAATCAATAGGAATTAGTGGATTTTGCACACCTGATCTTAAAGAGGAAGTTCACTGTCTACGAAAAACAAGCCAAATCCGTTTTAACCTTGAAGCAGATTTTTGATAAATTACTTCTTGAATTTAATAAATTAACACGTTCAAAATAAGAGGAAAATTAATCAACCTCTAATTTAAAAAAAAACGCTGAAAAAAGGCCAGGCAATGCCGGGAACTTCAGCCAGTATTAAATATATACTAAAACACGAATAAAACTACACCTACGAGTATCTATTTTAGTTTAAATGAGAAGCAGCTTTGAAAATTCCATAATAATGTTCTTAATTGCTCATTATAATATATTTCCTTTGAAATTAGTTGAAGCACAATATTGTGCTATTATTATTTTGAAAGCTAGTTTCTTTTATATTTATACCTGACCTACGTACTTTGGAAGGCGGGTATGGGTACCGCCGCCTCGGTAGCCATTCATTGATAACCAACACACCTGTAATAGTATTGTAAACCACTGTAAATGTAAATACCAAAAGTGGTTCACTATGTTTGGTGACTTAGCAAAGGTGGCTTTGTTCATGGGGTGAGGTTTGTCTAGGTCTTTAGACCTTGACTTGTCTTAAGAGACCTAACCTAGAGCTCCCCAGCCGAACTCTCTCGACCCATCAGTTTGGCTTATATTACCACGAATATAGTAACAGGCATAAAAATCGCTAACTATTATTATATACTACTCATTACCCTGAACACTAATGGAGGAAAATGGTTATGACGTGGTCATCTTCAATTCATCATCACTAAATAAATACAGAAGATGGAAAGTAGAAGAGGTTTTAAAAATATTGTGACCGGTCACCAGAGATGTGCCCTCCCAAATCTTGCGCCCTAGGCTACAACCTTGTGAGCCTAAGGGTTAATTGGACCCTGGGTATCTAACACGGTCGATCGATAAAGATTTATTGACAGATCGACGCAGACGGCAGATCGCTAACGTACAAACTCCAGTTCGCGTCGAATAAAATAATATCACTACGTCGTTGGGGACAATTGATGTTCGGTGGTGATCTGCAGTCATGCTCGGGAGCAATGACAAGTTACCGACACTATTAATAAATCCTTTATCGATCGACCGTGCTAGATACCCTGGCTATTATTGTTTTTTCCTACACACCAAATGGATAAATTTCGCTACGATAACCTATGAATTTTAATCATCGTCACAGGTCGTCGACAGCAGTCACGCTTCCATTTCTTGTCTCCCGTTGTTTTTATTTTTTTATTTTATGTTTATTGAAGTACAAGTAAGGTAACGGAGTTCTTCGATATAAACAATTTGCTTCACGCCTTTTCTCTGCCGGGGTAGGCAGAGAGGGCGGACCATGGTCCCTTACACTCCTTGATACGCTATACCCGTCTATTTTTCTGATCAAGACCTGACTCTAGTATGTGGTTCACTTGATTGTACCAAGTCTTTCTTAAGCGTCCCCGACTTGCCAAAACCATATCTGCGTCCCTTTCTTCTTAGATACTCTTTACGCTTAGATCAACCATTATTTCTATGCATATCTCAACATTTTTCATACGGTAATACATCCACCTCAGAAATCTCATTTCTACATTCTATCTAATTATTATTATAAATTAATGAACACGGGTTACGACGTGGTGAAATATGTATTTTGGCTGTAGAAATACTTTAGCAATGTAATGATTTCGCTCGACCACCAAAATAAACACTCAGAAGTGGAAGTCAAACACGACAGAGGAACAGAACAGAGGTGAAAGATAATCTGGCCTTATCAGCCGGGTCGGCTGTTATCGAATTTTATTCCAAATTCTCACATTTCTCTCAAATAAAATACCTATTAACATATTATTTACTGACAACATTTCGCTAGAGTGTGGCCTGTCTATTCATATTTTAAAGAAATCGGATCTGATGCCAGATCACATATTATTATTATAATTTATTTTTATTATTTACTAGCTGATACCCAGCATGCGTTGCAATGCCACTTAAATAAAGATATTGTTTCTCCCTGCGTGGCCTTTCCCATTTGTCCCCGTTCGCCTTCCGCCACCCCTTCACCCCTTTCTTCTCCCGCTGTCCCCCTTCTTGCGAACCTCCACCCTCACGAATTCCCCTTCCACTTTCTCCGGTCTTCCCCCACCCTCGTCCTCCTTCCCGAGAACCACCCCTCCTTCATTCCTCTCCGCTCCACCCGGATTCCCCTTTCCTTCCCTCTCCCGCCTTTTTCTCACTAACCCCCTCCTGATGAATTCCCTTCCACCTTCTACGCCTTCCCCCCTCCCTCGTCCACCTCCCACGAACTACCTCTCTGCCCCTCCCGGATTCCCTTAACCCTCCGCCTTTCTTCCCTGCCGCTAAACTCCATAAAATACACTCATTTTTCAAACAACTCGCTTGTGTCCTATTGCAATTTTTTTTTTGCTAAATTTATAACTCCAAAATTCACAAATATAGAAATATTGCTATATAGAAACATTCACGAGCATATCCACAACAACTAATCAAATTTTTATCGAAATCGGATGAATAGTATAGGAAATGTATCAAACGCGCGAACTGTCAAACGTACGAACTTAAAATAGTCATCAAGTTTTCTGAAATTATCCAATTTTCTGTGCAATTTTCTTAAGTTTTTTTCCGTAAGAACCTTCTACAAATATTAGAAAACTTAAAAAAGAAAGAAGATTGAAATAGGTAAAGTCGTTCTGAAGTTATGGCGTGACCAAGGGAAACATGGATTCATTTATATATATATAGATATAAGATAGATAGATAGAAATTTATATAGATTCAGTTAGATATTATTTAGATTTTAGATTTAGAATATATATTCTACGCTAGAAATAAAACCAATACAAGGTAAAATTTATTTTCATGTTATAAATTTAAATGTTTTTACAGTAAGCATAATTTTTTTAAATACATTCATTTTTCCTTCATTCTTCAGACTTTCAGGCATTTCATCATATATCTTTAGTTCTCTATACATTAGGCCGTTCTGTGATTTAGATTTTTTCTTCTGTGGCAATCTAATTCTGTGTATACTTCTAGTTTCGTAATTGCGTATATATCTATTAAAAACAAATTCATCCTTAAAAATTTTTGATTTTTGGTTTTTCATAACTTTACGCACAAAAATTAACATATTAAATACAAGTATTTTTTTTATTGAAATCCAAATTAGCTCCTCTCTCATTTGATTAACCCTTGCGCATTTGCCTTTTCCCAGTACACATCTCCTAGTTTTGTTCTATATAACTTCTAGCTTGTTCAAATTTCCTTCATTGGCCAAATATAACATCGTAGAGTAGTAATCTAAATGTGGAGAAACTGTAGTTTTAACTAACTGAACATTAATACATCTTTTTTTTTATAGAGAAACCTCACAAGAGTCCCAACTGCTCCCTTCTGGAGCCAGTGGGACTATGGCATCCATAATTGGAGTATGTTGTGAGGCTGAAGGTTAGTTGGGAAGGGAAGGAGATGGGGAAGAGAAAGGTGGAAAAGTACCTGGCTATTCAGATCTAGTCACTAAACACGGCTAAAGCCATCATTAAGCAACGTTTCTGTATTTCCGTATTCTGAATGGTGGTCTTACACCAGGGTGATACTGAAAGTATCTTCCACTCTGGAACGTGCCGCAAATATAACATTTGTTATTTTCATTAATTAATTGTGAAATAACACAAATTAATCAAATAGAATTTATTTGCCCACGCCGGGTTCGAACCCGCGACCTTACGAATGGGAGTCAAGTGTCTTACCACTCGACCACGGACGGTCATCTATACCTAATTGAAAAAAAAACTGATGTTGAGATATTTAAGAATTTTTTCAGTAAATAGACGTTTTTAAAACTCACATCAAGAACTATAGACCGATTATAAATCATAAATGACAGGTCGTATTTTTCATCAGCCTAACACTATAAATTTATTCGTGTCATCAATTAGGTACAGGTATACACTCTAAATGGTTGTCTAATGCCAGAAAAAGTAAATTATAGTCGAAAAAAAAATTGGTTTGGGAAATATTATATTACCCACCGATCTGAAATCGATGGAAAATTAATACAATTGGAAGATTATGTTTTGGAAAATTCCGGTATTGAGAAAACGATCACGATTTTCCAGTATGGATCCACTTTATTTTCCTCAAGAACAAACGCTATTAAATATAAATTGCAGTCCAAGAAAAAAATAAAGGATATGATATGTACATTATTATGGAGGTATTTCACCGTCCTCTTGATAAGCTATTTATAAGATGACGAATTATGTTGATTTTCATTCAGGTTTTTTGATTTACGATTTAAAGATTTAATCATTTGTAAAGTACTAGTTTGATATTAAGTACTCGAACTTATAAAAAGTGGCCATTTATTGTATTACGGGGGTTTTTCACCATCCTATTAATAGCTTATCCATAGGAATCATAGGATAATGCAAATTTATTCATTTATTTATTATTTATTAATCAACGTAATCTTTGGATCAAGAGGCTGGTGAAATACCACCTTGAGCCTTATAACTGTAGGTTGGAGGATAATGAATGAATTTATAAAATTAAAAAATTAATTAACATTTAACATCTTTTCACACTCCAAACCTGGCAAGATATACCGCATCATAGACTTCGCTTTTCGGCCCATACAAAAAGGACGCCCGGGAAAAAACACTTTTCTACATCGAAAATTGCACAAAATGAATATATTTTTTTATACTGCCTTCTAGAGGATGAAAATTATGTCGGTATGTTTTCGAATTTTCGATGCGTTTTGTATTAACGTAAACATTCACTGTCAAACATGTACGATTTATCAAAAAATATTATTTAAGGAAAAAGTGCTGCTAACTCAACTCTCATAAAGAATTATAAAATTATAAAAAGCTACCGACGTAGCTTCTTCTTTCTAAAAAATATATATTTTTTAAAATTTCAATTTCGTGAAAGTTTCGGTGTAGAAAAGTGAATTCTCCATAAACCCCTTTTCGAGCGATTTCTGTAGGTAAATTTGAGCATTGTCTCATTCGCACATTTCGCATTCGCATGTATTGTAAGTGTGCGTGACAGAATGACAGATGCGGGTGTTCCGCGTGTGGTCAAAGTCTAGCCTCTTAATTGTTTTTAATTTCAGCTTTGTGAATATTATGATGGAAGTCAGAAATAATATCATTGTTGAAGCAACTATGTACTCGTACATCTCCCTTCTACCTACACCCGTGTACCTATCCTATGTGACGGTGTAACCAATTTACCTACGTTGACATTTGCAACAATAAAACAAGAAGCAACCAGTCTGTCAAAAGGAGCCCTTGTATCAACTCCTACGGTGATATCTCATTGAATTTAATATCGACACAATTACGAAATCTTGTAAGTGGCCAGCTGGTACTCCCTCGGTGTTTACATTTAAGAATCAATGTGCAGTGTATCAATATCCCTCAATCCATAAGATATTTTTATCAACAACAATAGAAGACAAAGGGGCAAGTCAGTCCTTACAATTCCAATATTTACCAACTTTCACAGTTGTGTCAACTTGAAACGTTATTTTAAAATAGTGATTACAGTCCACAAATTGACACGCAGAATATATGGCACATCCTGTAGAAAAGTCTCGAAGAGAGCGAAAACAAATTAATAAATGATAAACAGGCGGTCCCGTCGAAAAGAGATACTAGCGACATCTTGCAGAGATGGAGTGATCTAACTTAAATGCGGTTTTCGTGGGGCATAGCTAATCACAACCACTTTACTTTTCAGAGATAAAACGTAAAAAGAAAATTTTGACTTACGACACCTTTCTATGGAGATATGCGACATGCGATTACAACCAGGAATAAATCTGGATTACTTGTAATAATGCAAAATGTTTTTGAACCGTCATATTTTGTACGTAGATATAAAATACATTTTTACAAATTTAAATCCCCGATTTCGACGCCACGTTTAACCTTATCGCGCCCAGCACAAGGAGCACGTGACCCCCCACGAAATTCATGATCATTTCAGATAACTCGACTTAATAAATTGAAGGAAAAACACTCACTTTTCTTTCGTACGGTGTTCTTCGTACAACATCTGCAGCTCTTTAGGAGCAAAGTTCTGTGTGCTTGGGAAGTTTGTAACCCTGGAACAATATAATAATTATTTTTATTTTTAACTTAATAAGTTAAATCTCAAATTATAATATTTTAATTAATGAAGATAATATTAGCGAAACTCAGTCGAAAATCTGAAACAGAAAAATCAGAAAAAGATAGTTAAAAATAAAAATATTCATCCTAGACTTGCAAAAAAGTCAATAGATGTCGCAGATTAAATAAAAATGGATAAATTTATCGAAGACATTATCTAGATAGCATTTAGTTCGAGTTGAATCTTGCAATCATACATAAAGATAGCAACCAATAAAATATGCGTTAAAAAATTAAGATAATGTTGGTAGTTCTCAGTCGAAGTATGATACAGTTAAATATGAGCGAATCGGAAAGGGATACTTTAGCTCAGTGGTCAGAGCATCTGCCTGGAAAGCTGAGGATCCTGGATTCGAGTCCCAGATGTATCCTTATCTTTTTATGATTTTTCTGTTTCAGATTTTCGATTGAGTTTCGCTAATATTATCTTCATTAATTTCAAATAATATAATAATTGTTTTTTCAATCTTTGCAAAATTACTTTGTGGCATCATTTTATTTCAATGAAACAAACTACTTCGTGTAAACCACTATAATCACATATTATAATATCTACATATTTCAAACCATCGGTCTTGAAACATGTAGATATTATAACATCATGTGATTATAGTGGTTTACACAAAGTAATTTGTTTAATTTAATTTAAATATAATAATTGTCTTTATTCCGGAATGTGGGGAGGTGAGCGCAATAAGTAAAAATATAATGAAAACAAAAATAAGAATTACTTTTTTTTTTATATGCAATAAATAGAGAAGTAGGTATCATACGATAAAAATATTAAATACACAATTTTTTAAAACCGTGACCAGCTGTTTACCCTGTTTCAATCTTAAGTACGTCCAACAATTGAATTTGGGAGCCACCTCTGGGCTGGAGCCCCCAAATACCTGAAAAACTTTTCGTGCAGAAACGGGCGATCTGCCCGCTTAACAAGCGGATTGCAATCTTTAGAGCACAGGCCTTACGTAGGTATGCTGTCCTTGTTATACCGCTATTACCATGGAAGATGTTCCGAGGATCCAGCGTCATTGATCCCTTCGGCATATATAGACCCTGAGGGTAATTTTTTTCCAAACCAATGTCGGGGGGGACCAATCCAAGGGGCCAACTGTCGGGGAATCAACTTTCGGGTTACCGTTACTACTCACTCAGCCGAGTAACCGCCCAACCCCTCACCCTGACTCTAACGGTCTAATACTTATGTTTTTAGTAGTAAAACATTAAAAATGTCGCCGGAGACCAAAATTTCATTCAACATTTTTGACTCCAAATAATGTCAGGAATCACTGGTTAAAGTAAGTCAAGTGCATATATGTATGGACTATTTTAGCAATATTAAAACTTGTGATATTACTGAAATGTATATTTTTAGCAGCAGATATTACAAAAAAATATACAGATAGGTATCTACTAATACAAAATATACTACAAAACAGTATTTAAAATAAACTCTATTAGTGTACCGACGTAAATTATTTATGTATGTGAATATCACTGAAAAACGAACCAAACACGTAATTTCCCTGCCATTTCCCCCTAACCGAACACTAAATAACAGATAGCATTAAATAAGTAATCATAGCGTGATATGTCTTACTTCTTGTAATCGGTTAGCGACGGTTCCACCACCAGCGGCACGCCACAATACTCGAAACCTGGAACCAAAAGGGAAAAACATCATTAAGCCAGGGACAAACACAGCGTTATAAGCGCCGGCGTTATTTGGCTTGACCTATTTCACCACATCGCTCGCCATACATTTACTATGGTAATCTATGACGAGGGATATGCTGAAATAGGCCAAGCCAAATAACGCCGGCGCTTTTAACGCTGTGTTTGTCACTGGCTTAAATCTTTATTCATTATACTATTCACGTTCACGTTGGGCCAATGCGCTGGTCCATCGTATTCCGGACCACTTGGCGTAAATTAGCCGCTGTAACGCGGTCGCCAACATTGTGTCGGTTTGTCGTGCACACATCAAAGAATCTAGTCGCCCTTATATATCCTCTCCCAATCCATTCATCCTCACACAATTCCCCAAATAGAAGTTTGCATTTATATTATATATTTTTGTGAATATTATTTGGGTGAAATAGGTGCACCAAGAGTAACCACTGTGTCACTTACTATTAAGTTAAGTGGTGATTAAGACATAAATACAATTGTATGAACCATGAGCTGGACTTTGTCTGCGGTAGACTGATACATGAAGTCTCCTGATTATGAAAGAAACACTTTTGCACATACCATGAAGCTGGTCCTCTGCCTTGTCTGCAGATAACTTTGGTACTTACATTAAGAGTAACCACAGAATAAAACAGAGGTTGCTCCAAGATGAATAAATGAACACTCCTGTACATACCGCGAAGCTGGTCCTTCGCCTTGTCTGTAGAAGACTTTGGCACCTACATCAAGAGCAAAAATAGTGTACATTGGAAACTGCTTCAAAGATGTATAAATGAACACTCATGTACAGACTGCGAAGCTGGTCCTCCGCCTTGTCTGTAGAAGACTTTGGTATCTACATCAAGAGTGACCATAGTGTGAAATGGAGATTGCTTCAAAGATGAATAAATGAACAACTGTACATACCGCGAAGCTAGTCCTCCGCTTTGTCTGTAGAAGACTTTAAGTGGAGATTACTTCAAAGATGAACAAATAAACACTCCTGTACATACCGCGAAGCTGGTCTACCGCCTTGTCTGCAGAGGACTGGTCGGGGAAATCCACGAAGGCGTACCCCCCGCGCTTGATAGCGATGCGCGTGGCTAGCAGCTTCTGATCCTGCAGCAGGCGGTGTACGGCGGCCACCTCGACTTCAGCCGGCAAGTTGCCGATGTACAGCTTGTTCACGGTCGCAATCGCCTTCAGGTCGAGCATCGCCTTCAGCTCCTTGGGTTGGCTCAACGAGTCCCGAACCGCGGTGCTCTTCACAGTATCGCGCATTATCGCCACTTAATTCAACGGAAATTTTCGATAAACCGGGATATGATTGCTCTGAACTGCCGATACCATCGAAAAATCGCGAACAATAACATTGAACGAAACGGAATTCAAATGTTTCTCTTCGAATATAAGAAAGAATTTATAATTCTTATTTTCAATAAAGTGACAACATGTTGTTTACACACCTACCTACCTAAATAAGCTTTTTTTAAAAATCTAGTCATTAAGAGGGTATTACCAGAGAATACCGGAAATTAGACGTTTTTAAATCAAATTCTAGATGTATTGATTCTTTTTTACAAAAAAACATAAATTGATTTTGGAAGATTGTTATTTTATCTGGTACACGCAGTTTTAAGATTTTGAAAAAACTAAGTGTATTTTTAATATACTAAGGTTATTCCGTTGGTCGTCGGCAGATTTGTTCAATTTTCAAACGATAGATTCTATTAAACAACACAAATTTAAAATCATATATTCATACAATAAAATAAATCAATAAATAATAAATCCGAGAACGTGTTTTGTGACAAAAATACCTCAGTTTTTCTATTTATTTAAGGTCTTACAAACTTAGATATTTAAAATTTTTTTTACACACTTATTTTGTTTAGACATTATTGAAAAATCATAAATACTTATGATCAAAAAATACTTACAAGAAGTACACGATATTTAATAATTTACCATCGTGCGTCTTGAAAATTTTTATTGCTTACTTGTAAATCGATATTAAATTTTTAATTTTAAACATTTGATACTGGGAATAATCGATCTTTCTCATTGGAACCTTCCTGTACAGTTGCAAGCATTTTTAAACTTTTATTTTCATCCGCTGGTAAATGGCTCTTAATATCGACAATGATACAATTGTTCCTCAGTTCAATAATAAATTCTATTGAATGTGAATAGGAGTTCCAAATTGAAAAAAATATTATTGAGAGATTGCGATTTATTAGTGAATTGACAGATGTATAGGTATTTTGTAAAATATGTTTTTACTAGCTTCTGCCCGCGACTTCGTGTGCGCAGGATTAGTACTTCGATTAGCATATTTTCTTTTCGTAGGTCCCATCTATGTTTATACCAAAATTCTCAACCTATTTATTTAAAATATCTACGATTCAAAGGTGAGTACTTCAAATAAATTCACTAATTTAAATATTTTCTTAAATAGAATTTTGGTTTTACAATCATTGTTTTTCCAAATGTCATTCTCAAATTTTTACATTTTCTATTAAACAATTATTATTATTTGTAATACATGGAAAATAGCAAGCTTTGGGTATAAATTATAACCAGTGTTATTCTGATGTATGAGCTACATTATTGTAAAGTCATTAAAGTCCATTCAGTAGTTTTTGCGTGAAAGAGTAACAAACATACATACATCCATACAAACTTTTGCGTTTATAATATTATAGTAAGTAAGATATCGCAATTTGGGAGGCGGGTGTGAGTAGATGCCGCTGCCACGTGGCTTAGCTGTGGTGCCGGGTTCATGGAGTGAGATTACTCTGGGTCTTGGGGGCGAATGTGTCTGCCCATCAACTGCGAGACTCGAAGAGGCTGGTCGAGGGAGACCTTTTAATCTCTCGGACTCTCTCGGAACATCGCCTTCGGGGGGTTGGAGTCATATATCATTTACTCCTAGACATACCAAACTCCAGATTCCTACCCACCCCTCATAACATTCCTTCCCAGAATTTCCTCTCGCTCCTATCATTTAAAAGACCCTCAATACAACATCCCCAAAGATGACATTGTAAAACCTATTGTGAAAGTAATTTATAAATTTCCACTATCAAATTTAAAATCCATCATAATTACTATTATATTTAAGCGGGCGCCAACGAGACCAGTAAAGCTGTCTGTTCGAACTGATAAAACCAACGATAAACGCGAACAAAATGTCAAAACGATTTCTATAGAAAATACAGTATTTTATCTATTCTTTATTATGTAACATTGAACAGAATTTGTTATAATAGTAAACAAGATGAAATAATATTCTACATTTTTTTAAGTGATTGAAAATGACAACCATTTATTATGTATCCATCCCGCTGTGTATATTGTTATCTACCAGTAAATATTTTTCCAGTGATTTACAACCTTTTCTGAACCAAGATATTTATTAAAGCTAACACAAAACTTACCGCAATCAAAATATTACATAAATGGATATTTTTAATGTGATAAACATAACGTTTACATAAATTAGCCAAACATGCATGTATGGTCTTATATCACCACGAATAAAGGCAATAGGCATAAAATCACTTAGTAAACGGAGTCTGGAAACGCACGATTTCATAAGTTAAAAAATGGTTTCAACTTCAACATTATTTCAAACACATGTCCCTTGAACACTAAGTTTGGAAATTAAAAAAAAAAAAGATAATCTTAAGATAATTTTTTAAGATAATCTCTGGATTCTGTCGAGCAAAAATTTTAATCACCTAAAATTCCCTCGATTGGAAAAAATTTCAAAGTAACGCCGAAAATACGTAAACACTTTCGCTTACGGTAATCGTAAGATCAGTAAGAAGAGTGTAACTGCGTGAGAGGGGATAGTATCAAGCTCAGGGGTGCTAGCATGGTCGATCGATAAGGATCGGTAGGATAATTGTCGGTAACTTCTCATCGTTCCCTAGGACAACTGCAGATCGCTAATATACAAACAATAGTAGATATCGAATATATTAAGGACACTTAGTCATTGTTGTGGCAGCTGCGTCACCAGGACACCGACTCGAAATTTATAAATCAGACCGCACGCGTAAAAGAAAGCTGAATCAACAATCAGACTACAATGTATTACGAAACACTAATTGAAAATTGGACCATTGACACCGCCATACGAAAACTGCTGATAAGACGAACGTGAAGGAATGCAGGGTGATGCAAACGTTCATACAATGAACCGAGTAAACGGAATACCCTACTCGTGCAGTTAGAACAACTATCGTCAGCGATCCTACGGGGTCGAAGTCCAGACTCTCCCACCCGTGGAAGACGTTATTATTTTATCGACAATCTTCTGCTGAGTTTCCTGTCTATTCTCTTTGGTGTAGCGAAGCATCCAACCCCCTACATTGTGAACTGTCACCTAATCTTTTTTTGTTATTTATTTTTGGGGTGTTATGCCGTGTTACGCTATCTTTGACACTGACACTGTAACGTTGTCCGAAACGTTGGCTAAAGTAGGAGATAGCGTAACACCCCAAAAATAAATAACAAAAATCCTTTTGGCCGTAAAAATCTAAAATCATATCTGTCACCTATTCGTTTGCGATCTGCAGTTATCCTAGGGAACGATGAGAAGTTACCGACAATTAGCCTACCGACCCTTATCGATCTCATCGTTCCCTAGGATAACCGCAGATCGCAAACGAATAGGTGACAGTTCACAATGACTAAGTGTCCTTAATATATTCGATATCATCTGTCGTTTGTACGTTAGCGATCTGCAGTTGTCGTAGGGAACGATGAGAAGTTACCGACAATCGGTCGGTAACTAACAGTATGGATATTGGAGAGACGGCATGTGAAGTGTGCCCGCGCGCTCCAAGTGTGCCTTTTCGAGAATTATACCCAAACGGCTTACATTGGCTGCTGGTTTTTGGCCGTTTAACACGTTCCGACATTTTTACGACAGCAGCCATGTTACATGGTGACAGCCAATGTCAGCCGTGTGGGTAGAATTCTCGAAAAGGCACACTTGGAGCGCGCGGGCACACTTCACATGCCGTCTCTCTAATATCCATACTCTTAGCTCCCACCCGTGGAAGACGTTATTATTTTATCGACAATAAATCTGTTAAATCTTCCGCTGAGTTTCCTGTCTATTCTCTTTGGTGTAGCGAAGGATCCAACCTCCTACATTGTGAACTGTCACCTGATCTTTTTTTGTTATTTATTTTTGGGGTGTTACGCTATCTCCTTCTTTAGCCAACGTTTCGCACAACGTTACAGTGTCCATCATCAGGGCAGATGTTGGATACTGTAGATGGATACTGTTGGCAGATGATGGACACTGTAACGTTGTCATAACACCCCAAAAATAAATAACAAAAATACTTTTGGCCGTGAAAATCTAAAATCATATCTGTCACCTATTCGTTTGCGATCTGCAGTTATCCTAGGGAACGATGAGAAGTTACCGAGAATTATCTTACCGATCCTTATCGATCGACCATGCTAGCACCCCAGAGCACCTAGCACACTCGCTCGATAACGATCGATAGGATAACTATCGGCAACTTCTCATCGTTCCCTAGGACAACTGCGAAATTCTAACGTACAAACAACAGTTGATGTCGAATATGTTAAGGACACTAAGTCATTGTGAACTGTCACTTATTCGTTGGCGATCTGTAGTCATGTTAGGGAATGATGAGAAGTTACCGATAGTTATCCTATCGATCGTTATCGACCGAGTGTGCTAGGACCTCAGGTAGGTATTTAGGTTTGGCGCGTTCTCTAACATTATCGACCATACTATGTTAGGGCCGGTATTACAGTTGGTCTAAAGCTCGGCTTTGACGGAATGTGGAGCTCAGCATGGCTTAGCACACAATCCGTATATCAGTCGTAATCCTAGAGTTGACCAATTTTAAACGTTTAGTCTAAGATAATTTTAGTAATTTCTATGCCGAACCAATCTATTTATGTAAGTATTTATGGACTCTATGGTTATTATCAAACAACCAAACGTCAAACGATGTCTAAATCGTCATCACTCGAAGAGTGTTCGAATTCCATGTTGATAGGTAAACTTATTCCTTCAATGTAATTTATTGCGTCCGTACGTAGCAGATTGAAACCGAAGCAATGTGAAATCTGACAGATGACAGATGTGTTTTTGCCAATAGCGCTACAGCGTCTAGCAAAGGAACTATTCTGCGGCTTACCATGGCTTATGCGGCCGATTTCGGCGGGTTAGGTTGAGCGAGGAATGTGCTCCTTAGCAAATACTGATGTACCGGCCCTATATCCATCCATCTCCCGTCTGCCCCTGTTCTATACTATAAATAGTTGTATTCAACTCCCGTGTAACAACTCCCTAGCTAAAGATAGGGCCGGCCGCCTAGCACACTGACCGCTACACAATAACTCCAACGTTATTATTATTATTACTCCATCCCCTTTACTTCCATCGAGACTGCTTCGCGGAATAGGGCAGGGGCAAGGCCAGTCGCCAGCCGCCTCTCCAAGGGCAGCCGGCAGCCGGGACCAGTCTAGGCGCTAGACCAGTCATTCCCAAACTAGGTAACTTGTCGCGGTCCGTTCTGAAACCCACGGGCAGGCGGGTATGGGTACCGCCTCCCGGAAACTACGGAAACTATTTATGTACTGTACAACCAATACCCCTGCCAATACTCATCCCAAGTGTTTCGAAACATTTGGTGACCTAGCAGGGGTTTCACTAGGTCTGATCAAAAGAAACTGGTTGAGAAAGTCCTTTTGACCCCTCCAGCCGGACTCTCCCTACCCATCGCCTTGCACCACAGTGGAAGGAATGGTCTCATACGCCCACCACTCCTGGATACACTGAACCCCAGATTTACACCAAACCCTCTTATTCCAAGAACCCTCTCTCCTTCTCTAAAAACTCCACACAGCGTACCCAAAGATGACATAGGCCTTGAGAAAATTTGTTTTCCTCAGGGCCTCCTGTATGAAGCTAGTTTAAAATAATGCCAAAACTGGTTTACATAACCTCACCCGTATTTAGTTATAACTGTTATAACTAGGAGGCGGCTAAGCGGTGGCAAAACGAAGAATTCTAAGTCACGAATCCGCAAAAACATCATTCGGAGATATTGAAATTTGAATTTTTTAAATGATACGTTTTTGTAATAACGAATCAATTCTAAACTTCAAACCTCAATATCTCCGAATGATGTTTTTGCGAATTTTCAACTTAGAATTCTTCGTTTTGCCACCGCCTAGCCGCCTACTAGTTATAACTCAATATGGGTATACCAGTGAGGTTATGAAAGCTAGTTTTGAAATTATTTTACATTAGCTTCACACAGGAGGCCCTGAGGAAAACAATTTTCCTCGAGGAAATTTGCTGCAGCAGTTACTGCTGTAGCTAGTATTTTGGGTTCTACGACAAATCAACAAAGTTGCATTTCCCACCCCTCTGAAAAGACATTAAAAGTTATGTTTTTTTTTTTTAAATAGCTCAACCTAACTTAACGTAAGCCATTTACAAAAATATCATCACTTTTAATGACTTTTCAAATGAGGTGTTGAAGTTGCATGTTTCCTAGTTAGTTAGTCAGGTTCCCGTCATTTTGCTGTTGACCATTTTGTTCAGTTCAGTTTCAGTGCCGGCAACCCGGGCGTTTATTTTATTTAAATTTATTTACATAGTTTTCATTTACCCGCCTCACCAGACGAAGTCTAGTGTTCCTAGCATTGATCAAAAGCACACACATTATTACAAAATGTCTGACATACGTGACGATGAGACTAAGGCGCTCCGCCCACTGAGGCAACTGAAAACCAACTAAAACCGGCTGTTTTCTCTGTCTTGATTGGTCAAAAAGCTTGTTTAACCATAGATGAAGAACAATCAGCTGACAGCTCGCAACCTAGCAACGGCCGCCCAGGGTAATCAGCCGTGACAGTTGCAAGATGGTCGCAAGTCACCGCTTGCGTTACCATTGACAACGGGGTTTTGTGTGATTGTGTAGTGTGCGGGCCATTACATTGTCATACAAAGACAGTTGGCAGTTGAGAGTTTTCAGTTGCCTGAGTGGGCGGAGGCGCTAAGCGTAATTATTAATTCGTCCGCCATATTTAAAGTCTGAGTGGTAACGACTTGAACTGGCTGTTCTTGAGACTGGCATCACCGACGAGTTGCCAAAATGTCGGCAACGTGTGCCTGTTTACGAACCATCGCGCAGGTGTACGCCGGTGGTTCGCAAGATACTTGAATCGACGACTATCGGAATCTGGTATTAGTGCTTTGGGGAGTGATTTTACATGATTTGGTGGACGATTGGCATATTTTGGGTAATAACTGTATTATCTATTTATTTATTTATTTATACTGGGTTTTTACAGATATTCGCACTTACGTGAGAACAATCCAGTTATAAAAACTCAGTTATTGTACAAATAGGGACATAAAATTACAAAAAATCTACAATTAAATACAGATACATACAATTAGAAAAACAGAAACATCACAAATAAAAAATATACAAAATTATATGCAAGCTCACTCAAGTAATTAATACATGTTACAATTTACAATGAGAGGCGAGAGACATATGAAACACGAGAGGGATGTATAGAGAGACAAATGACACAATATAATAACATATTGTATGTAGAATCCCTACAAATTATCGACAAAAATATCTACTTCAGCACACTCTATCTTGTTATATAGTCGATACATCTGGGTCAGAGGGCCAAAGTGAGCGATATTATTTTTAAATGTATTCAGGTGAAAAATGTTATGACGTCTTAAACAATGGGAATTGGGGACAATTAGTAGCAAGATGGCCGTGAATGATTTTATATAAATATATTAGACCAGTCAATTGCCTTCTAGTTTTAATTGTATCAATCTTGAAGTAATCACGACGTTCCTCGTATGATCTAAGATGGTCATGTAGTCCACGTTTGAAGGAAAACATTCTTAGCAATTTTTTTGAACTGATTCTACAATTTTTTCATATTTGCAGTAATGTGGATTCCAAATAGTGCTTCCATATTCAAGTTTACTTCTAATTAAGGCATTGTAAAGGGTTAAAATTGATTGAGGATCTTTGTAAGGTTTACATATTCTGTGAATAAATCCCATCATTTTTAATGATTTGCACTTAATGTCGTTAATGTGTACATCAAATATGAATTTAGAATCAAGAATGATTCCTAGATCTCTCATTGAAGACACTTTATTGAGAATAATATTATTAATGACGTAGGAAAAATCTTTTGTAATTCGTTTCTAGTGAAGTTTAAAATGTAACATTTTTCAACATTTAAGTGCATATCATTGAGAGTACACACGTTATTCTAGTCAATTATTCTAGTCAATTATTTCCCACAATTTTTCATAAAACAAGATTACTATGCTATTTACATTTATATTTTTAAAAAGTTTTATCGAATTAACAGACAATAGATCCTGCCGTCATTCATCAAAGTATCCTTACCTGAAATTATATTTTGTATCACTTCTATTAATTTCTAAAAATTGTTCCTTATTTTATTTTAACCATTATTTCAAATGAAGGGCGATAATGATAAAACTTGGTTAAGCCATGTGCTATATACGTATATCTATGTTAACTTTGTCAGAAAAACAAGACCCAATAAATTTTCATTTCTATTTAGTACATAATTGAATTGATACAAATTGCAAATTGAGGAGAGGTTGACAAGACTGTGTGCTTTCATGCTGTTATAATTAGAAGGAGTAAGTACATTATTTCTGAATAATTTGTCAGGTAACCATTTAATTTCGGGCAAATTGAAATCACCAATAATAATAAACTGCGAATTTGAATTTGAATATTTTAAACACAGATCCTGTAATTTTTCAATCTGATTACAATAATTATCTACAGTTAAACTAGTAGGAAAATAGAGGATGCAAATAAAGATGCAATTATTATCGATATTTCAACATTTTTGAAGTAAATACTTCTTTACGCACGCTTTACATGGGGGTAAGCTGGCGAAAGTGTAACGGAAATTGAATTATACATGTATATATTTTACACACATAAACATATATATGGACATACATATAGATGGAGCTAAAGAAGTATTTACTTCAGTAGTGTGGTCTAAAGCACACTCGTATTTTTTATTTCTTATTTCAGGATTTTCTCCGAGTAATATTTTGATGGTTAGACCAATTCATATTCTCACACACTTTAGAAAATACAAATTTGAAATAGCTGTAGACAATCGGGTCTATTCACCACCCGGATTGCTGTACCGCTGCAGAACGGCATGCTGAACCGCCAACCGAATTATTATTATTTCGACAGCCGGGCAAAGGGAATAATTTTTTGAGACTCTGCATGCAGTCCTGTTAGCAGTTCGGCAAATCGAATTGTGACTAAGCCGTTAACTCGAAGCATTGCTACACTTAGCTACTAACTGGCACATTATATTCATTTTTATACATATTATACTGTTCAACATATTATTGTCTTTGTTATTTTTATTTTACATATTACTCCTTTGCTTAAAACATCATTAGTCATGTTTGGTAGAAGTACCCAGGTACTTCCAAACATACTCTCCACCTTCCTTCCCCCCTCCCCAATCCTTTCAACTTAACCCAATAGGGTAATTTCACAAACGAGGGAGTTGAAAATGTATTGTTTATTTAAAGATTCTAATCATCCTACTAAAAATGTTGGGTTTTTTATGTTTTCATTCAAATTAATTCATTTTAAAAACGATCAAAAACCGACAAAACCAAAACGGCCCGTGGTTGGCATTGGCGCCCAATAAGCACGTCGACAAACAACAAAGTACTACTGTCAGAATTTTTTCAAAGCCGTCCAAAGCTTATGACGTCACACGATAAAAATATTGTTTTTGCGGTATTACAAAAATGGGAAACTCGCAGTAGAAAATTTATTCGTCAACATAAAAATAAAATAAAAATGCCATAATAATCGAAATTTTTTAGCAATAAAAAACGTGGAAATACATTATTGCCGTAGTCCCACCGGCTTCGGGCAGGTAGAAATCTTGTGCAGTGTTATTATATTCATATTATGTAAAAATAAACCCCCCATTCTCTTCATTCCTATTCAGTCTCCCGTACTCACGACGCCGACGTGACCTTATAAGGAAGAAAATCACGAATGCCCCCGAATGCAACGCGGTGACCTTTTACGTAAAGGTCACCGCGTTGCGACTAATTATATAGATTAGGGTAGGTTAAAATTATGATTTATTAAATTTTATTAGAAAAAAAAATTATTTAAGATTTTTGCTTGTTGATCAGTTTTTTTCTTCTAGCCATGCAACAGGCACTGTATTATGAGGTCGATTTTCCAGCGATAATACGTTCTCAAAACATTAGAACAAAAACCTTGGGTCGGCTTCACAACGTTTTTTTTTGTTTTCCAGCAGTCACGGAAAACAAAAACATTGTTTCCCTGCCCCAAATTTTGGTCCGATATTTTGAAAGCATTTTCCCGCTGAAGACGCTTCTTTATTGTTTTATGTGTGTTAATTTTGATTTATCTATTATTTATAAATTATTTTATTATTATTTCTGTACTACGATTTATTACTATTGCCGACCTGCAATAGTAATAAATAATATTATAGTCGCAGAAAATTACTATGCTGAGGGGTGGGGGTAGGCGGGTTAAACGGCGGATATGGGATATTGGCGTTAATTTTTACCGGTATTCATAAAAATTAAAGTTTGTTGGTTCGTATTTTACGTGCTGCCATACCGTTCATCCGGTTGCGATGAAACTTTGGGAGATGATTATAGGATAGTGCGCTCGGGCGTTATAAAATTATTTCCTACTAGCTTCTGCCCGCGACCTCGTCTGCATAGGATTAGTACTTCGAATAAGCTATTTTCTTTTCCTAGGTCCCATCTACATTTATACCAAAATTCTTAACCTATTTATTTAAAATATCTATAATTCTTGATTCGATTCAAAATATTAGGCGAGTACTTTAAATAAATGCACTAATGTAAATATTTTCTAAAATAAAATTTTGATTTAACTATCATTGTTTTGCGAAACGTCATTCTCAAATTTTGACATTTTCTAATAAATAATAATTATTATTTTCAATATATTGAAAATAAATAGCTAGCTTTATAAATTATAGCCCATATTTCTGATGTATGAGCTATATTATTGTAAAGTTTCATTAAAATCCATTCAGTCAATTTTGCGTGAAAGAGTAACAAACACACATACATCCATACAAATTTTCGCGTTTATAATATTAGTAAGATAAGATACTATTCATCGGATTGCGTTTATTTTTTTTTAATTGTAGTGAACATGCCGGCGTAGGTTTTTTAAATATACTGGTGAGTTCTAAAATGCGTTTATTTTATGAAGTTTAGCGGCAGCGAAAAAAGGAATGCGGGATGGGGGAAATAAGGAGGGGTCATAGGAGGATAGACGAGAGAGGGGAAGGCGGAGAAGGGAGAAGGGGAATGCCTAAGGAAGGGGGGGGGGGGGGGGGATGCATGCCTGACTTAGACAATGAGAGGTTTCAAGCTTGTTATGAATAATTTTGTATAAACATATTAGTCAGTATATTTTATTATTTTTTCTAATGTAAGAAAATTATAGTATTGTTGCCGTGTATCTTATCGTGTTGTAGGTATATCTACGAGTACCTGTGTATAATTTCGTGGTTATATACAAAATAATTATTTTATTTCGTTGTGTATAATTTGTTTGGATATTTAGATAATAAACAAAACCTTATTTTATTTTATTTTATTCAGTTTACATAAATAACAAAGCATAATAGTATTTAAGTCACATTAATTGTATCTATAATTTACAGGTTTCCACATGGGTATTATATATAAGTGATTTGATTTGAAAGGTTATATTATAATGAAAGATTACATAACAATTTGTTCGTATGGGAATGGGGTGATGGTTGGATAGGGGAGGATCGTTCTAGTATGTATATGTGCATAATATAATATAGTATGTAGTAAAAATATTCATAACAAAAAATAAGGAAGTTCATAACACTTTTCACCGGAATGCATTTAAAAATAATATCGCCTACTTTAGCCCTCTGACCCAGATGTGTCGACTATATAACAAGATAGAGTGTTCTGAAGTACACCTATTGGTTTATAATATTGATTTTCAATGTAATTACATTACCATGTAAATAACTGTTCCTAAACATAACTAAATAAAACAATACAAATCTGTTTTTGCTTAAAAATACACCGCTATTTAAAAAAGCAAAATCACCAAAACACAGCGAATTTCTCCTAAAATAACGCAAAATTTGCAGATCCCTGCTAATGAGAGTAATGACGCAATGACCGGCCTATCGTGTGGATGGAGCACGGCGGGGTGAACGCAGCCACCAACCACCCCAGTTCACAACAGTCCTCCATTGGCCGGCCTCTGAATGACAGCCACCCCACTCCCCCCCCTGCCACCCCACCGGCCCTGCACTCGGGGCCGCTATGCCGTGTGCAATATGCATATTAATATATACACAATCGCCCCACACAGCGGCACGGCTATTGCATTCGGTGCATACAAATTGAATTCTCCATATTTGGCCATTGCCGCATTTCTGCAAAATTCCTTTTATAGACTTTTATATGTCTTTGAGAATTATTTTTTTATGTTATTGAGTAAGACTTCTTTAGGGGCATTACGACGGGTAACCAAATATTTTTTGGACGGAAGTAACATTAACGGAAATGGTTATTTAATAGGTGTACCCCATTATGAGTCCGAAGCCTAGCAACGAATAACAAAACGTCAAAGCAAAAAGCTAACTC
Organism: Limnephilus auricula; assembly: GCA_951813805.1. Taxonomy (NCBI): domain Eukaryota; kingdom Metazoa; phylum Arthropoda; class Insecta; order Trichoptera; family Limnephilidae; genus Limnephilus; species Limnephilus auricula. Next base: position 5,874,119 of record OX638391.1, read on the forward strand.
AAACGTCAGACGTCACCCGTTTATTTTTGTTTAATAATGTATAAGGTAAGTTCAACAGGTTTTTGTTGTTTTGTTAAATATTATAAAGATTTTAGTTAAATCTTTTAATTTGTATTATTTCATCTCTGATTCTTGTGAATTCAAGCTATTGAAGTAAAAAGTAGTAGTAGTGTGACAATAAAAATAGTGTTGTTTAGAATTCAAATAGCTAAATTGCAGGAAAATTTTACCCCTTCGTCTATAAATAATTATAAGCGAAAAATCAACAACCTATCATGTTCCGCCGCCTAAAAAATTTTTAATTTAATTTTTTAAGGTTAGGCGCAAAATTTTATTTTTTTAATGTTATCTACACTTAAATAATATTTTAATCAACAAATAATATTTCGGTTCACTTAAATAATATTTTATAATTTGGAGTTGTTGAAAACATATTTGTGGACTTTTTTAGCGATAGATAATATATTATGTAATACCTACCTTACCTTGGAGGATTTCATATAATATTTTTTATTTACTCTTTTATAGGCCCATGAGGTTTTTCCATTGTTTATAATTTAATATTTTTTATTTTTTTACACAAGGGTTAATAATTAACAAAAGTTGTAAAAAATAATTTCTTTCATTAATGTGGTTTACAATTGGAAAAAATTAAAATAATAATTACACAATTTGTAGAGTCCAATTTTTGTGAGAAATCACCTCAAGAGTGAAGCGCTGTACAATTTATTATGAATTCTTAGGCGGTATACATTAAAAAAAAAATTAAAAAAAATCATATTGCCTCACAAAAAGAAATTCCCATCAGGACCTATATCATTAATTTTTTTTTTATTTATACAATACCTCTCAAATTGAGAAAATCTCGTGTTTAGAGAGGGAAATATCGTCATATTTGGAGATGTTGTGTGGATGGTCTTTTGAGGAAAGGAAGGAGAAGAAATTCTGGGAAGGAAAAAAGTAATAGGAATGGGTGGGAATCTAAAGGTCAGTGCCTCCAAAAGTTGTGTACGTATGAATCCATCTCTCCCTGTCTCTCCCCGCCCGCCACGCAGTAAGTATGCAGACGCATCCACCGCCAAGACGATGAATTAATTAAAAGCAATTAATTAATTAATTTTGACCGGTCAGTGGTTGGGTGGGCATCGCGTTTGGGTCCCACCCAGGCGTTCCGTGTTCTATTCCTCGGCTGGCTAAGTCCTCCATCACAACCATAAGAGGATGTCTGAGGAGAATAAGGAGTCATGGATGTGCGCCAAATGTAAAACAGGACAATCACCGCTCTCCAACAATCCCAACTCTGTTGACTCGTCAATTCTTCTTAGCGAAATAAAGAAACTTTCCTCTCAACTGCACTCAGTGAATTTAAAACTTGTTTCTTTTGAACAGACAATCGTTCACAATAACAGCACAATCAATGACTTCACCAATAAAATTCTGGTATTAGAAGAAAAACTAAAAAAAATGGATAAGTTAGAAGCTGAAGTAATTGAATTGAAAAAGTTCGTTACATATCTGGACAAATCAAACAACGAAAGAGAACAACAGCTGCTCATCAATAACATTGAAATCTTCGGTCTGAGCGAAAGCAAAGATGAAAACCTAACAGCCAGTCTCATTAAAATTGCATCAAACGTCGGACAAATTATTAAGGAAGAGGACATTGAATACATTAGTAGAACCAATCCACGCCAACATTCTCAAGGTGGAACAGCAGCAGCTCCCCGTGACGCCCGCCCTCGGAACGTGGTGGCCAAATTCATCTCCAAAAGGAAGAAGGACGAGCTGCTAGCGGCCATTAAAAAGAAGAAGGGGGTCGACTGTAAGAGCCTAGGTGTTGCAGGAGGTAAACTCTTTGTTAACGATCACCTTACCAGAAAGCACAAATTATTGCTGAGATCAGCCAAAGAATTTAAAAATATTAACAATTATGATTTTTTATGGGTGCGCAACTCAAAAATTTTTTTAAGAAAGAATGTTACCTCTCCTGCTATCCTAGTCTCAAGTCAAACCCAATTGAACAATTTAACATAGAAATTTGCTTAATTTATATATTTTATTATATTTTAGTTTTTCAACTTATACCACTTTTCTACTCAACTCTACATACACATCACTCAACTTACCCAATACACCACAAACACATACATTCATTTATGCGCAAATTGATTAATATGCTCACCCCAGCGGACTTTCGGCTGCTGAGTATTTATCATAATATCTTCATCCCGACTAAAGCTCTATTTTTAACTTATTTTTCTATTTACATCAAATCAAAATTGGATAATAATTTTTCACTTACAAAATGCATGATACTTTCATAATTTTTTATCAAAATGCACGAGGCCTCCGATCTAAAACCAGAGAATTCTATGAAAATGTCCTGATTAACGAATTCGACATAATCTTAATTAGCGAGACGTGGTTAGTTGACAGCATATCCGATGACGAGCTGTTTGATTGCCGGTATAGCGTATACAGAAATGACAGAGATACTTCTCTAACGGGTAAAACCAAAGGAGGCGTTGCTATAGGCATAAAAAAAGACTATAAAGTTCGATCTCAAAAATCGTGGACTTCAGAAGCCGAGGATATCTGGATCTCACTATTAATAAGAAATTCGAAAAATCACATTTCGAATATTCACATTTGTTGCTCTTACTTACCGGGGGTTAGTCCTAAATTATCTAGTGCGCAGCGTTTCTCTATCATCAATAGTCATACAACTGCCATATCCGACTTAACTACTGAGTTTCCAAATGACATTTTTCTTATAATAGGTGACTACAATATGCCGAACGTGAGCTGGAACTCTTCGCTTCAGCCACGTAGTACCGACCTCTGTGCCTCTACCCTCCTTAGTTGCCTTTCGTTCTCCAACTTAAAACAGTATAATTCAATTTCTAATACTCATGGACGAATTCTCGATCTTGTGCTCTGTAACACAACAGTCATTGTTTCCGCTGCCGACTCTCCACTAGTAATCGAAGATGCACACCATAAATCTATTATAGTTGAACTCAATATTCCCGTCCCTGCTGCCATCCTAAAACCTCAGATAGTCAAATCGTTTAATAAAGTTAACTATGAAGTAGTCAATGACGCTCTCAGAAATAGTGATTGGTCTTCTGTCGTTAATGCACAAGACGTTGACATTGCGGTACACCATTTTTATGAAATCATTGATGCCCTAATAAATGATCTGGTTCCTACGAAAGTAATTAAATCAACAAAATTTCCAACATGGTATTCGGCGGCTTTAATAAATATAACAAAAGAAAAATTAAAGTTTTTTCGTGCCTGGAATCGCTTTAAGAATCCATTGGATTATCAATCTTTTGCATTACTTCGCAAAAGACAAAAGAAGATTTCTAGTCTCACTCATAAATCCTATATTACTCAATTGGAATCCGACATACAAAATAATGTTAAAAAAATATGGGGTTACGTTAAGACGCAAAGAAAATCTCCCACTATACCGGAACACATGACCTATCAGTCCGCAACAGCGCACGATAGTAAAGAAGTTACAAACCTGTTTGCTGATTACTTCTCATCTGTCTTTACAAATGAAATTCCAACTCTTGATGCCAATAATAAGGAGGATCCTTTTAACAACACGTTAATATCTTCTATCAGAATAAACGAAGAAATCACCTTAAAATACCTCTCAAGCATAGACATTAAAAAAGGGCCAGGAATCGACAGACTACCCGGAATTTTTATACGCAACTGCAGTAAATATATCTGTGTTCCAGTTTGTGCAATCTATAAAAAATCACTAACAGAAGGATCGTTTCCTCTCAAATGGAAATCAGCCATCATTACACCAATCTTCAAGACTGGTGATAAACATGATGTTAAAAACTACCGTCCAATTTCCCAACTTCCTATTCTAAGCAAAGTTCTTGAAAAAATCGTCTTTGATCAATTATACTCGGTTATTTCCACATCGATTACACCGAATCAGCACGGATTTATGAAAGGTAGGTCTTCAACATCCAACCTCACCCTTTTCGTGAACTTCTTGCATAGCAAGATGGACGATAAGGAGCAGGTTGATGTTATGTACACAGACTTCTCTAAGGCCTTTGACCGCGTGATACACTCAATTCTTTTGAAAAAACTCATTCTACTTGGTATACATGGCGACCTGTTTAGATGGATTAAGTCCTACATTAGTAATCGCAATCAGGTAATCTTAATCAACGGCGTCTTCTCAAAGTCTTTATAGGTAATATCTGGTGTCCCGCAAGGTTCCCACCTAGGTCCGCTCTTGTTCAACATTTATATAAACGACATTGGTTCATGCTTTCAAAATTCCGAATATAAGCTGTACGCTGACGACATGAAAATATTCAAAGTTGTGCATTCTCTCTCTGACTGTGAAGCTTTACAAAGTGACCTAGAAAGGCTTTGCAAATATTGTAAAGTTAACTGTTTAGACATCAATGTTTCTAAATGTCACACTATGACTTTCACCAGAAACAAACATATAATTAGGTACTCTTATTCACTTCACAACGAACCTGTCATCTCTAAAACGGATTGTAAAGATCTTGGCGTTTATCTTGATAGCAAACTTATATTTAATAAGCATATAGACTCAATCGTTCATAGATCATATAAAATGCTTGGCTTTGTTCTTCGTATAAGTAAAGTTTTCAGTAACCCGCAGACAATAATAATGCTATATTTTGCATTAGTCAGAAGTACACTGGAATACGCATCGCCAATATGGAACCCACAGTATAAAATATACATAGATAGCATAGAACATATTCAAAACAAATTTATAAAATATCTTACTTTCAAATTCAACAATAACTTTGAATTTACATTTCAAACTTTGCAACAAAGGCGGGCACTAGCTGATTTAACATTTATGCACAGAATTTTAAATAACAAAATCGACTGTACTGAACTTCTATCCTTAATTAATTTTAATATACCTGTAAGACGTACACGCCATACAGCACTATTCCACACTCTAAATTACAAAACAAATGCAGCAACTAATTCGCCGATTAACCGTGCTCTTCATACATTCAATAATGTTTGCCTAAACTCTAATATTGACATTTTCTCAGATTCGCTGCCCAAATTTAAAAGGAGCATCATGTCAATGATATAACTGTTTAATGCGCATACATATCCCTTCACAGATCACCACTTCTCACACATACACACACACTCACACACTACGCACATCACCCGGTAGTTACTAATTATACATTCCACTCAAGACATTACAAAGAAACATATCAAAGGTACCCACCATGAAATATTACTTAATATCTGTAAACTCTGTCATCACACTGTAATCAATGTACTGTTTGTTTCTATAAAATAAAAAAAACACAAGCATTATCTTCCTACCTTGTGGTGGTAGTAGGAGTTTTTCAAATGCTGTTGGGATATTCGTAACCCGGAAATGTTTGTCTTCTTTAAAAATATATATATATTTATAATTTTCCGATCTAGGTAGGTATCTGCTTAATAGCTTTTCTAAATAATTATTGTTCACACGAGCAGTTCCAATTTTGAAAATACACTTAAATTCCAAGCAAATTTGAGTTCATTGAACGTGAATAATTTCACGCAGAAATAAGGGAATAACTAACGCGCATCATCACACGAATCATAATACGAATTTTCTCGTTTTTAAGAATCCTTAGCAGGTTTTATTTGTTTATATTCCTTCAATAAGAGAAATCCATAACTTAATATTTTATAATAACCTAGTCTAGTAGATAATATTTTGTGAACCTACCACTGGTCTCTACAAGACCCATGTTTAAAATATCCTATCTTTAAAAATACCCTCCGCACAGCATCCCCCAAGAAGACATAAGGCCCGAAGGAAATTATTTTCCAGGATCTCCTGCGTGGAGTTAATATCAGGGACCGCCCGAAATTAGTTTTTTCACCCAAAACCAAAACCGAAACCGAATATATTCTGTTCTAGTTTAGGACGAAACTAAAACTTATTCAAATTGAAAAAAAGCTCCCTACCCCGATTTTTTTTTCTTTTTTTAATTGTGAAAAAAGTTCGTTAAAGTTAGGCGATCCGTTCACCGGAGAAACTGAAACCAATCTAAAACTGGTTGTTGCAATGGTTACAACCATAAATAAACCAATTTCAACTGCGCGTTGCTATGGTTGCCAGCCAAACTTCTCTCATGCGCATGTCAATTTTACGATTTCATTAATTATCTCACTTTGTTTCACCACAGACGACGAACATTTCAGCTGTCACCTCGAAAACTGACGTACACCTGGCAACCAGGAAATGGCGCATCGCCGTCAACGACAATAAGGCGATCCGCTCACTGAAGAGACTCAAACCAAACGAAAACTGGCATGTTGCTATGGTTTCCAACCAAACTTTCTACTTACTCAATTTTACGATTTCAATAATTATCTCAACTTGTTTAACTGTAGACGAAGAACAATCAGCTGTCATGTCACGCAACTGGCATGTCGAGTCGCGAGTCACTGCCTGCGTTGCCATGGACAACGGGTTTTTGAGAAGCTGTGTAGTGTGCGGACCATCATATTTACAAAGTTTAGTTGTAAACTGTTTTTTTTTCAGTTGCCTCGTGAGCGAAGACAGTAAGCACGGCGAGTTGCGAGTCACTGCTGGGGTTGCCATTGACAACGGGTTTTTGAGAATATGAGTAGGGTTGACACAGTAGTTGACATACACAGGTTAGCGAGTTTAGTTGCAAACTGGTATTTTTTTCAGTTGCTCGTCAGTGGACCCACCAAGTGTTAAATAAAATGCATAATGAAATAAAATAGATCAATTTAATTAGAAAATTGTTTTACTTTTACCTGTTTTACTTTTTTGTTATGTAATACTGCATATAAACAGGAGAAAAAACCGCGAATTATGTTAAAGAAACGAAGCGACCGAAAACTACGTGAGACGTCGCTTACGGTTGCTTGATTCCTTTTCCATTATTCGTGGTTCGACTCGCGGTTTTTTTGCTGTTTATACGCAGCATAACAATAGGATATTTTCACAAATGAGGGATTCTGTTGAAAATGTATGGAATATTTATAGATCATTTTAATCATCCTACTAAAAATTTTTGTTTTTTTATGTTTTCATTCAAATTTATTCATTTTAAAAACTATCAAAAACCAACAAAACCAAAACAGCCCATGGTTGGCAACGGCGCCAAATACGCACGTCAACAAACAACAAAATACTACTGTCAGAAAATTTTCAAAGCCGGCCAACGCTTATGACGTTTTGGCAAAATATCAAAAATAGGAAACTTAGACTCGCTGTATAAAATTTATTCGTCAACGTAAATAAAAAACCATTTTAAAAAAAGTGGAAATACCCTATTCTATAGTGTACGCTATAGGCACATAAGTGAACATAGAATAAAGAATATACCATAAGAATTTCTTACCATACAAATTTGAATGGAAACAAATGTGCTACCGACTTAGTACATTTTGGTTCTAGACCACATTTAGCACGCCTTCTGTTTCTTTTACACTTGTCTGAAATTGTATATCGTAATCCCATTTTAACCAAGGTGGAGCATAGTTTTGTATGCAACTATAGACCCAAATATAGGTTACTGTCACACTGCGCTATAAGTTCAAAGCTTTTTTGGGTGCGGCCTATATCACTATGTCGGTCGCCAAACATTTCCTTACAGACATCGCACATGGCAGATGATATTATGTTATAAGTGCGGGTGTGGCAATGATATGTGCCGTAATCTGCTAGCCAGGCGATAAATGAAAATGGCAGATCAATTATTGAGGTAGCTCGATATTTCTCGATAGCTCGATATTTTACGACAAATCGATTACCTTACAAAGAAATGATATTAAGTAATAATAATAATAATAATAATATTATATAATAAAATTAGAAGAAAACATAAAAACATTTAAAATTAAATTACGTAAATATGTCATTGATATTTTGTAAATGTATTACTTTAATTATGTATATATATAAGGATTGTATTAGGACATAGATAACTATGTACCTACTTAAAATGCCTCAATAAGTACTCTTCCATTCCACTCTAACACAGGGTTCCTCAAACTACGGCCCGCGGGCTAGCACCATCATTCCGGACCGCTATAGTTTATTTTGATCAAGTACATTATAAAATTTACAATTTAAGGACATAATACAAATAATAATCCAATTTTTTGCATTAGCTCCAGACAGGAGGCCCTGAGGAAAATATTTTTTTCTCGGGGCCTACGTCATCTTTGGGGATGCTGTGAGGAGGGTCTTTTTAGGAAAATAAAGTTACTGGGAAGGAAAATGGTGTGAGGAATGGTTAGGAAATTGGGGTTCAGCGTATATAGCCATCCGCCAAGACCAAGACATACCTCACCTCATGAACCATACTTGGGGTGACCTATAACAGGGGTGTTGGTAGTTGGTTTATTAAGCATGTTGACGCGTGTGAACCTTCTTTCAACAGTTTTTACAAACAATTTTTGAGGTTCAATCAAAATTGATCAACTAAAATTGAATCCGAGGAATCAATTAGGCTAAATAGTTTGGAGTCCGCTTCTCTACCACATGGTAAAAGGGGGAATTTTTCCAAAGTATTCAAAATGTTATATATATTTCTTCTTTTTGAAGAATTCGTAAAAATAAATACCATTTTAGAAACTAAGTAAAATTACCCTTCTTTATTTTTGTATTTGAAATATACTCTAATATTTATAAAATGAAATATTTTAATTTAAAACACGAAAACAGTTTTTAAACATGCATGATAACACAAATATTTTTTTTAAATAAAAGTGAATAATTTAAAAAAATACGAAATAAAATAAAACATTCCTTTTATTTAAGACAAGCTTCTGCCCGCGACTTCGTCTGCGTAGGATTAGTACTTCGAGTAATCTATTTTCTTTTCCTAGGTCTCATCTACGTTTATACCTAAATTCTTAAACTATTTATTTAAAATATGTATAATTCTTTATCCGATTTTCATAGTATTAGGCGAGTACTTCAAATAAATTCACTGATTTAAATATTTTCCAAAATATAATTTTGATTCATCAATCATTATTTTGCAAAATGTCATTCTCAAATTTTGACGTTTTCTGTTAAACAATAATTATTATTTTCAACATATTGAAAATAATAATTATAGCCTATATGTTATTCTGATGTATGAGCTATATTATTGTAAAGTTGAATTGAAATCCATTTATTAAATTTCGATTTAAAGAGTAGCAAACATACATACATCCATACAAACTTTCGCGTTTATAATATTAGTAACATAGGTATTTGCAAGAAAGCTTTTGCTCTACTTTTCACCTTGTTCATACAATAAAAAATATTAAGAATTGAACATAAGTTTATATATTCATGTACACTTTCATGAATTTGTTGTAAAATTAAGACCATTAAATTCAATTTGAATATTTGTATCACCGTATATAGTATCTATTGGTTTTTAGCAAGTTACAGTGAGAACTTAACCCCTTTGTCTTGTAAACTGTAGTAATGTCACTTGATGGATTTTTTTACCCGATGTTCGGGTTGCCTTGAGCAAGATGAAGGGCGTTAAGAATATTTTTTTACGTAAAATTCGGAATTGATTTGAAAATAATGCTTAATGGATATCTGTGTAAAATGAGTAGATAATAATGAAAGGCATTATATTTTTTTAAATGATAGCCTTCACATCAAGGTGGGTGAAGGATGGATATGGGTAGGCGATGGAGAGAGCTGTCATCGGGACTCGATTGCCCGAGACATTAGATGCTTGGGTTTGGATTTGAAGCTAGTTTGGAGAAAAATGATTTGGCTAGGACGGCTAGGTCTACTATGTGTTTTTTAAGTGTTGAAATTTTCGTGTCTGATTTAATAATGCTGTTTCTGACGAACGAAGGGCTTTAAAGTACAGTTGTTATCTTAAAGACTTTACAGTTTAGGATTCTTACAAATGGAAGTGGCGCCCTGTGTTATTTTCAAAAAGAACCGTTGAAGTTTTCAAACATCACCCCGGATGAGAAAATGTCTAAAAGAAAATGTACAAAACTTGTATTTTCTCTTTTATAAAAACTGTTGTTCAATTTCCTGTCCCATTTTCCGAGTGGTTTTTCCCATTATGCGATGTTTACTGAAGAAAATTTTTGACCTTCGTTTATTTCTGTTTAGTGCATCAAGAAGGGGGAGTGGGGGTGGGGGTTTAGGGGTTCCAACCCTTCCTCCCCCATCGGTTTCAGTATTGCGTAGGAAAAAAGAGAATTATATTTAGAATAGATTACAGTCCTGGAAAATTCAATAATATTATTTGCTCCATCTCTTTTATCAATTCCCCTTTCTCCCTTGCCTCCCTAACTCCCTCTTCCCCTACCCCATGCGAATTCTATATAGTTCCGCCCTTGGATCTGACAGTATTGTTGTGGCTTGAAGATAAACAATTTAGCCGTAAATTTTCTTTCATCTGGAAACATATTTTTCCACGTTTTCTACTAATCCTAAACAAGGTTTCAATCGAAACTGAAATATTCCAAAAAATAAGAAAATTACAATATTATATGACTATATGAGTGGCTCCTATTAGAAAGAAGTGTCTGCGAACATGTTCAAAAATAAATAAAGAAATATACACGTGCGGAAACTCATAGCACCTACAAGCAAGAAACTTGTGAATCTGGTGACATGAAAGAACCCTTTTTTTTCAAAATAGACAAGTACTTAGATTGTGTTTGGGTATTAGAATTGAATCTGAACAGTAAAAAAGATATTAGATGACTGATTTCTAGACAATACTTAAACCATTTACTTATGGAATAATATCAAATAATAATATTAGTTTTGCATTGTTTGTTTACCTAAAATCTGTCAAAAGTAAAAACCGTCAAAACCCACCTTAAAACCATAAATAAAACAATGTACTTAACACAAACAAATAAAAAAGTTCTGATAATCAAGAATGCCGCCCTTCAGTATTATATAAAATACTGTTCCACGACAACTTAAGATGATAGACATCGCTTTTCGGCCCATACAAAAAGGACGCCCAGGAAAAAACACTTTTCTACATCGAAAGTTGCACAAAATGAATTTTTTTTTTATACTGCCTTCTAGAGGGTGAAAACTATGTCGGTATGTTTTCGAATTTTCGATGCGTTTCGTATTAACGTAAACATTCACTGTTAAACATGTACGATTTATCAAAAAATATTATTTAAGGAAAAAGTGCTGCTAACTCAACTCTCATAAAGAATTATAAAATTATAATCTTCTTTCTAAAAAATATATATTTTGTAAAATTTCAATTTCGTGAAAGTTTCGGTGTAGAAAAGTGTATTCTCCATCAGCCCCTTTTCGAGCGATTTCTGTAGGTAAATTTGAGCGTTGTCTCATTCGCACATTTCGCAATCGCATGTATTGTAAGTGTGCGTGAGCTTATTGTGAGCGGGACAGAATGACAGACGCGGGTGTTCCGCGTGTGGTTCAAAGTCTAGCCTCTTAAGAATTTTTTAACATCCCTTTAACAATTCGTCCTTCAAATAGTCCATAACCTAACCCAACGTAACCCACGTAATATTTTTTCATCACTTTTAATGATTTTTCAAAGGACGTGTTGAAGGTCGCAAGTTGTTGAGTTTTCCGTCACCATAAAATACTTACTTTGTCAATATTTTAGGGAAAATCTTATGAAAATGCTTTATAAAAATATATTTGGCGAGGTCAATCCATGATAATGAGTTGTTTGACAATAGGTAAGACGTTTTTGAAAATATAGTAATTACTTAGTTTCTGGATAGGTACTAATTGCAACCTCCCAATTCTTTTACGCTATATTCACACGTATATGCAAGTTTGGCGGTTTGGCACGATAAAACATGTTGACTTGGAACCATGCAACGACGAATGCTCGAACAGCTTGACTGGACGCCTTATGGAACTTCCACACCGCAGCCAACCTTCCAACTCCGAACTTAGTTCGGAGTTGGAAGATTGGCCGATCGTGTGGTGACTGCAGCCAACATTCCAACTGCAAACTCCGAATTTCAACATGGCGGGTGTCGAACAGCTGATTTGGCGCTTATCTTATCAGTTGCCTACAATTATTACGTACAAGTATATACACGACATGTTTTCAAACAATTGTTTTACCACTCTTCAACACGTGTCTTGATAGCCAGCGGTTCGCAGAATGATGTGTGGCTGCGGCAGGCTGGTTCGTGTGAGCTGGCCGTCGCGATCACCTCGGAGGCGATCCCGGGCCAACTCGAACTCCAACCTTCCAACTCGATCTTTCAACGCACGAACTACCCCTCCACACAATCGACCAAACGTTTGAAGTTGGAAGTTGGCCGCAGTCTGGACGTAGCATTAGATTTACCACCAAGACGCTCAGTCAAATCGTAAATTTCCGTCGATCATCAAGCAAGAATTATGACCCTGAATTACGAATCTGTTTCGCACCGACCCGTTCTCTCGCTATCGAACAAAAAGCATCGATCGAGATGGTACACACGTTGAGACATGTTCGAATGAGTGTAAATAATCGAGCATGAACGAGCTTGGGTACTTAGTTGTAGCTCAGGGATTACCATGGTCTACGTATTATACTGATATTAGCAAAATACATGTCATCCACAGATACAAACTCCATTCACTCGCCACCTCAATCCTACATCAGACCTGCCAAAGGATTGTTCTTAACAACCGGAGACTATTAGAATGGCAAAACCAGTTAGCACCAGAAATTTGTAAAGACACCGCCTTAGGCTGGAATCAGACGGTTCACTCGAGTGAAAGTTTACTCTATGGTTACTCGAGCGATTGTTCCCAACTTCGTTTCACTTTTGTTTCATTTCATGTTCAGACGTGTCATTCCGAGTAAAATAGGCCGAATGAAATACAGAAATTAACAATTAGTGAACCGTCTCCAGCCTTACTGTTCGTTGATTGACTTTTTAACTCTAATCAACAGAAAAAAAAACGATTCCCGATTTAAGCACGACAAATATTTTCGAATATGGTGTAACTTATGGTTGCCATCCGTTCCGATATATCAAAACTGACTATCGAGACCTCTGCCCGGGTTTGAGGTGAGGGGTGACGGGCAACCTAGCGCGATTTAATAATACATCTTTGCGCACGCTTGACTTGGGGGGTAAGCTGGCGAATGTGTAACGGAAATTGAAATGCGTTGCGAGGCGAACGGGCTCACTGAGAGCAGTGCGCGCGCACATTTTCTTCCTCTCTTCCTCTCATAGCCAGTGCATGAAATATTTCAGTCAGTATTTTGAAATACCAGTGACGCGCGAAACGCGGAAGGGAGCGGACGTCAATGCACACGGCTTGATCGGGCGAGGCGAATGATAATAAATTTAAATAAATATTTATAGAAAATGAATATATGTATATATTTTATACATATAAACATAAATATGGACATACACATAGATGGAGCTAAAGAAGTATTTACTTCAGTCGTGTGGTCTAAAGCACAATCGTTTTTATTTTAAGCTTTTAAAAAGGTCATTTCATAAAAAATCTCAAGTCTTTCAAAAAAAAAAATTAACTCTACTTTTGGCACTATTCTTCTTATAAATTTAATTTCAACACTGATGGGGGTAGCAAATGTAAAATCATACAATGGCCAGTGTTTTAAATATAGTGTCCTCTGCGTGCAAAGTTGTCTAAACATTCTAATAAAAGTGTGTTTATCGGAAGTGACCTGCAAGGTAAGTACGTTTTCTGTATCTATTTGTAAGTAATAAATGAAGAGTCTAAGAATTTATAATAAATTGTACAGCGCCCTATATGTGATTTTTCACAAAAACGGCTCCCGACAAATTATCCAATTATTAAGGTAGCGACAGACTCGCAGCTCACATAAAAAAGTTATTTATAACACAATAGCGCTCGCCATACAATCCCATGAGACCCGCCAGACGTAAAAAGATGATGCGCTGTGATCGCGGTTTGAATCTTCGCTAATCGGAATTATTTTTCGTATTCGCTATAGTGGCGATATCAGAAAAGTTATGCGACCCCCTCTCTACCGTAAACAGGAGAGGGGGTCATTTTTAATACACGGAGCATGCACGGAGCTGTCAAGTTAACGTATCCAGTACAAAGAAATGATATTCTCTCGACCGCTTCCGATTTCAACTGACCCCCTCTCCTGCCGTAGAAAGGAATATTTTATAACGTAGTGTGTCGGTAGAAAAGATACTTAACCTACACAGTATCTTTTTGATGTGAACTTCGCGTTTGTCGCCCGCTTAATTCTGATCTTGTTCCGAAACGTGCGTGTAATGTCCGCTAATGTCATAAATAGTATAAAAATTCATAGTAGTAATAGGTAGGTATGTACTTTTATAATGTTGCCATCTGTGTGGTTGGTTAACCTGATTTATCTATGGTGATAACTGCCAACATCGCCCACATCACCTCCTGTCATCTGCCTGCTCACCGGTCGATTTCACGATTTCTTAGATTTTTGTTTCTTTTTTTGCGGTTTTTGGGAGACGCCGTCGGAAATACAGAGTTAAAATGTCAATCAGCAGTAACCAGCATAGTATTTGCTGATGTACTAACCAGCGTTACAGGTTTTATTACTTTTCATAATATTGTATTCCCAGAGTGTGAAAATTTAGAATGCACTTTCAGCTCTCCTGCGCAAAGAGAAAATTTTATGTCTTCTCTTATTTTAACCCCTTTGATTCAGAATCTCATCCTTTGTCCTGCGCGTTTTCAAAGTACTTAGCGTATTTGGTATAATTTTAAATGTCTGTGTTGAGTGACAAAAATTGATGTCTGGTGTTGTAATTACTTTTGCTATCTTAATGTATAAAAATGAATGTTTCTTTGTTTGTCCCTAATGCGTTCCTAAACAATTCATCCGATTGCGATGAAACTTTGGGGATTTGATGTAGGCATGCAAGCGATGGTTTCTATGTATAATAGTGAGTTCTGGCGTTATGAAATTATTTCCTATACTATTAATTTAATTGCAATCAAACTTTGAAGATTTGATGTGTGCATGCCCGCGACGGTTTCTATGTATAATAGTGAGCTCTGGCGTTATGAAATTATTTCCTATACTATTAATCTGATTGCGATGAAACTTTGGGGATTTGATGTAGGCATGCAAGCGATGGTTTCTATGTATAATAGTGAGCACTGGCGTAATTAAATTATTTCCTATACTATTAATTTAATTGTAATCAAACTTTGAAGATTTGATGCGTGCATGCCCGCGACGGTTTCTATGTATAATAGTGAGCTCTGGCGTTATGAAATTATTTCCTATAGTATTAATCTGATTGCGATGAAACTTTGATAAGTAGTTGTGCGCACACCTGCAAAGGTTTCTATGGATATCGGTGTGCTCTGGCGTTATAAAATTATTTCCTATACTATTAATCTGATTGCGGTGAAACTTTGATAAGTTGTTGTGCGCACATCCACAAAGGTTTCTATGTATATTGGTGTGCTCTGGCGTTATAAAATTATTTCCTATACTATTAATCTGATTGCGGTGAAACTTTGATAAGTTGTTGTGCGCACATCCACAAAGGTTTCTATGTATATTGGTGTGCTCTGGCGTTATAAAATTATTTCCTATACTATTAATCTGATTGCGGTGAAACTTTGATAAGTAGTTGTGCGTACACCCGCAAAGGTTTCTATGGATATCGGTGTGCTCTGGCGTTATAAAATTATTTCCTATACTATTAATCTGATTGCGGTGAAACTTTGATAAGTTGTTGTGCGCACATCCACAAAGGTTTCTATGTATATTGGTGTGCTCTGGCGTTATAAAATTATTTCCTATACTATTAATCTGATTGCGGTGAAACTTTGATAAGTAGTTGTGCGCACACCTGCAAAGGTTTCTATGGATATCGGTGTGCTCTGGCGTTATAAAATTATTTCCTATACTATTAATCTGATTGCGGTGAAACTTTGATAAGTTGTTGTGCGCACATCCACAAAGGTTTCTATGTATATTGGTGTGCTCTGGCGTTATAAAATTATTTCCTATACTATTAATCTGATTGCGGTGAAACTTTGATAAGTAGTTGTGCGTACACCCGCAAAGGTTTCTATCTATACTGGTGAGCTCTGGCGTTAGGCTGGAGAGAGAACGAGAGAGGGGAAGGGGGGGCGGTAGGGTAACGGGGACGAATGGGAAAGGACACGCAGGGAGAAACAATTTCTTAATAAAATGAATTTGCATTTTTACTGAATGCACATTAATGTAAAAGCTTATGGAAGCCATTTGCGAATAAAGCGAAATTGTTATACTTGATGTGTTTTAATCTATGGTGAAATAATTATGTAGATGTATACCTAATCTTTGTTTCCCGTTCAATGTTGACATTACACCTTTGTTTATTATTTCGAACAGTAGCTCTTTCAATTCACAATAATACACATTCACCTTGAGTAGAAATGCGTTGTTATATAAAATCTAATTGGAGTCTCGATTGTAAAAAGCAACAACCAATATACTGATACCGTTTTGCTAACCGAAACTTTCCTCACCAGATTTTTTGTCAGTTTTCACGGTGCGATTGAATAATTATATACATTTGCAAAAAATTCTCACAATGTTAAATCTACTGCGGTAAATGTGGAACAAATACGTGATCTTATTTATTTTTATTGGAACATCTTTTTAAAGTTATACCCATCAATGTAATATATGTTTGAAGAAGCTAAGGCACTTTTAGGCACAGATTATGAAAATTACACTTTGTTTTAACAATTATTACATGCACAACTATTTACATACACAAAAATGGGTTATTACGTTCTTAGTGTGGGTTAACTAAGTAATTCATTCGTATTTAGTTGAAACAAAACCTACGCAAATCGTTAGGTGAGAGTGAAAAGGTTCCATCCGCTCCAACCAAAGTTTTGAGATATGAGAGCCCAAACTTTTGAATTGGTTTATTTTAAAATTTAACAAACCTTCCGTATAGTTTGCTATTGAAACTAGTTAGTAATGTATTTAGGTACATATTAAGCAACCAAAACACATAATATATTGTAGATAACAGCTTATTTGCTATACCTAAAATAGCCGATGGAACCTTTTTACTGCGAAACTTTAGAATGTAGTCAGTTCGAAAAGGTTCCATTTATTTTTTCTTGGTTTATAACCGCTTTATAATTATGGTTTATTTTAGTACTTTTTAATTACTCCTCAACCACAGAACAATATATTATTTTGGTTATTAATTTGATTACTGCGAATGCGTTACGAAAAGAGGTGATCGAGCGAGGCGAACGGAAGTTGAGAGGGAGATATAACTCGGTATAAGTTATTGAAGATGATGCGGATGCGGATGTATAGATGGAGCTAAAGAAGTTTTACTTCAGTCATGTGGTCTAAAGCACACTCGTTTTTTTTTCTGTGTCTTTTTCATGTTCTTTTTAGATTTATTATTCTTCTTAAGTGTTCTTATTTATGTTTATTTGTGAAGCATAAATAATATCACAGGGTGAGCCTGCATCTTTTGTGTTTTACGTGTGCGAAGTCTGTGCGAATGTGGTTTCATTGCTCTTCTCTTAACGAATTGAAATCGTGTTCGTATGGACTTTGCCCACATTAAACACAGCATTGGCTAACGCAAAAGATACAAACTCCACCCCCTGGACAGAAACCTACCACCACACATGATAAGACATTTTGCATTCTGTGAAATTGGTTTACTGTCAATTACCGAAAACTAAGTGCGCGCTTGCCTGATTCCATTTTCTTATATTAATGTTCATTGCTGCATAATACCTTTATATACATATCAAATCATGATACCAATGTCTCGTTTATTTAATTTATTTAAATTTTCTTTGCAGTAATCCAGAATGGCTGACAAATCAAAAAAGAATCCCTGGCATTCAAAAGCCAGGGACAAAACTGGTGCAAACTCAAACACCAAAAGTGGAACTGCAGTTGCTGTTCCCAAACAGACAGCACCCAAAGACACAAATACCAGGTTTCAGGAAGCCAGCGCCAAGATGCAGGCTTCAGTGCAACGTCATATTCAGGAATATGAGTCTTCTTCGGAAGAAGAAGACTTGGAAGATGGAAAAATTCTAGGTAAGACAATACTTTGACGACCGTCCGTGGTCGAGGGGTAAGACACTTGACTCCCATTCGGAAGGTCGCGGGTTCGAACCCGGCGTGCGCAAATAAATTTTATTTGATTAATTTGTGTTATTTCACAATTAATTAATAAAAATAATATATGTTATATTTGCGGCACGTTCCAGAGTGGAAGATACTCTCAGTATCGCCCTGGTGTAAGACCACCATTCAGAATTGCAACGTTGCTTAATAATGGCTTTAGCCGTGTTTAGTGACTAGATCTGAATAGCCAGGTACTTTTCCCACCTTCCTCTTCCCCATCTCCTTCCCTTCCCCACTTACCTTCAGCCTCACAACATACTCCAATTGGGGATGCCATAGTCTCACTGGCTCCAGAAGGGAGCAGTTGGGACTCTTGTAAGGTATACCTATCTATAAAAAAAAAAAACTTTATTGAATGATAACACTGGTGCTAAAACTGCTAACATTATGTTGTGGTAATCACTCGGCTCTTATTATTTTAGATTCCGTTATGGTCAACTATAAAACCAGCAGCAAGGATGCAGATTTGGGCAGGACCAAAGAGTTCCTGGAACAATCTTTTCACTCTGGTGCAGTCATTTGCCTTGTATGCATCGCCTCAGTTAAGAGAACACAAGCTGTAAGCAATTTTTACTGTTTCTGTAAATTTTTTAGATAAAAAAAAACAATCACACTTTTGAGAAATTGCAATATGAAAGTTTACATCAGAATTGTCTTATAACTTTGTTTCTAGTCTCCTATAGTAAATTAATCATGTTTTCTTCAATTGTATAACTTATTCCTTTCTTTTAGATATGGAGTTGTGAGTCTTGTTACACGGCATTCCACTTGCTGTGTATACAACGTTGGGCTAAAGACACGGTCTATCAGCAAGCTCAAAACATGGAACCTAGCCTGGGAGAGTTACCCGTTCGTGATAAGTCTTTCAAAAAACTTCAATGGTGCTGCCCCAAATGCAGATCCCCGTACAGCGAGGTTTGTTATATTTAACATCATCATAACCCTTTCCGACCGAGAAAAAATGTACGAAATTTGATGGACCACACTAGCAAAGCTCATAATTTATGATCCCATAGGGCTAGGCGATTTACTGCTCGAAAAACGCGCGCTTAAAGGTACCCTACATAAGCAGCTCCCGCACGTTCTATCGACTCCGGTTCCGTTCCCAAAAACAGATTTATTTTCTGTCAGGATTTTTTTCAAATCAAACTCACGATCGTATGAAGCTGGTCGGAAAGGGATAAGTACTGACAGACCATGGCCCGAATTTTCTAAATTCCTCGATTTCTAAAGAAAAGCATGGGGAAATGGAAATGTCACATTTTCAGTAAGTGGGTCATTTGTAACGTCAAATTGAAAACATTATCTCACCTATTAGATCATCAAGATAAAAAGTGTTAGTGTGATCCATACCGATTTGAAAGAGAACTTATGTCACCAATTAGATAAGATATCTGCAAGGCCCAGTGGCGGATTATCCCTAAGGCAAACTAGGCACGTGTCTAGGGGCGCGAGGTTACAAAGGAGCGCCCCTAGGAATGCTGCCAGCTCATTAAATTTTTTCTCATTATTTTATTTTTTTATTTAAACATGATTTATTAAAAGTACATACAGTTTATTGTGATATTTCACCCTCCATGCTAGGGATGACCCTGTGTTATGGCGGGTGAATTTTTCAGTTTGGGGATAAACATTCATTAGTATTGGTTGATAATTTTCATTAATTAATTAATTAATACTGTGCACACAATTTTTCTACATTAAAAAAGTTATACGTAGTTAAAAATAGTAATAAATAATGATTATAATTATGAGAAGCTATTAGATTCTGAACCAAAATTCAAGATTGCCTCAGTATTGTTCTTCTAACCACTCGAGCGATCACGCGAAATAAATAAATTTGCCTTGAGCACTCGCCACATTTGAAAATTAATTTTGAAAATTTTCCACTCACATTAAAAAAATCATTACTTCACATTTGTGTATGTAAACATATAAACAAATTATAGTGCTATACAGCCAATGTATTCGCTTATATTTAAATAATCATCCTAAATTTGTAGGATTTATAAAAAAAATCATAAACATTCGAAAAGGATATATTCTCTGGGTTTTGTAGTTAAAAACTGCCGCGCAAACTATAATTTTGCGTCCACATTAAATATTTTCTAAGGAGTTTCTTGTAAATAGTCTATTTAATAATTCCATATAGTAATATCTATAATAAAACTGAATTTTGTTAAGTTCTCAAGCGTTGAAATGGTTCCTAAGAAGAAATTTTCGTAAGAAATTTTGTTTGTGAAAGCACAAATTTGATTGTAATAAAATATGTTTTTATAGTGCACTTACCAAAAAAAAAAACTGCGTAACACCACATAGATACATTCATTATCTTTATTATACAATAAGAAATAACTTGATTAATGCTTTATTTATTGAAAAATATCCATTTGCAAAGATCACCATTACGAGCAATCAATTGCATCGTAATAAACGAAAATCCAGTGTTTTAAAGATATTTATTATTAGATATATATTACTTATTAAAAGAACAAGATTTTGACAGTTGAACTAAAAAGAGTACTACCTCAAAGGTAAAGGGAAGAACAGTGACATCTTTTGATCATTAATTAAAATAGATTTTCAATTCTCAAACCACGTTTTTTGCAGAACGCGGGAACATTTGAAAAAAATTCAAAAAATGTTTTACTAATGGTAGGAAAATGTGGTCCATTTTTGGACCGAAATCAATCCTAGAAAAATTAAAGTGGTCCAAATTTGGACCGAAATTGCTCCAGTGGCTAAGAGATCAACATTCAAAATAGAATTGTTGCTTGATACGACTTTTGCTGTATTTGGTACCCTTCTCGACATTCTCCGTTTGGAGATGCCATAGTTCCTCATAGCTAGCTCGTGTGATGACATGCATTTTGCATTTTTAAAAGACTTATGTTGTAATGTTTTTTTTTCTAGGCTGAGGTTCCCAACAAATATCAATGCTTCTGCAAAAAGACGTACGATCCGGTATTTCATCCCTGGGCAGTTCCGCATTCCTGCGGAGATATCTGTAACAAACCATTACAACAGAATTGTGGTCATCAGTGCCTGTTATTGTGCCATCCAGGTAATTTATCCTGTATGTTGCAGTTAAAATTGGGGAAAGTAACTCCAGAGGCTGCGCCTGCAATGGAGGGAAACTAGGAGATGAGATAAGACAAATATATAATATAATATATGTAACTAGCTAACTAACTAACCATTACGCCGTTTCCCCGCAGGGGTAGGCAGAGAGGACGGACCGCCAAACAACTCGGTCTTGGCACACGCTCCTTGCCTCATTCACATTCATACATCTTCTCATACATACTCTTATATTATTCTGACTCTTGACATGGCCCGACTCAAGTATCTGATTTACTTGATCGTGCCACGTCTTCCTTGGGCGTCCTCGGCTTCTTCTACCGTTCACATTCGCGTCATAAATTCTCTTTACACTCCTTTCTTCATTCATTCGCTCAACATGCCCAAACCATCTAAGCGTCCCTTTCTTAATCTTACTTACTACGCTCACATCAGCCTTGCATTCTTTTCGGATCTCCACATTCCTCACACGATCATACATGGTTTTACCACACATACGCCTCAGGGATCTCATTTCTACAGCATTCAGTCTACTTTCATCCTTTCTCTGCCATTTCCACGCTTCACTGCCATACATCAGGGTAGGTACCAGTACTCCATTGTGGACTGCTAACTTCGCTTCTGTGGACAACTTTTTGTTGGTTCCAATGGCGTTCAATCCTCCATTAATGGAGTTACCTGCATTCACCCTTCTTTCGATATCCCTATCAGCCTTCCCATCTCTCGTAAACATACTTCCCAAATATACAAACTCATCCACCTGCTCCAAGTATTCATCATTCACAACTATATTGCACACCGTTTTCTGACTCTCTTTCAAACACCATGACTTTAGACTTACTTACATTCATCATTAATTATGTAAAAATATATTTTTGTACTTTTTCTAGGGCCATGTCCACCTTGCCCGAAGATGGTAAGCCTGCCCTGCGCCTGCGGGCAGTCCAAGCCCAAGCCAGTTCGCTGCAGTGTGTCCAGTTGGTGCTGCACTCAAGTGTGCAACAAATCGCTGGATTGTGGCCAGCACAGGTGCAATAAAAAGTGCCATACCGGCGAATGCGACCCCTGCTCCAAATTCAAAGAGCAATATTGTCAGTGTAAAGGCAGTAAAGACAAGATTCCATGTTCTCAGACAAGTTGGCAATGCACCAAGGTAAATATTAATATGATGCGATTTGGAATAAGACCATGTTTGTACTGGTCTGCTGACTGATCAATTTCACCAGAATTATTAAAAAATTAAGCTTACTTTGCGCACATGGACATGTTTAAATATCTTCAAAGATTTTTGTTTTTTGTATTTGCTTTACCGCTTGTTCGCCGGCATACCTTATGGTTACGAAACCTTTGTACCTGTCGGATGTATCCTTAAGAATCGTTCAGAACCTAGTTTTTTTTCATGGGATTTGCCATCGTTAGAATTGTTCATAGCTTAGTAAATTAAATCTTTTTCGATTGGCAACAAAATAAACAATGAGATAAAAGTTCTCGCCTTTCGTTTAATAAAGAGCTGCCGTTTAAAAATAATAACTTAGTTACTACTGCATCATTCTTCAACGTAACCACCCAACGCACAGTACTCGTATGTATAGTTTTTTGTGTGGGTTTTTTTTTTTATTGTGTAAAACACTGTAAAATATAATAAAACTTCAAGAGTATTTTAGAATTTCTTTTCAATGAATTTGGAACTGTGCACCACAAAGGTTTTAGGTTGCGGAAATTTTGGAGGTGACGTTCCAGAGGTTAAACTCTATTGTGTAGTTTAGTCTATGGCTGGGTAAACGTTGCAGGTGGGGAAACTACAATATTTGGCTACCAATTGAAATATGAGATAAACTGTACTAACTGATATAAATGTCCTTGTTACAGGTTTGTGGTAAACGATTGACTTGTGGCTACCATACATGTGAGAAAGTTTGCCACACAATCACCTGCGGCCAATGTCCCTTCACTGGCTTCCAGAAGTGTCCGTGC
The DNA here is from genome assembly GCA_951813805.1 of Limnephilus auricula. Taxonomy (NCBI): domain Eukaryota; kingdom Metazoa; phylum Arthropoda; class Insecta; order Trichoptera; family Limnephilidae; genus Limnephilus; species Limnephilus auricula. The sequence goes on from OX638391.1 coordinate 5,897,359, forward strand.
GGCGCGGTGCAGAAGGAGGTCACCTGTCCCACGGATGTGTCCTCCTGCGGTGGAAGTTGTAATAAAGTTTTGCCGTGTGGGAAGCACATCTGCCCACACAAATGCCACAAGGATAAATGCCCGCAGGTAAATTTGATTGATTAAAATACAGAAAAACAGGTTTAGTCAACTTGTTAAGTTGTCGAGAGTTTTTGGACAATCTTGATTATAAAGACACAAAGAAATGAACCTTGAATTGCAAATGCATCATAACACATTTTAGGCAGGAAGGGTAGGTCTACTTTTTATGCTGGTCTTACTAGAATGCCTGAAAAGGCATTGCTGTCAAATACTTTTTTATATAAAAATTTGTACACCAATCTCCTTGTAAGGGTCTGAACTATATGTACATAACAGGTTGACTGGTAAAGTGCATTAACTTCGGGAGGTAATTCTACATGATGGTAGAAGTAAAAAAGATAAATAACTTTTTCTGAAATTCCAACTTTTTTTTTCTTATACAAAAAGAAGTACCTATTAAAAATCCTTAGTGTAAGGTACAAACTTGCCCAATAAATTTGCTGTGAAACAGCCGGGCGCTATTGTGGCAGTTGTGATTGTTACGTATCGTACCAGCGGAAAATAATAGTGTTGGCCGTACACGCCGGAATAATTTTATCTTTTTACCAAAAAAGTGCCCCTTAAAGTTGGAATTTCTAAAAAAGTTAGTTATATTTTTTATCATGTAGAATCACCTCCCGAAGTTAATGCACTTTACCCCCGGACACCCTGTATATAAATAATATATGTATATGTGATACAAGTCTTCCCCATCTTCTTATCTCTTTGTCTTGTGTGAGGAAGAATATTTTATCAAAGTAAACTTACACTTTTTCACTGAAGATGCGCAAATTGTTTTTGAAAATTGAAAACCAATTTTTTTGTATTGTAATAAAATATAGTAAATTTTTAACACATAAAACGTCACTGAATGGCCCAACACTTTAACTTCTGTTACGGAGTCCTATTACAAAGTAGGCTATAATTGTGGACAATTCTTTTATACTTAAAGTGTAATGCGTACTATACAAAAAATTAATTCAAATATACATATTATTTTCAAAGATATATGTGTACCTATTGGTTAACCCCTGATTTGTAGTAAGCCCGCCGGCGGACGGGTGACAGTCTAGAGGTTAAAAAATATAATGCGATTTTAACCCTTACGTGTAAAGAAACTGTACAAGGACAAGGTCAGAATCACTTGCGCCAATATCATTCCAGACTTTGCATTATATTACACTATTCTAGCCTCTCGGAATGTTCCTATATTAATGTTCTATGGAATACGGCCTTAACCTCTTAATTGTCACCCGACATTCAAGAGGTTAAAACAAATTCTTTTTTCTTAAACGGGTTCCTTGTTTTCGCCCGCCTAAAGTATGTTAATTTAAAAACATATTTTCTTACCATTACTCAGCAAATGTCTTACGTGATCAAAACAGCAGTCTTTTAAAATTTTATGTTAAATTAATAATTTGTCTCTTCTTGCGCGATGTTGATATAACTTTTGGAAAGTAACGGCGTTAAAAATAGTTGTAACAAAAACATTGTTAAAGTATGTTTTTAATATTTCAGTGTTTGGAGCTGGTAGACAAAAAGTGCCGCTGTGAAATGCATACGAAACAGCTGCCGTGCAGTAAGCAATACCTCTGTGAGACCAAATGCAAGAACGTGAAAGAGTGCGGCCGCCATCCGTGCAACAAGAAGTGCTGCAACGGAGACTGTCTGCCGTGCGACAAGGTCTGCGGCAGAAGTCTGCAGTGCGGCAAACACAAGTGCATCTCCATCTGCCACCGTGGCCCTTGCTACCCGTGCCCGCAGTTGGCCAAGGTGCCTTGCCGCTGCGGACGCACTTTCTATTCAGTGCCTTGCGGCAGGCAGAAGAAGGCCAAACCGCCCAAATGCTCCCATAACTGCAGGTAATGTATCTTATGACTAAAATAGTAGCTAAAACCTTATAATGTGTGATGTGAATTTTGTTTTTCCATAAAGTACAAAAAAATTTACAATGTGAATTTTTTTTTACTTTATGGCACAACAGAATTGTGCTATTAATCAGTCGACTGTTTTTCATGTACGTCATGGCGCAAAAGTTGTTACTTCATGTTCTTGAGCTGTAATAATTTATGAATAAGAAATTTTGGTTCTGCTTTTGGATTGTGTTTATTTGATGTCTCAATTTTTTTCCATTATGTTGAAAAAATTATTTTAACAGAATTTTGACCATATAGGCTCGATTTATGGCACTTTCTATTATCCTTCCGACGATAGGTTCTCGCATTCTTGATAGATATTCTCTTTGAGGGCTTCAAGAGTCTGAGGCACGTTGACATAGACCCGTGATTTCAAGAAACTCCACAAAAAGAAGTCTGGAACGGTTAAATCGTGCGATCTTGCCGGCTAGTGCAACTCACCAAACAAAACACGTTAAAAAAAACTATTTTTATTGTAATTAACCAAAGAATTATGTAATATTAAAGACTTATGATTTTCTTTGATTTGTAAAAAAAACTTTTTTCCGCGTTCTTGAGGGGTTTAGCGATTCATGTCTTATTGATGTGTATTTTGTATCTTTTTACTTCACAAATGTCATAGCAGACCTGACATTTGCAGCCATTTGCAAAAATTATAGCATCTTCCGATAGGGTGATGACTTTTTTGGAACCTTGTACATATGCACCCTCTATACCATTTAAGATGGGGTTTTTTCCAATGCGGTTTCAACATTTATACTTTTAAAAGTTTGGAGAGAATCATAATCGTTTTCGCCAATATCACTGCAGATTCTACTTTTTATTTCACAAATTAAAATGTATTTTACTTATGAAATAATTTGTCCATGAATGTCAAAATTCATTTTTACGCGTTGCTTAAATGAAAGTATTTGAGTTTTCAAAATAGTAGAATGGTAACTATTACTTTGAAACACATTTTGATTGTTGTTTGAGTCAGCTATTCTGGGGATACTAATAACAAGTACAATTCCTATTTCAGAATACCAATACCGTGCAGCCATGTTAAAGAAAACACGCACAAGTGCCACTTTGGCACTTGCCCCCAGTGCAAGGAGAAGTGTGGAAAGCTCCTTTATTGCGGGCACTCCTGTGTCGCCGTGTGCCATAGCTGTGTGCCCGTTGTGTTGTCCACAGTTAAAGCTGATACTCCTTGCGAACTTCAACAGCCAAAGGTAGGTGCAAAATATTAAATTATCAAATTATACATTTTGGTTTTCTCAAGGTTTTCAACTCCTGGTGAACATGTCGCTATTAGGACCTGTACCAAATATAATTTACTAGCGAGAACCCGGCGTGCGTTGCAATGCCACTCAAATAAATAAATTGTTTTTCCCTGAGTTTCTTTCCCATGCTTTCCTGTTCCCCACCCTCTTCCCGCCTTCTATGAATCCCCTACTTCTGCGTTTCTCAGGATTCCTTTCCCCACCAGCTTTCCCTTCCTATCGCTAAACTATATGAAATACACACATTTTTTTCAAACAATTTGTGCGTTTATACAAACTTTATAATACCAGGTCTCACCATTATATATAAAAAAAAAGCTTCACAGGCGTGCGTTCAACAAATCACCAAAGTTTCATCACAATCGAATGAATGGTGTAAGAACGCACAAGGGACAAAAAAGAAACATTCATTTTAATATATTAAGAATATACATATTATCAACACTAAATGTAAGCAAGTTGGGTCATTGTTGTGTAATTATAAATTTAAAAAAATATATAAATGTAATCTAATTATGTACATACTTGTTTTTCAGGTGGAGGTTCGAGCTTTGCCTTGCCCACCTTGCAAGAAGCCAGTGCAACGGAGCTGCTTGGGTGACCACGAGATTACGGAGTGGCCGTGTCACTCGGCGCGTGTGTCTTCGTGTGGAAGGAAGTGTGGTCGCCCATTAGCCTGCACCAACCACAAGTGTTCCAAAGAGTGCCATCCTGTCGCCGATGGACAGTCTTCACAGGTAAACATGTACAACATAACTCTTGGATAAATGGCGTTGCAATAGAGTTTTGCTTGTACGAGATATGGCTATTGAAAAACGAGACAGACATTGTAAAACATTTTATTTTGTTAACATTTATTTTTGTACATACATATTTACTTATTGTCACCTTCATTATACACCCCTTCTCTATCGTTATGACGCTCCATGCGATTCTTCCGTTGTTCGAAACAGTGCTAGAAGTCTTTTTCTCGTTCACAGCTTCAACGGACTCATATGTTGTTCCTTTGCAGAATTCACCTTAGGAAACAGATAGAAGTCATACGGCGCAAGATCCGGCAAATAAGGCAGTTTAAAGTGTCGAAATTGCTCTATAATTAAACTTTTTCCATAGATTGCAACAGACTGCGAGAAGTGTGACGAGCAGTGCAAGCTTTCACGTCCACCAGGCTGCACGCACCCGTGCAAGAAGCGCTGCCACGCTGCGCCCTGTGAGCCCTGCCAGCAGTTCCTGAAGCGCAGCTGTCACTGCGGTCTCACAGAACTGTTCCTGCAGTGCAACCTCTTCACCGCCACCGACGCGGCACAGAAGGAGAAGAGCCTGTCGTGCCAACAGCAGTGTATCCGCCTTGTGAGTTAGCTTTAAAATATTAGGAAAATTCCCTAGAAATAGGAATATATGTATTAGGCATTGGTTTCTTAAGTAACTAATCTGTCCTCATATCGACAAATCACACCAGTTACAGCTGGCAAACTATGTAAAATTAATCGTTTTTTGTTTACCAATTACCGTTCATTCCACACAGGAGTCTCTGTGAAAAAAAAATTCCCTCATGGTCACTGACATCTTTCGGGATGCTTTGTGGAGGGTCTTTTTTGAGAAAGGAAGGAAAAAAGTTCTGGGAAGAAAAAGGTATGAGGGATGGGTAGGAACCTGGGGTCAGTGAATCCAGGATTGATGGAGAGAGTCCGGCTGCAGAGGTCAAAAGGTCTCCCTCAACCAGTCTCTCCCGATCCTACCTGCCACGTACTAGTTGGCCAAAAGCATCCTCGCCAAGATCTAGACAAACCTCACCCTATTAACTCTGTTAAGTCACTAAACGTAGAGAACCACTTGGGGTGACCTATGGCAGTTGTCCAATAAATGGTTACCGGGGAAATTGGGAAAATTGTAGATTAGACAATTTTCGTAGAATCACAATGATTTGTCTCTACAAACCATTAAGATTATGCTCTATTTATTTATTTTTTAATTAACTCCACACAGAAGGCCCTGAGGAAAATAATTTGCATCTGTCATCTGTGAAGATGTTGTGTGGAAGGACTTTTTGAGGAGAGAAAGGAGTGAAAAAATGTAAAAATTTTGTGGAAAGTGGAAATGTGGAAAGATTAACGCGCACCCACATTACGTTGAATCTGAGGTTTTTCAGATTCCACATTTGCACACAGTTGACGTCATTTATCATAGCATATTATTTATCACGTTTCTCTATTGTTTTATTATTTCAGCTGGACTGCGGACACAGGTGTCGTTCTACTTGTCACTCTGGAGATTGTCCAAAGGAAGAAATGTGCACGCGGAAATCAAGAGTATACTGTCCTTGTCGCAGAATCAAGAAAGATGTAGCTTGTCATTTGGTAAGTAGTCATTTCGTGCACAGAACATTAATTTAATTCATTACCTGAGTAAATTTTAATCTTACCTAACGATTTTCTTTTTATTAAGGTGCAAGACAACACCCTTTCGTGTGACGAAGCGTGCCTACTAAAAAAAGCTGAAGATTCTCAGATCCAACAAGAAGAAGAAAGCAAACGATTGCTTGAAGAACAAATTAAGAACAATCGTGAAATTGCCGAATTTGAAAAGAAATTTGGCAAAAAGAAATACAAACAGCGCAAAACAGTCCAGAACGAAGAAGATGTAACTTTTTGGGCTAAATACCGCATTTTTATTGTGTCAGGGATCTTCGTTTTGGTATCCATTTTCTTGTATGTCTTGTTGAAATAGACTAAGTCATATTATTTTGATGTAAAAAAAAAAGACAACCTTAATTTTACCGTACCAAAAATAACCCAAGGCTGTTTCAACCAGACCTTGATAATACTATTTTTTTTTAACTTTTTAAAATGCGAAAAAAAAAGAGACCCACTATTTCCGATTGTCCGGACTTTGGCATCCCCAGTTGGGGTATTTTTTTAGACTAAAAGGAGTGGGGTAGAGAAGGATATTTGGGAAGTATACCAGATCTGGTCATAGCTAATGCCATTTCAGGCAATGTTTCGATTTTTCATGGTGATTTTTCAACAGACAGAACTTTTTTTATGGTGATTATTTTCTTTTCAATGCTTCCTTTGCGAGCCGACATCCGTAGTTTTCTATGTCAGTGGAGGCGTTTGATTCGGTCGCTGTGTGCCTAGATGCCAGTAGTTGTACGCTGGCTTTTTGGGTTACGCAAAACTGCACCTCGATTGTGGCAGGGACAATAATTAAATTTTTGTTTCCAATTTTGATTATTTTTCATGTATTTCTGTTATAGTATAATGATAAGCAACACAATTTAGTAATATGTATTTGCAAAAGTCAAATGGTGTGGTGTGCACAAATTATTGCAACGAAGCAACTGTTTTGTTTTATTGTAGTTTTTCTTCAAGATGATTAAGCACGAGATTTCAAAGCACATATGGTCACTGTCCTCGCCGTGCATATTACCAAATAATTATGACAGTGATAATTATGATGAATGGTTTATATCAAGGCTGCCCAACCCCAGGCCTGCAGGTCACAATGTGGCCCGCGAACGAATTATAAATGGCCCGCGTGAGCGAATTATAAATTCCCGCCAACTTGCAAATCCTTTTACAATCAGTTTGACTGAAATAATCACTTATGTACAACTTTAACATACAATTTTGTGCTTAACGAAAATTAAATAACCGTTATAACCCTATCAGTGACCGCCTGTGACCTGCGTCAATTTGGCCCGACTGTTAAAAAGGTTGGACAGCCTTGGTTTATATAATAATGTATTTGTATTAATTGTTATTTTGTCTATGGTTAGCACAAAACTAATTTAAAGTAATTTATTATAATAAATTATTTTGCGTAAATGGTCATGGGTGATCTTCACACATTCCTACTATGATAAAGCACCTTTGATATTTTACTTAAGTGTATTATGTTCAGTCGATTCCGTTTAATTGGTACACCGGTTTATCGGTACAGCCGGTTATTTAAGACAAAACTCAAGGAACAGAAACCAAATAAAAAACATACAGGTAACACACAAAACCAGTATAAAACACACATCACTCACAAACACACAACACATAATATAAATAAACTGATTTTAACTTTATATTATTATTTATTTTTAATTTTACTTTAATTTTAAATCTCTATTTTTAATTTAAATTTATCTTAATCTTATGTTTTTATTAATATATATATTTTTTTCTTTATTCACCAACATTGTACATATATTTTAAATATGTATAATTTTTTTTAATGTAAAATGGAGGTCTCAGCACGGGTAAACCCCCCAGTAAGGCCAACATTATTGGATTGTACTATAAAATAATGTAAAAATATTGTATCAAATAAAAAATTAGATTTTGAGTATCCCAAAAGGACAGTTCCGACCCAGATTCGATAAGTGCTTCAGTCACTGAGAAAGAACTGCTTCGACAATGCATCAGAGGAATGGCTGAGGGAGATAGTGCCGACCTTGTGAAAATGGCAGGAGGTTAAATGAACTGCCGTACGTTCGTAAACATCGAGAGATACTGCTTCAACAGCTGGCAAACCAAACTCCCACAAAAAAGTGAATCATCCACGTCTCCATCAGGAAGAAGGATATATATCGCCTGATCAAGACTGTGTGAAGGTGCTGAGGGATGCGCTATACGGTGCGCTGTCCCAACATTGAGGAGCGACGGTATGGTGAGTGATTTTAAGAATTAGATAAAAAAAATGGCTAAAAACTTAAAATTCATTCAAATATAGTTGTATCGCAGCCCCATGCTCAGCAAGAGAGTCACTCGGGACAGGGTGGATGTCGCAAGGATCCAAGAACCCTGGACTTACAGGGGGAATTAGCTATTACAATGAGTCGGGTGACAGGCCCAGGACTTCAATCCTCCTTAAGATTAACCGCTTGGCCACATAAGCTTGTTTTCACGACAATTTAACGTAGGTAGACATAGGAACGACGTATGCCCCGCACCTGAGTTATTAAAGTACATAAGAATAAAAAATAAGATTAAAGAACCTTCTGACAAGGTTAAGTATCTCGGAGTCATCATAGACGCCAAACTGAGCTGGAAAAACCGGCGGAAACTGTAGGCAGAAAGGCCCGTGCTTTAAACTTTAAAGACCTTAAACTTTGCATATTTGGGACAAAATGTTTGGATCCCAATTAAGCGGAATCGACTATATTTGGTTTAAGTTTTTGGCTATAAACTTATATTACCTATTATTAATGTGTGAATTTCCTGTTTTTGTAAGATGTTTTAATTTATTTGTGTAATGAATAAAACTTTTTTGCAACAATTTGCTTATTTCTTTGTATGTATCCTCATTAGTGATCATCACCATATCAATGAAAACCAAAGACAGGTAACTATAACGAGATACAAACAACAAATATTTTTTGTTATTGTTCATTAACTGAGTTTTATAATTGGATTGTTCTCACGCAAGTGAGAACATCTGTAAAACCCAGTATAAATAAATAAAATGTGTAGTGACACGGAATTCAAGAAAATTACCTACCACAACCACTTGTTTTGGAACTACTCAATAAAAGAAAAGATACTCATATTTTTTGGTTACTTCCAACACAAAACAATCCAATAGAAGAAAAGTTGCACACACAACTTGCGTAAATCACCTACTTCCCCCGCTCCCCGACCTTGCCTCTTTCTTTACCTTCCGAATTTAAGTAAACAGTGCAGCATGTGACGCGATTGCGGCCAAACACATACTAGGACGTGCCCTATGACCATCTCGTCGTCCGCTGGATGAAAGTTTAGTTATAACAAAAATTTTATTGTTAAGGTACGTACATTGAGGTACGGTCATGATTGAGGATATTCTTGGCGAATCTTCTACAATAGAAGCTCCGGTTCCATCAAGTCAAATGTGCGTAAAATTTGCTACCTGTGTCCATCCAAGGCCAGGAGGATGATGAGCAAACACTGTTGCACCAGATGTAGAAAGGCTATTTGTGGTCCACAATGTTGACATTTATGGTCACTGTGTAGACTGATATTTTGATATTAATTTGTTCATTATAAACCTTCCTTTTGTTACATGTAACAAGTTCCAATCAAGTAAATATTTTTGATTTATTTCTAGTGTTTTATTGCGTAGTCCACTCGACGCAAGTGTAGTTACAATGAAACAATGAAAACAGTTTAGTTATCTAGGGTTAAATAAAATTAAATGAGGAAAAATCAACTCATGAAAAACAAAGTTTTTTTACTAAAATATGTATATCTATTTTCAAATTTTGGCCTAGTAGCGCCATCTCTTAGGCCAGTTAATGCCCAATTTCAAAGAGAAAAAAAAATGGTTTGACTGAGGTTTGAACTTTCCTCCACCCAAGGAGTGGAGTCAACACCGCTAATACATAAACCAAATCCTAATTGGATAGTACAGACATTTATTTCGTACATTAATCAAATTTCATCCAATTTCAGAAAAATGCATCTGCATGTGTGCCACTAAAAGTTGATAAAATGAATTGTCATTGACAACAAGTTTGTCTGTCGAGTTAATTTCTACTTCCAAGATTCCATTTCAAACGTAAAATATTTAATTCATTCAATCATTCAAGAAAACAAAATTGATATTCAAATATATGTATTTAAAAATAAACAATCATTGAGATCAAATTATAAACATATTTTTTATTAAATAATCACAATAGTTGTACATCCATAATTCATGAAGTTTATTTTGATAATGTTTTCAGAAAATATTTTACACAATTTAAAACAGTTTGGAAATTAATTAAGAATGCAGTATAATAGTATTGTAATACCCATTTATTTATACGTGACCAGCAAAGGACCGAAATTAGCAGCCTAGCAGAAATAGAAGAAGAGGAAGGGTTTCCGTTTGTAATGGAACGGCAGTTCCGCCGAGCTGGGGAAAAAGCACAAACAGAACCGAACTGCTAGTTACGTCAACTTGTATTTGAATCATGAATAAACAATTATTTATAGATTACAGACTATTATTTCATATTCTCCTTCATAACTAGACATTTAATGTTACAGTACATTAATTCTAATAGGTCATAAGTCAACTTTACAGGAGAAGGAATAAACTGTTCAATCATAATCTTAAGTTAGCAAAAGAAATGCTATATATTAGAATTAAGGTAACTTATTAAACTTATGCACACGGATTTATTTGATTCCTATAGTGTTTTACAAAACTTACTTTTCAAAATTCTGGAAAGCTCGAAGCAGATGGCGCTAGTGTGTTATCAGATAATGAGTTTATATATTTATAAAAATAGTGTGTTCCTTTTAAGAAGTTTGATTTTTTCAGTTTCTTGGAGACTGAATTTGAAAAATGGCCCAATTTATCTCAAATGTAAGTTTTCCCACTTAAGAAGTTTTTTTTTAGTCCCTAAGAGATCACTGTAATATCATCAGTAGTTTCCCCAGAATAGTTACTTATAATTTAGAGAAATGATTTTTTAATTGTTCCTATCGGCAATGGCCGTCGCACAAGAGGTTAAATATTTGGTGGTAAAGGAATTACAATATTAATTGAGCAATAAAAATTCAAGTGTTGCTTATATACTCAACTTATTTAAGTAATTATTGTTTTCATATTAAATTATGTGAGGTGTGCAAAAGAAAAGAGAGCAATCTCCATTTCGGCCAGATTGCTATGTTTGCCTTTGAAATGACATGCAGATTGCTGTCTTTGCTTTTACTTGCAATCTTATATACACATATTGTATACATGTAAATTACGTACAATATAATAATAATAATAATTGTTTATTCCAGAATGTATGCAGGGGTAGTGCAATGCAATACATTCCATATTAAAAAATAACAAAAGAAAATACACAAATAATAACATTAGGTAAAAAGTAAATAACAATACATAAATAAAAATTTAAAAAACAAGCATGAAGAATACGAAATATGAAACTGAAAAAATATATATATATAATATGTGTATGTCATATTGTACGTAAAAGCAAAGATAGCAATCTCCACGTCATTTCAAAAGCAAACATAGCAATCTAGCTGGAATGGAGATTGCTGCCTTTGCTTTTACACACCTCATGTATATAACACATACTTTTTACAGAATAAAATGAGAAACAAGTTTTGCTGTTTAATTTCAGATTTTCAGGTGCAATTGGAGAAGTCCACATGACTTGCCAAGGTACCAAGGAATCAAGGAGTTGATATAATATTACCTAACATCTAATACAAGGGCCTTCAGGTTTTCTATCATCTGACCAATTGAACAAATCAAAAATCAATTATTACAATAAAATTATTGTATTATTATGAAATAGACACCAATGAGAAATACAACTAAATTTATAATAATATATTGTTTTTATTGCTACTTGACACAACACAATATTGCAAAGGACTTGCAGCTGCCTTAAAAGCACAAAACCAAATAAAAACTAAAATACTTGCAGAAAGAACTTCATAATACATAACATTATTAAATTTGATTACTTTAAATAAAATTTAATAAATAAAGTGGAGTTCCACGAATTAAAAACAATAGCAATAAAAAAATTACTTTTAGTCATACATCAAAATAAAGTTGTTCTCAAACATGATAAATTCTTAAATATTATTCAAGAAAAAGATTATATTAATAAATCTAAACGAAAATATGAAAAAGAACAAAACACAGAAATATTTAATAAATAAAAAGGTAACGGTAACATATTTTTCTCTCTCATATTTCAAATTCGGAATTAACTTAAAAATAAGGGGTCCAAATGGCCGAGTTAGTTAAGGCGTTTGTCCTGGTAAGTTAAGGGTTCCTGGGTTCAAGTCCAACTAGGACAGCTAACCTTTTATTATTCTGTGTCTTGTTCTTTTTCATATTTTTGTTTAGATTTATTAGTACATAATATCTTCTTCTTTACTTAACTATAAAAAAAGTTGTTCCAATAAAAATTTAATTTCTTAACCTCTTGAATGTCGGTTGACGTTTGGTCACATGATGGCCATATACCATAGAAAATCAATATCAGAGCATTCCAAGAGGCTACATTACTGAAAAAAAAACCAATGTCTGGAATGACATGGGTGCAAGCGATTCTGACATTGTCTTTATACAGTTTCTATACATAAGGGTTAAAGGTTTCTTTCCTATTATTTTTCCTTAAAACCACAATATTATTCATTACATATATGAATGTAATACGAATACAAACCTAAAATTACATATATGAATGTAATACAAATACAAACCGAAAATAAAATTCATGTAGGTACATGTGAATTTAATCACGCGGCAAGTTTTAAAAAAACTAATTAAAGGACTTGCAAAAAAAGGTTATTATATATAATAAAATCATGCCTTATAGCTCTTTTTTGGCTTTTCGGTATGGCGGCCATTTATAATTTGTTATGGCTGTTAAGATTTAAAATTAAAATAAAAATGGTAACCCAATGGAAGATTCCAATTTTATGAAAATGGAATTGCCCTGGTGCCAGAATTCATAAAAACTCTTTACGCAAAGATTTTTTCTTTCAAAATTTGTGGAAAAAAAGTTCTCATTTATTGGAATAGAGGGCCCCATTCAAATGGTAATTTATTTGTGGGACGTAAACTATGGAAGTTTAAATAAGATATGTTCCACAAATTGCAATTCTGTCAATGAGCGTAATTTCCGATGATTCCAGTGGAAATCATTTAGGTAGCTACTGTACCAGTCTTTTCCTCTTAGGATCAAATAATTAAGCAACAAATCTTAGATTTAAAGTACCGCCCAAACTATCTATGTAGTATCACATTTACTTATTCTAATGGAAAAATTATAATAACCCAAATGGACGATTTATATAGCTGAAAGATTAACATTGCTTAACTGTTAATTTTCCAAATATTATACTGCGTACAAATCACAGTCAACATAATTGAGAAATATAGACCTCCAGTGCAGTGCATAACATAACAAAAGGCATGCATATTACCTCCGAGCTTAGAACAAGAACACAAAAAATGTGATGCGGGTGTGTTTCATGATTCTAAAGTCTGACCACTCTTCGCTTAAATTTCCAGTTCAGAATTTGATCCCTCAGTACATATTCAGTAAATGCAGTGTAAAAAAGACGCAACATTGATTAGCTGTCTCAATCTAATAGCCAAAATTATTATGTCAGTGGCAATTGGTTTTTATTTAAAGGTATGTGTATTATCTATTAAGTGACAAAAGGCATCATAGAAATCATCACATCCCATAGAAAGGTGTCGTAAGTAAAAAAAAAGTAAATTTTACAGGAGAACGAAAACAATGATGAAAAAGCGGTCCCGTCAAAAAGAGATACTAGCGACATCTTGCGGTGACGGAATGATTTAACTTAAATACGGTTTACGTGGGGACATGGATAATCACAATCACTTTATTTTTCAGAGATAAAACGTAAAATAGAAAATTTTGACTTACAACACGTGGGATGTGCGATATCAATTCATTTACCCTTTTTCCAAAGTTCATTTTGTCACATTACAGTGCACTTATGTTATAACGATTTATACCTATACCAGTTATCTGAATAAAAAGAAAACAATTTTTAAGAAACCGTATTTGGCCAAGGTTTACAAAGAACTTTTGCAGTTTTTTTTACACTGATTGTCCATTGTATGCATTGCATCACAGTATATTACAGTGTGGGGGGCATAGTTCACAGTGTAATGAGTGTCAGAAGGGACTCGGCTACTTGGAGGAGGACAGCCCGGCCCTGTTGAGTTGCGCCAGCTGATTGGCCAAGCAATCCTCCTTAACTCGGCGCTTCAACCCCAGACTTCGCTTTTCCGTGTAATTTTTCAAAAAACTGTCTAAATCCATGTTACCGGCCAAAAATTCTTTGGCAATATTCTCCGCTTCTTTGTCGGCTTGGGTTGCCAGGTTATGCAGGGATTCCTAAAATTATATGAAGTATGAGGTTAAAAGCTTTTATGTATAAACAATAATGTATGATTATCAGATGTCAACATTAAAAACACCTCCACATCTAAAATCTCACAAAATTTTATATAAATGCTATAAATTAAAATTTTCAGTTATTTTTTACATTATTAACCACTCGACCGCTTTTTGCCACAACATGGCACTATTTCCAAAACCACAGATTGCTTTGCTGCCAAAATATGGCAAATCTTTAGATTATTTAAAAAGTTTTAAAGTTAACGATTTTATAAATCCTACGAATATGTGATAATAGACAAAAGACAGGTGAATTCATTGGCTAAATAGAACTATAATCAGTTTGTATATCTCCATATTCAAATTCGGAAGTATGATTTTTTTAATGTGGGTGGAAAAATTTCCTTTTGCAATCCGAGAAAAAAAGTTTTAAATTGCTCTGTGCTCCAGTATTTAAGTTCCATATATCCCGTTTTAAACGAGACCATCTTGTTTTTCGGTACCTAGATTCTAGTTGTGCTGTCAGTCTCAGCTGTCAAAGCCATATTGCTCTGAGATTTATAATCATGCCAAGATTTTCACTCTCCTTCTAATATTAGGTAAAATTAAAATAATTATTTTCTTACAAAAATGTAAACAATAAGTATTATTATTTTTGACATATAAACCCTTTGAAAAAAAAAGTGTGATGATGAAAAACATGACTTGACATGACTGAGAAAGAATGTGTTGACTTGACATGACTGAGAAAGGATATGTTGACTTGACATAACTGAGAAAGGGTATGTTGACTTGACATGACTGAGAAAAGATAAGTTGACTTGACATGACTGAGAAAGGATATGTTGACTTGACATGACTGAGAAAGGATATGTTGGCTTGACATGACTGAGAAAGGATATGTTGACTTGACATGACTGAGAAAGGATATGTTGACTTGACTGACTGAGAAAGGATATGTTGACTTGACTGACTGAGAAAGGATATGTTGACCTGACTTTACTGAGAAAAACTGTTTGGTAGTTTATCACTACCAAAGTTAGAAAATAATTCTTTTAAGAGGTAAAACTATTTATTTACTGCGGAATATGTCCATTTAGCATTGTTCAATTTTGTATTGTTCTGGAAGGCATTGATGATGAAAAAATACAAAGATAAGACGAATGTCCATTTAGCATTGTTCAATTTTGTATTGTTCTGGAAGGCATTAATGATGAAAAAATACAAAGATAAGACGAAGAAATAAGTGTATAAATGGAATTCCACCACGAATTATCAGTTTCAAAAATAGAAAAAAAAAAAAAAAAAAAAAGGAAAAAAAAAAAAGAAGAAATAAGGATTAAAATTTATTAACTGTTCATTTTCATACCACAATGGCTTTGGGAGTGTAGGCTTGGGTTAGCTTCTTATGTTGAAAATATTTTTCTTCAAATCTCTTTTTCAACTGTGACACCTGATCGATGCGTTGGTTTACTGCTTCTTTCTTCTTAGCAATTTCTATGGCTTTTTCCAAATTTTCTTCTGCAAATTAAATAAAATAGAGTAATTATTTTCAAATCTTTGTTAATAACTCAAGTCCGGGGCATACGTCATTCCTATGTCTACCTACGTTAAATTGTCGTGAAAACAAGTTTATGTGCCCAAGTGGTTAAATCCGTAACGCTTCTAATATTGATTTAGAAAACACAAAATTGATAGTATGTCTTTCAATGTCATTTTGTATTTTCAACATCATTATAACAAAGATCTGCATGCAGATTCATCAACAAAAAAACGAGTGTGCTTTAGACCACAGGACTGACGAAACACTTCACGATACAGCCCGTTCGCCTCGCCCGTAACACATTACACTTTTCATAACGCATTCGCCAGCTTACCCCCCCAAGTCAAGCGTGCGTAAAGAAGTTTTACTTCAAAAAGCCTGTGTAGACAATATCAACTAGCAGTATGCAATGAAACTCACTTAAGAAGCTCCCACTTAAGAAGTTTTCATGTTTAAGAAGTTTGGTTTTTTCGGTCCATTGAAGACTGAATTAAACGGTGTTGGGAAGAGAAAACACCACGCTTTATATTCAAATCTAAAAGTTAACCCCAAAAGAACTAAAATATACACCTTTATTAACCGCTTGTTTTCATGACAATTTAACATAGGTAGACATAGGAATGACGTATGCCCCGGACCTGAGTTATTAAACCAAAATTTCTATCGTCAATTTTAAAAAAAATTATAAAACTTTTAAAATTAATTATTCTTACATGAAACTACAAATAAGTGAAGGGATGATAAAGTTTATAATACATTTGTGTATATGATTTTCAAAAAAATACAAATATTCGACTTTGTCTGTGACATTGCATAAAGTACACAAAATGTTTTACAATATCATTTTCAAAGTATATGCAAAGTTGAGATGAGTACTGGTTTTCAATAAGGTTTTTATGATAAAAAATATGGATTTGGTAACATTAACCAAGTTAAGTGAAATGACGAGCTTTATTGAGAGCCAAAGTGGAATAAACAAAATAATATGTGAATATAGACAGCAGATAATTTGAGTAAAACATTATGAACATACTGGCGAGAATTTCAATATCTTCCATGGCCTTATTTAAAATGTTTTCCATTTCTGTGGATGCCGGCAAACCTTCGATGTACTTGTCCATGTATTCCGGGTGTTTGTACATAAGCTCCAGTTCTTCATATGACAGATTGTCAAAACCAGGGACAGAGGAACCTAAAGTGGGAAAAGGGATTAAATGAATATTAGCAAATCTGATGTAAAAAATGTTGGTGCGATGAGTGACAATTAAAAAAAAAGAGATTTATGATAAGACGAGGAACTAATAGTTGGTTATAATTTATTTTTTTAAATTGTAACGGTGGGACATTCAAGAAGTTATATTTATTCAAATCAACTGTCTGAATGAAACATATTGGTTGGACAAATTGAAAACTTTGTAAAGGGTGGCTTATCAGGTAAGCCGCATTTAAATTTACCCACCATTTGAGGGGTATAGAAGCAAAACTGCCACCATCCACACTTTGACCTTTTTGACTTAAGTGAAAATGCGGGTGCCAAGAACTTTGAACAATAGGTATTTTATAAAACAGTTTCTGTCCTGTCATTGTTAACCCCACGTTCCAGAGTAGTAGATACTTGCAGTAGTGCCCTGGTGTAAAGCCGCCATTCTGAATCGAAATATTGCTTTAATTGGCTTTTAGCCATGTCTGGTGACCAAATCTCAATAACTAGTTACTTCCCCACCTTCCTCTTCTCTATCTACTTTCCCTCTCCACTACTTTCAGACTCACACAACATACCCTGATCGGGAATGCCATAGTCTTAGTGGCTCCAGCGGTTGGGAGAGGTTATGATTCTTGAAAAGGTGCACAATGCTAAAACATGTTGACGTTAAACAGCCTCTAATGCAAAGTTAGCCATTTACTTTTTTATATTGGTACTTCTCTATTGTTATATTGGGACGGTCGAAATTAGCCAATCGAATCCTACAGTGTCCACACACTTAATAATAATAATAATTGGATAATTTGTATAGTATAATTGAGGGCCTTAGATGCAAAAACGCCACTCTCTAAAAGTACTGTTTTCTGTAAATGACAAAAAACCGATCAAAGAATGCTTCGCATTTTTCGTGTGATTTTTTAGTAAAATCTTAAAAAGTATAATTCAAAGTGAAATATTATAATAAAAAATGTTGTAATAATGTGTTCATTGGTCATGTTGAATTTATTTTGAATTCAGGCTTGTGATTGGCTTTTGTGGAGAAAGGTTATTTTGCTTGTTAATCGCTGTGGAGAGTGGTGATTTTCATCCAAACCCTATTTTCGTTTCAATTTTTCCATGATTTGTGGTTGATTTTTCTAAGGATCTCAAACACCATCTTGTAGCTACGGACATTGCGCATAGATTGGCATTTATAACTCAATTTCGTCATTTATGGAGAGTGGCGTTTTTGCTTTTAAGCCCCACAATTATTGTATTGTAATTGTATCCTGACCAGTATATAATATCTTTGTATTGTAATTGTATAGCACCGTTTTTGTGAGAAATCACCTTAAGTATGACATGTTCATTGGGACAGTCGAAATTAATCAATCGAATCCTACACAATGTCTTCATACTTATGACACATTCATTGGGACAGTCGAAATTAGTCAACAGTGAATCCTAGAATGTCTTCATACTTATATGAGTATGATTTAAAATTCACAGAGCAGAAAGTATTAGATTAGGTAAATTCATATATTGGATAGTCTTGAACTGTCATGCATCATGCTATTATAAATGATGACAGACATTGCAAGGGCATCCACAATGATGTTTCACCTGAGAAGAGTGCTGGGGCAAGGGGGACGGCCGCTTGGGTCGATGTGGCGTTGTCTTCCACAGATGCTGCCATCAGGAGGGGTGGCGGGGTGCGCTTGAAGTCTCGAATTATTGCCTGAACCACCCTCCCTAAATCTGAGTGGGTTGTGAACTGAAAAAAAAAAAAAAAAAAATATATATATATATATAGAAGATCGCATTGTGTAACCGATCGAAATTAGGGTGTGAAGGGATCCAGAAACATTCAATATCAATTTTCAATGTGCTTATGTCATTGTCAATGTTCTTACTTCAACGTGTTTACGTAATTGTCAATGTGCTTGTGCCACTGGCAATGTGCTTACTTATGACATTGACAATGTGCTTACTTACGACTTTGACAAAGTGTTTACACGCCTTTGATAATGTGCTTACTTATGCCATTGACAATATGCATTAAAGTGAGATTGATGGAACTTCAATATTTCACAACATTTTGCCCCACTTGCTGTGGGGCCAAAAGGCTTCGTTTTAAAAGAACTGGAGTTCTAGAAGCAGGTCCCGGGTCCGAGTTCTTAGGTGTGGACTGAGTACTGGATGCTGTTGCGGCTCAATGAGTTGGGACGCACGGGTTCGGCCAAGAACTTGGAGCCAGACCCGGAACCAAAATGGAACCCGCATAGGAACTCGCAGTCGGACCCAGTTAGAACCCACACAAGAATTCAGAGACAGAGCCAGACAACAGCCCGCACGCGGACTCGGACCCGTCACCCATCGCACCCGAGTCGCAAGTTTTGCAATGTACATTTTGGCAAAGTTCAACAAAATCCATTAGTGTCGTGAAGTGATCCAGCACGAATAATACATGGCCGTAACGATAGCATTAGAGTAAAAATTCCAATGGGTGATAATTTTAGCACATGAGTAAACACTAATAAATAAAATATAGTAATGGAAATTTTTAATTGTCATTGAGAATTTCTCGTTTTATAACCTCCATCAAATGAAACTCAGTCGAGGGTAATTATTTTAATAGTGATGATCATGCTTATCTTCTGGTGGACTTGAAGAAAGAACATTATTTTTAAATGTCTGATAAGGCCGAAAATTCATTACTTTAATTGCAAGTTTCACATTCCAGAATGTGTGATGAGGACTGATAGTGTCATATGATACTGTAGCATCATCTTTACAGTAGTAGTGGAGTCCGGGAGCAGGTTCTCTTGGAGTAGTCGATTTGAAAAAGGAGTAGAAGTAGGATCCGCTTCCCGCAAAGAACCCGAGTCAAAGAGCACGGACCAGCTCAACCGACACATCGCTGGTGAAAATCTTTCGATTTTACTATGAAAATCGTGATACAATGCAATTATAAGTAAAAACAAAATCTCGTTCTGCATTGAAACTGAATTCTAAAAGATTGATAGATAGCAATTGATAACGATAGTCAATCGCACAGCGAAACAATAATTTTTCTGGGTTAATGGCACTTGTCTATGCGCTTAATCAAAATTCTTATATTTATTTTTAAGCTAATGAGTTAAACCTCAAATTATAATATTTTAATTAATGAAGATAATGTTAGCAAATGTCAATCCAAAATCCGAAACAGAAAAATCAGAAAAAGATACGGATACATCTTGGCCCGGATTGCCAGAGGTCCTGGGTTCGTGTCCCAGATGTATCCGTATCTTTTTCTGATTTTTCTGTTTCGTATTTTCGATTGACGTTCGCTAATATTATCTTCATTAATTAAAACATCAAAATACTTATCATTGTGCCATCAATAGGAAATTTCAAATGACAATCGCTTCAATTGACTCTTTAAACGGTATATTACAATAGCATCAATGACGTAAATTAACGTAACTATTGACAATCGATATTGATGACCTCCAGGCCGCTTTGCAATGGGAAAAATACTTAAATTGATAAAAGAGTTAAGTAGTTTATATATTTAAACGATATGTCAAGTACATAAAGTTTGCAAAAAAGAACCAAATAAATACAAGATTGTAAAAGGAAAAACATTGCCACATTTCATTTGTTAAGAATTATTAGAAATATTATTAACAGTTAATAGATTGAAAATGTAGACGGATGTACAGATAAAGGAGTGTAAGATGAACAAGCAAGTAAATCGAAGATATCTGGGACGATTCAGGAAAATTATTTATAAGAGTTGTTAAGAGTCATTATAACAGAAGAGCATGCATGAGATATGATGCGATTTATAAATGTGAATGCAGCAAGGATTGTATGACGAGGCAGAGTTTTAAGGTGATTAATGCTCTTTGAATTATTGTAAGTTTGTTGTCAATTATTATAGCTAAAAAAAGTCACTTACATTGAGCAGACCAGGAGCCCCGACAATATCTCTAGTGTTTGGTGTAATCCATGGGTGGGACACCATGGGGTTGACACGTAAGATGGGCTTTTCATTGGGGAAGTCAGGTCCCAGCACAACTTCGATACGAATCTGATTGTCCCCTGAAGTGAATTCTACTTCAAATTCACTGTTCTCAGTGACCTCCACAACACTGAAACATTAAGCATGGACATTGCATTAATAGCCGTCATTACATTCCGTCTGGGGTCATTAATAAAATTCTTTAAACATACAAATATATTTACCAGTCATTGAAGATCTTCAGTGTATCTATTTGACGTTTACGATCTCGGGATTCCATGTTGTTGTAAGTCCATACCATTATTACAAGTCCGAGAGTTCATAAACTTGTGAATTTCAAAGAAGTTTGTAAATTAATGAAGTAACAAATAACTAATTTCTCACAACACGACCACACGAACCGAAAACAGTTTCACAAAAGTCATACTTTGTCAAACGTCAAAAAGTCATTTATATATCCATAGACACAGCCATAAATGAACCAATCACGACACAGCACACACCATAGACAGGTAACACGTACAAGATTGACGAGATGCTAGATTATAACTTCGTACCTACCCAATTCATTATTTTAAAATTAAAAAATATTAAATCTTTCCCTTCCCGCACGACTCACGACAACAAGGCTGACAAAGGTCTGTCCTGAGAAAAGGAGCTTTAAAATATCTTTCTTTAGAGCTCATTTTTTGAGAATAGCGAATTGTCAAATGGAAACCTCTTGTCCCGAGACAAAAAATCGACAAGTCGTAAAATATTTGAATTCCTCTAAATAAAATGAAGAACATTTTTCAATATGAAAACGGTGTATTTACCTAACCGTCGCACTTTCAGTAGCCACAGATTTTGCAACATTACACTTCTTTTCATAAAAACATTTTTTTTTGTATTACGGATTGAAAAATCCTATTACAATACACATGACATATACATAACTTTACATAAATAAAATAAAATTTTACAATAATATATCTTTTACAGTTCTTGTCTAAAATTACTCTTGAAACCTTCAAGGCTAATGTTGAAGATGTCAAGAGACCTGAAGATATCATTTAGCAGCACCATACCTCTTGTCATGCTATGCTGGGCCAAAACGTCCGTTCTGTAATGTGGAATACAGAGCAAGTCGTGGTGGCGACCCTGGCGGTAGTTGTTCGGTACAAATAATTTGTAGCATGCCAAGAGGTATGGGCTGTCAATGAAAGAGTATATAATTTTAAAATCCGTTACTGAAAGGGTCCCATTCCTTCTAGATTGGATACTTTCGTAGTGCGTTTAATAGAGCAAATCCATGTGATGCATAAATCGCGGGTATTCGCTAATATTATAAATGCGAAAGTTTGTATGGATGTATGTGTGTTTGTTATTCTTTCACGCAAAAACTACTGAATGGATTTTAATGAAACTTTTTTATAATATAGTTCATACATCAGAATAACATATGGGCTATAATTTATAGAGCTAGCTATATTCCGTATATAAAAAATAATTATTATTTACGGTTTAATATAAAATGTCAAAATTTGAGAATGATATTTTGCAAAACCATGATTGTTAAATCAAAATTCTATATTAGAAAATATTTAAATTAGTGAATTCATTTGAAGTACTCGCCTAATACTTTGAATCGAATCAAGAATTATAGATATTTTAAGTAAATAGGTTAAAAATTTTGTTATATTCATAGATGGGACCTAGGAAAAGAAAATAGGCTACTCGAAGTACATCCTGCGGCTGCGCAGACGAAGTCGCGGGCAGAAGCTAGTTCTCATATAAAGATACCTTAGAATTTTTTTTTTGAATTTGCTCCAATAATTATTCTATTTATTTTTTTTACTCACATCAGAAGAGACAGTAAAAAATGCAATTAAATTCCATTTTTATTCAAAGTAAAAATTTCCCTTAAAATGGTTTTTTTAAATAAGGATTGACGTTTGCGAAAGTTTTGTTTCAATTAATTTGCATAAATTATTTAATATTTTTAACATTATCTCCACATAGGAGACCCTAAGGAAAAAAGTCATCTTTGGAGGAGATTTATAGGGAAAGGAAGGAGAGTTAGTACTGGGTCAATGTGTTCAGGAGTGTCGAACTTATTTCACTCCGGTAAAAGGCCATGGGTCGAGAGATTAAGGCTGGGGAGGTCTAGGTTAGGTCTCCCTCAACCAGTCTCTTCCAATCCATATCCATGAGATAAAATGTACGTAAGAGTCTTTTTTGTATTCACCTACACTTCTTGTTAAAGATAAACAGTGAAAATAAAACACCATTGATTTTTTTTCTAAGTAGTATAAAATTTATTTAAAATATTGTCGAAATAATATATTATTCTATAGAGTCCTTTTTATGAAAAAAATTACAACAATCACAATAATTTAATTAATTTTGTTCTAAGTAAATACCATTTATACAAAACATTCAAAATAAGGCAAATGTGTGGCGGTTTTGTACTAATTTATAAATATTTGATCTCATCCATTCCCCGTGAAGTCACCGTGAGACGTTCACAATCACTATGTACTTTAATACTTTTTAACCTCGAGCCAATAATACGGTTCCATGATAACTCAGAATCAACTCAACTCAACACCTCTAAGGCGCTCCGCTGACGAGGCAACTGAAAACCAACTAAAACCGGCTGTTTTCTCTGTCTTGATTGGTCAAAAAGCTTGTTTAACCATAGATGAAGAACAATCAGTTGACAGTTGGCAACTAGCAACGGCCGGCCAGGGCAATCAGCAGTGCAAGTTGCAAGTCACCGCTTGCGTTACCATTGACAACGGGTGTTTGAGTGATTGTGTAGTGTGCGGGCCATCACATTGTCATACAAAGACAGTTGGCAGTTGAGAGTTTTCAGTTGCCTCAGTGGGCGGAGGCGCTACCATTAACCTGTTGAAAGCCAGCATAGAAAAAATATATTTTTTCAATACAAAGTAAAATATTTGACAGTTCTCACCTTTCTTACGAATTCAATTTTTATAACATTTATTTTGTGATATATTACAAAAATTACATCAAAATAATGTAGATAAAACGAACTTCCTAATAATCACTCAAATCTATGCTTTCCACGATGGATTTGTGTCTAAAACAATGAAAAAATATAGACTTCGAATACGACTCTATTCATATTATCAAGCGGCAGCCATTTTGTCCGCCACCTTTGATGCCCCGCGTGTCATTGGGAATTAATATGAATTATTCAGAGTGGCTAAATGCTATCCAGTAATTCGTTATGTCAAGAACGAGAATGGCCCAACCGATTCTGACCTTGTTCTTCATACAATTTCTTTATACATAAGGGGCAAAATCGCTTCAAAAATCTGGACCCGTCGGGAGAACTGCGGCTAATTATAGGTTAAAAGCTTTGAAAAAAAATGAGTGCGTATAACCTTTACGCGCCGTTGAAGTAAAACTTATTTGGCTGTTGTGGCAGGTATTACTAAAACGTTACAAATACTAATACTTATTTTTAAAGGGTTCTCGCCTTCGCTAGAATATTATTATTATTTTCCGAAACTTGAATGAAAAATCAGGAGCGAATCTATATTCATAATTTTTATTGCATTTCTCAATAAAAGCGACTGAACTAAACAGCCGGTGGTGTAGCTGTGTATCAATCATCTATAGACATTCATCTCGAAGGCGAAAACCCTTTAAAAATAAAAAAACAAACACAGACGGCAGTAATTATACCTACATTGTAACTTCATTTCCGTTTTTAAAATGTTATTTCCGTCGTATCGCACCTAAAGAAGTTTTACTTTAAATTTTTATAAATAGCCCATAACCTAACCTAACGTATCCTATTCAACCGATTTTTATATATATTTTTTCATTACTTTCAAAGGAGGTCTTGAGTTGAATTCATTTTGAGTCATCCGGTAACCCAATAATACATAGTTTACGCTTTGATGGGCATTTTTGTACCACCTCCGAATCTAGTCAGCTCTGCACAAAAGAGGCAATTAAACATATTAAAAAAACCTATTTCCAATATACATTTATGATACCCTATTAATTGACCTTGCAAAAAATATTTTCACATTTCATACACATATCACTAGGGACCTGAATATTTTGTATTAGCAATAATGCGATTCTTTTTTGTGAAATTCGTAATTTTTTTGCGAAAATCAGCTAACATTACATTATAAACACGTGAACTAACCTTTTGTATATAAATTCATTACGTTATAAACATACATAATTCAATATATAAAATATTAAAAACTTAACATCGATTTTGTTGCAATACAGCAATATTGGTGAAAATTCCACAAAAAATATTGCAAATTTTGTCAAATATAAGGCAAAGTTTTCAGGTCCCCACTTATCACACAAATACCTATTCATATCACATATATAACATAGTCATTATACTTTATATTACATATAGACGGCAGAAATGAAATCTCAAAATACAGGATGTAGTACATTTTTTTACAGTATGACATGTCGAAGTTAAACAATAATTAAATTGGTTACGTTTTTAGATTTTCACGGCCAAAAGCATTTTCGTTGTTTGTTTTTGGGGTGTCATGCCGTGTTGTGCTACCTCCTTCTTTAGCCGACGTTTCGGACAGCGTTGCAGTGTCCATCATCAGGGCAGATCCGGCAAATCCGTCGATGTGATCGACGGATCTGCCCTGATGATGGACACTGCAACGCTGTCCGAAACATCGGCTAAAGAAGGAGGTAGCACAACATGGCATGACACCCCAAAAACAAACAACGAAAATAATTAAATTAACTCATGAATTGGTCAAAAATATTTTTTATTTCCCAAAAGGGATTTAAGATTGTGTAAAAAAATTGATACAGTGAAACCCTCTTAAGAAGTTCTCGCTTAAGATGTTTTCCTGCTTAATAAGTTTGGTTTTTTCGGTCCCTTGAAGACCAAATGGCCCAATTTTTCCCACTTATAAGGTTTTCCCGCCTAAGAAGTTTTTTTTTTCCGGTCCCTTGGAAAACTTCTTAAGAGGGTTTCACTGTATATTGATTTAATATATATGTAATTTTGTAACTGTGGGACCGAAAAACTAATCTAAGGTGTCGATTTTGACCAGGTGCCAATACATATCTAGAAAACTAAAGACATTTTACTGAAGTCATATTATGATATTCTGGTCCGTCATGAGTTGGCCCATCAGTCGCCCAAAAGAAAAGATTGACTTTTAGGACACCCTGAATACAATATAATATTCTATTATAATATATTTTAATTTGCTTCAGAGAATTAAAATTCATTTCACGTCTTCTTCTTCGATGGCGCTACAGCCCATATCGAGCTTTGGCCTCCCGCAACATTCGCCTCCAACTCCTCTTGTCCTCAGCAGTTGACTTCCAGTTTGTTACCTGGAGAAGCTGTGCCGCTTCCCCTCTTACCTCGTCTTCATTTCACTACTTTAACTAAAATACATATTATAATCAAGTTACGTATAGTTATTACATCAGTAAATACATATTTATTATGTAAGAAATGACTAAAACCTATAAATGAAATGGTTTAAAATTTGGCACCACTGATATGATAAATTTAGTAAGAATTTGTCATTTAGGCTACAACTAAATAAATATATTATGAGAAATTTATTTGCATCATAAAACTTCTAGAAGATTGCACATTATTTCAAGTGGAAAAAATTACATAAATTATTGTAAAAAATTAGGTTAATGTAGCCCCTATTTAAGCCCTCTGAGTATAGACAAACAAGATATAGACAGGTCTTGTGGATGTTAAAAATGACACCAAAATTATTGGTTCCAAAAATTGGGTTACCAAAACATAAATAAAAAAATAAATTGCAATATTTATCAGTCTAAAGATTGCAAGAAGCAATGTTTTTTAAACTCTTTTGTTGGTCTGCAGGGACTAAATTTGTCTCCCAAGATATTATGCTTTTGAAGTGAAACGACGGGGAATAAGGAATTATTCGACCGAATTAAGGACACGCCATATCTAGAGTTGATATATTGATGCCTCTGGGTAATTAAATAAAAATTACTGGGGATCCAGTGCTTATAGTTGATAAATCCTTTCCTAGTGAATGCCGGTTCTATTTCTCTTCTCTGACCATAAAGAATGTTAACATTATTATGACATGTGGTAACTAACATTATTGGCATGGAATGAAAACAAAATACGTAATTCTCATGGGAATAAGTGGCAAGTGGCTCGAATGAAGGAAATCACAAGTAGTATGAATCTTCAGGTCATGGAGTAACAAGCTGCGGAGTCGGCAGCAAGTCACCGGGGAACTCGGCTTGCAGCAGACCTCTAACCAGTTGCAACATATTTTCTTTCGAGGCGCCAGCTATTGTGCATCCAAACCATGGCTTTTCTTTTGAACTGAAAAGAGAATGTAATAATTAGACATCGGATTATATGCACTCTACGTCAAATGACGTCATAGGACAACATTTAAAATGTGGCGCCATTTCTGGATATAACTGTTTTGGCAGGATATGTACGACCTATGCTGTTGAAGTAGGCATGTCCTTCATGTCTTCAAGACTCGGGTTTTTAAGCAAAATGGCGTCTTACTTTTTACAAATCTTTTCTGATATTGAATTAGGAAGGGAGTTGGCGAGTTCGATCATTGTTTCCAGTAATTTGTATTAAATAGAGGAAGGTTTTTTTGTTTACAATTTTTCTATGGCATCTGATAACTTGTGGAAATGTATTGAGATGAGTGCGATATTCTGTTTGATGGATGCGTCTTCAAATGCTAGCTTGCTTGACTGAAAGGCCTCAGAACTGTCAAATTGACCAGCGAAATATGCACTATTGGGAAAAAAGTCCAAAATATGCATTAACGCCGTAATTAGAGAGTTATATGCATTTGCATATGCAAATATGCAAATGCATATAATCCGATGTGTAGTAATAATTATAACAAATAGCTCGCCTACATAACATGATAACTTACCGAAGAGCTTTGTTGTACTTTGGAATAAAAGTTAGGGACCATTTGCAGTGTGGATTCCTTTTAGATTCGTGGCCGATATACCATCGGATATCTTGGATTTTCCATTTTCCCAATACCACAGTTGTCTGAAATTACAAAGAATATGGAGATTATTGCATGACATCTTAATTGTGCATCCAAATATTAATTTATTTAGGATTCCTCTGAATTTTAAAATGCATAGGATTAAGAAATCATACACACCGGTTTCTCCTTGAAGCAAGTAAGACTGCCATCAGTTAATTCAGTTTTGCACAAATTGAAGGATTTGTTTTTGTCGCTGGCGAATTTAATTTCCTGCTTGACCTTTACAGGACTATTTGGCAAAGGGATTCCTCGCACTGCTTCTACCTCTCGCAAGATCCGGTTCTCCTTCACAACGAGGTAGTTGTCCTTCCTGTCGCCATCATCCCAGTAACCCCACCTGAAACCAAAACAATAATTACTTACGAATTAAACAGACCACTATTCAGAAATGTTATGTTGCTTAAACTGACTTTAGCTTTCTTTTTACCAGATCTGAATATATACTTCCCCTTACCACATCTTTCTGTCTCACAACATTCCCCAAATTGGTTCCATGGTTCGTTAAGCCATGGTTCCATGGTTCTTTCGTGCCGTGGTTCCACTGCTTCGGCCAGTGGAAAAAATATTACAATTTTCATTCATAATCTACATATTTTTATGCATTATGTACCTACTTATGGTAAGGTCTTTTTTACATGTGAATAGTGATATGTTATTTTAGTTAGGTTTTTATAAATGTTTTGATTGTTTGTAAAAAATATTATCTATTGTTAACAACATATATTATTATCCACTCGAGTGATAGCTACCCAAATTTGTGTCGTTGTGGGTAGGTGATTTTTATAAATTAAAATGAATATATTTTAAACTTCCCGAAATCAGCCAAAATGTTTGTCAATCGCCAAACTTCGAATGCCAAAAGATGTCCCTAATGTCACTGTCATGGAAAACTCTAGATAAAGTTTTGTATCGTATGTGTAGTCTGGCATGCAGACGTCATTTTAAATAGTTTAGAAGTTAAACATCTGTTTGCATGTTATAAATAGAATTTTAATAATACCTGTGACTTTAGTCATTTCCAGTAGACCATTAATCGATGAATAAAATAATAGATAATATATTTAATATTGCCCCAAATAAGTATGAGTGCAATTTCGGTAACTAACATTATTTTTTTTATAAAACCTAAAAATATGGGATAAACTAAGAAATATAGGCGGATTCATTCATTTTCGTATTAATATTCGGCAGTATGATTATATATTTGAAAATTGGTACCCCTGTGTATGGTCACTATCCGCCACCAGAGCGGATGATCTTGTGTGTCGGCAATGAAGGGAACAACTTGATCTACTCCTCATCCACGGTTATTAATGGACATTCCAACAAGCAAAAACCTTACCGATTATTGTTATTTAATAAGTGTCTTTACTGGATATATGACTAATAATGTATTTACCTTAAAACAACATCAAAAAGCAACTCTGAATGGTGAAGGGGGCGTGACATGCTGTCATTACATATGACTTCTTCAACTTGTAACAAGTGCGCCTCCTGCCTCATCTTCTCCGATAGTTCGGTGCACACTTCCCCACTAGTTTTTCCAGGAGTTAACTGAAATGATATATACACTTTATTAACTTTAATCCACAGATGTATACATACAAACTCCTCTGAAAATTTGTTTAAATAATTTATTATCACCCTTTTTAAGGGCTTTTACATTATGAATAGTAAAAATTATACAGTATTTATTGTACAAAACTGAATTGCTTCTGTAACAACATTTTGTATTTGTATAGTGACCAATTGAAGATGTCTACTGAATTGTTATAATTACTTCCCTCCATATTCTGTCTATATCCTAGTATTCTGGGCAGAGAGGAATATTTTCAAAAATTTCGAAATAAATTGCCAAAATAAATAAAAATTTCATTTATTTGGCCAGTTGACTGCGTTGAATAATATTTGCATTCAGGCATTCTTTCAATGCCTGCATGCAAATTTACATAATTGTTGGTATAATATACATGGCGTATAGCTGTTATTTCTGACGGTTAATTATATAAATACATTTCTAGAACCAACCACAACATTGATACAGTTCCCAGCTTGTTTTTCCTTCAGGTAGATCCATACATGCAAGTCACCGGAGCGCTTCTGGATTGGATTGGTGACCAGTTGGCACTGCTTCAGAACTCTCAACATTTTTGATTCCTTCTCAATATCCTTTTCACTGGGCTGGTAAATGTCCATATAAAGTTCTATCATTTCTAATACCACTTCATTTTCTTTATGAACCCAAGTACCCTCGGAAGATTTCTGAAATGATAAATTTAAAAACATGTTTATATTCTACCTTTACAAAATACATACAGCCTTACTAATGAAAAAACTTAACGACCGTTAAACTGTATGTCTGTAGCACGTTGTGTAAAGTCTGTACATTTCGTTTTTCAAATTTTTACTAAAAAAAAAATGGTTTTGATCTGGCAATGTTGTATTTTACATGTTTAAATTGTTGTTTTCATTAACCGCTTGGGCACATAAGCTTGTTTTCACGACATTTAACGTAGGTAGACATATGCCCCGTACCTGAGTTATTAATATCCGCAATGTGGTGTTATGGTGCGCTGGCGCATTTGCTTTCCCGCTAGAAAGAAAATAACCGCAAATTCTGTCTCGAATGTGTGTTGTGATTGTGATGATGTTTTAGTTTATGATTTTTATCGTAATGACTAATTCACTCTTATATTCATGTAATCAATATATTTACTATTAATTGTGCTGTTTTTCGTCAGTTTTATTTAGGTTATAGCAAGATAATCGTGAATTGTAAATTGAACTGTCAGAAAGTGGTTTTATAGATTATATCAAGAATGAAATTTCATTTTAGTAATCTTTATTTTGTAAGAATTTCTTGAAAGTTATGTTTTTTGATAACTTAAATGATTAATACATGTTTTGGTAAACGTATCAAAGAAATGAACATCTTAAAATGTGCAAGCAATGCATTCAAATGTCATTTTATTAATTGTTAATTTTTGGGAAATAAAACCAAATTTCGAGATTAAAAAAAAAAAGTTATTGTATGAATGAAAAAAAAGTGAGGTGACAGTTTTATTTCAAATTCTTTAAATAAAATAAACGTGTTTTTTTTAATTTTGAATTTTTTCAAAGTTTTGATAGAAAGTGTTTTGGGTAAGCATTTTTTCATGTTTGAAGCTTAAAATACTGCAATCTGTAAACATTAAAGTATATTTCAAATATAAAAATCTAATAGGTAACTTTATCTAGTTTCTAAAATGGTATTTGGTTTTACAACATTTTCAAAAATAAGAAATATATAGAACATTTAAAGTACCTTGGAAAAATATCAAAATTTGTTGAAAAATTACGAATAAAACAAATATGAACAACAGATAAACTACCCTCTTTGGCCGTGTTAGCAATGTACATATCTTTCCATAAACAATTTTTTGTCAGTTTTTAATTGTTTGTTTGTACACGGTCGTTTAACAGTTGTTAAAAATTTTCAGAAAGTTTTTTAGTAAGGCTGATAATATGTAAATATGTTAAAAAATCTTATATATTATTATTATCTTTCACATGTGAACTTGTGAAGTCCTGTATACAGGGCGTTCTGTAACTGATTAACTAAAGTTTAGTAACATAAGTTTAAAAATTAATTAGAATAAATTTGTTAAATTTGTCAGTTGCAAGTTAAGATAATACTTTCAGCGATAATCAAGAGATGGCAGTAATCCGTTTCCAATGAAATTAGCTTTGATTTTTTAGCAGCTGTCATTTGCTTCCAGAGTGATTTTTGATAAATCTCTTGGCACTCCAAAACAAGATAGATTTCAATAATCCTAAGCCATATTATATAATACTTATACATAATGTTGCAAACTGTCTTTGAAAATATAGAGATGAAGTAAACAAAAACAATTATCTCTGTCTTCTCACTGGGTCGGTATCAGTAAGCAATCGACATAAACCGAATTTTCTGCGCGGGGTGTATGTCGATTACGATAAACGATGACTTAAAAATTATGTGTTTAAAGAAATACTTACTGGACTCATCATGAGTGTTGGTCCCCATACTGTTGCCAGATTAGTTGAATTCATACAATTTACATCGGACAGGGAAGAGATGAAATGGAGGTGGCCCAATAACTTCTTTAGAGTATTTTGGCTGATGGGGTTCAGATTTCTGATCAAATCTTGATAAGATTTTACTTTCTCTTCTTTGGGAAGATCTGCAAAAGATAAATAAGTCGTTAGTAATTTAAAACGGAAGACAAAAACGGAAGACACTTCCGTTTTTTGTTTAAAAAACAGAAAGACAAAAAATCGGATGACTATGCAGACGCTGCATGCAATGCTTTCTTGTAAGTGGGAGTGGGTGGGTTGAGGGGTCAGGGTGTAGTGAGGCTCATGCCGGAACGACAAGGCGGCAAGTGTGAACAGTTTCAAATCTATGAGCGAGCGAGTTATAACACGATTTTCATCCATCCTACAAAACTTGCCGGATCCGACTTTTAATTGTGCCGGACATAGCATATGAATAGCTCCATACATCGGGAGAGGAAGAGGGGACGGGCCCTTATTCTTGAAGACAAATGCTTACAACAATACACTACAGAGGCCAAAAGCAGAAGTAGGGAATTTCAGAAGTGGAAAGAAATCTTCCACTGAACGGAAAAACACTAGAAGTGCGATATACACCGATTTGAAATAAAACTGATTATTTAAATTTACATAAAAGCTTTCACTTGATTGTCTGCTTAAGAAAAAACTTAAATTCACATTCACAAGTGGTTAGTAGTTAAAATTGACATGTATTTATTTACCAGTCACAGAACAGAGGGCAGAATGCAGTGAGGGTGTGAGCAGCGACTCAGGCAAGTCTCGGAAGAACCTCTTGAGAGCGTTGGCGACGTCGTGTTCCGAATTAGTGCGAGCAGAGAGCTGCACGGCCCAAGCGTCTTTCCGGAAAGCCGCGAGCAAACTGCTCACCTCGGAACTGCTCCCGGCCTTTCGATAAATTCCCTCGCTCAGGCTGCCTGAAATGTCACAACAAGTTTAGTTGGATGACATAATACGTTTGTTATGTTTTATAATGTTATTTTGTTAGGTTACCTTGCGTGTAAATGAAGTTTATACATTTGTCTACAATTGTTGGTATATCATCTTTGTTCAACTGCTGGTGGTGTATGGAGGCCCCGTTGTTGCATGCCACGGCCTTGAGGATCCTGTGCCAAATCTGGAAGTAAGTAAAAATTAAAGAAAGACAATTAGCAAATTTATGGTAGAGATGAAAGGGGAAATCAGTCGTTAAAGTATTAACCGTAACCTTGCCGTCCGATCAACGACCAATTTTTTAAAAATTTGACCTAAAAAATTCCAACTTTGAACTTGACTTACTCATAAACGAAAGCATAAATCAAAGGGGTTATACCACAAAATCGATTCCAAATGTAATGTAGATTCACCAGTTACCAAATTGTACTACGAGTTTCCGGATACAGTGTGTTGTAAAGAAAATTGATGATATTTGAGTTTGAAAGGCAATGATCCCGAGGCAAATATTAAATAAATACTTTCAGCTTCAAAAATCGAACATTATAATCTCGTCTGTACTAGTATCTATACACATACTAGCTGACCCCGCCACGTGTTGCTGTGGCTAACGAAACACAAAGCCACCTACTGGATGGTTATGATAACCTAGATAAATAAATTAACTCACACCGCCATCTCTGCCAGAAACTTATAAAATTTAGAAATAGTTTCAAATCATTGTCCCATAACAAACATTTAGTGAAAATTTTATTCGCAATAATAAATATTGACGTCAATAATCTAGATAAAAAAACTATGTTATCTTTTAAGTTGAACCAAATCACACAGTAAGCCAAATTTCATCAGCTGCCCCTCCCACGGGTTGCTGTGGCTAACGAAACACAACGAAATCTACTGGAGTTTACCTAACCTAGATAAAACCAAGTGTAGTGTCAATAAATTAACCCACACCGCCATCTGTCAGAAAATTATGGAACTTACAAATAATTTTACCACAAAAAACATTTAATTCGCAATAATAAATATTGAGGCCAATAATCGAGATAAAAACTATCCTATCTTTTAGGTTGGACCAAATTACACAGAGTAAGCCAAATTTCATCAAAATCGGTTTCAGAAAGTAGTTTCAGAGTTCACTTCGGACGAACATTGTGACACGAGATTTTTATATATAAAGATATTTAAGATGGTTCCTTATTTACCCTTGTTTCCTTGGATGCTCCCATCCGTAAGTAGAGTGTTGAGTGGGGGAAGTCCAGCAGCAGACGTTGGCCTTCATTTCCACCCGTTTTCTTTTCTTCAGCCTCTTGCAGAACTACAAAAAGTGACCTATTTTTACAATATTTATAGATATTGAAACTATTAAATTGAGAGAGACAAAAAATTGCAAATAGTAACTGTAGGTGCATGATAAAGGTTCAGTTCAAACGCTCGCATCATAAACAAATATCCAAAAAAAATAACAATTTTTAATAATAAAGAGGTTTCTTTGTTTGTCCCGGACTTGTTCCTAAACCATTCATTTAATTGCGTTGAAACGGGAAACCCACAAAGGTTTCTGCATTTTTTATTTTATTTTATTTATTTATTCGCAAAGACAGTACAAAACCAATACATTGCAAAAGAAAAAACTTTTTTACAAAATAAGTACATTTAAATTTGGGCAGAAATTTTATACAGTTAAAATATTTCACGCTTAAAATCGTTGTAGGACATGTGGAAAATATCCATGTTCCCTGCAAGGCAGTTAATTAACCTAATTTTCCCAAACTTCTTTATATATAAATAATGGTGTGCTCTGGCGTTATGAAATTTGTATAATTTTTTTTACAATAATTGGATTTCGAGTTTAAAAAAAAAAGTGTATATTTCATAATTTCTTCAAACTTTGCAAAATCACTT
This sequence comes from Limnephilus auricula, assembly GCA_951813805.1. Classification (NCBI taxonomy): domain Eukaryota; kingdom Metazoa; phylum Arthropoda; class Insecta; order Trichoptera; family Limnephilidae; genus Limnephilus; species Limnephilus auricula. The sequence goes on from OX638391.1 coordinate 5,932,235, forward strand.
TGTGGCGTCATTTTGAATTAAATTAAACAAATAACTTTGTATAAAACCACTATTATATAATCAAATATTATATAATACTGGTTTAATACAAAGTTATTTGTTTAATTTAATTATATTTCATAAGTTTACCTACATGCCCTGGAAAGAATCTCAGATTTGTTATCTCCCGAAAGAAACCATTCATCTGTTCTGTATGAAATTACTAATGTTATCCAAAATGACCCTGGTAAAATAATTACATCTTGGCGATTCTTTCAAGGAAAAAGAAACAATCACGTCACTACAAATGCAACTACTAATGTTCTCAAAATTTGTCTTGACAGAATCGCCATTCCTTTCCATTGTAAGAATATGTACTAAAACACAATTTGGCTGTCCTGAAACGGGAATCCTTCCCAGTTGGACAGACAAAGGATCATCTTGGATTGTATGTTTGTATTATATAAATAAAAAATAAATAAATATATAGTTTAGCTGCAGGGAGGGGATGCGGGAGGAGGAGGGAAATCCGGAGGGGTATAAAGAAGTGGGCGCGGGAGGGGAACAGGGTCGCATGGGAAGGACAAAAAATAATGTGTATCCAAAACATTTCGATAAACAGAATTAAAACACAAACACTTCTTTGAGATTACAGCACATGACGGGTACTCGCTAGTTATTGATAAATGAAATACTATGTTTATGCATAATTGAATAATTGATTAATGTACAAAGCCTTTATAATCGCATGCAATATATTCAATCATTCAAAGTATTATCTTCATCTTTTCTATATCTGCATGTCTGTTAACCTCACAAGCTTATTTTAATAACAAAATAATAGTTTCATATAAATACATATGCTTACTCTATTGCGACTAGGAAATGAAATAATAAAAAGGTACACAGAATATACTATGGAACTGCATACATTCCATCTATTTATTATTTCTCCCTTCTTGTCATTTCCCACCCGTTCCCCTTCCGCCTCCTCTTCCTCTTCCCCTCCCGCGTTCCCTTTTCACCTTCCCACGTTCCCCCTCCCCTCTCCCGCTCTGCCCTTTTTCGCGAATCCCCCCCCCTTCCCTCACGCATTCCGCTTCCATCTTCTTCGCCTTCCCCTATCCCTCGTCCCCTCCTCATGCGAAGCCCCCTCCTTAATTCCCCAACCAACCCTCCCGCATACCCCTCCCCCCAGCCTTCTATTCCTACCGCCTAACTCCATAAAATACACCCATTTTTCCCACAACTCGAATGACCTATATAATTTTTTATGCAAATTTCATAATGCCAGAGTTCACCAGTATATATATATATATATATTTAGAAATATTCACGGACATGTTCACAACAATTTTAAAAAAAAGCAATAAATCGGATGAAATTTTAATCGCAATCGTGTGAATAGTATAGGAAATAATTTCATAATGCCAGAGCTCACCTATCACCATCCCGGGTATGCGCACATCATATTACCAAAGTTTCATCGCAATATCCGTGCATAAGGTACGAACACACAAACAAACAAACATTAATTTTTATATTATAGATAACATTGCCTCCATGCACCGATGCCTCCGATAATATAAAATACACAGATATAATCATCAATATATATTATTAAAATAAGTGTAAAATGTGCGTGCTGCTAAAACTGAGAAACGATTCCCGGTACGATCAAGGGAGTTATATGGTTTGGTAGCCTTCTAACCTCCATCCATGAAGAAGGTTCCCATTTTTACCTGAAGTGCGGGCTTTTGAAGATATAAGGGCTGGAAGTTTCGCCCTCTAGAAATTTCTAGAACAGTCCAGAACATTTGAGAGCATTCCAAAACATTCCAGAACATCCCGGAACATTCTGGAATGTTTGGGAATGGTCTGGAACATTCGGGAACACCCCAATCATAGGGAAACATTCCAGAACACTCTTGAATGTTGTGGAATGTTCTGGAACATTGTATCATTCAAAGCCTTTTTGTATGGGTGGGGGATGGAGGGCTACCACACAATCTCATATCAACTCCCTGAGCAAAGCCGGTTACCCCAGCTAGTATAGAACAACAAACATGCGCAGATATCTTTTTGAGGCTATCAAAAATATTTATAATTATCACATTCATCTAGCTATAGAGTGTTAATTTTAAACAAGTAATACGAGTTTTACATATTTTTATATTAAATTAACAATCTGTAGATAAGTGAATGTGTGATAAACATAATACAATAAACCGTTTCAGAATAAATAGTTTACATATTAGACAAAAAAGATAAAATCAGAGTGTAACCATTATTGAACATAGTATTATTGGCCAATTTCCAATAAAGAATGACGTGTTCTATTTCTCTCTTCCACGGTAAAGGAACAAATTAAGACCGATTTGTCACTTCCGCTATTTTTTTACTTTTTAAGAGTATTTTAGTGTTGAAATAATTTGAACAAACTCTGGCTGAAGTTGATTTTATTTATGATTAATTTAACACGCTCTACTTTCTCTAAATAAAAGTGTTTTTAGTCATGAAAAGTATTGAACATCAAGTGAAATAGAACAGTCTTCGTGTTTGCTAGCAAATTAAAAAAATTTAGAGCATTTTATTATCTTTTTTTTGCATTTCTTGGGCATTATCTATGTAACAATTTCTAGACATTTTGTTTTAAAGAGTTTTTTTTTTTTTTTAGTTTTACACTCTTCAAAACAAAATGTCATTTTATTATCAACATTTTTGTATCAATATCAGGTCGGCATAAAATTTTAGCTCTTTATACAAATTTGTTGATGACATAGTAAAATGCTGATTTCGACTGAGTTTTGTCACCTAAAAGTTTCAAGATAAAAATAGATATTTGGTATTGCACATTCGCAATTTTCATAATCGCAATGGTACAAAGACACCGCATTTAAGGCAAAAAGAAATTTATAGGAAACGGTGATTAGACATACCAACAAAACGTGCTTTCCGCAAATCCAGCGTTTGAACGTTCAAATCTTGGCTGGTGTAAAAATGTAGACTTCGCTCTTTTAGTAAAATCCATGCTGCGTCCCACGATCCACTGACTCCTTCCTGAAATTAAACACATTGGCAACTATTAAATAACTTAGAGAAAGCCTAATAATGGTGGGGAACCATTTTTTTTATAAGGGAAACAAAATTGGACAATTTAAAAATAATTGTATTAAAAAAAAAACAATAAAATTAAAAATAAATAGTTCAATACAAAAAAAAATATTATATTCTGAAATTCATAATCATTTTAAATCATAATGTATTAAAAGTTCTTAGAGGCCGGCAACTTGGTATCACATCTCAATATCAATACATAAGCACACACTTCACCACAATCGATTACACATATGCCCTCATGATGGACACTTAACGCTGTCCGAAATGTTGGCTAAAGAATGGCGTAGCACAAAAAGGCAATATATTAATTTTATCATTTCTGTGGAGACCAGATTGTCCACCGATTATGCTCAAAATTTAAAAATTATTTTTATATCCTCTGCCTCCGTGGTAAGATACTCGACTATGAATCCGGATGTCCTGGGTTGAAATCCCAGCATTCGCAAGTAAATTTTATTTCATTAATTTGTGTTGTTTGAAATATATAAATGTATGAAGAATGGTAAGGCTGTTGGTTTCGAAAATATTGCTGCCGAATACTTTAAAGGAGATAACCGAATTATTCTCAAATGGTTAAGCAAACTTTTTAACCAGTATTTAGAGGAAGGTTCATGTCATTAGATTGGAGAAGGACTGTAATCATACCATTATACAAAGGTCAAGGGTTACGCATGAAATGTGGGAATCATAGGGCTATTAGCCAGCTAAGTTCATCGGCAAGCTGTATGATAGAATATTGATTGAAAGGGTAAGATTTAAAACAAAGGATAAAAAATATGGAATGTGCAAGGTGCTTTAATGAGTGGACAGGGGTGCATGGACCAGATTATTTCATTGCATATGCTCACTGAGAAGTTTCTGGAAAAAAACTCTTTTGTGCCTTTAGATCTACAAAAAGAATATAACCTAGTCGACAGGAAAAAGCTGTGGAAAAATATGGCACGATCAAGTGAATCAGATACTTGAGTTGGGTGATGTCAAGAGTTAGAATAATAGAAGAGTATGTATGATTGTGAATGAGGCAAAGAGTTTGTGCCAAGACCTAATTTTTGGCGGTCCGTCTTCTCTGCCTATCCCTGCAGAGAAACGGCATGACGGTTAGTTAATTAGCTAGTTTGTTACAAAAATAGTAGCCGACAATGAAAGCACAGCAAAATTTGTTTGGTGTTCAATAGATGAAAGAAAATGCATTCCAAAATAATGATTATGTTGCTGCTTCAAGTGGAATGCAAATGGAATTTATGTATTCCTATTTTAGAATAGTTGGCTCAATGTGAAATCGAATTCTCGATGTGTGAACAAAATACATTTTCCGGAATGTGTATTTTGGAGAAAATAATATGTATTTGCTTTAACACGTTTAACCCATTAAACATCATTTTATTTATAGAAGAGATGAAAATATTATATAACTGAATACGATAATTTCTTTGAACCTTTAATAATAATAACGTAAAATTTGAATAGCGCAGTTTTGTGTTATTTCATTTCAAGTGCGCTGAATTTGACTACATTTTGCTTTTAGTAATGTTAATTTTCTTTTAAAATAAGTGTGCAGCGGTGTATGGGGTATTCTGTATTTACAGATTTATATGAATACATATGTATATTAACACACTTTATACAGGAAGGCTAGTTCTACCTTTTACGCCGCTCCTACTTGAAAGTCTGGAAAGGCATTTTCAAATATTTTTATATGAATATTGTATGGCAATCTCTCCGTAAGGGCCGCAACTATACGTATATGTAAAAAACATATAACAAATATATAAAAAACATATGCGATACAAGTCTTCCCCATCTTCTTATCTACTTGTCTTTTGTGTGGAATAATATTTTATCTAAACGAATCTTACATTTTGGCATTAGAGGTGCGCAAATTTTTGTTTTTTTTTTAATGATTTGTACCAAAGCGAAAACTTGTAATGTGATAAAATATGTACATTTTTTATACATAAAACGTCACTAAATGGAATAACACTCACTCTAACGGAGTCCTATTACAAATTAGGCTACAATTTTGAACAATACCTTTAAAGTTGTGCTGCGGTGATTATTACTACATAAAAAAATCATCCAATGTACATCATTTTCAAAGATATATTGGTTTAAAAAAAAATCCATTTTCTCAAACGGGTTCCTTATTTTCGCCCGCATGAAGTGTGTTAACACTTATTATTAAAACAAACAACATTCCTTAGGTTGCATAGATTTGATTATTAATGCAACAATTTAAAAAATATTTGGGACTCTTATGAGGTATTCAAGTAGTTATTATAATTATAAAATAACAATTTATCAGACTATGAGAATTCAAACAGAAGGCAGAATACGATGAATCATACAGTTGGTTATGGTCATTATAATTTGGGCTTACTGTGAGTGTTGTTCACAGTGAGTCATCACTAACCCACAACGTACATAAAGGTTTGAGGACTAAACTTCTGAACTTTGATCTCTGATGTTTTATAAAATTACTAGGTGGGGTACCCGGCTTCGCTCAGGACAACATTCGAGAGTGTTCTGGAATGTTCCTGATTCCCTATTCCCGAACATTCCAGAATGTTCCGGGATGCTACTCCGCCACTCCTTCCAGAACTTTCTAGATTTTATCGAACCGCCCAGAACTTTCCGGATTCTTTCTAGAGGGCGAAACTTGCAGCCCTTATATCTTCAAAAGCATGACCTTTAGGTAAAAATGGGAACCCTCATCCTGGAGGGGGTATAGAGATCTACCACATCATATAACTCCCTTGATCGTACCGGGACTCGTTTCTGAGTTTTTACGGTTCGCACATTTTTGGGACTTTCTTTTATAATATACTAGCTGGTACCCGGCATGCGTTGCTATGCCATTTGATAAAGAAATGCGTCCCCTTCACCTCTCGCGTTCCCACTCCTCCTCCTCCACCTTCCCTCTCCTCACTCTACTCTTCCCCTCCCCCCCACCGTATTCGCCTCTTCCCTCCCGCGGACCTCCCTCCTGAGTTTCCCTCCGCCCTCCCAGGTTCCCCTCCCCCCTCCTGCTTTCCATACATACATTCCCGATACATTCAGTTTTCAAACATCTTATTATGTGAAAATGAATTTTTTGTTTTTACTATCTTCCTTGCAATTTTTTCATATTGTCTTACCATTTAAACCTTCCCTGGACTATGACGAACATTTCAAAACCAAAATCAGCTAAATCAGCCCAGCCGTTCTCGAGTTTTAGCGAGACAAACTAATAGCAATTGATTTTTATATATAAAATAATAATAATATATTTAGATTTTGACTACCATGAACTTACTCATAAAATTAAAAGTAGTATGTCTTACTAACCTTTAAGTAACACCACCCAAATCTTGTCAATTTGATGATGTGTTTCAGAGGAAACACTTCAGTGTACATTTCTACAATTCTTCGGATCCACATGTTTCTTTCGCTTTCATTGGCAACTCCAAATATAATGGATCTTTGCTGCATGTTGAATGTTCCCAGGCTTGAAAAGTTTATTTGGAAGCAATGTAATTCTCCATCGTAACTGGAAAAAATACAGATATAAGTACTAACTTTAATCCCTCAGGCCTCGAGCATATCCTGTCAAATGGTCAGATTATTTCCGCTTTGCAATAAAATCCAAACATGGGATTTTTCTGAACGTATCCGAAAACTAAAAACTGTTTTTGAAAGGTGATGAAATAAGCCTTCAAATTTTATTATTAGAAATAAACATATAATTATTAAAATACGAACATTTTAAAACTTAAAAAATGGCTCACCTTACATTTTATCTAACTAAAATTACTAATAAAAAAAAAATAAAACCTTTATACATTTTATTAGACAATTGTATTGTCGTTTTAAAATTTTTGTTAGTTTTAAAATTTTTATTTTTCAGTGGTTAACTTTTAGATTTGAATATATAGTAATGTTTTCTCTTTCTAGCAGCGTTTTGATCATATTTCTCTACATGACAGTAATGCCCTGTTCTTACTGGGCGAGTATTTTAGTCGAGTAGCGTGTATGTTGATAACTAAACGTGTCCGAACACCACAATTTTAGTAGAGTAGGCTAGTCAGCTCTTTAGTAGATTGAATCCATTTGGTTTATTATTTCGGGAGAGTAGAGTCCCCCCCCCATGCGTCCCTAACATGCGCAGTTCATTCGTAGACGCAGACACGTGCGATATGTCATCCCGTTGGAGCGAAAATGCTACTCTAAAATTTTTTGTCTTTGCGGCTAATAATCATAGTTTTTTTATTTTCATCTCACTAATTTATTCTTCTAACTAACGGGGGCTAACCAAGCAATTCGGCTATTTGAGCTACAAAGAGATTTTTGTTCATAGAGTACACTATATAGAAATCTGTTTTTTTTTTTACGCTTCACTTAAACCTTTACTTGCGGTATGTCGATACATACATCGGCTCACACTTTAGTTTCACTATAGAAAAAATCTTGCATTATCTACTGGTTTATTATCTTACATTATCTACTCGCGGAAGCAAAGTTGCGGCCATACTCGTGGAGAGGTTAATAATGATGAAAACTCCAACCAAAAAGTTTTTTTTTTTTTTTTATGTTTCTTTATTCTTTGAATAGTAAATATGACATTTGTGAAATTTATGGCCGCCATACTAGGCACATGCCCGTGTTATGGTGGCCTTAACTTAAGTACTTAAAAGTTTGCTCTTGTTTTTAACATTGAGATATTTGAGTTACCCTACAGACTTCATTAATTTGGATATGGTATCAGTCGACTCTGTGCTAAGTTGGAGATTAATGGGGCCAACAGACCTAGCTATAAAAGCTCAAGCATTATTTGGTTTGGCGTATTTCGGCATATCGGTTGCCGTACATTCCCAATGGGAATATATGCTGAAGTAGGCCAAGCCAAATAATGCTTGAGCTTTTATAGCTAGGTTTGTTGGCCCCATTACAAACATTAATTTACAAATAACTTGACAATTATTAAACTCCTCAACTTCGACAAATAAAAGCTGTTAGGTATTAGCGTGCAGATTATTTAACCTGTGACCTTTTCAATCGCTCATAAATTAATTTATATATAGGTTAAAGGGCGGTAATTTGTGCATGTGTCATCTTAAAAATATGTTATATTGTATGACAATACACAACAAAGATTTCATCCAATATTTTGCACATGGTGGTTCAATAACAATTACAATGACTTAGCTCAAGTCGGGGTGTGTCACCATTTTATCATGACAATTACTGAGTTAATAAAAGATTATTTACAAATTGACAGTAATAACAATATGTACTATCTTTATTGCAATAAAACCAATAGCTACGATCTAGCTTGATAAAATTATCAGAGATTAAATAATTGATAAGATTCTAGCTTCCTAAAAATTTCGTTTAAGAATTTCAAAAAATATCTAAATAAACCTTTTTTAACCTCTCGACTGCCGTTCGCCCACCGGTGGCCGCGGGTCGAAATTTAAAAAAAAAAATTTTTTGTAGCGATTTTGTTCCTTATGTATAAAGAAGTTGTATGAAGAACAAGGTCAGAATCGCTTGCGCCGTTCTCGGTCTTGACATAGCAAAAATCCGCATAGCGCCAACCCATCTGAATAATTTATAATAAATATCTATGGTCAACTTGGCGTCACTTTTACAAACGGTTTTCAACTGTCATTTCATTTTCAAACAAGTATTTATGTCATTACTTCTTCGAAAACACCTTTGAATTGGTTTTTTTCATGTAGGGTGTCTATTCAGGTTTATAGAGAAATAAAAAAAAATTATCATTTTCGTATGAATATATTTTATTTACATTTTTTTGTCGAATGGGAAATATTTTCATACTTTTTTTGTTAAAAATAGCTATTCTGGGAAAACTTGTAACGATATTATCATGAGATATATATGAATAATAAGGTACATTATCTGGCAAACAGAAAACAATCACAAAAAAAAACAATTCCTTTGTTTTTATACGATATTTGAGCAAAAGCCGGGAAGATAATTTCGCGCGATTTTTTCGAAAAACACCTGGCATTCAAGAGGTTAAACATAAAAAATGAGCACTTACTTGAATTTGTGAGATAAGATAATTTGAATGGAGAAGAAGTTTTTCATATTATAAACGTCTTTGACTTGATTTGATGAGGAATTATCTTGGTAGAAGGTCAGTTTGTGGTCAGCCAGGAAGCATGTGCGCAGGGGGAAGTTCTTGAAGAGTTCTTCAATGCCACCGGGTAGGAAGCGAACCATCATTCCCCGATGATGCACGGGATTGACTGGCAGTAGTAGCTTGCTGGGGATACCCTCATTGTGCATTCCAAGATCAATTTTCTTCTTCAAGAATGACGCTGAATCAGGTACAATTTTCAACATGTTGGAAAACTTTTCCATAACAGACGTTCTGTTAGAAGTGGCAGTTTCGGCAGACTTGGGAGAAGCATTGGACGTCTCCACATCACTGTCTATAAACCACTCTGTTTGCGCAAGGGAGCTGCTGGATTTACTCCTTTTGGTTGTTATTGAAACATTGTCACTCTCAGAGAAATCAGTTGACAAGGAATCAACCCTCAGTGGGGGCGTGGGTGGGCAAAGATAGGAGATGGAGCCAGCCCAATACTCACCATCAGATTCATCGGAGATGTTGTCTTCTGTGATACACTCATCTAGACGAGAATAGTTGCCGGTGTCATCCGGTAAAATAGTTGCCAACAGAGAAGAGTTTCCTCCGCTAGAGTCCGATGCCTTGGCACTGTGCAGCGGATCAAACTCCAACATAATGCTTTCCCTTGGTTTGAAGACAGGCTTTACTTCAACATTTTTTCTGGAATTGATGTCCCAATTTTCATAAGGACTCTTGACAACTGTTTTGATTTGTGGAAGTAATAATACGTCTTGGTTATCGTTTATAGTATTGGGTTTTATATTTTCATGAACTTCGTAGATTGGATTATAAACATTGGTTACTGAAACACTCGTAATAGAGATTGTTGGGGAAACATCGCTAGATACAACCGACGGAGCGAGCACGGTTGAATTTCTAGGAGTATCGTATGTTTGATCTTCTACATACGGAGTAATACTATCTGATTCCACATGAAACTGGGGATGATCTGCCGGTAAAGAACAATTGCTGGATACTTCGGAGCCCGATGGCGATAAGTTTGGCCTGAGCCGGTGCGGGGAGCGCGGGAAGTTTAGGGTGCTGCCAGATGAATCACTAGCAGCATCTCTGCAGTTGTATTGATTTTGTTCAACAAGTGGAGAATTAAACTGGATACTATCAAATAAGGCAGTATCCGCGACAGGCATAGAAACACACCGATCTTGATGTGGAACAGTCAAAACATGGCTTTTGTTTACTTTTTCTTTTCTTAGACGCCCTCCTCCTGACTCCTCATCGTGGAGCTTGGTAGTTGAATTATGTTTATTTTCAATAAAGGACTTGGTAACTTTGCTTCTGACGCTTCTGGTGGATCTTCTCACGCTGTCCTGAATCTTTTGTTTAGCGAGCTTTGTACCTTTAATGGTCCAATCCAACTTGTCCCCGGCTATTTGCTTCACTTCCCGGACGTAGCTTTCACCTCCGTGTAATTTTTCTCCGATGTTGTCGGTGATTTGTTTAGACACACTGTCCCAGGAAAAGGAATGGCCTGTGGAAGAGCGGTTTTGATTTCCCTTGGAGCGCGGCTGCGGGACGGGCTTCTTGATGGCCCCTTCCGCGTCCCCTGCCGCCTTCAGGAGCCTCCGCGGCAGGGGCTTGGGGGCATTCTCCTCCTCCATACTTGCCACTATCATGCACTAGCTGAATTCACCATTTTATTTATTGAGCGGTGATTCAATCAATATTCAAACATGTACTATGATAAGATAATAATAATTTATTCAAGTTTAATGTCATCAGGCAGTTAGGCGATTCGCGTAAACTTCTTGATCTGGCCTATTTATCATATGACCTGTTGCTGTTGGTGACAGATCCGATTGGTCATTGAGCCTACCCCTGTTATGATTCAAATCAATTCACATTGACAAGGAAAAAATAAAATAAAAACTGGATAAATATTTGAATTTACTACTGAAATAGTCAGTCCATTTCAAATGACTGGCCTAAAATAACGAAGAATCGCTTGTTACCAATCCAAACTAAAACTAAATTTATTATTATTGCAAGAAAGTTAATTCACAATCAAACTTCAACTTTCAACACAACTCACAACCACAGAGAAAACTTCATAAAACAATAAATTAAAAACTTGAGAAAACTTTTGTCAATGGTTTGCCAGAGAACGAGAACCGAGTAAAGATGGCGGTGTATAGTGATATGACGTCAGTTGCCCCGCCTTTTTAGATAAAAATGAATACATTGCAAAACACGATTTTTGCCAGTCTAAATCACGTTGATGTGAGTGATACAAAAATCATTCTAATTAATAAGTTTTTAAAAAACAATATTAAAAAATCTATTGCATTATATTATTTTTCTGCATTAATCCGAATAACAGAAGAAGATTTGTGAGACGATGTATGAATGTTATTGAGGCAAGAAGTGTGTGACAAGACCTAGTTGGTTGAACGTTCGTTCTCTCTAAGCACTGTCTACCACTTACTTAGTTTTTATTTTACATTAACGCCAAACAGGAGGCTTTTAGGAAAATAATTTCCCTAAGAGACTGTCATCCCTGGGGATGCTGTGAATCATATCTTTTTAAATAAATGAAGAAGAGGAAGTTCTGGGAAGGTAAATATGTGAGGGGTGGATACCAATCTGTGGGTCACTGTATCCAATAATGACGTATGAAGTATGAATTCATCCCCTCCACTGCGATGCAAGGTGTTGGGGTCAAAAAAGTCCGGCTGGAGAGGTTAAAACGCATCCACCACCACTACATGGACAAACTTCACCCCAAGAACCCGGGCAATCCTGCAAAATCACCAAACATAGCAAACCACTTGGGGCGACCTGGAAGAGGAGTTGGTCATTGAACGAATGCTTCACGAGACGGCAGTATCCTTACCCGCCTCCCAAATTAGTTAGTTAAATTACATAATATATTTCATATTGTGCTATGAAATTATTTCAATGATTTTTAAAGCCAGTAATTGCATTATTGATTATTAAGATGTTTCGTTGTAATCAATATATTTATTATGAAAGTTAATTCGCTACTTTAAAAATTAAATAACGTTTGATTCCAGAGTGTATATTGAATATAATCCTGCTTGACAAAGTAACCTCCGACCATACTAGGGGTCATTTTGAGCTTTTAGTTCTTCAAAATAGTGGATATGCATGGGATTTTTTAAAAACAATCATTATCGTTACAAAACGCTATGATTACTTCACCAAAAATTCAAAATTTTAATAATTAACTGAGGAGTAACTAACCCAACTTTGAACTGGCCTTTTATATACTCTGTAATCCGTTCTTTGTTTTCAAATACTTTATATTTACTTTTATGTATATTTTAGAACATTTTTGCCAAGTACAGAATTAAATATTTGTATATATTTTATTTATATGATTTCCAACCAGTTCACCTTGCTTTTCAAATCCACGGTGCATTTTAAAGTTGCCAAACTACGAATAAAACCTTACCATTTGTACCTACCTGCGGAACAGTTTTACGGTTGTAATAAGAGCCGGTACATCAGTATTTTTTAGTTGGTATCAATGGGCTTATCTTGCCAGGGCTCCTACCAAAGAGCAACTTGACGTACGTAAATCTATCTAATGGCGACTATCAAAGTAACTTATAGCTTCCTATAACCATAAAAATCACGAAGTGAATATAGAGGGAAACATTAAATTAAATCAATTATCTTAGAATAAATTAAAAAATGTGTTTTACGGCAAAGTTCATAAGTCTCGCAAAAATAAAAATAAGTCTTATTGATGAAAATGAGTATTTCTCTTTGGATATATTGATAGACAAATATTTAATTTATTAAATTAAAATAATGAACTTCGTTTAAATCACCATTTCATTAGTTATAAATTATTTTTACGTAAAAATGTTTTTTTTTTTATGTAAATGAGATTTGCACCTGTGTTGGTGGCGGTTGGAATTTGGTACCCGCCGACTATTGAGATCTTACTCAATGAAGGATTCATATTTATCTATGCATTTGTCGTGGGTTTTCTTCTTGGTTTTTAGTTTTTCAGTTCCTTTTAGTCATATTGTCAAATGGTGTCAATGGTGTCAATTTGGTGTCAGGAGTATAGATATTAGTGTATAGAATTTATTTGTCATCAGGTATTGCTTTTGCGTCGTTCGTTAATACATAGTTTTGCTGTCACTTCTAAAATACAAATGTTTTCAATGGCGGAAGGCTCCCTGGTTAGTGATAAAGGCTAAAACATTAATCACTTAAATTATAGTATTCCGACCGAAACTCGTAAATGTTAGCATTTTGTGATAAAAATTACCAAATAAAATTGATATCTACGACTTGTCAGTTTGATGTGCTTGATTTATGACATTTAAATGTGTGAACTTGTTTATAGGGCGCTGTTCAGAATTGAGTTCTTATTGTTGAAAGTGTTATGAATGAAGAAGCCCTGTTATCACGCGCCGTGGAGGAACGGGAGAACCTCTTTAACAGATATGCCCGCGGAAGAGAGAACCCGGCTGATATAGATCCCTGGGAAGACCCTGGCAATGAGGTTTACCAATGTGACAGGTACACCACCACAATTACCCACATCACCTCCCTATAACCTACATGGAAATTCTTGATCTTGACTTTTGCTGAAATATATATTACAGTTTCCAATTTATTCAACACTGTTGCGATCTTTTTTGCTGTACTGTTGTTACTGTTGCTGAGTTTGAGGTACTCTGCTGTACTGTTGTTGGTGTTGCTGAGTTTAACCTGGATTCATGTCTCTTCTGACACTAGTCTGGAGTTTGGCATCTGTCAAATTGATGGCTAACATATTTCAAATGTATTCAATTTGTTGTAGAATTATGGGCGTTTTTTGTTTTGTTTATCATTCTTTCATCAGATAAGATTTTACATTTGTTTTCAACTTTAAACAAGTGAGCTGAATGCTGTGTATATATATAAAGTAATCTATTATACATACATATATGTATATATATGTAAGTTTGGTAAATATTCATTGGTGAAAATTGGTACACAATACGCACATTATAAGTGCATGTCCCTGTTTTTTGTATGTTTACCAGAAATTTTAATCAATAATAAAAATTGCATAGACAGGCAAGTTAAGTTTGCATTGTTTGTGTATTAAATAATATACTAGAGTCATTAAGAGGTGGTTATTCAGATGTGAAAGACAGAAACATCATTGTGTCATTTACTGATGAAAACCTAAAAATTGGTAGTATCTCAAGAAAACAGTGGGTGATTTTGTTGGCATCTATAATTTTTATTACACAGCTTTTTTTTATTACTAAACCAGCAGTGGTGAACCTTTTTCCACATGTGGGTCAAAGGACATACTCAATATTTTGTTAATAATTTTTGCTTAGGTACTTATTTGTAATATTTCCGCAGTAGCAGGCGACTAGAGGTTCAGTATGTGAGCAGGATTTGCGAAAAGCGGTCTATTTCTTACTCTAATTCTATTGATAAAAAATTCTCCTAACTTACACAAATTATTTTGCACATAAACTATGCGCGTGGGTCGTCTGTGTTATGCGTAACAATTGGTGACATAGGTTTATCCTCCTTAATGACAGCCGAGAAGAAATTTTTATAAAACTTGTATACTTAAATACTGCACCCTTAAAATTACAAGTTACAACACAACACTATATACAATGTAGATCTTCTCATTACAAACACCATAGTTTTTACACACAAACAGCTTTTCTCCTATGTTAAATTACCTGAAAAGTTATTCTGCAAAGCTAACATCAGCGTTACGAGATAATTGATACAAAATGGCAAAAGATTAATTGTATGTTAATGGCTGTCAAATTTCCTTAATTTTTTACGTCTGTTTGCGTGTTGTCGTTGGGGTATTGGCTTGAAAAGCAAACATCTTTCGGATATAACCAGCTGCCATCATTTCTAAAGACAATAAATAATACAAACATTAGAACATCATAGTGGCTTGTGGTTTGGTAAAAGAACACAAACTTAAATTTCATTGTGCGTCTTCAAATAATAATTAGCAAAAGTCGTCTATTCAAAGGCTACACGTAATAAGTATCATTCAATTGAGAATTCACAAGATATTTTGTTGTCTAAAATAACTAATCGGGCGATCGATAGATGATTTTCATATTATCAACATAAATTACTGTACTTTTGTCGTATTATTTTAATATTTTTGTTCAAAATTGTAAATGGCAGCATAGACAGTAGACATGGGCAGTTTCATTCACAGTAATGATACAATTCAGTCTGATTCACTTAGTCAAGTGAAGCAATTCATTTAATTCTTCGATTTAACATACCCCGATTGGGGATGCCATAGTCTCATTGGCTCCAGATGGGAACAGTTGGGACTCTTGTGCGGTATTCACATAAAAATTACAATATTTCGTGCTTTCACATATCCGACCCAGCCTGAAATAAGCTTCACCCTAATATATTTTTTAAAATGTATGTAGGTAAGTACCTACCTCAATGCTTGCTTTAAAATAGTTAAAAGTTTGACAATCTGTGAATTTCTCATCTCAGTATTAAAAAAACGAGTGTGCTTTAGACCACATGACTGAAGTAAATACTTCTTTAGCTCCATCTATAATATAAATGTTTATATGTATTTCCATATAAATGTTTATATGTATAAAATATATACATGTATGTACATATATTATAATTATAATAATAATAATAATAAGCCTTTTATTCTGGACTTCGGTTAGGTACATGAATTTAAACATTTTTTGTTTGTTTGTTATAATATGTTTGTTATAATATATCCCGAAGCTCAGTTTGCTTCTTGGCATAGGCCTCCTCTAACATTTTCCATTGGGATCTGTCACGCGCTACTCTTCTCCATTGATGTCCAGCCGTGAGTTTTAGGTCGTCTTCCCATCTTATGTGTTGACGTCCTCTACTTCTCTTGCCATCTCTGGGATACCAGTCAGTGACATTTTTGCACCATTTATCTTAATTTTCTACAAATATTTATTTTAATTTATTATCATTCGCCTCGCCCGATCAAGCCGTGCGCATTGAAGTCCGCTCCCCCCGCATTTGGCGCGGCACTGGTATTTCAAAATACTGACTGAAATATTTCATGCACTGGCTTTGCGAGGAAGAGAGAAAGAAAATGTGCACGCGCACTGCTCTCTCTTGCTTCTACAGTGAGCCCGTTCGCCTCGCAACGAATTTCACTTTTCGTTACACATTTGCCAGTTTACCCCTCAAGTTTTTACTTCAAAAACCCAAAAAAAAACTAATTATAATTTATAATAGGTAATATACCTATCAACTTTCTACATTACGAAAAAATCTAAACCAGCATGAGTAGATTTCTCACCTTAACAATACTTAGCATTTCCGTATGTCTTAAACATAGGTACTTCCCAAATTCTCACTCATCCACTTACTAAAGTACTTTACAAGCAAGCATTATATTTCATAACATTTATTCACAGAATATTTTGGCACTTGTATCTTTAAAAATCTTGGCTTTATGACTTATCTCTCTTTCGTATTATATCCTACCTGAGGCCCTAGCACGCTCGCTCTATAACGATCAATAGGATAACTATCGGTAACTTCTCATCGTTCCCTACGACAACTGCAGATCGCAAACTAATAGGTGACAGTTCACAATGACTAAGTTTCCTTAATATATGCGATATCAACTGTCGTTTGTACTTTAGCGATCTGCAGGGAACGATGAGAAGTTACCGACAGTCGGTCGGTAACTTCATATCGGTCGACCGTGCTAGCACACCTGGTCACCTGGATAAACTTCACCCCAATATATCATTTTAAATGTATGTAGGTACTTACCTCAATAGTAAACACTTTGCCCAAATAAAATACTAATTGAAAGTCTGAAAGTGAGCGACGTACGTCATACAATTTAGTACAAAAATAAAGGATCAAATCAGTCGTAATCACGGTTCGACAATCAATAAAAACAATAATATAAATAAACATCATTTTGTTTCTAAATGTATTGCATAATTTTCACACGTGGAAGGGAGAAAAAATATAGAATTTACTTTCGTTTTTTAGAATTTTTACTAGAAGTAGCTCAGGTTCCGAAGTACGAAGTTTTCGTGCGACTAGGTACTAAATTGATGGTTTGGCCGCACGGGAACTAACGAGGAACCGATTCGCACGGGCATTAAAGATTGAATTAGGAACTTCCAAGTAGTAAGTGTCTTTTGACTTGCTGTGACTTGAATACTTGCGTTCCGCGAACCTAAGGACTCGATATCTTCAACAGATTGGAATTGAGCTCTTCGACCGGACCGACCATAGAGGTATATCAATGGGACCGACTCGATATGTGGGACCGGGATTGGATTGGATTGAAACAGAGATTGGATTTGAGCGCTCCGGTCCGGACAGACCTGTAGGACTATGACTACACAACTGAATAAGGAATTAATTTATTAATTCCCTGAATAAGTGGGACCAGCGGGATCTGCGGGACTGTGAAAGTGACGCGATGTTCGGAACTCGGAACCACTTAGCTCTCGGCTGACTCGCAGCACTTTGTCGCTTGGGCTGGGGACGTGGGACACTCTCACCTACAGGTTTTCGGCGCGGGAACTAAACGTAATAGAGTGCACAGTGCATATAGCACATCACCTCCGGCATCTTCGCGGCGCGCTGCCCATAGCAGGTACCTATCCGCGCAACAAATATCCAGAATAACATTGAATTTAAATGATTTAAATCGTTTACAGAGCATATTATTATTAATCCTTAACCTAATATAACATAAAATATTTTTTTACTGTAAAATAAATAGAAATAAAAATATAGTACCGTTTAAAATATCTTTTAGAAGATTTAGTTCCTTTTGAAATGAGAATCAGATTGAATAGGTTACAAGATTGAATTAATTCATTCATTCAATTTTGCCCACGTATAATAGACAGTCCCGATTTAATTAACCTAATTTAATTTCATACACCGCTCGATCCAAAATCCTGTTTAATTGTAACAATACCAGGACTGAGCATTGCAAACATTCGCTTGTACCTAGATTACATGAAGTTAGTAATAGTTACGCAGATGCGGCTGATCTATTTTACTGTACGGAAGGTAGGTACAAGATCGTATCCTACTAATGAATTTAACAAAAAAATTTTAATTTAAATAAAAGTGGTCAAAATTTGGATCCATTTCCTTTCACAAAAGTAAAAAAAAACAATAAAAATATGTTGTACACAACACATTAGAAATGATTTATGTATATAAATGTGTGCGTATCTTTTACTTTTAAATCATTCAAGAGCTTGTATTCTTTGTATGCTTTCTGATGTCATTCACAAACAGTCTGCGACTGACAGCTCGCAACGTAGGTAACGTGGTAAACGCACAGTCATCTCTTGCGTTACGGATTAATTCAGATTTGTTTGTTACCACAAACACAGTATTTGGTTTGATTAACAAGATCCTAAATGGCCGATATAACACACGTTGGGCTAACGCAAAAGTATCACCTTTAAAATCAACACTATTATAATCTAATAATCTAGTTTAAAAATATTATTATTGATATAATTCTTTCGATCAATTCAACTACTTGGTCAGATAAAGGCTCCCACCTCTGAAATACACTACCATAAATAACATTCTAAAGTTGAGAATGCCTTCTGATAGCTTATCATATATAATGAAAGTAACAAAATGCCGATGAGGGGCGGCAAACAAACGTCCGGTTCCCGTATTCAGATGAAATTTACATAACAATGAGTCCTATTTCTGACTCATCCGCACAGATAACGCTTCCTTTCTGTTCCCTGTGTATAATTCCCGTTATTAAAAATATGTGTATTCAGTACTATCTCAGCAATCCGTCCCTCGATTATCTGACAACTACTATAATCCGCCGTTATTTTGAATAGCTGAAACCACAAAATCAAGCTGTATAATTCACCCGTATTCGTTTGTCAAATTTGACTTGGATGCAAAGCTTTGTACGCTGACTGGTTGGGATATCTTACTTTACACATTCTATTACTGTACTGAGAGTTAAACATTTTTCCGATCATCAGTTCGCCGCTTTCACTAATTCCATACTTGTCCAGTTTGTGGGTGGCAGATTTGTGAGAGAGTCCTTCTTAAGCCCCTTAAGGTTCTTAAGGTTCCTCTTTGCTGAGGATCGTAACTCCCTGCTCCACTTTCCATGGTGGACAAGACTCTTCGGGGTTCTGTGCTTCATGGAGAGTCAAGGACACCCTAGTACTAGGTGCCAGTGATACTTGGTCACCCCGACGCGTTGGTGACCTTCTTCTGCTTATTTTGCAGTTATTGCAGTCTATTGTGGATGCCTAGCCCTTCCTGAATGAATACATTTGTGCATTTAGCTGTCCATGGAGTCCATCCTGAGCATTTTTATCCAGAATTACATTTGAAGGGCGTCTATCTGCTTTCTTTCGCTGGCTCTAGTGCCTTATTCTGACCAAACAAGTAGTAAGTCGAGTGGCCTCGCTACTTGACTCACCAAAAAGTGTTCGCACTGCTTTCAAGTAGAGTTCATTAGTAAATGACGCGTCGCGACATGACGGGCTGCAACGCAATAAAGTAAATACGCTAATTAAGCTGATTGTAATGATTATTTTAGAAGAAGTGGAAGAATAAATTAGTGAGATGAAAGTAAATAAACTATGGTCACGAAAATAGATCAATAGCCGCAAAAATAAAGAATTTTAGAGTAAAATTTTTGCGCCAACATCACAACATCTCCTCTATTTTGGCAAGGAAGTGGTTCATTTCTTCTTCAGAAAAGGCATAATTTGAGATTTTGTAGATAAATTGGTATTTTAACCTAGATTTTTTATCAAAGATTGTTTGGAATGCAATCATACCAAGTTTTTTCCAATTTACCATGAATATACATTCATAAAAATATCTAATATGTGGGTGAACATGTTACTATAATATGACAACTAAATTTAATAATTAAGTTGCAATGGACTCTCCGTTTGACTGAGAGATCTGTGAAGTCCCTGGCTTCACCCGGGCTTTACTCAGAATTTTTCGATATCTAATGTAGACAATAATCTTCTTCTCGTTTTGAAAGTGTGAAAAATTTCATCAGGAAAAAAACTGTAGATTTGCCCGCCCACCCGATGTCCGCCTGCCACAGATAATCTTCTTTATATAATTAGAAGATTGTGCTCTACTATTACTAAATTGAGTGTTTTTTCCCATAATTTAAGCTGCATAAATTATTATGCATAACTAAAATTCTCACCAGTGTCGCCTTATTTTTGAATTAACTAATCTTATTGATGATATTTCATTCGTTGTTATCTAAATGCCCAAAGCTGACATCCTCAATTTAAAAATAATAAATTTTGTGACATTGCACAAGAAATATCTGCTCTTGTGCAGCCCCGGATCTACGACTTTTTCGAACTGGGGCAAAAACCCCTTCTCGCCTTCAGGGAGGGGGGGGGTCTGTTTTACCTATTTTTACTAATAAATTTTTCATTTGAAAATAACATATTGAAAGAAAACAGACAGTCAAGACATTTCTTCAATCTTTAGGTCCCAGTAGCTTTTTCTCTCTAACCTTACTACAGTTTTACACGGTGTGCTTTATTTTCTGTGAAAAAATCTATTAGCTCGTCAAAGTCCGTGTCAAGTGCAGGTTTATTTTCAATGGCTAGGATCACGAGGCCAGATAGACGTTGTGGTCGCTCACAGGTTGCAGATGTCGTTGGTAATGTGCAGTATATCCTTAAAGCTATACTTACATTAGGAAACACTTCTTACAAGTCATGCTTACTCACACGTTGTAACTGGTCGAACGATACATTCACAAATCAATTTAGTATGTAAACCAACTGGGCGTTTTAAAATCAAATGAATAATCGATAGAACAACATGCGCTGGATGCCAGGCGCTTTGTGAATCAAAATTTTTTTTTCAATCAAACATTTCAATTATATTTTGGTGTCCCCTAAAACTGCCGTCCGTGGCAGGTGCCCTGGTTGCCCCTTCTAGATCCGAGGCTGCTCTTGTGCAATCTATTTAATTAATGCAATTTAATAAGTTATATCTAAAGCTTTTTATTAGATTCATATCCATTTGAGGCTTATTCCAGTTACAGATATCCTTGCTGTAATCATAAATTACCATTCACTGTATTTTTCCCTTCTCAGAACTGTGATGGTGATTGATTTCTGTTACCTCAACAATGCATTTGGCCGTATTAGGCAATGGCGGTTCTTCACAGGGGTACAGTGGGGCTGTCCCCACCAGTTACACTCGAAACGTACTAAAAGAAATAACGGTCTTCACCAAAATTAATGAATTATAAAAGCAATTAACATTTTGCAGAAATAAAATACACAAAATTAAAGCGACCCGGTGACAACCCAGGATGACCAGCGGTCAGAGCGCATTTCGCAGTGCACAGAACCTACCCTTTAAGCATTTTGTTTCATACTTTGCGTTTCTTTCTCAATCGTAGACAATCCGAGAACCGCACATACACACGCTTGTACGTGAGTTTCAAATAATGCGGGGACTATCCAATGAATCCCCACATAACAAAATTTTCGGGCTGGAATCGCTCTTGTTCAAATTAAGTTCCATGATGATCTTGCAAGATAAAGAGTTATTTTTTTATTTTACTGTATTATAAATTGTATTTTTATAAACGTATTAATTTATTTTGTATTTAGACATCTGATTAGCATGATCCGGGTAATACAATGTAGGTAGTACGTACACGTAAAAAATGTCAGTCCGCATCATGAAAGAAGTGCTCGAGTCGCCTCTGGTGTTAGGCACAGAAAATGTTTCAAAGAACAAAGTCTCAAATGATTTCATGGGTATATTACAGAAAGTATAATATTGGTATGTATTATGACAATAAATATAGTATTTTTCTTTTTAAATAACATTTCTAAAGATATATTTCTTGTGCGGTGCTACAAAATACATTTTTTTTTTGAGAAATTAAGAGGGTAACAAACCATCTTAGTAATCAAATTTCCTTTGATCTTCTACACTTTCTCATTCCTGCATAGTTTCGTCTCTTATTAATTAGGGATAGGGATGCTATTAGTAACTTGCTTCTATTAGATCTTCCATCACATAATGCAGGGAAAGATGGCCGGAAGTCGGGGCCCTGGAAGAAGGAGGACATTGTGGATGAAAAACCTGAGACAGTGGTTTGGCCAGTCTACTGTAGAGTTATTATATATATATGTAGAGTAAACAAAGTCCGCATAGCCAACGTGATAGCCAACGTCCGTTGAACAGATAGGGCACGAGAAGAAGAAGAACAGTATAGTTTTTCACACTTCCGCTCAGATGGATGGATTTTCTGGAAGGGATGTCAGATGTGATGACCTGAACCCGTAAAAGTGGTTAAAGTTTATTAGTCTTTTTTTTTGCCTCTGGGGTAAATTGTGATACCATAAGGTTGACTTACTACGAAGGTACCCTATAGAAGCAGATCCTGCTTGTTCAATCGACATCGGTTCCGTTACCAGAAAACACATTTGTTTTCTGTCAGGATTTATCAAAGACAAACTTTCGATCGTATGAAGCCGGTTGTAAATGGATACATTGTTTTTATACTGCTATAATATAATAGCAGGAGTAATTAACCATAATATACTATTGTAACGGGACGATATATTTATAGTACCCATAATAATGTGGAAATAATAAAAATACATTGTCTGTAAGAGGCTTCGTCACGAAAAATAGTTGTCGAAAGTAGGTTTTGAAGTCCGAACTTCAGCTTCAACAAAACGCCTTCAACATGCCGAGAACACTTTGTTTTTTTCCAATTGTCATCTCCTGCGTTTGTTTGTACATTAGAGCGCGGTACCTAAACACAGAACAAACACCGCTGTAGGCGTGGCTACGAACATAACGCAATTTTCCATTTTGCAATAAAATCCAAATAAATGGATTATTTCTGAATTATCCGAAATCTAAAAACTGTTTTGGAAAGGTGATGAAATTCGCATTAAAATTTTATGATTCAAAATAAACATATAATATTTGAAATAAAAAAAACTTTATGTCCAAAGATAAAAAAGTTTTAAAAATGACTATTAAAACTTATTAAAATTACTATTAATGAAAAAAAAAACACATAAGTAAATATTTTATTAGAAAAAAGGAATTATAAACGTTATTGTCACCTCACTTTTTAGTCGTTTGATGTAAAAATAATTAATAAAAAAATCTCAAAGGTTCATAATTGATTTTCAAATTGCTGCTGGAAATTTTTTTATTCATAAAAATGTACATTTTAATGACTTTGCGGTTAACTTTTAAATTTCAAAATAAAGCATGATATTTTCTCTTTCTAACACCACTTCGATTATACTTCAAACCATGATAGTAAGGGAGACACAACGATTTCCATCAGACCTAATAAATACGCTCATCGCACATAACCTCACAAACACATGCCATGCATTCACTTTATGGCAAGAACGCACCGCGCGACTGTATAAAATAATGAACATATTCCCTCCCCTGCCTTCCCCGCTTCACCCGGGTGTTGTCGTGTTTTCCATCGACCACGGAAAACAAGAACATTGAATCTGTGTGTAAGGTCATGCCCCTATTGGCGATGTTGTAAGAATGTTGTCGCAGGAGACAATCATACTGAAGGAAGAGAACCAGCTTGAGCTGTACAAGTTTTATGTTGAAACTTTTCTTTTATTATTATTTTAAACAAAATATTACAAATTTACTACCAATTTAGTCAGTCTGTAAACATTATCAATGATCATTTCATTGATTACCATTATAGTGGAAGGAGGAACCTCTTGTATGCAGTATATATTATTGTTATATAGTGGTCACAAAGAAAGATCATACGTGAAGTCATCATTCTAGTATTTTCTGTCTTTTTCATTTTCATACATACATGTAAGAAGGCAGTCGTCAATGATGTGTGTATGACCTCTCTCTGAGACCACTTTAGGCGTTGTACGATATGTTGTTGACTTTGCTCTATGCGATTTTGAAAATATGAAATGTTTGGCGATAGTAACTATAAGCATTTACATCACACAAATGAATTTTTTGTACATTTATGAAGTAATTTTATGTTGTTTTTGTCCTTGCTCAGCTATATGTATATATACATATAGCTATATATACATATACATATATTGATTTAGAAGTCTGTTTTAAATTTTGATACTAAAAAAATACATAATTTCTCGCGTAACTTTAAAATTTTGGCAATTCAGGTTTTTTTTTAAATACATCTATTTGCATTTCGATTTTTTCTTTCATGAATGAAGGAATTTTGGAAGCGGATATTAACCCACTTCCCGAAATCTGATTGAGCTGAAACCCGGCAGATAGACTCATTGTCGATGACAATGCATTCAAGACCACAATTCAGAATTGAAACATTGCTTGAAATGGCTTTAACCGTGTTTGGTGGCCAGATCCTAATAGCCCGGTACTCCTCCACCTTCCTCTTCCCTATCTTTTTTCTCTCCCCGTTACCTTCAACCTCACAACGTACCCCAATTGGGGATTCCATAGTCTCACTGGCTCCAAATGGTTGGGAACAGTTGAGACTCAAGTGTGGTCACTTAAAAAAAATATATATTTGACTTGACTTGCGTGGTGTTAGCGATGTTCACTGATCGGCAAAGAAAGTTCAATCCTCAGTCAAACTTTAAAAAAAAAAAAAGATTCTTTGAAATTGGCTTCCAGCCGGTTCAAGAGATGGCGTAACTAGGTCGAACATTGAAAATAGATGTATTATAGTAAAAAACTTTGATTTTTAGTTTAATAGGATGATATTAATAGCAAACCACCGATAGCTTCATTCTAACCTTTTTTTTTCATAAACGTGGCGTGAAACTGAAGTCTGGTTTCTATGTGTTATTGTTGCGATATAAATAAAAATGCGCTCTCCCAGACGAAACCAGAATATCCCTGAATTAAATATAATATCTAGTTGTTTTAGAATGGTTGTCACTTATTCTTTTCAGATATGGCTTCATCCAAGGTCAAAATATATCAAAGAAGAATGATTCTAAGGAGATTAGAAATAATGAACACGAAATGCAAAGAATTAAAAAATGGTTAAAGATGTTAAAAGCTTGGGACAACACGACGACAATGGAGAAACTGGAGCGGAGGATATTCAAGGGAGTGCCCAACTCTCTGCGGCCACAGGTGTGGTGCAAACTGCTGGAGCTTAACCGGGTCAAGAGCGAGAACAGACGCAAGTATGATGAGATGTTACGGTTGGCACGTCTCTGGTCCACAGACGCACGTCAGATCGATTCGGACGTCAACCGACAGTTCCGAGACCACGTCAACTACCGGGAGCGCTACTCGCTGAAGCAGCAGTCGCTCTTCAACGTGCTGTGCGCATACGCCATGTACAACAGCGAGGTTGGCTACTGCCAGGGCATGTCTGGCCTGGCCGGCGTGCTGCTCATGTACATGGACGAAGAAGAGGCCTTCTGGGCTATGTGTGTTCTATTCAAAAACCCTAAATTCGCAATGCACGGCCTTTACATCGAAGGCTTTCCTAAACTGACTCGCTTCCTTGAACATCACGACAAAGTGATTACCAAGTTCATGCCCAAGCTCAAACATCACTTTGACAGGTTTGGCCTCGATGCCATCTTGTATTCCCTCAAGTGGTTCTTTGTGTGCTTCGTGGAGCGAGTACCCTTCAGTCTTTGCCTGCGTGTTTGGGATCTGTACCTCGTTTACGGAGAGCGCGTGATTACTGCAATGGCATTTACAGTTTTGCGAATGCATAAGAAAGCAATCCTTAGGCTGAATGATATGGATGCTATTGTTCAATACATACAGGTAAGACATTCATTACAAAACTCACAAGACATTTACTTACGCGAGCGATTTTTGGTATATTATGGCAAGTTTGCAAAACTTCTTAGTAGTTCTGCTAGGAACTACCTAGAGTACTTATTGAACCTCAAAATATGGGAAAAACTTGGCTTTAAACCGCAGTAAGCAGTTGATACCGACGCTGCAAAGGAAAAAATAGCTAATGCCATACAGCTGGAAAGGAAAAATGGCTTACGCTCTGACTTTAACCTCTCCTGTGCCGGCGCGTACAAAATTTCAATTTTTTTTTTTTTTAAATGTGATTTTTACCCTTAATAAACTGTATGAAGAACAAGGTCAGAACTGCATGGGCCATTCTCGTTCTTAACATAGCTAATACCAGCATGAGCCCTAGCTACTCGGAATAATTAATAATAAAATATCTATTACATGGTAGCTTTCCATTCAAACTGACAAAATCCGTGCATATAAATATTTTACATTTTCAAGAAAGTATCAATGTCATTACTTCTTTAAAAACACCTTTGGATTTTTTTTTTCACGTAGGGTGTGTATTCAGTTTTGTGTGTAAATAAAAAAATCTGTTCATTTTCATATAAATATATATTTTTTTTACATATTTTATGGGAAAATTTTGTATATATTTTTTTGTTACAGTTAATTCTGGGAAAACTTGTAATGATATTATCATGTAATATACTCGCATATGAATGATAAGACATAATATTTGATAAACAGAAAACGATATTTAAATAAAAAAGACAATTCCTTTGTTTTTATACAGATATTTGACCAAAAGTCAGGAAGGTAATAAATACGCCAGGCTTGTGACAGGTTACAGATGAACTTAAATTATAAGCTATATTGTTTTTTTGAGTTTGTATTCATCAAATCAAGTTTTGTTTCACATGATCTGGGAAACTGTAGAAAGCTTGATTTGATGAACACAAGCACAAACAAACAATATACATAGCTTATTGTGTCTTATATACATAGCTTATTGTGTCACAGCTCTATGGCACTTAAGCAATTTTTCCTTTCAGCTGTACGGCTCTTTAACAATTTTTCTTTTCCACCGTCAATATGTTTCTATATTAATATTTTGAGGAATGACATTAATTTAATCAAACGGGCAAACTGAAAACCAAACACCCATCGCTGTAGTGGTTATTAATATGAAATTCTGTGAAATAAATTGATATTGAAGTATTTTAAATTATTGACATAATATTATTTTGCAGGTGAAATTATTTAAAGATTTTGGTTACGAGGACGATGTAGTCATTAATAATCTTGAGAATAACATGAAGGAATTAAGGAAGGCAAAGTTGGATTACCCGGGCCCACCGCCACAGGACGAGTTGCCCAAGCGGGTGTTTGGGCAGTTTGTGGAGCCCGACGTGCGCAGAAAGATCGGCAGCCGCGCCGAACACTTCTCCGAGGCCGAGAAGAAGGTGCGCGCCAGCGTACTACTCAGGTGAGGCCACTCCTCTCATTTAATATGTCCCAACTGCCCAGAGCCAGAGAAACTATGGCATCATCAATATGTGGATTTTTTTTTTTTAACTCCACACTGCAGGCCCTGAGGAAAACAATTTCCCTCAGGGCCTTCGTTATCTTTGAAAATGCTGTGTGGAGGGTCTTTTTGAGGAGAGGAAGGAGTGAACATGGGTATTGAAGGATCCATGTTACAGGAGGCATGAAACACAGAGGATAGCAAATCATTCCCAAGCCGAGCTGTTGATAAGTCGTAGAAGCGTCCCATCCTCATATGACAAATGTCAACAGTTTACATACGTTGGGCGTGTGTTTGGCATTTTTTCCGACTATGCGAATTACTTAAAGTAGATTTTTAATAATTCTTGATGAAATTTTACACACTTGATGTTTAAAATAAGAGGAAAATTACAGTCTTTTATTATTTATTACATTTTTAATATTTATTAAATCAGCTATTTATTTATAATACTGTTGACTGTGAAATAAAACTGAATATCTAGAGCAGACCTATCATTTTTCATAGGTCTGCTCTAGATATTTTGAAGTTGAACCTGTTGACAAAAACAAAATACTAGGAGCACAGAAATGTCATGGTAATTTGTGTTCATTTCCACAGTAAAAAATATTTTTAAAATATATACAATGTCAAGCTGTGAACCTGCGAACAAGAATAAAATACCAGGAGCACAGATATTTATTTATTTATTTTTATTAATATATTACAAACAATACAATACAAAATGATCCTTTGTTCAATTGGGAAGGATTCCCGTTTCAGGACAGCCAAATTGTGTATTTAGTACATGTTCTTACAATGGAAAGGAATGGCGATTCTGTCAAGACAACTTTTGAGAACATTAGTAGTTGCATTTGTAGTGACGGGATTGTTTCTTCTTCCTTGAAAGAATCGCCAACATGTAATTATTTTACCAGGGTCATTTTGGATAACATTAGTAATTTCATACAGAACAGATGAATGGTTTCTTTTGGGAGATAACAAGTCTGAGATTCTTTCCAGGGCATTTTGGAGAACATTTACAATTGCATAGTTAGAATTTCCACGTTTATAAGCTAGTACAAGACATAATATTATGAATCCTAAAGTACTATTTTTTGAAATTCCTAAGATATAGAAATTACACATTACTAAACCAGAATATATACTGTATGACACATGAATTTCCAATTTATTAATATAAAGGATTTCAAAACTTAAATTTTTGAAATGGCTAGTCGTTATTTTAAAGTAATCGAAAAAAAACTGCTCAAAAGATACGTAAATTTAAATATTAAATATTAACAACAATGGAGATCAAGTTATTAGGAACCAAAATAATCATTTTTTAAATTGAAATAAAAAGTAACTTTCCGATCCTTATCTCTCTTATACATGATTGAGTATTTCAATTCGGTTATTATTACATATAAAAATTTATTGCTCAGTGACAATATATTTTTTTAAATCACTAACGAGGAAACTATTTATTTATTTAATTTTTCAATTTTCTTGTGATTTTTCACGGATCTGCGCTAGTAAATAATTATAATTAATGACATATAGTTGCACTCCTGTAAGAGATCAAACAAATTAACTTTCTTATGAGGATCAGCTGCGCTGCCGGTTTCATACAAAACGTAGTTTTGGATTTGTGGCCTAACCAAACTGAAAAATTATTTTTGTAATAAAAATGTCAAATAATCTTGGAGAGGAGCTACTTTTTTTATATTTTTGCTTTAAATTATAAAATATAGGCTATTAAAGATCTTAATGTTTTATGATTTTAGAGGCATTTTTTTTATTGATTATTATTATCTGCGAGTAAATGTAAACATTTAAAAAAACAATTTTATTATCTGTCAAATAAGAGTAGAAAAAATTGGAGGGCACCACTGTTCTTCAAATGGCAATACTAAAATTATAACACACAGTGGAAATGCAAAGCTGTGTAACCTACAATTTTATAAAAAAACAAAAACACATAAAAGTGGAGAAAAATTTTTTTTCATTGCAATATTGATACCCACTGATCTCAAAATTAGAATTAGAGAAATTTTTTGTTAACACAATGAAAAATAAGGGGTGGCGGATGAACTGGACACACTGAACCCCAGATTCCTACCCAACTCTCAAAATTTTTTCCTTCCCAGAACGTCCTCTCTTTCCTTTCTTTAAAAATACCCTCCACATAGCATCCCCAAAGATTATACAGGCCTTGAGGAAAATTATTTTACAGTAAAAAAAAAGAGCCTAATAATAATCCTTTATTTTACAGGAAAGAAAAGAATGCTACTGAAATGGACGAGCTTCTTCCTTCACAAACGGAAAACTCAGGTAAAATCACTGATAACATTTTTGGGCACTGTAAGTAAAGTATAAGTGATAACATTAACAAACATCATTGTTTTCCGATTATGGTTAATGTCGCCTCCAGGTTTTCTAGATTCTTTGTGAAACTATAAGTTAAACACTTTTAAAAGTTATGTAGCATTGTATATCCAGCCTTTAGGCTACACATGTACATAATTGCAATCCAAAATTAAAAGCTACCTTGTTACA
Source organism: Limnephilus auricula (assembly GCA_951813805.1). Taxonomy (NCBI): domain Eukaryota; kingdom Metazoa; phylum Arthropoda; class Insecta; order Trichoptera; family Limnephilidae; genus Limnephilus; species Limnephilus auricula. The sequence continues at coordinate 5,962,312 of OX638391.1, forward strand.
TCGAACATGTGAGTTCAGTAAATGTGTCATCAGCAATTACTTTCAAAGCTACAAATGGACTCCAGCTCCAAAATTTCTAAGTTGTTGCAATTGATGTTGTCCCCTTCGCAGTGGAACTTTTCCCATTATGGGCTTTTCACATCTGGTTACAGTTTAATGTTATTTCAATTAATTAATGCTTGCCTTATCCTCCTCGGACCCAGGGAAAAAGTGTTTTTTTTAATTTAATTTAATTTTTTTATTTTTGATTTGTATATCTAAAAAACTACATAAATTAATTTTATTAATATATATTTTTTTAATGCCCAGTTTTTCCAGAATCATATATCTCTGGTAGGAGACATTGGGTCTGTGGCAACTAGTTTGAATCTAATAATAATCCATTCACCTCACTTTTTTTGTCATAAGTGGAAGGTTTCTGCTCAAAGCTAAAGAAGTTTTACATTCTAAGTGAAAGTGAAAGTTCTTTATTGGAAAGTGAATAATTTATTTATTTATTTACGGTACAAATACCTTTAATAACTCAGGTCCGGTTATCTACCATCATTCTTATATCTACCTACTTTAAATTGTCGTGAAAAGAAGCTTATGTGCCCAAGCGGCTAAAAACAGAACAAATTTTTTTTTTAATTAACAATGGATTACAAAACAATCATACAATGTAAACATATTTATGATTTAAAATTAGCTCAAATTTACAATTTTGGAAACAAAATGCATTAACTGCTTTAAAAATATATGGAAATTGCTTTTTCGTAAGTTCTTTCGGTGCTATTGAAAATATCTGCTACTTCTGCCTATTGGTTACCTTAGTTGTGTATGCATGGTATAAGGGAGTTCATAAATTAATTGGTTTTGACATCATTGTTGCAGTGAAATATATTTTCAGTTTGTGTGAATTTAATTGTGTAAATGTTGCAGGGACGCGGAGCCGTGAAGAGGAGACGGGCTCCGTGCTGGGATCGCGGCGATCACTGGCTGACACCTCGGTGACCTCCACGGCCGACCTATCCGCCTTCTCATCCACGCGCTCGCACGCTCCTGACAACTCTCTCGACACGCACTCCAACGTGTCGCAGGACGATGATGACGACGACTCGGGCTCAGTCAGGTTAGTTTCAATCCCATATTCATAGTCTCCTTTAAGGTCAAACGGCAAAATGGTATATTGTACAAACGGCTGGCTTGAACATCAATTTCGCTAAGTTAGATCTAATTGGCTCAAGTAAGCAAATACATTAATACAGCAAAAGTGTATAATGCACAAATGACTTGCATACACTTCAAATGATTGTGACTTTTTTGTCGTAAACAACAATGAAATAAATCCGTTAATACATGCTTGAATTAAATAATGTTTTTAATTAGCTAATTTTGGTTTTGTCTGTATCGTTTATCAATTAGTAAACTGCAGATAATCCAAGTAATCTGGGCCTAAATAATCCAGGCCTCTTCAAGACTTCATCTCCTACCTTAACCAGCTTCACAACGGCTCAACCGGGTGGCGATGTGATGCTCCTGTTTTTCCAATAGCTTTTATTTAAAAATCTCATGTCACAATGTTCGTTCTATGTAAACTCCGAAACAACTTGACCGATTTTGATGAAATTTGGCTCACTATGTGTAATTTGGTCCAACTTAAGAAATAGGATAGTTTTTATCTCGATTATTGACCTCAATATTTATTATTGCAAATTAAATGTTTTTATGGGACAATTATTTGTAAGTTCCATAAGTTTCTGACAGATGGTATGAGTAAGGCGATGCGCTCACTGAGGCAACTGAAAACTGCCAACTGGCAACTGTCTTTGTATGACAATGTGATGGCCCGCACACTTCGCAATCACACAAAAACCCGTTGTCAATGGTAACGCAAGCAGTGACTCGCGACTCACACTGCTGATTGCCGTGGCCGGCTGTTTCTAGTTGCCAGCTGTCAGGTGATTGTTCTTCGTCTGTGGTTAAACAAGCTTTTTGACCAAGCAAGCATAGAAACCAGCTGGTTTTAGTTTGGTTCCAGTTGCCTCGTCAGCGGAACGCCTTAATTTGCATGTTTTTGTTACCTAGGTAACCAACCAGTGTTGTGTAATCAGTGTTGCCAACTTAACAGATTTCCCGTCATATCTGGCGGATTGGAGTGTCCCGTAAAGGGAGTATTTTGTGTCTAATGAATTTTACGGGATGACGGATTTCCTGGTGGATTCGAATAAAATGACAATAAGATTCAATAATTCAATAACTGACAAAAAGTTCCATAAGATTCTGACAGATGGCGGTGTGAGTTAATTTATTGACACAACACTTGTTTATCTTAGTTAGGTAACAATCCGGTAGATGGTGTTGTGTTTCGTTTGCCACGGCAACGCGTGGGCAGGTCAGCTATATATATATCTCTCTTGTGAGATGTAGCATAAAAAAAGGAGGAGATTGTTAATTGTTGTATAATTTGTAATCCCATAAATATAGTTTGTTCAATAGTAGCCTATTGATTACCTGTATAAAGATATTTCTTCATCATTTTCATTTCATTGTATCTTAGGCTTAGCTATCAAACTGTATGTTTTTACCAAAATTTTTATTCTAATATTGCTGTAATGTAGAGATATTTTTAACTCATCAGATGGTCATGGAATCTGTCTTTACACAAAAAGCATTATGCAGTACAGCAGAAGTATGATGCAAATTAAACAAGAAGTCTGTTACTTTCTAAATGTGCAGAGAAATGTGTTTGTTTATTATATCTTATGTGTTGCAGGTCTGGCGTGGTAGTGGCGCGTGCCGACGTGCTTCGCATCCACGTGCCGTACGGCGACCCGCCCACCCCCCAGCCCACTCCCCCCTCCTCGCTGGCGCTGGCCAACACCATCCGCATCCAGGTGGGTCCCGAGGATCTGCCCACCCCCCTCGTGCACCACGGCCGCATCCAACACTTCCTGGACCTCACCTAGCCAGCCAGTCCCTGCAATGTCCTCTCTAACAATGGCCATATAACCGAGACCTCCAGTCTCTTAGATCTAAGTATTTTAGATCTTGAGTCCTTGAGACCATCAGTCTTCTAGATTTGGGTCTCTGAAAACTCAAGTGTTATACAGGTTAACTCATCGTTAACACTGAGTCTTTTTGTACCTTGAGTCTGACTTTAAGTCTTATTGTGAACTACAGTGAAGTGTGTGTTGCTGGGGTGATATAGTGACAGTGACAGCGGCGTTTATCATATAAACAATTTTATTTTACTGTTGTAAAATAATGTCTATGGTAATCATTCAACATTAGTATTTATATATTTTTTTCTAATAATTGAATTCTGCAATTAACAAAATATTGTAGTCATAATTATTTTTTAAATGCCACTCACAATATTATTTTGATTTAAAATGTATTCAACCATTTGAGAGCTTGAAGATGAATCCTTCTAGTTTTGAAGTGATTTGTTAGTTTCTCACTAAGGAATTGTTCTTTCTTTTGCATTTTTGTTGTTGTGTAGAATAATGCTTTAAAGTATCTAAGTAATAACGTCCATATTAAAAGCATCAATTATATGGAAATATTATTAATGTGCCACTAGATTCGCATTGGTCAAATAATAAATATCAAATGTGATGTGCAGGTGACATATCATCATATTATGTCTGATGCCTCTTTTTGAGTTGTTTAAAATTGGTTGTTTTTAAATGGCTTATACCTTGTGTGTTCTTAATGCTTAGGGCAACCCGAAATAGGGTTCCTCCGGGAAACATTCCCATGAAATGCGGTTTGACCTAGGAACATTCACATGAAATGAGGTTTGACCTGGGAACATTCCCATTAAATGCGGTTTGACCTGGGAACATTCCAATGAAATGAGGTTTGACTTGGAAACATTCTAAGGAAATGAGGTTTGACCCGAGAACATTCCCATTAAATGCGGTTTGATCTGGGAACAATCTCATGAAATGTAGTTTGAGCTGGGAACATTCCCATGAAATCCGTTTTGACCTGGGAACATTCTCATGAAATGCAGTTAGACCTGGGAACATTCCATGAAATGCGATTTGACCTGGTAACATTCCCATGAAATAAGGTTTGACCTAGGAACATTCCCATGAAATGCGGTTTGACCTGGGAACATTCCTACAAAATACGGCTCGATCTGGGAACATTCCCACCAGTGCTAACTACCCCTATTCCTAGAGGAAATCTATGTCTTATCTGTTTCCATTAAATTTCATCACTTATTCCATAGACCTAGGATAATAATACAAAGTCTTACGTTTTATAATACTGAATTTAGAAAATAAATACATATGATATTAACAGATTTTTTTCATAGAAAGACTGAGAATTTAAATGTTATTCTTTTGATTATTTGCTTCAGACTTTAACGAAGAGTTAATTTAAATTAATTTATAGTATGATACACATAAGTCTGTAAGCTCGGTATATTAAAGCCCAGCCTAACCGACAGATAGTTGTTACACACACTTGGGAAAGTTGATCTGATTAGTGCGAGTACAAGGTACCGGTATAATTACTTTATTTCAATAAATTAGCTCTCAGAAATTACATGATATAACCTAGGGTATCAAAGTTATAATAATGCGCATCTAGAATTTAACTAAACAAGGAATATAAGTATTGCGTTGCATCGTAGCTTGAATATTATTTGTTAATTCTAATGTCAAAACGGTGTTCAATCAATAGCTCTGTCAGCTTCTAGCTTTCAATTTTCTTCGCTGATGATCATGATCAGTGAGGATAAGAACATTTTGTCGTTCGGCATGCACTACCTCGAATGTGACATGAAAAAAATTGTTCAGAATAGATAAATAAACATGACACAGGCAGTATTCTGCCGTGTAAGTAAAAACACAGTGTGTCCGAGTTGAGAGACTCAAGGAAGACACTGTGTTCTTACTTACCATGGCGGTATTGTCCTTGGAAGTAGTATTACATTTTGTTCATTCATAAAAATTAAAATTTTATTGTTAGTTTTAGTTTAAATGGCCAAGATCGCTCGTAATGTGTGAAAGCTAAATTTATAATTTTTGAAGTAAATACTTATTTATGCACGCTTGACTTGGGGGGTAAGCTGGCGAATGCGTTACGAAAAGTGAAATGCGTTGCGAGGCGAATGGGCTGTATCACACTGTAGAAGCAAGAGATTTAAATTTAAATTTTAAGATTTAAATTTCTTTCTCTCATAGCCAGTGCATGAAATATCTCAGTCATGCGGATGCGGATCGGATGTATAGATGGAGCTAAAGAAGTATTTGCTTCAGTCGTGTGGGCTAAAGCACACTCGTATTTATTTAAATATGTATATATATATGGATGAACATACTCGGAGGAAATGAGTAAGAATTGAATGCCATTAAAATATATAATATTTTTGGAAAAATCGACACATCAGCAGTATTGCTTGCCGAACGACGATATTTTATTTTATCAAAGTAAGATCAATAATGTTTAGATTTGTATAAATGCATTAAAATGTAAATGTAATTTATGCAAATGTAATTTATGTAAATGTTGGTATTTTAATACTGTTTTGAGACTCTTTTGGGTGCTGATTTTTCCCCATATTTCTATATGGTGTGGAAACGTGGACACTTAAAGCCAGCTAAAAAAAAGAGCAAAAGTGGAGAAAAATACTCAGGATTCCATGAACAGTCAGACACAGAAATGTGTCCATTCTAGAAGAGCTAGGCATCCACAATAGGCTTTCAACAGAATAGGAGTGGATGAGCCTTGTCCATGGAAATTGGAGTGAGGGGGTCTCAATCCTCAGCAATGACATCGGAATGATATAACGTTATAAATATAAATACACATGTAAATTTCAGCCCCTTTAACAATCCTCTCAATATAGAAGATAAAATACTAGTTAATAATTCCACTGGAATACAGATTGTTCAATGTAAATTATTATGTAGTTGTAGATGCCAGCGCATTTAAAAATAAAAACATATGATTTTAATGTTGGGATAGTATTTATATGTGTAAACATTTTCTCGGTTTCTGGAAATTGGTAGGATATGTTGTATGTAAAATATAGAGATACAGAAATTCATAATAAGATGTTTTGATTTGGAAAAGTGAGTATTATCTGATTTCACAGGATGTTATCACTCCAGTTCTCAAATCATTATAACTTACAAAATATTTCACTCAATATTCAATCAAAAATTATTATTATAAATGTACAAAAATAATTTTGTTTGTAATTTTTGTGCATTTGACTTACCAGTAAGTAATCGTTTCCATGTAAATAATCATACTAAAGATCACTTTATTTTTTCATTAAATTTGCAAATACATTTTTGAAGGTGTTTGAAATATTTCCTTGTGCATAAGTCCAAATAATTAATCAACTTAAAATATTACACAAAATTGTCATCTCATTAAAAACAAATTGGTGTTTAGGAAATTTTGGTTCATAGAATGATATTCCCTAATCATATTTGTGTATTTAACCTAGTTCATTTCCATATAAATAGATACCTTTAGGTTTTTTAAAACAATTTTTCTATCTGAATTAATTAAAAGCTTGTTTTCATTGTTTAATTGTACCCCAGAGAAATGGTGCAGGAGATACGAAGCAATATGCAGTACGGCCATTTAGGAACTTTTATTGTCTTTGGTAATTATTAACAGATGTTTTGGTAGGCCTTAGAAATTCCTACAATAAATAAAAATGTGTATAAATCTTTCATAAATGGTAATTTTCAAAATGCATCAGTTTGTCAGCTAGTTTACAAGATAATTATAAAGTCTGTTAAATGAAATACAGTAGAATTATTTACACATTTATATCTCGCAATAAATTACTGATTGAACTATTATTGACAATTTCTTAGCTAATTATTACTTCATATATATATTGCAGTAAATTTTGCCATTTGATAACAATATCAGATGTTTAACTCAACACAGTACTAATCGTTACTTTTCCTTTGTATTGACAGAGAGTTATTATTCACAACAGATACACAGTTGCACCGATCATATAGAGCAATAAAAATACATATTGGCATCTGGTTGTAATTATTTTTGTGATTGTGAGTCATGTGTAACTCACTTAAAAATCTTTTTAAGGTTAAACGTAATATAAGTTATAATCTTCTCGTTCGTAGATGGCGGTGCTAACTTAATTGTTTTTGAAAAAAACACTTTTTGCACATTATGCTTTAAAATATTAAGAATGAATAATTATTGTTTGGCGGAAGTACCTTTTTTTTTTTTAAATAATTATTCATATTCAATATTAATAAACAGTTATGTCCAGGCAAAACTGTTTATTAAGATTCATGTTCTGTGTGTTGCACCGCCTTCAAACTATTTATCCTAATATTTTAAAGCATAACATGCGAAAAGTGTTTTTTTTTTCTATATTATTATCTATCTTTTATTATTATTTCCAATTATTAAATTAGTGCCATTTATGAATGAGTAGTTTATGAATATTTTTTAGTTTACCCTTAATCAGATGCAATTTAGAATTTATGTTACATACATTTTTATATGCATGTAGTTGGTAATAATATTAATTTGAATTCCTTTTCCCTCTGAGTTAGAAGACAAATATCTAAAGCGGGGATCTGTAGCTAAATTAGCTGTCCATCTGTAGCTAAATTAGCTGGTACCTAACCCTGCTTGCTATAAGACTTGTTGCAATTCATCACGTTTGCTGCATGCTTGGTAAAACTTCACTCCGCTTCTTGCAATCTAGGTATAATTTCAGCCTTAAATCAGGTTACAAATCAGGTGAAACTTTTCGTTCGTGCTGCGGGTCTGGTATAACTTCACTCTGATTGCTGCAGACATAGTAAAACTCCACTCTCATTGCTGCAGACTCCACATTGACTGCTGCAGATATAGCATAACTTCACTCTGTTTACTGCAAACATAGTATAACTTCCCTCTGTTTGCTGCAGACATAGTATAACTTCCCTCTGTTTTCTGCAGACATAGTATAACTTCACGCTGATTGCTGCTGACATAGTATAACTTCACTCTGTTTGCTGAAGACATAGTATAACTCCACTCTGCTTGCTGAAGACATAGTATAACTTCACTCCGCTTGCTGCGATCTTAATATGATTTCAACCTGCTTGTTACAAGTCAGGTTAAACTTTTCATTCTTGCTGCAGGTCTGTCATAACTTCACTCTGATTGCTGCAGACATAGTATAACTTCTCCCTGCTAGCTGGAGGGCTATTGTGGTGGCGTATGCCCAAGGGAATCTCATAACAAAGTCTGAAGTTGTAACTAATCATTCCAATAGTTTAAGCTTATTGGCCGTTGTCCTCATTCATTGGACACTCAATTTTACCTCTTTGGTGCCTCAAATCTCATGTATAATAAATATTGGGTTAAAAAATAAATAGTTAGTGATTGCTAAATGATTTGTTATAATCTATAATGGTTTTAGTGTAGTAGTATTTACATATATAGATGAGTGCAAATTAATTTAACCAGTGCTATGTTTACATTAAATGGATATCAGTGAGTTTTTGTAATGCAAAATCCCTTCATCAAGGTTATAAAAGTGAATCTCAAATAGTTCAAATACTAAAAATGCATTTTTAGCTAGTAGATTTATTTTTCTAAGCTATTTAAATAATATTTGTACATATATTGTTTCATCCATGTTAATTTTCCTAATTCATTAATTGCCCGCTTGCAAATTATAAACTCAAAATGCTTCCATATTACCCTTACGGTTCGTTTTACTAATCTGATTTAGTATTTATCTTTCGAGGCTTTCATTTTACATAATCTACACATTTGTAATAATACATTATTTTATTGATATTTTTAACAAGTCCCGTCGAACTTTAAAACATTATATTTATTTTTTTCTCATTTTACCTACGTAGTTAAATTAGAAAGTAAGATATTTTAGGGGATAAAATAAGTGAATTATTTTATTTTACTTTCCAAGCAGTAAGGATGCTAACATTGACGAACCAAGTAATAGAAAACAATAAGGAAGTTGAGTCCTTTTTTTTTATCGATGTTCACATGCAAACTTAAATACTAATATTTTTTTTTAAAGTTCGTTTTCATAATAATAACTCAGGTACGGGGCATACGCCATTCCTATGTCTACCTACGTTAAATTGTCGTGAAAACAAGCTTATGTGCCCAAGCGGTTAAATTAATTCTACAAGTTTGAATTTTATTAAGCCCGCCAAACCGCCCGGTAAGAGGCGGGAGTGTGTGTGACGTCATCTGTAGGCTTTTTTGTACGAAAAGTAACGGTAAATGTTTACCAAACCGGCACACGCTTAATATGGACTAAAAAAATAAAATTTAAAAATTGTAGTAGCTAGTATTAACTAGTAATAATTAATTCGGTTACCGGTATTTCAAAAAAGTGCAATTTAATGGTTATTTTTTAAATTTAAAAAACACGAAATGTCATTTTCCACCTTCAATAGAGCGGATGGTGAAAAATGACATTTCATGTTTTTAAATTTAAAAAAGAACCATTAAAATGCATGTTTTTTCGAAATACCGGTAACTGAATTAATTATTACTAGTTAATACTAGCTACTACAATTTTTAAACATTATTTTTTTAGTCCATATTAAGCGTGTCCCGGTTTGGTAAACATTTACCGTTATTTTTCATACAAAAAAGCCTACAGATGGCGTCACACACACTTCCGCTTCTTACCGGGCTTAATAAAATTCAAACTTGTAGAATTAATTTAATTATGAAAACGAACTTAGAAAAAAAATATATACTAGTATTTAAGTTTGCATGTCATCTACATGAACATATTTTTTATAAGTCAAAATATTTTTCACTCAACTTCCTTATTATTATGTTGCTGTGTGGTTGAAGGCAGAGCCATTTTCATTGCATTAGAATGTCAGACGGTTAGTAGAATAAGAGAAATATCTTTAAAATACTACTATGTACTTTAAATCTACTTTTTTATGTTAATGCTAATCGGCAACAGTACCTATTGCAATACATATTACTATTAACAGTCAGGCCATTGATAAAACTTGTAGGGTCTTCATGAATAACATTCGTGGGTGTCTTCCCTTAAAATTACAAGTACCGTATTATTCCCAAACTTTTAACTTAGAACGTCTAATCTCGTCAATAGTACACTTACCGATTTTAGTCTACCTCTTATTTGTAAAGAAATTCCAGTAGCATACTTTGTATTATTATTTTTTAACACTAGTATTTTTTTTGTACTCTTTTTTATGTGTTTTTTAATTATTTTTAAAGATTGTATCGACTGTAAATAATTAGTTTGTACAAAGATTCAGTTTTATGAAACCATAAGATGTGTGAGAATAGTAATGTGGGTCAATTTGAGGTCTGCAATATTGGTTTGGGAGAGGAAGATATTAGAAGGTTGAAGAATCTCAAGAGACGAGGCAGGTGAAGAATGAAGTAATGGTTGAAGGAGATATTAGTGAGGCATGGTGTGAACTTGATGATCCTCAAGATTGCTCAGGGTGTCCATCCCAATAAAGCATTATTGTTATCAAGTTACTGTAAAAACTATCTAATGAATTCGTTTCATATCTGTTTTATGTTGTCAACTATTTTTATAAAGAATCTTGTTAGATTTGAGCTGATAGTTTTGAATATACATAGCAATAACGACTTGATAGGCAAATTTTATATCGACATTGTAAAATATAATGTATTGTGTCCGTTGCTTACTGTTTAGGCGGTAGTATTCTATTAATACTTTTTTTTTTTTTTACAATTATTTGTCTAAAGAGGTGCATAAACTAATTTATAATTTAGCTTTATTTTAACATTATTTCTTTTTTTACTGTATCCGTAGATTTTAACCCTTAACTTTTAGTTCATATTTATTATTACACATTGAAGCTGCACATTAAGTTATAATTCCGAAAACATTCATTAATTGAGGTGAAATTCATGATATTTTTTTATTGATTTATTTTCGTCGAAATAGCCCACTATATTTAAAATATGTGGAAAATTTACTTTAGTTTCTGTTCAGTTAGTCATTAGCCTTCAAATTATTAATTTTAATTTTATCTGAGGCTCTGACGAAAATTTTATTTATTTTATTCTACAAGAATTTATGGTACCTATTCTTTTATAATTTTTAATTATTGAGGTCTGTCAAAACAGTACTGTCAAAAAAATACTGTCCTTAAAATACCATAGGTCACTAATCTAAAATTCACAGAACACTTACTTTAACATAAATAAATGATTCAATTTATCAATTGCTTTCAATGTAACAATTCATTGTTCAGTAAGACGTCATTATTCATGATATTATAATTTTTATTAGTTGTCTCTTGAATGATAGGCATATTCATCCTCAAAATAGATTAAACGAAATTCACATAATAGTAATAAATAATACTTCGTATCACAAATGGTTAAGTTTATCATTTGCTTTCAAATTATGGCTTTAATTCAAACATATTGTTGAAGAAGAAGATAACAATAATAATCTAATTATTTAAAATATGAAAATGAACAAGACACAGAAAAATAATAAAAGATAATGGTCGCAACTGGGACTCGAACCCAGAACCTTACGTCTTACCGGGACATACACCTTCTTCTTCAATGATATATTACATTGATGGGAATAACCTTCAAAAGTTAAAAAGAGAGTTTTTCTTATAAAAATATGAATATTCATTTAGACTTTTATAAAAAGTCAACAGGTGTTCCATAAAAATAAAATCGGATATATTTATCCGAGACACTATCTAGGTAACAAATACATTCTTTGAATACTTGTTTCCAATAATAAAGGTAGCTGCCAATAATATGGAAAAAAACATTAGTCGAAGATAATATTGTTAATTCTGAAATTTGAAATATGAAGTTGACAATTACGACAGTCTCATATAAGATCGCAGTAGCCCAATTGGTAGAGGTGTATGTCCCGGTAAGACATAAGGTTCTGGGTTCGAGTCCCATTTGCAATGGTTATCTTTTATTATTTTTCTGTGTCTTGTTCATTTTCATATTTAAAAAAATTAGATTATTATTGTTATCTTCTTCTTCAATGATATATTACATTGATGGGAATAACCTTCAAAAGTTAAAAAGAAAGTTTTTCTTATAAAAATATGAACAAACATATTGTATTATTTTGTTCACCATAGTGTACAAATAATGTTAGATGTGTTTAAATACTAACATCAATTGTGTTACCCAAAAACTGTAATTTTGATAGTTCTCCATTTGTGTATCTTTAATAAAATAAAATAAAAAAAACTATCTGTAATCAGCTTCTATCTTGTTTTGAAAGAATAAAACATTAAAATATATTATTTTTGTTCATATTATATTCCTGTCATACCTGTTCCCCGAAATATTTATCCACAAAATGGTAAGTATAGTTAGCCACTGCAAACTAATCAATACATAGCAGGCTGCATATTCATGGGACGCACAACGCACTTGAACTGGTCCAACTATCAAATAAATAATTAAGCCATCAAAAGGGCAAAATAAAGTGTATGAAATCAATTATTGTGATTACTAAGTGTACGAAATCAATTGTGACTTCGAATGGCCAATACGCGAAGTGTAATAAGGGTGAGTTTTCAAGTAGGAAAAATAGCTACTTAATCGATATGAATACACTTTGAGTTCTACCTTTTAAGCTGGTCCTTCTTGAATGCCCAGAAAGGCATTGCTGTCAAATATTTTTATATGAATACTAGCTCATGCGTGTCCTTTCCCATTCGTCCCCGTTCTCCTCCTCCCGCATTAGCCTATTCCTATTTTCGCGAACCTCCCCCTCACGCATTCCCCTTCCATCTTCTCCGCCTTCCCCCCTCCCGCAAACCCCCCTCATTAATTCTCCTACGCCCCTCCCGGCTTCCAATCCTCCTTCCACCTTCCTTCACCATGAATCCTTCGCGGGCATGTTCCCAAAAAAAATTTCATCGCAATCGTATAAAAAGTATAGGAAATAGTTTCATAACGCCAGAGCTCACTATCCTATAACCATCCCGGGTATGCGCACATCATATTCCCAAAGTTTCATTGCAATCGGATGAACGGTATAGCCGCGCATAACATATGAACAAACAATAATTTTTATATATTAGATTGTACATCAATCTCTTTGTAAGAGTCCCAACTACATGAATTTGTATAAAACATATTTTATGTACATGTGATATAAGTCTTCCTCATCTTATTTCTTGACTTTTGTGTGGAAGAATATTTTATCAAAAGGAAACTTACACTTTGGAACGGGAGATGCGCAGATTGTTCTTTTTTTTGTAATGATTTGTACTGAAGTGAAAACCAATTTTCATCATATAAAAACATAGGTATATTTTATACACATAAAACTTCAATAAATGGCCCAACACTATGACTTCAGCTTCTGTTTATGGAGTCCTATTACAAAGTAGGCTATAATTGTGGACAATAGTTTTATAGCTTTCCGGATAATCAACAGATGGAGTGCATAACATCTCACTTGTTAAGCGTCCGAGAACTCGCCATCTGCTTGCAGCTTTATCACGGGCAAGCGCATGTCATTTTTGTAACTACTTAGTTTTTACGGAGTTCGACTGGTTGAGATTCCCCCACCCCCATTAACAGAATAACCTGTGCGGTCCTTGGAAAATTTTAGGTCATCAATTCGGCCCGTGATGCAATTTGGGTTGGCCAGGCCTGATGTAGGATATACAGAAGAAAAAGAAAAACCACATAAATATTTTTCATTTTACAGTTAATCCTTGTAGGTAGGTTTTATTTATTGGAAACTACATTTTTTTATAAATATGTATGCATAAATAATCATAGTTTTGGTTACAAATCTAATCATAAAGACATTTCCTTAAAAATAAAAAAAGATGTAATTAAAGAGCAGATAGCAGTGTGATCAAAGTAAGCAGTGTGAGAGACTTCAAAGCCGGTCCCTCGTAAGTACTTGGAATGAGTTTTGCACAAAATCAATTCATCGGCTAAATATTAATAATCACATTGCTTTCGTGGGCAAGGTAAAATAAGTAACAACTCTCGATTCGATGCCAGCTTTTTTTGTACGTTCGACGAGACGGAAGGCTTAAGGCATTATGGATAATATCTTAAAAAGCCCATAAATATTTGTGTAAATTGGATGAGTGTTCTGTTGACCGGTATCATATCAAACATCTCATAGAATAGTGTCATAAGTCAAAATTTTACATTTTATCTCTGAAAAGTTAAGTGATTCTGATTGTCTATGCCCCGTAAAAACTGTATTTAATTTAGATACCTCTATCTTTTTTTTTAACATTAACTCCACAGAGGAGGCTCTGAGGAAAATAATTTCCCCCAGAGCCTATGTTATCTTTTAAGATGCTGTGCGGAGGGTCTTTTTGAGGAGGGGTAGGAGTGAACATGGGACTTGAAGAGACCCATGTTGGAAACACAGAGGTCAGCAAATTGTCGCACAGCCGAGCTGTTGAATTCAAGAACGAGTCGTAGAAGCGACTCGTTTTCATGAGATAAATGTCAACCGTGTACATATGGGCGTGTTTCCTGACTATGCTCTATATCCGTGCTCGGAGCATCTTCCATTGAAATACCGGTAAAACAAGGATAGCATTCCCACCTGACGCCTGTGTTTTAAGGATTGCGATCCGTTTGTTAAGATAGGATCTCCGCAAGATGTCGCTAGTATCTCTTTTCGAATTTGTTCGAGCTCTAACCGCTTGTTAATCATTCGTTCATTTGTTTTCGCTCTCCTGTAAAATTAACTTTTTTGACTTACGACACTTTTCTACGGGATATACGATATATTCATATAATGAATTTTACAGTGAAAAACATGACATCTCAAAGACAATAAATATTATTTCCTTGGAGATTAAAAATTATGCTTTACAATGAAATGATGCATTTTTAATAATTAAATTAATTATTACATATTAGGGATAACAATATATTACTATTATACAGAAAATACATTCTTAACTAGTGTTATAATAATATCTGGATGGATGCAACTATTAGAAAGTACATGTTACATAAACATTAGAGTGAGATTCAAGTAGCCGCTGTTTACTAATATCTACCGCTGACATGATAACATGAAGGTTAATTACCTAGAAGAATAAATACAGGTAGGTACAGATTGTCTTGGAAATACATATAACCTCCCCCTTACAGTGCTTCGGCTATCGTCAAAGGTCGTCATTGACTCTACTCTTGCATTTTAAATATAAATCACATTTATTACATAATCTTTGGCTCTTATCCTGAGCAAATCATGTTGATGTCCAGTGAATTTGTCAAATCTAAAGAGTATGCAGTTATATCGTTGGTTAAATAGAAAAGTGGCATTATTAAAAAATAACAAATTTTACAATACACGCGTTTAAAGTTTTATAATTTTTTTTTTTTTTTTAAGTTGCGTGTTAAAATATAAGTGTTATCCCTTTCCGGCCGGCCACACAATGGGCCACACTAGTAATTATGATCCCATAGGACTGGGCGACTTGCTGCTCGAAACACGCGCGCTTAAAGGTACCCTGTATAAGCATATCCCGCACGTTTGAAAGGTAACGGTTCCGTTCACAAAAACAGTAATATAATTATTTTCTAACAGGATTTTTTTCAAATCAAACTCACGATCATATGAAGCCGGTCGGAAAGGGTTATTTATCATTTTAAAGGTTTTACATAAGGTGTGATTATTTTAATTAATTTATTAAATGCATTTTTAACAAGAAATGTCAGTTTTCTACATAAATAAAAGAATATTGCGACACATTTCTCTTAAAAAATACGTTTTTCTATAAATATTTCTTAACTTTTACAATCGTAATCAAACACCATTTTGAGAGATGTCACTTTTCTATAAAAAAGCACACGTAGTCAGTTTCGTGGCTGGATTGCAAATGGCAGGGCGACGTTTTTCTACAATCAAATGGCGGATTAGAGAGTAAGAAGTACAGAAACGACACTTGCGACATCTGGTGATTTTGACGTGTAATTTTATAAAGTGTCTTTTATCCATATAAAATAATGTTGATATCAGACTTGTTCTAACTAATAACCTTATTTTCCAATAAATTTGAAAAATGTCATTTTTACATTTAATCGACGATATGTAAAAGCGTACTCTCTACCAGGTACAATACTCAGATTACTCATAAACACCACCAAAATCAATAATTAATTACAATGCAGAAAAACTTGTAGTGAAATTAAGAAAAAATGTTATTTTCTGGCTTACAAGTGGGAAAATTTAAAAATGTCATATTAATGTACTGGACCGTTATACTTCCCGGCATTATTTTGTAGCATATTTAATGGGTAAAACACAGACACATGTAAATAATATTTGATTTATGGTGAGCTCATTATGTCAAAACTTAGTATTTGGAGATGTCTGACTAATCACTTGGACGATCAATGTTTTAAGTTATTTTTTCAAAAATGGGATATTTATTTTTTTGTTGTGTTTAATGAATTTCGTATCTCACACAGGACTATTGTGAAAGTTTAACATAAGTTTAGTGTGCTAAAAATATTTTAAGTTGCTAAATTTTTGCAAAAAGCAGACAATGCATGTTATTTATGTGTCCTTAGAGATGTGTGACAGCTAAATAAAGCAAAAGCTATAAATACATACAGTGGCGTAACTACTAATTTGCACTGTTCAGGGAGGGTTATCTCAACAGGTTAAGAACACAAAAAACTATATTAAGGTTCAATTGGTTACGTTTTTAGATTTTCACGGCCAAAAGCATTTTCGTTGTTTGTTTTTGGGGTGTTATGCCGTGTTGTGCTACCTCCTTCTTTAGCCGACGTTTCGGACAGCGTTGCAGTGTCCATCATCAGGGCAGATCCGTCGATCACATCGACGGATCTGCCGGATCTGCCCTGATGATGGACACTGCAACGCTGTCCGAAACGTCGGCTAAAGAAGGAGGTAGCACAACACGGCATAACACCCCAAAAACAAACAACGGAAAAGGTTCAATTGGTTTGTTTGTAATAGATATTGTGGGCGTACTTGGCAAAAAACGTTAACTTGAAAATATGATGTTTTGACTTACTTTGTTTTTTAATAGATATTGTGGGAATGCGTACTGGCAAAAAAGTTAAATTTAAAATTTGACTTACTTTGTTTTAAATATACAGGGTGTTAAGTTACATACTTGACTTACTTTAACCAGTGATTCCTGACATTATTTGGAGTAAATGAAATTTTGGTCTCCGGTGTTTTTTTATTATTTTTTTCTTCAAAATCAAACAAAAAAAAAATCTTCCACATGACGTCACTGGTCACTCAGCCGAGTAATCGCCCCACGACTCACCCCGCTCCCAACTGTCAAACACCTACTATTTTTATATGTTTTGTAGAAAAAAAAAACATAAAATGTCAAGAATCAGTGGTTAAAGTAAGTCAAGTACGCACCAACACCTGTATATTGTGGGCATATTGGCCAAAAATGCTAAGTCGAAAATATGTCATTTTGAATAACAATGCAGTAATATGAAGTTATTTATGCTCTATCAACTGGCAGAACAAACCGGAAGAAAAAAACTTTAAATCGATTTGCCTTATATTATGTCAACGGATGTACACTTGAAGCGTGTCATAACAAAGGCGGCAATCCAGTTCGTTTCATTTTGAGTAACATTAAATAAAAATTTTAATTTTGGTATTATCACCATACTTTAACTATACAAAAATACATTTATTAACAAAAACTGAACTTTATAGTACTGTAGTTAAAGTATGGGGAAAATACCAAAAAAACAACATTTACTTCATATTACTCGAAGTGGAGATTGCCGCCTTTGTTATAACACGCCTCACTTGTATCTGTATTTGTCATTGTAAATAACAATAAATTTTATTGTACGTTTTTTTGCCTTTGTTTGACAGTTTGAGTGTAATACAATTTTTTTTTCGCAGATGTAAAATGAAGCAATCATTTTGATATAAAAGTACCTGACAGACAAAAAGCACATAGTAATTTAGTGGTTTTTGCCAGAACAAAAATATACTAAGTGCTATATTTTGGTAATGAATTTAAAAACTGATTCTTCGTAATTAAAATTCAAACGAATATAAACGAAAAAGATATTCATAAATGAACTCTCATCAGGATATTTTATTTTTGAAACAACATAAACTGTGATAATTGAATGTGGTAAAAAAAAATTATATTGGTACAAAACTTAAATGCTTGTTTTCTCAAAACGGAAAATACCCACAATACTATTGTAAGTTCATATCGGGCCACATGTTTTGTATAATTTTATTCTATGATTTTATGTATTGAGCTATGGACCATAAATAAACCCAATTATTAGAAATGATGGAGGGGATGAAGAGTTTAATTTCAGTGTAACACTTATAGATTGTACAGCCGAGGGAAATAGCAAATGGATGGTGCAAGTCGATGGCTTGAAGTGCAGACATACTTAGTAAAATAGTGAATATTACCCAATTCTCCGTAAATAATAACAAATCAGTGCCTCTCATACTTATTGCACTTTCATAGTATGATATGTATTTTAATATTATGAACTAGAATATAAATAGCCAGATGAGAATAATAGAACTAACGGCAGCCAAAGAGGTTAATTTGCCTCCATTGCGTACTACCGGTGACATCTAGTGTCAGAGATGGAAGTTATGCCATAAGCATAGCTCTGATATACAAATTAACTTTCTTTAATCATAAATGAAAAACAAATTTAGACCCATTTGTTTCGCAGAAATTCAAATGTAACATTGTCATCAAATGGTCATATTTTTTTTTGACAATTGAAACATCCCCGTTAAATTCCGATTCTAGGTGCATTTTAGCTTTCTATCAAATTGTAATAAGTTGACAAGCTACAGCATGATAGTTGTCCTATTCTGCTAAAGACAATTTGTTCAAAAGCTAATACGGACTTATAATCGGCCTTTAATGGGAATTTTTCAACTTTTTAACTTCAATGGTGAGGAATTTCCATTTGATGACTATGTCACACATGAATTTCTATACCTTAAACTCATTGCACAGAAGCGTTCAATACATGTAATCGCGATATCTTAAATATACATATTAATACAATGTGATAAAGTTTAAATATCATGCTTTATGAATATAATGTACATAGAGGGAAATCTTTAATGATAAACCAGTAGAATTACGTTATGTACATATGACTATTTGTACACTTACATTGCTGGTTTATTGACATCGTAAATTACATAATACATTAGGTATACAAGGAAACAGGTAATGACTGCCATCTCGGGCCAACATTATTAATGTAAATCACAGCAATACGAATACACAGTACAACTCCTTAGCCAAATGATTCCTTCAATGTTAAAGGCAGGTTCGTCTGTATACACACCATCCATTATTACACATTTTCAAAGTGACCATAAATACATTCTTACAATTACAGTGAAACTCTCTTATAATATTTTTCAAGCGATCGGAAATTAAATACTTGGGAAAACAAAATGCATGAAAGGTGGTGAAATTGGACCTTTTTTATATATTTTTTTTTAACATTAACTCCACACAGGAGGAAATGTTAGACAATAGTTTTGGATTGTGTTAATTTCGCTATGAAATCTCGAAAACTTCTTATTGGGGAAGCAGCAATGACAATACAATACATCTAGACACGTTGTTGTCTCACAAAATTAAAACTAAATGTGCAAGTAACAAACACACTTACAATTGCAATAAAATCTTAATTCAAACATTGTTCTTGTATATCAAAGATAGACATTCAAATAATATGTGTGTGTGTGTGTGTGTGAATGAAATAGATATAGAACCGGGCAGCGTTTTCATATCTACAGGTTGCGTCAACAACCTACATCATAGGTGTGAATGAGATAACCCTGCGCTTATTCACATACACTTAGATGAATAAGGAACGCTAATAAGGCCGCTACTGCCAGTAGGCTGTCTTTATACCTATGTGTGGCTACGTTTACTATCTCACTTTCCCTAATGGCGCTTAAAGTCTTCAAGAAACAATAGAAATATTGTATTATTATTATTTATAATAATAAGTAATTTGCATTATTTACGAATGACATGTTATTCCTTGACTTTTACCTTTGCTATTATTTGCCATTTAATGAAAACACTTTTTCATCACACACAAGGTCATTTTTGTACTCATTTTCGTAGTTTGGTGAGATTGCAAACAACCTTAGTAAATTGAAAGTAAGACAATTATCTTATCTTTCTCTTGCCACTTTTTAGATGTCTACAACTTGTCTATAGTTTTGTAATGTCATTGGAAAGCATTAGTAAAAATAATTGATATGAGAAACATACAATTTCTTGGTAATTTCTTTGTTTGTCAAAATATTAAAGACTGAAAAAAAAAAAACCTCATGTGCGGGTTTTACTGTTTACTTTACTATTAATTGATAGTTTCACTTCATCCTACCTCACTACACAAACTACTAATCATTTTATTTATATCACTGAGTAGAAAAATTGAGAAGTAATTTGTACACAATTTGGTTTAGAGTTCCATTTAGGAATTAAACATTACTGCACCCAGTGCGATTTAAAGAAAAAATCTTTAATTACTTTGCAAAACACCAGCGCATTGAACCCAAAGCAATATAGAAAAGATATATATTTAGCAGCTGGTCTTGTCTAGGGTGGACATAACTTCTTATCTCAAAAAGTTTCTGTTCTTAAAACCTCGGTCCTTCCTGCGACTCGCAAAATATAAATAAACAATTTACAAAGGAATATTGAAGGATTAGTAAAATTAAGTAATATCCTTTCAACAATCTGATTATAATTACTCACTGGAAAACGAAGCATAAATATAACAATGTTTAATAACTATATCACTAACAATAAAATAATTCTACATCAGATAAAAGTATGCTAGCATGTTTCGTGTAACCATTGGACTATTATACATATAAAGATATTGGTTTGGCAGAAAAATAAAATACAAATTAAGTTATAATACGCACAATGCAATACAAGATCACAACTGAGATCTTAGTTTATTAAAAATAGCAGAAGATACACAACTCTCTGGTAAGATAACTGCCTAAGACGGAACACGGCTCCGAACACGAACTCCGGCGCACGAGTCTACCGATAACCGAGTTACCTACTATCAATCCCACATCTTCAAAATCAATACCTTTCAGAAGTTCCATCATATTAAATAAACAATATTCAATACATCCCAATGTTTTCATAACTTCAAAATAAAAGTCTGAAAATATAATACATGCATAAAAAAAATTTGAAAGTAGAATTTTTTAAATTTTGCACAACACCTCACAAGAGCACTCTGTCTATTGTGTGCAATTGGGCCCCTCTTCCATATTAGGATATGCAAGTATCTCGATGTCTACCACCGTAAATCTGTGTGGAGGTTCACATTGTCGACATTTTGTGAACTCATCAGAAAAGTCGTAATTGAAAAAAAGCTGGAGGAGGCTGTTACCACTTACATCGTAAAGACTTTAACATGGCGTCCCTTGTGTCAGACATTTTGTAACAATGCTTGTGCTAATAAATGCTAGGAATAAAACAGTCACCGAAGAATGACAGGATATAAAAAATGACAGCCACAGCAACTGTTTGGTTGTGAGTGAGGTTATGAAAGCATTCTAGCTTTGACATTTTAAGAATTCAACAATGATTGTTGGCGACACAGGTATTGCGATTTCAAAAACGAAGTGTAAGTGCTGCGCGCGACAAGTTATTTGCTACGTAAGTATGTACACAATACGAGCTTCGGATACTTGCGTATCCCTGTGGAATTAGGGTCTAACTAAAACGGGGAAAACTAAATTAACATTGTGTTAGACGACATTGTGAGGCAAGTTAAGGAATGGGCTGTCATTTGTTGATGAGGGTGTTGAGAGGCCCGGATTAAATGAGGGAAGAAAGATAAATGCCGGTAGCACTTTCCACATGCGTTTTGCATAAGTACAAACGACCCATTCTAATGCAGCCAGCATCAATTATGAATGAGTTTCCGCTCTACCTCAAAATGTCCAATTTTCAGAAAACCTGTTTTAACTTTACTATTTAGCATTTCTTTCGAAATTATGACGTTTCTTTGCACAAATTGTGTAATTCTGTAGGTAGGTATTTAAGTATCTAATTATAAATCTTATTATTTCTGAGAAAATCTTGGTTGTAAGAGAAAATAGAAACATACTTTTTGGACGCAAGGTCTACTGCTCACAGAACTACTAGTTTATGACAAAACTACAACAAAATCACTTTCTAGCTTGCTTCTGTAAAGTAATAGTTTTGGAGATATATAGAACACTTATGACACATCTACATTTGAATAGAAACACATCGCACATCCCATAGAAAATGGCTGTACGTCAAAGTTTTCTATTTTATATTTTATCTCTGAAAAGTAAAGTTATTGTGATTATCTATACCCAACGGAAATCGTTTTTAAGTTAGATCACTCCATCTCAGGACTGCTTGTTCGTCATTTGTATATTTTTTTTTACTATCCTGTAAAATTAACTTTTTTGAATTACAACACTTTTCTATGAGATGTGCGATACTCAGTTTTAAAGCGCGATTTAAATTAATAAAGCATCTAAACCCTTAGCTCCTTTCACACATTATTTGTCCAAAAATATTTGGAAAACAATTTAGTATTTACAACGAAGCACGCAACTTGAAAATCTATTTGGGAAGATTACTCACATCAATTTTATAACATATAATTTGGTAACTTTTAAAAGCAAATATATAGACGAAATACAGTTACTTAAACCTGAGGAGGATCAAATAATATTATGTCAGAAGTCAAATCTTTTTTCCACACACTTAAGTCCTAGTTCCAGAGTAACACTGCAGATAATCTAAACACATTGCAAAATAGAAATTTCATTAATACTTGAAGCACATAATATTTTATAATAATTGAATCACATGACAAGAAGTACAATTTAGATAAATGATGTGGGTTTTGCATCATCAGGTAACAGGCCAACTGGCAAGTGGCCATCTTGGATTCAGGCATTTACAAATTTAGAACTTTAAGACCCCTGTGCAAAAATGGGGCCAGTTTTCCCTTTACACGGGCGATTGTAATTAAAGCTAATTTAAATTTTACACTTATTTACTTGTACTCTTTTTCTTGTCAACTTACTCCTTTTATTTTAAAACATAATATCTTCTAGAAGAGATCAATAATTGTTGTTAACAATATGAAACGATAATATATAAATATTATTAAGAAGGTTTACCAGTAAATTATATAAAATTGCTTAAAATAGCTTAATACAGCAAAGTAATTTATGGTATGATATTAAGGATAAACTTAATTGGCAATTAAAAAAAAATATATCTTAATTTCATAATTTGCTCTTTCATAGATGGCATCAAGTTAATTATTTTAGGAAAAAGTACTTTTTGCAAATTATGCTTTAAAATATTAAGTTGCCCCATACATATGCGATATGAATAAATAGTTTTGTGGATATAAAAACTCAATTCTTTCAAGAAAGGTATGCAAATACAATATTGTAAAGATGTTTAAATCCAATAATTTATTTGTATGCCTTTCATGAAAGAATCTAGTTTGCATAAGGACAAAACTCTTTTTATTATATTCATATTGCGTATGTACAGATGCAAACAAATAATTTGTCTTAGTATTTTTAAGCACAGCTTGCAAAAAACATTTTTTCCTAAAATAATAAAACTTATGCAATCCGCAAAAGAGTAGATTTTGAATTCTTTTAAGTATCACCTTAAAAGAGAATTCCGGATAACTGGAGGTGACGACATTTATTTTTTAGTTGCGATACATGCAAAACGATACAAAATGAGGAAATTATAAAACAAGGACACTCCTTGAATTGCAGGTGTAGAGTGCTGTACGTGGACCTAACATTATTAAAACAGCAATAAAAACATTGGTTTGTTGAAAATTGATAGAAAATCAAATACTTATGTGAAAGATAAAGTGTATTTTGAATACATATGTCCTTGATAATATGTAATGCCTTCCCCAAACTACCAATTGGACGTGTGTTGTGCTTGTAGAAAGTGTACGCTAGTCCCCCTAATACCGTATCGTGCGCTACAAATATCACAATACCCCCTCATTCACAATATTATTTGTTGCCAATAACTATTTTAAGATTATTATTGCGACTCTATAATATAATACATACATACAAAATTAGAGACGATTTCTAATACTTCCCCCCAACAATACATTCTGCACGGACTTCAAACTTCTGACTGTTCTAAAGGTACATAAATAATTGCACTTGTGTAATCTGAATAATTTAACATAAAACATAATAAATAATTTACAAAGTTAAACAATAATAAATAAATAATCCTTAAAAGATGATGCCTAACAAACTTAATACATAGTTGCTGGTTTACAGAAATATATATGAGTGTGTATAAATCTTCAAGAAATTAAACGCAGAGTCGGCAGTTTGAGATTTCGTAGGTTGAATATAAACAGTTTAAAAGCAGTCATAAAGCGCAGAGAATAATAATACAGTGGAGACTGGTTGCTATGGAGACCCTGTAGATTAATGTGCCGGGCGGAAGTCCTAACTCTCGGCCAGGATCTCCGAGTAGTAGTGCGGCGTGCTGAGGTAATCGAGTAGGCGGCGCGGCAGCGGCAGGTCTCCAATCAGGTCCCGGCGCACAGCCTTCAGGATCACAAACCTACCGGGGAAGGAGGGACGTTATTACAGGTAAAAATACCAAGCAATAGTCTGTTGTTAAATTCAAGGGTTAGTTTTAAATACGGATGTTTTTCAGCTTAAAAAATTGGTTAAATAGGTTACGGTAGGTCAGGTGGGCTAATGTAATGGGCTATTTTTTTCATAACTTATAATGATTTTTCTAAAAGGTGTTGAAATTGCATGATTCTGATTTGTCATGGAAGCGTTTTTTCGAAGTTTGATTTTAAGCCCTCGAGTTATTGGTATGTTTTTTTATAGATAACGTTACTTGACTTTAAGACCTAGAATTATTATGTTTTTGTAGATAAAGTTGTTTGACTTTAAATACTTGCTATGTAACCAGATGCATCAGTATTACCTGCACATGTGTTGCAGGCTCTGCACTCTCTTGAAGCGCGATACAGGGTAGAGCAGCTGTACACGCATGGGCCCCAACACGGGCCGCAGATTCAGGAAGAACAGATAGCGACCACTGCGCGAGGTCTCCACCGCATTCTCTATGAACTCCACGATTGTATGCGCCTTGAACATCGTACAGCTGCCAAAGCAGAAGTTTCCTGCAACCAGAACATTCGCCTATGATTCAAACAGGAAGAAACAGCAATATTGCAGTAATATATTATGATCCAACACATATTGCAAAACCATCTGAAGGTTGATTAAGGAAGGAGCGTGCAACACGGCTCAATAAACCAACATAATAAAACTAAACAATGAAACAAAACAATGAAATAAAATCATAGAATATTTTATAAATGGCAAAAAATTTGTGGCGGAATATTATTAATATGAAGAATGTCTTCTTATAAAATCCATACTTTCAACGGTATAAACCAATAATAGTCCGAAAGCAGTTAATTAAAACTCAAATAATTCCTTTATTACCTTTATTATTGGAAACAAGTATTCAAAGAATACTTGTTTCCAATAATAAAGGTAGCTGCCAATAATATGGAAAAAAAACATAAGACGAAGATAATATTGTTAATTCTGAAATTTGAAATATGAAGTTGACAATTACGACGAGAGGTGTATGTCCCGGTAAGACGTGAGGTTCTGGGTTCGAGTCTTAGTTGGGACCGTTATCTTTTATTAATTTTCTGTGTCTTGTTCATTTTCATATTTAAAAAAAAATAAAAATAATTTGATTATTATTGTTATTTTCTTCTTCAATCAAATATAGGTATTTAAATTCAATAAAAGCAGATATTTAAAATTCAAATAAAATTATTTAAAACATAATAAAAAGAGTTATTTAAAAACCAAATTAAGTAATCTTAATATACAAGAATTAATATTTCTTTGTTTGTCCCTTATGCCATTAAATGTATGTCCTGAGTGAGCTCTGGCGTTATGAAATTATTTCCTTTACCATTAAACTGATTGCAATTTTGTGCGCACGTCCCAGAAGGTTTCTATATATACTGGTGAACTCTGGTGTTATCAAATTTGTATAAAAAATTTACAATAGATTGTTGTTTGAAAAATGAGTGTATTTTGTATAGTTTAGCGGCAGAAAGGAAAAGAAGAAGGTGGAGAGGAATCCGGGGAAGATAAAAGGGAAACATGGGAGAGGAAGGGGACACAGGAGGGAACAAAGACGAGAACGGGGACGCATGGGAAAGGACGCGCAGGGAGAAACAATTTCTTTCTTTATGTGGCAATGTAACGCATGACGGGACTCGCTAGTTTAAAACTAAATAAAAGCAGTTACTTAAAACTCAAATAAAAGTTAAAACTTATAAAGCAGTTACTTAAAACTCAAATAAAACCCCCATTAATATTAATATACACAACTTATTAATATTACTTATAAAAGCTTAATAGATCTCGGTATCCCATACTCCTTGAATACAACAAAACTAATTATTATACTGAAATGCTTACACCAAGAGAATAAATGGGAGCAAAACGGAATCACTGCCACATACACATTCATTACTTACCACATTATATTACGCATCTACATATTGCAAAATCAGTCACTGACAAAAATAATGCAGCATACGCACATACTTTATTGGGAAACAGATGAAAACGCAATTAGACATCCAAGTTTTATGAATTTGAAGTAACAAATTCTCTAACACCGTACAACTAATTTGTACATAAATACAAAGTCATCATATAAATTTATTACTTCATATTCAATCAATTTTGTATGAGAATCTACGCAGAGGCAAATTAGTTATAACATTTTGGACATAAAGTAATGAATAAGTTAAATGAAAATAAATCACTTTCCATACACACCACACTTATATAATCACAATCATAGACAAATAAGAACTATAGACAAAACTATTATAGAGAGTGGTGATTAATTATTTAAAAATATCATAAAAAAAGAATTATATAAAATGAAATATAAAAATTATTTTGGAATATCCAAAAATTGCATTACATATATATATTTTGTATAAATAAACAAAAGATAATCAGGTTGCTTAAGCACTAGAGTGATTTCGGTTCAAATTTGGACCGCTCTTATTTTTCTACATTAAGTTACTTATTAACCTACAAATATGGGATAAACGGTGAAACCTAGATGGATTCATTAGCTTTAAACCGCAGTAAACAGTTTACATGTTTCCAAATTAATATTTTGAGGAATGATATTACATAATTAAATCGAATGGCCAAATCAAAAACTGAACAGCAATCGCTCCAGTAGTTAAATAACAAAAATAAATTATTATAAATGTAAGTTTTAATACGAAAATAAATTTAAGAGACGTCTAATATTTATCTAATTATAAATCTGATGTGTTTGTGCCTAAATTTTTTCACTCTTCGATTATACCAAAAGAATGATTTTTTTCTAAAATGTGGTTGGCAAATTCTGAATAATAATAATAATTATTATTTTAACACCTTAGATGTTACTTAACTTGTTGAAGGCCAGCATACAAAAAATTTTTTTTTTTCAATACGACGTAAAATATTTGACAGTTGTCACCTTTCTTACGAATTCAATTTTTATAACATTTCTTTTGTGATATATTACAAAAATTACATCAAAATAATGTAGATAAAACGAACTTCCTAATAATCACTCAAATCTATGCTTTCCACAATGGATTTATATAAAAAACAATGAATTAATATAGACTTCAAATGTGACATTATATTATTAAGCGGCAGCCTTTTTGTCCGCCATCTTTGGTGCCCGGCGGGTCTTTAGCAATTAATATGATATATTCGGAGTGACTAAATGCTATCCAGTAACTCGTAATGTCAAGAACGAGAATGACCCAAGCGATTCTGACCTTGTTCTTCATACAATTTCTTTATACATAGGGGCAAAATCGCTTCAAACATCCGGACCCGCCGGGGGGACTGCGGCCTACGAGAGGTTAACGCCGTTCTTCCACGTAGCTATTCACAAGCGACACTACCGCTACCTGCCAAAAAAATTTGCTAGTGTAGCACCTAGCGGCGTTTTCAAACACTAATAATAGTATGGAAAACACAGACGACCGGCGATCGCGTCGCTTGAAGGTAGCTCCATGGAAGAACGGCGTAACTGTAGTATTAAAATTTCTAGAAGTCTTTCATATTTAAAAAAGTTACAATTGTTACAAATTAATATATAAACCTGAATAAATATAAGTGGTGTGTACGAAGTGATTTGTTTTCATTTAATTAAAAATGACGCCACAAAGTGAATTTGCGAATATTGAAGAAGTAATAAATAAGTAGTTAAAACATATAAATTATGAATATTGATAATAAAAATGAGATAGGCATACCCTGGTCGTGTTCTATTCGCACATGGCGCATGCCATTCAATTTGAATGTGAGCGTAAAGATATAATGGTCGTCGCTGCTGTCGCGCACGATGAAGGATCCGTCCGGCTCATCTGACAGAATCTTCTCTGCCGCCTCCACGGAGATGGGACCCCAGTACCAGCCGTACTGCAACATGAAGAGCAAAGGAGTTGGAGTATTGTGCATGCACTAGGGGACATGCGAGCTAAGTCATTCCTTGCCTTGATAAATTAAATCTCCATGGCCCTAATCCTACCCCATTTAAAATATGCTACATTCTAAATATACCTCTAAATAACCTTATTAAGTGAAATCAAATGAAGAAAACTACGAGAACTTGTCGATTATACATATATCACACATCCCATAGAAAAGGGTAGTAAGTCATAAAAGTTATTAAAATATGTGTACTGCTAAATTTCCTTATTAAGAGGTAATATCCAGCAATCCATTATTCCGTTTTTGTTAACAGCGCTGCGCGCAGATGTTTTTACAACCATGAAGCTAAACGGTATTAGTTTTAAATTTATTGGAAAATGTTGTCAAAATGAGCAGCGCGAACAGACAACCTCGCACGGCCGCCTCTCAGCGGCTAATGAATTGCGAGAATTCATGTCTCGAACTGCCATAAAAATGATCAAACGGGAGATGGTAAATGAATGAAAATTATATACTTCTTAAAATCAATTTTTGATCAAAATAATTTATAATTTTTCAATAATGTCTAAACAAAATAAGAGTGTAAAAAAATCTGAAATATTTTAGTTTGTAAGACCTTAAATTAATAGAAAAATTGAGGTATTTTTGTCACAAAACTCGTTCTTGGATTTATTTTTTAATGATTTTAATTTGTCTAAAATTTGAATTTTGAAAACTGTGTTGACTAGATTATATATTGATTTATTTTGTTGTATGATTATATGATTTGAAATTTGTGTTGTTTAATAGAATCTTTCGTTTGAAAATTGAACAAATCTGCCAACGACCAACGGTATAACCATAGTATATTGTAAATAAACTTAATACAGTTTTTCAAAATTTTAAAACTGCTTGTATCAGATAAAATAACAATCTTTCAAAATCAATTTATGTTTTTTTGTAAAAGAGTCAATACGTCTAGAATTTGATTTAAAAATGACTAATTTCCGGTATTCTCTGGTAAAACACTCTTAAGTGAAAAGAAATTAAGAAAGGGACGAGAACTTGTTGATTATACATTTATCGCACATTCTGTAGAAAAGAGTTAACTTTATATGAGAACGAAAACAAATGATGATTGATGAAACAAGTGGTCCTATCGAAAAAAGACACTAGCGACATCTCGCAGAGATAGAGTAATCTCACTTAAATATGGTTTTCGTGGGGCATAGATAATCGCAATCACTTTACTATTCAGAGATAAAATTAAATATGAAAAAGAAAATTTTGACTTACTACGGCGATACATATTTTGGGGCAAATAACTAGTACGGATTCGTGCTACTTTATTTACTAGTGTTGTAAATTATAAAATAAAGACCATTTAAGAATTCAATTTTTCACAATATTAGAATGAACACACAAAAAAAGCCAAAGTTGTTTCTAAAATAAATCATGCAAAGTTAAATTAAAGGCACAAATAAATAAAAGAGCACATATCCGTACTAGATGTCTATAAATTAATAAAAAAATATTATTCAGTTTAGTTGGGTATTTTGGCCTCAAATCCAAATTTAAGTTTGGTATGGGTAAGGCCGCACATTTGTTCCTATTAAGTTGAGTGATAGATCACAATTTCGTAAAAAAACTTTTTGGTAAAATTGGTGACTTATGTGGTTTCTCAATCTGTCAAGTCTTTGAACACAATTGACATTTCGACCCTTTGGAATAACAAGGTTCCATCTGTGGCGGCAGCGTCTTGCGATAATGGGATCTATAGTTAGCTACCTTAGAGTTCATTATCGCCCGATGCTACGGCAACAGATAAAACCTGTTATTCCAAAGGGACTATTTGTCCCACGAGAACTGTTGATTTTTAGGATGCATTCTTGTGTTCAACTGCTCGGCCTCTGTGTGTTCTCTGTCCTAAAACATGAGACTCTTTAAGATCAAGTGTATTACTTCTTTTCCTCGAGACCCTCCACAGAGCATCTCCAAGATGGTAAAGGCCCTAAAGGATATTATTTTCCTCACAACTTCCTATGTAAGTCAATGTAAAAATAAACATCAAATGTGTTTTCGTTATTTATTTTTGGGGTTTTATGCCTTGTTACGCTACCTCCTTCTTTAGCCAGCGTTTCGGACAACGTTACAGTGTCCATCATCAGGACAGACACTGTAACGTTGTCCGAAACGTTGGCTAAAAAAGGAGGTAGCGTAACACAGCATAAAACCCCAAAAATAAATAACAAAAATACTTTTGGCTGTGAAAATCTAAAATCATATCTTCAAATGTGTTTTTTGCTGAAAGTCAATGGTGAATCAACAATTTGTATTAATCATGCGCAGCTATATCGCAAATGACCATCAAACTAACTATCAAGAATCATGAATCATTCTATACCATTTGAGTTTTGATCTTGTATTAAAGGACATGAGGTAGGGGTGAACTAAGATGTTTAATATTTAAGTGGAACTTACATCTTTGACTTTCTGTATGGAGGTGGCAAAGTCGATGGGCGGCTCCTCGGGGTGTGCGTGCGTGCTGGGCAGCGGGGGCAGGGCGCGCGTGGCCGTGACGGCGGGCGGCGGGTTGACGACGCGGCTGCCCCCCGCCCCACCTCCTCCGCCACGTTCGCGCCCCCGGCCTAGCCCCAGCAGGCTGCACAGGGTCTGCTTCAGGTTTAACGATAGACTCTTCGCCTGGGATTTCTTCAGCCTCTTGCCTCCCTCTTCCTTTGTTTCCTCGGCAGTGAGCTTCGGAGAAACCACTTCCTTGGACTTCTTATTATTCTTTATGTTAATTATGAAATTGTTTTTCTTACTCTTACGAATATCACGGGGGTCATTTTCATTTAATTTAGACACAGAATCCAAATTGCCCTCGAGGGACTTATACTTAAAGCTATTATTGTTGTCGTTGCTGTTGATCTTTAGCTTAGTCTTAGCTTTGGTGACGGAGCTGTTGACCTGAGTTTCCGACTCGCTGGAACTGGAGTAGAGCGTGTGCAGGTATTTTCTCACTTCATGCAGAGTCATGTGCATGGGCTCTCGGTCTTGACCTATGCTCGCGGCGGAAATACACTTTTTGTTCATGGAAGTACTAGGGACACTGTGTCTTTTATTATCCGTGTCGTTCACTACATCGGAAACCCGCGCAAAACCTTTAGAAACTTTAGAGACGTGTCGCTCGATGGGGTTGCAAATGGGCTGGCAGACACTGCGGCCGCGCTTGCGATAGCTTCTCTGCGATCGCTTGGCTTGGTGGCGGGGCCGGACCATGTCAATGGGGATGGCGTAGATGTCGCTGTCGAAGGGCACGTTGTACATGTCCGCAATGTCGGTGGCCGCCGACAACGTGTGGTGCGAGATGGCCTGCGTGATGAAGCTGGAGTCATCCGACTGCGCCGGCGTGGCCAGCGAGCTGTGCGAGCAAGACAGGCGCGACACCGAGCGCGCACCTCTCCCCCTGCCTCCCTCCCCCTCCTTCAGACTTCCACATTCCCACTCAGCCTGGGAGTGTTTGCTCAGTATGGGGCTATCCTAGAACAACACAAACATATTCTGAATCAAGCAAAAGCCCTCATATACCCGTAAAGTCGTTAATATAAAAGAAAATACAAGCTTTACCTGAAACTGGGGGGGTGGTTCAATTGCAGAAATCACCACCTTCGTGGGGCCTTTCTTTACCGTATTAAAGTTATCACCGCACATACGCTCCGATGTCTCTTGACAGTCGTACAAAGAGAGAGATTTCTCATCATAGTCACTTTCTTGCAACTAAAAGTACAAACAAAAATACATTATTCAATTGTTGTTTCATTACAAAAAATAAAAGGTGATGAAAGAGATAATAAGGCAGTAATTCACCTCAGATGTAATGTGCAGCCAGCCGCTGACCGAGTCGCTGGAGACAGAACCGCTGGTGATAAGAAGACCGCTGTCTTCACTCAGTGGGGGAGCTTCTGAGTGTCCAGAGAATGATGGGGGCGACTCCATTTCCACACCATCCTTGCCTTCACACGGGACAATCACTTCATCAGATCAGACATACATCACAAACAATGAGCTTGTCATCGGTCTTAATCCATCTCAGTTTAAGAATCAGGAAAAACCTGTTTAAAACAAACATACAAGAACATTTGGCTCAGTAAATAATAAATCAAGAATGATTATATATTTCGAAGACAATCAAACCCCACAGAGATAGATCTAAATTTAAAACATTTTGAATGTTATTATCGTTTTTAGACCATTAAAACTATTAGAGAATGTAATTTAATATCTTCCAAGGATTATTGGCACATTCAGATGGCATTTCGTGTAAACATATGATAAACACATAAACCACGTTATTTTCGGTTCTACCCAAGAAAAACTTTTACACCACTGGACCGATGAATGAATGAATGAGAGTTTTTATTTTATTTTATTGTTTAAATTATACTATTGTTACAGTAATAAACATAGTATGGCAAAACAAAATAGTGAATTACACATTTTCAAGTATTCTACGCGAATTAAGAGAGCTCTTGAGCTTGGTGTAGGAGTTATTTCATAATTTTATAATAGAGTGTACAATAAATATAATCTTAAGTACTAGGATGTTGGAACGTTAAAAATTATAATATGGCATTAAATGAAGTTACAAGATTGGTGATGTTATGGTTGTTAATTTGATAATTGAGTAGTTCGTAGTAGAATTATATCTTTTGAGGACAAAGAAGCTCTGCGTATTATGGGTGTCATGTTTGTTCAAACTGTAGCAACGCTGAATGGATGTTTCAGTCAAGTTAACTAGAGAGTTTTTTTTTAAATTTTGTAACAGTTAAAAAGAGCAGTCAATACGTCAGATAGAAAGTACCAGAACCAGAGAAAGCAAAAACAGTGTTGTCACCTGGCAAAGCGATTTCAGGCATGCTTATGGAATATTTTTAACTACATTGAAAAAGAAAACCTTAAAAAAAGGGTGTGTTTTGTAGGCTTGCTTCAAAGTAAGAGCAACGGAATCAAGGTTAGTCCTTTTCAAACAAGACAATGCATCGGTTCAGAGAACATCTATTAAAATGAACAAAGTAAATAAATTGGACTTCTATTTGCAGACTCATCCACTTTGTTTGCAAGGTTTGAATTCTTGCAAATTTTGATTTGTTACTAAATCCTTAAATATTGGTTAGATGGAGAGAAATTTTCATACAATATGGAAACTTTGATGTTTTTGATTTTTATTTCTACAATTCCACACAGGAGACCAAAGGAAAATAATTTTCCTAAGGCCTGTCACCTTTTAAGATGCTGTACGGAGAATCTTTGTGGAAAGGAAGGAGTGAATGTGCGCCCTGAAGAGACTTGTAAGAGGGAGAAAACCCACCCAGCCAAGCTTTTGATCTCAAGAACGAATTGTAGAAACAACCCTTTGTCATTTTTTAAATGCTTGAGCAGTCGTTCTAAAATGTTATAATGGTCATCGAGAAATGTTGGAGTAAGTGTGCTGAAGTGGGAGAAAATCCGGAAAGACATAAAATAATTTTGAAACAAAAATATGTTGTTTTCTTTCCGATTCCAAAATTTACGTATCTAACCTCAACATACTATGTTCACACACTAATAGTAGAATATATTTTCACAATAAACCAAATATTAGGTTTAAACTATCACTACAACATCTGACTTATGGAAATTGTTACTGATTTTAAAATCTCTGCAAGTCTAGTTATTGCAAGTGCTTTATGGTTGACAGAGTACAACTAAGGTTATTTGGTCAGAGTGGTATTGTAGCCTTGATGGCTGTCAAATAATCACAATTTCAACACTTTTCATTAAGATTTTTTTTTATTGTTACTAAATTAGTAGTAACCATTAGTAAAAATTTTAAACGTTTACTTTTGTTTTGGGTGATAAAATAATTGATTTTTTCAAGTCTACCGAAATGCGATATTATCGTACACAAATTGTTTCAGCGATAATTCACCTTGAATCAAATTTCTAAAGGACGTCACTGCTGTAAAGCTCGATTATTTAGAGTGCGTGCAATTTTTGGTGTTGTTATTGTCGAATCTATTTTCAACGAAAATTCTGCACAAATTCTGTTCTTCCAAAGAAGATCCAACGGAAACTCCGTGCGGTTGAGAAATAATGCATAAGTTGCTCAGTTGAAACCCCCATTATAAATAACATACTTCTAGTGTTGCACATTTTGACATTTAACAAATAATAATGTCTGTCTGAGTCGATACAACACGAATTGGGTAATGACGGATAACGGGAAGCAGTTCCCGAGAATTTAAAAGGCCCATTGGGCACATCTATCTGTGAATGTTTCAATTGTGGAGAGAAACGATCTAGTTAACATTTACCTGTATAATATGCACAAATTATTGTTACGCCATATTCCAATAATACCTGAAAATGTTTTCTCAGTTTTGGTTTTCTGTATAATTGCTAATTTCTATTTTCTATGGTTTAGAATGGTTGAGTTTTACATAGATAATTTTTAGTTTAGTCAAAATGCAGGGCTGCCAGTAGTCTAATAATTTTAAGAACCTACGTAAGTACGATGGAACACCAGTACATTAAAAAAAAAACATTATTGATCTTTTAATTTAGAAAATAACCCGTGGAGGCGTACATTAATTACGTGAGCAAAAAATGGGGGGGGGTACAGTAAAATCTCACCAAATCCCATTATGCCGAGGGGGGGGGGGGATCAATAAAAAACTTACCTCAATTTTAAAAGAGTATATATTATTATAGAGATAATTAATAAAATTAAATTGTTTCACTTCTTTTGAAGTGTCCCATTTTGCCAGCTGAAAAAATGGTTATTGTGAAAAACATTTATTTCGAAAGTAAGAAAAAAATCTCACGTGAGGGCGGGTCCCACTAAATCTCATTTAATCTCACGGTTCCATGTCTAATCGGACTATGAGATTTCAGCGTCTGAATTCCCATAGTAAATTTATTCAGACACGATACTTCCTCACATGATAACTCACATTAACCTACCTTTCAATTTCCCCGTCTCCCCCCCCCACCACTCACCTAACCTAACCTAACCCAAGGTTAAAAACCCCAATTATCACTTTTCGACACTTCGAGATATGATGAATTATCATGTGAGGAAAAGTTTGTACTCAATATTCTTACACGTAAAAAAGTTGTCACTGAGTAGACCGGACACCAATCTCACCAAGGGGGCGGGGGGGGGGTCCTTAAACTAGCTTCTTGCGACGATTTCTGTGTCAAAGGTATGTACCCTATGCTGCATGGGCTCTGCACACAATTGTTGTCAAATTATATTTGTAGCCAGTAATCCATAAAATATAGTTACACTGTAAGAAATTGTTGGATCATGTATTATATATATTTAAAAAAATATATAATACTTGGATAGTAAGGGAGACCCAACAATTTCTATGAGACGTGTTCCAAAACAAACAAATTAGCCGAACGAATACCATTTTGACGTGATAGCGTCCTTCCAGTACAGGACGCGAAACGGACTGATAGAGAGTTCACTCCGTGTTACGTTTCACTTTGCTCTTTGCTCTCTTCCACGCGTGAGTGAAGGATGCCGAATGAAAATATCCAACATTGTTGGATCGGTTCACTTGAAGATTTCATTCGGCAGTATTCGGCACTTTAGTTTCATTTCATGTTCAGACGTGTCATTCCGAGTAAAATAGGCGGAATTAAATACAGAAATGAACGATTAGTGAACCGTCTGATTCAGCCTTGTTTGTTTTTTTTGTTTTTTTTTTTTCAACTCGAGCGAATGTTCCCATCTTCTTTTCACTTTTGTTTCATTTCTTGTTCAGACGTGTCATTCCGAGTGAAATAGGTGGAATGAAATACAGAAATGAACGATTAGTGAAATCGTCTGATTCCAGCCTTACTACCAAAATATGCAGGTTGATTTCGAAAGCATAAATTCTTTGAAAAGGTGTTCGAAAATTAAACAACGATATTCGATTATTTATTATGAAAAATTCTTTGTATTTATTAGACTGACGTATTAATTGAATTTACATTTTTTTCCAAATTTAAGGTGTTTATAATAGAAAAATTGATTCGAGTGCTTTTATAGAAATTGTATCTTGTTATGGAATCGAAATGTACTACTGGTGATGAAGTAGTGACTCCGAGAAATGAAATTATAGTGTCACCAGAACCGTCCACATCAACCTCTGGGCATGAGGGTTGTTGCCCAAAGCACAGGATGAGATCCTGCCCAAGGCGCCGAAAGAAATCCTGCAGAAGACGCAGAAAAAGATCCTGCTCAAAGCGCCGAAAGCGCCGGAAGAGATCTTGCAGAAGGCGCAGGAAGAAGAGCTCTTGCAGAAGACGCAGAAGGAAGAGATCATGCGGAAAAAGGAGACGCAGGGATCCCAACAGAAGGTGTGTCTGCAGGGATCCCTCTACTGGAAGGTTCAAGTGTTGCCCATCTAACCAAAGGGTTAAGGGTACATTTATAGTTAAGAATAAACCCAAATGTGAACCAAATTCACTTCACTAAAAATATGGCTTTTCTTTATAATGTCCAAACTATTGTAACGGTTTTGGTGTTTGTTTTTCGACGTTTATTATGAAAATTCTATATGTTCTTGTATTTTATAAATGCTACTTTTTTAATAAATATTTACAAACAAGCTTTTATTGTGATTACCCACACAAGTGCCATAAATATGTCTGGAGCCAGTTAGACGAGACTATTACGTCCCCAATTGGGTAGGCTGAGGCTATTTTCGAGGGGAAAAAAGTGGCATCGGGACTCTTGAACTCCGACGTCGCATTTTTTGCCTAGTTCACACGAGGATAATACAATATTGTGTTGTCCCAGCTCCAGAGTCATTGTCTTGGTGTAAATAGAAGTTTAAAGGACAGGATAATGAACGAAGACATTGTCCTAGAGATAGATGGGCAGATCTCCAAGAACAACATCTTACTTGATATTTTACTTAGATTTTATCCCGCGATCTTCAGATTGCTAGTCTAGAGCTTTACCCTTTGACCACGGAGGGCGTCAGACCTATAGGAATCAGCAGGGAAATTGAAATGAGATTATAAATAGTTTTCCTCGTTGTGCCGACTCTAAATTTTCGCCGCCCGCCACCTCATTATATTTTTGTAATAACTTATTTGTTTTTCTAAAAATTAATATGTTTGTAAATTGTCTTACCAGACATAATAATGGATGTACAGTTTTTTATAAACAGTGTATAAAGTATACTTATATATGTATATATACAGGTATACAGGAAAATTGAGAACTTTCCAATATTTTCAAAATAAACGAGGAATGATTATAAAAAGCCGCCGCCAGCCGAAAAATGTGAAAAATGAGTCTTTTTTTACATTTACATACAGAAGGCCTATATCATCTTTGGGGATGCTGTGTGGTGGGTCTTATTGTGGAGGGGAAGGAGCAAACCTAAGTCTTAAATCGCTCCACATTCGAACTGTTGAATTAAGACCGAGTCGTAGAAATGACCCATTGTCATAAAATGAAAAATGCCAACTTTACTGTTGGGCTCGCGTTTCGCGTGTTTCCCCACTGTGCACCGGTGCCGAGGGGATCAATGACGCTAGTTCCTCGGAGCAACTTACATTAAAACACCGGTAGAACAATGACAGCGTGTCCACCTGACGCATGTGCTCTAAAGATTTCAAACAGTTTGTTAACCCCCCCTTCGTTCCACCCTCCCTCCTTCATTTCCTCTATGCCGCTAAACTGTAAGAAATTCACAATTTTTTCTACAATTCGTGCGCTACCTATTGTAATATATATATATAAATTTCATAAAGCCAGAGCTCACCAATATATATAGAAGTCTTCGCAGGCCTGCGAACAACATCTCACTATTGTTTCATCGCAATCGGTTGAATGAATAAATTAATAGATATACATAGATTTATGGTGCGGGTCTATAGGCTGCGGTTGCAGCCTTGGTAACCTCGGTAGCCCGCCGTATCCCGCCGTAGCCCGCCGTGGCTCGCCGTAGCCCGCCGTAGCCCGCTGTAGCCCGCCGTAGCCCGCCGTAGCATGCCGTAGCATGCCCTGTGCTTGGTAGGTAACAAAAGTTACACATACAATGTATGTGTTTTGATTAAAAAAATCAATTATGAATGCATTATCTGTTATTTGACATTACATTCCTTATAAGATCTTACTCTGAACAGCACTGATTTGATTGATCACTGACATATTGATTTACGCAATGGCTGGAATGACAAAATGTAATAGTCGATTCCGCAATCGGAACACATCGAGCCCCAAACACTTTTTTTTCAAAATAAACTAAGTTTAAAGTACCGAAGTACAAACATGTACATTATTCATTGAGTTTTTTTTTATTATAATTAATATGTATTATTTCTCCCGGATATATTTTTGAAGTCAATAAAAATATTAAATTACAAAAAAAAAACAATGAGATACTGACTACAATGTACAAATAAATATGAAGAAAAAAAAACAAAATATTCGACGATAGGAAGGTCCAAATAAATAAACATGAAGTATAGAATATAGATTACCTACGAGTAAAAGCAAGCGAACTTTGCGTTGACGAATATCAGGATATAGCGGAACAGCTGCGCGGCCGGTTTCATACAAAACGTATTTTTGGATTTTAGGCCGAAATACCCAACCAAACTGAAAAAAATTTAATAAAAAGGTATGTCAAATATCTAGCTCGGACAGGAGTAAGTAAGTGAACTACGTTTAACCAGCGATTCCTGACATTATTTGGAGTTAACAATTATAATGAAATTTTGGTCTTCGTTTTTTTCCTATTTTTATGTCGTCACTGGTAGTACAGTACGCGCCAAACTTTAATGCCGATCGAACTTGATATGATCCAATCTCACCCAGATACAGTCATTTTACCGACTTTACAATGACCGTAAACGAAAGAGAAAGATGCGTAAAACATACTTGCGACAGAGAAAGGCTTGGGCGGGGAGGAATGCCGCTTTTCTTTAGACTCGCCTATTGGGAGGATTTTGGTATCAACGTCAGGTCAGTATTAAAGTTTGGCATCTACTGTATCTATCAAACCTCACATCGATTAACTTCCACAATGTTCTGTCAAATATCAAGGATTTTACGTGTATATAAATATTTAACTAACTCTCGTACTAATGTAGCCAGAGAGGACGGACCGCCAAACAACTAGGTCTTGCATTCTTTGCGGATCTCCACATTTCTCACACGATCAAACATGGTTTTACTACACTTACGCCTCAGGGATCTCATTTATAGGGCATTCAGTCTAATTTCACCTTTCCTCTGCCAGTTCCATGTTCCATGCCTCACTGTCATACATCAGTGTAGCTGCCACCATTCCACATCTCAAATTTCCGAAAAAAGACTGATTTAAAATAAAATAAGGATTAAATTTTTTCACAACATGGCAATATTTTTTTACCTTTTGTTTTGATAAGTGTTGTGAGGTTATTTGCTGCAAGAATAATATGAAATAAATTTGAAAGTGCGATTAGCGGCAGAGTTACTTTGCAAATTTTTTATAGTGTTTTTTAAACAATTAAAAAATATATGGTGCTATCTTTCTATTAAGAATTGATATGAATAAGTGGAAATCCTGACCTCAAGTAAGATGCCATTTTATAATGTTGCTATCGTAAAAATGGAAGCAACTTATTTTTTCTCATCTTATTACTTCGAGTAAAGTTGCCGAATTCTGTCTCATGGAAACAACAATTTATTTTATTTTATTACTCTTTTAGACGCCCAAGGGCCTTTACATTGGATAGGTACATATGGTTATTTTATTTTTACACATTAGTAATAAACAATGGTTTCATATTTTAAAAATTTGGGTAATTAAAATTTGAGAAAAGTGTCGTAAGTAGCGATGGGCACAATCGATGAATAATCGATTATTTACTCGATCTTTTTTACCATCGAATGATTTCGATTCATTTCCATAGAAAAATCGATTCTCGCTTCTCGATGTCAAATTCATTCGAATGCACAGTCCGAGAGAATCGGTTTGAAACGTCATCGAACTTGGAATCGATTCTCGCTTCTCGATGTCAAAATTCTTTCGAATGCACGGCCGAGACAATCGGTTTGAAACGTCATCGAACTTGGAATTAGCGATGGGCACAATCGATGAATAATCGATTATTTACTCGATCTTTTTTACCATCGAATGATTTCGATTCATTTCCATAGAAAAATCGATTCTCGCTTCTCGATGTCAAATTCATTCGAATGCACAGTCCGAGAGAATCGGTTTGAAACGTCATCGAACTTGGAATCGATTCTCGCTTCTCGATGTCAAAATTCTTTCGAATGCACGGCCGAGACAATCGGTTTGAAACGTCATCGAACTTGAAATCGATTCTCGCTTCTCGATGTCAGAATCCATTCGAATGCACAGTCCGAGACAATCGGTTTTAAACGTCATCGAACTTGGAATCGATTCTCGCTTCTCGATGTCAGAATTCGAATGCATAGTCTTGAAACGTCATCGAAAGTGATTTTGCTTGTCAAACGAAATATTTTATAAGTACATGTTATAATCAACCTGATGTGTGAATTTTATATTATGAATGAATACTTTTAGGTAACGATTTACGTTTTCAGTATAGTTTATACGTAAAAGATTGCGATGGTGATAGCTTTCAACAATTTAAAAATGTTTAGTATGAGGTTATGTATCATCTATTTGGGTATTGTATATTTAATTTAAAATAAAACAATAACTTAGTATATACCATTTTTATATTTAATGCCGACGTTTCGCTAAAACCGTAGTTTCTTCAGGGCAGTAAATAATACTCTACTAAAATCAGCAAGTAGGTAATATGTTTTCATATCTGCTTTATATGACCAAATATATTTAATTTATTTGAAATTAACAGGTGTTTCTTAGTTTGTAATAAAAATGAAACGATTTCTATAGTAAGAAAACTTTATTTAATGATAAACTACAAATATAAAAATATAAATACAAATAATTGCATACGAAAAGGTGTCCATAACCTACATGTTATTTAAAGGTTATTTTTTTAACAAAAACGACATAAAATTATTATCTTCGTATTAAACACAGACACACTGTCAATATTATTAATGGGAATTTGTACCAACCGGCTAAACTAAATATCTTATTAGTAATTTTATTGTTGTGAGATGCCCACATATTTGAAATTCGTGGAAAATGGAATAATACTAATGTTGCCATCAAACAAAAAGGAATTTGCCATTGCCAGGAAATAAAAACGGTGATTGAATTATTGTTGCAGTACTTACTTACTAATGTTGCGTTATTTAAACATGTTATTTAGAGATTGTTTTTGATCAAAAATGTCATATAATTATAATTATTTTCATATTATTAAACATACATAAATATTTTTAATGGAAATTTTTACCAATGGGCTAAACTAAGTAGCTTAACAATAATTGTTATGTTGTGAAATGCATACCAAAAAACAACAAATAAAATTACAACAAACAATAAGCGTTGCCATACATGATGCACCATAATAATTTTCGACTTCCTACCCCCCCCCCCCCCGTCACAGACAAAAATCCTGCCCCTGACCGTAGCTATTGCTCCCGAACTCCGAGCAAAAAATCGATTAATCATTCGATCATTGTGATCTCTCGATTAAAAAAAATCGATTATATAAAAGTTTCGATCATTCCCATCGCTACTTGGAATCGATTCTCGCTTCTCGATGTCAGAATCAATTCGAATGCAGAGTCTTGAAATGTCATCGAAAGTGATTTTGCTTGACAAACGACATATTTTATAGGTACATGTTATAATCAACCTGATGTGTGAATTTTAAATTATGAATGAATACTTTTAGGTAACGATTTACGTTTTCAGTATAGTTTATACGTAAAAGATTGCGATGGTGATAGCTTTCAACAATTTAAAAATGTTTATTATGAGGTTATGTATCATCTATTTGGGTATTGTATATTTAATTTAAAATAAAACAATAACTTAGTATATACCATTTTTATATTTAATGCCGACCGGGTTTCGCTAAAACCGTAGTTTTTTCAGGGCAGTAAATAATACTCTACTAAAATCAGCAAGTAGGTAATATGTTTTCATATCTGCTTTATATGACCAAATATATTTAATTTATTTGAAATTAACAGATGTTTCTTAGTTTGTAATAAAAATG
The DNA here is from genome assembly GCA_951813805.1 of Limnephilus auricula. Lineage (NCBI taxonomy): Eukaryota > Metazoa > Arthropoda > Insecta > Trichoptera > Limnephilidae > Limnephilus > Limnephilus auricula. The sequence goes on from OX638391.1 coordinate 6,005,069, forward strand.
AAACGATTTCTATAGTAAGAAAACTTTATTTAATGATAAACTACAAATATAAAAATATTAATATAAATAATTGCATACGAAAGGGTGTCCATAACCTACATGTTATTTAGAGGTTATTTTTTTTAACAAAAACGACATAAAATTATTATCTTCGTATTAAACACAGACACACTGTCAATATTATTAATGGGAATTTGTACCAACCGGCTAAACTAAATATCTTATTAGTAATTTTATTGTTGTGAGATGCCCACATATTTGAAATTCGTGGAAAATGGAATAACACTAATGTTGCCATCAAACAAAAAGGAATTTGCCAATTTGCCATTGCCAGGAAAGAAAAACGGCGATTGAAATATTGTTGCAGTACTTACTTACTAATGTTGCGTTATTTAAACATGTTATTTATTTAGAGATTGTTTTTGATCAAAAATGTCATATAATTATAATTATTGTCATATTATTAAACATACATAAATATTTTTAATGTAAATTTTTACCAATGGGCTAAATATGTTGTGAAATGCATACCAAAAAACAACAAATAAAATTACAACAAACAATAAGCGTTGCCATACATGATGCACTATAATAATTTTCGGCTTCCTACCCCCCCCCCCCCCCCCCCCCCCCCGTCACAGACAAAAATCCTGCCCCTGACCGTAGCTATTGCTCCCGAACTCCGAGCAAAAAATCGATTAATCATTCGATTATTGTGATGTCTCGATTAAAAAAGATCGATTATATAAAAGTTTCGATCATTCCCATCGCTAGTCGTAAGTCATTTTTTTTTTATTTTACGTTTTATCTCTGAAAAGTAAAGTGATTATGATTAACTATGCCACACGAAAACCGTATTTAAAGATGTATGATGAAATGCCTGAAACTATGAAGAATGAAGAAAGAATGAATGTATTTAAAAAGAAATGTTATGATTACTGTAAAAATATTTAAATTTATCAAATGAAATGTTACATTGTGCTTATTAGTTTATATTCATGTAGTATAAACTAACTCAATAATAATAATAAAAAATAAAAAAAAATTTAAGTTAGATCGCTCCATCTCGGCAAGATGTCGCTAGTATCTCTTTTCGACGGAACCGCTTGTTCATCATTCATTCAATTGTTTTCGCTCTCCTGTAAAATGACTTTTTTGACTTATGACACTTTTCTATAATAACCTAAACAATTTAGGAAATAATATTTTGAAGTGAGAGATTTGTTTAGGTAAGTTTTAAATATCGAATTTGTTACCTATTTCTATTTTAGTTTTCTAAACTACAAGGTACTGCAAGGAAATGGCGAGTTTGCTACATAATATGTTTGTGAACAGATCATCCCCTTGCATCGCAGTGGAAGGTATGGATTCATATAGAGCCAGTTCTCTTAATTGGTGTAGAAACCAAAAAAAAGATGTTTTCACCTTTTTGTTATACCTTTTTATTATATTTTTGTTTTTATTTTAGTTATTCTATTGTTAAACAATGATTAAAATGTAAAATTGTTGTGTGTAAGAGGTGAAATAAATTGAAATAAATAAAAAAAAAAATAAAAAATGTCTATCACTCCTGGACACATTGATCCCCAGATTCCTACCCACCTACTACATTCCTACTCATACATACATACATTTTTCCATCCCAGAACTTGCTCTCCATCCCTTTCCTAAAAAAACCCTCACACAGCATCCCCAAAGATGACATATTCCCCGAGGGAAAAACAAAAATTTAAATGGAAATTTTAAAGGAAAGACGCTCTCAGTATGGCTCTGGAGAAAGGACCTCCATTCAGAATTGAAACATTGGTTGAAATGACTTTAGCCATGTTTGACGACCAGATCTAAATATCCAGGTACTTCCTACATTCCTCTTCCTCAACTCCTTCCCAAGGGCGAATCCAGAAGGGGGGGGGGGGGTCATGGGGTCCATAACCCCCCCCCTGGCGCCAAAGCTGGATCCGCCCTTGCTCCTTCCCCACCTTCAGGTGTGTCGTAGTCTCGCTGGCTCCAGATGGTTGGAAGCAGTTGGGACTGTTGTCCAGTATCACATAAAAAAATATATATTTGATAAATTTATTTTTATTTTTTATATATCTATTTTTTCTGAGTTTTGTTTTGTGATTCTGCTCTTACGTTTCTTGATATTGATTACAGCAGATACAAAAACTCGTGGACACCTGGTTAATCTTATCTGTGAGATTTTTCAAAGATTAATTTGATTTCGGCTTATGTTATCAAACACGGTAACCAAAAAAATAGTGCCACGATTGTCTGGAATTTGAATTGTTGCTGCCATCGAAGAAGATGGCCCATTTAAATCTGACGGGCTTCGGCGAAGAGCTGAAGGAACTGCACTACAAAGATGTACGTATATTATATTTCTGGCAATCATGTATAACAACAAAATTTTCATTAAAAAAAATCTTTGTTCAACACCACAATATTGAAAAATAATTTACTAAATGGTTGTTTTTTTTGGTAATGGCTAAATCATTACAGAGTTCAGTTTCTTTGTGCTAATTCTTACTTCAACTCTTTTACAGATCAAACGTAAACACACTCTAGATTGTTGTGAATTGATATTGCTTAAGTTGTATAATAGGAAATAGAAGGTGATTGTGAGGTCATATTGCGAAGCCATATATCATTTTGAGTTCCTTCAGACTCTCATGTGTAAGTTGAAGACTAAATTCGTGAATGTGTCTCTTAATTTTCAATATTAATACAACTTAAGATATTGCTTGCTGAGGGTTGGTTTGTACTATGTCCACAAAAACTCATATTGAGAAAACAAGGTTTGAAGTTTAAAAAAAATTCTATTTTGGTTTCCTTTACTTCAAACTAATTGTTATAAATGACAATATAAAATACAAGGGCTAATCTACATTTAAGTAAAAGAACAACATAATTGGATGAATTTCTAATTGAATAAAAGCATTATCAAAAACGTAGAAGGACACTTTTTTAAACAAAATAGCAAAAAAACTATAATGGTTTGTACCATGACCATATTTAATGTTGGTTTATACTATGTATATTTAATAGTAATTTCATCCCCATAGCACATCAATCAATACTAATTTCATTTTCATAATTACATAAGGATTTAATAAATAATAATAAAATAAAACAATATAAAAAATTCTTCATTAGAAACGAGAAAATTTTGTATTTTCATATGAATAAATAAAAATGTATGGAGAAATGAAACATTAGTAATTTTTACATGCACGTACATAAGGTTTTAATAGATAATAGTAAAAAAATAGTATAGGCCAATGTACATGTACACTCCAATCCTCACTTTTTTTGTAATTACTATGGAGATAGAACAAAAAGTGATGTTCAAAATGTAAGTTCCCCCTTTAAAATTGTTTTTTTTTTTTGTGTGTGGAAAAAGTATATAAAAATATGATTAATATTACTGCATTCACAGTTTAAAAAAAACATAAATGGACATAGTACAAACAACCCTCAGCAAGCGATATTTTGGGTATCTACCAAATAAGTTTGAGGATCGTGTGATTACTTATTAATTTTATTTACCTTAATAGATTTATTTATTAAGTTATCGTTAACATCGTAATGAATATTAAACTGGACAGACCTTCTTACTAGACTAGGCTCTAGTTCTGCTAATTCGTCGATAAACTTGGCAATCATCGTAACCGTTCTTACCTAACACACGAACAACATTAGATGGTACTCTTCTGATATCATACTTAACTGCCATCTGTTAGGATATAGCAAAACTTTGTTTTACTAACTGTAAGAAAGAAGCTGAAAACTGCATACATGAATGACCAATACACTACAATTACAAATTATTTTCAAATGCAGTAAGTACCTTGTTATTATGTCACAGGAACATACTAATATGATACCTATACATACAGTGCGAAGATCAATTTGGTATTGTGTGAACAGAGTTAAACTATATTAAAGAAGTGTTTCCATAGTACAAGTAGCTTGCATAGTGGAAACCTCTACCTGCGTCGTACATGCAGTTTGCATGCGAGTGAAATTTATTTACTGCGCTATTTCGCCGTGCAGGTTTATTTGGCGCCTTGATAGTGGCTGCCAACCCACGAACAAGTCGATTTGTAGTTTCCAATATCCGTGGAGGCACTGGCGTGCAGGTTACCTGCATAAGGTGTGATGTCACACTTGCACACAGGTTACTTGCCTAATAAAAACGCTGCTTTAAGTAAATGCTACGTCTTTTAAACAAATACGGTCTACTTCTTAAGCCGGATAATGTAATACGTGGTATACAATTGGGCCATTTTTTAAATTCAGTCTTCTGAAGATAATATTTGGCCAAACTTTTTAAACATGAAACTTTTTAATTGGGAACTTAGGGACTTCTTTCACTGTATTATATTTGATTCAATACACACTGGTTCAGCATTAGTATAAAGTCGGGTTTAACTATACCAATAAATAATAATAGGTTAAGTTTTTTACTATTCCAGCCTCGTGCGCTAGGGGGATATCAGGGGATAGTAAAAAAAATCTTTTTGCCGTACATGTCTAACAGGTTTGTTTTTATTTTTTTAGAATCTGGACTGGTTTGTTCGATATATAGATATCAATGAACTATGGAGAGCTCAGCCGACCTATGTAATATCCCAAATTGTTTATATGATTGGATCAATCCTTACACTAACACATGGTAGGTTTATTCAGAATCACAAATATTTGAATTTATTATTATGCAGTAATAAAATGGTGTATTTGTCCAGGCATTGACTAAGACACCATAAATACCTTATAAAGAAATGAGGGAAATAAAAAAAATTAAAGGCCAATAAAATGCTGTAAAGGACAATAAATTCAAAAATTAGTTGAATATGTAATTTTCCTCTTTTTTTTCTATTTCGATCTGCATCTCCGAAATTTATGCAAAATTGGAAATTAGGTGCATCTTTTATGACATGCAATTTAAGATAATTTTTTTAATGGAAAATTAAAAACTGTTAAAAGAAAGTCGAGTATTTTAAGATCTTTTCCATGTTATTTTATAAAAATATTCATATGTATATAGGTCTGCAAAAACCAAAATTTAAAAAAAAAAAATTAAAAACGTTCTTTTACGCTCTTCTGAACAATTAACATTTTGTCCTTTACAGCATTTCAAATTTCCGTGATCGATTTACAAGATGTTATGGGACGTATTTGACTTACTTTAACCGTTGATTCCTGACATTATTTGGAGTAAAAAATTTGAACAAAGTTTTGGTCTCCGTTGACTTTTTATAAAGTTTTTTTTTCAATACTTTTTTCTTTTTTCAAAACTAACCAAAAAAAAATTTTTCTACATGTCATCACTTGTCACTCTGCCGAGTAACCGCCAAACCCCTCATCCCGACTCTAACTGTCCTATACAAACTGATTTTTTATGATTTAAGAAGAAAACATAAAAAACATAAAAAAAAACAGCGGAGACCAAAATTTCATTCGCTTTTTTACTCCAAACTTTGTCTACGGTCCACTCCAAATTATGTCATGATTCACCGGTTTAAGTAAGTCAAGTACTTCCCTGAACACCCTGTATATGTTTTATTATTTTACATTATAAAACTTTGTAATATTAGCTTTTTTGTACTTTAATTCATCTTTTAATTTTCTGTCTGAAACTTTTTTCACCACAGACCAAAATTTCATTTACACATTATACTCAAAAAATTGAGAGGAATCACTGAATACAGTAAGCAATGAATATATAGGAGAGGGGAATATTAATTATAAAGTTGTTTCATTTTTCAGCATTAAAGCGAGGAGGAAGATGGCCGTGGTTGTGGCTTGCGACAATTCTCCACGGAATGGTGGTGGAGACCATATCGTACAACTTACCCGACATTGACAACTTTTGGCATTCACAAACCACCGTTATATTTTTGGGAGGAAGATTTCCACTTCACATTGTCTTTCTTTGTAAGTTATGTCCTAAAATAAATAAAAGTAAAAACATACCTCGCCACAAACAATTTTACATTATCACAAACTTCATCTCAATTTTACATTATCCCAACTTTGTTGAATTTATATTGATGCTTTTGACTTCTTGAAAGTCGATGCTAAATTTTCAACGTTCTACTTTCAAAATTATGTTTTTTTTTTGTTGTACCATCTTCCCATATAATGTGTTTATAAGATTATAAAAATAATATGTTATCTACCATGAATAGTTTCGCCAGAATAGTTAGTTATAGTCAGAGAAATCATTTTTTTAATGTATCCTTAATCCTAGGAGCTGGAGCCTTGTAATTGCAGTGTTGAAGAATCTTGCCTATGCACGGTGCGAAGCACTGCACTTGCAGTTTCGACCTTATATATTAATTTTGTTTTCGGATATTACCTCTATTAGGTTATTTAAAGATAAAAATGTCACTTTAAACAATACTTGTATAGTACAAATAACAATAAACAGCAACTGTGATCTTATAAGTCTTAATCAATACAGAATCTTTGGAGAGGACAGAGAAACGTTACAATAGTGTCTGCGTGTTAAGTTTAATAAAGAAATATTTTTATTTATTGAAATTTCTTGCCGTCTCCTATGGGTTAAGGATAAGCTAGCAAACAATAGGTTAAATAACTATCTGTATCTAATTTCACTGAGAATAACTAATAATTTTCCCTTCGCGTTGGACCAATTTTTAATATATGGTTTTTTTATCTTATTTTCTATGAAGAAAGCACCGTATATTAAAGTCACAATAGAAATTATGTTATTAGCTAAAAATAGTAACTTGTACCTCAAGATTCTCAAAGCGTGTAAATTGAGTTAAAAGAGTTATTGCTGTTTCTTTAATTTGTCCGATTTACGTTTGAGAAGACCTTTTTGTAATTTTATATTTTTAGATTCGGTGTTCATATATCACGCTTCGTACGCCGTGTCGCGGCTACAGCTGCCCGCCTGGGCCGAGCCCTTCGCCGTGGGGCTGACGGTGGTGCTGATCGACATCCCCTACGACATTGTGGCCGTGAAGTTCGTCCACTGGACGTGGCATGACACCGATCCCAACATATTCGACCGGCACTACTGGGTCCCTTGGAATTCATACTACTTCCACGCAACGTTCGCCGCCAGCTTCACCTTTTTCTTCCACATTTCTCGTAAACTTTTCAATAATAAAAGTCAAAAATGGCAATCTGCAGGGTAAGAGATTTTTTATTGTTTTTTTTTAAATTAGCTCCCCACGGCCCTGAGGAAGTCATTTCTTTTAGCCTGTCATGTTTGGGGATGCTGTGTAGTGGGTATTTTTAAGTACGGAAGTTCTGGGAAGGAAAAATGTATAGGGAGTGGTTAGTGGGGAATCTGGGCATCAGTGTCCAAGAGTGTCAGGCGTACGAATCTAGTCCTGCTGGAGATTTCTAAAGGACTCCCTTAAACAGTTTCTACGGCCTTCCATACAGTTGGTGGGCAGACGCATCCGCCGCCAAGATCCGGTCAAACCTCACCATATGAACCCGGGCATCCCTGCTAAGTCACCAAAATTAGTGAGCCACTTCGAGATGACCTAGGGCACTTATGGCGGTACCCATACTAGCCTCTTAAATTGATACAAAGGTTAGTTATTATAGTTAGGGGGTTTCTCACCATCCTCCCAGTAGCTTATCTACTCTAATAACGAAAATTTTCGATTTACGATTTACGGTTTATTTATGTATTAAGTTGGAGTTTATAATTCGGTACTCGAACCTACTAATTGTGGCTATATATTGGATAAGTTGGCCGAGTTTTCTAACCACTGCGAGTATTTTATTTTTATTTTTAATAATATTCGTTATTAGGGTAGATAAGCTAACGGGAGGATGGTGAGAAACCCCCTGAGGTTAGTTAGTTATCACCATAACACGGGCATGTGCCTAGTATGGCGGCCATAAATTCCATAAATGTTATATTTACTATTCAAAGAATAAAGAAACATTAAAAAAAAAAAAAAGATAACAAATACAACAACAACCTTTTTGTTAGCCTTATTCACTCTGCTGTCGCATATATGAACCATCCGCAGCCATCTCCGTACGCAGATGTTGCATATGTGATCTATGAAGTTTCCAGACTGCGTTGAAAAGACTTCTTATCGTTGACTATAAAATTAATCTCTTTTCAGGTTTGTGAAGGAATTTGTCTGCATGGCTATTACTGGTCTGCTCGGTATGCCCGGCGGTGTTTGCATGTTCCTCCCAATCTACCATCCTCTTCACGACTTTGGAAAAGTACACTCTGAAGTGACATTCTTCATAATTTTTGTTATATTTTTGACAATCTCGTGGAGCGGAGACAGGACACAAAGAATCACAGAGAAGCTAAAGTAAGTTACAAATAATAATTAACAGTATTGTAAAAAGAAGCATGAAAGATTTCTAATCTGTTTTTTAACAATAATGAGATGCTAGTTTATCCTGACCATCTCAAATTTTAACTCTCTTAACCTCCACACTGCTAGAATTATATACGTCTCACAGAGCAGATCTGTTGGCACAAACTTCGTTAAATCATAGTTACAGATAATGAAAATAGAAAACATAGGGTGGTCTTTTGTTAAATATTTATGTAAATCCCTTTAAATTTTTTAAATTAGTCCCTTTTAAATCAAATTCTAGACATATTGACTTTTTTTTACAAAAAATCATATATTGATTTTGAAAGATTGTTATTTTATCTGGTAAACGCATTTTAAAAATTTTGAATAACTAAGTTTATTTTTAATATACTAAGGTTATACTATTGGTCGTTGGCAGATTTGTTCAATTTTCAAACGACATATTGTATTATACAACACAAATTTCAAATCATATAATCAAACAACAAAATAAACCAATTCATAATCACTAGTAAACACATTTTTCAGAATTTTAATTTTAGTTAAATTAAAATCATTAAAAAATAAATCCGAGAATGTGTTTTGTGACAAAAATACCTCAGTTTTTCTATTTTTTTAAGGTCTTACAAACTGAAATATTTCAGATTTTACACTTATTTTGAAAATTCATAAATACTTATGATCAAAAAATACTTACAAGTACACATATTTAATAATTTATCATCATGCGTTTTGAGCATTTTTATTGCTTACTTGAATGTAGGTATATATTAAAGCAAGTTTTGAATGAAATAAGTCGATATTAAATTTTTAATTTAAAAAAATTGATACGGGGAATAATCGATCATTCTCATCGGAACATCCCTGTACAGTTGCAAGCATTTTTACACTTTTATTCTCAGCCGCTGGTCAATGGCTCTTAAGAACCAGATTTTGAATGTTTGTTAGAAAATGGCAAAAGATAGTTCGAACCTCAAGTTTTGCTGTCGACACTATTGCAAATATTTTTTAATTTAATATACATATCGACCACTAGTGTGTCGGTACGTTTTGCTTTTTTCGATAAGTTTCTCTTATAGGAGTTAGGAACAATCAAAAATCGTAAAAATTATCAAATGTATAGGAGTTAGGAACATCCAAAAAACGTTACTATTATCAAACGTTCAGTATACGAACTTGACCATGTATTTTTAAAAAAAGCAAAATGTACAGACCTAAGAGTATTTTCTTCTAATACAGTTGGTAAAAAAATCTTAACAATCTGTCCAGTTTTGGACTAGAAAAATCGGGAATAGATAACCTCGATTTTTACGTATTATCAGCCTCAGGTGCATTTGTCCCTTTCGCTCAGTTTTCAGGGGAGTAAGATTTTGGTAAAATACCTATTATTCATATTTCTCGGCGACCGGGTTTCCTCTTAACTTCTTTCGTTCTTCAGTACAAATAACTCTCTTTAATGAATCCGTGTTTGAAGTGTTAATTATTATTTGTAGAGTTGACTGTGTGGATTGGGCGCTTATTCTGCACCTCATTTTACACTACGGAATCTATTTGGCATTCACTATCTGGGCTAATCCAGAAGATGAAGTGTCTATAGGATACCACGAACCTGTCGGACCTTGTGACAACAAAGTTTCCCTGACAACAGCATTCAGCACGGTAAGCAAACTTCTTTCTCTTCAAGAACTGCTAATATTTTGTGTACGCATATCTTGGCGATTAATTAATTCATTAGTGAAAAGTCGGGAAAATTGCCAAAAATGCTCCCCACATTTGTTAACAGTTTACATTTGTTACACGAGAACAGGTCGTTTCTACAACTTGTTCCTGAGTTCTTCGGCTGTGGAATGATTGGCCGGTCTTTGTTCCCTCCCTCCTACAACATAGGTCTCTTTAAGGTTCTTCCAGCTTCACTACTTCCTGTCCTCAAAAAGTCCTTTCACTCAGCATCATGTGATCATTCAACCCATACTTTTAGTTGAATGTTCGATCACATATACCTCGAGAGAAATTATTTTATTCAAAGCCAAATTATTTCAATAAATATGTTGAAAAAGATGGCAAAACATAAGCACTATTTTGTTTCCAGGTAATACCTAAACGAGAGTTTTTGTGTATTGAGGACTATGACGAAGATTACTTTGACTTTAAATGTTTGCCCAAAGGGAGGACCCCCAAACACGGCTCTGTTTGGTACACCATCTGCGGCACTCCGTTCAGGTTTGTTTACATTGCTTATTGTACTTGCTACAATTTCACCAAACATTCTGAACTACTTAAGTATTTTGATAGATTTACTAAATCCAGGCTTTGCGATGTGTACTAATACAAAGCACCCTTTTCTCTTTGTGATTCCTTTCATAACTTGGCAATTGCAAAGAACCAACACCAACACAAATAAAGACAAATTATTATTACCTAAAACACGTGTAAAATTCGGGATCAGGCTTCTAACAATAACATTCCTTATGTAGATGGCGATAAGGTTTAAATTCCCGTTTAACACCAGCCGCCTGTTTTTTGCCACCAGATATTTTCTTGAAAAAAATGTGGACAAAAAGCTTGCTTTATTTTGCAAAGCTCAGGCACAAATATGTTTTAAGATCATTTTCCAAAGAATTTAATTTTTCACAATCTTACTAATATTATAAACGCGAAAGTTTGTATGGATGTATGTATGTTTGTTACTCAAATCGATATTTAATGAATGGATTTTAATGAAACTTTACAATATTATAGCTCATACATCGGAATAACATATAGGCTATAATTTATAAAGCTAACTATTTATTTTAAATATATTGAAAATAATAATTATTGTTTAATAGAAAACGTTTAAATTTGAGAATGACATTTTGCAAAACAATGATTGTTAATTCAAAATTCTATTTTGGAATTTTTTAAGTTAGTGAATTTATTTGAAGTGCTCTCCTAATTCTTTGAATCGAATCAAGAATTCTAGATATTTTAAATAAATAGGTTAAGAATTTTGGTATAAACATAGATGAGACCTAGGAAAAGAAAATAGATTACTCGAAGTACTAATCCTACGCAGACGAAGTCGCGGGCAGAAGCTTGTATACAATAAAACCATAACCGAAAAGGGTTTTACAGGAGATTTTAAACTCGCTTATAAAAAAAAATACTTCATTATGTAAAATTTCAAAATCACTGGACGCACTTTACTTAACAAGAATGTATTTTAGAAAAAAACCTTTTCGATTCACCTTATCAATCACGAATCTTACATCGCGCGCGAATGGGCGCGATCTCATAAAATTGACATTTTACATAATTGAAATTTTGAATGCAGAAATTTCCGTCGCCCCTAATGTAAAAAGTTGTCTTTTATAGTAATTAAGGAGAATCAAAAGGTTTTTTTGCAAAAAATATTCTTGATTATTGATTATTATATTGCGTGTCCAGTGATTTCGAAAGTTTACCCTTGATAATTTTAAAGGCATGTGTTCTACTCGCAGCACCTAAAATATAAAACAGCAATCTAATTTTTAAACATGATTTTGCATAAATTAGTAGTGCTTCACCTTAAGAAATATATAAAGAAAAATAGGCAAACAAAACACCTTGGTAAATAATAATGCTACAAATAAATAAGAACAAACTTGAATTATTTTACAATAGTTTATTATTTATATGGATCCAAAAACATCATTAAGCCCGTATCGTTTGGCAATCTTATTAAATCGATTGGACCAGAACTAACTCTTGTCAATTTATTATTCTTATTAAATCAGTCTGGCAGGGGCTTTACAAATGTACGGGGAACACAGCCATATAATCAATAATTATGTAAGTTAGAGAATAAAAAATTGGATTTTTTCTCTTTTTAATGGTCAATACACGGTATGACCAAAAATGTGTGGATACAAAAGATGTCAATAGAAGCACCAAGACATAAATTTAAGAGGAACGACTGCACTGTCTGCTTCAGCCCGTTTCATGCAAAATTTATTTTTGGATTTGAGGCCAATATACCTAACCAAACTGAATAATAATTTTTTAATCATAAATTTTATTAAATATCTAGTTTGCATATGTGCTATTTCATTTATTTTTGTTTTAAATTATGATATATATATACGAATTAAAGAATTAATTCATTTAATTAAAAATTAATTAAAGAATTCAATTTTGCTTCAGTTTGGAGGCAACTTTGAAATTGTTTTTAAAGTTAATTATAATTATTAAAAAATATATATCTTGCCTTGTGTTCATATAATAAAAAAATAAAAAATAAAATCGTAAAAAATGCGTTTTTTTAGGTAGTATGTTTAATTTGAGTTCCGAGATAAATATGTCATTTTGTAATATAAATTTACACCCATCAAAATGCTCTCATTTAATAATTTTTATTTTATATAACTCATATTTTTATAATAAGTTACAATTATTTTTTATTATGTTTATCATTTACTCAAAAGTAGTTGCACAAGTTGCCCCTAAAATCATGAAATATTAAAATCTTTAACGGCCTATATTTTATAATTTAAAACACAAATAAATAAAGTAGCACAATATCCACACTAGATATTTGATATAACTTTTGATTATATAAATAACTTTTCAGTTTGATTGAGCATTTTGGCCTTAAATCCAAAATTATGATTTGTATGAAATGGACCAAAACATTCCCTTTAACAAAATATTTTTGAAATATTATAAAGCCTGAGATGTTGGGGGCTTTGACTTGTTAAAAATAAAAATAAATATGCAAGCTAATTATTAAAAAATCAATGACAATCTTGTTCCTTTTTACAGAAACCGATGCGAGTATATAGCAGTGCTGACTACTATTTGCCTAACTGCGTTTGCAGTATTTTATAATTACTATTTTAGAACAGTAAATAGTAACCATAAAAATTCTGAAAAAAATAAGAAACTTAAAGTAAAATAACAAAATATCGAAACTTTATAAATAAAACTGTTTTATAAATCAAATTGTTTTTTTTTATGTACATATTTATCAAAATAGATACTTAGTTAAATTTGTCAATTTTTGTGAAGATAGTTTTATATAGGTAGAACTAAAAATGAGGTAAGTTTATCAATGAATATAGAATTTTAATTCTTTAAAACCAACCAATTATGAGAGGACATAATAAGAAAAAAAGGTCAAGTACACGGTTCAAGATCTGTGCTTACGCAGTTAAGTCATCAAGTTACTAATGGATGAAAAGGAATACATACTAAAAACATGTCAATTTGTTGAATGTGTCATAAATCCTTTTGGGGTATTTTCACAAATGGATAACCTTAAAAATGTGCAGAGAAAGTTAATTTTTCTGAGGATGATTGTCATATTAAAAAATTATCCAAAACCCCACATTCCAACTGGCTACAATGTCATTATGACATAAAAAACGATAATGACTGTTAAGACGGTTGTCACAGACGTTGTTGGTTTGATGTCAACGCCGCCAAATTCACAAACAAAAAAGAACATGGCGTTTTGGCAGCAAATCAAAAATGCCACAAAATTTATTCATCAACGTAAAAATTAAAAATCTTCGTCACAATTGTTTTTGAAGAATAAAAAAACTAGGAAAATACCCCATTGTTATTTTCGGTTTCTAGGTTAGCTGTGACAGAATATTGTGTCAGAATGTCATAGAATTATTCTTTTAAAATTTCGTAAAAATAAAAATACCCCTGAACAGTATAAGCATATTCAAAAATCTTAAAAATAAAACACAATTACAAACAAAAAGAAATTATAACTTGTATACAGATAATGAGACAATAAGGTTATATTATGCGACATTTCACAGTATTGTGGTGTATTATGCTAATCAAGTAATTTTTGGATTATGTCTTCACAAAAGAATCTTTCTCATTAAAATTGTGCAGAAACGCAATATAAAATATTTACCTGCTTTACAGTGTCACGATAAAAACTACTGTCAAATTTTTAAAAAAATAACCTCAAAATGCTTACAAACAAATTCTACTACAAAAAGTTATAATGTTCACATTTTAATTTGAAAATTTGTAGTGAGAAAATAAGATGATAAAAAAAATTCAAAAATCGTGAACTGATAGGCTTGTTCTGAAACAGTTCCTAGAAAGTTTCATGGAACACTTCACGAGAGAATGTCAAATTACAACAAAATAAATAATGCCACGGATTTGACAGCTGCTAATAAATTATTCATATAAAAAAAAAGATGCAAATATTATTATGCCATTACGTACGGATAAACACCGCACTTGGTTCAACTTTAGAAATAGTCTATTAAGATGACTAGGCCAATTATTATCATACCTGCTTTAGAGAAAGGTAGCAAATGCTTGAGTGATATATAACCACTTTCTTTAATCTATCTATGGTGGTCGTGGTCCGTCATTAATGTAGTTTAAATAAAATAATATTATGTCAATACGCTAGCCATGTTATGACCATTTAGTAAAATAAAGTGCAACGCATACTTACTTCTGTGGTGCAAAATCATTACCATGTTGAAAGATCTGCTTCCATGTTCATCTTTGAAATTACCTGTACTCTAAATATTAGCTTGCTGCGATTTTGAAGAATTTCCATCTCTCCCTTTCTCTAATTGATTGTAAGAAACTGTCCAATCACTGCAAGAGCAACTCAAGTGGAGAAGGAGGTGTTTTAAAAGACTGAAATAGTTGTAGTATTCGAAACACACTTCAAAAGTTCTGGTTGTTTAATATGACTCAATATTTTTCAACGCATTTGTTTAAAGAATAAAAAAAAAACAGTATTTTATAAGAATTTTCAGATGTATAAAATAATAATATATGTACACTGAAATATTGACATAAAAGTTTAATATTATAATTTCAATCATTTTGACAACTTGCAGCAATTGAAAGGACATCAACATAAATAAAGGACAAATTATTCAGTAATTCGCTATGAGTCAGGTTTATGGGTGTACAAGAAAACATATAGCTATCAGAACGCAAAATTCGCAAAGAATCCTCACTCTACAAGTTGTTTGGGAGACATGAGGATAGGAAGGAAGAAGGGTGAAGGTCGGAGGGAAACATCTACCGATAATAAGTCAAGCAACTAGTCGTAGGTCGCACATGTCACCAGTTACGAGATGGAACGGGTAACGGGTGAATACGTCGTATTACAATGATGCAAAATCATAATATATTATGTATTGGTATAATAATTCAACATTTCTTTAAATTACCTAAATGTAAATATAATGAGTTCCTATCGAGAGTATTGTGTGCAAATTAAGTAGCCCCAACACAATATAACATTTGTAACTACACATCCAACTTACTTGGCAATGAATACACTATAATTTAGGAAACGGAAGCCGGAATGAACCATCCATTTCCTTCACCTTTGATACAATGTCTCCTTCTTGAGCAGTGCTAAAATATACATAATGCAGGTACATTATGAATTGCTGCAAATATTATGATAAAAGATATGACCCGCACCAAATAAGACAAATTGTGAATTTAGCGCTCTTGTTCTTCTGTCTCTCAAGAAAATAGTACAAACTTCATTTCTCATCTTATTAGAAAATATCTTATAGTCTATTCATATAAAATAATTGTAACAAATTTATGTAGATAAAATTATTTTGAAATATTAATAAATCAATTTTGAAATATCGTAACAAAAATGTAAGTGTACCAATGGAGAATACACTTATTCGGGTGGGAAGAAGTAATTAACGCCCGGCTCCGAACTCCTTGGCGTCGTCCTCAGTAATGTCTCCATATTGCCAGATGGCGATGTGGTTGGTCTTGGCGATGTGTTGCGCAGCCTTATAGTCGGTGACGATCTTCTGCAGGCGGCGGTCGCGGCGCTTGTCCACCAGCAGCAGACCCTCGGCAATGAGGTTCTTGGCGATGTCGTTGCGCTGGCTGTCGGTCAGCGTCACCTCGGGCACCGACCCGCGGCTCTCCACGTTCAGCAACACGCTCTTGTTCAGGATGTCCTCCTTTAGCGACTTGATGGCTACTTCTCTGTAGTCAGTGTCGGCGGGCAGGGTGACGCAGGCCAATGTGTACTCTTGTGCGTACGGCTTGTCCGTTGTGAAGTGGGAGGGGAGGGTTGCCAAGCTGGAGCTGTTCAAGATCTCTCTGTTGCCATAATCGACGTACAGTACTGATATGTTGGCTCCCTGAATTTTTTCAATTTTAGCACGGTACCATTGCTTGTCGAAGGAGAATCGAGCGGCACACAGTTCTCCTCGCTTGGGGGTGTAAGCTCCGGGGAGTGGCGGGCTGGCACTGAATTCCTGGTGGATTTTCTCCATCAGCAGTTCCAGTTTGGGTCCTTGTTCCGTATGTTGGGCATAGAAATGTCCTTCATCAGTAACTTCCGTGACAATCACTTTCTCTAGGTTCACTTTTCGTTCTTGCTGTACTCGCTCTTCTTCCGGCCGTTCCTCATCCTTAGGAGCCTCAACGTAGTCTCTCCAGATTCCAATCTTGCTGGCCTTAGCTCCATCTTCGGCGGCTTTAAGGGCACCTTTGTGTTCGGCAGATCTCTCGGCAGTGGAGTGCATTTGAGCGAGGCCGGCATTGACCAGAGCGACAGAGAGGTTGACGTCATCAATCCACAGCCATCCAATGAAATTACCGGCTTTATCCATATTTTCAATATTGATAGTAACCTCGCGTTGCAACACTTTCTCCTTAGTGAAGGTGAGAGCTTCCTCGCCGAAAGGCTCAGATTCTTGCAAGGGGCCTCCGTTAATTCCAGGGCGGGCTCCGCGTGGGCAGGTGATTCCAGCTAGCAGGAAGGTCAGCAGGCGACTGTCCTTGGGGATGAAGAGGCGCAGACGGGAGCCGCTGGCCACAAACTCCACCACGGCCTCCAGGCGGGGGTGGCGCTGCAGACCGGCCAGGGACAGCTTGGCCATGGCCACGTCGCCACTGATGTTGGGCACCTTGTGGGCGGGGATGTCTTTCTTGGCATGTACTCCAATGGCAGCCTTTGCCGCCTTCAGTTCTGACTCAACCAATTTATCATAATGAGCACTCCTTTGATCATCATCCTGCCTGTAGCGAACCACATGGGCCAGTCCCTTGGCTACTAAATCAACAGCTACATTTCTGTAAATTTAAAGAAATTATAGATTATAAGCAAAACCAAAAAATATGATCAGTGCTTCGTACATCAAAAGGCAAAACTATTCGAACAACTTACGTTTTCCCAATGGTGACAGTGCAGCAGCTCTTTTCGGGTAAGTTGTCTCGAGCGGGTTGAATATAGTCAACAGACACATTGACTTTCTTTCCAATCAACAGTTTCCTCAGGAACTCCCTGGCCTCAAACATCCACGGGATGTCGTAGAGTGGCCTGAAGCCCTTAGGTCTCTGTACAGGCTTACCATCTTCTTCAGATGCTCTGAAAAATCAAAAAATTCGTTAATAAATCATAATCAATAGAGAAAAACAACTCGTAATCAGATAGCCTTGCATAATTTTATAACAATTTCAAATTATTACTTTTCTTTTGGAGGGCGGATACTAGATAAAAAGATCTTCTTCTGTACTCCATTATTCTGCTTGATAGTGAGGGCATCACCGTTGATGATTTCCAGCACGGTTCCGCTGAACTCTTTCTCCTTGATGGGCACGGCGGGTGCTGAGATAGGGTGGTTCTTCCAGATCTTGAGGTGGTTCTCTCGTGCATATTTTTCTGCCGCTCGAAGGGTGGCAGCTCCTGAATCATAAAGATTGATCTATAGATACATGTGAAGAAACATCCCGTATTCGTTTGGTGGACCCCTATATTTTTAGTTTCATAGCGTAAGTTTATTAAAAATATAAATAATTACCAGATTTCAAGTAGGCAATTGACCAGTCTACGCATCTTGCGAATCCCTTCTTGAGGAGGAGTTCGGCAATGTTTCCGTTAGGGTGGACGATGGTGCCTACAAAGTTGTTGTTGTTGATAGACTCCAGGATGATGTCCACGTCTCGCTGCAGCAGGAGAGACTCCACAAAGTATTTGGCTTCCTCCACCAGGGGGTCGTCAGACGTGGGGTCAGGTTTTCCAGAGTTGTCGAGCTTCACGCCCGGGCACTGAAACAACAAAATACAATATTACATGGATTCGTTAATTTTTCAAATTTTAGAATTTTATTTAGAAAACCTGCAGTTACATTTTAGGAGTAGTTATCCATTTGAAATATTGCATCAAAAGCAAATTCATATACAAGCTCTAAATTATTAATGAAGATGAAGTTTGAAAAAAATTACTTACGCGAATCCCAGATAACATGAGCGTAATGTAGTAGAATGTGTTGTCTTCGGGCATCAGGAAAGCTCTGACGGTGGATCCATCACGGACATGCTCGATGACGGCTTTAATGGGCTGTCCGTTGAACTTGGAAACATCTCGGTCATTTGTCCATTCAATTTTACGCACATGGTCCTGAAATAAATATGAAAATAATGATGTTATCAGTGCATATTAAACTTTTTCCTTTTTTAAAAAGAAAGACAATATTCCCGGGATATGAAAAACCTGACAATATTTGAAAATCTCCTACTTCCATCACAGCAAGAGGAAAGCGTGAAGGACTTAGCCAGTCGAGGAATTGAACTCCTGACATCTGGATGGGAACCAAGGGCAATGCCAACTCAGCAGCTGACCAGTAATATATGAAAATAGATATATATGCCCCTTCTTAAGGTAGGTTGATGTTAATTACCTGGGGATTGTCGTGACTGTGGATTCCGCGTCCCTGGGATTTCGCAATCTCTTCGAATTTCTGTAGGTTTGCAAAGTCTGGTGATTTGGTATCTCCTCGCAGGGACACCAAGCCCTCGCTGACCAAGGACTCTACAATGTTCTCCGACTGGGCCAAGGTGGGGCCGAGGAAGATGAATCCACTCTCCCGTGTGGCATTGGGAGCCTTATCCGCTGTGAAGAACACTTCTTTTCCAATCAATTTCTTTCTGAGGAACTCTCTGGCCTCCCATGCCCACGGCTCATCTTTGGTGGAGGGTTTTGAGCTGTAAACAAATATATATATTTTAACAAAACCATAAGTGTGCATTGTGAAATGGATGTGTGTATTGGGCCAGTCCAACACGGAGCAGGGTAAAGCTGAGTCAGGTTTAATGATTAATAAAGCACGGCCAAACAACATGTAAGACTAACAGCGATAGATATGATAGATGTGTTGTCGTATTGTGTAAGTGTAACATATGGAATGCATTGTCATAACTTAACAGAAAGTTATGTTGACTAAGGCATTAAATTACCTGCACACGTGTAAAATCAATCAATCTGAATTGTTAGATATCAATTTCAATAACTTGAATAGGTTCATGTCAGGTAGTACCACCAACACTAGTATGTCAAATATGACTAAATAAGCTGAGAAAAACAAGTAAGCTGTCTAATTTCTAATTGTTGCATTACCAGTGTGTAAAAGGGTGTACGAAAACAAAAGGGGCGGCAAAAACCACAACACAACGGCAAAAGAAACGACAACAAAACGGGCGGAGAAACGAAAACAATCGGCTTTTCAACTTACTCATTGGGGCGACGTTCTAGCTTGGGCGCCTTGACAAAGGCGAGATTTAGCTGCCTCTCAGAAGGGGGTCCATCAGGTCTCGGTTTGCCTTGTATGGTAACAGAATCCCCCGATAGAACCTAAATAACGAAAAACGCAAGTGTAAATTTCCGCCATTGCTGTGGGCCTAAACTCGGGCAAAATATGGTACTTTTCGGGGAGGAAAAAAAAGCGAAAGCAGCATAATCCAAGCGAAAACTTTAAGAATTAGGGAGATTCAAACAAAGGTGACACCAAATTAAGAACTTTCACCCACGATTAATTCATAAAACCCATATGCTATTGCAATTTGTCAGTGATTGTGGGTGCCAACTCGGCAAATGGACGACATCATCTGGGAGTCACAAACCTTACATTATAACAACTAGTACGTATTCCATGACAGTAAAACTCGGGCAACTGAATAATAAATAACTAAATACCTGTTTAATGGTCCCTCTTTTGATGTTAGCCAACGAAGTATTCATTGTAAGTTGATGAACCAAAGGCCACGCGATTCCGGAGCAAAGCAGTCGACGTTGTGAGAAGTGGTGTGTTGGCCGTTGTGGCTGCGCGCGCAACCAACTCGTCACAGGCACAGTGGAAACTAATCCCGTTCACATGAATTCGCGTAATATCTCATGCGGCAGACATACTTTCCTACCGAACCTAGGAAAGAGTCAAGAGATTGGTTGAAATAGCAAGATGGCGGAGACAAGTTCATTTAAACGTGTGAACGAAATATTTCTCTGTAGTTTGAAAGATGCAAAGACAATAATATTTACAAATAGCACTTTTTTTTAAATAATAAAAGGTCGTTTTCCTTTAATTCGAAGTAGTCAAGAGAAATTTATGAACTAAAATACAAACAAATATTTTTTAAAACTAGATGCGACATATGGCCCGGTCAGACGTTCAGTTTTAGTAAACATTTTTATTGAACGACAATAATAGAAGAAGATTTCTTTCATACGTACCGATCTTCTTGGTCAAATGAAATGGTTAGTACGTGCGTCTCTATAATTTCTTACATTTTAGAAAATAGAGAATATGAAAAATAATAATCACAATAATACTTTGTTTTAATTACACTTTATTATTTCTTTATCCGACCGGTTTCGGTTCGACCTAAACCTTCCTCAGGGGTGAATAAAAATATATTGAAAATAATACAGATATACATGGTATTTAAAAGAAAATTAGAAGGGGTGAGAGAGAACACCAACTTAGGTGGGGGGAGGTGGCTAAGAGGGAGGGGTGAAAGTGGGTAACGGAAATATTTGAAAAATGGGGCTATTCGACAAAATCTATTTGTTTATTATGTAAATTTGTTTTATTTAATTTTTATACACGATCAACGTTAAGAATTATCAGAAAGATTGCGGTAATAATAACTACGTGTCTGTCAACGAGGGGGAATGGATTAAATGGATTCTCAAAATGGTAGCCGGCGCTACTGTCAGAATCCAGTGTTGCAATCAGCAACATATATCCCATTATAATAATCAGCGTAAATTATTTTTATTAGTTCTTATACCCACAAAATCATCCAAATATTATTATTATAATTTAAGTACCCCCCTCCCCAGATGGAAGCTCTATGTTCCATGGAAATTACGACGACAATCTTGTCTATGCCAATATTGCCAATATGACAATCTATGCTTTGAACCTAATCTATGGGCTAAAATTTTCTGCAGTTGTGTGGTTTTGTGTATCTTCAAGAGATATCAAATAATTATTGTTCAAAAAGTAACTAGAGTTATTTTGAAACATTTTTATTATGAGGCTTGGATGCACAAAGCCATGCTGATTTAATTTATAAAATTGTTTTCTAATATGTACGGAGGCAACATCAAACCAGATGTATCACTGTTCTTGCCTGTCAATGACGATACTGCTACTCGAAGAAGTCTCTGGAGGGTACGTTATTATTACTTATGTAGCGGTGTGAAATAAATGATTTTAATTGCCAGCTATATCATTTATTGACTTCTTTAGCATTGAAATTATCCATTCCGGTATAACTACAAGAGGGGACGGGCCATGGCCCCACAGACATGATTCGGTCTGGATCTAGGGTTATGCTTATGATGGTATTAGACCAAACGAGCATAGAACTAGAGCTGGAACAAGAGCATTCTATCTTGATCTTTAGTGTAAACTGTAATTAGTTTTCACCATTTACACCAAAAGAATACCAACGAGCAAGAACAAGAAGTAGACTTCTGGTTAATGCTCTTGGGATGTTTAGAACAGGCGAGCGAATGCTTATTGCTAATTCTTCAACTATCAGTGTGTTCAATAGTGTTCACTACACCATGTCCGACGGTGAGAGCGATATTGTGATTTCTCCGGCTGAAAAGTTTGGAGACCCCTGCCATAGAGTATCGATTGAAAATACATACATCTCAGCATATATCTAAGCTTTCTGTAATCCATAACCGTAAAAGATAAAGTTGAACCATCTTTTCGGTTATGGAAAAAAATAACAGATTATTGCCGGATAAACGGATACACAGGTTTCCTATCTTCCAACTTCTACGGCTTAGGGCTTATCGAATACGGATTACAGACTATTCCTATTATAAACGGGGCTTGAAGCTTTCCATCTGCCAAAATTCATTCTAGAAGAATTCAAAGACAATCGATAAGGCCATGGACATAAGTCTATTTTATCTTTGTTAGAATAAATTGCTTCCCATGAAAATGTTTCAAATAATTACAATAAATGTTTCACGAATGGTAGGAAAATGTTGTCCGATTTTGGACCGATATCAAAAGAAGAAAAATAAAAACGGTCTATATTTGGACCGAAATCTCCACAGGATAAGAATCTTATTAGTAAGACGGTGTGTTTAGGACTCAAGTTTGTTTTTGTTTAGCTGTGATTGTTATTGCCTAGATGACTATTACTTTTGTCTTTCAGCCATAGGGTTTTTTTTTTTTTTTTTTTTTATAGAGAATACCTCACAAGAGTCCCAACTGCTTCCGTCTGGAGCCAGTGAGACTATGGCATCCCCAATTGGGGTATGTTGTGAGGCTGAAGGAAAGTGGGGAAGGGAAGGAGATGGGGAAGAGGAAGGTAGGAAAGTACCTGGCTATTCAGATCTAGTCACTAAACACGGCTAAAGCCATTATTAAGCAACGTCTCAATTCTGAATGGTGGTCTTACACCAGGGCGATACTGACAGTATCTTCCACTCTGGAACGTGCCGCAAATATACTATATATTATTTTTATTAATTAATTGTGAAATAAAACAAATTAATCAAATAAAATTTATTTGCGCACGCCGGGTTCGAACCCGCAACCTTCCGATTGGGAGTCAAGTGTTGTTACCACTCGACCACGGACGGTCGTCAAAAGGGTGTTCTTTAGCTTTTGGTTTTAATAATACGGATTGATCTTAATTACAATTTATTAATTTAGACATTACAAAATACAGAGAAAGGATATAAAATTTGAGCAAATACATCATACATACATTCAGGATCAAAACTTATTATTCACGTATAGTTTAAACTGTTGCATAAGTAATTTTGTACCTCAAAAGTCTGTCAATCTTCTTCTTCTCGTGCCCTGTCCGTTCCTACTCTAAGCTCTACAGTAGACTGGCTAAACCATTGTCTCAGGTTTTTCAGCCACGGTGTCCTCCTTCTTCCAGGGCCCCGACTTCCGACAATCGTTTACATTGAAAAAAGTATTACTAACAGTAGAAATACATGAATTTTTGTTTCTTCCTCTAGTTTATTTTTGATAAAATATTCATTACTTTGTTTATGCACTGGAGAGATTTCGGTCCAAATTTGGACCACTTTTTTTTTTAGGATTGATTTCGGTTCAAAAATGGACCAAATTTTCCTACCATTCGTAAAACATTTTTTTTTTTTTTTAAATGTTCCCGCATCCTGCAGATAAGTTATTTGAGAACTGAAACTCTATTTATGTTAATAATTAAAAGATGTCACCGTTTGTCGCTTTCAATTCGTCGCAGTGTTCAGTTAAATTATCAGTAAAAAAAAAAAAAATTCAAACCGCTGTAAAATATCGTATTTATGTGGTTTTTGGTTGCTTTTTCTAATATATTTGTATACTAGTGTAATAATGATTGAATTATTAATGTTTCTAACCTGTTTACATCTCGAAATAATTAAAAATAAAGTTAGTTATCTTAAAAACAGTGGATTTTCGTTTTTAACGTCGCAATTGATTGCTTGTAATGGCAATCTTTGCAAATGGATATTTTTCAATAAATAAAGCATTAATCGATTTAATTATCATTATAGAATAAAGTTAATGAATGTATCTATGTAGTGTAATACATTTTTTTTGTTAAGTGCATTAAAAATCATATTTTATTACAATCAAATTTGTACTTTCTTGAACAAAAATTTCTTACGAAAATTTCTTCTTAGGAACCATTTCAACTCTTGAGAATTTATCAAAATTCGGTTTTATAGATATTCCTATATGGGATTATTAATTAGACTATTTACAAGAAACTCCATAGAAAATATTTAATGTGGACGCAAAACTAAAGTGTGCACTGCAGATTTTAACTAGATTTAACCCAGAAAATATATCCTTTTGGAATGTTTATGATTTTTTAATAATTTTTTTATAAATCCTACAAATTTAGGATGATTATTTAAATATAGGTGAATTAATTGGCTGTATAGCACTAAAAAAATTGTTTATATGTTTACATAAGCAAATTTTTATAGTAATAATTTTTTTAATGTGAGTGGAAAAAGTGGCGAGCACTGAAGGCAAATTTATTTATTTCGCGTAATTGTTCGAGTGGTTATGCATTGAAACGATTTCAAATATCATATTGTAATTACACATGCAATATCAACCCTTTGGAATAATAAGGTTCCATCTGTTGCCGTAGCGTCGGGCGATAATGAACTCTAAAGTAGTTAACTATAGATCCCAATATTGCATGACGCTGCCGCCACAGATGGAACCTTGTTATTCCAAAGGGTCAAAATGTTAAAGTTAATTATTAATACATAGAATGCAAGTTAATTACAAAATTGATAATAAGTTGTTATTATCGACACGGACAATTTTTTTTCCTCATAAATTAGTAATTAAATCTATAGTTGGGTAAAACCTTATCAACGTAGTATTAATTTTGACACTTCCTGTAAAATGGTTTATTGCAAAACATTACCAGTGGCAAGTTTATTCATAATATAATGTCAATAGTTTTCATTTGATCATTTTAATAATTTGTGTTTTACTTTTGCAGTGGTGGAACCAGCTGTCCCGCTTGCAGCGCAGTATCATATACGTACTTCTTCTGATCACCGTTATTTACTTGGTCGTGTCAGAGAGATTTAACGATTCTCGCCAATCCAGCTCTGAAGCTCATGTCGAGGTATTTATCAGTTCTTACAAAATGAGATACAATTACTTTGTGTACACTAAAATTGTTAATTCATACATCAACTAGTTTCGAACACAATAGTTGTTATAAAACTAGTGGACCAGTTTGACTCTCTAAATTATAATTAAATTAAACACTAAATTAAAATATAATAACTAAATTAAAATATAATATCACAATAACACAGCACTTTTGAATTAACACTACAACTACAACAGTTTCATCAGGACATAAATACAACAGTTGAATTTGGATGAACAGGCCCCCTAGCACATTCCATCGATAAGGATTGTATCGATAACTTTCGGTAACTTCTCATCGTTGTGACAGTTCACAATGACTAAGTGTCCGTAATACATTCGACATCGACTGTTGTTTTTACATTGAACGATGAGAAGTTACCGAAAGTTATCCTATCAATCGTTATCGATCGAGTGTGCTAGGGGGCCTGAAGGGTGATTCTTAATCTTTTGTGTTCAGTCAGACAATTAAGACAAAATCTGTCAGATGTCGGGAAGGCGTCCGTCGTGGGTTATCGACTGTCAAATTTTTTCAGAATTACTATTTATTATTGAAGAAGAAGATTACGATAATAATCTAAATTAAAATATGAAAATGAACAAGACACAGAAAAATAATAAAAGATAACGGTTGCATTATTATTTGTTATCTTTTATAATTTTTTTGTGGTGTTGTGTCATTTTCATATTTTAATTTAGATTATTATTGTTATCTTCTTCTTCAATGATATATTACATTGATGGGAATAATCTTAAAGTTAAAAAGAGTTTTAAAAAAAAAATTAACTATTGATTAGTTATTATCACTACCTACATATAAGCCAACAGGCGTTCATAAATGATTATTCCTCTGTTGTATTATTTTGATGTTTGTACGCGATGCAACAACCTAACGCATGTTAAATCAGCCATATAGGTACAACACATTTTGGGAGATTTCTTAAGTGCAGTATTCCGTATCGCGCAAGCATTTCCGCATTTACAAGCTAAATACTGTGCTTGTGTTAAGTCGCCAACTCTTAAGTAGTTACGCTACCGCCAGAGATAACGGTGGGTTTGCCGCGTAATCCTCGTTAAGAGATGATAATCGCGAGACAATTTCGAAATCGAATGTCATCCAAATAATACGACAAAAGGATAGTCATTTATGAAAGCCTATAGCTTATATGTAAGTAGTTATAATAACTAATAAATAGAAGGCGGCTAAGCGGTGGCAAAACGAAGAATTCCATGTCACGAATCCGCAAAAACATAATTCGGAGATATTGAAATTTGAATTTTTGAAATGATATGTTTTTGTAATAACGAATCAATTCTAAACTTCAAACCTCAATATCTCCGAATGATGTTTTTGCGAATTTTCAACTTGGAATTCTTCGTTTTGCCACCGCCTAGCCGCCTACTACTAATAAATAGTAATTTGTTTTTTTGAAGAATATAATAAATCCAAACCAACTGACATCAACACACGACAGGCATAAACAAGCCATTGAAAGCCATAGAAAATCAAAGAAATTTGTCAGCCGATTTTTTTTTCTTAATGACACAAAATATACAGATGCACCCTTCAGTTTGACTATCTGATTGAAACATTACGGATGAAATGCATATTACGTTTGTGTCCACATTAATTAACGCACCAACTTGTTTGGGACATTATGTTTCCATCTGGACAGTAAAACAACTGTTGGGTCAAAAACTAGTTGACCAGTTTCGGTGTAACAGCCAGTATGGCACTGACAGCTTTTTATTCTCATAAATGCTTTAGAAAGTGCAGTAACTCTATTAATTTCTCTGGCCACATCTGTGGACCAAACATAACTAAGGATGTTGTCCCTAATTTGTCCCAGATCGATGAAATCCATTTGTAGGACTTGTCTTCAAGGTGCGTGCAAACCGTGTAGATTTTTATTGGGACGCAAATTCGAGCCGAGCGATTACCGAAGGATAAACTGCAGCAAATTTTAAGCATTTTACCATTGAATAAAATTAAATTACCATTTAATAATTTATGTATTTTCAGGAGATATCCAAGAATGGTATTGACGATTTGATAAAAACAAACAAACACATAGAAAATTACAAAGAATTGTACCCAGATGATAATGTTGTGGGTGAAGAGAGCAACAAGATTCCTCGTGATACCAACATAGCAGAAAATAATGTGCAACAACAGCAGCAGATCGACCAGCCTGACTCGCACGTCGGGATGCAGTTTAGTGGTATGTACAAAACATGTTATCTAAAGGGACTTATGAGTAATATGGGTTCTGCGATTTTTACGTTGACCGACACTTGATTCCCTGATAGTTTGCCCCCCGGAAATGATATTTATTATAAAATTATGATTTTTTTGCATTATTTATCAATTTCAAACCTAAAGTCGACTTCAAAAATATCTTTAATAATAAGTTGGTATGGATGTCAAACGAATTTAATTATTTTGTCCAAGTTTTATTCTTATATGCTGGTATATACAGTAACAAGTAGTTTTTTTTTCTTTGATGCATTTGAATGAAAATATGCTTTATACTTTTGTTACTTGGCAGTACATCCTCTCTTTACACCCCTTCGGGGACACTTTGTTATTTTGTTTAAGTAGGTATAGTATACTATACTGTATTTTCCCTAAACCTGTTGCGTATTGTACATAAGTATGCCAGGGGGCCAACTGTCGGGGATCTACTGTCATGGAATCATTTTTACTTTCAATACAGGTGCTACAAGATGTGCACCTAACCTAACATCACCCGTAATCTTCCCTTGTTGAACCTAATCTTTCCCTGTTTAACACAATCCTGCCTTGTTCAATCTTAACTTTGCTAGTTGAAGTTTGAAAATTTATGAGTTTTTAATATTATTGTATTAAGCACATTTACAATATTCAGTGCTCTCTCTCAGTAATTCGCCCTTATTCGGGTGGCAGATTAGTGAGAGAGTACTGTATAATATATCTTTATATATAAAAATCTCGCGTCACAATGTTCATCCAAGGTAAATTCCGAAACTACTTAATTATTTTAAAGTTCCATAAGTTTCTGACAAATGGCGGTGTGAGTTAATTTATTGACAAAACAATTGGCTATCTAGGTTAGGTAACCATCCAGTAGATGGCGTTGTGTTTCGTTAGCCAGAGCGGGTCAGCTAGTATTATATATATATTCATATTATGAATTAAGAATCACAATGAATGAATTTGACTATCTTTCAATACTGGTTTGTAGCCGAGTGGCCCAATGCATCGGGATTACACCCAGGTGTTGCGGGTTTAATTCTCTGCTTGCTATGTTAATCCTTCATTGCATATAATGGGAGTAGGTAGAATTCGTATATCATCAGATTACTCGTATATGTAATGTAATATATATATACTTTTTAAGAACACCTTATTAAGAATGCATGTTAATATATGAATTCCTACCGCTATAGTTTTTATGAACACAATCTGTATATAGCTCCCGTGTTATGTAAAGTAGATTATAAAGCATTAAAATTTAACCTCTGATTGATAACACTCTTAGTTTACGTAAACATAATATATATCTACTTACTACTGTAAATGTTATCTTTTATCTAAAATGTTAAAAGATAAATCTTTTAGATATGTCCAAAATAGACATTACAGTTTTAATACCACCTGCGGCCTCGGACGTATTTTGACGGAAAGTCAGAAAATTTCCTCTTGACAATAAAATCCAAACAAATGGAATATTTCTGAATGTATCTGAAAACTATAAAACTATTTTTGAAAGGAGCTGAAATACACTTTTAAATGCTTTTATTAGAAATAATTTTTAATGCTTGTATGATTTATGACTAAAATTGCTGATAATGAAAAAACAGAAAAACATACGAGGTTTGCTAAAAAAATAAGGTGACTTTTGTTTTTCTCGAAAAATATTATTTTCGACGGTCCCGAAGAACAATGTCGGATCTGCTAAAAATTTAAAATTGCGCTGTTGGCTTATTTTATTTATTTTTGTTAATTAAAAGCCTGGATTTTCTGATTTTTCGATGAAATGGAATGTGGATGAATTTGGATGAAATATATATATTTTTTCTTGTATGCTTTAATTTTTGATCGCAAAAACAGTAAAAATGCAGAATCTAAGCTTTAAACAGCTCTACTTAAAACTACAAAATCCCACATCCAACTTTGTTCTTCGGGACTGTCGATTTATTCATCAATATCCATTTTGTTCCCTTCAAAATGATCCTTCTCAGATATAATACACTTGTGCCAGCACTTTTTCCAATCCTCGAAGCACTTCTGATGAGCGCTTTTTGGTATGGCCTTGTGCTCTTCCGGCGTTGCGGTCTTCATCTCCTCAATTGTGACAAAACTTTGTCCTCTCATGGGTCTTTTTAGTTGAACAGGAAAAAGTTACAGGAGGCCAAGTCTGATGATTACGGTGTTGTTTTTGGCCAAAAAATCGCAAACAACCAACGATGTGTGAGCAGGTGCATTATCGTGATGCAAAAGCGACGAATTGTTTTGCCACAAATCCGGGCGTTTTCTTTGTGTTGCTTTAGAAAATTTGATGGCATGAACCAACCGATATGCCGACATCCTCAGCAACTTCTCTAATAGTGATTCGACGATTGTCCGAAACAATTTCTTCACTGCTTCAACGTTTTCATTGGCTGTTGACGTGCTCGTGCATCCAATCTTCTCGTCCTTCCGTGAAGAGAAGAGCTTGTACCACTTAAAATCTTCTTTTTTTTGCTAAAATTAGACTCGCCAAAAGCCACAGTCAACACTTTAAAGGCATTGAAGCACTTAATTTTTTTTTCACACAAAATTTAATAGAGATTCTTTGATCTATTTTTTTTCAATAGCAAAAAATCGCCAAGCTCGCCAAAACACTTCTAACCTTTACATCTGTCAAAAACAAATTAAAAATGTAAAATGGCTGATAATGTCAACATATATTGGGGACCTGTGTACCAACATTACATTTTTTTTTTTTGTAAATCGAATATAAGCCCGAGAAATTTGGACAGTCACCTTTTTTTTGAACAGCCCACATAAACACATTAGACAAATTTATTATAAACGTTATTGTCACCTCTTTTTTTTATTGTTTAATAAAAAATTCATGAAGTTTCATAAATTTTTCCCAAATTGTTGAGGGAAACTTTATTGCGTAGAACTGCACATTTTAATTTTTCTAGGGTTAACTTCTAGATTTTAATATAAAGTGTGGTGTTTTTCTAACACCGTTTCGATCATATTTAAAGGGAGATACAACGATTTCCATGAGATCTATGTCAGCTATTCTCAAAAGGGAACAAATTCGCCTGAGGGGTTAAATATTTAAAATTTGAGCATAAGTTTCCAATCCAGAAATTTGATTTAAAAAAATTATTTTGCATATTATGTCAGGTTATTCGTTATTTCAAGAGAAAAAAAAGTACGATTATGATTTGATATGGAGAGAATGATGTTAACCCTTCCGAACCTATAAGTCGTTCTTTACATTATTAATATACTCTATAATTAAGGTTATTCTAGAAAAACTATTCAGTAATAGTTCTGCATTTAAAAATAAAAAAAAACCTGTTACTATTTTTTGATATTAAAAATATCCATCCAATTCGGGTTAAATTATTCTCACCTCTCCTACCCGGATCCTTCCCGTTTTACCTTTTTTGCGTTACTTAATATGGATGAAGATGACGTTGTCCTGTGAAAACGGTAGGTGGTAAGGAATATTAAAAGATACGACATCTTGTTTGCTTGTTTGTCCAGGGCCGGGCAACCCGCGGCAACAGGCGGTGGTGGAAGCATTCCAGCACGCCTGGGCCGGCTACAAGAAGTTCGCCTGGGGCCACGACCACTTGCGACCTCTCACCGGTGGCTACCACGATTGGTTCTCGCTGGGACTGACACTTATCGATGGCCTCGATACCGCTTACATTATGGGGCTAACTGCCGGTAAAAACACTTCATTCTAACATTAATATCTTTGAATGGAGAAATGGTTGTCTCTTACAAAATACAGTGATATTCAATTAAGAAGTTTGGTTTTTTCAGTTTTTAAGGCTGGATGGCCCAAATTATCTCATATATAAGGTTTTTTCATATAAGAAGTTTAATTTTTCTAGTCCCTTGGAAAACTTCTTAACCCATCGCCGGCCGCAGTCCCCCCGGCGGTTCCAGATTTTTGATTTTGTCCCTTATTATATGAAGAACAAAGTCAGAATCGCTTGGGCCATTCTCGTTTTCTTGACGTAACGAAATACTGGATAGCGTCTAGCCTCTCCGAATAATGTTAATTAAATTCACGATGACGCGCCGTGCATCAAAGATGACCGACAAAATGGCCGACGCTTGATAATATGAACGGAGTCGTATTTGAAGTCTATATTTTTTTTCATTGTTTTTGATATAAATCCTTTGTTGAAAGCATAGATTTGAGTGATTATTAGGAAGATCGTTTTATCTACATTATTTTGATGTAATTTTTGTAATATATCACAAAAGAAATGTTATAAAAATTGAGTTCGTAAGAAAGGTGAGAACTGTCAAATATTTTACGTCATATTGAAAAATATATTTTTCCTATGCTAGCTTTCAACAGGTTAAGAGAGTTTCACTTTAGTATAAACCAAGCTTCTATTTAAAATAATAGTTTTTTTTTGCACCTTAAAAATAGAATCATTTTCTGCTATACGAGATGGCACAACGTATATCTTATGTAAGTTCGTCTGAGCTCCCAACAACTAGAAAAGTTTCATATCAACTACTGCTGGGGCAACAATGATATCGTTCATGCAACCGTAATATGTCGTAAGCCACAAAATACAAATTTTATAAGAGAGCGAAGAAACAACATAACTTTACAAATAATAAACACAAGTAAAATTTAAAGAATGCATAATATGTTGTATCG
This sequence comes from Limnephilus auricula, assembly GCA_951813805.1. Lineage (NCBI taxonomy): Eukaryota > Metazoa > Arthropoda > Insecta > Trichoptera > Limnephilidae > Limnephilus > Limnephilus auricula. Next base: position 6,037,250 of record OX638391.1, read on the forward strand.
TACATAATGTCGCTTACGACGTATTGCAACTAAATGATTGTAACTCAAGTAAGCTAAGACATACATTAATCATAAAAACAGAGATCAAATAGTTTTTATAGGTTATTTATAATGTGTTTTTTTCCCCGCAGAGTATAAAGAGGCCAAAGAGTGGGTAGCTACCAAGCTTTCATTTGATGTTAACAAAGATGTCAATTTATTTGAAGTAACAATTAGAGTTCTTGGCGCTCTTCTGAGTAACTACCACCTCTCTGGGGATGAGATGTTCCTGGAAAAAGCAGTAAGGAAATACAATTATATTAGAATGTGTATCTGTAATCTATATCTTTTTATTTTAATTCAGAATTATTAATATTAGATTCTATCACTGTTGATCCCCTGGCAGTTGGCCCCCTCGGCATACTTAAATACAATATGCAGTCTACAATATATAACTTAGTGAGCCCGAAAGGGTGTTTTTTTTTTTTTTTTTTTACTTTAGCTCCACACAGGAGGCCCTGAGGGAAAAATTCCCTCAGGGCCTATGTCATCTTTGAAGATGCTGTGTGGAGGGTTTTTGAAGGGAAAGGAAGGAGAGGAAGGCTTGGGAAGGAAAAAGGTTTGAGGGGTGGGTAGAAATCTGGGGATAAATATGTCCAGGAGTGAAGGACGTGTGAAGCCATCCCTCCCACTGCGGTGCAAGGCGATGGGTCGAAAAGTTCCGGCTGGAGAGATCAAAAGGTCTCCCTTAACCAGCCTCTCCCGATCCGGCCTGCCATGCAGATGGTCGGCAGACGCATCTGCCCCAAGTCCCGGACAAACCTAACCCCATGAACCCGGGCACCCCTGCTAAGTCACCAAACGTAGCGAACCACTTGGGGTGACCTATGGCAGAGGTGTTGGTCGTCCAATAAATGGTTCCCGGGGCGGCGGTACCCATACCCGCCTCCCAAATTGAAGTGTGCAGAGAGGATGTACCGCAGAATAACAAAAGTATAAAACACATTTTCATTCAAATGCATCAAGGATGAAACTATTTTTCCGTATGCTGTATCACCTCAAGGGCGCTGTACAATTTACTATATAATTCTTAGGCTATATCTAAGTTTATTATTTACAAATGTATACAGAAACTTTCTTACCTGGCCGGTCACTTCTGATAAACACACTTTAATTAGAAAGTTTATGCTTGGAGAAGATACTAATTTGCTCGCGGAGGACATTATATTAAAAACACTGGACATTGCATGATTTTACATTTATTGCCCCCCCATCACTGTTGGTATTCATTTATAAGAAGATTAATGCCAAAGGTGAGTTAGTACTTATTTTGAAAGACTTGAGAATTTTAGGATTCTTTAGGACTGGAGAATTTTCATGAAGTGACCGTTATAAAAGCAGCCTGTGAAGGTGAAAGGTTTTTGACTTTATTGATACGACAGTCTGAACAGGTGAGTTTTAAGTTTAGCGAGTTTTAATTCCGCCGAGTCTGTGATTTCATTCTTAACTCATGTGGCAGTCCAATCTAAGCTTTAGGTCCTGACACTCCGAAAGTGCGCTCACCGAACTTAGTATAGCAGCGTAGAATTACAAAAATACTGTAAATAAATTAGTTTCTATGCTCCATCCCTCCCACTGATACTTGGGAGTATGTTAGTTAACACATTAAAATCTACTATTTAAATAATTAAATTTGTTTTATATATATTTTTTTAAAATTTTTTTTTAAAATTTTTGTATTTTAATTTTTAAATTTTTTATTTCTTTTTTTTTTGTTAGCACCACACAGGAGGCCCTGAGGATAATAATTCTCTCAGGGCCTATCTCATCTTTGGGGATGCTATGTGGAGGGTCCTTTGAGAAAGGGAAGCACATGAAGTTCTGGGAAGGAATAAGGTATGAGGGGTTGTTAGGAATCTGGAGGTCAGTGTCGGACATTTAAATCCATCCCTCCCACATGACGATGTTCCAAAAGAGTCCTGCTGGAGAGGTCAAAAGGTCTCCCTTAATCAGTCTCTCCCAATCCGACCCGCCATGCAGTTGGTGGGCAGATGCATCCACCACCAAGACTCGGGCAAACCTCACCCCACGAACCCAGCACTCCTGCTTAGTCTCCAAATGTAGCGAACTACTTGGGATGACCTATGGCACAAGTGTTGGTTATCCAATAAATGGTTTCTCAGGGCAGCGGCACCCATACCCGCCGTTTAAAAACAGACATGTTTCGTAAGCAATACGATGGGACCGCCTCTCTCCCTTTCCACACATACATCATGCCGCTTTTCGGACCTAGAACTCGCTTATTGCGATGATTTCTGTATCAACATCAGATCAGCTTTAAGTACTATAATATCTGTAGCATTTTACCGCTTACTTCATCAGGGTTTACTTAAAATTTTATTTGTTTTATACTCTTTTCGGCTTAACTGCTCATTGTTAAATATCCTTTTCTTTTATTTTTACTATACACTACATTTTGTCTATATAATATTATGACGTTTAACTCTTTTTATACGCTGTACTTTGTGTACAATGTATTTGTACTCTTTTTCACTCCATGTTCACAACTATATAATATTGTGATCATTATCTCAACGCAGCTACTAACCTAATATAATACTGCCGCCTTGGGTGCAACCACGGTGTCCCCCTTGAAAGCCTCAAAGAGGACACTGTGTTTCTACTTATGACGGCAGAATAGCACTTTTTAAAAATATGTGAACACCTCAGCATAGTTTTTTTTCGTTGTTTGTTTTTGGGGTGTTATGCCGTGTTGTGCTATCTCCTTCTTTAGCCGACGTTTCGGACAGCGTTGCAGTGTCCATCATCAGGGCAGATCCGGCAGATCCGTCGATGTGAATTTGTTGTGTTAAGTGTGTGCTTATTTACTTGGACAACGAAACAAAACAAACAACGAAAATGCTTTTGGCCGTGAAAATCTAAAAACGTACCTCAGCATAGGTTCTCCTATTGAGATGTTCACAAAACATAACTTCATAATTTTTAACTGTTTACAGTAAGTTGTATTGCAATAAACACAAGCAATAAATTCTGTTTTCAGGTTTTGTGCCTTTAGGATGCAAGCGAAGAATGCATTTCTTTCGATCTTCCACTGCTTATGTAATATTTTGTTATTCAGGTATACATAACCTTCCTTTATCTTCTTCTTTCCTAATCCTCTCCTTTAACCTCCTCACTACAATTCTAGCTAGTTGAACTCTTGCATTAACAAGTTTTGAAAGAAATGCTTGTATTGGTTTCAGATAGATTTGGGCGAGCGGCTGCTGCCAGCGTTTGAGACTCCGTCGGGGATCCCGTACTCCGACGTGAATCTGGCCACCAGGCAGGCGCACTCCCCCAAGTGGTCGCCTGACAGCTCAACCTCTGAAGTTACCACCATACAGCTGGAGTTTCGTGACCTATCCAGATCATCAAACGATCCCAGATTTGAGGTATGCATTTCCTGCACAGCCTCCTTTGGTTATTTTATTACTGTGCTCTCCCACTAATCCGCCACTTCAAGTATCCAATTAGTGAAAGCGGTGGATTATAGTGCATATTTGCAAAATATGCTCAAAATTATATCAGTTATTTCATAAAAACAGGTTTTTTTTTATTGTGTGAGAGAGGCGGTCCTATCTCTCCGTTGTGTTACGTATTGATTCGGGATTAATCGGCAATATTCGCCTACGTTTTTCTCTGTCTGTCTTCTTTTCTCTGCAGGTATGTTTTAATCACCTTTCTCTTTCGCTTACAGTCATTTTAAAGACAACACAATAAAATGAAATGTGTTTCAAAGAATTAAATGATTTATATAACAAGGTGAAAAACATTGAAACTGAGTACATGAGAAGTAATCGGGCCATAGATTCCCTAACAGATGAGTTAGTTTTTTGTGCTGAAGATATCAGTGATCATTCAGAATCAGACGCAAGTGACACTGAAGGCGGTTCTTGATCCGATTCGTGAATTAGCTCCACTAATTCCTTCAATGATCCAATCACAAGTCAACAATTTCATTTAATGGAAGGAATTTCTTGGAAGAATTTCTGGACTGAACAACTGATTATTATTTTATAAATTTTTTAAATTAATATGTAAAATATACATATTTTATTTGCTCTGCGATAATCTTAGTGTTTGAGTATACCTGCGTGAGAATGGACCGTAACAACTTCAGGTCCGCTTTAAAGTTAGTTTGGCACGTATTATTCTTTTGTATAACATAATAGCGTTGCACAAATATATCTGGTTCCCCTCCCTCCCAGGAATCGTGGGAACAGGTCCTCTTTTAGCTAAGTCCTCCATCCATGCACAAGGAACATTTTCTGCTAATAATAAAATAATTTTACCTACCAATAAAATTTATGTTTCCATCGATGCCTGGAATCCATTATGAGAAAGAGCTAGCTCTTTCTCCTTTTTATTTCCATTTCGCGCACGTTTATTGCCTATATTTGCCCTTCTATTCGACTTGCCATACTTTCTTACCTACTGGCAACACTGTAGTGACGCGCATTTCAGGTCACGTGATGTTTTCATCATATGACGCTACTTTTTTCGCGCCGAAAGTTGTTTTCTTGTTTCGCTTTGCTTAAAAACTAATTTTAAGCCAAAAATCATTTCTTTAAACTTTGCAAAATCACTTTGTGGCGTCATTTTTAATTAAATTAAACAAATAACTTTGTATCAACCACTATTATATAATCACAATTACCTCCATGTTTCGAAACCGATGGTTTCTTCGTCAGGGTAGTAATGACAAAGAAAAATAAATAATAAACATGTAGGTAATTGTGATTATATAATAGTGGTTGATACAAAGTTATTTGTTTAATTTAACCAAAAATCATTGTTTATTCCCTGCCCTTTTTTATTTTCAACAGAAATATACCGTGACAGAACGTTTTCTGAGAAATTGATTTATTGCTTAGTGCTTTTTACTATGTAATTAATTTGTGCAAAATGAGTGTTTTTTTTTACTTTTCCCACATTTTTACAATTATTAATTTGGTATTAGTATTTGTAAATCTAACAAAAAAATAGAAAGCTTTGCAAGTGAACTGAGATTTTATTGAATTAATATTCTTCTTTCAACTCATAATCGTACCATTGAGAATGGCATACATAGCACAAAATTGGGTTGTCGTCTGCATTGTGTTTCTAATTTGAAATTTTCTATACTGAAAATGAGAGACTATAATATTTTTGAAAGTCTTACTTATTTTTTCTCATTTCCTTTTCAGAAAGCTGCTGCCAAAGTATCAGAACATGTCCACTCTCTCGGCAAAACTCACGGCCTGGTTCCTATTTTCATAAGTCCAAATTCCGGACAATTTTTGACGTATTCCACCATTACGCTTGGAGCCAGAGGAGATAGTTATTATGAATATTTGCTCAAACAATGGCTGCAGACTGGGAAAACTATTGATTAGTATGTATTTTATCAGCGTTCTATTCTTCAGATTATTAACTCTGTGTAACAAACAACCAGCATCCATGACGTAACTTTTTTTTTTTGATGACATTGACGTTGACAACAACAACAACACAACATGACATTGCAATGATTTATTTTCATTTCAAAAATTTATAAGCGATTTTATTAACACTTAATTTTTTATGAAAATCAACCATTGGAGACTAAGGACCAGTTGTTTCGGAAAATTTCACGTTTGAATTTCCCCCAAATCGACATTCACCGAAAAATTGGGTTGTTTCAACCTCCGTCAGAAGAAATTTCATCGAAAATTCCATAGGACCAGTTGTTTCGGAATTCCCTTCAAATTTGAATTTCCTTCAAATCGTCATTCACCGAAAAATTGGGTTGTTTCAACTTCCGTCAGCAGTGAAAATACTATAGAAATGTGATCAGCCGAGTCCGGACGGTTAGCGAAATAATGGGAGGCGCATGCGCAGACGTCAAAATTGTGATTCGGCGGGGAACACTTGAATAAAATTTTCAAATTTATCGAACGTTATTTGTTGCTATTTACTGCTGACGGAAGTTGAAACAACCCAATTTGTCGGTGAATGACGATTTGAAGGAAATTCAAATTTGAAGGGAATTCCGAAACAACTGGTCCTATGGAATTTTTTGATGAAATTTCTTCTGACGGAGGTTGAAACAACCCAATTTTTCGGTGAATGTCGATTTGAAGGAAATTTAAACGTGAAATTTTCCGAAACAACTGGTCCTAAGCTACAAAGTTTTCTCAACATTTCTTCCATGCTAGAATTTGCGTAATTTTTAATTGTTTTCATTAAGTATTTAAAAATATAAATTTTTAACCCGATAATAAATGCGTAATATTTGTTGATTGATATGCATACATTATGAAACATTAAAAATCACTGAATGGAAAATGGAAAGTTTCGTCCGTCGAGCGTAGTCATTTTTTATTGAATTAGAATTTTTTATGCTACATATTGTATAGATTTGTTGTGCGTTTGTACATCTTTGTTTTGACTTCTTAGCCTCAATCCTGTAGATTGTGGATACCATATGATATGTCCACGGCGTATAATGTATATATCAATGGATTTTTAGATTGCCCCGATGCGAGCGAGAGCGAATGTCTTAAATAATTATTGTTTGGCTTATTCATTAATTATCGTTATGCCTTTTGAGTATTTACAGAATAAACTTAGGTATTAATGGACGTGGCTTCGACATGAGGACATTTAAATTTTTTTTTTTCTTAATCGTGAAAACTATTTGAAAATTTAAAAACTTTATCTGTGTTGAGGTATATCACTGTCCATTTTGTGTAGGTCCTTTTAGAGATGTGTAGGTTCAGCCGGAATGAGTTCTGGAACTCGAGTCCTTTGTGGGAAGTGGATCCCACTCCTACTTCTTTTTCAAATCAACTACTCCTAAAGAACTCAGACCTGGAATTGGACCCGAGTGCCCCTAATCAACTACTGTCAGAGAACTTGGACCCGAATGCCTCAACGCCTGGGTCCGGTTCCGGAACCTTGCGTCTCGGAACCCGCCACAGCTCCCAGTACCCAATTTGTACCAAGAACTCGAAACCTGAAACCGCTCCTAGAACTCGAGTTCTTTTAAAGCAAGGAGGCCTCGGGCAAAACGCGAAACCTACTTATCGCTACTTCATAATTGCACCTTTTAACTATATCTGTATATGAATCTGCAATGGAAATGGTTTTTTTTATTTATTTCCAGTCTTCGCGATGATTACATCTTGGCCATTGAGGGAGTACAAGAATTACTAGTCAGAAAAACAGTTCCAAATAATTATGTCTTTTTGGGCGAGCTCATATCGAGCGGCAAGACCCAAAAGGAATTGAAACCAAAAATGGATCACCTGACGTGTTACCTGCCCGGGACATTAGCGTTAGGAGTCAAGAACGGCATGCCGGATTGGCATCTCAAGCTGGCCGAAGATCTCATGTTTACCTGCTACAAGACTTACGCCATCCATCCTACCTTTCTGGCGCCCGAAATAACATACTTTAATTTGCAGGTTTGTTACACTTTCTATTGCTTAGATTAATCCGCTCTGTGGGGACTCGTCAGCGATGCCAGCCTCCCGCAGAATGTAGCAAATTAAAAAAAATGAATTGACAAATGATTTTAATGAGAGGACATTGTTATTATTAATATTTATAATATATTTTTATTTCCTCAGAATGAAGTTGCCACTGATATGTATGTGAAAAGTAACGATGCCCACAACCTCCTGAGGCCGGAATACTTGGAGAGTTTGTGGTATTTATATCAGTTGACTGGAAATACAACTTACCAAACATGGGGCTGGCAAATATTTCAGGTGAATTAATATTAAACTGTTCACCTGCGCATAAAACTTAAAAAAATATGGAACGAACGGTGATAATATCACCGTATGTATGGATATGGATTCATTGGCTTTAACCTTTGGAATGCAGAGTTTCCGCAACCTTATATCTCCGTCCGAATTTTCGCACGGTTCTCCGTGCGACAGCTGATTATTCATAATAACTTGCTTTATTTTGCAAAATTATGTTTTTGTAAATAGTACCATCTTACCAGAAAATGTGTTTATATATTTATAAAGATAATAAATTATTTACCATAAGTAGTTTCCCCACAATAGCTACTTATGTTTAGAGAAATGTTTTTTTCTCTCATGTTATAAAACAATATTTTGAAGAAATTTGAAAATATTCTTCAAGTTTTATTATATTTTCCATTAAGCCAAATAAGTGTTTTTCACATTAAAAATAAAGAAAACAGACAACACGGACTGTGCGTTAGGCGGGCGCTTTGAAGAATGACCTAGTAGTAAACATTGTTTTTATTTTTAAACGACTGCTCTCTATGAAACAAAAAGCAAGATATTATCTCATTATTTATTTTGTTGCCATTCGAATAAGATTTGGTTTAGTAAGCCATGAACATTTTTAACAATTTATAATCCCTTGAAAAGAAAGTGTCTTTTGAATGTGTCTATCGGTGGGTACAAATTTAAAACAATTGAAGTAAAACAAAAAAAAACAATCCCGCAAATCTCTATCGCTCAAAACATTTTCTTTAAAATACGCTATTATTATTTGTGAGGTTATGTACCAATGTTTTTTTAATTTAATAAAAAAGTAAATAATGGAAATTAATATAAATTAAAGAAATGCTTTTTTGTGAGTTCTTTTTTGGGTGCTAATAAAAATACCTGCTACTTTTGCATCTTGGTTATGTAAGCTGTGTATGCATGGTATAAGGGAGTTTATAAATGAATTGGTATTGATATTATTGTTGCAGTGAAAGATATTTTTAGTTCATGACTCTACTAGGAACATGACATGAAATCAATTGCAATAAATCAGGGCTGTCGATAAGGGAATTAATGATTTTAAAAAGAAAAATTTCATCAGATACCAATCTTTTGTCAGACAGATTTTTCATTAGACAGATATAGTTTATATTTTCAATACGAGTATTAAGTTTAATATGTTGTTTATATTATTTCAGGCTTTTGAAAAGTACACGAGAGTTCAAAATGGATACACTTCCATTGGAAGTGTCAAAAGCATAGAGAACACGAGACCCAGAGATATGATGGAATCTTTCTTTCTGGGAGAGACTCTCAAATATTGTTATTTGTTGTTTGGCGATGACAAGTTTACGTTGGACTTAAACAAATTTGTTATCAATTCTGAAGCACATCCACTACCAATCAGAACCACATAATTAAGTTATTTAAAGAGAGAAGGTTGTACACAACATGCACACTATTATTTATTATTAAATAAATTGTTTACCACATTTTTCTTTTATTATTAATCCTTGGATCTTCAATGTCTTTTCTACTAAAATGCTTGACTTATCAATCCTAGCTACTTCGCCTTTAAAAGGCACTCTTAAACATTTTAAGAGTTGCCTTCAGAATCAATTTATTCATTGTTTCCTTTCGTGATGAAATAGAAAAGTTACAATAATGTAAAAACAAACTCATGCAAATACCTGTATGGTTACACCGAAAGAAAATGGATGTTGGTTGTAGCTTAAAATACTTGGGACATATTATTACAGTCGAACTGAATTACATTGAGGATGTGGAGAGATAAAAAAGAGTGTTATCTGTTAGAGCAGGTAGGTGGGTTCTTAACACTAGAAAGACCGGAGCCGTCATTTTGACGGCTGGCCGGTGTAACGTGACGATATTTTGCTCAAAATTTGATGTATTGATTTGATTTTTTGGAGGAAGGAGGGGAAGTATCTGGCTATTCAGATCTGGTCACCAAACACGGCAAAAGCCATTTCAAGCAAAGTTGCAATTCTGAATGGTGGTCTTACACCAGGGCGATATTGAGAGTATCTCTCACTCTGGAAGGTGCCGCAAATATACTATATATTATATTTAATTAATTAATTGTGAAATAATACAAATTGATCAAATAAAATTTTGTTGCGCATGCCAGTTTGAACCTGTGATCTTCAGATTGGGAGAGCCTTAGCCCTCGACCATGCCGGCTGTCAACTCTTTCTTTCAGTGTCGTATATCAATCGTACTCGATCTGTACTTGATTGGTCATTGTAGCATAATTTAGAAAAAAATTACAAAAAAAAATCTTGGAAATTTTTATTTTATAGCTTGTTGGAGAACTAAGGGCTGAGTTTACAAATACCAGTTCAGGTCCAGCTGTATTAGCTCCTGAAGAACTGACAGAAGAGGAACCGGAAAATAAAACTTCTGAAAGACGAGTGCCAAATTAATAATTTTTTTTAAGAAAAACCAAATGACGTGTGTGATAAAAAGGAATTTGAGTGAAAAATATTTTGACTTGTAAAAAAATATGTTCATGAAGATGACATGCAAACTTAAATACCAGTATTTTTTTTATGTTCGTTTTCATTATTAAATTAATTCTACAAGTTTGAATTTTATTAAAGCCCGCCATAGCGAACGGTAAGAGGTGGGAGAGTGTGTGACGTCGTCTCACGTCATCTGGTCCCCGTTTGTGTGAAAAAAACTTTCAATAGTTCCTAACATAGCAGTCGGTGAAAAATGAGATTTCGTGTTTTTAAATTTAAGAAATAACCGTTAAAATGCACTTATTTCGAAATTTCGGTAACTGAATTGACTAGTACTAGTTAATATCTAAATACTACAACTTTTTAAATTTATTTTTTTAGTCCGTATTAAGCGTGTCCCGGTTTTGTAAATATTTACCCTTATTTTTCACACAAACGGGGACCAGATGACGTCACACACACTCTCGCCTCTTAGCGGGCGTTTTGGCGAAACTAACTTTGTTGAAACTATACTAAAAAATCAGCAAACTTTCATGTTTCACTTATTTACTATAATATTTTCATGGATATCTATATTTTTATACTGTTACTTTAAAATTTACATTTTATAAGTGTGCTTGTTGATGCAATTTAGCATTTTTGTTTATATTACCCACAAACAGACAGTGCCTCAGTGGGTTCCCAATACCTACTTTTGTCTTATATTTATATATTTTCTTTTTTCTAACTTTTACATTACTTGTGACTTATGTTTGAAATCTTACGCCGTTCTTCCATGGAGCTACGTTCAAGCGACGCGATCGCCGCTCGTCTGTATTTTCAATACTATTATTAGTGTTTGAAATCGCCGCTAGGCGCTGCACTAGCAAAATTGAATGACAGGTAGCGGTAGCGTCGCTTGTAAATAGCTACGTGAACGATGGGCGTTAGTGTATTTAGAAACTATGTAAAAAGTTATTTTTGAAATGTATGTAGAAATAATGGGAAAAAATAAAGGAAAGATTTTTTTTTATTAAAACCTTTTTTTTAAGAAAACGAAAGTAATTTTCGCCGACCTCCTTAAAAAACGCCAGAATCATCAACGGCTGAAGAAAACGTATTTAACGAAAGTCATGGATGGTTCGAAAAGTTTAAGAGAAGAGCCGGCATCCACAGTATTGAGAAGCACGGTGAAGCAGAAAGATCTGATAAATATAAAGGTAGCAGAGAACTTTATTGGTGACATCAAGATGCTTGTAGATTCTGAAGGTACTTTTTTTAAAGTATATTTTATTTATGTAGTTATAAAATTTTATCTGCCGCAACAGATTTTTAATTGTGACAAAGACGGTCTCTTCTAGTTAAACATTACATATAAAATTTTTTGAGTATTTTATTTGTATTTTCCTTAATTTATATTGGTAAAATTATTACACATTACAAACGTTTCGCATTACGATTTAGATTCTGGAATGAATTATGCCTTTCATGCAAAGTTCCACTGTATTTTTAATATGTTAAGAATAAAAGAAAAAATAGAATTGCATGCAGTAATATAATATGATAGTAATTTTAATCAGAAACAAAGGAAATGCTGATTTAGATCTAATGTGCCATTACATAATATTTTATTGATCGATTCTGTGAATCCTTAAATTTGTTTTGTCATCAAATGCTCTAATGAATAAGGGACATCAGAAACATGACCAGGTGGAATTTAAAAATGGAATTTTAAAAATATCTAATTTTTCATTTTTATTTGACCAAAAAGAGTCATTATCCAATCGAGCGCTTTTTGCCACAATATGGCACTATTTCCAAAACCACGGATTGCTTTGTTGCCAAAATAATACAGTATATAAAAATAACTCCTAAAGCAACTGGTTTGTTGTGAGTGAGGTTAGGAAGGCTTTCTAATTTTGATGTTTCGTAGCTACCCGATGCGATTCTTGAAGGAGCGGTCTAAATTCTATCAGAACCCGCCGACCAATCACAGGGCAATTAAATCTTTTACATCATTGAAGAAGAAGATAACAATAATAATCTAATTTTTTAAAATATGAAAATGAACAAGACACAGAAAAATAATAAAAGATAATGGTCGCAACTGGGACATTATCATTATCTTTTATTATTTTTCTGTGTCTTGTTCAATTTCATATTTTAAAAAATTAGATTATTATTGTTATCTTCTTATTCAATGATATATTACATTGATGGGAATAACCTTCAAAAAGTTAAAAAGAGAGTTTTTCTTATTAAAAATATTACTTATGTTTTTAAGTCATAATATAATAAAACTTATGTTTTTAAGTCATAATATTTTTCTTAAATGAAACAAATTACTTTGTGTAAACCATTATAATCACATGTTATAATATCTACATATTTCAAAACCGATGTTTTCTTCGTCAGGATAATAACATGAATGTTATTATTGATAATTCATGTTATTATCCTGATGAAGAAACTATTGGTTTTGAAACATGTAAATATTGTAACATGTGTTTATAGTGGTTTACACAAAATAATTTGTTTCATTTAATTAAAATGATACCACAAAGTAATGTTGCAAAGATTGAAGAAATGATATTTTTCACTTAGGTTACTTATTATAATGAAAAGTTTGTCCAAATAAAATTATTATCATTATAGCTACATGGAATAAAAAACATAATCATTTTATAATTATTATTTATTAGAAATGTTATAAAAATATATAAAAAAGTAAACATATATATTTTTCAATTAAATTGAATCCTTCCCATAAAATAATTCGAAATTTAGCTGCATTTCATATAATTATCTACGAGTTAACATTATACCATTTGAGACAGGGATACATATTATGGCACTTAAGTTTTTCTGTGTATAACCTCGGAAGATGTAATGACAGACCCCGGCGTGTGCAATTTGTGACGTAACGAATCATGGAATTATATGGACGGCACACTATCTCGATGTGTATTCTGATCCATTATATACGAAATGGCGGCCAAACACACAACCCGTTAGTTTTGCCGTCCAAAGGAGGCACAGGCGATGGATCAGCGCGATGATAATTACATTAGTATTACAATATTACTTTACACATTACATGCACCTGGACCCGGCAAAAGGTGAACATTACGAACCCATATTCTTTCTATTTACACAATTTGTTTTTCTTTCCGTGATTACCACGAAGAAGAAAAAATGTTCCGACTGTCTGAATATGTATTGCGACTTTTGTAAAATTTTGGGGATTGTTGTGAGATGAAAGGAGGAGGGTGGGATAGAAAAAAGGTTAAAAGAATCTAAATTTAAGTTTAAGTACATAATAATATCATCTTTTCTTAAATTATGTTTGAGATTTCATAAAAACTATTTTTTTTATCGAGTTGGTTGTGGAGGAATGTATAATTTCAACTGATGACACATTCGCAACACTCAACTGTAAGCATGAGGCATTTCATGCCACACCCTTCTTCTTGGTCAATTTTGCTAGTGTCATTAGTGTCCTGTGTTGCAGCAGGTTCATCTTTCGGAGGTGGAATGGCATCTGTCGTGTCCTGAGCTGCGTCGTCCTGGATCTTGTCATGGTCGGCTTTTCCTTTGCCTTTCTCGCCTTTGCCGCCCTTGCCTTTAGCACCGTTGCCTTCATCGTCCTTGGCTTTGTCAGCCCTGCCTTCAGCAACTGCGGGTTTGTCATCCCGCCCTTTATCACTCTTGCTTTCGCCATCCTTGACTTTATCCCCCTTTGCTTTATCGTCCTCCGCCTTTTCATCCATCTGACCCTGAAAATGTAATACAATAAACATTAGCAAAGTTGTACTAACCTACCCACAAACTATAGTCTGGTATTTAAAGCCTGTAAATTAGAGGTGAGTAAAATAAAGTCAAACAGAGGATTTTAGGATTTTGCTGATAGGCCACTGTTGTAACTGCGTTCACAATGCATTCACGTGCCAATAGAGTGTTAAATGTGTCAAGGAAAAATGTATGAGGGGTGGGTAGGAATCAGGGGGACAGAGGGTACAAGAGTGACAGATGCATAAATAAACCAATCCAACAGATGTATGAATCCGTCCCTACCACAGCGGTGCAATGCGTTGGGTCGAGAGTCGTGCTGGGGAAGCCAAATAGTCTCCCTTAATCCCGGCCCGCCACGCAGTAAATGGGAGGATGCATTCCCCGCATAGACCTAGACACACCTCACCCCATGGACCCGAGCACCCCTGTAGGTAAGTCAACAAACATTGCAAAACATTTGGGGTGACATATGGCAGGGGTGTTGATTATCCAATAAATTGTATCCGAGGCGGCAGTACCTTCATCCGCCACCCACATCTATTGATGAATAGCCAAATAATAGCAAAAAATAATAGAATAAATAGTAATGCGAATGGCTCTTGCATCTAGAGCAGCGTTTCCCAACCGCCAGTCTGCGGAGATTTTTTGCCGGTCCATTAATCCAGTAATCAATTTTATTTTATGTTATGTATTACATTTTGTTTTGTATTTACGATAAAAAAGTGTAATTTTTTTTATTTTTACACCAGTTATAAAATTAAATTATGAAATTAAATCTGAATAAACAAAATACTACATAAATAAAAGTATTTATTCCTGCATTACCGGTCTGCAAAAATTCTCTCCTATTTTCACCGGTCCGCAGGTTTAAAAAGGTTGGGAAACGCTGATCTAGATATTGGCATTTGTTATTTGATCATCAACAAAAGAACATTATCCTATAAACATCAGAAATTCTGTAAAAAGGTTATGTAAAATGCAAGATAATAAGGACCCAATATTAATGCGAGGCCTTAACCGCTTGGGCACATAAGCTTGTTTTCACGACAATTTAACGTAGGTAGACATAGGAATGACGTATGTCCCGTACCTGAGTTATTAACCGCTTGTGCACATAAGCTTGTTTTCACAACAATTTAACGTAGGTAGACATAGGAATGACGTATGTCCCGTACCTGAGTTATTAACCGCTTGTGCACATAAGCTTGTTTTCACGACAATTTAACGTAGGTAGACATAGGAATGACGTATGTCCCGTACCTGAGTTATTAACAGGAAATCGTTCAAATTATTCAAACTATTATTGAATCGTAAATTTAAACTACATATTCCTAAAATTGCTCTCTGGATTTTGGTACCAGTGCAAATATTTTTTAATATAATATACATGTCGACCATTAGCGATAAATTTTGCTTTTTTTTATAAGTTACTTCTTATAGGAGTTAAAATGGAAAATCCTCCGAAAATCGTTCAAATTGCCTGGTTTGAACATCATCAACAGACGTTAAAGTATAAAAACTAGACAATATATTAAAAAAAAGCAATATTTACAGAGATAGAAAATAAAAAAAATAAAATCACTTATTTTGTGTAAAACCGCGAGTTTTAATTAATTTATTTACCGACCGGTTTCGCTTTGCTCAAGCATCACCAGGGTACAACTTAAAACTAAACAATATATTATTATAACTCATTAGTTAACGGTTTTTTTCCATTTACTTTATTTACCGATGTAAATATATCCTCACCGTTTGTTATATTTTTATCTTGTAGTCTCCCTCTGTATTTATATATTAGCACGCACTATGTATTTCTTTTTTAGTATTAATTTGTACCCTGATTAATTGTAACTGATGCTTGAGCAAAGCGAAACCAGTCGGTAAATAAATTATTTAAAACTCATGGTTTTACGCAAAATAAGTATTTTATTTTTATTAAATATGTCAAACCACAAAGTGATTGCTTTTTTCAATAATATAGAATATTTACTTCTGATATAGTTGGTAATAAAATCTAAAAATCAGTCCAGTTCTGGAGGAGAAAACAGGAGAATACAAAACCTCATTTTTGTTTACGTAATATTCAAATTTCTCAGCGACCATGTTTCTTCTTAAAACTGTCATAACCACTGGAGGCGACAGAACAATTTAAAACTTTTTTCTCGGATTGCTTAAGGAAATTTTTCCGCCCACATTAAAAAAATCGTATCTCCGAATTTGAATATGGAGACATACAAACTGATTATAGTTCTATATAGCCAATGAATTCACTTATCTTTTGTCTATAACAATATTATTAAATCGTTAACTTTAAAACATTTTAAAGAATCTGGAGAATATTTATTTTGTTATATTTTGAATGTACAATACAGTTGCTTTAATAAAAAAATAAAAATTGCCGTATTTTGGCAACAAAGCAATCTGTGGTTGTGGAAATAGTGCCACATTAGTGGCAAAAAGCGTGGATAAGGAACTAAATAATTACAATTTAAAATAAAACAATAACTTTGTATACACCACTTTTATTTTTTTTATACTTAATGCCGACCGGGTTTCGCTACAACCGTAGCTTCTTCAGGGCAGTATAATCTCTACTAATATCTAATATCTAACATGTGTTGTTATAATGTATTCAGGGGATTGAAGAAATGGGCTGGGTTCCGCCGGTGCAGGACGTAATTGGAGTAAGGGACTGGGGGTTGGAAAGTGAAAGTGAAAGTGGTAAAGACAAAGAAGATAGCTTCGGCCATTCGGGTATCTATTCACTTCAATGTAGCGATTGCCCCGCATTTTACATTGGCAAAACTGCAAGAAATATTAATACTCGTGTCAAGGAACACCTAAGATGTTTACACAGTACCGGATTCTCAGAATTTGCAAACCATCTTATAGAAACAGACCATACATTTAATAAAAATACAGGCGTAACGTTATTGCACAAAAACGAAATAGGTATCAGATTGGATAATTTAGAAGCCCTAGAACTAAGGAAAGCCATAAACACTAATAGAAAAGTAATAAACAATCAAATAAATTTAAATAAAAGTCCGATACTTAGGTTGTTCCCCATTGACAAAGAACATTCACTTTCCAACCCCCAGTCCCTTACTCCAATTACGTCCTGCACCGGCGGAACCCAGCCCATTTCTTCATTCCCCTGAATACATTATAACAACACATGTTAGATATTAGATATTAGTAGAGATTATACTGCCCTGAAGAAGCTACGGTTGTAGCGAAACCCGGTCGGCATTAAGTATAAAAAAAATAAAAGTGGTGTATACAAAGTTATTGTTTTATTTTAAATTATAATGTCACATCACAAAGTAACTGCTTCATACGAACAAATATTATTAGCAAGTACAGCTATAAAAGCAAAAATGTATAAAAACTTTACTGTTAAATATCGTGTTATGTGTGTTGATATATATTTTTATCAACAGTGTCTAAAAATGAAAGTGTTTCCTAATTATCTGAATGCAAATTTTAAACATATGAACAATAATCCAGCCATATTAAAATCATCTTTATTGCAAGCAAAACTTGCATGGTTAAAGGAAGACCTAAAAAGTGCTTATAAAAAACGAAACAATATCAAATTAACATTAAAAGTTTTACACATAGAGTTGGTGAATGAGTTACATCCGGTTGAATGGGATTTGTTTGACGACAAAGCTCGAACCTTCGCCTCTATTAAAGCCTACAAGAAAAGTTTTATTTTGAACAAAAAACTAAAAAACCTAAATCGTACCCAGCATACAAATAATAATGAAACAGTGAAATGTACACACCAGTTCTTCGATCGAGTACAGAACCTCTCATCAGTGCAGTTCCAACAAGACGAGTTGACCCTGTTATCAAAAGGCCTCAAATACAACTTAGAATATAGCAAAAATAACTTAATTAGTGCAATAGAAAACGTTGCCGTGGACATCGAGACTGCGTTATATAATAAACCTGGCCCACCTCTATATAAAAGTGCAGAATCAATAAAACAGCTCGTACCTAATCTTAAAGCTAGCTCTAACCGTGAAACTTCCACATTGATAAATATTCGGAAAAAAATAAAGGACGAACAACTAATAATAACCAAAGCCGACAAAGGCAATACAGTAATTATATTAAACAAAAGTTATTACAATTCCAAAGTGCAAGAATTTATTAATACTGACAAGTTTGACATTCTACCTAAAGACCCTACTACAAAATACCTAGATAATATTAAAAGTGCTTTAAAATCATGCAAATCAGCAATTTTCCAAGACAATTCATATAAACAAGTAAAATTTTTAACTAAAAATCCAAAAGCCCCTAAATTATATGGTTTCTTAAAAATACACAAAATTTTAAAACCAATCCGGCCAGTCGTGTCAAGTTGCAACGCCCCAAATTTCAAAATTGCCTCATTTATAACCAATGTTTTCAATAATTCTAAAGTGTTTGATCCAAAATACACCATTAAGAATTCCCTTAACTTGATTGAAGATCTTGAAAACTTACATATCCCTAGTAGTGCAAAATTAGTCTCCTTCGATGTTGTTAACCTTTTTCCAAATATTCCCGTAGTTGAAAGTAAAAATATCCTATCAGAATTATTACAAAATTCAAATTTACCAAATAATTTTTCTAATGATTTATCTCACCTGTTTAATATTTGCCTGAATCAAAACTATTTCCAATACAATGAACTTTTTTATCAACAAAAAGAGGGATTGGCCATGGGGTCACCAACATCGCCTCTTATAGCAGACTTATTCATGGATAATTTAGAGAATAATATTTTTAACTGTAAATCTCCCTTATTAAAAAATGTACTTATATGGCGAAGGTATGTCGACGATGTGATCTGCGTATGGCTGG
The DNA here is from genome assembly GCA_951813805.1 of Limnephilus auricula. NCBI lineage: Eukaryota > Metazoa > Arthropoda > Insecta > Trichoptera > Limnephilidae > Limnephilus > Limnephilus auricula. The sequence continues at coordinate 6,056,115 of OX638391.1, forward strand.
GAACCGAACGTCAACTTAACTCCTTCCTGCTACTAATAAACTCCTTCCACAAACAAATCAAATTCACCATAGAAATAGGAACCAATTCTACCTTAAACTTTTTAGATCTTACATTATCAATCATAAATAATAAAATCGAATATAAAATCTACCGTAAACCTACGTTCACAGACATAACCATCCATAAGTCCTCTAATCACCCCATCTCCCACAAACACTCCGCCTTCCATTCCATGATTCATAGGCTAGTTACAGTCCCTTTATCAAATACCAACTTCACACTAGAACTATCTACGATTAAACAAATCGCAATAAATAATGGTTACGATTCAAATGTAGTCAACAACATCCTAAATAAAAAACTTAAAAAATTATCCACAACAAAATTTTTATTCAACAGCAATCCTCTTAATAATAATATAATAACCAATAATAATCAACCCTACCAATGGCGTAGAATCTTGTATATCAATAATTTTTCCCAAAAAAGCATAAAAAATCTCCCAGTAGACATCAAACCAGCATTTTACACTAATAATAGTATAGGTAAACTTTTAATGAACGGTAAAGACAAAGAAGATAGCTTCGGCCATTCGGGTATCTATTCACTTCAATGTAGCGATTGCCCCGCATTTTACATTGGCAAAACTGCAAGAAATATTAATACTCGTGTCAAGGAACACCTAAGATGTTTACACAGTACCGGATTCTCAGAATTTGCAAACCATCTTATAGAAACAGACCATACATTTAATAAAAATACAGGCGTAACGTTATTGCACAAAAACGAAATAGGTATCAGATTGGATAATTTAGAAGCCCTAGAACTAAGGAAAGCCATAAACACTAATAGAAAAGTAATAAACAATCAAATAAATTTAAATAAAAGTCCGATACTTAGGTTGTTCCCCATTGACAAAGAACATTCACTTTCCAACCCCCAGTCCCTTACTCCAATTACGTCCTGCACCGGCGGAACCCAGCCCATTTCTTCAATCCCCTGAATACATTATAACAACACATGTTAGATATTAGATATTAGTAGAGATTATACTGCCCTGAAGAAGCTACGGTTGTAGCGAAACCCGGTCGGCATTAAGTATAAAAAAAATAAAAGTGGTGTATACAAAGTTATTGTTTTATTTTAAATTATAATGTCACATCACAAAGTAACTGCTTCATACGAACAAATAAATAATTACACTTAATAAAGTGCTCACAATGCTAATCAAATAATAAAAACACTCACATCTTTGTCTGCCATATCTTGGTTGATTGGTCTGCTAGTACCAGCAGCAACTTGGTCTGCGGACAGATCAACTGCAGATTGCTCTTGCAAAGGTTTTCTGATCACTTCTTTAAGCTCCATCTCCTCCTCTTCAAAAGCATTCCCATTACTTTTCTGTTCTGCTGCCATCTCGGAGCGCCAACAACAATAATCTGGAAAGTTGATAATATTAAAATCAAGCACAAAAAATTGAATCCAATCACAAACGTCTGCAAAGCACGGACGATTATGTCCAAATGCAAGCGGCGGTGAGAACAATAGACTATACACATAAAATGCATGCATAAGCAAAAAGGGTTGTGTTGGTAAAAAAGCTCCTAGTCTAAACATCAGCCAATACTGATAGCTGTATACTGATACCGCTGAGAACAATGGAATGTACACATAAAAATTTATTATGTTAAATAAAAAGGGTTGACATTTTTGAAAAGTAAATGTGAAAGAAAGAAAGTGAAATTAGGAATTGTAAAATAAATGAGAACTAAAATAAATTAAGTAAATTGAATTCGTTAAAATTTTTTCTCCTTTTTTTTATGGAAAAGTTGTAGGGAATTAATGGTTTCATGTAGAATAGTCGTTGAAATACAACACGGTAAAATAATTTTTCATGATTTATTCATTATTAATATGAATACTAAATTTATAATTTAGGTACTTATTTATTTAAAAAAACCATAGATAAAATTACTGAACCCTTCAAGCTTAAATAATTATAAATAGAATTGCATTATTTCACATCAGAGTTTTGAAAATCTAATAACAACTTCATAAAAATTTTAAGATTTTTAATTAGTTTTACGAATTTGTAAATATTTGTTTTTATCGTCTTCTGAAAAGTTTTCGTTTTGTAGCTTGAAAGGTTTTACCAAACCGAAGTTGATATTCTTTCCTAATGCAAGTTGGTGCTTTTTTTACATTAACTCCACATAGGAGGGCCTGAGGATAATAATTTCATCAAAAGAAGGAGAGAAAGTTCTGGGAAGGAAAAAGGTATGAGCTGTTTGTAGAATTCCGGGGGTCAGTGTGTCCAGGAGTGAGTGACTTTAATTCATCCCTTCGGGTTGAGAGAGACCTTCAAGACAAGTCAAAAGGTCTCCTTCTGATCCCTCACAACATGCAGTAGATGGGCAGACGCATGCACCGTCAAGACTGGAACAAAATTTTTCCCCATGAGCCCGGGCACCCCTACTATGACACAGGCCAGGCACCCCTTGAGTTGACGTATGGCAGAGGTGTTGGTTATCCAATAAATGGTTCCCGGGACGACACTACTCATACCCGCCTCCCCAATTGAAAAGCGTGTGATTGAGAAAGGAGCACGCGTTAAGCGAAAGGGGATTCCCCGTCACTACCGACTGGAACTCAGCTGATTACAGAATCAACCCGGTAGACAGTTAAGGAAGGTTAATGTTTAGAAAGAGATTAAAGACCGTCAATGATGAACATGAATTACTTACATATCCGTTTTACTACATATATATTTGTTTAAATTAGTCTATAGTAGATTTATTATGCCGTAATTCCTTGTGATTGAATCGTGCATCACATCCCTTGGGCCATCTTAAGTTAAAGGAACCACAACGGTTCCAAACAAAATTTATCAGACCAGCGTTTGCCTCATTTCTGTAACAAAAAACATTGCTTAATGATGTAAATTTTATTACAATTGCATCTCAAAAATACAGTTTAAATTAAGGAGCAAAAAATTAAAATAAAATGTTAGCAAAATTATAACGCAGTATTTTTTTACATACACAAATACAATGCTGAAATGGAAATTAGTATACCACATATTTTAAACCAATACAATATTATGTTGTTAGAAGGTACAAAGGTATTGAATAATAATCTGTGTGTGGCAATAGGATAAAGATATTTACAATTTTTATAAGAGTCATAAAGTACTTGTTTAAGGTGATGCAATGTCATGTAAAATTCAGGATCAGGTCGCTAACAATAACAATCCTTGTAATGTACAATGTAGAGGGCTATAAGGTTTAAATTCACGTTTAAGGCCGCGCTACCCCGCTCAAAAAGAAGAAGATGGAGAGATACGACAATATGAATGTGGGAGTGAGAGTGACATAAAATTCAGGCGAAAATTGTGAAAATCTTTAATAAAAGTCGACTCGTTTGAAAAAGAGCAAAAATCCTGTAGGGGCTTTGTCAAGTAGCATTTAAAGAAACATTGTGAATTTTTTCATACATATACTTGTAAAATAACAGAAACAAACGTGTAAATAATAATTTTCGGAGCATTCTTTGCGATTTATTTCTATAATTTTAAATTTCAAATATTTACTGTTTCGGCGTGGGGAATGTATAGATACTATCAAAGAATAACATCTATTTTTTTTAAGAACTTAAGAAATTCCAACGGTTAAGGAAAACATGTAAGAAATCTGTATAAATTGGCAGAGCGGCCCCTTAATACCATCCGCCTGTTTTGATTTAGAAAATACATCGCCAAAAAGCATTTTTAATTAATAAATATTTAAATGTTTTACAATCAATTTACAAAGAATTTAATTTTGAGATTTTGAACTATAAAGTTAAAAAAACTATAAAGCAGCTTTTATAGCCCTGATACTTTTTTTTCGGCTTGTAAAAAGACTAATTAAAAATGTATGTTCGACTCGCAGTATTTGATTAAAGCATCTAAAATATTTTTAAGCAATCTAATTTTCAAATTAAAATTGCATAATTTTGCATTACTTAGTAGTGCTTCCCTTAATAGGTATCCTGTAAAAACATTTGCTGCCAGAACCTTAAACATTTAACATAAATAAATAATAAATCATGTTTGTATTAGATTTTTATAAACAATTTGGTAACATCGGAAGAAATCTTATCAATGTATGCCACCAAAATAAAAGCACAAACAGGTATAGACTATATAATATGTGTTTAGTTGTGATGATGAGATATTATGATGAGATTTTCACGGTCAAAAGTATATTGCGATTCGTTTTTGAGTTATTGTTCCGTGTTGCCCTTCCTCCTTTTTTAAGCCAACATTTCGGGGAGCATTACATTGTGGATCACGTCTGCTCTGATAATGGACACTGTAATACTGTCCGAAACGTTGGCTAAGGAAGGAAGAAGTGCAACACAAACCCAAAAATGAAACATTTACCAAGAATAATAAATTATCAAGATATATGTTTTGTGATTAACATCCAATAGTCAAAAGTTGGTAATTGGTAACCCGGAAGAGGGCGAATGAGACAATCAAAAGTACTCATAAAAGGACCAGACCCTAGACAGACCAGGAAACTACTCGATATGGACAGAAACTCGCTGAAGGAACTGGTAGGACTACTAATGGGACACTGCCATCACAGGAGACACTTGCATATATTGGGAGTGGAAAACACCAATATATGCAGAAAATGTGAAGAGGATGATGAGACTCCAATTCACCTATGGTGCCAATGTCCTGCCCTGGTGGGAACTAGGCTCAGATACCTGGGGAGACTACAGTAGAACCAGAAGACATAGCCACATATCCAGTGACAACCCTGGTGAACTTTATTAAAGTGACTGGGTTATTATTAACCGCTTGGACACATAAGCTTGTTTTCACGATAATTTAACGTGGGTAGACATAGGAATGACGTATGGCCCTGTACCTGAGTTATTAAAGGATTGATGTAAAATGGGAGATAGCACGATGGGCCTAAGGCCTAAGTGCTCACAGAAACTACTTGTAAACCGTTTCCGCCTTAAAAAAAAAAATCCAATCGTCAAAAGTTGGTAGTTTTATTACAGGCAAACTTTTGGGACAAATCAAGATACTGTTAGGCCGTCCAAAGGAAGTAAGTGACAAGTTTCAATGCACTAATAAACAAATCAATGTAAACATAATATTTTATACGTAACAGAGATGAGCTACTCAATGTTATCACAAGATAACATTGTGGAGCTCATCAGAGCTACTTATTATTTTTATAATATTTGTTTAAAGTATGTACAAATTATTATTGTCTGTAAATATTTATACAGTAGTAATCTTTATTACCTTAAGTAAGTAATTGAATGATGAACTGTGATATTTAGGTTATAACAAGTATTAAGTAGCAGTATCAAAAGAGAACAGTGTATGGTTCATGCCAAACTTTGTTGCCGACATGAACTTGTTTCGATCCATTCTCGCACAGATAGTCACTTTACTGACTTTACAATGACCGTAAGCGAAAGAGATAGATGCTTAAAACATATGTGCGACAGAGAAAGGTCGGCGGGGAGGCATGTCGCTTTTCTGATCAACTCGCCTATTGCGATGATGTCTATATCAACGTCAAGCCGATAGTCAAGTTTAGCATGCAGTGTTTTGATGTACATGATTATCAACAAAACATTAAATAAATATTATGGTTTTTAACAGCGAGTCGCATTTTGGTTGTTTATACACAGAACATAATTATTATTTATGATATACAATGTACATGTTAATATATATGTATTTTGAAGTAGTAATTGAAATGCAATATTATTTCATATAATCAGAAATAACAAAACATCCAGAAACCAACAGTTTATGTCAAAAGTTTCTTAAATTATCACAAAGTTTAAAATCAGAAATATTAATGATATTGAAAAAAAAAAAATCATAGGTTAGAATTCATTTTAAGTTGACAAATTTTCGGAAGTTAGAAATATTTATAAAGTTCACAAAAAAGTAAGGACCAAATTATAAAATTGAAAAAAATTTTTTTTTAACTTTTCATTAAAATGCAATAATTATATAATAAATCGATTCAAAGATGTCCTAAAAATATATTTAAACTCGTTACCACGTAAAATATGTTCCAAGGCTTTGTAAAAGTGTAAAACTGAGAGGATTCACAAGGAATGCGCCTTTTTGACCATGAAAGCTTAACTTTGGAAAGTTTAGTTAATGTCACGATGTGGCAAATCCTCATAAATAATTTTTAGCTTATAACAAAAAAAAAACTAAAACGAACAATGCTGTTACTGACCTGTTTGAAAGTCAGTTTAAAAAAAAGTTTCAAAAACAAGTATAGCACTGACGTATAAACTTGTCAATTGTTTAAACAAACTTGTTTTATTGTTTGGAATGTTAAGATTTGACACTAATCACTAAATCGAGCGGTTGGGTGAGTATTGCGAGGTATCACAGTGATAAAATATGTATTTCCTACATTACTAAAGATTTCACTGATGTAAACAAAGATTCAAACAAGTTGTTCTTGTTGTTGAATGACAAAAGGCTACGGTGAGTGGGTGACGAGAAACCGAGAACGAGAGACAAAACTAAACGAGAGGCTAGAATGGCAAGCGTTAGATGCTAGATCCCGCAGGATTGGCGACGTCATCGCCACCTAGTTATTTCATTCAAACTCACCTAATGATTATTTTATTTTAGTAATGGGCCGTTTTCTGAGTAATTCCAAAATATCCACGAGATGGCAGCACGGTCGTTACCGGTCCTCCTGTCATCTAAGCTGTGGACCAAATCTATGGACTGACGTCTTTCAATGATCTGTCATTTCGATAGCTATTTGCAATTTGTTTTCCGACAAGTTGGCTTATTTATGAGTTTAGCCAAACCTAGTTTGCTCTATTTGTAAGTAAAATGCACAAAAAATACGGTCAGTGGACTATTTTCCAATTGAAGGAAGAGTTGAAAGGACGTAATGCCAAAACTTTTGGTAAAAAAACAATTCTCGTAGAAAGGTTAGTAAATACACCACTATTGCTTATTTGTATTGCCTACGATAATTTCTTTTCTAATTTATCACTAAAAGTTATTATCATAATGCGTTTTATTTAAGACTCGAAGACTATGATAAACATCATAATTTCAATCCTGCTGGCGTTGCGGACGAAGATGTCTTGGAAATGGTTACGCCGAAGCCAGAAGATTTTCAAGACATCAACATGGCTTCCAATATTCCAGCACTGACGCGGGAAGAACTTCATAAATTCAGTGTTTCCTGGGAAAGTTTGAAGAACACCGACAAAGCGGTAAGTATGTGAGTGCTGAGTGTTCGAAGTGCACATGAATATGGCACAACCGATATTTTAGGAAAGTGTGCTTCGTAGTACAGGAAACATCTTTCTTATGCTGTCTATATACATTATAATTGTAACACTTTACGTATGTAGCTGGCGTATTGGCACATTGCAAGCACGCATTTGTAGTTCTACATGGAATAGTAGATTTTAGTGAAAATAAAAAAATCGATGTTCAACAAAGTTGTACAAGCATGCTACAAAATTTTCATTCACCGAGGAAATATCATGGTGCGCCTATAAAAGCGGAATATCTGCAACTAAAAAAACAGCAGTTGTCTCAACAACAGCTCCTTGATTTTGATCCTAGGCCTACTACTTGCATTAAGTCTACTACTTTCCGTCTTGTGTATATGTAAGCACTTGCATACTGCTACCTAACACCATACGCACGGACATTGGAGGTCTAGCTTCGTTTTATTAAATGTAGAATCGTTCTTATTCAAAAAAAATTGCACCCTTGCGAGAGCCTTGAAGGAGTGACCTTATGTTACTTATACCAGGGCGGGTAAATAGTGGACAACCTCCAATGACTGTATAGAGTGTAAAGAAGTAGTAATTAAATACATGTCATCCAAATATAATTATTGGAAAAATAATATCTTGCATATTTTTAATTATTTTAAATCAAATAGGATTTAAAATATTTTACTAAGTGTATCTATTACTATGCATGGCAGCTGTTTCGCCTTCTGAAGGCATTGATTTGACAAACTTACTTGAAAATATTTATGTTTTTATTCCACACTAGTTGCATATTTAATTTGTTAATCTTATTTTCTTTATTTTAACAGGTTGACTGTTCACAAAGTTTATCACGCGTTGACCGATGCTACCACAACCATATAATATTTGGATGTAAAAAAATAAAATAAGTGCCAAAACAATAAATAATTTATGTATAATGTTAACTATTTGCTGTACTGATATGTTCTTCTATGTGTATAATGTTTGTAAATGTTTTACGACATATTTATATTATGTCTGTAATCTTGTTCTTTTCATATTGACCTCGAGAAATAAAAGAAAGTTTTTTTAAATTTATTTATATATTTGTTAAATTATTTTGTGTTATTTAGTACAACTAAACAACAATCTTTTTTAACCACGGCAGTAGCTGTCGTGCAAGGTCTCAGAAAACCATGACAAAACTGCACCGACACCCACACTTTATTTTAATAAAACAAATATAATAACAATCGTTTATTTCAGAATGTTGCGCAATGCAATACTATCCATATTTTGAAATAGCACAAATACTGACAAAATAACAATGCATTCATACGTAGAATGAAACAGAAAATAAATGAAAAATATAGTAGGTACCTATATAATAATAAATCCAAAAAAATATGCAAAATCCGTTCATGGGGGATATTTGACAGGCTCCCATTTCCAGAAGGAGGGACTCCATCTCCATCCAGGCAACCATGGCAGTGATGATGGTATTCTTCGACTGACTGGCGTAATCTGCGCCATAAGCTTCCCCTGCGGTGAAACAAAAGTTTATTTTAATATATACAAGATGTTAAGGGACGTACTTGACTTACTTTAAACCAGTGATTCCTGACATTTTTCGGAGAAAAAATGGAAATAAAATGTTGGTCTCCTGTGACTTTCAAAATGTCACATTGAACATCGAAAATATCACCGGAGACCGGGCAATATGACTTCCACTGCCACGTCTTCTAGATTCACAAGCAACGCCGCTTCATCTTGTGGTTTTGGTTTTGTAGAATTTATATATGTTTTTTCACGTATCAGACGCCTTTCCTGTCTGTTTCTTAATTCTAAATTACCTACTTCTACTTTTAGAAGAAACTACACCTTTCAGTAGCTTTTGCCTTTACAGTACAACTGAAAATAAATTAGGTTCAAACTTCCATCCTTGCATGATATAAAATACAAAACGGTCTACGTTAAGAAATAATAATAATTTGATTTTTTTCCTAAAACACTCCTACTGAATATTAAATTACAATCACAAGATACACAGACATGGGACGAGAAATGAAAGCAAATTAGATCGCCAACAATGAAGAATCAGCCGCCCAGAAATCTCGTGTCAGACAGTTTGATAACCGTGTAATAAAATTATTGCAATAATTGAAAATATGGTTAATTTATAAAAGGGAAATAAGATATTATATCTACCATAATTATTAATGTTAGCTGTGATTGAGTACACTTATATTTAAAGGTACGTTTGTCAAATAATGTCAGCTGCGAAAGAAGGCAAAATTTTGTACATTCTTTGTCAAATGTTTATTTACGTGTTCATTATACTATACAAGTACTCTATATATTATATTGGGGATTCAATTATAGTAAGATATTAATTAAATGAGTCATGTAATTACTGTTATGGTTAATATTATTGAATACACAATCTGTGTCCCTGAAATGAGCTTTACAGACTTCAGAAGTACGAGTCGGTGCCCATTTGGAACGCCTGATGGAACGATTCCATTTCGCTTTCAAGTCTCTATCTTTGGGAAACTCGTGCCCACTCCTATTTCTACACATTAGAACACTACAACAGGTTGAAGGCATTATTATAATATTTAAAAACACTAAATTGCGTCAAACGGCCTAAAAAATGTATGGGATCTGACAGTTAAATAAAATAGTTGGACCGGTAGGACTATGAGCGAACCTAGCGGCCAAAATCGTGCGAAAACGGCCCATTATATAAAATAATTGTAAATACAAAATATAATGGTAACTTAAAGTATAGATATTGTATTTATTAGTTCTCCTCACTAGGTGGTTATTTAATTATATCTTCAATCTTTGCAAAATTACTTTGTGGCATCATTTTAATTAAATGAAATAAAATACTTTGTGTAAACCACTATAATCACATGTTATAATATCATTGAAGAAGAAGATAACAAAAAAATCTAAATTGAAATATGAAAATGAACAAGACAGAAAAATAATAAAACATAATGGTCGCAAATGGAACTCCAACCCAGATCTCACGTCTTACAGTTGCGATCATTATGTTTTATTATTTTTTTTCTGTGTCTGGTTCATTTTCATATTTTAATTTAGATAATTATCGTTATCATCTTCTTCAATAATATATTACATTGATGGAAATAACCTTCAAAAGTTAAGATGAGAGTTTTTCTTATAAAAAAATGAACATGTTATAATATCTACAATCTACATGTTTCAAAACCGAGAATTCTTCGTCAGGATAATAATATGAATTATTATCCTGATGAAGAAACCATCGGTTTTGCCACTACATCTAACACTATGTTATAATATCGACCCTTTGGAATAACAAGGTTCCATCTGTTACTGTAACGTCATGCAATAATGGGATCTATGGTAAGCTATTTTAGAGTTCATTATCGCATGACGTTTCGGCAACAGATGGAACCTTGTTATTCCAAAGGGTCGATATCACAAACATGTAGATATTATAACATATGATTGTAGTGGTTTTCACAAAGTAATTTGATTAATTTATCTATAGTTTTTTTGTCTTCTATGTAGTTTTTAGTATCTTTATTAGGATTTTTTCATTGACGCTTTCAGCCATTTTTAATTCTCGATTTGTACTCTTTATTTAAATGGTTTAATTTGTTTTATGTCTTGGGAAAGTTCTATGTTGTGGAGTTTTGTTGCAAAGTAAGTGAAGTTTCTTTGTCCAAATGTTGTTTTATAACTTGGAAAGTTTTTTAATGTCATTTTTATTCGATCTGTGATGGATGCATTGTATATTATTATGTGACACAAGTAAAATAAACGCCTTTCAGATAAGTATTCCGAAATATTCTTGGATATTTCTAAAAATGGCACTCATTCAGCTTCACGACATTATGTTTTGCTTATAATAATAATTGGATATATAACAAGCGCGCTGTACAATCATGGTTTCTAAAGCTCTATCTAATTTTATTATTTACAAACATTTTTTTTTTTTTATATGTTTATTCAGTTTTAATTTTACAATATTTTATTTTACAAATCTTACGAAACTGATCAATCAGTTTGATTGTAAGATACAGACACAGAAAACCCACCTACCTGGCACCTCACTTCCGATACATACACTTTTATTAGAAAGTTTAACCTTGAAGAAGATACGACTTTGCACGCGGAGGACACACTGCACATGGTATGATTTTTTGCTATTTTACCCTCCGTAACTATTGAGATCAAATGTATTTAAGAGGGTATTACCAGAGAATACCGTAAATTAGTCCTTTTTAAAAATAATTTTAAAAAGGATTAATTACTGGTTTCGGTGGACCTCCTGCTGCTACATTTCTACCATATATTTACGCCAACGTAGACCATTTATCACGCCAACGTAAACCCTCATCGAGTCTCCACATCGAGAGACCACTTTGGAATCACTGTTTTAAATGAATAAATTGTGAAATAACACAAATTAATGAAATAAAATAATAATGACATCACAAAGTAAAAACCTTTCCGAAGAAGTTTTCTTCGAAAAAAAAAAAAAAAAACTTGATTCGAACCCGCGTCCATCGGATTGCTAGTCGAGAGCTAAATTACCCATCGACTACGGAGCCCGTCGAGAAAGTGGCATAATGTAATTTCGAAAAATTCATAAAAAGTCGAACTCATAATTAAATTAGTTTTCAAATTCGTGATCATGTTTTTCCCTCGTATTTAAAAGATACCCTGCAAAATTTTTCGGAAATCCGTCAAGTCAGAAATGCTTTTCGTATGTTTATAATATAATAAGTACCTAGTCGATAACATATCATATTTGCGATATAAATTATAATATGTATGCAACTTACAATGTTCTTCACGTTATGTTGGCACAATGTACTACTGTGCCCTATATTCTTGTCGATTTGTAAAATGCTTCTCATATCAAATGATAAAGCATACGATTTCAGTGTCAGATTTCATTTCAAAATATTTCACTGGTAAGGCAAATGGCGATCTTACATTGTCGTGTAATTATATCAATTGTAATTTTCAGCAGTTCTCAGTACAGTATTGTAGACCTCACGTCCAAAAAAGTATGTTTCTGATTGTCTTTATATAAAGGGTGTTAAGGGGATACCCGGCGGTGATTTTTCCATACAAACGTATTCCCCATTTATCTCTCTGGATTTTAACCCTAGAGAAAAGTTGAATTTTAAATACAATACATATCAACTACTAGCGTGTCGGTACTTTTTGTCTTTTTTTATAAGTTACTTTTTGTAGAAGTTATGACCTTCCAAAAATCAATAAAATTGACTGATTTAAACGCCGTCAAAAGACTTTCCGTATACAAGCTAGACAATGTTTTAAAAAAAAAGCAAAACGTACAGGCATAAAATAGTTTTTTCTTATGTAAAATAAAAATGAAAATCAGTCCACTTTTGGAGGAGAAAAGTGGGGAATACAAAACCTCGATTTTAGTTCGGTATTAGTAGCCCGAGGTGCATTGTCTCTTTCGCTTAATATCCGGTGGAGTAAGAGCAACAGTGATAGCAACAATTTAGTAAAATCTATTTTTCAAATTTTATTTACCACCGGGTATCATCTTAAGGTACGTACTTGACTTACTTTAACCAGTGATTCCTGACATTATTTGAAATAAAAAATTTAAATTTTGGACTCCGGTGGCATTTTCGATGTTTTTTTTTTCTACGAAAACATAAACAGTAGGTGTTGGAAAGTTGGGGTCGGGGTAAGTGGTGGAGCGGTTACTCAGCTGAGTGACCAGTGACGTCATGTGGAAGTCGTTTTTGTTTGTTTCTAAGAAAAAAAAAAAAAAAAAAAAATAGTCATCAAACAAGTCACCGGAGACCAAAATTTCATTTTCATTTTTTACTCCAAATAATGTCAGGAATCACTGGTTAAAGTAAGTCAAGTACCTACGTACCTTAGCATCCTGTAAAAATATGAATTTTTCTATGTTTGTCCCGTATGCGTTCCTATACCATTCATCCGATTGCATTGCAACTTTGGTGATTTGTTGTGCGTCCGCCCGCTAAGGTTTTTCCATACATATATGTTGATCTCTGGCTTTTTAAAATTATTTCCTATACCGTTCATCCGATTGCGATGAAACTTTAATGGTACTTCCACACCGCAGCCAACCTTCCAACTCCGAACGTAGTTAGTTGGAACGTAGTTCGGAGTTGGAAGATTGGCCGATCGTGTGGTGGCTGCGGCCAACCTTCCAACTCCAAACTCCGAATTTCAACATGGCGGGTGTCGAACAGCTGATTCGGCGCTTATCTTATCAGTTGCCTACAATTATTACGTAGAAGGATATACACGACACGTTTTCAAACAATTGTTATACCACTCTCCCGTAATAATATTTTCATTTTAATGGTACGCGGAACACGTGTCTTGATCGCCAGCGGTTCGCAGAATGATGTGTGCATAAATAAACCAATCCCGATGTGTGGCTGCGGCAGGCTGGTTCGTGTGAGTTGGCCGTCGCGATCGCCTCGGAGGCGATCCCGGGCCAACTCGAACTCCAACCCTCCAACTCGATCTTCCAACGCACGAACTACCCTTCCACACAATCGACCAAACGTTTGAAGTTGGAAATTGGCCGCAGTCTGGACGTAGCATAATAATTTGTTTTGCGCACGCCCACGAACATTTCGATTCATAGATATGAGCTCTGGCGTTATTAATTTTGTATAATACGTGGCGGGCGAGTTTTTCCAAAAATATGTGCATTTCATATAGTTTAGAAGGTGGGGAGATGGAAGTGGATCCGGAAGGGAAGGGGAAAGAGGGAGCAGGGGAAATCGCGGGAGGGATGACGATGGAGAGGGGAAGGCGGGGAGGGGTCACAGAGGGGTGGGGGACGAGGACAGAGCAAAGGGAGGGATCGCAAAGGAGACATAGGATCACAAAGGAGACAGACAAGCGGTAGTGGACAGCAGGGGTAAATTTTGAAAATCCATGCTTCTCACCAAGTAGTAACCATAATGTATCATGTAAGCATAATATCTCCTACCCTTACTTGCACTCTAATATAAATTATACTGTTGGAGGGATACACTCTAGTATACGTGGGAGGGATAGATTCATATGTCCGTCACTCTTGAACACACTGAGCCCCAGATTCCTACTAACCCCTTATACCTTTTACTTTCCCAGAACTTTCTCTCCTTCCTTTCCTAAAAAAAAACCTCCACATAGCATACCCAAAGATGACATAGGCCCTGAGGGGAATAATTTTCTGAGTGATGAGCTAACGTAAAGAAAGACGCAGATATTACATGACCGTTGCAACATGCGATGGAAGAATATTTTTGTAGTTTTTATATTTAAAAATGACCAAAATGACTTGAATAATCTACGCGTTTAACTCCAAATATGCCCAGAATCGCTGGTTAAAATCTTTCGAGTTTGTGCTACTTAATGAATATTGTATTAAAGATATATTTTTTTTACAAACTTACCTACATAATAGGTCATATTTCGAGAGATCAACCGTTAGATGACGGTCTGTGTCTTGATGATGCAGTTATATGATATTCTTACGACTTTATGTCCGGGTAAAATCTTGCCCACAGGAGTAAACTAAGCCCTTCCACACACTTTTCCACAAATGATCATCCAGTCAATCCATGCTATGTAATTGTACTATTTAAGTATAAACACAAAACAATACAAGAACAACTCGTCAACCCATCAGAGATCAAATGGGAAAATAATTCACCGACTCCAGATATTTTCATATCAGAGGGTTGGCTCGGTAGAACTCGGTAGAACTAACTGGACTGATAAACCCTACTGATCCCTCAATATAAATATTTTAATCTTTCGTAATCCTACATGTATTTAAAATGATTAATTTTTGCATTTCTATCTATAAATTCTTTGAAAAATCTAATAAGCCTAAATTGTGAATGAGAGAGCTAGGTATAACGCCAGTAGCCGAAATAATAAATGGTAATATTTTTATAGTCTGAGAATGCCAAATTCTTTTAATCTCTTTTCTTAAATCTGTATATTTTCTATTTTTCAGAAACAGATTTTTCAATATTACAGAAATTTGGAATAGCTACATTAATAATATAAGTTTTTTTTTAAAAAGTTTTGTCATGTAAAACTAAATCGGGTCTATTATGACTAATTGTTCTGTCTGTTAGTATAGTTTTATCATAATATATTTTATAAAATTCATTTTCTAAAAATGAATTTGGTTCGTACTCACAATATGGTACTAAATTATGGCAGTAAATGATGTGTTTAATTACCAAACTTTGGTGAATTATTTTTAAAACCTGATTGTGCCTAAATGTGTACTCGGACGGCGCTAATACAGAACATGTCGATATAATATGTTCTATAGTTTCTGGAAAAGCTATACATTTTCTACATAAGTCATCAATTTGATTTGTATCTTTGGTCATATGCTTCCTATAATTTTTAGTATTAATGACTCTATCTTGAATTGCAAGCATAAATCCTTCTTTTTCTGCGCTCAACTCTCCAACAAGCAACCATTTTAATAATAATAATTATTATTATTCTGTATTTCGTATTAGATCACCGCACATTTGACGCAAAAATTAGGTCAAGATAAGTTCACGGTAGATAGATGTTATCGTACCGTGAACCTGCTTTGGTCTGATACCTTGTTAATTGATATAGAACGGTCTCTCCGGTGACAATAAATCGATATTGATGCCGATGTATAATAATACTAATTTTACTTTTCAACTTTACCGGTTCAATTTATACATTCTTCTTCTTCGTGTGCGACGCCGCGATCACTCTGGTAAATATGTCTTGCGTTGCCAGAAATAGCTCCTCCACACTTCTGATACCGGTCCACTCTCGTACATTCTGCAGCCAAGTCATTTGTATCCTACCAGGCCCTGAATTTATACATAAGAAAGTTTAAATAAAAAAGGAGCGTTAAAACAAATAAAACCAGGAAATATATTATTAATTAAAACTGTTATTTATTCACATCAAAAAATTGCACACTTACAATAATTTTACTATCATAATAATGTACACACGCAAAATATAAGCATAAAGAAAAATCATGATTCGATCAGTATATTAAGATATCCATGTTTTAACTGCATTGATTTAACAAAAGCAAATTAGAAGGAATGGGGTTTTAAAAGTGTATTTTAGAGATTTAACATAACATTAATGAAGGATATTAACTAAAAGTATATCTACTTAAATGGGTTGAATCCTAATTAACATTAATAAAGCACTCAAATCTAACCATAATATATAATTTTTATTCATGAATTAGTAGTTTTATTGGGGTACTTCAAGGATCCCACTTGACCTATTCTTTTTTTTACTATTTATCAATGATATCGTTTCTGTATTTGAAGTAGTCCATTATCCATTGTTGTAAAATTTAATGGACTGTGCTGTTTTACAAAATCATTTGGGTCAATTCTATACTTTGTGTAAAATAAATGGGTTGTTTTTAAACATAAATGAATGTTAATCAATCAATTTTACTTAAAATAAAAAAAAAAAACTAATACTCACTCAATACAAAACACCAATGTCCATCTTTCAAAAGAAGCATTCATAAAAGATCTGGGTAACTTAATATTTTTTATGAAAAGCTGACATTTGTACCCCACATTGACGTAATTACAAAATAAAACTTTTAAATATCTTGGATTTGCATTAAGATTGTATATTTCACAAACACGGCGCTCTAAAAATTATCCAATTATTATGATGATTAAATATTTTATGTATCTTATAAAACTTTAATAATGCTAATCAGAAGAATTCTTGAATATATCGATGGCCCAGTTTTAAACGGAAACAAGTCTGAAAAATCATAAAATACGATATGTGTATCAAAAGATTCACCAGAAGGGGGCTCTTCCTTGTTTTAAACAACAAAATAAAAATGTTTGACTCCTGTTGTTGAATAACCTGTTTTTAAAACGTCAAAATATTCAAATGTATCCAGTATTACACAAACTATGTCACATATACGCACACCACATTGTTTTAAAAACAATGATTTGCATTTGTGGTGGTATAAAAATTTCAGTAAAAACTCTTGAACTTCGACAATTTTGCATACATATTTAGATGCACAAAAACAAAGTTTTGATTATTTAAAAAACAAATTTAAACTGGTTGCAGTTCAAAACTGGGCCATCGATATAGGTACAACAATTTATCTCTCTGGTCACTTTTAACTAACACTCATTTACATAAAAATCTTAAAAAAACGGCCAAAATTTTTAAGGCACAAAAATAATAAATAACGTATTTCAATTAATAATCTAAATTATGGTGATTTAAAACCGAATTGTGACGAAGAAATAATCTAAATTATAGTGATTTAACGCAATTACTTAAATTAACCGAATTGTTAGCTAAGAAAATTTTGTAATATTTTTTAGATTCCATCTAATTCTCATTGTACATAATTATGTAGAAATCTTGTTCACAGAGATTGCATCGTGTAGGGAATGAAACTTGCTCTTTTGATATATTTTTTTTGATTTTAGTAACCCCGCCACCTTTCAAAAGCTAATATACATGCAACAATTTGATACGCAATAATTCCTAACTGTTCGGTTAAGGAATATTGGGTGATAATTAATGTATTATGTAGTTGAGTTCTTTATTAATGTATTATGTAGTTGAGTTCTTTATTAATGTTTATTAATCCATGTATGTAAAAGCCCAATGGGCGACTAATCAAATAAATAAATAAAATTATTAAATTCAAACAAGAAATCACTGTAATTAGACATTTTATTTTTGCAAATTAAACAGTAACTCCAGTAACTATGCAGGATTAAAACTTAAAATCCCATAAACACGATTTATGGAAACGTACAGTTTTAAAAACATAAATAAAATAGTAATCATAATATTTCGTAATTAATCAAATGCTTTGAATAATTATCAAATCAGTAAAGGTCTCTTAATAAACATTCCACTTGGATAAAATATCAACACGATGTATGCATGTTCTACATGTAAAGTAAAAAAAATTACGTATTATGTTCAATGTTAAAAATAAACTTTTCACAGATAAATAAATGCCAGTGACTTTGAAACTAAATTAAAACGTACCCATTTAACAATAAATATACCAATTATTGTAAAATGCACCAAAATACTAAATTTGGCAGGCGCTCTTCAGACACTCTAAAATTGAAACTTATTCCGTCTGTAATATTGCGACGTGAAATTCATGCCTGTGTAATTTCGTACTGACCTGACCCTTACTCTGTGGTCCTGACCTGTTTTAACAATTCATACTCGATTCCCACAGAGTTTAGTCGGTGGCAGTAAAGCTAAAAGCTAGATATTTATAGAATGTTGGAATTCTATATAGATATAGAATTCTATATAGATGTAGAATGTTGGAACTCTAAATAGATATGGAATGTTTAAAAAAATACACAATTATTGATTTATATATATTCCGCATTTTAATTAGGGAAGGTACCCATACTACATGACCCAATTTTTGCAATTTTTAACTCCCACCCTCCCCCCTCGGTGACCACGTGTAGCATATTCCAAGCCCCCCCCTCTCCCTACAGTTTTCACGTAGTTATTCATAAATATGGTTTTGAATCATTTCTTGCTAATAAAAAGCTTTAAAAAAAATACGAGTGTGCTTTAGACCACACGACGACACGACTGAAGTAATACTTCTTTAGTAATCTAATCTAATTTTCTTCCTGGCATCGAATAAAAAGATTCCAATCATCAGTGTAAAAGAATCTATATTGAAGATTCGTTTGGATTGTTACCAATCATCGTGACAAATCAGTAGTTTCAATGCACTGAGTTTGCACACTCTAAACGAAAATTTAATTAATTTTATTATGGAAATTACGCTTAGAATGGGATTGTTGATTTAATTCTTACAAAGTTTAAAATAAATGCATTCCAAACGTCATTACTATGGATTTGAGCACTGTTGTTACGATTAGATTGTGAGGAATGAACCTCAAAATTAATTTTCTCGGTAACGTTCGGAACGCCTGATATTACGCCGCTCGTAACGCTGTAATTTCCGTAACGCCTTCGCCAGTTTAACCCTCAAGTCAAGCGTGCGTAAAGAAGTATTTACTTCGAAAATGCTAGTTATTAGTTAGATTTTAACGTTTAGGATGTGAGAAACAACAACACAACTATTGTCAGCATAAATGCCTTGACCCATTCCCAACGTCATTACTATGGATTTGAGCACTGTTGTTACGATTAGATTGTGAGGAATCAAGCCCAATATTAGGCCTCTCCCAAGCGTGCGTAAAGAAGTGTTTACTTCAAAAATTATTTGGCTTATATTTGTCTTGGTTAGTACAAACTAAAACTCTCGGCGACTTGCTTGACAACTATACTGCACTACAAACTATCAGTTTTCAATCAGCTGACGTCTCGGCATATGTACGTCAGTGTTGCCACCTGCGAGTTTAAAAAGCGCCAAACACTGTGCGCCATATTTGAATGTGGCTCGAAAAAAACGCGAGATTTCCCTAGAAGTTATTGACTACGTGATAAAAACCTAACCCCCCCGCCCCTCATTGTGACCAAGCGCGGTATTTTGAAGATCCACCTCCCCCCCTGGACGGGTCACGTAGTATGGGTACGTTCCCTTAATTATACACAATTTTTTTAACATAATTTTTTTTATATTAACAACAGACAAAAACTCAAAACTAAATAATTATGCGGGAACAAAAAATCATCCATGACAAAGGAAAATAGCAACAAATGAAAATGTATGATGAAAACTTATATTTGATCTGACAATAATAATAATTATTATGATGTACCTTTATTATGGCGACTCAAGGTCCAATTAGAAAAATAAATTCAACAAAATAGTAAATTTGTTGGAATGGCTATTTAAAATGGTCAGCAAAATACTCAGTTGAGCCGCCACTTGTGGTCAGCAAGCAGAACAAGATTGATCAGCAAATAAGTCCACATTAGGCAGCTGTAAAGTTATTTACTCATGGGAAAAATTCCTTTAAACACATTTTTTTTCTTTTACATAAATATACAATTATACAGTGTAAACATACTAATATGATTTAAAATCGATACAATTTACAATTACGCTATTGAATGCGAAATGTAAACTAAAAACTGTTATCAAAAAGTTTGTTAAATGTTTTTTGTACGTTCTTTGGTTACCTAAGCTATGTATGCTTGGTTTAAGAGAGTTCAAAAACGAATTGGTATTGACGTTATTTTTGCAGTGAAAGACATTTTTAGTTTGTGTGACTCTATTAGGAACATGAAAATTGATATTATATACCAATCTTCTGTAGGATAGCTTTGTAAATTTTAGATTTTTCATTACAGTGTTATATACACAAATGTATAATATACATATTATATATGTATATGTTGTAGCTATATTATTAACAAAGATGCAAATTGTAAGTCATATTCATTATGAAGAGGCAAATTGTAAGTCATATTCATTAAAATTCTGACAAGTTGTAAAATTTATTAATGAACTACTTCCATGCTCTATGCGTCCATGTAACATGCTCTTTTGTCAGCCCAGGGTGATTTTAATATGAAGAAGCATACTTATTATAAACCTGTGGACGTTAACGGTTTTGTAATCCTGTTGGTCAAATCAAATTTTTCTTTCTCGACAAACTAATTTCTAAATCTGTTGCGTTAACTTGCTGATCAAATCTTTTTTGTTTATTAACTAAGTTTTGAGCCTAATACTTTGTCTGTTCTGAAAAAATTTTTTTTTTTTCGCCAACTAAATATTTAAATGGCGAACCAATAAATTACATTTCACCATAAAAAAAAAACAAGTCCGAAATAAATTAGAAATTAGTTTACAGTAATTTTTTCAAAGATTAAGATAATATATAGCATAACCTTAATCTAATAACTGATTATTATAAATAGACCAGGGACGAATCTACCTACCTAAAAGGCCCTCATGATCAGTCTTTCCATTTCCGTTCGATAGTTTGTTACATCATTAGTTTCATCCAATATACACTTTTTACAAACACGTCTTCCGTTATCAAAATGAAGCTATACTAGTCCCAGGGAGAGATCTTATGCACGTCATTGACGATCGTTCTAAAAGCCGTTCACAAAAATCTTCCTTCTTACATGTATTGCATGAAAACGAAACAGTCGGAAGACACTGAAATGTCGAATCATATTCCTATAGTCATTTCGCGAACGCAAGTTTCTTTAGAATTCTATTCCACAAATTTATCAATTCCAACAAAATATTGTGCATCTGAATCATCAATGTATCTTATTGATATTACGTTGTTAATCTATATGATTTTATAAAAGAGGTCGCGTCTTTGTCCTGCTAAATTAATAGCATAATATATTAATATATTATTTCAAATCAACTGATAATGATAACATTATAATGTACTAGGCGCCTTCAGCTTAGGGCAAGGCTGCCCAACACCAGGCCCGCGAACGAATTATAAATGGCCCGCGTGAGAAAGTTTAAAAATTTCCGCGTCAAATTGGAAATTTTTGTAAATCCTTTTACAATCAGTGTGACTGGTATAATCAGTTATCCTGCACTCCGCTGGAACTTACTGAACTGCAAAATCATTCTGCACTAAAAAACCTTTACGCAGAAAAAAAATCTTCAAATTCACAAACTTCTAGAGAAAATTTTGAAGATTTCTAGAAATTTGTGCCAAAAGAAGATTTTCCCACACTGACCTGTCCTTTCAATTTTTAAGTAGTTTCGGATCAACAAATGTTTGTGAAAAGATTTTTTCAAATCTGAATTACATAAAATATATATTTTTTTTCATTGTTTTTTATTTCTTGCTAGAGCAATCCCGATGAGTTACAAAACTCATTTTAGGCACATATACCGCACATTTCTAATTGAGTAACATATTTATGATTTGTGGTAACTGTTAGCATCTGATCTGACGCCTAACGAAGGAAAATTATGAAACCAGAAACAATTTCATAATAATTGTACCAATTATTCAGATTTTTCTTTTTTTATTTCATAATTTTCATAATAAACTAAAATATATGAATGTTGCAGTTCTTTAGTTGCACAGTACCTTAATTAATTTTTGTTGTTATCAAAAGTAATACAAACAGGAACCGTCAGTGATCAGTGGCCCGCCTGTGATTTTTAAATCGTCAATTTGGCGGTTAAGGGCCGGTACTACCCGCCCAAAAAGAATAAGAAGAGATACGACAATACGAATGTTTGTTGATATTAAAAACGTTTATAATATTTTTTTAAGAAATTAGAAACTTTAAGTGTTCAAGGGATATATGTTATAAATCGGCAGAAAATTCCGGCCCTTAAAAAGGTTGGGCAGCCTTAACTTAGTGCGTTAGTGCATTATCTGTAAGAAATGTTAATGTAATAATATTGTTCTTTCAATATTATTTTCTTTTACCAAAATAATTTAATTTTTATTTTGTTACTTTGTAGAATTGCTAACCTTAACACAGGCTTGTCCTAGTGAGGTCAACAATTTGATTGTAAACTGTAATACCTAGCAAGTAATAAAACAATAAATTAATTATAGAAGAATGATCACTGACACCCATCAATATTATACGAAGCAGTTTAGGACGCACGAATGCTCCATGACGACGTGGATACGACCTCTACCTGGTTTTACTTTAGTCTCATGTCTAACGGATAAATTCGTCAAGCTATCTATCTAAGTACTTGTACAGAATTGGCCTGCCTTTGGCGGCCGTTCACACGCCAAAAACGGGAATCGAACCTGCAATTTGGATCCTATTAGTGTTGAGTACAGTACGCGCTAAACTTTAATACCGACTTGAAGTTGATACAAAAATCGTCGCAATAGGCGAGTTTAAGGACTGAAAAGTGACATGCCTCATACAAAACTCATTATGAAATCGTGTCCTTTCTACTGAAAACCGCCTCTCGTAAATGTGTCCCTATAATCCCAACAGTTTTTTAAAAATTTATTTCGGAAGGTGCCAAAGTTCCTCCAGGCGCTATTTGACTAAGAGCCGGTGCAACCTTCCGAAATTCTGTCCAAAATTTAATACATTATAAAATGATTGAATATGAAAATTATATCCACTTCAAATGAAAAATATATCCACTTCAAATGAAAATTTGTAAGTGGATTTTATGTTTTAATGCCAATCAGAATTTATTTTACTACTTTCAGTTATACAAACTAACTTATCTAAAGATTTATATATGTACATATTTTTGGGATACGAAAATATATATTTTTTAGTTAAATAACTCTTTTATTTACAATATCTGGCTTTTGTTAATTCGTCTCCTTTTCTTTTCCTTTAATTCCCTGTGATAGGAAAATTAATTCTTTGAAGAACCACAATAGACTAACCTAAATATATGTATGCCAAATTTATGTAATATACAATGACTTTAAGACAAAATTTTTAGTTTTTAATTTTTTTACGTACTATCATTGCACTTCACTAGAATAATTGATATAATTTCATATCGAAGCTCCTTGAGCCAGGCCTTGCCATTTTGGCTGGTGCATAATTTGGACATTGCCTTTAACAGTCGACGAAGAATCGAAACGACTAAAGCTAAACGTTCTTTAAAAGAACTCAATCTTACTTTCTTCTCTATATCTATGTGAATCTATAAAGGCCAAAGAAACTAATTTCTTTTTTCCACCGAAATAAATTCGTCCCTGGATATTAATGATAACTACATTTTTTATTATTATAACACAAAGACAACATCAATACAACATCTAGAATAAGTAAATATGATACAAGAATCGGAATTATAATAATCTTTGATGGTACTGACACACATGCTCTTCAACTGTACCCCATGAATGAGCATGCTTGGTTTGAGCATATTCAAGAATGAACATGCTTAAGAATGAAAATGTTTTGGGTTCTGACTGTTACCGGATAGAAATGAGCATGCTTAGAGCACTTCCCTTTCCACACGCTAGTCCAGTACAGTGCTCACTTTAGCGTGTTCAATTCTAGCAACGTCGTTCCACTAGGTAGATGTAGAAGCATGCTGTCTTGCTACTAATGAGCATGTCTGTCAGTACCATGAATGTTTTCCAAGAGCAGTGTTGTAGCTATCTTACAAGTATTACATTTTGCTATTTGTGTTGCTTAATCATAATCAATATTTTTGATAACTTATCCATTTAAAAGCAGATTATCGTTAATATCTATCAAATTCACCCATCACGAATTATTGGTATGAAAAAAAAACAACATTATTTTAGATAGATTTTCAAAAGGTCATAAAATTCCTAAGTTTAACACAGAATTTTACAAAACTCTAATATGATATTATACTTTACAAAGAAGGTTCCTTTAGTTATTAATTGATATTTTTTACTTCTGAATTATATTTTACGCATTCATTTAACCTAACTGAATGCATCTATGAATGATTATGTAAGTTCATATTTTTATTAAAAAAACTCTCTTTAACTTTTGTTAATAAAAAATAAATAAAAAAGTTATTAATTTCTGCGTGGTCTTGAGCGAGCTCGGGCTCGGAGCTCACTCAGGAGCGGCGCTGAAGGATGAGTTATATTATTATATTAAAATATATAAATAAACTATGTTAACGAGGTTCATTTATCATATTTTCAGGATAGGTACTTTTCGTAATTCAAAGATTGAAATCTACAATCGGATAGAATATTAAACAGTATTTTCTAATTATTATCTAAAAAACTAATATTAGGTACGTATGTACCTTATGTTCTTTAATAGTTTATTTACAACCGTTCTCAATGTAATTTTAATAAACTTTTTCGTTTAGAAATCTACTTATGTATGTTGCTTATGTATTTTTATCATTGTCAATTACACCAAAAAAGTTAATAATCTGAAATACATAATACATATCTTTTTTCAAGGCTTAATTAAAATTATTCATAAATATTCTATCTTTCTTTTTATATTACTTATTATATTCTTTTTATATTAATTATTTATAATGACTTGAAAAATATATTTTTCACAATGCCATAATGCTTTTCTGTCATATTTTTATTGATACGTCATTCGATTTCACAAATGGGATAACAAACTGGTACACAGTAAATATAGTATTTAATGATGTTATATATTATAAATGCCATAAAAATCTTCATAATTTGCCTATACAAATTCAAAAACCAAGTTTTTACATTATTTGACAAATATGTGAAAATTTACAGTGCATTTAAAAACTTTCCAGATTATATTCTGTTTAACTTTAATATAAGAAATATATATACACACATATTTTAAATTTGCAATGTTAAGATTTTCCCAAAAATGGTATATTTTAAAACGTAGTGACCGTGTAGGTTCTTAGTTTAGATTTCTCATTTAATTTAACAATATCAATAACAAAAAGAGTTAATAAATTTAAAATACATATTTTGTATCATTTGTTTCCATTTTTAATATATTATAATATTCACAATGTACATATCATACAAATTTTACAGTTACCTGTATATATTCAATTTGAAATGTCAAGATTTTCCCAAAAATAGTATATTTAAAAACTTTATAACCATGTAGGTTCCATTCAATTTAACAATATCAATAGCAAATGTGTTGAAGAATTTAAAATATTCATTTGTTTCCATTTTTAATATACAAATAATATTATTATGTACACATCATAAAAACTGCTTATCATACACATTTCGCAGTTACTATGGTGAATATATGAAAAATATATATTTTAAAGACTTCTACTGTTGATCCAAATACTTAGATCGATCATAACATTAGTATATTTCAAGCTGTTTTACATTATTGAAAATAAAATGATTGCATTTTCAACGAACAAAGCAATCAATTCATACATAAATATATTTTGTAGAGGTCATTGCATGACAAAAATATAATAATGTATGTATTTCCAAAGCTTTCTTTGATTACAAGCATTTCATTCTAGAGTTTATCAAAAAGACAACAACTAACTTAGGTACTTTGTGAATATTATCGTAAATCATTCATTTTCAGTAAATTTGTTTCCACTGCGTGGAATAATTCCATTAGTGGAGCATTATAATCTCTCTGGATGTCGAAATTCGCAAAAGCTATTAAACGACCACGTGTTTTAGTTGGTCGATGACAATGATACTACTTATATTTATAAATATAATCCAACATTATCAACATAGTTTATTTGATTAGTGCTTAAGTACCTATTCTTTGACCACAGGAATCAAGAAAGTTATATAATAATATATTCACACTTTTATACTTTGAAGTATAATGTGTATATTTTAATTTAATTATTTCGGTAGGTACATATTAAAACTGGTAATGTATACCCACTAATATAATGCTGTTTACTGGTTTAGCTCAGAACTAGAAATATTCACATCATTGTTGCCTAGATTAAAATGTGAATATATAGGTATATTTATATACACACACACACACACATATATATATATATATGTGTGTATATAATAATAGATATATATATATATATTTTTTTTTACATTAGGTCCACACAGGAGGCCCTGAGGAAAATAATTTCCCTCAGGGCCTATGTCACCTTTGGGGATGCTGTGTGGAGGGTATTTTTATGGAAAGGAAGGAGAGGAAGTTCTGGGAAGGAAAAAGGTATGAGGGTTGGGTAGGAATCTGGGGTTCAATGTGTCTAGATCATCCGCCGCCAAGACCTAGACAATGAACCCTATGAACCCGGGCACCCCTGCTAAGTCACCAAACGTAGCGAACCACTTGGGGTGACCTATGGCAGAGGTGTTGGTTATCCAATAAATGGTTCCCGGGGCGGCGGTACCCATTCCCGCCTCCCAAATTGAATATATATACATATATATCGTTTTCGTAATGTCCACACCAATTATTGAAATTCAAGCTCCGATGAAGCGCTTGGCGCTGTATCCGGGAAGCGCATAGAAGAAGACTAGGATTAATAAGGATAAGGCAATTATCAATAGGGCCTTTAGCACTCGCCATTTGTAGTTGTGCCAGATGATGTAGCGGACGGACTTTAATGGGTTGAGGAACCACATGAAGGATGCATCAGGTCGACTGGAAAAAACGAAAATTTGTTACAATTAACCCTTTGGATTAACAAGGTTCCATCTATGGCGGCAATGCCGTGCGATAATGAACTTAAAGTAGCTTATATAGATCCCATTATCGCATGACGTTACCGCCATGGAACGTTGTTATACCAAAGGGTCGATATCGTGGAGTATAAAGTCACTAACTAACAAATTGACAGTTTTGAGATAATGAGTGTTTCGTGGATGTAATTTTACACGAATGTTTTTAAAAAAATAATGAAGCTTTTACCAAACAGTTTTTTTTTATCAAACATAACAAAAAATATGCTTAGTGATTTATGGCAATAACGGTTTCTTTAAGTTAAATTTTGTAGTTATTATTTCCACCTCGTCTTGAGAGGCACTTTTATCAAAATGTTCTATATAGCCAATGAATTCACCCATATTTTTTAATATCACACATTCGTAGGATTTATAAAAAAATATTATAAAATCTTTAACTTTAAAATATTTTAAAGAATCTAGAGAATATTTGCCACATTTTGGCAACAAAGCAATCCATGGTTTTGGAAATAGTGCCATATTGTGGCAAAAAGCGTTCGAGTGGTTAAAACCTAGAACTCCACTAGCTCTTACGTTAGCTCTTCCAATATCCATTGTTACTTTTATCACGTAAAATGTTGTCGTGTACTGAAGACTATTTTAACACTCTCACCTCTAAATAACATAGAAAAAAGGCTTACTTTGGTCTGTCGAGGGCATCTGGCTCATTCCTGCCGAGTCCCACCGGGTTCTTCTCCGCCTCTTCCTTTGTCAGAAGATGTATTTCAGCCTCCACCTTTCCGGTCAACTCGATTTCATCATTTTCTTTCTTGACGTAAAATGGCCACCACCCCTTTACCCTCTTTTGTTTGAAAATATTCACCGTTGGCACCGATCCGTCTGTCTTCAACATGTCTAATGTACAAAGCTTTGAAGACTTGGCTCCTCTTGGAAATCGATTTAAGTCCAGTGTTATTGCACCTAAAATACCGAAATTATATGAAAATGTCTACTACTTATTGAAGTAAGTACATATTATATTAGGAAACATCAAAAAGTTAAAGTTAGTATTTTTTATCGGGGCACCCTTGTAAATGCTTTCAATGGTCAATTTTTTTTTTTTTTTTAAATAAAAACATTTTAGGGGTCGCTTCCATTGAATAAAGATTCATTTGCGAAACATGTAATTGAAAGCAGAATTAAATAAGCCACTGATAGCTTGACCACTGGAGTGACAGCAAATTTAAAACTTTTTTCTCGGATTGCTAAAGGAAAATTTTGCGCCCACATTAATAAAATCATACCTTCGAATTTGAATATGGAGACATTCAAATTGATTATAGTTCTATATATCCAATGAATTCACTTATCCCTTGTCTATTATCGCATATTCGTAGGATGTATAAAAAAGTATTAATAAATGGATTCTAGAGAGTATTTATTTTGTTATGTTTTATATGTACAAAATATTATGTAGTCGCTTTAATAAACAAAAAAAACGAGTGTGCTTTAGACCACACGACTGAAGTAAAACTTCTTTAGTTCCATCTATATGTTTGTATAATATGTTTATATGTAGAATATATTATATATGTATAAACATATATTAATTTTCTACAAATATTTATTTAAATTTATTTTCGTTCGCCTCGCCCGATCACACTTTTCGTAATTCTCTAGTAACGCATTCGCCAGCTTACTCCCCAAGTCAAGCGTGCGTAAAGAAGTTTTACTTCAAAAATAAAAAAAAATTGCATTTTTTGGCAACAAAGCAATCCGTGGTTTTGGAAATAGTGCCATATTGTGGCAAAAAGCTCTCGAGTGGATAAACACACTCGTCTCCCGACTCCCGACTCCCGACTCCCGACTCCCAGAGTATTGTAAACAATAGGAAGCGTTTTGTTATTTGTTTTTGGGGTATTATGCCGTGTTGCGCTACCTCCTTCTTTAGCCAACGTTTCGGACAACGTTACAGTGTCCATCATCTGCTGACACATCTGCACCGATGATGGACACTGTAACGTTGTCTTCTTTAGCCGAAACGTTGGGTAAGAAGGAGGTAGCGCAACACGGCATAATACCCCCAAAATAAATAACCAAAATACTTTTGGCCATGAAAATCTAAAATCATATCCAATATTAAAGCGTGTCTAACATGTTATTATTACAATTAAAGTCTTTAATAATTAATTTTTTAATAATGTAATAGTTAATTTTTTTTACCCAAAAAGTCGTCGGCTGAGAAATGGTCAGCGTCCCAGACTTGCAACTCTAATCTGGCTGGGATTTTGGATTCCGTCTCGTCCCAGGAGAATAGAGACTCTTTCTTAGATATAACAATCTTCTCTTCAGCCACCAGATAATCAAATGGATATGTAAACCTCCAGTTAAAGTTTCCTTCTCCTGTCAAGGATCGGTAATGTATGTCGGTACTCTGGCAGTCCTCCTGACCCTTCAGCCATCTAAATGAATGAAAAACAAGAAATACTTATGAAATAGTTAGTAGAGATAAAGAAAGGCCTTTGCCTTACCCTGAAATTTTTTTTCACTAGAGTTTACTATATTATCATAAATATGTAATCAATAAAGAAATAACAAAGTAAAATTAAAAAAATTAGGAATTTTACATAGACATATGAATACTACTAGACGAGAACGTATTTATAGGAGAGGGGTAAAAACCAATTATGGCCGGTCGAAGAGCTCCAACCGGCTCCAAATGGAACCGGTATGGGGAGGGGGAAATAATACGCTTTTATCACTTAGGGCAGGTCTAGAAATATTCGTATGTCTATGGAATTTTACGATTTTTTATTTTTTCATCACTGTAACTTATTATATGTTACACCTAAAAAAAAGTTCAAAGTAAAATGTGGTAAATTTTGTCTTCTTTTAGATTGTCTTGAACAACTTTGTCAATTTCAATTATTTATGAAAAACATTTTTTGGCATCTTTAACAAAAAATGGGACCTCAGCGGAAAATAGTTTTCAGAACTTAGTTTCCGACCCAAGGTCGAAAACTTGATATTTTTGTTCAGGGTACCAACCTTTACAATATAAAATCAAAATATATTTTAGAACACACAGGCAAAATCCTCTACTGAGTAGATAATAGTATTATCAAAAGAATTATTCATAATCAATTTGTTGGAAGAGCTTTTGAAGGTTAAATGTGATATTTAACAATTGATGACTAATAAATCTAAACGAAACATGAATTAGAACAAGAAATAGAAGAAAAAAAACAGCCGAAACAGGGGATCGTATCCAGTACTTGTGACTTACCGGGACAATGCCGTATTTGGTGACTATATATGAATAGCCAGGTTATAACCCACCTTCCCCTCCTCATCTCCTTTCCTTCCCCACTATCTTCAGCCTCACAACATACCCCAAATGGGGATGCCATAGTCTTACTGACTTTAGGCGGTTGGGAGAAGTTGGGACTCGGAAAATGATTCAGGTTCAAGTGCCATAAGTGTTGTCGTTGATAATTTTCATTTTTTTTTTTGTAAGATAAGAGATACTTGGTTCGACCTCCAATTTTTATTTTTTTATATTTTTTATAGTGAATACCTTTCAAGAATCCCAACTGCTCCCGTCTGGAGCCAGTGAGACTGTGGCATCCCCAATTGGGGTATGTTATTAGACTGAAGGTAAGTGGGGAAGGGAAGGAGACAGGGAAGAGGAAGGTTGGGAAGTACCTGGCTATTCAGATCTAGTCACTAAACACGGCTAAAGCCATTTCAAGCAACGTTTCAATTCTGAATGGTGGTCTTACACCAGGGCGATAGTGAGAGTATCTTGCACTCTGGAACGTGCCGCAAATATAGTATATATTATTTTGAATGAATTAATTGTGAAATAACACAAATTAATCAAATGAAATTTATTTGCGCACGCCGGGTTCGAACTCGCGACCTTCGGATTGGGAGTCTAGAGCGTTACCACTGGAATACGCCGGCCGTCCAATTGCGACAGTTACTATTTTTTATTTATTTTCTGTCTCTTGTTCTTTATTATTTTACCTTATTCTTCAACGATTAAAATAGTAATAATTTAAAAAAAATAATAATGTTGTCTTCTCATTACCCTTTAACGTATATATCTGACATTTTCTCGCCAGTGAAAAATGCATCATCTTCAAGGACGACATCGTCAGTATTCCATACTATGATGCGGAGTTCGTAGCTCTTTGGCTTTCTTGGGGAAATGTCTATTGGTGGTCCCGGAGGTGGCATATCCATGGGAAACATATCAACCCACATTTCGATTTTCCCTCGTTCAATTCCTGCAATTGTTTCAAAATTGTTATGTTTGATGATACACAATTCGAAGACAACAACAAGGTAGGGCAGATAACACAAGTATGCTTGATCAATATTGTCACAATATCAATAACCGTCTAATAACAAATGCCGAAACTTTTCATATTCCTTTCCAAGTAAGCAATTTAACATTCTTCCAATCTCTTGTGAGTATGTTTCCACTATATAACATTCACTATTAGTAATGGGTAGTTTTGGGATATAAGCGAGAATGGGCACCGCCACACCGGAAACCATTTATTGGATAACCCTCACCCCAAGTGGTTAGTTTGGTGACTTAACCGGGTTCTTGATGGGTGAAGTTTGTCTTGGCGGCGAATGCGTTCGTCCTCCTACTGCGTGGCGGATTGGGAGGAACTGGTTTAGTGAGACCTAAGCTAGAACTCTCCAGCCGGACTCTCTCGACTCGTCGCCTTACACTGTAGTGGGAGTGACGGATTCATACGTCCGTAACTCCTGGACACATTGACCCCCATATCCCTAACTACCCCTCGTACTCTTTTCATTACTAGAACTTTCTCTCCTTCCTTTCCCTAAAAAAACCCTCCACACAGCATCCCTATAGGTGAAATAGACCGTGATGGAATTTATTTTTCTCAGCGTCTCCTGTGTAGAGCTAATGTAAAAAAAGCAATATCCCCCTAAACTTTGGAAAAATACCTTGAATCTCTTGTTTTCATTTGACTTCACTTGGCCCTACTTATAAACGCAGAGTAAACATAACGCTAAGTCGAATTATGAAAATGAAATCCGCAAACCGTAAATACGTAAAGCCGGCCTTATGCCTCGTTTAAAGAGTCATCTGTCGTAAGCCCGCTGGCGGGCGGGTGACAGCTGAGAGGTTAAAAAATAAAATGCTATTTCAACCCTTATGTATACAGAAACTGTAGAAGGACAAAGTCAGAATCTTACTGTCATCCGACATTAAGGCCAGCTTTACGTATTTACGTAATTCTTTTACGTTCACCCTAACTCTAAAGTAAAACGAAATAATAATAAAATAAAATCAAGAAGGTTAACCGGAGTAGATAGGATGTGCAGGAGTTCGGAATCAGTGGAGAACAATTGTGGAAGAGACCAAATTACACAATGAAATTTCGAGGCATATACAGGGTGTTAAGGTACGTACTTGAGTTCCTTTAACCAGTGATTCCTGACATTATTTGGAGTAAAAAATGTCAGGAATCACTGGTTAAATTAATGCAAGTACGTACCTTAACACCCTGTATAAACTAAATACAATATATGAAGTGGGCAGACTGTACGAAGTAATTAATACCTATATGTTTAGGTTGTACCTAATGGAAGAAATTATAATATATGTTTAGGTTGTACTAGATATATACCAAAATTGTGCCCCAGAGAGCAGAGAAGTTGTAAATAAATTTTTGATATACTGGCATACAGAGCTCCGGACCAAAAAGCCACTTTCTCTTTCACCATGAGTTTAAAAAACGGTTGTTGGATTAGAAATCTATGAAGATGCTGTGTGGAGGGTCTTTTTGAGGAGAGGAAGGAGTGAACATAAGTGTTGAAGAGGCCCATGTTGTAGGAGGGAGAGGCCAGCAAATCGCTCCACAGCCGAGCTATTGAACTCAAGAACGAGTCGTAGAAACGACCTGTTCTCATGACGTGACAAATGTAAACCGTGTACATATGTTAAGCGCGTTTAGGGAGATTTAGACTTCACGAAGGATTTGTTGGGTTTTTGAAGTAAATACTTCTTTACTCACGCTTGATTTGAGGGGTAAACTACGGAAATTACAGCGTTACGAGTCGAACGATAGGCGAACGATAATAAATTAAAATTAATTTTGAGGTTCATTCCTCACAATATAATGGTAACAACAGTGCACAAATCCATATTAATGACGTCTGGAATGGGTGCTGGCATTTATGCTGATAATAGTTCGTGTTGTTGTTTCTCACATAATAACTAGCACTTTTGCATTGCTTTCTAACTAGAATCCGCATCAAAAAAGTTTTATTTTAAACTTTGAAAAAATTAAATCAACAATCCCATTCTAAGTGTAATTCCCATAATAAAATTAATCAAATTTTCGTTTAGAGTGTGCGAAGTCAGTGTATTGAAACGACTGATTTGTCACGATGATTGGCAACAATCCAATCTTCAATATAGATTCTTATACACTGATGATTGGAATGGTTTTATTCGATGCCAGGAAGAAAATTAGATTAGATTACTAAATAAGTATTTACTTCATTCGTGTGGTCTAAAGCACACTCGTATTTTTGTGTGTGGTTTTCATGTTTTCATCGTACCAGGCGATGAGGTTGATGGACGCGTTCTCAAGAGTAGAAATCCCCGCATAAAATGTTTCCGCGAGACTTAAGGTGTGATCTTTAAGGAGAGGAACTGTTTGGTAGTCCTGGTGGAGTTGTCAAACCCTTATCCATGAGGGCTCCCGTGACTATTCTGATGGCTTTATTTTGAAGTTGTAGTGTCTGTTATTGTGAAACTTACCAGGCTTATCAGGATTGTACAGGGGCCGAGTCTCGATGTGCTCAGGAACAAGGTGGCAGCCTACCCTCGGCGTCTCGTGCCAGCGGTGGAGTACCTGCAGGGCCGATCGCTCCTCCCACAGCCTGTTCCGAGCGCCGTCGTCGCTTGAAGATGTGCCCGGGGTGTTGTGCAGATTCTCATCCATTTCAAAAACTGTTCTGCCGATTCGAACCCTTCCGGGCTCGTAACATGGTGGCTCGAGTTTTCCGTCCTTACATAACTTGGCTAGTATCTGGGTTGGCTTCATGGAGTCTCGCCACCGATTGTATCCTTGCCTTAAAAGTGATTTAAAAACGCACATAGATTTAAACAAAGGAACTGTTTTCTTACCTGTATAAAATTATATTATAACAATGGTTAAAACCTCTAAAAGACAAATGGTTGGTGTAATAGATCATACGTAGTCTATGATTAGTTATAACATTACTTTAGTTGACTATGGGCTATTTGGGTCACATGGTCTCGTTTCCGAGATGTGCCGAAAGAAACCGAAGGTTGGGATGGTTATTGTAATTCTCTCTAGAGTTCCGTAGACAAAATTTAGCTTTCAGTAAGAAAGGAAGTCAGTTCTCCGAATCATAATTATACAATATTACGATACGTCAATAAACAGTCACTACGATTGAAATAACCTAAGTCTTTCAATAAGCATCCTGTAGTATTGGAGAATACTGTTTCCAGCACTTATAAATAAATAATGTCTCTGGAGAGGGCGTATGAGATATTACGTTAAGTACGTACTCTTCATAGGTCCGTGAGATCCCACATGTAGCTCTGTGTTTGCTGTAAAAGCGATTTTCCAAGTCTATTTTAGATTCCCCGATGACGTCATCCGACCCGACCAGATCCCAGTCTTGAACTTTAACCGTCAGAATTGAGTCGCGAGGGAATGTAGCCTCCATTTCAAAACATTTTCCGAAAACCGGATTTAACTGCTTCGAGATATAGTTATCCTTGTCACTGATCTTTTTGGAACCGAGCTGCAGGACAATGTACGGATCGGCTTTTCCGTTTAAGTCCATGGGGTGGAGGTCATTCGCCTTTATTACGTAAACTCTGACCAGAACTCTGAGGGGATCATTTGATGGCATTCCCTGGAAGAAACCATATTGAGGATCGAATCCAATACACTCCACTCCTTTTAACAATGGCCATTGGTAAACTTTCACTGCCCCCTAAAATTGAGAAACGTAAATGTTTTAATACATTATTAAATAATAACTGATTAACCGGGAAAGTTGCGAGACTTGAAAAAAATATTTTTATACAGGTACCTTGAAGGTTCCGACAATGCGGCTGTCGTTTTCAACTTCTTCACTAGTTTTTTTACCTCTGTATAATTCGAAAGTCTGGAGCCAATCTTTGAACTCATTGAAAAGAGATTGTACTTCTAGCTCATTAGGAAATACCTAAAACATCCGAAAATTTATTAAGTAGTATGTAGATTCACATACTTATTACGTAAAAATACAAAGGTGTATAAAAAGATCAATTTTATACCTGACATAAAGCACTACTAGGTAAGCTCCTCTTTTTATCACAAACTGGGCTCAGTCGCGAGACAACCCTAACAGTAGTGCCCATCATTTTAAATCTTTTTCTTTTTTCTCCGTCTCCACCCTTTTCTGTTTCTGTAATTGCTGAAAATGAGTCGTTTTTGCGATTTTTTGCGTTTTTATCTATTCTTCCAATTTCTATTACTTCATCGACCGATGCAAAATATTTCGTCCACCAATCACGCGAACTTTCATCCTCGTCTTCAACATCGGGTCCTTGTCCTTTCTTTTTTTCCTCTATTTTTACTTTCCTTTTACTGAAAAAACCTGTCCCGTAACTGTTTGGAAAAGGCAGTTCACGAAATAATAACGGGCTTTGTTCTTGCTGGTCGTCTTCCTTTTGAACTTTCGTTTCGACAAAGCTGTATCCAAACCGATCAGCTGTTTGCTCGAGTGATTTGTAGGTAGATTTTTTACTACTATTCGAATCCTGCGCCCTTTCCCTAACCACAGGATGGTGAATGTATTTATGAATCGAGTTGATCATATGAGTTCCTACTAGTGTAAAACGCCCGAAACTTCTACAATCAACTACTCTTATAGTCAGGGGAGGCCTGTACAGTTCTTCTTCCGGTAATTCAACGTCCATTATTTTAACAGAGCTACAGAAATTCGGATTCTTTTGGGCATTTTGGATTACGGATGAGGACAATATGTTTCCTGCACATTCGATGTCCACCCTTGGTTTATCTACGGACAAGAAATGAACCCTCTTTAAGTCCCGCAACCCCCAAAACAGCACTTCGATTCTGTAGTTAGCCAGTGTTGGGCGAATCGAGTCCGGCACCGGGAGGTAGTTAGCATCTGTGCTCATCGGCAGGTCTGGAACTCCGGTGGGTGGAAGCAGTTCTCCTGCCGGACCCCTGGTGATCTGAAGTAATTCAAACGTTGCTAACAGTTCGCCTGCATGATCGAGTCCACGCGTTATTTCGTACCATTCTAAAGAAGGTTTCTTGTATTCATCATTTAATGTTTTCACGTGTGGCTTGGCTATTGCCCTTCCGATAAATTCTGATTTTCCCACCTGATCCTGATCGAATATTTCGATTGTTATCGTAAATGGGTCATCTTTTATCTGATCTAGCGAACCAAATAATGTTATATCGTCACAGACGAGGGTTTGATCCCAAGTTGGACTCAATGTTTCGTCTATTACTCTGGTTGTTCTGCAGTATTCTCCAGCAATAACTCTGGCAAATGGGTCTGAGAGTCCAGACGCATCGGAGCCTATGAGGGAGCGTGCCTGATAAACGTAGGCTCGCAGTTGGAACGTCTGAAAAAAACACAACAAAATTGATTATAAAATCCTACTATTACTTAACTACAATTTTACAATTATTGATAGGTATAATTTATCGGATCAAAATACTTTAAATTTAAACTTTAGTTTTAAAATACTAACATGTGACTCCAAGTATTGGATGGAATTTGGTGGGGCCAGATCATGGCGCTCAATATTGCGTATCTCCCGAGTTTGTTCGTATCCACCGGGCAGGCCATCGAGGACGTGTATCTTCTCTTTGGTCAAACCAAGCCACAGATACAGGTTCAGTTTTGCTGGGATCGCCCAGCCGCCAGCACCGGCTGCCTTTTTCCCGGGTAGCTGCAAATGACAATGAATGTAGCTATTGATATATCTGATTGGTGGTATTGGATTGGTGAATTTTCCGATATTGAATAGTATAAGGTAAGTTACCTTCAGAAACACCACCGTGTGAGGTTTTCCGCACAGTTTTCCGTGTTCCTCAGCCACCGGGGAGTAGAGGAGGTGACGCGCCAGTATGCGCTGGTAGGCCAGGCGTCTGCCGCCGCCTACCGCCCATATTACCACATCGGGTAGGGCGCCCTGGGGCTGGATCATCAAAACAGTAATTATTAGAATAACATGTCTATGTAAACACAACATCATTTTGTTAAAATAAACTAAGTAGCAATATTCAATACTCACGTCTTCAACGAGGAATTTTATTTTCGTCAAAAGCGAATGTGCGGCTCGGAATCTTTCCTTGAATGAGGATATCGTCACGATGGCCTTCAGATGTCGGCTCTTTGCACCAATACTCTCCTATAAATACCCATTTCAAACAAAATATTTTACACAAGACCACAACAAAAGAAGTCGTTAACTCTAAAATGTATAAAGCCAATCCGCCGTAATAAGCAGTTGCTCTCATTATTAATAGGAATCCGGGAGTCGTTTCGTCCATATAAACGTATTGCTCAATTTGCTTTCTGAATTTTGATAATGGTTTAAGTATTTTTTAATATAATATAGATATCGACCACTATCGTGTCGCTATATTTTGCTTTTTTTTATAAGTTACTAAAGGAGTTAGGACGCTCCAAAAATCGTAAAAATTGCATGGTTTGAACGCCATTAACTGACGTTCAGAATGCAAACTAGACATTGTGTTAAAAAAAAGCAAAAACTAAAGACATAGAATATTTGGTTACGTTGGTAAATAAAGTCTTAAAAATCGATCCAGTTTTGTAGGACAAAGTGGGAAATACAAAACCTCGATTTTGACAATTTAAGAACGTGGCTATATATATATAATCTAATAATTGTAGAACATCAGATGCCTGGTGAAAATGCTGTATCGGAATGGAAGAAGCTTCGAAGATCTGGCATTATCGATCCCTTTGGAACGGCGCGCAGCCTTTCAAATGCGTATCAATCGATTGTGTAGGTTGGCATTGATTTGTGGTTGGCAGATCGGAATTGATATATTCCGCAACCACATGCTTTCCCA
The DNA here is from genome assembly GCA_951813805.1 of Limnephilus auricula. Taxonomy (NCBI): domain Eukaryota; kingdom Metazoa; phylum Arthropoda; class Insecta; order Trichoptera; family Limnephilidae; genus Limnephilus; species Limnephilus auricula. Next base: position 6,094,616 of record OX638391.1, read on the forward strand.
AAGATGATATAGGTTCTAAGGACGACCTGAGGCCCTAGCACGCTTGCTCTATAACGATCGATATGATAACTATCGGTAACTTCTCATCGTTCCCTACGACAACTGCAGATCGTAAACGAATAGGTGACAGTTCACAATGACTAAGTATCCTTAATATATTCGATATCAACTGTCGTTTGTACGTTTGAGATCTGCAGTTGTCCTAGGGAACGATGAGAAGTTACCGACAATCGGACGGTAACTTCATATCGAGCGACCGTGCTAGCACACCTGGAGGCACCTTGGGGGAGATAAAATAAAAAAAGTAAGTAAGTATTTGAACGACGTGTTACAATTTCTCTGAGGCACAGTTCGTTCCTCCTTCGATCGAGCTCGGTGACCGCGCCGTATGCAGGCAGAATCTCCGCGCGCCGTAGCTGCACGAAGCGGGCGCAAGCGGTGTTGAGCGCGGATAGCGCGGAGCGGAGCGCCTCTACCGCGTCGTCCTCATGATGCTTTTCGGCCGCCAGGCGAAGACCTTCCTCCTTGATAAGAGATTCAAAAAATTAGTTAATCATTTGATCATTTCCTGACATGGGATCGGGACCCTTTAAAAGGCCTGTGGCGACAAACGCACCAATTCTTTACGAGATGATTAATTCGTGAAGAGGGTTGTAACTGCGATTCCAGTTACCGGAGATCGGGGCACTTAGAGTTCCTCAGATAAATTATATCGACGGTTCCAGTGACAGTAAAGTAACCGGTTAAGTTATGGAAACATAATATTATTTTATTTTATAACCATTTCTTCTCTTTTCCTAAATGGGTCAAACCTAGGATACAAACTCTTTTGTACCTACGCTTTCTTCTAAAAATGCAAAAAATATATTTTCTTACAAACGTACCTGATCCTCTTTTTCTTCTTTTTCTTAACGAAACCCAAAACCAGAAGTCTTTCGGGTGCAACAGAGCTATCAGCGATATGCCTTTATCATAAAATGAACATCATATTATTCGTAGTTTGACATGTGATTGACGGCTTGATAGTTCAAGAGTTGCGTGAATATATATAATATTTGTATGGGTGTATTTTATTTTAATTTATAATATAATATAAAACTTTTATCTTGGAAAAGTGATCTTCCTACGTTGTGTTGTAGAGGTCTCACCACGGCTGATTATCATTGTGCTGTGTGTTGTATTATAATTATACTATATTGAGTTTTCGAACCATCCACGAATCAGAGATACGATAGCGCATAATTACAGTAAAATCTATATAGTAGCAAATAACTTCCTGTATCATGTTACCACTATCGTCAGTCTCACCATCGTCAATCCCCTGAATTATGAGTTGATTATCAAAAACACTGTTTTTGAATACTTTGGCGTCGTAAAGCCAAAATTTTGGGTGGGTCCATTTTTCAATTGTCCAAGTAAAATACGATGACATTCAAGGTGAACAAATATAAAGATTTAAATCTTTTAAAGACCTTACCGGTAAGATATCAGGGACAAAACATTTGCTCCATATAACTAGACATGTCGTAGTCGAAGGGGAAAATTGTTGATTGGCAACCCAGACTGCGAAATCCTCGGATTACGGGGTTCATTGGTCATTTAGTGTAATCAACTCCGGAATATAATGCAGTCTGGAAAGATTGCCGCTGGCTTTGGGAATAGAATTATCTAGTCTGACGGTGGAGGAACAGTCTTACTTACCATGTTGTCGCTTATCTTTTCGATCATGTTCGAGATGAACATTCGGCGTCGATGGTCCGGCCACGTGGAAGTCACGTGCAAGCAGGGCTTGTTGTCCCACAGCGGCAGGTAGTAGTGGTATCTGTCGTGAGATAGCACCTTCATTGGAGCCATCGTGCTTTGGACGCGGGTGGTTACTGGAAAGTTAAAAATATGTTCGTAAAGGGAAAAAGGAACATTGCATAATTGCACTGGATACAAAAAATAAGAATGTAGGTACTATTGACAAATATCTATCTATTGATGAATTCAATTAATGGTTGATGAAACAGAGAGAAAACAAAAGAACCTCCGACCTCGTTCTATCGAAACCCGCTGATAGAAGTTCAGTTCCGTTGAGTTGTTTCGCATTGCAGCATACTGCTGGGTGGAAGGTCAATCCACAATTGAGGTGAACTTTACCAAAACTGCTCTATATAATTAATTGATTTATTTTCTGTTATTGTGTTGTATTGTGCGCTTTATCAAGTTTATTTTTATCAGTTGGTTTCTTATAAATTAGATTTTTAATAAATATTAAAATTGTCATCTTCCGTTTTTGTTTGGTCGATGACCATATGACCCGAGGATTAGCCGCCACTGAATAGTAGCTTCTCACACGAAAGGGCTCCAATTCACCAAAAAACAGGGAAATTATAATATAATACGATTGCATTGTATTAAGATTGGCGCAGCTAGCTCGGTTGTAACATGGATGAGTTTACAGTTCTCAGAGAGAGAGCGAGAGAGGGGTTTTCAAGCAAGGACTCACCCTCGCATAAGTCTTGAGAAGTCCGTGATGACTGGTTGAGGCCGTCTATGGTGTTTCCGTGGTTGCCAATGCTGAGTTCGAAGCTGATCGGCTTCTCGCTCAGCCGCTTGTCTATCATTGTGGCGTCGAAGATGGTTGAGAAAAGTAGGAAAGTCTCCTCAATGCTACAACACGCCTCCGAGGGCACCGCGCAAGGCATCACCTCTACGGCATAGGGTACTGCTTCATGGCTCTCGGAGACCTCTGTTCTGATCGATATCAGGACCCTGAAATAAACGATAGTTGTATTCGTCATAGTCGTACTTGACTGGGGTCATGATTTTTGGTGTCTTCTAATATTTCATTCCTTTTACACGTTAAGCCCATCGCCGTACGGAGCAAGGGAAATCATTCCATCTCCAAATTTGAAAGTTTAGACAGGTTTTTTTTTTACATCAGTTCGTGAAAAAAATTCCCTTAGGGCCTCTGTCATTTTTGCAGATTCTGTATGGAGGATCTTTTTAGGGAAAGGAAAGATTGGAAGTTCTGGGAAAGAAAAAGGTATGAAAGGTGGGTAGGAATCTGGGTATCCATGTATTCCGGAGTGACGGATGTATGAATCTAACCCTTCCACTGCAATGCAATGCGATGGGTCTATATGGAGAGTTCAAAAGGTCTTTCTCAACCAGTCTTTTCCGTAAACGCAGTAGCATAATGCATCTGCCGTCAAGGCCTAAACAAACCACACCCCATGAACCAGGGTACCCTTGCTAAGTCACAAATCTTAGCGAAACCCTTGGGGTGACTTTTGGCAGGGGCTTCCAATAATTGGTGGCCAGTGTGGCGGTACCCGTAAACGCCTCCCAAATCCTGAAGAAGTTTGAATGTGGGGAGTGTTTTATAATTCTAATAAGAAAATGAAGTCTTTTGCCATTTAAAAAAAAATATGACCGTTCACCTTCTAACTAAAATATCAAATATTGATTTTTCAAAGCCCGCCAAACGATCAAAATCTGGCGAGATACCCATGGTGTCCAATCCCAACTTGGGTATTCCAACAATCAACCAACAAATCCCAATTTAAATACTTAGCCAGAATTCCAAAAAAATTGATTTCTTTTGAAACAATTTGTATATTGCAGTGGCGAATTATGTCCGGGTATACACACCGCAACTTGGCTCAAAATTATGTATAAGTTCTGCCAGAACCCGCCGACCAATCACAGGGCGTTTAAGTCTCATACGGTTTTAATAGTTTTTAAATAGCGATTTATTAATTCTAAGTTTAATTTATTTATTTATTACCATCTGAGGTATTCGGCTTCGCTGAGGGAGTTGATATGAGATCGTGTGGTAGCCCTCTATCCCCCCACCCAAACAAAAAAGGCTTCGAATGATCCACGTTCGATCAATGTTACAGAACATTCCACAACATTCGAGAGTGTTCTGGAATGATCCACAGTGATACGGGATGTTCCCGAACGTTCCAGACTATTCCTGAACATTCCACAACATGTCAAAATGCTGGGATGTTTTGGAATGTTGTGGAATGCACTCGAATGCTCTCGAATGTTAAGCGATCTACACCATGCTGCGAACAGCAGCTATTAGCAGCTGGCTAAAAATCGAAGGTTGGAGGTTGTCTCCTGTCTCTTTTTTCCTCATGCGAACCCGTAACACTCTGTTTTACTTTGACTGCAAATTGGAAGAAACCGTCTGCCGTTAATACCAACCGATGCGCCGCAGTGAAATGAGATGGTGATATTGAATTTGTTGTGTTAATAAAAGAGACAGAAGACAACGTGAAACAGAATGTTACGGGTTCGCACGAGGAAAAGGGAGACGGGAGACAATAGCCAGCTGCTAACAGCCCGATATGGTGTGTAGATCGCTTTAAACATTTTCGAAAAAGCTAGAAATTTCTAAAGGGCGAAACTTCCTGCCCTTATATCTTCAAAAGCACGCCCTTCAAGGTAAAAATGCCAACCTTCTTCATTAATGGGGGATAGGGGGTTAGCACACCATATAACTCCCTTGATCATACCGGGGCTCGTTCCTTAGTTTTAGCGGCACGCCCATTGTACACTTACTTTTATAGTATAAGTTTATTGATTTACTAAAGCCCTTGTGGGTTTTGAGATGTTCTGAGGTAAAAACCAAGTATTCAATCCAAAAATAACCAGTTCCTTAAGAAATAGCTTTCAAATTCGTCATTTTTCGTTAAAACGAGCTAAGAAGCTAAGCCACTTTTTTTGATGCCGACGGCCGAATTTTGCAGCTAAATCTAGCTCTAAAGGAGCTGAGTTGGAAACACTAATCCGTACTAGATATTTAGTCTTACCCTTTGAATAAAAAAATATTTTTTTAGCTTGGTTAAGTATTTTGGCCTCAAATTCAAAGTTAAGTTTTGTACGAAAATGGCCGCGCAGCGTTCCACTTTAATACACGTGCAACCTAAGTAAGTAAAATTGTGTAACTTACCGAGCGCGAAATGAGACTCCTTCTCCCAGCCCCGCATTGAGGTCAGAGTGTTGATCCAACAAGGTGTGTTCCCTGGGGGAACCGTACAGGTAAACCCATGCAGGCCCAAATGTGGGTAAAAAACCTAAAAATCATTACGTTTAGAATTAAATACTGCAATCACGATCAGGACAATATTATCATTTTTCTATTTTTATTGTTATTAATTTGTGGAACGCATTTTAATATTTATTTTTTCAAATATTCATAAACAAGTTCTGCTATGTCATAGGACATCCAAAGTGGTTCGTTTGGTGACTTAGCAGGGGTATCCAGGTTCATAGAGGTTTGTATAGGTCGGTGGCGGCGGATGACACTGAACTGAATTCCAGATTCCACCCATCCATCATCCATGTTTCCTTCCCAGAACTACCTCTCCTTCCTTTCTTTAATAAGACCCTTCATAAGGCATCTCCAAAGGGGCACTGAGGGAAATTATTTTCCTTAGGGCCTCCTTTCTAGAGCTAACGTAAAAAAAGTAATTATTACAACAATTTTTGACAGTTTGATAATGCCTTCAGAAGGCAAAACGGCTGTAACGCGCGATGATAATTACATAGCAGAACTTGTTTATAAATAAACTTTTAATTAATTAAATGATAATATTATTGAATATGTATAAGAAATAATGTTCTTGATCTAGATTTTACGATATTTGAAGCTCCGCACCAGTTGCATCCTCTCCGCATCTTCTTAAAAAAAACCAGAGCTTTTTTGCCTTCGTAATTAAATCACGAGCTGCCACTGAGTTGTGCGAGGTGAAACAAAAGTAACCAGGTAACGGACCTGCATACATTCCACCGTAAAATAACGTAAAAAACATTACTGCGATTTGAGTAAAATACAGTTGGTGAATTTTGTTTATTGTTCTGTTTGTAAACAATGAATAAAAGTATACACTTTTTACAGACTTGATTCCTGAAACACAAAAACCTGAAAAATATCTCGTACTACTATTTCCTACTCATACCCTTTTCCCCGTCGTTTGATATAGCCTTAAGGTCTATGTAGTGTGTGCCAATGACACTGGGTTTCACAGGATCGTGGTCCATTAGTTGAATTCGAATTCTTTGACATAGAGGTGGGAACATATCGGTGAAAACGATCTGTTCGTTCCACACAGGATTGTAGCTACTGCGTTTTACACTTGTGACTCCCTGTAAAAAACATTTTTAATTAAAAATGTGAATGAAAAGTAACATATTAAAAAAAAATTATATCATTGAAAAAATATTAATAAATAAGACACACAAAATAAATAACTATTGCGACCGTGGACCGAACCCAGTCTGCTTTAAGAGGCTAGACTTTGAACCACACGTGGAACACCCGCGTCTGTCATTCTGTCCCGCTCACAATAAGCTTACGCACGCTTACAATACATGCGAATGCGAAATGTGCGAATGAGACAACGCTCAAATTTACCTACAGAAATCGCTCGAAAAGGGGTTTATGGAGAATACACTTTTCTACACCGAAACTTTCACGAAATTGAAATTTAAAAAAAAAAATATTTTTAAGAAAGAAGAAGCTACGTTGGTAGCTTTTTAAAATTTTATAATTCTTTATGAGAGTTGAGTTAGCAGCACTTTTTCCTTAAATAATATTTTTTGATAAATCGTACATGTTTGACAGTGAATTTTTACGTTAATACGAAACGCATCGAAAATTCGAAAACATACCGACATAGTTTTCACCCTGTAGACGGCAGTATAAAAAAAATATATTCATTTTGTGCAATTTTCGATGTAGAAAAGTGTTTTTTCCCGGGCGTCCTTTTTGTATGGGCCGAAAAGCGAAGTCTATCATCTTAATGGGACAATTTTGACCGGTCAGTGGCTGACTTGGCATCGCATTTGGGTCCCCACCCATGCGTCCCGTGTTTAATTTTTCGGCTAGCTAAGTCCTTCATCACGACACGAGAGACATTTTCCGCTTAATGTTGTGGTACTAGTAGATTTTAAATATTATCACTGAGTTATTGAGACCTGATTATTTTTCGTACTTTTCATATTTAATTTAGGAATACCAATATTATCACCAAATATCCCGCATAAATTTTGGCTTCTATCTTTTTGTATCATTAAAAAGTTCTAAAGTTACGAAAAAAAAAATCAGGACTCAATTCTTTTTATTCCTTGCCTAAAGGAATATGTTGGTTTGGAGGAGAAGTTGTGGAGAAGCCGTTGCGAAAAGATTCATCGTAGATTTTTGGATGGAGTGTAAATATCATTTTTAGAACATTTTCAGAGGGCGATTCTTCTAAAGTTTGTTTACTAAAGTATATATTAACAACAATAATGCTCATACATATTTGCTCATAAAAAATGCAGGTCTAGCAAAAATACTAGAGCCCTCAGAGGGCGATTCTCCAAAAGTTTGTTTGCTAATACTTATATATATTAAAATTTTTTACATAGCTTCTTACATAGCGATATGCAAGTACCCGATAATCATATTGTGTACTCACGAGTTGCGGCTAGTGACTTTTGGTTTACTAGAGTGTTAATATTTAAAAAAAAATTCATTATTGGCAATGTTGTTATTTTTTTACAAAATTTCGTTTTTTTATGAAATTTCCTAAAAGTCTTAAAAAAAACCGATTATCCAAAAAATAATCTTGTTCCGCTATAACAACATCAATAATGCCACTTGTTTAATATTAGCATCTAGCGTACCCAAAAGTCACGAGCCGCCACCGGTACTCACGTTGAAAACTACTCATCGCGCACAGCACGTACACATCCCTACTAAAATCACGATGCCCGCATTGCCACGAACCATTTTTTCAATTCTCGAAACTTCAAAACTAGAAAGCATTCTTATCTTCACTCACAAAACAGTTGCTCTAGCGTCATTTTGTTTTTTTCTGACAATCTTTGTTCGCTGTTTTGTCCCTAGCATTAATCTAAAACATCCGCGTTATTACAAAATGTCTGACGCAAGTGACGCTATGCTTAAAATCTCGACGACACGAGAGTCGGATAAACCTCGCCCATCTAGTCGCGGGAGATTGGCGTCGCTGACGAGTTAAAGAAATATCGGCAACTTGTGCCTTTACAAGGTGTATGGCGGTAGTCAGCAAAATACTTGAATTGTCGAGTATCGGATCCTTGCGCATCCCTGTAGAAGGCCTTATGTGTATAAGGAAAACTTACGCTTAGTCCTGCGAAGCTTACTCGTACGAAGGGGTCAACTAAGTCTTTTATCTCTCCGGTGAGTGCCTTCTTGACGTTGGCCATAATTGAGAGGTTCATCTTCGGCAAACCGTCAGCCTTGTGCACAAACACCACGTACCTCGCCCTCTGTCTTTCCGTAGGCACGCCTTCCGGCAGTAGTAAATTTCTGAAAAGGAAAACACCATCAGCATTGATTTAAAACACTGATTTATTTAATAAATTAAAGTGATTAGCAGAAAATTACGCTTCAATGTCATCTTCGTCTTTTTCTGTCTTAGGAGGTACTTTCACCAAGTCGCCTTTTCCAATAACGCTAATGTCGCATTTCAAATATCCTTTTGGCCCGGCAGCTGCGTCGGACGAGTCCATTAAAACAGCCCATTTATGATAAAACTGATGATCTGTAATCGTTAAATCAACAATCATGTACTTGAGCAAATGTGTTCATTTGCGTGGTTATGTTATTTTTAAACAGCGTGCAAAAAATGAAAGAGTGAAATATTGGGAAAAAGCAAAAATTTGATGATTTTCACCGATGTTATGCCCCACTTTATGATCATTGGCCAGATTGACGCGATTAACCTAAAAATGACACTTCTGCAGCTGCAAATTCGAAATTTTGCGTTGAGACATTTAAATCCCTAGTAAGTGACGCATAACACGGTTCGTGTTAACATTTCACGGCCAAAAATTTAAGCGAGATTCATAATGACGATGAGAAAGAAAAAAATAAATTAAAAAATTAAGTTAAAAAAAGAAGTAGAATATGGTATGTTGAACACCATTATGGAAGTGAATGTAATTAATGCATGCTTATTGTGGTGCGTCAGGCTTGGAAGATGTAATTGCTTTGTCGCATTCTCAAGAAATTCGTGATGTTTATAGATAATAAAAGTTAATGGAAAAGCGTTAAAAGCATGAAACAAAAATAATGAAGTTAGAAGAAAAACATCGATGAGACTTGTGTTAGGGGATTGTACAGTACACTCGAATGAGCAGAGCGGTGCTGAGAAGAAATCAAGTGTTAGGAGAAAGCTAGTCTCAAACACGCACTGTGAAACTCTCATGGGAATGGTGAAATAGGCCAAGCCATGAGAGTATTGCGAGTATTTCTGGAAAGCATTAAAGTCTTAGAATTATATCGTTGCTCTAGGGTTGTGTAGCTGTTGCTCGCATCGGCTTTATATTCTAGAGGAGTTTGTGATGTTGTGTTACTAATAGGGTATTGATTTCCGCACTGTTACAAATATTTGTTATACTTATTGTAAATCTGTATTTTAAATTAGTGTTAAAATTAAAAAAGTGAAAATTGAAGAAAAATAAAATTGAAGAAGACAAAATTTATTGTGAAGTGTTAATGTGGAAACCATCTGAAGAAAAGGGTACTGGCAACGGCAACGATCGACTGAAGATAAATTAATAATTCTGCAACAGTTTTTTGGAATCTAGGAAGAATTATAAAGTAGGAAGGTGTCGACCGCATAAATGTCAGTCGGTGTGAGTCATTGAAAATGTTAAATGATAATGATAAGCGCTGTTCTGTAATGTGAATCATATACATGGATTGAACTTTCAGAGCCACAGAATTAATATTATTTTATTTTTGGATAAAATCTTACCCAAGTTGTATTATAAAGTAAAAATATTTTCTTCTCCAAAATACCATATTATGAAAATTTAAAAACCAAAAACCCCCAGATCGGACAAAGGAGGTTTTGGTTCAACCTCAAAACAAACAAATAAATCTACACCACACAGTAGTTATTGCATTTGTGATTGTTTACATTGATTTTACAATTTCGAATTTAAATAGTTTTATTTTTAAATAATTATTTTAAAGTCATGCACTGTACATACTGAATCAATTTAGCCTTGAAAATTCTCCACAATACAGGTGATTTCCTAGCGTGGAGCACAATATACGAGGGCTGTCCAAGAGTTACGTTATTTCCCAAATTATGGCAGCACTCAGCACGCATGTAGCTCAGATTTTCCTCTCCAAAACGAGCGGTGATCCGGCTCGGTAGCTGCTTCAGTGCGACCTTTGCTTCCGTTTGAGAAGGACAATATACATGTACAATCTCTTGTAGTTATAAAAATATTGTTTAATCGCATAAATAAATGATTTTTTCAACAAATATGATATTAACTTTATATTAGTTTTACATTATTTTAATTGAAAAACAGGACAGCAATATTAAGTTTGTTTACTTTTGGTAAACATAGTTTCTGTTTAGCCCGGTTAGTTCAATAGGTATGTTCACATTACAGAGCATAATCATGGAGCTGTTCTGTTATGGCGCGGGGGAGGGGGAAGGAGGGTAGGGAATTCCTCCCAATTAAAATAATTAGTGCCGGGGACGAGGTACCTTCACACAACATTCAGTAAGCTAAACACTGCTAAGAAAATCTTTACCGTTAGCCATTAATAATGGTACATTAAATTTACACAAATTCGACGAAGCTCACAATAACAGCAACTTTACTATTTAAACGATTGATTTCGTGTTACTCATTGTTTGTGTTGCTATGTCTTCATATAGATTATCTTAGCGTGTGTTTTAGCTGATGAAATGTTTGTGAAAAGAGCCCCTATTACCTGGCTGTGCCCAAACCGTGGCCACATCCATTTTAAAGCTGCCCAAATTTTTGTTTGGCCTGAAAACGTTCCTCGCCTGCAGGACCTGTGACACCCACACTCGTTAGGGACACACTCAAACATGTAGGATTTCTTCGTACACACAGCAAACTTGTTTTGTGCTACCAGATTAATTAAAAATAATCAACACCTAGTTTAATCCACTTTCATTGTTTAAATACAACCGACACGTTTCTAACCAGTGCTCATTTCTTCTTGTCCTCTTCTTCTTCAATGTAGCTACAACTTTGTGGTTATCCATTGTAAATAAATGAAATAATATTACTTCAAAAAAAGTAATATTGTTTATTTTGTTTCCAAAAAATGATAAGCTTTTAAATATGATGATTACCCCTCCCCTTTCCCTTGCACGTCCTCCTCAACCTTCTCCCACTGTTTTTAAGTCTACACGGAGAAAAATCGATTTTGACCCTCACGATAATTTATCAGGCCATATTTATAAAACATTCGTTTAGAAATATTTTATCTAGTTGCCCTGATAATACAACATGATGTATACGTACGAAATTTGTTCAAATAATTAATAATAATAATTTATTCTTATATTTTCCCGACAATAAACATTGAAACCTGTTAATTTGTTCGTAAGAACTTTATTCCCGTTTTAACCGTTTTTACGAATAAAATTATCGTATTTTAGAATAATATTTTTCTCCGTGCATGTTCGTAATTTCATTTTTAAATAAACCCTGAAGAAGTGAGCATTGCTTACGGAACGTGTCGGTTGTATTTAAGTTAAAATCAGGTGTAGATTATCTTAAATTAATATAGGATAATTAACAGTGGAGCCATCCTGTGATTCACCGTCCTGTGATCATGAGCTCGGAATTCACCCGTCTACCAAACAGTTTCGAAATTAAGATAACGTATGTGCACAAAAAAAACAAAAACAAATGAAACATTATTTGAGATTCAATCTGAATGAAAACTCTTAAGCCGGCCATATCCCTTCAAGTATACTTGAGCTGAAGACTTGCGCAAGTATAGTTGATGGGCTTTGTGACCATACATCTTTAAGTATACTTGAGCTGAAGACTTGCGATGGTATAGTTGATAGGCTTTGTGACTATACATCTTCAAGTATACTTGAGTCTTGCGCAAGTATAATTGATAGACCATACATCTTCAAGTATACTTGAGCTGAACACTTGCGCAAGTATAGTTGATAGGGTTTTGTGACCACACATCTTCAAGTATACTTGAGCTGAAGACTTGCGCAAGTATAGTTGATAGGCTTTGTGACCACACATCTTCAAGTAAAGTTCTGGCGAACAACAGACGAAGTGGTTGTGCTGTTCGGTGCCATCAATTTTATCCGTATAAACGAACTGTTTGGTGCAAAGACTGGTCGAAAAAACAAGATATTCACGTATATATATTATCAGTGAAACGAAATTCGAAAATCAGTGAAACGAAATGAAAGACTGCCATTTGCGTAAGAAAAAATAATCATACATAAATCTTCTGTCATTAGTACAAATCTCATGACGCATTTGAAAATAAATTTAAAGTATATAGATTGAAAATTGCAATTACGACAACTTGTCCAAGTCAAATTTGCGCAATATGCGTCCTATACACGCTCAAGTATAAAGCTTGAAGGTGTACGGCCGGTCTTAGATGTGAGGAATTTTTCCCCAGCAGGCATTTTTATCAATGGGGACTATATTTTACCATTTTTACAATACGTATTATGAAGGCAGGTGTTAATTTTTTTTGTTAGATTCTGCTCTTGGTGGGCTTCGGATGTAAAAAAATTTCGGACCAGGAAAAACGAAAAAAAACTTCCTTAGTTTCCCTTCATGAGTGACTTAAAATTACATTATGATATTTATTTTGCTCAAAACAAAACAAAAACGTGATAAACTTCTTATCTTGAGGCAGTTTGGTGAGAAAAAAATGTGTTGGTCGAGTAACATTTTTGTATTTTGTAAAACGGTAGGTTACCAATTAAAATGGACAATAAGGAAAAAAAGCGCTGCAGTCTAAAACTTTTGCACCTCCTAGATCAAATCAATAATGCTGTCGAAAGTTATTAATCTGAAATTTTGAAGATATTATATAAAAATGCTTGAAATGTGTTTTGGGCGGACGAATCAAAATTTTGATGAGCTTCTTTTTTAGTATAGGAATTTGGTCCCTACAAAATAAATCCTATTCAAAATCAACTATGTGTAGTGGGCTTTCTTTGAGCATATGTAGGTATATCCAATATATTTTAGCTGATCTTTTTTTATTTATTTTATTAATCCAAGTAGGTCGCTCGAAAAGGCCTAGGGTTGTGCATCACTACTTTAACTGGACCTCCAGGAGTCTATAATAAATGTGATGAAAATTTTACTAAATTGATAAAAAACTGTGAATGTGAAAATCTGATATAAAAATAATACTGGCTTAAAATTGTTCACGGAAAGACAAATACCAAACCTTTAGATTTTTTCATTTGTAATATATATAAATTATAAATATACATTTTTAGGCAGCATTGCGTTAATTGGTCAGATGCATTGTACATATAGTTTTGTATCGCTGATCGAAGAACCGGTGTATGCACTGTTTTAGACATAGGTTTTTATGTTTGTCTAGTTTGTAGTTAGAAGTAAAATTGTAGAAATATATTGATATTTGTACAGCGCCCACACAAACGGCGCTATACAAGTCATCCATTATTATTATTATTATATAATTTAATATTAATAAATTGTAATACTTTAATTTTAAACGTGAATAAAGTTTAAGAAAAACAATAGATATTTTTACTTCAAACGTCGAAAACTTGCTAAAAAATCAAAATTTGGAAAATACCTTCTATTTATCTAGGGAATCTTCAAGAAAAGTGTCATTTCACTTTTTATCTCGTATATACAATAAAAAAATATAATAGTAATTCCCAGAGCATAATAAAGAAAAAAAAAATATTTTTAATTCTTCGTTTGCGCAAAATAGACGTTAATTTCTTGGATTTATATTTCCCTACATTATGCATAAGACATTTATGTTATTAAAAAAAAAAACTTTTATACAATTCGTATTAAATTAACGCGGTAAAAATAAATAATGTGTAAGAAATAACAACACTTTTTCAGGACGAGAATTTCAGGTGAAATTGACAGCAATGTCGCAGCACATTTAAATACATTTTTATTAGTACCAAATCGAATCTGATTTTTGATATTATTTATTCAGTGTGTAACTAAAACACCGTTTAACGGTTGGTAAGTGGTTTTTTTTGCAACTGAAGAGTTTAAAAATGATTTTTTGGCGGTCCAGTTTTTAGCCCCTCGCGGTCCGAATTCGAACCGCGGTTCGCCTGTTGTTATCCCACGGTGTAGGTTCGCGAGCAGATTGGTTTCTGTTCACTTGTTCTGTGAAATATATTATACAAATATTAGTGGTTAATTGTCACAAAACATGACATGCGAACACAGAAGATTGAAGCAGACAATTATCATTACGGACAGTTCGATGTTTTGTTACTTACCAGACAGGCATAAGTGACAAAGTAGCGATAGCGAAATACGATAAATGAATACGAGCATTAAATAAATCATCTTCCTAAAACATAGATCCTAAAGAAGGCTTCATGGGAAAATAATAGGCAGCCCAGACAAAAGAAGAGTGCGAAGGTTTAAAAAAGAATTGGGGATGCCGATTGTGATTCGGAAGGACGTACGCCATTGTGACACGAAAACAAGTTTCATTGCAAAGAATAATGTGTGTAACGCCCTAAATCATTTAAAAAAAATCATTAATGAATACGTCCTCACGATGTCTGCGCAACGCACCGACCTGCTCCCAAATAAATAAATAAATAATCAGTCAAAAGAGAAAATAAAGCCGGGCCGCCCGAATCGCGGCGAGCATCGAGAAGCAGCTGCATACGTTTGCGGCAAAGGGTCAAAGTAATGTACGAGGTGATTTGTGACCTATAGTATATTAGATTTGCTTTTTTATAAATGAGCATGTCATCATCATTTTTTGGTATAGAGAATTTAAAAAATTAATAACTCAGCTTGAGTTTCCGAACGCAAAAATTAATGGTAATATGATTACAGGAAACAGTGATGACGTCAAAGTGACTATGGAATAACTTTTGAAGTTTATAACCACCAACTTTTGAAGTTTAAAACCACCAAAGTTTATAACTTCTTCAATATATAATACTAATATATTGTGATGGTTATAGTTGATGGTATAAGTTTCAAAAGCCATTGAAAAGTTATTCCAATAAAATTGAATACTCATTTACACTTTTACAAAAACTCAATATATGTGACCATATAAACAAAATCAGATACGTTTATCCGAAGCAATTTCCATGTTACAAATAAATTCATTAGAACTTTGAGATCATTCATTTATGAAGATAGCAGCCAAAAAATATGGTAAACAATAGTTGAAGATAATATTATCAAATCGGAATTTGAAATATGATATCAACAAGTCCCAAAGGCAACAGTTGGTTAATTCGCTGTTTTGAGATTTCCTGGGATCGATTCCCAGTTGTGACAGTTAATTTAATTTTATTTTATGTGTCATATTATGTTTTACGTCTCGTTTATCTGTCAGTATAATCTCCTTCTTCATTGATAAAAAATAAACTTAATGTCGCTGTTTTGACTGCTTAATTCTATGTTTGATAGTTGGGAGCGACTCAAGTGCGTTGCGCGGCCCGTGAGGACGAAGCAACACTTGTGTGAATGTGACAAAGGCATAACAGTCCTCGAAAAGAGATGATGAACCGAAGAAGGGAACAAGGTGGGAAGTACCCGCTGCTTCATACACGGTCTTCAAGTCGACCTTGAAGCTTCCTATTGCAGTTCCCGTTCTCAGGATACTGCGACTGTGGAGGACCTACAAACAGAATATACGCCTCAGCATTCTCGTCTCAATCTAATAGGGAACTTTACAGATTAACTTTAAGATCACCTTGGATGTTCGCCTCGCGCCTACTCCATAATAACTTTGAGAACTTACCGATAGAGTGATGATTTTGTCGAAAAGCACAACCGGGGGGATGTGAAAATCGAACACAAAATACTGAAAGAAAAAAGACTTATTTTTGAATGTTTTTTTTTTTTTGAATTTGTTGATTTTTTTTTATATGTATTTTTTTAAAACTTTATTTAATTGATTGGAAACATACACTGATTATAATTAAAATACAATATAGTTTAAGAAATACAACAATTACATCAAGATTTGAAGTTTCCACAAGATCAAAATTGTTGAAAAGAGAAGATCATTTAATCAAAATTACAATATTATACTACAAACATTTATTATTCATTAACTTAGATAATAATACTGTGTACATAATAGTAGTATAAGGAAGCAAAGAGGTAAAGCGGGATAATGATTTTATATAATAAAAGTGAACCCGGTTCCAGGACATACACCGGGGTTGGGTAGGCTGGGAGTACATAGTTAACATATAACTTAACTATCAAAATCATTTTTCTACCAAAAGTACAGTTATTGTCTTGATTAAAATTAGAATTTTATTACATAAGTACAGAGAATGTAGATAGGATTTACCTATACAGAAGATGTCTTCCTATTTGTTACAAGTTTTTATGGTTACTTAAGGTGATACTTGAAAGAATTCATAATCTGCTCCTTCATAGATGGCGATAGTTATTGCTTCATACCTTCGGAGTGGACTTCTATGTATATCAGTTGAGGGAACTAATTCCAGCTTCTTTTCCGTGCCCTCCGCTTCTCATTTAGGGCCATTATTATTTAATGTGTATATACGAGGGGGGGCCCAAAAGTGACGACACTAGGGCGGTAGAGGGAGGAATAGAGTGGAGGAGGAACGGCTTTTGTGTGGTCGGCTTTTGTACGGATACTCTTTCTCGCATTTTGAAAGTGAGGAAATGTTGGTTGAAAACCAACCTCGTTCTGGGCGCCACTCTACCTCAATCACCGATAAAAATGTTGATAAAATCAACACTCTTGTCGTTGAAGATAGTCGCCGAACAATTGGTCAACTGTCAGGCATGATTGGAATTACATGGAGTTAAATTCAGCAGAGTCTGTCAAAAGATTTGCACATGACAAGAGTTGCAGCCAAACTTGTGCCTCGTCTCCTCTTTCTCAAGTCTGCTACGAATTGAGAAATTAGCTGGAAGAGGATCCAGATTTTTTCCAAGGTTATTACTTGTAATGAGTAATGGCATTATGGGTACGATCCCCAAACCATGCAAGAGTCATGCCAATAGAATAGTGCTCTTTCTCCTCGTCCAAAGCAGTGAAGTCTGCTAAGGAGTATTTGAGCATGAATGGAATGACCCTGATTGTTCAGCTCCCCTATTCACCCGACCTGTCTCCCTGTGACTTATTTCTGTTCCCTAAGATGAAAAAGAACTTGAAAGGGAAATGTTTTCATACTGTGGAAGAGGTGAAACAGAAATCACTGGAGGCCATTAAAGACATTCCAACCAGTGAGTTTCAAAATTGGTTTAAACAGTGGTAAAAATGGTTGGACACTCGAATGGTGAATACTCTAAGGGCAACCAATTTTTGGTGTAAAAATATTGAAATATAAATGTCATAAAGAAAGTCTCGTTACTTTTGGGTCCCCCCTCGTATATGGTATTCACAAATGTTTTTTACACGCCAATTACCTAGCATGTGCAGATGATAAAAAACTACTTAGTTATCAAATCAATCGACTAATTCAAGAGGACCTCAATCGTCCTTTTGTGTACTGTGAATTAAACAAACTTGTAGTAAATACCTCAAAATGCAAAAATTATCTTTTACTCGTAACAAAAATGAATTTTTCTTTGAGTATAAATTAAACGGGACACATATCTAAGAAGTAGAATCTATCAGGGACCTTGGGGTAATAATATAATTATATTAATTATTATAATTAGGGTACTTGATGTTAAATTCAACTTTATACAACACACTGATGAAATCATCAATAAAGCCAACAAAATACTGGGATTTATAATTCATATAACGAAACCTTTCGCAACCATAAGACTCTATATTCCCTTTACACAGCTTTCATCCGTCCCCACTTAAAACCCCACTGCACACCGATCTGGACTCCTTTCTACCAAGCTCACATTGAAAGAATCGAAAGAATAAAAAAAAATGTAAACACAAATTATAAACAAAACTTACACTTCTCAAATTACACCGAATCTATTTATCACAACTTTAACTCCCTTCACACACGTCGTTTAATTATTGACCAAATCTTATTATTTAAAATTGTTAATAATGGCCTGGACTCGATAGAGCTTACCAACTAAATAAAAATTCATATTCCGACAAGATCAACACGACAATTATTTTTTTTCATTTTCCCACATGTAGAAATAACATTAGAAGAAAATCACCAATATATATATATATACATATGTGAGCAATATATCACAAAATATGGAAAAATTTTGCAATAAAATTCAGAAATATCGATTAAATGTAACTCATATGATTGAAAATTAATACAAGAGCTTGTAATGTATCGGGAGCATCTCCTCTCCTATCCTTATTCTATATTCCTCCTCCTCTCCTCCTCACCTACAATTAATTTTAATATATAATAAAACTCCATCTCCCATCAACATTAACATAGGAGACTATTTTGGCTTGACTTCATTTAACAATGTATGTATTTATCTCTATATTTTATGTATAAGCTGTTTGTCTCTTATAAATAAATAAATAAAACACTTTTTGAAAGTTTTAATATTAGTATGAATTAATTATTTGCGCCCATACATACGCAATTTGAATATGAATAAATAGTTTTGTCCAAAAAAACTCAATTATTTTTAGAAAGGTCTACAAATATTATTTGATTGAATCGTCGATTTAATATTGTATTTGTAGGATTTTCGTGAAAGAATTAAGTTTGTTTATGGACACAACTATTTGTTCATTTTCATAACAATATAATCCTAATATTTCAAAGCATAAGTGTTTTTGCATGAAATAATAAAACTATCGCCATCTGTGAAAGAGTAGATTTTGAATACTTTTAAGTATTATCTTAAGTATCACATTAATGTAGTGTGCTTAGGGAATATTCGTGAGGGCCGTGGAAATGAATTTTCTCGAAGGAGCTTACAATGGCTTAGCCGAAGATTTTTCTAAATAACGGGGGCGAGAAGTCTATCTTAAATATGATGGTATCTTTTGGATGATGACATTGGAGTCTATACAATGTTTGATTGTGACATAGAACTAAAAGTTTTACAGCCTTACTAATAAACTTTCTGAAAAAAATTAACAATAAAATAAAAACTGAGAAAAAATTGTTCACGGAAAGATGTGTACATATTTGTTTTATTTGTTGTGTCTCAACGAATTTCGAAATTCTTCCAAGGTATTTTAAATGTCGTATTTAAAACGTTGAAACATTTCTGAAAATTCTAAATAAAAAAACGGAGTCCTTTTATTTAATGAACATGCCACAAAACTATTACTTCACTTTTTATCTCGTTCATACAATTTAAAAATATATAAAAATAAATTAACAATTCCCCAAGAATAACTGAAAGACATTTTGGAGTCATTGTTGTACAATTTAGACTTTGATTTCTTGAATTTGTATTTATTTACACACCCTCAATGCATTTATGTTATTAAATAACATTACTTTTAAAGAAGTTTTATTAAACTCACCTGGGAAAATAAAATAAAAAAATAACATATCCGAAATAACCTATATTTTATATGTTTACAGAACATTATTAAAGGACTAAAACTGACAAAAATAACACAAAACATAGTAATTATATTAAACATTTAATTAATAAAAAAAAATACCATTGTATTAGTATTTTAACAGTAATTATATTAAAATACCAATATAATAGTAAATTTATCATTAGGATAGAAATTATGCACAAAAACATTATATGAATGGCAAGTAAAATATCATGTGTCAAAGCTGTCATTCTGCCGCCGCGTATGAAAAAAAAATGGCGGACTGCACATGCGCAGATGCACTGATGTTCAGGGTGGCAAATAGAAAAATTCGATTATGTTATTAGTAACGTCCTGATATTAAAAATGTACAGTATTTACATAATGTGCTACAGAAACACCGTTTAACGGTCGTTACGTTTAACGGTAGTTACGTGTTTTTTTATTAGTAAGGCTGTAAGTGTTTCAAAAACTCTTTTGATTTATTTCTACTTATTATAATACAAACATCATAGTGTGGATTCCAGATGACAGATCCAGATTACAATACTCGGCAAACAAATTAAAAATATAGGGTTAAAGTCTATTGTAGCGATAGTATTATGATATATACATAAAAAACTAAGCGTTGTTGCAGTAGCGTAGCGTAACTCCAGGGCCCCATGGCGAGTATTTCAGCCGTGCTTACGTTTTTCTGGACTAATTAATAATACTTTTCTTACATGATAATACAAACTGTAATTTTTTTAACTACATGTGGGTCGATGCGTCTTTTTGAAGCATTTGTTGGGCTCAGACTAGCAAAAGAGGAGGTTCGCAGAGGCGAGGAGGTCGCTACGCCGATGCAATGCACTGGCGTCTTGTCGCTGCTAGCTACTGGGTGTACCTCGTTGTAATACGGGCAGTTTGTGCTCTCTTTCACGCTGGTGTACTTCTTCTCTTCCCCCACTTGTATGCATACCACCGGGTCCATGTTCAGTCCGGCCAGCTGGCGGGCCTCTAGGATAGTAACACATACTTGATAGTCCTGCGCTCTTAGGTGCGACTGGCTCATGGTGTGAATATTACGAATTGGTCTGAAATGTTAAAAATACATCAAGTAATTACTGTACCACTAACCACGCCCGTATTTCATTGACAGTACCTTGTTCCGGTTGCCAGCAGAGCCACTCGAGGCATAGAGTTGATGAATTAGTTAAGAACTCAGTGACTGACAGTTGTTAGATAGCATCACAGTAACTGACAATTGTTAACGGTACCTGACAGTTGTTAGATAACAGAACAGTAACTGGCAGTTGTTTGATAATAGCACATTGACTGACAGTTTTTAGATTACAGCCCAGTAACTGACAGTTTTAGATAACAACACAGTAGCTGTCAGTTGTTGATGTTGATAAGAGACCAACTGGTATATTAGTTTAGTGTAACCGGCAGTTATTAGTACCTAGTTAAGAACAGAGTAACTTGAGATTGTTAGTTAAATACATAGAAAATGACAACTGTTATGAGATGATAACAGACTAACTGATAGTTGCTTGTTAAGAATAGAGTAACTTCTGGTAATTATTAAGAACAGAGAAACTCACCCATCTTAAGTAAGTATAGAGCAACTATCAGTTATTAGTTAAGAACAAGGTAACCGACATTAGTTAAGAACAGAGGTATGCAAACTTTCGACTAAGGACAGAGTTGAGGTGTATAGATACAAATAAAGTAGAGCAAACGTAAAGTCTAACAGCAAATTGGGTTTATATAAATGGTTAAATTCTTGGAGCCGAGGTTTTTAAACCATTTACTTAAGAAACCAATTCTTCAAAAAGAAAAAAAAACATGGAGGGATGGGGGTGACCAGAGTAATTATGAGAAAAATTTAACCAGTTTCAAAATAATTTATCGTTTCAACAATTTTTCTATTTTTTAAAAATATTTTACAAATAACCAGTTCCAAAAAATAACCGGTTCCATGCAACCAGGCTCCTGCCAGACCATCTCTATCCGAAAGGAAATATCACTTGACTATTAACCCCAATTATTATATATTTATTATTCAATTATTTTCTACAATAACACTTTTCCTGTCAAATCCTAGCTACGATAGTTTGTTAATTGTTATAGTTAAATATTTATCAGATTTATCATTGTATATAGATTTACGCTGACTCTACCGCATTCTTTTCTATACACTTCGGTTATAGGAGTAGGTACATTTAGGAGCAAAAAAAAAAACATCAATAAATTTGCTGTCGTGCTCTCGGACCTAGCGAGCACTCATAATGCAGGGGTATTAAAAAGGTGGTCAGCGCAGAAGGGATATTTTCACAAACTATGAATAACGTTAAAAATTTACGGAAGATTTAAATTGTATTTTTCCAATTCTGGTCATTGTACTAATAATGCGTAATTTTAAGATTTTCACTTATAGATTTGAAATAACCACCTTTTTTATTTGAAATAACCACCATTCAGAAATGGACCACCTTCTACTTCGATCACCTCTCCGCTGACCGCCCCACTGTTTGAATGAATAGTTTTCACCACTGAAGAGATAAACTCCTAGGACTGTGATGTGGGCGTTGGTTTATGTCCAAAATAAGCTGATGTTTTTATTACTTTCAGTGAATTTGATAAAACAAAGTATTTCCTGAGCATGTTATCAATTTTATTGACCTTTCTGGGGACCGAGAGTTGATAGGGCCTATTAAAGTTGGGGACAGCAATTTTCTTTTGAATCGTTTCAGATCACACTTCTAGAGATTATCCATTCAGTGGCTTTACTAAACAAAATTCGACAAAAGCCGATTTCACAGAGTTATAGTGTTTTTGGGATACATTGAAAATTCTATATCAACCTTCCCATACCAATAAAGGCTCCGTCAAACAGGAGGCGTACTTATCGCCGCGTCAAGGCGTCAGTACTAAAGGCTTCGACGTGTTCAGTACAACACAACGCAGCGTTATACGTCCGGGACGTTTTAACGCCTTGATGCGCGGTAAGTACGCCTTCTGTTTGACAGAGCTTTCGCTAGCGTTACCCTTTTAATATTTTAATTATTTACAAATTCATCTTTAAAAAATATGGAAAATATATTTAATTTAATTTCAATTTAGGCGTTATATTTCATTTAGCTTGTATAGAAAAAACCTCCACACAGCATCTTCAAAGATGACATAGGCCCTGAGGGAATTTTTCCCTCAAGGCTTCCTGTGTGGAGCTAATATAGAAAAAAAAGATGAAGAAGTTTATTTTATAATAATTTCGGGTTAGGTTTTTTCAATATAATGTTTTGATTTAAATTTAAAAAAATGAATGATATAAGATTAAAGCAAGCAAATAAAAATATATTATCACGATCTTCTTTATTTTTTATTATAAATCTGCAGCATTTCTATTCAATTTATTTGAAGTGTTGTAGTGATATCGAGTTAACTAAGTTATTTACCCTTTTCATATCATGTTATTTTTTTTTTTCATAATTTATGAACTAAGGGCAGGTAATCAAGAAATCTCGAAGCAGATGGCACTGGTGAGGTTGGATATTATTAGCTTTATTAACTATGATTGCTTTGTGACAAGGTTTAAAAGATAATGTTTTAAGATTTAAATGAATTTTTAAAAAAGGCTCCTAAATCTGTTAAAAACTTGAAAACCTATGTTCAAGCGTTCTTGATGAGACTAAAGGCTCAATATAACATTGATGTTTTTTAATTACTATTTTTATTAAACTTTTGTAATACAACTTTCGCAATTGCACAGAAATATTGGGTAACATGATATCTATAGCAGCGCCAATGGCGGATTCAAGCGTTTCAGGTAGAATGCCATTGAAAAAATTTCTAGTAGTAGCTATTTTAGGTAGGCATTTTTAATATAAAATAAACTACTCACATGTAGCTTTGATTGCCATCTTAGATACGGGAAGGTTAATAACTAACAGTTCGCAAACAACTTGTTGCTTACCTCTGCTTAAGAAATTTGATTGATTCTTATATTTATATGGAGGCAGAACAGATGATGATACTAAATGGATTTTTGGATACTAACGCATCTATAGGCACATTTAAAAAAGTGGTCCGAATAGAATGGATCTTAACTGATTAAATAATTGCAAAATAAGTAATAAGCACATATAAACAGATAGATAATTCAGTAAAATCAATGGAAGAGCGCGCTTTCTCGCGCCGAAAGATCGATCCAGAGAGCAAATTGGTCTGAAACTGAAAAACAAACGAGACCTCTCCTGCAACAATACTGTATATCGGTTTTGGTCAGATTTGAGTTATGCCACAATGTTGTTTATCTCCTTTGAGGATGAATAGTAGATTCAACACCCGCAAATTATAAATGAAAACAATTTCCAAGTTGACTTCCCAGTTTATTGGCAAATCATTCAAGATGGCCGACGCTCCTTCCATCGGGCTTCTAGAAGTGCATTTAAATCATCAAATAAAACAAGAATAAAACAGGAAAATTCAACCAGCAAAATCCTAAAGAATGGTGGGAAGCCATTTAAAACTCAATCCGTTGGAAAATATGAAAGAAAATAGCTGGCAATAATTTCAGTTGTTTCATAAAAATTTTCACATTTCTGAATAAATATTCAATTTCTGTTATTATTCCGTTATGAGCAGGTTGTTTTGCAGAACTGATTTAATAAGATAACTCGAATAAAAGGTTAACATAATTTGAATTTAACTTTAATGAATTGTCACAATAATTAATTTATTTATGTACGCTTTACTGGGCTTTTACATAAAATAATAGTTGTGAACTATTTATATGAAATTCATGGAAATATTACAGTTGTGAACTATTTATATTAAATAATATCGTCATAGTAAATAATAGAGTTGTGAACCATTTATATGAAATGAATGGAAATATTACAGTTGTAACTATTTATATTAAATATCATCATAGTAAATAATAGAGTTGTGAACCATTTATATGTTTGCAGTTTAATTATTTTTTTAACTACGAGGATTGTCCAAGAATTAAAGACCTTTCTAATTTAAAAAAAAGTCAGAAAAAAATAGAATTACATAAAAAATTATGACATTTAAGGTAGGTACATATCCCCAGTATTTTTCGAGATAGTCCCCGTTACGACCGATGTACTTGGTGAGATGTCCTTCATTTCATTGTCGTACAACTCCACCGCCTAAAATGTTCTCTTTTCTTTCTCCGCATCCTAGTCGTTCTTCGAAGGTTTTCCGATCAAATGTTGTTTTAAGTGAAGAAAGAGACGCATATTATGTCACTGATTTCCTTTTTGATTCTGGGGTTAGGTGGTGAACCCATGCTTCAACACAAAAAAGCCTCGCCTTGGTTGGAAAAACGGTTCGAAGAGACCCGAGCGCTTTTCACACGATTTACATCTTCAGCATTTGGGAACCCAACGAGCATGCACTTTGCATACGCCATTTTCCCCTTAAAATCGTTTGTGTGGTAGACTTCCTGACGTCTGATAACAAATGTTCGAGCTTACGAACTTACGAGCTTACGTGCAACAGGGCAGACTCTAGTTGTGAAAACGAATAATTGGGCCCTCCTTGCAGATGGCGGGATTCTACAACGAAGCGTCCATCTTAACTGTATGCAAAGATCGCACTGAAGCAGCTACCAAGCCGGATCACCGCTCGTTTATTAGGTTAAAGTCTGAGTAACATGCTAGGGCCGCCATATTTTGGGAAATAATGTCCGCGTCGCCAAAAATTAGTGGAGGTCTTTAATTCTCGGACTCGTATTCGCCTTGAATAAATATATTATCAGACACATCATACTATTTGGATGCATAGTATAGGTAAGTAATTGTTTCAAATTCAAAGAAGGGTTTCGTGCTTTAAAACTAGATATTTTTCTTTGTAAAAACAATGTATAAGATATTGGCCACTATAAATATATTATTATGCTGGTGGACAAAACCGACAAATGTACAGTGTTGTTGGAGGCGGATCTCATAACGCAAAACTATCAAAAGCAATTGGAGATAGAACTCTTCATGCTCGGTATTATGTCATGAGTAGTGGTTAATATTGGGAGACAACAAAAAAATATAAACGCTTTGGCGCGGATAGATACCAATATATAAATGCATTTATGTACTTTCTCAGGACGTCGGTCGGGCTATTCCTGTTGTGCCCGGGGGTGTCGGGTGCAGGGGGGGGCTGCGGCCGGGGCGAGACCCTCAAGGGGCTGCCTCCTGCGGCCCCTTCTTCTGCCGCACGTAGGGCTTCTTCGAGGGTGGCCACATGCACAGGGTCCTCGCCCTCTCCCTCTCCACTAGTCTCCCCCCCCTCCCCTCCTACCTCTCCCCCCTCATCCTCCGAGTCGGTCATAGACCTCTGACTCTGCAGCCCACTGGGCCCGGGCTCATTGAGCAGGCCGAGCCCTTCCTCGTCTGTGCTACTACCCGTTGAGGGCCGGCGTTTACCAAAACGCATAAAGTTGCGCACACTTCGAAATGGAGAGTTTCGCTTGCTTTTCCTGCTGTGGTAACAAAAAAACACTCACTTAATTTTACTATAAATCTAGATATATGATAATATTCTGTAGTTTGATTGTACTGCTCTGTAAAACGGTTATTAAACCAATTGTCCCTAAGTACAACACTTTAAGAGGCTAGACTTTGAACCACACGCGGAACACCCGCGTCTGTCATTCTATCCCGCTCACAATAAACTCACGCACACTTACAATACATGCGAATGTGAAACGTGCGAATGAGACAACGCTCAAATTTACCTACAGAAATCGCTCGAAAAGGGGTTTATGGAGAATACACTTTTCTACACCGAAACTTTCACGAAATTGAAATTTTTAAAAATATATATTTTTTAGAAAGAAGAAGTTACGTCGGTAGCTTTTTATAATTTTATAATTCTTTATGAGAGTTAAGTTAGAAGCACTTTTTCCTTAAACAATATTTTTTGATAAATCGTACATGTTTGACAGTGAATGTTTACGTTAATACGAAACGCATCGAAAATTAGAAAACATACCGACATAGTTTTCACCCTCTAGAAGGCAGTATAAAAAAAATATATTCATTTTGTGCAATTTTCGATGTAGAAAAGTGTTTTTCCCGGGCGTCCTTTTTGTATGGGCCGAAAAGAGAAGTCTATCATCTTAAGAACGTCTTATACGTTTAAATGTAAATCGCAGTAAATACATAGGGCGTTACTAACAAACGTGTTTTAATTTAGACAACGAATGGAAAAAAGCATATATGTACGAGTCACCTTATAATTATAAATTTATTTAACTACTGGAGCGTCAGAGCAATTTAAACCTTTTTACTCGGATTGCTAAAGGAAACTTTTCCGTCCACATTAAAAAAATCATATATCCGAATTTGAAATCGGATACATACAAACTGATTATAGTTCTTTATAGCCGATGGATTCACCTATCTTTTGTCTATTTTCACACATTCGTAGGATTTATTAAAAAATACCTATTATTAAATCTTTAACCTTAAAACATTATAAAGAATCTAGAGAATATTTATTTGGTTATATTTTGAATGTACAATATATTGTATAGACTCTTAAAAAAAAAAAAAAAGCCTCATTTTGGCAAAGTGACAATCCGTGGTTTTGGAAATGGATTCGTTTACAATTTTGAGGCACATGAAAGATTTAAAAATTCGCGTTAAGTATTGCAGGGTGGGTACCTTGGCCCAGGAGTCGGTGTCCTAGAACTGTGAGCTTGTTGGTCATCGACTGGGTCTGGGAAGTTGGAAGGATCTGGAAGTAGTCCTTGCAGCAGGAGAGGCTCCATGATGCCCTGCTCGAGCCTCTCAATGTTCCTCTTGACGGCCTCCAGAAGGGGGTCCCCCATCTCGCTGGCTCGAGGTATTTCTTCCACCTCTAGCTCTGGAGGTGTGTAGAAGATTTCAACGGACACAGTTGCCTAGATAAATGATTTATTTTTAATAATATATATTTTTTCAAACTCTCGTAAAGGAAGCATTAAGCATTATCTTTATAAAATCTAGTGTCACAATGTTGCTGAAATGAAAAAAAACAACGAAATAAAACTACTTAACCGATTTTGATGAAATTTGGCTTACTGTGTGTAATTTGGTCCAACTTAAAAGATAGGATAGTTTTTATCTTGATATTTATTATTGCGAAATAAATGTTTTTTATGGGACAATTATTTGAAATCATTTGTAAGTTCCATAAGTTTCTGACAGATGGCGATGTGAGTTATTTAATTGACAAAAAACTTGGTTATCTAGGTTAGGTAACCCTCCAGAAGATAGCGTTGTGTTTCGTTAGCCACAGCAACGCGTGGGCTGGTCAGCTAGGATATTATATATATTTTAAGTATCTTTTTTTCAGCGCATATACTTTAATCAATTTGAATGACTATGGTGTTTATTATAGGTAAATATCCCGAAATTTTTTAAATCTTGAAAAAAAATCCCTCCTTAAACTTATAAAGTATTTCTCAATTATGTTAATTAACCCCAAGAAACATGTTATAATAAACCAATATAAATAAAATAAAATATTTACATAACAATTGTAAACAATATCACCTACATAAGTACTATGTTAATATTTTCTTAATAAAAAAGAAATAAATAATAATAATAATAATTAAGGTCTGGTGCGTAAAAATACAACATACAATTTTCAAAACGTGTTTTTCATTAATATGCTTGGTGTAACTCTGTGACCAGCTCAGGCACGGGCCTCCATCGAAGCCAGAGTTAAGTTAAGTTACAAAGACATTAGTGTACAATAATCGGATAAAGATATTTGACAACAACGCCTTTACAGACATTCAAGTAGGACCGGCGTAAAAGGTAGAATACCTAAGAGTATGGATATTAGAGAGACGGCATGTGAAGTGTGCCCGCGCGCTCCAAGTGTGCCTTTTCGAGAATTTTACCCACATGGCTGACATTGGCTGTCACTATGTAAAATGGCTGCTGTCGGAACGTATTAAACGTCCAAAAACCAGCAGCCAATATAAGTCGTTTGGGTGAAATTCTCGAAAAGGCACACTTGGAGCGCGTGGGCACACTTCACATGCCGTCTCTCTAACATCCATACTCTTAATACTCTTAGTAGAATACCCTTCCCGCACAAAGTGTATTAACAAACGGATTGAAATCTTTAGAGCACAGGCGTTTGTATTTCAATGGAAGATGAACTAGCGTCATTGATCTTTCGGCACCGATGCTGTCGGGAAAAACGTGAACACCGCCACTTTTTCTTCCCTTCCACAACATGGGTTTGTTCAAGAACCATGTTTACTCCTTTCTCTCCTCAAAAAGACCTTCCACACAGCTTCCCCAAAGATGTTATAGGCTCCAAGTATTTTTTTAATTTTTTTTAGGTGTACCTCACAACTGCTCCCGTCTGGATCCAGTGAGACTATGGCATCCCCAATTGGGGTATGTTATGAGGCTGAAGGTAAGTGGGGAAGGGAGGGAGACGAGGAAGAGGTCGGTGGGGAAGTATCTGGATATTCAGATCTAGTCACTAAACACGGCTAAAGCCATTTCAAGCAACGTTTCAATTCTGAATGGTTGTCTTACACCAGGGCGATTCTATGAGTAACTTCCACTCTGGAACGTGCCGCAAATATACTATATATTATTTTAAATAATTTATTGTGAAATAACACAAATCAATTAAATAAAATTTATTTGCGCACGCCGGATTCGAACCCGCGGCCTTCGGAATGGGAGTCTAATGCTCTGTGGAACGCTAATTTACTACTTTCTTCAGGGCCTCGTATGTGTAGTATTACTGTAAAAATATTTATTTTGGCTATCTGTGACGTGGGAATATTGGTTAGTGATATTAATCAAGTTCGATAAACTTTTAATTCAAAATTGGAGGTTTATCATATTGGACAAGCAGACGATAGAGTAGGCTTTAAAATTAAGTTAATAATTTATTTATTCGAAAGCTTATTTATTTTGTTCAAATGCTTTAGAGATGCTAAGACGAATTAAAATAGTGAAACAAGTCAAGTGCACTGTAATATTTGTTGTGGTGAATGGAGAGTGATGCTCACTTAAGGCATAACGACTTAAACCCAGACTAAGTTATTATAGGTGAAAAGATCAACACCATAAAATCATAAGTTTTAGAGTTTCGTGTAAGACTACCATAAATCCAATATCCTCTACAAGTATACTCGGTTTCCCGAACCTAATGCTACAAGAGATACACTGGATTTCCACATAACAACTCTGCGATATATATATAAAGGTTATATTTGTACGAACTATGAAAACGATATCAAGTCGGGATTTTGATATAAGTCTAAAACTTAAATTTGTATTTAAGGACAAAACACTTGACCAAATTGAATAATATTTTTTTATAAATCAAAAGGTATAGCAAATATACATATCATGTAGGACGGTCATATGCTACTTTATTTATTTGTGAAATCTAAGTTGAAATGTGTCGAAATTTTTACAATTAGGATTCGTAAATGAAACCCACGCAAAAATAATCATCGTTTTGACATTTTTTATAAGAACAACTCTTATAACTTTTGAAGGTTATTCCCATCAATGTAATAATATATTATTGAAGAAAGTTGCATTATAATTATCAGCTGCCGGATAATATGGAGAAAAAAAAATAGTCGGAGATAATATTGTTTTTTTTCTGAATTTCCAATTATGAGATTGACAAATTGGTGGCAATAGCCAAATTTGAAAGACGAGAGTTTCTGGGTTCGAGAATCAGTTGCGACCGTTTATTTATTTATATATATACATATTACAAACAATACAATACAGAATGATCCTTTGTCTCTCCAACTGGGAAGGATTCCCGTTTCAGGACGACCAAATTGTGTATTTAGTACATAATATTCTTACAATGGAATGGCGATTCTGTCAAGACAGCTTTTGAGAACATTGGTAATTGCATTCGTAGTGACGGGATGGTTTCTTTATCCTTGAAAGAATCGCAAAGATTTATTTTTTACCAGGGTCATTATGGATATGGATAGCACAAGTAATTGCATTCAGAACACATGAATGGTTTCTTTCGGGAGATCAAAAGTCTGAGATTCTTTCCAGGGCATTTCCGAGAACATTTACAATTGCATAGTTAGAATTTTCACATTTATAAACTAGTATAAGACATATGAATCCGAAAGTACTATATTTTTTAGAGATTCCTAAGTTTGCCGTATGACATATGAATTTACAATGTATTCGTATAGAGAATTTCGAATTTTAAATTTTTGAAATGGCTAGTCTTTATTTTACAGTAATCGAAAAAAAAACACGCAAAAGATTCGTAAATTTAAATTTAAATATTAACAAAGATGGAGATGAATATATATTATCGTTATCTCTTATGTTTCTGTGTCTTGTTCATTTTTGTACAATCATTTAGATTAATAGTGTCATCTTCTTCTTCAATGTCATATTCCAGCGTTATGACAGTTTGGTTTTGCAAAGAAACATGTTCCTCTTTTAACGTGTTGTATTGGTAATACGGATTTTGTGCTAAGCTCGTCATAAAAACCAAGCGAGGATAAAGAGGAACTGATGTACCGGCATTACGAAATATGCATTCTTACAAATAAGACGTAAATCTGCCTCAGGAGACATAATATTAAGTGGTAGAGTATTTTCCAATCTTGGAAGCAGACCGTGCAAATCTTATCTGCCCACCAGTTTCGTACGAATTTTATTATGTATATATTATGTAGCTACGCGGGGTTAGGTTAGGTTGAGTGCAGGTGCACTCAAATTTCACACTTTCAGAAAACACCCCCGTGCCTTGCATAGTTTCTAAACTTTTCAAATGAAATACATTATCAGGAAAGTGTTTTTGGAAATAATGCTCTCACCCCGAGAAATGTTGGGATTTTAAGCAAAGTTAAAACCGTAGGGGACATGCATACCCCTTTAAAACCTGTTTCATACCACGACAGATCTGGGCATAACTCTGGGCAAAATTTATGTTTGGTGTACACATTAACGATGTTACGAGTAAATCATTTAAAATGCATTCACAGAATATAAGCTCCACACAGGAGGCCCAGAGGAAAATAATCCCTCAAAGCCTATGTCATCTTTGGGGATGCTGGGTGGGGGTATTTTTAGAAAAAGAAATTCTGGGGAGGAAAAAAGTATAAGGGGTCCTCCGCCGTCAAACCTCACTCCTATGAAACCGGGCGATTCACGGCGAGTTTATCGAAAACGAGTTCTTCGAAAACGAGTTCAACTAACTAAAATTCAACCTAACCTAACCTAACTTTTTTTTGTGTATTTTGTAAATTTGCTTTCGATGAATCGATTCTCGATGAACTAGTCGGTTACGAAACCGGGCACCCTTGTTAAGTCTCCAAATGTAGCGAAACACTTGGCAAAGGTGTTGGTTATCCAATAAATAGTTCCCGGGGCGGCGGTACCCACATCACACTCTCAAATTGTAGACTAGTATAACTCAGGTATGGGCCATACGTCATTCCTATGTCTACCTACGTTAAATTATCGTGAAAACAAGCTTATGTGTCCGAGCGGTTAAATGATGACATATTCAATTGTGTTATTGAAAATATAAATCAGGACAATATTTTGGTGTTTTTGTTTGCGATTGGTATGATTAACAGATCAAAAGTTATCTTATTGTCGAACCACCTTCAAATAATACATATCTCTTTCAAAACAAAAGAGCTTAGTTAAAAAATAAAAATTTTCAAATTAAAAACAGAAATTTGGAAAAAAAATCTACCGTATTAAACAAATTTGTTGTTAGGCAGAACGTTTTCTCAAATAAATCCGATAATGGCGATCCGTGTAATGCGTACCTAAACCCATTTTAAACCATTTAATTATGTTTCTGTTATGAATTCGAAGTATATTCTATTCACGGCATAAAGACCGACCTAAACAGACGGCCACCGGTGAAGTCCGTCATTAAAGTAATTACAATTACACATTCCAATATAGTTAGCGCAATCTAGCGGCCATATCGTCCGTTGACCGCTGGAATCCGCTGGGTGCATGCTCTGTCCAATGTTCATGTTAGGGCCTAGGTGAGGTAATAGGAATAGTTTACTATACAATTCCCCCCCGACACACGCGCGACTACACTGTACCTGCACGACCGCATGTCCTCTGCACACGTTGTGTACGTTGCGCAATAGGGAAGTTGAGTGAAAAATATTTTGCCTTATAAAAAATATGTTCATGTAGATGACATTCAAACTTAAATACCAGTATTTTTTTTTTTTTAAGTTCTTTTTCATAATTAGATTAGTTCTACAAGTTTGAATTTTATTAAAGCCCGCGAAAACGGCGGAAAGAGCACAGCAGAGTCCGTGACGTAACCCGGTCCTTGGTCGTGTGAAATATAAGGGAAATATTTACAAAACCGGGATACGCTTAATAGGGACGAAAAAAATAAATTTAAAAAGTTGTAGTTAGATATTTACTAGTACTAATCAATTCAGTTACCGGAATTAAAAAAAAGTGCATTTTAATGATTATTTTTTAAATTTAAAAACTCGAAATGTCATTTTTCACCGACTGGTATGTTAGGAACTGTTGCAAGTTTCGTTGAAAGATGACATTTCGTGTTTTTAAATTTAAAAAATAATCATTAAAATGCACTTTTTTCGAAATCCAATAACTGAATTGATTAGTACTACTAAATATCTAACTACTACAACTTTTTAATTTATTTTTTTGGTCCATATTAAGCGTGTCCCGGTTTTTTAAATATTTTCTCTTTTATTTCACACAAGCAAGGGCCGGGTTACGTCACGAACTCTGCCGCACGGTATTATGCTCTTGCCGCCGTTTTCGCGGGCTTAATAAAATTCAAACTTGTAGAATTAATTTAATTATGAAAACGAACTTAAAAAAAAAAAAACTTGTGTTTCAGTTTGCCTGTGGACATTGATAAAAAAAAATAAAAAAAGGACTGAACTTCCTTATTACCAGCCAAACGGGAGTAACACTGTGTGTTGTGGACGGCGTAAGGTCAATTTTTCCTTAGTTCGCCTGAATTTATCAATTTTCAATTAACGATTTGGTACCGCCATCCTCGAATTATTTATCGGTTAACCAATACCCATGCCATGGCTCATCGCAAGTGGTTCAATAATTTTTTTTTTTTTAAAGAAAGACAAACATTCCAGGGTTACGAATAACCGAACAATATTTGAAAATCTCCTACTACCACCACACTAAGCGGAAGATGTTGCTTGTGTTGTGATGGAGGACTTAGCCAGCCGAGGAATCGAACACGAAACGCCTGGGTGGGACCCAAACGCTGTGCCCACTCAACCACTGACCGGTGAAGTACGTTTAATACGTTTGGTAACTTTAGCAGGTGTGACCGGTGTGGTAAGGTTTGTTTACTTGGTGGCGGGCCGGATCGGAAGAAACTGGTTGTGTTAGACCTAACCTAAACATCTCCAGACGAACTCTCTCAACGCATTGCCTGGGAGGGATGGATTTATACGTCCGTCACCCCTGTACACATTGACTCCCAGATTCCCACCCATCCCGCATACATTTTTCCTTAAAGTCCTTCCATTCCCTAAAAAGACCCTCCACACAGCATCCCCAAAGATGACACAGACCTGAGGGGTTTTATCCTCAGGGCCTCCTGAGTGAAGGTAAAAGACCCCCCACACAGCATCCCCAAAGATGACACAGACCTGAGTGGTTTTTTCAGGGCCTCCTGAGTGAATGTAAAAGATTTTCATAAATACATTTTCGCATAAAACGGATTAAACTTGCGTTTTCTTTTGTAATTTCTCACGGTTAATCTTGACAATAACGACAATAATATTTTAAGGCTTTTTTGGCAAACATGCAATTATCTTATCCTTCAATTAAAATATTTCGTAATTATTCACGGATCCGTGTTAGTGAAATATCAATAAATAATTTTGTAGTCTATTTAAAGGATTTTACGGTGTCTAATTGAAATTGCAATTGCGAGCTGAACCACGAGCCATGGAAAAGGAAATAACCGACAGATTCGCAAGTGAAAGCTATCATAGATTCACTATCAGAGTCTCAATATTCTTTCAGTGAGAGCAATTCTGTGGTACAAAATTATATTTCAGCACATAAATAACCCTTTATATATAAACAGGCTGGAAAACAACCATAATACTCGTTTTAACTTTAATGAAGGACTAATTGAACCTAAGAATACAAATAAATATGGACAAAACTTTAAATTACATGATTGTTTAAATATGTTACCTGCTGAAATTAAAAACTGTGCCCAAAACACAAAATTGGCGAATTTACTGAAGACTTGGCTTACGGAAAGAATTTATTTGTATTAGCTTACTGACATATTATTCAAAATACTTTAAAATTGTTTTCTTTTATCTTTTTATAAAAATATAATATTTCTGTTAAAAGTTAAATTTTATTATATATGTATAATTGTAAAAATGTAACTATTACATCACTATAATAAGATCTTTAATGTAAAGAACCCGTTAGACAAAGTACTAAAAAGTAGTTTATCGGGACTTTTTGTATTATATTTGTAAAGTGTATAAAATAAATAACTAAAAAAAAAAACTGAAGTATAAAAAAACATTAAAAATATCAAGGATATATATTTATGAATTATTTTATACAGAGAAAAGAACTCTTTGTCCGTGTAAACCCAGCCCACGTAATCTACAAGTGTCTTGACAAACTAAGGATTTGGGTATCAAAAGATATATTTACGGGAGTTCAAGTAGACCAAGAGATTTATGTGGGGGCGCTAAAGTGAAAAGGAAAAACTTAAGCGAGATAAAGCCATTTGTTATTTTCTTTATTTAACCCGGGATACCCAAACTTACACCGTGTTATGACAACTCTGGTGAACTTTATCAAAGGGATTGAGTTATACTGTCAAAGGAATTAGGTAAACTGGGAGATTTTTTAACATTTTTGTGTTTAACGAACGTTGCACACTGAAAAAGTATTATTATTGATGTATTTAAATTAGTATCTACGGATATTTTCAGTTTCGCCCTGTTGAAAGACCACCATTGAGATTTAAAATTTTGCTTAAAATGGCTTTAGTATAACAATTATTATAAGCGATAATTATTAGCCTGAAACACTCATCAATATTGAAAAACTCTCCCGAGAAAAGATACATGCGCCTACGGGACTCGAACCCGCACCCCGCAGGAGCTCTACCATTAAGCTACGGCGGGTTACCTCCTATCCGCCAAATGATTCAATATATACCTAGTGTTTCATTCAACAATTATCGCTTATTATATTTTTTCACTGGCAAACATCCAACTTTATTTTTATATGAGAAAGGTATGTAAGTGCTAACTCTCTCACTAGGTGGCGTCGAGACATATTATATCTACATATACAAAAAAGTTATCCTCAGGGTCTGTGTCATCTCGGGGATGCTGTGAGGAATAGATTTTTAGGGAAATGTTTGAGTAAGTTCTGAGAAGGAAAAAGTTATGAAGTCGTAGGAATCTAAGGGTTAATGTGTTCAGGAGTGAAGGACGTATGAATCCATCCCCCTCACTGCGGTGCAAGGCGAAGAGTCGAAAGAGTCCAGTTAGAGAAATCAAAAGATCTCCCGCTGTCTCTTCCGATCCTTTCCCACCACGCAGCAGGTGGGCAAAAGCATCCACCGCCTAGACAAACCTCACCTCGTTTGGTGATCAGTTCTAAGTAGCCATGTATTTACATACATAATAATATCTATATTTATTTATTTATTTTTTCATGTTCTCTATAAAACAGTTATACACCAATATATCATGGAGAAGATTATAAATTACAAAGTACACAACGGCAGTTTTACTACTTAGTGACATTTGCTAAAAGATAGTTGCTGAACTGTCTGTAAGTGACATTGAAAATGTCGATGGTCAATGCAGAATCGTTAAGCAGTTGAGTCGCTCTGTTTATTGGCGCGTTCTGATAGGCAGAAGTCCTCACTTTCGGAGCATAAAAAAGTGCATGGGATTTACCACGAGTATACTTGTTAGGGACGTAAAAATTAACCTCTTTTAATATAGGCGGATTGAGTATGATACCAGAGATTAGCTTAAAAAAGTGTTTACCTAAAAATATTTTTCTGCGGGCTTCTAAGGTGTTGAAATCGAGCATCCCTGTTAAGAACAAGGATGGATAAAGGAATGGATAGTACGTATATTCCCTCATATATAGGTAACGCAAAAATCTTTTTTGTACTTTTTCTATTTCTAGGATATGGTTTTGTTCAGAAGGGGCCCAAATAATGGAACTATATTCCAGGATGCTACGAACAAGTGCTTCATACGTTCTACGTATTGCAATTCCAT
The DNA here is from genome assembly GCA_951813805.1 of Limnephilus auricula. Taxonomy (NCBI): domain Eukaryota; kingdom Metazoa; phylum Arthropoda; class Insecta; order Trichoptera; family Limnephilidae; genus Limnephilus; species Limnephilus auricula. The sequence continues at coordinate 6,131,422 of OX638391.1, forward strand.
TAGTAAATGATCTCGCATTACGCAGAACAAATTCTTCCAAGAAGGTACATATACAAAATACATGTGACTTCTTTTTTTTATAGTGAATACCTCACAAGAGTCCCAATTCTGAATGGTAGTCTTACACCAGGGCGATACTAAGAGTATCTTCCACTATGGAACGTGCCGCAAATATACTATATATTATTTTTAATAATTAATTGTGAAGTAACACAAATCAATTAAATAAAATTTATTTGCGCACGTCGTGTTCGAACCCGCGGCCTTCGGAATGGGAGTCTAACCGCTAAGCCCTACCGCTGGACTACGTTGGCCGTCAGAAAGGATATTCTCAGAATGGAGAGTGTCAGACAGCAGGGCGGTAGCTTTGCTTTATTTTTTACAAAAAACTACGATGTTATTCTGAGATTGTTGAAATTTTGAACACTTGACTTTCAAAACCAGAGAAAGGTCACCGACTACAACAACTAATTTCGAAAAACTCTGTTAAAGACCGGGCACCGCCGGGGACTTCGGGTAGTGTAATAATATAAAGAAGACTGTCAGCAAGTGTTATTTTATACAAATACAGAGTTTCTTTCCGAGATTGATGAAATTTTGCACACATCTTTAAAACAAGAGGAGGTAGACGTCTAAGTAAGATTTCGAATAATAACACATTCTCCTTTGTCGTTTGCACACATGACGTTCAAATAAGAGGAAAATTATTATCTATATCTGATTTGGAAAAAGTCTGAAATACTCCCGGAACTTCAACTAGTAAATAAAATAAAATAAAAGTACACCCTGAGTCTAACCATTTATTTGCTGTTGGACGTCTCGCGTCTTTTGCCAAGTGCATATTCTAGTTTGTGAGATTTCTATGAAATTATCATGTCTTTGTACCGTCTCAAACCACTTCTCATTTATTAGTATTCATGAGTCTATTTCTCAGTTATTTTGTAACGAATCAACCAGTCAGTCGACCTGTCGTCGGATGCACACTGCGCTCTAATTACCATTTCAAAGTATACTTCCTTTTGTACACGGCTTCCTTTTTATTAAATGTAAATAGTGCACAAGGGTCTTAACTGCTCCCTTTACTCCCCTTTGCTAATACCATCGTCAGCGGTCTAAAAGATGTTGAAGTTCTACATAAATATATACTGACTTTTCTAAAGCTTTTGACAAAGTCATCAACTCAATACTTCTGGCCAGACCATTTGCTATAAATTAAGAAACACTTTGATATAGGTACTTCTTTAATACTGATTGAAGCAATAGAAAACAGTCTATATTGAGGTAAAGTCTACTTTTTTCAATTAGATCACAGGAGGTCCTGAGAAAACTAATTTCCCTTAGGGCCCATGTCATCTTTGGGGATGCAATTTGGAGGCTGTTATTAGAAAAAGAAGGAGAGGAAGTTTTGGAAAGGAAAAAGGTACGACGAATCCGGGGGTCAGTGTGTCCAGAAGTAATGGACGTATGAATCCAACCCTGCCACTGCGGTGCAAGGCGATGTTTCGAGAGAGTCCAGGCCTCCTAGCACACTCGATCGATAACGATTGATAGGATAACTTTCGGTAACTTCTCATCGTTCCCTAGGACAACTGCAGATCGCTGACCTAAAAACAACGGTTGATGTCGAGTGTATTACGGACACCTAGTCATTGTGAACTGTCACTTATTCGTTGGCGATTTGTAGTCATGCTAGGGAACGAGGAGAATTTACCGAAAGTTATCGATACAATCCTTATCGATCGAGTATGCTAGGGGCCCTGGTGGAGAATGAAAAGATCTCCCTCAATCAGTCTCTCCAGATCCGGTCTGCCGCGTAGTTGGTGGGAAAACGCACCCACCGCTAAAACTCGGACAAAACTTACCCCTCGAACCCGCGCATCCCTGCTATGTTACCAAACGTAGAGAACCACTAGGGGTGACCTGGGGCAGAGATGTTGGTTATAAAATAAATTGTTCCCGGGGCGGAGGTACCCACAGCCTCCCGAATTGAAATCCTACTATTCTTGAAGAGCCGTGCGTACCTGAGCAAAAATAACTAAATGCTTTCCTCTGTATGCCCAAACTATCTAATTCAAAATTTAAAAAAAAAATTACAAAATAAACAAAAAGTAAAAAGGCAGTAGGTTATAGGTATATACTATATCTTACAACTAACCCAATTAACAAGAAGTAACGTATTTTACCTATAACGTAATTTCAGTGCGTAAATATGCCAATGGAAGAAGAGGTAATTATTCATCCCAACCCAAAAGTTTCGTGGGAAAAATATATTACTGGGCTTAGGTAGGCCACACAGAGATATATAGATAGATCTGACATGAAAACAGGTAAATGTCGAATATTATCGTTAATTTTTACCAGTAATTCGGTATCCAAAAATGAAATTATTGTGAAGCCACGAGCAATTTCTGATTTAAAACGAGTTCATAACGTATTTAACAATTATCGGTAAATTAACAACATTTCATTTAATTTGCAATTACTACCTTTGTCGCAAAATTTGTATGACCACAGTCGATCGATAAGGATTGATAGGATAACTAAAAAAAAAAGTGAAAAAAACTATTTTAAATTTAAAAAAAAACTCTCGTTGTATTTTTACAGATAAGCAACAGATTGACTTATTTTTTATCGATGATTTTCAGATATATTCCGTATTCTGTTGCTAATATTTTTTTTTGATATTCCAATGCTAAAATATATGTATTTTTCTCATTGTACAATATTTTATAAAATCTTACAGTATTTTTGAAAGTATTTTACTTTCATTTTGTAACTATACATATTATCTATAAGCAGTTCTAAATGTATAACATAAGTACATAGACTAGCTCCCCAGTTAGAGTCGAGAATATTTCTTTACTAATTGGGTAACTAAAAAATTGATATGTAATCAAATGATGTTATAATTGTAAATGATATTATATGTTATAAATAAATATAAAAAAAAAACTTTCGGTAACTTTCATGGTTTCCTAGGACAACTGCAGATCGCTAACATTCAAATAACGAGCCCTTGCCCGGAATAATTTTGTATTCAACAATATTCCGAGAAAAATGGAAAAAACGAAACCGGTTATGTTTTATAACATTTTATATTTAAAATACAATAAACATACAATTCTTAAGACTTTTAAAGGAAAAGTCGTGGAAAAAGGCTATTAAATTCAAATTTATTAGAAGAATTTGTGCTGATTTTGTAGAAAAATATTGTATATAAAAATTTCACAGGCAACATTATTCGACAAAATGGATTTTTTTTACTTTTCGTACCTTCAAGAAAGCACCATGCTCTTCTAACATCAATTTACATAATGTCATTTATGCATTTGAGCTTAAAAAACAAAAATGATTTAAATAAATAAAACCATTTACATTCGAGATATTGTCTTCAAATAATATTTTTTTGTTGTAGATTAGGATTTAATCATTTCCATATAACTGCATGTAACCGTATTGTTTTCAATTATTATAAGCAATAATTATTAGCTTGAAACACTCATCCACATTGAAAAGATACATGCCGCCGACGGGACTCAAACCCGTGTCTTTCTGATTTTCGGGCAACTGTTCTATCCATTGAGCTGCGTCGGCTTATCTCCTACCCACCAAATAATTCAATATATACTAGTGTTTCATTCAACAATTGCTGCTTATTACATTTTTTCACCCGTATTGTTTTCGTTGAAAATTCACGAAAAAATAAAAATTTGTTAAGTATTTGTAATAATATGGATATGTCTACTATGTATGTCCTTTGCACTCATCCTCATTCCCTCATTAAAAATCAGTTCAGTTGAATTCGATCTTCCGATAAATGTGCGGAAAAATGTTCGGAATTGATTGCGAAAATAAATTCCTTGTACGGCCATGCGGCGGGCACCTTTCAAGCAATATATCAAAATCCCCATCGAGAGTCCGAGAGAATTTTATGTTTAAAGGGTTCTCGCCTTTGCTGGAATAGTCAATAAAGTTTTACTTCAACGAGACGCACTCTTTTTTTTTGATGACATGTCCTATTCATCATCAAAAATCCTAAAAAGTATATGAATTCATAACTGCATTAAAAATATAAAAATAAAATGGAAATTGTTTGTTTTGTACCACTTTTCATGCAAATAATTTTAAAATTTTGTCATTTTGTCATTGCATTTTGTCCTTTAGATTCGTGTACACGGTGGCGGTTTGCAAAAACAAAGTATGTGTTGAATCGTCACTTGGTCGTAAGTTAAGAGTAGAACAGAGAACTATAAGCTCAAAGTGCGAGTAACAATTATGTAATTTGTAAGAAAATCTCATTGACAAAACTAATTTTCTCAGCATTTTCAATACGGTTCCATCGCACGTATGGGAACAAAAAAGGTGCATCGTGCTTGGTTATTTTATTTGAATCGCATTAATTCGTTGTGTGAGACACATGGAAAAATAGATCTCAAGTTCGAATTAAATACACGAATGCCACTCAAATAAATAAATTATTTATCTCTTTGTGTCATATCCTATTTGTCCCCGTTCCTCTTCCGCCTCCTCTTCCTCTTCTCCTCCCGCGTCCCCTTCCCCTCCCGCGTTACCCTTTCACCTTCCCCGCTTTTCCCCTCACCTCTCCCGTTTACCTCTTTCTCGCGAACCCCTCCTCCCTCACGCATCCCGCTTCCACCTTCTTCACCTTACCCTCTCCCACGTCCCCCCACCCGCGAAGCCCACTCCTTGATTCCCCACCCGACACTCCCGCATACCCCTACCCGCAGCATTTTTTTCCTGCCGCTTAACTACATAAAATACACCCATTTTTCCATCAACTCGCGTGACCACCGCTATAACCATCCCGGGTATGCGCGCATCATATTCTCAAAATTTCATAACAATCGAATGAATGGTAAGTATAAAAATTGTAGGCAAAAAAAAAAGTTTTAAAAATTGCTTCCCTTACGTATTTTCTAAATAAAATTACTGATAATGAAAAAAAAATAAAAAAATGTATGCATTTTATTAGACAAATCTATTATAAACATTATTGTCTTACTTTTTTTGTTGTTCCATGTAAAAAAAATAATAAAAAAATTCCCAAAGTTTCATAAATTTTTTTCAAATTGCCATCCGAAACTTTGGTTTCATAATATTGTACATTTTACTTATTTTGTAGATATTTTTTATATTTGAATATAAAGGGTGGTGTTTTATCTTTCTAATACTTTTATATCACATTTCTAGTAATAGTGAAGGAGACACAATGATTTTTATGACCTATATGATTTGACCTCAGAGGGTTTAGTTATTTTTAATACGATATTTATTTTCTCACTTCGCCCCTTCTGCCCCTTTTTTGCACATTTCAGAGCATACAGAGCACCGGGCCAAAAAGGCCACTTTCTCTTTCACTATGAGTTTAGTATGGCAGATCCGGCGCTGTTAGCAAAGCTCTGAAATGTTGCATCACTAATGCCCACCCCGAGCGACGCTAAATTACTCCGGGATAAGCTGCCTGTCGACAGCCTGTGAATAATAAATTACGCTGGTGGCAAATAAAACAACATCTCTGTGCGGCCTTGTTTCATCAAACGCTGCAATATCGCCGTACTTTAATGTTAATGGCGGTGTCTTTTCTTAACGATACTGCCATCCTCGACACTAAATTTCAATTATTAAAATGGTCCGAATCACAAACTCTTTAAATAAAAACTCCGGGGTCAACAAAACACCTTCGACTTTTATTGGTGAAATATTACAATTATCTCGGATGGCTTATTTCATAGGCGTTAGAGATGATTCTGGGTCCTGACCTTGAGGTTGCAATCGTATTGATATATAAAGCTCAATCCCTGCATTATCGGTAGCTTTAATGCCATCTATGAGTATCCTTTCAAACTATTACACTCTGGGGGTGTATCACTATCCTCCTGATAGCTTATAAATACGAAAATGAATTTTTATCAAATAAACAAATAAATACTTGCAATAGGTAGAAAACTCGGCCAACTTATATAGTAAACTCTAAACTATGTATTAATTTGTACCCCGAAGATGCTTGAGTAAAGCGAAACCAGTCGGTAAAGTAAATTAATAAATATCGTGGTTTTAAAACGAAAAGGTGTTTTATTTTTATTTTTTTTAGTAAACTCTGACCTTATAAATAAATAAACCATTTTTAAGAAATCTAAAATATATGTTAACGTATGAAGTATGAAGAAGATGGTGAAACACCCTCTCTCTATTACAGTTATTATTGCATTATTATAATAATCTTACAAGTTCTTCCTAATATAAGTATTTCTCCACAAAAAGGAAATCCAGTCCATTTATTATTTTAGATTATTAATTAATAATGACGTTCTAACTTAAACAACAGCATATTTATTATATTTTGGTAGTATTAATAGATTTTTTTTTAAATTTTTCGATGCTCGCTAGAACGCTCGTGATGTCAGAAGCAGGGATGTTACGGATATTCGCATCGGCATCCGCATCCGCAAATGCGGATTATTCGCATTAATTCAGACATCTGCATCCGCATCCGCTTAAATTAATGCGGAGATTTTACGGATGCGGATTCATATCTGAGACAAGTAACGACATGTAAAGAAAGAGGGCGGGGACAGAGTGGCGCGTGTGAAAGACATAATTGATGACGAGATCCTATAGGTTTTGTTTGTTTTGTTTTGGTTAAAGATGTGATTCCCATTGTGAATAAATTACAGCGTTTGTTCACCGTGTTTTATAAAAAGTAAATAAAAATGCCGCCACTAATAAAAAGCATATCTGGACTTATTTTGTATTACTGTATATTAAATATAATTCACCAGATTTCATATTTTATATTTTAATTTTTAAATATTTTTATTATAAAGCTTTAGACTCAAAGTATGATTAAATAAAACATATTAAAATTAAAACGATTTTAATTTATATTATGTACCTACTTAAAATTGAATAATCTTTAAAAAATCCTGAAATCCGCGACCGCGGATGTCAAAATTTTTGCATTCGCAACAACCCAGGTCAGAAGAAGCAATGTGACGTCAGAAGGAGGCTTGTGACGTCACCAGTATCTTACTTTTTACATCAACAGGGTCAACTCAGTACCAAACTGAGGCGGACTCGGGCGGATTCGGGCGGAATCGGGCTTGCTCGGGCGGTCGGGTAGTAAAAATCCTTCTCCTAGTCCTATTTCTTTTTGAATTACGGTGGGATAGCAATGTTTGAAAGATATAAAACCACGCTTTGTATTTGCACCTAAAAGCTTTACCATACATATCCAAATAATTGTAATATAGGTATTACAAAATAAATAAAGTATAAATCGAAAGATTTGTCAAAGTTCGTGATTTTTTTATTAATTATCTTTATATACGAAAGGAATAAAAGAAAGCGACAATAACCTTAAAAATTAGTTTGTAAAATTAAATACATTTTTTTAATTGCATATAAATTGGTATTTTTAATGAAAAAACTCCTCATGTTTTGAAATCAGATATTTTATATTTTAAACTAGCGAGTACCCGGCATGCGTTGGGTGCTTCGTAGCGTCCCTCCTCTCGCGAAACCGCCTTACTTCGTTCCCCTCCCCCCTCCCTCCCTCCCTCCTTGCCGATAAACTCTATAAAATACACCCAGTTTAAAAAAAAAACTCGCTTGTGACCTATTGAAATTTTTTATTTGAATTTCGTTACACCAGAGTTCACCAGTATATATATATATATATATATATATATATATATATATATATATAGAAACCTTCACGGCTATTTTCACAACAACTCACCAAATGTTCATCGCAATCGGATGAAAAGTATAGGAAATAACTTAATAACTCCAGAATCACTATTATATATAGAAAACATCGGGGGCATGCCTTAACCTTTATAATATGTCTGTGTAATTAAATATACTTTTCAGTTTTATATAAAAATGTATTTCTACAGTTAAAAAAACTCAATTTTCGAAATCAGATTTTATTTTTATTTCTAGGACCCGTAAACGTCCACGTCGTTTCCAATCGGAAGTCCATCTTTGTTTGGGTTCCCCGAAGGCCCCACGAGGAAAGAGTCCATCAAGCTCTACTATCCACTCTCCCTTGATTCCCCAAAGGTACCTATAGGGAAGAGTCCACAGAGGTAATATCAACTCTCTTCTCGTTTCCCTCCTGGTTTCCGAAAGGTGTATGGTTTATTTTGTTTGAATGGTCAACCAATTTTCGGTCCCACGAGTATCTAGGGAAATAGAAGGTTCACCCCAGAAGAGACTCGAATTCCGGAATAAGATTTAAATACCGGGATAAGTCACCCTGTATTTCGGTTTCTCCGCGCCGCGCTGTTTCATTTCCGATCAAGCTAGACGGTTTATAAATAACTGTGGAATTTTTGAACGATGACGTCGTGGGGGTATTACCAGATAGACAATGTGACAAATGCATTCTTATTTGGGGTGATTAATACACTTATTGATTAATAAATATCAGAGTCTGAAAGTCTGATAATTATTTTATGAAATTTTCAGATGTGTTTATTCGCTTCTCGGCGCGAATCTGTTTATTGATTTTGGTGTTGTGTTTTGGTTCTCAAAAAAATGAAGCTTTCTTTAAAAGGTACGCAGACTATTTTTTTAAATACTTTAATATTATGAACCACTTAAGATTTCTTTTAAAATAATAAATAACTTTAACATGTTAAAGTTATTTATTTTATGTGGTTAAAAAATATTATATTTCTGACCTCGCACAATAGTTTTCATTTTTTTAATATAGGACGACTAATTTTATACTGATATTAGATAAAATTCGATATTTTTCCGCACGAACCTGTACCATGCTTATTTTTATTTTATTTTACAGGCACCACATACGAGATTTTGCCGAAGAAAGAAAGGTTTCAGAAAATGTATAAGCATATATATTTTATACAACACATGTATGAGTATGTAGGACTATAATATACAATGCATAAATTTGTTTTTTTATAATGGTTGTCTGTTATAATTTGTTTTTATCCTGTTATTAAGTATAAATACCTATTATTATTATTATTTATATTATTTTAATATCTGTACTAAGCAAACAACAGTTATTATGTTTTAAACTTATATTTTTCTTATTCTTATTTTTTATTTATTTTGTTGTTGTTATTATTATTTCTTTTCTTTTTATTTTCTCCATTTCTTTTTGTTTTGTATAAAATATGTTCCATATATCATTCTAATTTGACTGTCCTAAAACGGGATTCCTCCTAGTTGGGCAGTAAAAACATCTCATAAATAATGTATACTCAATGAATGTATACTAAACTTGTTTTATTAAATCAATAAATATTTTAAGTATATTCAAACATAAAAAAATCTCAGTTTAAGTAGTGAATAACAGAAGTATAAGCAGGCTTACTTTCATGATCTTAAAATGTATATTTTTCTTAAATGACACAAGTTACTTTGTGTAAACCAATAATCACATATTATAATATCTACATGTTTACAAAAATAAAATTTTAGAAATTAGAATAAGTATTAATAGTAAATTAAATATTATAAAAAACCAAATATTTTTTTAAAATAGCCACCTCTTAAATTTATTTTCATATTAATAATTACATTCATAATAAATAATTTTGTTTTTAAATAAACTGATAATATTTCGTAAATTTTAAAATATCTTTTTAATTTATAATGTAATGTAAACTTATTCTAAAATATTTTTTTTATATTTAATATTGTATAATTGTTTTTCACGATATTTTTAGGTAATTAATCACCTCTCTCTTAAATAATATTTTGTCTATTGTTCTTTTTGTCTATACTTGTTTGTTTCTTATGTTATTTTTATTCATGTTATTATCCTGACGAAGAAACCATTGGTTTTGAAACATGTAGATATTATAACATGTGATTAGTGGTTTACACAAAGTAATTTGTTTCATTTAATTAAAATGATGCCACACAAAGTAATTTTGCAAAGATTTAAGAAATAAAGTATATTTTTCTGATTACTCGTACTATACCTATGTGGCCTATAATATATTTATATATATTTTTTTCAAATATAATTTTTTTTTTAACAAAAAACTTTACTGTTTATCACAAAACCAATTTAAAAGTCAGTTACACGTACTTTATTGATGTTTTAAATTTATAGTTTGTTCGTAGCTTATTACACCTGGCTTGGTTTGGCTTTTGCAGGTGACTTTCCACATTATATTCATTTGTGTTTTTCATATATTATGTAACTTATTTGTATTATGTATCTTTAAATTGGATTTTTGAAATGGGGTTGCTCTCACTCAAGTGTCAACTAGATATACTCATGTGAGGGATCTGAGCTTTGTGTGTTTAGGGTTATACATTTAGGTTTATTTATAATTACATGCTTTGCTTTTCGAACTCCCTGAGTTTGGTTTCTAAATGATAAATTATATAAGATCTTAAAATAGTTACAGATCTTTAACACCTATAGAAAATGCAGTACAATTTTCACGAGAGGGAGAGTTAGAAAAACATAAAAACATATTGCTCTTTTTCGTGTTTTTTTTTTTAAATCGCACAGAATTTTTTACCACATCCAGGCTCTGAGGAAAAAAAATCCCTGATAATTGTCACATCCGCCAATGGTGGACGCCAACGCGGTCTTTCCAACGAAAGGAGGAAGAGAAAGTTCTGGGAAGGAAAAAGGCATCAGGGGTGGGTAACAGTCTGGGGGTAAGTGTCAGTCCTCCTGTGGCTGTTTGAAGGGTCTTCCAACGAACAAAGGCAGGAAAGGAAGTTCTGGGAAGGAAAAAGGCATAAGGGGTGGGTAACAATCTAAGGGTAAGTATCCGTCCTTGGTGGCTGTTTGGAGGGTCTTCCAACGAACAAAGGCAGTTCCGGGAAGGAAAAAGGTATAAGGGATAGATATTAATCTGGGGGTGAGTGTGTCCAAAAGTGACGAACGTATTAATCCACACTATAAACTACGATGTAAGGCGATGGGTCGAAAGATTTCGGCTAGAGAGCTCAAAAGGCCTCCTTCAACCAGCCTCTCTCGATCCGGCCCATAGCAAAAGGTGGGCAGACACCTCCGCCATCAAGGCCTAGACAAACCTCATCCCATGAAGCCGGGAACCCCTGTTAAGTCACCAAACACAGCGAACCACTTGGTATGACCTATTACAGGGGTGTTGGTTACCCAACAAATGGTTCCCGGGGCGGCGGTAACTAGGTGCACCCGCCTCACAAATTGGAACATACAATATAACAAACTTTTGCTTTTTTACACATATCTTTTTAACACATATCTCTTTTAATGCATATCTATATTAATACATATTTTTAATGCATGTCTCTTATGATTGATATCCTTTTTAAATATATATACTTATTATGTTATTTACCCGCCTCGGAACAGACTTTGTCTAGTGAGGCAGGTAAAAGAACTGAAAATTGTAAATAATCCAATTTATATTAAATAAACGCCCGGGTTGCCGGCGCTGAAACTGAACTGAAACTGAAACTTCCCTACTACAGAAAATTCCGAGAAAATTTCACGACGAGGGAGTTACAGATTCATTGTTCAACAGATTGTTTTTTTCGTAATTATATCTTGTCGCAGTTGATTGTATTGTTTTTATAATAAAAGGCTTTTGTGAAATAGGAGAAGATCGATATCAATGTATTGTCAATGGTTACGTAAGTTACGAGGCAATAGGGAAGTTGAGTGAAAAATATTTTGACTTATAAAAAATATGTTCATGTAGATGACCTGCAAACTTAAATACCAGTTTTTTTTTTTTTTAAAGTTCGATTTCATAATTAAATTAATTATACAAGTTAACACGAAATGTCATTTTTCACCGACCGCTAGTTAGGAACTGCTGCAAGTTTCGTTGAAAAAAACATTTCGTGTTTTCAAATTTAAAAAATAACGATTAAAAAGCACCTTTTTCGAAATTTCGGTAAATGAATTGATTAGTACTAGTTAATATCTAACTACTACAACTTTTTAAATTTATTTTTTCGTCCATATTAAGCGTGTCCCGGTTTTGTAAATATTTTCCCCTATATTTCACACAATCAAGGACTGGGTTACGTCACGAACTCTGTCGCACGGAATTATGCTCTTGCCGGCGTTTTTGCGGGCTTTAATAAAATTCAAACTTGTAGAATTAATTTAATTATGAAAACGAACTTTAAAAAAAAAATACTAGTATTTAAGTTTGCATGTGAAAATTGCTAAAAAAATAATAAAAAAAGGACTCAACTTCCCTATTGAAACGATTCATTTGCAACTTCCTATTGATGGGAGAACGATGATACTTTGACCGAGCACACAGACAAAACGCCATTGATGGAGCGGAATTATCCCAAAGGCAAAGAATGCATCCCCTTTAATCCCCCTGGTGCGGCGCACGTAAGGACGGCTAAATTAAATTACGACGCCAAAAATAGGTAAAATTGTCTTCAAACTAATCAAAAATGCCTGTAAAATTTTCTCTATAAACATGGGTACAGCCGCCCCAGGAACCATTTATTTGACAACCAATACCTCTGCCATAGGTCACCCCAAGTGATTCACTACGTTTGCTGAATCAGCAGGGGTGCCCGGGTACACCGGGTTAGGTCTGTCCGGGACTTGTCAGCGAATGCAACTGCCCACCAACTGCGTGGCAGGCTGGATTGGGAGATATCTCCGGCCGAACTCTCTCGACCCAACGCCTTGCAGTGGGAGGGATAAATTCACACGTCCTTCACTCCTGGACACATTGTTCCCCAGATTCCTATTCCCGATTAAACCTTTCTCAGAACTTCCTCTCCTTTCTATCCCTTACAAGACCCTATACACAGCATAATTCGGCCTTGTGTGCGGCGCGGCCGGCCTACTCAATAAATAATTAAGTATCTGTGTCACTTTAGGAAACTCCGCCACCCTACTATGGCAGTGCTTCAACAACCTAACAATCCGTTTGCCAAGTCAGGCACGCCGACCCTTTCAATTGCAATTGGAAATAATACAAAATGAGCTTTGAACTAGGAAAACGGAGTATGTGAGATATTCAATCAGGAATATGTTCAGTTTGCTAATCATTTATTGGAGACGAACCATAGTTTTGATTTTAATAATGGAATAAAGTAACTACACTGTAATGTTCAGACCCATTAGCCAGCGGCCGAGAATTTAAATTTCAACTTGCGATCGTGCCTTTGCAACTGTACAGGGCGGTTCAGAGGAGGAATATTGATTATTCTCCGTACGCAAAAGTTTAATTAATCATGCCCTGAGTGCTTAATTGTCCAATCTCCACTTTAGTTTTTATTCAATCTCCATTTTAAATTAAAAATTAAAGTATCAAAAACGATAATTAATCACTTTACTAAGAAGTATTTACACTAATGAAACCTTTTTCTTTAAAGAAATAGCTTCATCTTAAACACGTATCAAAACTTTACATTGAAAAACTTCCTCCTCCTGTGAAACTTGCAAATGATCGTTTGGACAATAAGGCACGCAATAATAGGCGACAATATCGACTTTATTTCGTTAAAAATATGCTTCAATATAAGCCTATATTCAAGTAAGCAATAAAAATGCTCAAACGCGTGATGAAACATTTTTTAATATCGTGTACTTCTTAAGTATTTTTTGATCATAAGTATTTATGACCTAGTCTAAACAAAATAAGTGTCTAAATTTTTTTTTAAATATTTTAGATTGTAAGACCTTAAATAAATAGACAAACTGAGATATTTTCGTCACGAAAAACGATTTCGGATTTGTTTTTTATTGATTTTAATTGAACTAAAATTAAAATTCTAAAAAGATTATGTATGGATTTATTTTACTGAATGATTACATGATTTGAAATGTGTGTTGTATAATACAATATATCGTTTGAAAATTTGACAAATCTGACAACGATCATTGGTATAACCTTACTATATTAAAAAAAATACGAGTGTGCTTTAGACCACACGACTGAAGTAAATACTTCTTTTGCTCGATCCATATGTATATCTATATATATGTTTATATGTTTAAAATATATACATATATTAATGTTCTACAAATATTTATTTAAATTTATTATCATTCGCCTCGCCCAATCAAGCCGTACGCATCGACGTCCGCTCCCCCCTGCGTTTGGCGCGTCACTGGTATTTCAAAATACTGACTGAAATATTTCATGCACTGGCCATGAGAGGAAGAGAGAAAGAAAATGTGCGCGCGCACTTCTCTCTCTTGCTTCTACAATGTGATACAGCCCGTTCGCCTCGCAACGCATTTCACTTTTCGTAACGCTGGAATTTCCGCAACGCATTCGCCAGTTTACCCCTCCAAGTCAAGCATGCGTAAAGAAGTATTTATTTAAAAAAAATGGGTTTTATAAAATTTAAAACATAAATTTATCAGATAAATTAACAACCTTTCGAAATCAATTTATATTTTTTGTTAAAAAGAGTCAGTACGTCAAGAATTTGATTTAAAAAGAACAAATTTCCAGTATTCTCTGGTTGTATCCTCACAAATTTTGTAAGAAAGACTGTAAAGATGAGTTTAAATATCATAAATAATAAAAAAAAAAAATTATGACCTGTTGTTAAATTGGTTCTCTTTGTAAATTGATTCCTCTTACCCCCCCCCCCGCCTTTCCCACTCCCGCGGATCTATTGACATCTTTAAGTCTATTGTTTTAATTAGTTTTAAGTAAACGCTGATAAATAAGCATTGCTTACAAAACATGTTGTTTAAAACTTTACATTAGTTCCACACAGGAAGGCGTGAGGAAGGTAATTTCCCTCAGGAGACCCTTGCGTCTTTGGAGATGTTGTGTGCAGGGTATTTCGAAGGAAAGGGAGGAGGGGAATATCTGGGGAGGAAACAGGTACGATCTTTGTGACCAGGAGTGACAGAGGTAAGAATCATTATCTCCCATTTCGATGCAAGGCGATGTTCCGAAAGAGTCTTGCTGGAGAGGTGTTGGTTGTACAACAAATGACTTCCGGGGCGGCGATATCCGCCTTCCAAATTTTGTATAAGTATGTAGGACGTTGCACAATTATTTTTTGACATATTTATTCAATAGAAAATTTCGTAATCACACTTTTGCACACATTTCATTGATTCTATTTTAGTGCCAAGCATTTACGTAACAACTGATATCACAATTTTTATACGTTTTATTTATTTTACTATTATTTGAGTTACATAGTTATATGTTCTTGGATAAAATATATTTACTGACTATCGTTGGCAATTCATTTTGTTATAGTGTGGTATTAAGGAAAATGTTTTTGCTTCTGCACTAAATAATCTTAAGAGCCCTGACTCCATAAATTATGAAGTCCTTTCTTGTGTTTTTTTTTTTCCAAAATATTCAGTCATTTGTCAAAAATAAGCAAATACCAAAAAGAAACAACACTAACAAAACAAATATATTTATTTTGCGCGAAAGCACAAAACGTAATAGTGTTAAGAGGATATTACCAGAGAATACCGGAAATAAGTCCTTTTTAAATCAAATTCTAGACAAATTTGCGTTTTTTTTACAAAAAAACCTAAATTGATTTTGAAAGATTATTATTTTATCTGGTACACTGAAAAACTAAGTGTATTTTTAAACTAAGGTTATATCGTTGGTCGTTGGCAGATTTGGTCAATTTTCAAACGATATAATCTATTAAACAACATTTCAAATCATATAATCATCATAATCTGGTCAACACAGTTTTAATTTTAGTTAAATTAAAATTATTAAAAAATCATTCCGAGAACGTGTTTTGTGACAATAGTACCTCAGTTTTTCTATGTATTTAAGGTATTACAAACTAAAATATTTCAAAATTTTTTTACACACTTATGTTGTTTAGACATTATTGAAAAATCATAAATACTTATGATCAAAAAATACTTACAAGAAGTACACGATATTTAATAATTTATCATCGTGCGTTTTGAGCATTTTTATTGCTTACTTGAATGTAGTATATATTAAAGCTAGTTTTGAATGAAATAAATCGATATTAAATTTATAATTAAAATAATTTGATACAGGGAATAATCGATTTTTCTCATTGGAACCTCCCTGTACAGTTGCAAGCATTTTTAAACATTTATTCTCAGCCGCTGGTCAATCGTTCTTAAGCGGTTTGTAATATGTCTCCTTATATACAAAATAAATAATAAACTCATTCATACAAACACAGAATTCATTAAAACGTCCCAAGTACACAAACATTTTACACGACAACACGATAACATACATTTAAACACTATTCATACTAACTACGGTAAGCAATCTATCAGTTATGAGGGGGGCAATTTATATAATTGCCTTCCAGTTGATATTAAAAACGAAAAAAGTGTCAATTAAAAAAAAATTATTCATTTTTATTTACAAAAAACAATGTAGTGAAAATGAATAATATTGAAATTGAATGAATAGTATTATAATATATTGTATGATAATATGTTGTATGATAATATAATGTTATACAAATTCTAGTTAAGTAAGTGAAAATGTTATTTTCTTTTTTTCTGGAATAAAAAAAACTTTAAAAAAAGAAAGTTGATCTTTTATAGATAGCAATAATACATAATAAATGTCCCTCTGCAATTTTCTGCCATCTGTCTTCAGAACTTAAAATTGTGCCAAGATGGCGCGTGGAATGACTGGCTAAGCTCGGGAGAAACGGTTTCCTCCAAAACATTCCGGGTAATACAAAGCTAATTAGGTGTTGGGTTTTGTTGCGTGTTAGATTTACTATGCAAACTTATAATTGAGTTGGGTTAATTATTCACAAATATTTGAGGAAGTACGAACAAGGCGGTTGAACAAGGAGAGACCAAGATTTATTTCCTGTGAACTTCGTAAAGTTTGTAAATTGTCTGCATTGTATTCCAGAAAAGGTTGGGTTTTATTAATAAGCAATATTGTAGTCCTGTTCAACTTTCTGGAGTGTGGTGGTATTAAAAGTGTCAAACTTCTTTGGTAAGTACTTACGAACCATATAAAATATAATATACATCTTCTTTATCTTCTTCCCTATAAATAAAAATCTCGTGTCACAATGTTCGCCCGAGGAAAACTCCGAAACTACTTAACCGATTTTGAACAAATTACAGTGTGTAATTTGTTCTAACTTAAGAGATATTATAGTTTATATATTATCTATTTATTTTTTATTTAAAAAAAAGTACAGATATATATCTATATGAAATTTGGCTTACTGTCATGTGTATATATGTCACTGTGTGTAATTTGGTCCAACTTAAAAGATATGATATTGTACCTGGATATTTATTATTGCGAATTAAATGTTTTTTTATGGGAGAATTATTTGAAATTATTTGTAAGTTCCATAAGTTTCTGACAGATGACGGTGTGAGTTAATTTATCGACTCAACACTCGGTTATCTAGGTTAGGTAACCATCCAGTAGATGATGGCGTTGTATTTCGTTATTATTTTTTAGATTATCTTTATTTCTTTGGTTGTAAATACATTTTTTTATTATGGCAATTTGTCAATTTTATATATTTTTTATTTTTTTTAAAATTTTTTAATTTATTTAGGTATTTAATATTTATAGGTTTTTTTAACGGGAGGGTCAGCTAGTTAGAATATATATTATAATGGTAGCGCTACATGCTTGTCAAGTACCGGACCGGTATTTTGTGCACAAGTTAATTGGTAGCGCCACACGCTTACCAAGTCTCGACAAGCGTTTTCTAGAGTTTTTTTTAGCGTTTTTGTTATTTAAAAAAAACGAAAACGAACTGTTTTGTATAAAATGCAAACTGTCGGAAAAAACGTGAGTTTCTGCGTTACGATCTTACAGCTTTTTGGGTCTTCACTTAAATACTTTTGGTTGTAAAAATCTTAAAACATAATTATTATACTTACTTTGTTCGGCCCCGAAGTTATATAGTCTGCCGCCTGAGGCCGAACTCATTATTAAGTGTATAATAAACCTGCTCAATTTTTCTCATTATACAGGGTGTAACAGGACAGATTTTTATCCAGCGATTCAGCTTGTGGGGGAAATATGAAAGATACCGACTGACTGGCAACAGGCTGGAAAACCCATGCGCTAAAGACGTTGATACCTGAAGTGGACTGTCACTACGGTTCCAGTTACCGGGGACAGATATGGGATGTGGAACCTGGGGGCCTAGTCTATATCTCTCACAGCGCCCGTAACGCGGGTTTAGCTACGTCACGAATCCATATTAACCCTCCTCTGACCGTGCTAAAAACTTTCTCGCGCTCCGATACTGTACACTCAGTAAATATTAGTGTAATGTATTTATTTAATCCAATACATAAATGTATTGTGGAGGAATACCTAAAATGTTAACTCTATGTTTAGTATATTTACAAAGATATTTCAGTAAATACAAACCGTGACCGCTTAGTTGACAGCACCGTCAAGAAAGGTTAAACGGCAAACGTGCTTGTTTGTGAAACCGAAAGATCGAGACTAGGCCCCCTGGTATTTAACGATATACTTTTGGAACCGGTTCCTCAAAAGGAACAAAATAAGGTTGGGGAAAAGAAGGACCTGGCTAGAGAATTTTTACAATAAAAATTGCTTAGGGATTTCTGAGAAAAAAGCATTTTTAACAATAATGAAAAAGAAAGTATTTTGAAGCGTTTTGACAATGCTTGTAATATTTTATTATTTTTGATAAATAATATTTAAAAAAAACTGGTTTCTCAGAGAAATAATATCGCTTCATTTGGTATCACTGGAACCGGGATAGGATTATCTTTATCATTCACCCTCCCCTCTACGAGCAAATGCGAGACGCTGCATTGCCAGGGGAGGCCGAAGAGCGCCTGTGTATGCCGTTGTTATCCGTTATGTTTCGGGAAAGTGATAGTCCTTACGTCCAGTGATGTAAAATATATTTTATTGTGTTTGTTTTCAGTTTAAATTTCTCACTAATGAACGGAAGTTTCCTCCGAATAAGGTCACATTTTGTCGAGTACACCTGCATAAAACAGAGGAAATAATACAATAGATAAAACCCCGAGAATTGTTGCCGTGTAATTGGTATTATGTTCACTGTTCAATGGAGTTTTATTCACGTTGTTAAAAACCGACGCCAGGGAGAGAGAGCTGACAGGATTTTGAAGGAGCCTTTTGTATTCAGTTAGATATTTCAATCTACCGATCTCAAAAAGTTGAGTTTGCGTGCAATAACTTGATTTACACAATGCCTTTCAGTTGGAAATGCATCGTCACTAATAGAGCTATTTTAGAATTTTGCTCGGTTTTTTTTCGTTTTCGCAATATTAAAGGCCCTAAGGAAAAAAAAAATTATTGCCCTCGGGCTATGTCATCTTTTAACATGTATTTTGGAAGGTCATTTTAGGGAAAAGTATGATAGGAAGATATGGAAAGAAAAAAAGAATGATAGACGATATTAATTAAAATATGTAAAAGAATTTTTTTATTAAAATAATAGAAAAAATTGTTTTGTGTACTCTACGTGATGCATATTCACCAGTTTCCCTTTTGTACTACGAGTTTCCGGACACCGAGTATGTTATATACAGATGATGCATAACTACGAATCGTTGCTTTAGCTACTTATTGTCAAAACGACCATTTTTGGTTTTGTTCAATCTCCATTTCAAAACTAAAATTAAAGTATCAAAAACTATAATTAATCACTTTACTAAGAATTATTTAATCTTATCAGACCTTTACCTTTATTGAAATAGCTTCATCTTAAGCACGAATCATAATTTTTCATTGAAATAATGAAAGAAAACCTCCTCCTCCTGTAAAATTTGCTAATGATCATTTGGACAATTAATAACTAAATCGAATCAATGTTAACCATGTACAAACCAAAGTAAGTATTTTTTCACTCTAATTTCAAGGCAAGTGAAACTCTATTTTTGTATAAAACCTCAAAACATATTTTTGTATAAAACTTCATTTTATTATTATTATTTTTAATATATTTAATATTTATAGGTTTTTTTACAATAAATACATAATTTTTAAATTGTATACAGTGTTAAAATAGTAGATAAGAATAGCTTTTCCTCACCATAAAGAGACGAGGTTCTTGTGTTTGGTGAGGGAATTTTAGTTCAATTATATAATATTATGTGTGAAAGTAAATAATACAATATGGCAAAAACAAGGGATAATTAAGAAAATGCAAGATTTATCAATAAAGGATTTGAAAGAAATAATAATAATAGTGAGATATGGACTCTTATAGTAGTTTTTTAAATTTTTGCTGAAATTCCTGAATATTTTCGATAACTTTCAGATATAATGGTAGTTAGTTATAATATGTTATACCTAGATAGAGATAAGTATTTTGTGTGTGCTTTGTACTAAATTTAGGGATTTTGATTTAAACATGATGATGGAATGAACTCGAACTCACCACCATCAATAAAATAACCCTGATTTGGGTACCAGGACATAAAGGTATTGAGGACAACGAGCGGGCTGACGAACTAGCAAGGGCGAAAGCACCACTTGTAGGATCCGAGCCGGCCTTAGGAGTAGCAGCTTGCCACAAAAACTACATATCGATAGGTGGGTCAAATCCCAGCACTGCATAGAATGGGAGAGGGCACCCGGAATGAGACAATCCAAAGTTCTCATAAAAGGACTGGACTCTAGACGAACCAGGAAACTACTCGATATGGACAGAAACTCGCTGAGGGAACTGGTAGGACTATTAACGGGACACTGCCATCTCAGGAGACACATGCAGATATTGGGAGTGGAAAACACCAATATATGCAGAAAATGTGAAGAGGATGAAGAGACCCCAATTCACGTACTCAGATACCTGTGGAGACATACAGTAGAACCAGAAGACATAGCCACATATCTAATGACAATCCTGGTGAACTTTATAAAAGGGACTGGGTTGTTATTAAAGGATTGAGGTAAAATAGGAATAGCACAATGGGCCTTACAAATTTTAGCCACCTGTTTATCCCATTTGAATTTTTTATCAACTTTTAGTCCCAGTTAAGTATATACATTTGTAAAATCAATTGTTTCACAGTAGCAAATATTATCAATTTTTCTATGAATACATTCAAAATTATGAGCAATTATTTTGGGTATATTCCACATTTCCAGGCATGGTGATCTTATATACATACATTTGGTTTTTTAACATTTAAAATTAATCCTATATCATGAGCCCATTTAAGTAGCTCGTTAAAGTCTTTTTGCAATTGTTGAATAGCTATTATAGGATTTTCATTGAATACCACAAGTGCAGTATCGTCAGCAAAAATGAATCTAAAAGTCCTCTTAAAGAGTTCAGACATAGCAAAAACATATATAATGTATTCAGGACCTAAAATTGATCCTTGCGGTGCTCCTTATTTAATATATCTTTGTTTTACTGATTAAATTTAATATCTTTACGTTCAATTTTCTATTTGATAAATAGTTTTAAAAAAATGAGAGGAGTTTACCACGGATTCCTATGTTTTAAAGTACCTTAATTATTTGTATATGGCTGGTATATTGTGATTTGTGTTATTTCATAATTAATTAATTAAAAATGAGGTATAGTATATTTGCGGCACGTTCCAGAGAATACTTTCAGAATAGCCCTGGTGTAAAACCACCACTTAAAATTGAAACGTTGCTTGAAATAATTTTAGCCGTATTCGGTGACCAGATCTAAATGGCCAGGTACTTCCCCACCTTCCTCTGCCCGATCTTTTTCTCCTCCTCACTACCTTCAGCCTCAGAACATACCCCGATTGGGTATGCCATAGTCTCACTGGCTCCAGACGGAAGCAATTGGGATTGTGCGGTATTCGGTAATCCCAGCTCTAGACGTCATTGAATCGGAGTTTCGCAGAGACACAACCGAAATTATTATTTTTAGTTTTGTAGATTAACAAGGTTTATAAAACCCGCGAACAATTCTATGCATTCTCACTGCAAATAAAGTTCATAATCCGAAAACGAAATTTCATTTCCGGATTCGTTTCAAAGAGCACGTTTTGATAAACTGTTTGGTGAAACTCGTTTCCCACCAGTTCCTGTAAGCGCGCGTTTAGTTTCCCAGAAGTTTAGAACCCGTAAGTTCATTGTGGAGCATAGGTGACCGAAATTTAATTTGAATTCTGAAATCGCATCTCTTATTATGATATGAAATATAACTTTTGCAACGTTTTAGTGCTAATTTATTGTTTTGGAACATTTACAGAGTATTAATATGAAAAGTTGTAAGGTTAACATTGTAAAGAGCGTAAATGTTAATAATCCACTTGTTCAAAGAATTTTCACAGAACATTAAAAAATGTTCCCAGAATGCACAGTTTAAGATTTGTTTTTCTCTATGTTATATAATTAGCCAGATATAAACAAACATTAAAAGCATATACAAAAATAATAAACCATAATAATATAGCGTCCTCCGCGTGGAAAGTCGTATCTCCTCCAAGCATAAACTTTCTAATTAAAGTGTGTTTATCGGAAGTGACCTGCCAGGTAAGTATGTTCTCTATGTCTATTTGTAAATAATAGTTCTAGGTAGAGCCTAAGAAGTCATAATAAAATGTACAGTGCCCTAGAGGTGATTTCTCACAAAAACGGCGCTCTACAAATAATCCAATTATTATTATTATTATGAATAATAAATAATAAATAAAAAGAGAATAATAAATAAGGAAAATAACAATCATTAACATTCTGCATGATACAACTGTTCTCCTTGATAAACAGGCTAATTTATTCGGTTTTCGGAACAACTCATATAGGTCTAATATAAATCGTTGTGTCTCCCTTACTATCATAGTTAGAAATATGATCTAAACCAAAAATGTACACCTTAAAAAACCAAAGTTCCAATAGCAATCTGAAAAAAAATGATGACATTTTGGGAAATTTTAACTAATTATTTTAATTAATGAAGATAATATTAGCAAAACTCAATCGAAAATCTGAAACAGAAAAATCAGAAAAGATACGGATACATCTGGGACTCGAACCAAGGACCTTCGGCTTTCCGTGCGGATGCTCTCACCACTGAGCTAATGTATCCCTTTTCGATTCGGTCATATTTAACCATATCATACTTCGAATGAGAACTACTAATATACATATAACTACTATCTTCATTTTATTAACAAACATTTTTATTGGCTGCTATCTTTATGTATGGTTGCAAGATTCAACTCGAACTAAATGCCATCTAGATAGTGCCAGGATAATTTTTATTTAATATGTGACATCCATTGAATTTTTTGCAAGACTTGGATGAATGTTTTATTTTTATTTTTAATGGGTTCTCGCGTTCGCTACCTCCTACCACAAAAGTCAAATAAGTTTTACTTCAACCGCGCATGAAGGTGAGACGCACTCGTTTTTTTTTCTAAATAAATAGTCAAAAAACAACTCTGCAACGTTTGTAATAGAGTAAAAAGAGGCGAAACGTTAGGTAAATCAAGTTCATCCCTCATTACAGTTTGCACCGTTGTGAACGTCAAGCCACGGCCCACGGCCCTCGCAGAATAACAGACACGTCTTGCAGATTAAAAAGTCACTCGCAAAGACCTGGCAAACGTCACACGTAATTCATAATATCTTCCTTTTACAGTTAAGCGCAGCTCTTGAATGTAATGGAAGTCACTGCAAGAGAGGAGTACGGGGAAGTTCGAAAACAATACCAATTTTTCAGATGACTAATTCTTTTACTGATTTTTAAAAGCGGAAAGCTCCTTGGCTCTGGAGCCATAGGTTGCAAATTCAAATCATGGAAAGGGTTAGTAAATATGTGTCATTTACATATATTTCCATTTCCATAAATAGAATTGAAAAGTGTAAATAATCTGAAAGAGACCCAATCAGTTTTTCAACAGCTTTCATATAATACATATATGAAAGCTGTTGAAAAACCAAGTACCTTTTTAGTTGGAGCTGCTTTCCTAGAGCTTAGTTCATAATATGAAACTTAGCTGTATTCTTAACTAACTAACCGCCAAAAATCTCACTGCTTGCCTTATTCACAATCATACATCGTCTCATATACAGGGTGTCCGGGGGTAAAGTGCATTAACTTCGGGAGGTGATTCTACATGATAGTGTAACTAAAAAGATAAATAATTTTCTTCGAAATTCCAACTTTTAAGGGTACTTTTTTGGTAAAAAGATAAAATTAGTAGTACACTATTAGGTATATTCCGCTGTTAAGATACGCGCCAATCAAAACCAACGTCACCACAACGCGCCCGGCTGACTCACAGCAAATTTATCGGGCAAGTTTGTACCTTTTTTTTATGGGAAATTATATAATTATATGGGATTTTTAATATGGGAAAAAAAGTTGGAATTTCGAATAAAGTTATTAATCTTTTTTACTACCATTGTGTCGAATCATTAACGGAAGTTTTTTTGCCTATTACCCCCGGACACCCTGTATAGTATAGTCTTATTATATATATATTCTTATCAATTAATTGTGAAACCACACAAATTAAACAAATAAAATTAAATTGCTTACGCCGGGTTTAAACAAGTGACCTTCGGATTAGGAGTCGAGAGCCTTGCCTCTAGACCACACCGGCCATCGAAATCCTTCGATCCTTGAGAAACTCTAATGTATTTTTTTTGTTACCTCTAAATGAAGAGATCAGATTTATGCTGAATATTTGCACCCTTAATTTGATGATTTATAAAATAAATGTACTGACCCCTAGATATTATATTTAGATGTAAGGACAATGGGAGAAATGTCAAGGGACATGTACGAAATGAAACATGAAACGTACCGTTGATGAAGTTATATTGCAATATTCATTCACTCTGGCGCTGTAGAAATGAGAAAGCCTGCCGTTTGCGCCCTCGGAATTTCGGTTGGGAGAGAAAAAAATGAAAAAAAATGAAACAAAGAAAGGCACAATATTCCATACTTTTATCAGTCTCAAAATTCTTTCAGTGAGAGCAATTCTGTGGTACAAAATTATATTTCAGCACATAAATAACCCTTTATATATAAACAGGCTGGAACACAACCATAATACTCGTTTTAACTTTAATGAAGGACTAATTGTAGCTAAGCACAAATAAATATGGACAAAGAACGTTAAATTACATGATTCCCAGTTGTTTAAATATGTTGCCTGCTGAAATTAAAAACTGTGCCCAAAACACACAATTGGTGAATTTACTGAAGACTTGGCTTACGGAAAGAATTTATTTGTATTAGCTTAAAATGACAAATTATTCTTAATACTTTAAAATTGTTACTTATGTTTTTCATAATTTTTCTTTTATCTTTTTATAAAAATATAATATTTCTGTAAAAAGTTTAATTTTATATCTATAATTGTAAAATGTAATAAGATCACTATAATAAGATTTTTATTGTAAAGAACCCGTTAGACAAACTACTAAAAAGTATTATTATAAGCAATAATTATTAGCCTGAAACACTCATCCATATTGAAAGAATCTTCCGAGAAAAGATACATATCGCCGACGGGACTCCAACCCGCACCCTTTTGATTGCCGGTCAAGTGCTCTGCCATTAAGCTACGGCGGGATACCTCCTACCCACCAAATGATTCAATATATACCCAGTGTTTCATTCAACAATTACTGCTTATTACACTTTTTCAGTGTTTCAGGCTAATAATTATTGCTTATAATAATTGTTACCCTTTGTGCATGCATAAAAAATCTTGTTTTAAACATTAGTTTATCAAATAAAAAATAATAACAACTTGCCCCTCTAAGGCGATCCGCTCACTGAAGAGACTGAAACCAAACTAAAACTGGCTTGTTGCTATGGTTTCTAATCAAATTTTACTCAATTTTACGATTTCAATAATTATCTCAACTTGTTTAACCATAGATGATGAACAATCAGCTGTCATGTCACGCAACTGGCATGTCGAGTCGCGAGTCACTGCCTGCGTTGCCATGGACAACGGGTTTTTGAGAAGTTGAGTAATGTGCGGACCATCATATTTACATACAGAGGATAGCGAGTTTAGTGTAAACCAAGAAAGTAGAGGCAGTAAGTAGATGGCTAGCCAATACACGTAAATACTGGCAGTATTCTACTGGAGTTGGGCTATTATTAATATTCTAGGTCATTTGGTGTACAGGCCCGGTCTTAGAGGTGCAGGGGTTAAGCTATTATAAATATTCTATGGTATTTGGTATACAGGCCCGGACTTAGAGGCCTAGGGGCCCTAGGTACTTACACAGTCGGGACCTTCCTTAAGAAGGAAGACCGGTCAGTAGCTGAGTAAGCATCGCGTTTGGGTCACACCCGGGCTACGCGTGTTTGATTCATCGGCTGGCTAAGTCATCCATCACAACACAAGCAACATCTTCCGCTTACTGTTGTGGTAAAAGGAGTTTTTCAAATATTGTCAGGTTATTCGTAACCTAGGAATGTTTGCATTTCTTTTAAATGAAAAAATATATATATTTATCCATCAGTCCATGAAGAGAACCATGTTGTAGGAGGGAAGATACAAAGAGGCCGGAAAATCATCGTTCCACAGCCGAGCTGTTTGACGCTAAATGTAGTAGGAACGACCCGTTCTCATATGACTAATGGCTTTTCACCGGTGCTTAAGGCCCGGTAAGAAACGTTAAAAAATAAGAGGAAAGGGAAATATGTAAATACGAACGTAACTATGCGCGCTACTATTAAAAGACGGATTTAATTAAAAGAAAATAGTAGTAAAAAGTAGAGTGCGTCTAACCTTTACGCGCGGTTGAAGTTATACTTATTTGGTTGTTGTGGCAGGTATTACTATTCTAGCGAAGGCGAAAACCCTTTAAAAATAAAAACAAACACAAACGGCGGCAATTTTACCGCTATCCGAACACCTTTTCTTTTTGAAAACGTTATTTACGTCTTACTTAAAAAAAATAGAAGTGTTACTTAAAAAAAAACAGTTTATCTGTATATGAATTGCCTTTTTGCATCGGTGTAACTAATATTATATTGCCAAACATTGTCATAGATCACAATTATAAATATGTAGAAGACAATAATTGGTTATTTTATAGCACCAATATGTAACAGAGGCGAAATACAAAATAAAACCAAGAAAAAAATGTATTACTATCAAATTTATAAATACGCGACCTGCGTACATCGCGTATACTTAAAACCCTTTAAAAATAAAAGCAAACATAGTTGGTAGTAATTTTACTGATATTCGAACGTCATATCCGTTTGAAAATGTTACTTCCGTCCGAAAAACATCTAAATTACTCTTTGTACCGCTCCTAAAGAAGTTTTACTTCAAAAATGATATTTAATAAAACACGACTCGTTTGAATAGTTAATAATATGTTGAATAACAAAACATAACGTGTTTCACGATTTTTTTCTATCGGGGAAATTTTATATAGTTAACCGTTTCGGCTGTGTAGATGTTATCTTAAAAAATAACATACACTTTTTAAGGAACTTAAAAAATGAAAGTGTTCAAGCGAAATATGGTAGAAATACGGAATGCGGGTGCTTAGAGAATCGATGACGCTAGTTCCTCTGAGAATCTTCCATTGTAATACCGCTGGTTCAAATACAGCATTCCCACCTGACGCCTGTGCTCTAATCCGCTTTGTGATAACATACAATAACATAACATAACATGAGTGATAACAAACGATAACACATTGTGTAAGTTCGACAGAGTAGCTTTATAAAATTATTTTAAATAGGGATATGGTGAGACGGAAGAAAAATTGATGTTAGTCGTAACTTAAAGATATATCACAGGGACCTCCATTTTGTGTTTAATATTTTTCAGTTTAATTTTTAAATGCTTATTCGTTTTTATTTTATGAATGTATTGTTATTTTTTTTACTTTTTCTTATTATTTGTCTAATTTTTCTTTTGTTATTTCGAAATATGGAATGTATTGCATAACACTACCCCTGCATACATATGTCTCTATTTGTACAATAACTGAGTTTTTATAATTGGAAGTTCTCACGAACATCTGTAAAAACCTAGTATAAATAAATAAAAAATACATTCTGGAATAAACTATTAATATTATAATTATAAAATTTTACTGTCCTAAAACGAGAATCCTTCCTAGTTGGACAGCCAAAGTTCTCTCATATTATGTGTAAATAAAAAAGCATCACTTATCACTTACCTTTAGTGGCCTCTGCTTGCTAAAACGAGAATCCTTCCTAGTTGTACAGTCAAAGTTCTATCATAACAGTGAATAAAAAAGCATCACTTATCACTTACCTTTAGCGGTCTCTGCCTGTCATCTAGCAAGTGTTGCGTGAGGTTTATGCGTGTGGCTGGCGCGCGCACCGCGGAGGACAAGGGCAGCACGAGGTGCGCGGTGGGCCTGCGTACCCACCCGCCGTGGATCACCACGTACACGCGCTCTTCAGTGGTCACTGGGAGGGTGATGGGCCAACTGAATACCTGGAGAATGTCGGAAGGCATGGGTCACACGTATTACGCCACAAGGAAAAACCACATATATCAAAAACCACATATATCAATCAATGGAGATAGAACATAAACGTTTATCGCACATACGCATTACTTTCATTGCAAAGCCGCTTTGATAGTACGTGCAGTTTGGACGTAGTTTAGTGGCAGTCACATCTCCGTTGCTTTCTACTATCTACGGATATTTTCATTTAATGTTGACATCGTTATGGGTAACTTTTAGTTTATTCAACCATATGGTCTAAATTATTAAAACACGAATACATCTGGGCTTCCAAATGCTAGTTGAGCAGATTTGAAATATTGCAAATAAAATAACGATTGTGCTTTAGACCACACGACTGAAGTAAAACTTATTTAGCTCCATCTAAATTCATGTATATATGTATATACATGTTTATACATATTGTATATTTATTAATTTTCTACAAATATTTATATAAATTTATTATCGTTCGCCTCGCCCGATCACACTTTTCGTAACGCTCTCGTCACGAATTGGCCAGCTTACTCCCCAAGTCAAGCGTGCTTAAAGAAGCTTTACTTCGAAAACTAAGGCTACATTTTTATCCAAAACCAACACATTGATCATTTTTCTGATGTTTTTCAGATATATTCTGTTTATTTTCCACTTTTACCCAATATTTCTAAAATATTAGATACTGAAAATTATTTGTAACTGCAACATTTTCAAACTGTTGTTAGGCCAGGTTGAGACTACTTATTCATATTCTAATTTAGATTCTATTAACCCCCCCCCCCCTACAATTTCAATTTTCGTGATGCCTGTAAAATGATTTATTTGTAAATGAAAAAAATTATAACAAAAATTCTTTTTTCCGTGGGGTACTTTGAAATCAGTTTTCCCCACATTAAATGTTAATGTTTCCATATTTAAAAAAAAAAAATGATGCGACTAATAATGAATTATTTAAATGTGTTACACGCGGTGTCTGGAAACTCGTAGTACAAGCGGGAAACTAGTAAATCTACATCACATGGAGAACCGTTCGCGTCTGTCCCGTAGAAAAATGCCGTAAGTAAAAAAAGTTAATTTTACAGGAGAGTGAAAACAAATTAATGAATTGAAAAGAGATACTAGCGACTTATTGCGGAGATGGAGTGGTCTAACTGAAATGTGGTTTTCGTGGGGCATAGATAATCAGAATCACTTTAATTTTCAGAAAAAAAACGTAAAATAGAAAATTTTGACTTGCGACCTTTTTCTATGAAATGTGCGATAAAAGTCTAATAAAAACCGCTGTGTCTCCCTTACTTTCACGATGAGAAATTGTTAGAAAGCTTTATATTCAACATTTAAAAGTGAACCACAGAAGAATTAAAATGTTCTTTCCGACCACCATTTAAAAAAAAATTTTGGAAATTTTTATTAATTTTTTTTTGAAGCGACTAAAAACTGATTTAACAATAACGTTTTTAATATAATTGTCTTATAAAATATGTGTGATTTTAATATTTGGCAATCAGCTATTTTAGTTATATAATTAAGTCTAATGATTACATTTTTAAGTTTATTTCATCATTTTTCAAACACAAATTTTAGTTTTCGGATACGTTCAGAAATATTCCATTTATTTGGAATTTTGGAAATACTCCGACTTTCTGACGAAATAATATGCTCCAGGCCTGAGGGGTTAAAAAAACTTGGAAGCCGGTTCTACGCTTCGTCTCATTCTAAAAGACGTTAAACAGCTGTTAATAACCCTCTAGCTGATTGGTCTCGATTTACTCAAAAACGAAATCTCAAATCAAAAAGTGATATCTGAAAATGTTTTCCAAATAACGCCGTTCTTCCACGTAGCTACTTACAAGCGACGCTACCGCTACCTGTCATTCTATTTTGCTAGTGTAGCGCCTAGCGGTGTTTTCAAACACTAATAATAGTATAGAAAATACAGACGAGCGGCGATCGCGTCGCTTGAACGTAGGTCCATGGAAGAACGGCGTAAGAGTACAAATACTACGAGTTTCCGGATACCGGATTCCGAATGTTAGGTCTTGTGAACATACTAAGAAGTAGTTTTCTTACTTTATAGCAAGTGTGAATGGTATGAGAAGTAGGGGACGCCCGAGGAAGACCTGACACGACCAAGTGAATCAGATACTTGAGTCGGGCCATTTCGGGATTTTTGGGGTGTTATGCCGTGTTGCGCTATCTCCTTCTTCAGCAACGTTTAGGACAACGTTACAGTGTCCATCATCAGTGCAGATGAGTTGTCCGAAACGTTGGCTAAAGAAGGAGATAGCGTTACACGGCATAACACCCCAAAAATAAATATCAAAAATACTTTTGGCCGTGCAAATCTAAAATCATATCCGAGGCAAAGAGTGTTTGCCAAGACCGAGATATTTTTATGTATTTTGCGGGTCATTATTTATTACCTATGTAAAAATTCATGTACCTGCACGGAGAAAATTGTTATTAAAAAATACGATCATTTTATTCGTAAAAACGGTCAAAAACAGGACTGAAGTTCTTACGAACAAATTAACGGGGTTTAAATGTTTATTGGCAGGAACATGTAAGAATAATTTGTTGGTATCCTTATTTTCGTAAGTATACCATCAATTTTTTTATTTATTTTTTTATTTTTTATTTCTATATAATATCACAGCGTTCACATAAAGTTATAAATATTTATACATAATAGCTAATAACATAATTTATGAACTTTTTGTTGTGTTGTGTGTAAGTAGGTTAGTGAATGAGAAACTGTGGTTGGGTAATGTTGTATGTTTCGTGAACATTAATTATTCTTACATTTTGGTCATCATCAAATTAACAGGGTTTAAATGTTTATTGGCAGGAACATATAAGAATAATTTGTTGGTATACGTAATTTCGTACGAATACCATTACATTTTGCCGCCAATAAACATTGAAACACTGTTAATTTGTTCGTAAGAACTTCAGTCCCGTTTTTAACCGTTTTTACGAATAAAATGATCGTATTTTAGAATAAAAATTTTCTCCGTGTGCATATATATCACTTTTGTGATCAAGTGGTTCCGGAAAAAGTGCGAATATGGGCATTTGAGAGCAATGTTTTCGGTATTATAATATTAGTGAAACTTACTTATAACTGAAGTGTGCTTTACTGTGGTTTAGTTCAACAGAGCCTGAATACGCCTTTGAAATGTTACTTCATAGTCCGATCTCTCCGTAAACAACATAAATGATTTTAGCGTCCTTCAAAGCTTTAACTCTGCTGTTAAACTAACAAAACGGCACGTATCAAATGTAACTTTTTTTACAAATATTAAAAGTTCTAGACTTCATGTAAATATTGTCATTTAATGCATTTAAAGCTATGTTAATTCATAATGTCAAAAACATTAAAAGTACATAAATAAAGACTTTAAAATAAAAAACTGCTGAACGTATGCGTCGAAAGGATTTTTGGTTGGATTCAACTTTTAAAAAAGTCGATAAACAGAGTGAAGGAACGTATTTGACTTGCCCAATGATTACTGACATTTGAAGTAAAACATGTAAATGATATTTTAGCTTCAGGTAACCCCGAATGGTTCGCAACGTTTGGTATTTGAATTCGTTAAATTATTAGTTGTCCCTAATATTTTCAAACAGAGACATAATACACCGTTGTTGTTTCAGAGTGCCAAAATTTTACCTGTTAAGGCTATATATACGATGGCACAAAATAATAATTCAGCATATATTTACCCCGCAGAATAAAGATAAATTAGAACATAAATACAGCACTAGATTCACGCGCAACGACGGGTTATTTAATAATAAGTACGGACAGAGAACGTTTGAATACAACATACCGAAGATATTTAATTTATTACCTGATACTTTAAAACAATGTAATTCTATGAACAAGGTTAAATATATGGTGAAAAATTGGCTATCGGAAAAAATATTTATAATGTGTATGAAAAATGTTTGAAAAAATGTTATCTGTAGATATAAGATGTAAATTATGTATATGTTACTAAATTATAAGCACCTGCTGACAGGACTTGTTTATTGATTTATTTATTATAACTATGCTTTCAATAAATAAATAAAAAAAATAAAAAAAACTAAGCAGTTCATTGGGTGAGGATTGTCTGTGATCACGAAAAGACGGGCAAGCCAGATCGGGAGAGACTGGTCGAGAAAAACCCTTTGACTCTGTATTAGGACTTTATCGGAATATTGCTTTGCACTGCGGTAGGAAGCATGGGTGCACACCTCCAATTCTCCTAGACGCACTGACCCCCCCGATTCCTATCCACCCCTCATACCTTTTCCATCCTTATCCAAGTTCCTTATTGTAAGTTCATTGTGCGTTCAATTTTAGCATTTCCTTTGGTTACGTATATTTTAGTAGGTAAGCATAAAAAGTTTTTTTTCCATGCAGAATTATTTGAGTGCGATACGAAAATTGAAAAAGCCATGGGATGTATGTCGAAATGAAGCCAAGAAATGAGTTCCTACCCTTGACATGAGGCAATCCGCATCCTTAATTTGAATGAAGCCGGTCAAAGTTTAAGATATTATATACACGTCTGCGAGCGGAGCAATGACTTTGAGAGGGTTCCAAGTCTGTAAACATATACAGGGTGTTAAGGAACGTAATTTAACCAGTGATTCCTGAAAATATTTGTAGAAAATTTTAATGAAATTTGGTCTCCAAAAACCCATTTGAAGATTTTTTCAACCAAGACATAACAATCATTAGGTATTGTACATTATGGCTGAGTGAATGGTTGTGTGGTTACTCGGCTAAGTGACCAGTAACAATATGTGAAGATTAAAAAAAAAAAAAAAAATTGCACAATAAATAAATCAAAAAGGTCACCGGAGACCAAATTTTCATTTTTTTTCAAATATAATGTTAGGATCACTGGTTAAATAAAGTAAGTCAAGAACGTTCCTTAACACCATGTATATGCCTTGTGAGCAGAATTTATTCTAAGAGAACGTATCTGATTTAATTTAAATCTGATTCGTAAGCTTTTTTAGAATGAAATTGAATAACATGTGAATTTTATTTTATCGAACACACAAAATCATAACAGTGTCAGGAATCACCGTCTAAATTAAGAAAGGTACATCCCTTGATTCTGTGTGGAGGGTCTTTTTGAGGAAATGAAGGAATGAGCATGAGGTATGACCAAGTTGTAATAGGGAGGAAACACAAGGGGCGACAAATCGTTCCACAGCCGAGCTGTTGAACTCAAGAACGAGTCGCAGAAACGACCCGTTCAACAGTCGTACTTCCATTGAAATACAGGTGGAATAAGGATAGAATTCTCACCCGAGGTTTGTCTGAGATTGTAATTCGTAGGTTAAGATAGCGGAATCGATTTCTGCTCAGTCTTGGGTTTTTTTGGGCTCCAGACCAGAGGTGGCTTCCAAATTCAACACTGGGGTGCGTTTTCCATTTCCATTTTCCAGGGTCATCAGTTGTGTGCTATTAATTAGGGTGTTTTGGAAGGAATTCACGAAATAATACAATTTTTGTCCTGATTATTTGATGGTAACAACAAATTTATGATCCGAGTGTGACAAACACATTCTGCTTAAAATCTCCGATCTAATTGCAGACTCTAAAAATAAAATAAATATGACACTTAATAATGTTCTTCTCAAGGAGGTTAAATATTTAATCCAAGGTTCTACTGTACCTATTGAAAAACAAAGAACTGAATTACTTATACATGGCTGGTGATTAAATGCGTTCATAATGATATAAATTATATTTATTTCGGTACAAGACTGCATTATACCGTATCTAAATTACGTCAATCCCTATTGTTTAAGACGCCAAAACATGTTTCATCGGAATACATTTAAAAATAATATCGCCTATTTTAGCCCTCTGACCCAAATGTGTCAATAATATAATACAATATACGATAGAGTGCGCCAAGTTAGACATTTTCATTGATAATTTATACGGATTCATACAGAATGTTCGCAAAAATTTGTTGAGCTATTCGATTATTAACTATATATTACTTATTATTAGAATTGTCTCTCTTTGTGTCTTTTGTGTCTCGTGGCGTCCCTTGCCTCTCTTTATAAGCGCATTATTTGTTACTTGAGAATTTAATATTTTTGATTTTATGTAACTTTATTGGATTTTTATGAATCTAGTTGTACATTTAATTGAATTTTTATAACTGCATTATTTTCACGTATGTTAACAGTTATGTATTATGTTAGGTACCTGACGTTAATTAGTTCTTTGTCTTTTTGAATATTATTATTTTTTTATTTTATTTTTAACTTAAAGAGTTAAACCTCAAATTATAATATTTTAATTAATGAAGATAATATTAGCGAAAGTCAATCGAAAATCCGTATCTTTTTCTGATTTTTCTGTTTTTCGATTGACTTTCGCTAATATTATCTTTTTACATTAGCTCCACACAGCCTATGTCATCTTTTAGGATGCCGTGTGGAGGGTTTTTTAAGGGAAAGGAAGGAGAGGAAGTCCTGGGAAGGAAAAAGGTTTGAGGGGTGGTTAGGAATCTGGGGATAAATATGTCCAGGAGTAATGGACGTGTGAAGCCATCCCTCCCACTGCGGTGCAAGGCGATGGGTGGAGAGAGTCTGGCTGGAGAGATGAAATGGTCTCCTTCAACCAGTCTCTCCCGATCCGGCCTGCCACGCAGATGGCTGGCAGACACATCCGCCCCCAAGTCCCGGAAAAACCTAACCCCATGAACCCGGGCACCCCTGCTTAGTCACCAAACGTAGCGAATCACTTGGGGTGACCTGTGGCAGAGGTGTTGGTCGTCCAATAAATGGTTTGCGGGACGGCGGTACCCATAACCGCCTCCCAAATTGTACACCCCTAAGTTCAGTTTGGACTACATCGTGAGTATGGCAGAGGTGTTGGTTATCCAATAAAAAGCTCCCGGGGCGGTAGTACCCGTACCCGCCTCATTTACATAGAATCGCGAAGGTTTATCAAGTACTCGCCACTTGACTGACCAAAAAGCGCTCAGGTTACGGTCGAGTATAGTATATTTATGAGTGGCCCATTGTAAGATGAACGGCAACCCAACAAAGTAAATAGGCTAATTAAGCTGATTGTAATGGATATTTTAGAAGAGGTGGAAGCAGAAATTAATGAGATGAAAGTAAAGTAATTGTAGATTCGAAAATGGATTAATAGCAAAAAAAAAAATAAAAGAATTTTAAGGCTCTGTCAAACAGAAGGCGTACTTACCGCGCGTCAAGGCGTCAGCGTAACGTCGCGTACTTTCTATTTGAACGGCTTCGACGCGCAAACCAGAGCGTTCGGCGTCAGTTACTGTCAGTCGGTCTTCGCCACGATGTCCATCGATTCAGATGAAGATAAGTTGTTACTGCTGTGTGAATTATCACGTTTCGTAGTAATAGAATATGGGTGCATGATATTAATAAGAAGAGGAAAGAATTTGGAGAATATCATCGATTATTCTGGGAGCTTTTATCACATGAAGATTGCTTCTTTCAATGTCACAAGCGTGCTTCGAAGAATTGCATTCCCTTCTGCAACACCAAATAAGCAAATGCACCACAAATGCACTGTTCCTTGTGTCATACAAACAAGGATGTATTCGGACACATTCAATTAACTTTTCAGCAACCATTTTTACCACAGTCAAGCAAGAACTCCCGGCGTCAAAGTAAATTTGGTAACAAAAATACAACGTGGCGTTCTGCCGCGGCGGCAGAGCTTCGCGTATTGCTACACGCTCGCTCTGTTTGACCGGTTTAGAGATGTTCAGTACAACACAACGTTGCGTTATACGTCCGGGACGTTTTAACGCCTTGACGTGCGTAAGTACGCCTCTTGTTTGACGGAGCCTTTAGAGTAGCATTTTGGCGCATCATTTGGGGCCACTAATTAACTGTACTAAAACAACTTGTTCGGACTTGTTTAGTGGTTGAGCCAGTGAGCACTGACAAATCGTCGCCTTAGTTCTTAATTGTCTAAACGACCATAAGAAAATTTTACAGGAGAAGGAGGTTTTCTTTTCGAAGTAAATACTTCTTTACGCACGCTTGATTTGAGGGGTAAACTGGCGAATATGTAACGAAAAGTGAAATGCGTTGCGAGGCGAACGGGCTCACTGTAGAAGCAAGAGAGAGCAGTGCGCGGGCACATTTTCTTTCTCTCTTATTCTCATAGCCAGTTCATGAAATATTTCAGTCAGTATTTTCAAATACCAGTGACGCGCCAAACGCGGGAGAAGCGGACGTCGATGCGCACGGCTTGATCGGGCGAGGCGAATGATAATAAATTTAAATAAATATAAGTAGAAAATTAACATATGTATATACATGTACATATTTTATACATATAAACATATATATGGAAAAACGTATAGATGGAGCTAAAGAAGTATTTACTTCAGCCATGTTGTCTAAAGCAGAGACGGTTTTTTTTTTCAATGAAACATTCTGATAGGTGTTTAAGATGACGATATTTCCGTCTGATTAGTCCGTTAGACGAAATGGCCTGGCCCGAAAAAAAAGAACAACATAGATTGACTCTGCTAAACCACTTACTAAACGACTCTACTAAATTTATGGCGTTCGGACACGTTTAGTTACTAAATTACTCGCTGTTCGACTAAATTACTAGCCCGTCAATATTTTACGAAAGCTCCTTCGTGCATTAATGGCCCACCCTAAAACGCAAAACATGTCACCTTCACATTATTAGCATATTATGGGAGTTGTGTGCGCATGCCTCTTACTATAGTTAAGAATCTTAGTGAATAAAACTCAATTTAGTATGCACACGCGGTAAAACGAAAATTAAATGTAAGTACTTGGAATGGAGGTCACGGTTCACGGTGCGTAAGTGTGTAAATTTGAGAAACTTTAATGAGTTACAGGCATGCTGAGTTGTTGGTTTTGATTTATTCCCAAGTGAATGGAAAACGTAAAGTTTGACAACCACACTGTGGCCGAGAGGTTAGTTCCAGAGGTAGCGTGTTCTAAACCCGGCGTTCATAGATAGTGCCTCGGATAAATATATCCGATTTTATTTAATGGAACACCTATTGACTTTTTGAAGTAAAACTTCTTTACGCACGCTTGACTTGGGGAGTAATCTGGCGAATGCGTTACAAGAGCGTTACGAAAAGTGTGATCGGGTGAGGCGAACGATAATAAATTTAAATAAATAAATATTTATTTAGTAAATTAATATATGTATATTTTATTTATTTTTTATTATTTAAAATACATATACATAAGATTTAGAAAATAAATATAGTTGGTTCTTAAAAGCAATTTACAAATATATATTTTTTTATTAACAAACTTCTCAACTCAACGGGGAAAAAATTTCTCGTGTTTTTGGGGAGTAAAGC
Source organism: Limnephilus auricula (assembly GCA_951813805.1). Lineage (NCBI taxonomy): Eukaryota > Metazoa > Arthropoda > Insecta > Trichoptera > Limnephilidae > Limnephilus > Limnephilus auricula. The sequence continues at coordinate 6,169,184 of OX638391.1, forward strand.
CTTTAATTAAAAAAAGTTAAGAAATTATAATTTTTTAATGATAATAACTGTTTACAAAAACTGACTTAGAATCTACAAGAATGAAAAATAAAAATTACAAATTGAATATGAATGTAGTAGAAATAAACTTATATTAATAAATTAATTAATAGGTAGGTACATACAGTTGGTTCTAAACATTGAATTTGGCCTCAGCCGCTGATAAATATTGTATTAGAAGGTACATAATAATGAAATGCAACAATTATCGTTTACCAATAAGACGATACATAGGTATAGTATAGTACGTTTTTAGATTTATATATTATACGTATAAATCTAAATAAATATTCATATAAGAAAAACTCTCTTTTTAACTTTTGTAGGTTATTCCCATCAATGTAAAAATAAAATAAAATAAAAATATACACTATCTAGGTAACAAATACGTTCTTTGAACACTTGTTTCCAATGAAAAAGGTAGCTGCCGATAATATGGAATAATAAAAACATTAGTCGAAGATAATATTGTTAATTCTGAAATTTGAAATATGAATTTGACAATTACGGCGGTTTTATAATCGGACGCAACGGCTGAATTGGTAGAGCGCCGTCCCGGTAAGGCGTGAGATCTGGGTTCGAGTCCAAGTAGCGACCATTAAATTTTATTATTTTTCTGTATCTTGTTCATTTTAATATTTTAATTTAGATTATTATTGTTATCTTCTTCTTCAATGATATATTACATTGATGGGAATAACCTTTAAAAGTTGAAAAGAGAGTTTTTCTTATAAAAAAAAGATTATTATTTACCTTTACCGAAAAAAAAAATTGTTACCATTAGTTATGTCAACAGTGACTTCGCGAAATACGATTTCTCCGACAGTCGCAACAATTATGCGCTCCGGTGTAATTAAAATTTACTATCAGCACGACTACCACCTTGACAGGATTAATCCTACACAGAACGAACCAACAAATTTACAGACAGAAGAAATGTAATTTGATCGAGACAAAACAGGACTTCGCTACGCTCAGTAAATATTTTTTTCTAAAGCCAAGCCGTATTTGCTTGACTTAGAATTGTACAAAAAAAATTCTGTAAATTTCACAACGCCAGAGTTTACTGTTTTTTTTGTGTAAGGATATAATATAATGTTATACATTTGCATGCATATTTTGACACTTTGTTAGTGCATATAATCCGATGTCTAGTAATGACGTTTGGAATTAGTGCTGGCATTTATTTTAAACTTTGTAAGAATGAAATCAACAATCACATTCTAAGCGTAATTCCCATAATAAAATTAATCAAATTTTCGTTTAGAGTGTGCGTTGAAACTACTGATTTATCACGATGATTGGTAACAATCCAAACGAATCTCAGTACAGATTCTTAAACACTGATGATTGGAATGGTTTTATTCGATGATAGAAAGAAAATTAGATTAGATTACTAAAGAAGTATTTACTTCAGTCATGTGGTCTAAAGCACACTCGTATTTTTTTTACATAAAACGACAAAAAGTGAGTTACTACATATACCTAATAAATTATGTATGTGTTTTTATTATTATTTCGTCACCAGTAATTTTAGTTAAAAAAAACGTAAAGACCATTTTTTTTATGTTTACACGCTAAATTTTTATACATCAAAAATTATATGTATATTTTGAAATACAAAATTTAAAAGCGCATTTTATCAGCTTTCCAAAACAGTTTTTAGTTTTCGGATACATTGAGAAATATTCCATTTATTCGGATTTTATTGCAAAACGGAAATATTTTGATCCTCTGATAAAACACGGTCGAGGCCTGAGGGGTTGATTGGCTGAAGGACTGACGGGTTGCTTATCACGCGGCTTACAAATGCTGTACCCAATTTATCAGTTGCGACTTGTGTTAAAAAAGTTTTTATTATTTTAAATGAAAAAAATATCATGGTTCATCAAAATGACATCTATATTTTGTTTTTCCAAATACTCAAATGGTTAAAATCTTTCGGGTACTGTATCCACACTACAAGTGTTTTGGTCTAAGGTACGACATTTTTTTGAAGAGTTTTATTTTCTACGTAAATTGGTTACTTAAATTTTTATTTATCTGCTACCGGTTTCGACATACCCGTGTCATTCCCTAGCAAACTTAAAACTACACGACTTAAAATTTATTCAACTAAAGAAAAGATTAAATAAACAAAAAACTAAATAAAAAAAATTATTTAGTCAACAAAATATTAGCACACTGTAAATCGCCATTATTAACAATGTTCCTGTGTATTGTTGACTCCCCTCTGCCCTCCTTTCCTTCCCTTAAAATCACCCTTTCCGCTACACTTAACTAATAAAATCTAATCATAATTGTACTTGTAAATATTTTAAGTTTGCTAGTAAATGACACGGATGTGTCAAAGCCGGTAGCAGATAAATAAAAATTTAAGTATCAGGTTTACATAGAAAATAAAACTCTTCAAAACAAAATGTCTAGAAATTGTTAGATAGTTAATGCCAAAGAAATACAAAAAAAGACTTAAAACTTGCTTTAAAATTATCAAGATCAGACGTTTGGATTAATTGGTTAATGTTTCAAATACCGGAATTCTTTACAATGCACACCATATACTATGTTATATTATACTTGTATGTAATTGAAACCTCAAGTCACATATCCACATCTGGCACGTTTACGACTCCCACTAAAAGGTTACTTGAACACCGGAAACAAGGACGAGTCGCCCTTAAAAATGCACTTGGACCACCTCCAGCTCCCCTCGGTGCAGCATCCCCTTTAGTGTACCTATATTTAGTTTACTAAATTGCTTTGTTTCTCTTCTTTATTCCCATAATATTTGGTCTCCATTTTGATGAGTATCTCAAAATAAATGTAAACTCGGTAGAATAATGATATTCCTCCATCAACTTTCGACTTCTGCATGAATATTACGTGAAATCAATTTTAATTGCATTTTTTATATTAAAATTTAAAAGATTCCAATGATTGTAATATATCGATCGTAAAGTTGATTAGTAAGACATCTCTGCAAAATCAAAATTTAAATTGAGTACACCAAAACAATTATAATGCAGTAACACTTGTAGTAAAATAAACACAAAACTGATGTTTCTGGGTTAACAGTACTAGGAATTTTCAAAAAGTCATATTTTTGACGGACCGTTAGGTTTCCCGGGGTTATTTTATAGCGTATTTATGTAAAACAATTCCTGACATTATTTGGTGTAAAAAATGTAAATGAAATTTTGGTCTCCGGTGACTTCATTTTTTTTTTCAAAATCTTTTTCTTCAAAATCAAAGAAAAAAAAACTTCCACATGTGGTCTTTCACAAAGGTCTCTAAGCCAAGTAACCAACCAACCCCTCACCCCGCCCAAACTTCCCAATACCTAGTGATATTTATGTTTTTGTAGAAAAAAATTTTTTTTCAAAAATGTTACTGGAGACCAAAATTTTATTTACATTTTTTAAAGTAAGTCAAGTACGATGCTAAACACCCGGTCTATATATATATATATATATATATATATCCTTCAATATTTTGTATATATATATAGATCAAGTCAGAGCGGTATTTATTAAAACATAGAACTATTATAGGTATTCAACCTGAAAGAAATTGATCTATTTTATTTGACTTTTAACAAAGTTACACAAAGTACAAAGTTAGAAAATAATTTTTGTTCATTGATAATGACTCATTGTTATTACGGGATTTCTTAAGGTAAAACCTAAGCGGCCATTCTCATACTATAAATATATTTTATGTGCGAACCAATAATTTACCTCAATATTAAAGAGCATAACGCGTTAAAAGTGTTTAAATCGACAATATTGAATATAAACCCATCTGGTGTAAAGTTTCTAAAAATATATACAGGGTGTTAAGGTACGTACTTGAGTTACTTTAACCAATGATTCCTGACATTATTTGGAGTAAAAAATGTAAATGAAATTTTGGTCTCCGGTGACTTTTTTTATGACAAAAATTTTTTTTTTCAAAATACTTTTTCTTCAAAATCAAAAAAAAAAAAATCTTTCACATGACCTTATTGGTCACTCAGCCGAGTTACCGCCCCACCACTTACCCCGCCCCCAACTAACCAACACCTACTATTATTTATGTTTTTGTAGAAAAAAAAAAAAAAAAAACATCAAAAATGTCACCGGAGACCAAAATTTCATTTACATTTTTTACTTCAAATAATGTCAGGAATCACTGGTTAAAGTAACTCAAGTACGTACCTTAACACCCGTATATTTTAAATACCCTTAATTTCCCAGGCTAGTTATCCTGATAAAGGAACGGTGATTCCGCATCCTATCGGCGTATTTACAATATATTTTTATCAGTAGAGATACCTTTCTCGACACCAGCGCGAATAAATTATTTGCAACCGACGACGCGACGGCGAAAATTCTGCGCAATAAATTTAATTGAATCAGTATGACAAAAACGTTCTGGAAGACCGCTGGATGAAATTCATTACTATGTGCTTAACAGTGTAAATAACAAAATTGATGAGAAAATGCACTCAGTACAACCCGCACCCGCATCCCGGATGAGTGAACGAGTAGCCGGAAGAAGTATCTGCCCTCGGTAATGAAAACAGATACCGTGTCGAGTGCCCGAAGTAAGGTAAATATTTCCTTACTTCTTGTGAAATAGATTAAACATTTTAGAAATCCGCCTTTAATTTTTTAGATTCCATTTTCTCGGTACGGCGAGTCGAAATGTTGAAAGCTTAAACACGTGTTCATTCAAATCCGCATTGATAGATACGGGGACATTGAGAGGTGTGTATGAAAATTTGGAAGTTTTAGACACCACATATACGGAATTATACAGGCTCTTGACTCCCAATCCGAAGATCGCAGGTTCGAACCCGATGTGCGCAAATAAATCTTATTTAATTTTTGAAGTGACTTCTTTACGTACGCTTGACTTGGGGAGTAAGCTGGCGAATGTGTGACGAGAGCGTTACGAAAAGTGTGATCGGGCGAGGCGAACGATAATAAATTTAAATAAATGTTTGTAGAAAATTAATATATGTATATATTATACATATAAAATTATAATTTTATATATATATACATAGATACAGATGGAGCTAAAGAAGTTTTACTTCAGTCGTGTGGTCTAAAGCACACTCGTTTTTTTATGATAAAAACTTTCTTTTTAACTTTTGAAGGTTATTCCCATCAATGTAATCTATCATTGAAGAAGAAGATAACAATAATAATCAAATAAAAATTATAAAATGAACAAGACACAGAAAAATAATAAAAAAAAAATAAAAATTACGGCGGTTTTATAATACGTGGTAATGGCTAAATTGGTAGAGCGCACGTCCCGGTAAGACGAGAGAACTTTATTTTTATAGTGAATACCTCACAAGAGTCCCAACTGCTCTCGTCCGGAGCCAGTGAGACTATGGCATCCCCAATTAGGGTATGTTATGATGCTGAAGGTAAGTGGGAAAGGGAAGGAGACGAGGAAGACGAAGGTGGTAAAGTACCTGGCTATTCGGATCTAGTCACTAAACACGGCTAAATTCATTTCAAGCAACGTTTCAATTCTGAATGGTGGTCTTGCACAAGGGCGATACTAAGAGTAGCTTCCACTCTGGAACGTGCCGCAAATACACTGTGTATTATTTTAAATAATTAATTGTGAAATAACACAAATCAATTAAATAAAATTTATTTGCGCACGCCGGGTTCGAGTCCCAGTTGCGATTGTTATCTTTTATTATTTTTCTGTGACTTGTTCATTTTTAAATTTCATTTGATTAATTGGTGTTATTTCACAATTAATTAATTAAAAATATTATATAGCATATTTGCGCTACGTTCCAGAGTAAAAGAGAAGCTCTCAGTTTCGCCCTGGTGTAAGACCACCATTCAGAATTTAAATGTTGCTTTAACCCTGTTTAGTGACCACATGTGAATAGGCAGGTACTTCCCCACCTTCTTCTCCCCTCTATTTTCAGCCACACAACATACCCCAAATAGGGATGCCATAGTATCACAGTAGGAAGCAATTGAGACTCTTTGAGTCCAATTACCATAACTAATTCACTAATAACTTTTAAAATTGAAGAGAAATTCATTTCGTTTGTTAAAAAGATGGCGAAGCGTTTTGACGAAAACAAAGCGGAAGACTCGTATTTATATGACGAAATAATGTTACGTCAATCATCATTACTGTTTAATGCACGTATCATGTAAAATGGAGACGGCGAGCGTGCGCTCTGTTACTTAGAGGTTTTGTTTTAGGTTTGACGTTGTTCCCGACCTCAGTGGCGGCGTAAAGGGGGGGGCAAAGGGGGCGGTCCGCCCCGGGTGCCAAGCACCAAGGGGTGACAACGACAACTCACTCGAATAGCCAAAAAATGCCCACAAAATTTCCACTAAAAAGACCTATCACTAAAATGACGGCCGTCGGCGTTCGAGTGGTAAGACACTTGACTTCCAATCGGAAGGTCGCCCTGGTGTAAGACCACCATTCAGGATTGAAACGTTGCTTAATAATGGCTTTAGCCGTGTTTAGTCACTAGATCTGAATAGCCAGGTACTTCCCCACCTTCCTCTTCCCCATCTCCTTCCCTTCCCCACTTACCTTCAGCCTCACAACATACCCCAATTGGGGATGCAATAGTCTCACTGGCTCCAGACGGGAGCAGTTGGACTCGTGTGAGGTATTCTCTATAGAAAAAAAATATCAATAAATAACTACCTACTCTTGTACCTAGTTACTTACATACTAATATCATGTGTCATTCAACCTAAAACGTTGGTAACATCACCAGAAGAAGACCTTCGTGGGATGGTTCCAAATCTGTTAAAAAATTACGATGAATCTTCAGCAGAGGACATCTTCTTAGAGATTTTACGATTGAGGCGCCATTTGGAAGCCGCCAACATTTCTGCCCAAGAATCGGTTCAATGTTCTACATTGGAACTTCTCAAATTCATTGTAAAATGGGGCTATTCTGAATCTGTTCCAAGTTTAGCGCTATGTGTTAAATTTTTTTTTTTACAATTTGTTTTTCGGTTGCTTCTTGTGAAAGAAGCTTTTCAAAGTTAAAATTAATAAAATCTTACTTCAGGTCCACAATTTGACCGCCGGCGTGGTCCAGCGGTAGGACGTTGGACTCCCATCCCGAAGACCGCGGGTTCGAGGCCATTTGCTTATTTATTATTATTATTATTTTAAATAATTATTACATTTAATTATTTAAAATAATATATAGTGTATTTCCGACACGTTGCAGAGTGGAAGATAATCTTAGTATCGCCCTGGTGTAAGACCATTATTCAGAATTAAAACGTTGCTTGAAATGGCTTTAGCCATGTTTAGTGACTAGATCTGAATAGCCAGGTACTTTCCCACTTTCTTTTCCTCGTCTCCTTCCCTTCTTCACTTACCTTCAGCCTCATAACATACCCCAATTTGGGTTGCCATAGTCTCACTGGCTCCAGACGGGAGCAGTTGGGACTCTTGTGAGGTATTTGACTATAAACAAAAAATGAGTCAAAAGCGACTAACCAATATTTTATAGATTTTATCAATTTAAAGAGACAGGGAAATCTCTTTTGGTAATGTGATCGAATATTTTATTAAAATAACGTCTCGTAATCATGTTTGGTACTTGTTTTTTTTTTTAAATTTAAGTAGGGGTGCTCGGTGTGCCAATCTACCCTACGCCGCCACTGTCCGACCTCGACATAGGTAATAATGCTATTTAGTCTCCTGTAAACAACTTCAAATTAAGTATCAACAGGAAGACAATAATTTTGTGAAAGCTTGATAGATTGGCCAAACAGATATGCCATTGATGGATCTAAGAACACAGCTAAAGCTCTGTTACCATAGTCCAGGACACTAGTGACTTTGGACAATACCCCCAACTCTGCATCACTCAATTTGATGTTGGTCCACAAATTACAACTATTATCTAGGGTCGGTACCTAGATAATAATTGTAATTTAATTTTGATACTATTTATATATTTTTTGTACCAAATGAATTAAAGTCATTTTACATATTTGACACATAAAACTTAGCACCCAGGGAGTTTTTACGCAACTTGACAAATTTAGACTTATTCCCTGGTAGCGTTAATTTATCTTAAAAACTTAGCTCAATTAAAAAAAATTATTGATTTTTAAAAAATGAGTGCGTTGAAGGAAAACTTTTTCGACTGTTGTGGCAGGTATTACTATTATAGCGAAGGCGAGAACCGTTTATAAATAAAAACAAACACAGAAGGCAGTAATTGTACCGATATCCGAATGTCATTTCCGTTTGAAAACGTTATTTCCGTCCGAAAAAGATCTGAATTACTACTCCATATTTTTAGTAAAAGGTTTTCGGTATCTTCCATATTATTGTGCTTCCTCTCAGGTACTTCTAGCCTCCCTAAGGGGGTGGAACTAGTTGGTATTGCAGTATGATATTCGATTAAGGCATTTTTACGGGTTCACGTTTCCTTTAAATTGTCCAATATTAAATGAAGCACTGCACTCAGAGCGAAATTACCTATCCTTATATTGCCAGCGTATATTGTACGACGTAAGTACTTGTTTAAAAAGTTTTGATCGATAATTAAAATTTATGTATATTTATTTATTTTTTTATTTAAACGACCTTTGGCTTTTACATACATAAAGCAATACATATTTTGATTAATTACAGTGAAGAGTTGGAAAATAAAGGTTAGATTCTAATCTACCATTTTAAAGCTGTATAACATGAAAAAATTGTGTTTTTATTTTTTTTAAAACCACAAATATTAAACAAATAAAATAGTAAAAATTTGCATCCAAAATCCCGAAATATTAATAATAATATAGAATAGAATACATCCGTGATATTATACCTTTTGATTACAAAAATAATTTTTCAATTTGGTTGGGTATTTTGGCTTCAAATTTAAAATTAATAATACAAATTAATATTTGTATGAAACAGGCCGGAACGGGCCTTCTACAACATACCTAACACGCAAAGTTTTATGAATTGAAATATTAATGACGTCAGTTGTTATTGTGTGAAATAGTTAGCAAAATACGTAAAGCAGAAAGGTATTGATGTGTGCGGTAACATTATTGCACATAGCTAGAATGAAAATGAAACCTTTTACTGAAGCGGAGAAAATTCCATGGACAATGGTTAGAGTTATTGGACTAAGTGAACCACTTGTAAGAAAGAAATGGCATACAATAGGTCATTTTAATTCATAACGAGTGCGTGACTTTCCAACGTTTCGTATTCTGAAATTCCTTTTGCACGCTAAGTGCTTGTTTATATTATAAATTAAATTTTTAATATACTTCCACACCCCATTTATATTGTAAGTGGGAATCGTGGTACGTACATTATTTCAGCAGTGTTCTGTAACGTGTTTATTTATTTTACTCTCAAAAGAACAATACAGAACAATATTCAGTTTATCGAGTTATGCTGTTATACAGCGTACAGCTGTATACCAGCATAACTTGAGGTGATTTTTCACAAAAACGGCGCTATACAAGTAATCCAATTATTATTATTATTTATTATTATGCTTTGGCAAGGTGAAGGGAGGATAGGGACGAACCTGGCTTTTCAGGTGAGTTCAATAATTCTGGTAAATAAATAGATACCCTGGACATCCTAAATACGCACTATACATATATATGTATATTTAGAAAACACTTCGTATCATCGTGATTTATTTTTGGGGTATTATACCGTGATGCTTTACCTCTTTCTTCAGCCAACCTTTTGGACAGCATTACAGCATCCATCATCAGGCTAGATGTGTAATCGAATATAGTGTGTTCTTATGTAATTATGTATACTGATTCGATACTTGTTGCCAGCTCCAATCCTCTATTGGTATTACGGTAAAGTTTTAAACAGCCTTCTGCGTTTATTTTTGGTGTAGCCGTCAATTACAGGTTACCAAGCTATTGAGCTTAGCCCCTTCGTCTTTGTTATTTTGTCCCCGTAATTAGGCGTGCTCTATGCGTTTTGGGTGTTCCCAGGGCCTCAGGATAATGTAATGGCAGATTTGTAGGGTACTTTGTAACAGTTCAAATACAAATTCATACAACGAAGAGCATCTATTTCAGTTCCGAAGTTCATGTTAACTTGGCGTGCACCTTTAATGTGACATGTGTGAACATAATTATTCAGGTTAGGTTCATTTTATCTAACCCAAACTAAGAAACCAAGATCCTAAAAAGGTTTGTTAGATTCTGAGTTTCAATAAAAAAGAGAAAATGCTAGCTTTTTCATATGTCCAAAACCGAAGACGTTAAATTATTCATAATGCATTATTTTCCTTCTTTTTCACGGCCTCTGTGATCGAGTGTAAGGCTCTTGGCTTACGATCCAGAGGTCCCTGGTTCAAATTCCGGCGTGCACAAGTAAATTTTATTTCATTGATTTCTGTCTTTATAAATTAATAATATAAGTTTCATTTGCGGCACGTTTCAGAGTTGAAGATACTCTCAATATTGGTGTAAGACCAACACTCAGAATTGAAAGGTGGCATGAAATGGCTTTAGCCGTGTTTGGTGACTGAATCTGAAAGCCAGGTACTTCCCACCGTTCCTTTCACCCGCCTCCTTTCCCTACACGGAGAAAAATGTTATTCTAAAATACGATCATTTTATTCGTAAAAACGAGACTGAAGTTTTTAAGAACAAATTAACAGGGTTTCAATGTTTATTGGCGGGAACACGTAAGAATAATTTGTTGGTATACGTAATTTCGTACGTTTACCAAAAAAATATTCTTACATTTTCCCGCCAATAAACATTGAAACACTGTTAATTTGTTTGCAAGAACTTCAGTACCGTTTTTAACCATTTTTACGAATAAAATGATCGTATTTTAGAACATTTTTCTCTGTGTACATCCCCAAAGATGACTTAGGCCTTTTTTGCACATTAGCTCCACACAGGAAGCCTTAATAGTAGAATAATTTCGTAATTTCGTACGTATACCAAAAAAATATTCTTACATTTTCCCGCCAATAAACATTGAAACCCCGTTAATTTGTTCTTAAGAACTTCAGCCCCGTTTTTAACCGTTTTTACGAATAAAATGATCGTATTTTAGAATAATATTTTTCTCCGTGTACCCACTTACCTTCAGCTTTAAAAACATGTCCCAATTGGTGATACCATACATGCTCATCATTGTTATTAAACTGATACCAACTGTTTTAAAAATAATTTAGAATATCCAGCATACCCTAGGCATTAAGCAAGGAGTGTGTGCCAAGACCGAGTTCCAGGCAGCGGTCCATCTTCTCTGTTAGTTAGTACGTTTGATGACAATGTTACTCTGGGTTCAATTGTTCTGTTCGATTAATTCTGACCTTTAATAACAGACGGATTTGATTTCAGCTACCACCGCCGGCTAGAGCTCCCGTATTCTGCCCTTCCAAGGAAAAAGGCAGTAACTAGCAAAAAATCATAAAATTAGTTTGAATTTACCTCTGGTGAATTTTTTTATCTCTGTACATAACTTGCTCAAAAGGCAGTATTATTATAGGTACCACTAAACACTGGTTCTAAAAAATAAACGTCTACTAAAACAACACGTAAATCTAATGGTATTAAATTTTTTACAAACTAATGAATTTTACGAATAACAAATAACTAATAAAATGTTTTAACGGTCTCCGTGGTCGAGGGGTGAGGCTCCCGACCCGCAATCCTAAATTATGTTATTTCACAATGAATTAATAAAAAATAATATATAGTATATTTGCTGGGCATTCCAGAGTGGAAGATACTCTCAGTATCGCCCTGGTGTAAGATAAGCATTCAGAATTGTAATATTGCTATAAATGGCTTTAGCCCTGTTTGGTTACTAGATTTGAATAGCTAGGTACTTCCCCACCTTCCTCTTCCCATCTCTTTGCCCCTCGCAATACTTTCAGCCTCACAACGTACCCCAATTAGGGATTCAGTTGGTAGGCGGGTAAGGGTACCGCCGCCACGGAATATTTATTGGATAACCAATACTCTTTCCACAGGTCACCTCAGGTGGTTCGTTACATTTGGCGGTGCCTGGTTTCATTTGGGTGAGGTTTGTCCATTTCTTTGCGACTGATACATTTATTCACCTACTGCGTGGCGGGCCGGATCGGGAGACAGGTTGAGTGAGACATTTTGACCTCTCCAGCCGGAATCTCTCCACCCATTGCCTTGCACCGCAGTGGAAGGGATAGATTCATAAGTCCGTCACTACTAAACACACTGACCCCCAGATTCCTACCCACCTCCTTATACCTTTTTAATTTTCAGAACTTTCTCTCCTAAATATACCCTCCACACAACATCACTAAAGGATGACATAGGCCCCGTGGGAAATTATTTTACTTAAGGCCTCCTGTGTGGATTTAATGTAAAAAATAAACTAAATTAAACGTACAGCGAAAAAACATAAAACTCCAATTTTCTCAAAACGTTGCAAAATGTAGTTACTGCCTTCTTCCTTGGAAGGGCAGTATTGCCCCCGAGCGTTAACTGCGAGCGATCGATATTATCTGACTGTACTGTACTACAACTGATCCGCGTAAAAAAATTCAACAAACTGTCCACTCAGATAAAATGTGGACTTCAAACCCTTCTGAAATTACATTAAACGTCGAGAAAAATATAATTTTGTCAATGTTATATCTATACGAAACGTGAAAGAATAATCTTTTTTTTCGAAGAATAATTCGTTTTCAAAAGAAAATTACACAGTAGTCTTTGTTTATTACAAAAAAATTACTGGTAATTGAATTATTATTTTTTTTTTCATTAATTTGTATTATTATCACAATCAATTAATTAAAAAAATCATTTACAGTGTATTTGCGGCACATTCCAGAGTGAAATATACTCTCAGTATCGCCCTGGTGTAAGACCACCATTCAGAACTGAAGCTTTAGTCGAGGTGACGTGATCTGAATTGTCACTTACTTCCTCACCTTCCTCCTCCCCATTTTCTTCCCCTCTCTGGCCTCACAACATACCCCAATTGGGGATGCCGTACACGGGAGCAGTTCGGACGCTTGTGCGGTATTCATATAAAAAAATAAAAAACGAGTTTTCTGACCACACGACTGAAGTAAAATTTCTAGAGAGAAAGAAAATGTGCGCGCGCACTGCGCTCTCTTGCTCTTACAGTATTTATGAAATTGTTCCGGAACGAAATGAAATTACGAATAATCTTCATGCACTGGCTATGAGAGGAAGAGAGAAAGGAAATGTGCGCGCGCACCGCTCTCTCTTGCTTCTACAGTGTGACACAGCCCGTTCGCCTCGCCCGTAACGCATTACACCTTTCGTAACGCATTCGTCAGCTCACCCCCCAAGTCGAACATTGTGTGTGCTTATGTATACTGATTCGATACTGTATTGCCAGCTCCAATCCTGTAATGCCATTACAGTATATTTTAAAACGGTTTTCTGCGTTTATTTTTGGTGTAGCCGTCAATTACAGGTTACCAAGCTATTCCTTCGTTTATTATATTGTCTCCGTAATTTGGCCTGCTCTATGCTCTATTATTATCAGAGTTTTCTGCATACACTCAAAACCAAAACCTTGAAAAATTTTTTTTTTTGCCTCACTGTTCAAATTTTATGTTTTAAATTGTAAAATATATGCCATTTAAGTATTTGATTTTTCATGATTTTAGATGGAACTTTGGCAATTTTTTCGTCAACTTATATTAATTTAAAAATAATAATTCTGTCCCGACTTTTACGTTAGTTTAATTACAAATAAAAATAAAGTGCACTAATAAAAAAGAGCCCTTGAGCTAATTTTCCAGCGAAAACGGCGCTATATAAATTATCCGAACATTATTATAATTATTAAAAATTAAACATCATAAAACTGACCTTTGTTGAGTCGAAATATTAATAATTAGACACACTAAATTCGGTTATCGGTGCATTGGTGCATGCGTCATATGAATTTGAAATATCTGCGAAACGCGTAATATTATTAGTTTAATGAATTTTATTGTCAAAAATTGAACTGCTAATTACGTACAAATCATATCAAACAAGCGATAAAGTAGACAGTGAACTATTTTATTAATTAATTATTCAGTACGATTTTTGTCAGATTTATCTGGCAATTCAGATAAATACGCTTTTATTCGAAATTTTAAGCTTGAATGAAGAAGACACAACACTACTAAAAACTGTGCACATTGCGATTTACGGTTGCTATTTTGTCCTCATTTTTATTGATATATATATATATATATATATATATATATATATATATATATATATATATATATACATTTATTAGAAGTCTCTAATTTGTCAACAAACAATATAATTACATTGTAAAGAAAATTGACAATATATACGTATTTGTTTTCGATTCACAAAACCCATACTTTTTTGCGTTGGGAATCTCATGGCGATTACACATCTGCCCTGATGATGGACACTTTTATATGTCCGAAACGCTGGCTGCAGAAGGAGGTAGTGCAATACGGCATAACCTCAAAAATAAATCACGATAATAATATTGACATTATTTGAACAAAACTCGAATACTCTTAACACCAACTTCAAACACTCAAACCCCACAACACCAGAAAAGATTTCGTACTAGTTCTGAAATAAGCTTGAATTTTCCGGGTTCACCATTTTGCTTTTTCCATTGAAGAAATAAATAATTCAAAGTTCTCTTTGAGAAGGAAAATTGAAAACCAGAGCCAAAGTAAAATACTTATTTCTCTGTCAGTCAATTCCTGGGTTGACCTTTACACACCAAGATAAGTTTGTTTTACTGAAACCTGTGACATCGATGTAATAACCCATACCTTATTTCAGTCCAAAAGTAACACCACCTGTGAGTAATTTCATAATACAAACCAAGTTGTTTTGCAAAGGAAAAATTAAACATTTATATCGAATGTTAATTTTCTCGATGCCGCGAAACTGTATGTTACGTATTTATTTAAGTATTCACATAGCTGATTATTTTTTTTAATAATAAAGTACGCGACAGCCCATATCTAAAATATTTCTAACTGCCTTAATTTTGTGTCACAAAGCTAGTTGCGGCGAACTTGCTGGAAAATAAATTTGGTCCACGCGGACCAACAAAAGGTACAAACCAATGCTTCTTGAGATCTTTATATTGTGAGATAGTGCACTTTTTTTTTTCTTCTTTTTGATAAATGTTTTCGTAGTAAAACGATGTAGAATATATTTATGTGGACACAATACGATTTACCCAGAATTTTTCAAATTTCTTAAGTATTTTCACAGTTATATTGAATATTGTATATTTTTATTGGTTTATTTAGCGCCGCGTAGCGTTTTTGTGAGAATTCACCCCAAGGGCATTGTACAATTTATTATGACTTCTAGGATCAACCTAATTTTATTTTTTACGAATGGATACAGGGTCCATACCTGGCAGGTCACTTCCGATAACCACCAAAGTTTATGTTTGGAGAAGATACGACTTTGCACGCGGAGGCCACTATATTTAAAACACTAGACATTGCAAGGTTTTACATTTCATACCCTCCATTACTGTTGATATTATATTTATGAGAAGGTAAGTGGCAAAATTAAATTTTTATATTGAAAGACTGAAGAATTTAAGACGCTTTACAACAGGAAGATTTTTATGAAATTACCTTAAAAATATTACAAGTTTTGTCGTAGTTAATTTCACGGGCTGTGAAGATCAAAGTGAAATATTTTTGACTTTATGTTTACGAATGTCTGAAAAGGTGGGTTTATTGCTTTACATAACTGAAATAATAACAGAAATTGAATAGAATTTACACAAAACTTGAAAATTAACTTAATTAATCATTTTCTATTACATACGTACGAAGGATGTAAATGTATTGATTGAATGAATTAACCATTGCGTAGACATCTACATAGAAAACAGGAAAAATCAACCCCGTTTGTGGTAAATATTTATTTTTGTGAAAACGCTACTCAATTGAGTGACATTCTAATATTACACGAGACCTTTCATCGATTACTTTTATAAATTCGTAGCTTCCTTTTTGCTTGTGACGACACCAGCACAGGTGAATCGCACACAGGCTCTGTTGCCACGGAAACGGGAAGCTAACCAACTTCAATATTGAACTCTAAGCGCTAATTATTAAGTGCGCTCCAATCGATTAGAATGTGAACTACATAAAGAACCTTTGATAAAATCTCATATCAAACCATAATGAAATATAATTATATTTTCACTCAACAGAGTTGTTACCATTTATAATGTTAATGTTTTATAAATTAGCTTCTTTTGTGTTAATTATAACTAGCGTGTTTCCCGTTGCACCCAACGGTGGTAATTAAATTATTATTCCCAAATGGCAGTTCAAATAATTTATGCGTAAATTTATTGACTCGAAATTTAATTTTTCCGTAATTTTGAATAATTTACAATGGAAACCTTAATATAAAATGATTAACTCGGCTGTTGCGCAACGGGCAATACTCCATTATAAAATAACAGGTTGAATAGGTAATTTGAACACATTTGTAGGTATATAATGTTGTTCAGCATTTACAGTAGACGGATATTATTGAAGTAAAACTTCTTTACGCACGCTTGACTTGGGGAGTAAGCTGGCGAAGGCTTGACGAGAGCGTTATGAAAAGTGTAATCGGGCGAGGCGAACAGAAGTTGAGAGGGTGATATAAGTTTGTGAAGATAGAAAGAGAGAGAGTTACGTTTCGTATATTTCTGTAGGGGCAAAAGAGAGAAGTGCGAGCACATATTTTCTTTCTCTCTTTCTCTCATAGGCAGTTACGTTTCGTACATCTAAGAAACAGTGCAGGACTATTGTCTGTATCACACTGTAGGAGTAAGAGAGAGCAGTGCACGCGCATATTTTCAGGAAAATAAGGAGAATTACACAGGAGGCCCTGAGAAAAATAATTCTCCCCAGATCCTACGTCATCTTTCGGGACGCTCTGTGGAGGATATTTTCAGAAAAGTAATGAGAAAGTTCTGGGAAGGAAAAACGGTATGAAGGGTGGGTAGAAATCAGTGTGTCCAGGATTGACAGACCTATGATTCCATCATTCCCACTGCGGTGCAATGTAATGTTTCGAGAGAGTTCAACTGGAGAAGACAAAAGTTCTTTCTCAACCAGGTTCTATCATCCGCCGCCAAGACCCTGACAAACCTCACCCCTTGAAGCCGGGAACCCCTGCTAAGCCATCAAATGTAACAAACCACTTATGGTGGCCTATAGCGGAGGTGTTGATTAAATGTACCGATATCTGAACGTCATTTAAAAAATATTAGAATTACTCGTCATATCGCGCCTAGATAAATTTTACTTAAAAAATTTGAAATTAAAATAAATATAGAAGAAGCTAGATACTAGCAGACGTTTAAATAATTGTTCAATGTCTTTTTTTTATATTATCCTAAAATTACACCTACTACGTCATTTCACAACACATTTCACAAACCCCCTTCCAATATATTTAACCAGCCATTGTTCTAACCCTTTTCGGTTATTCCCTTATAAAACCATATTCCATACGATAATTAACCTGTCGAAAGCAAATGTCTTTCCTTAGTACGCTTTAAATTTAATTCGAAGTATATTAAAATATCTTAGAAAATAGAAACCTGGAAAGTACATGCTTATACCGTTTTCACTACAAAATTAATTTAACACAGGCGCGCACCTTTGTGAGCTGTAGGTACCTCTTTCTGATAAACGACTCACGTATTGTACACGCCAAACTTTTATGCCAACCTGATTTTTACCGAATTTACAAGGACCGTAAGCGAAAGAGAAAGATGCGTTAAACATACGTGGGACAGAGAAATGCGTGTCGCTTTTTTAGTTCGCCTATTGCGACGATTTCTATATCAACGTAAGGTTTGTATTAAAGTTTGGTGTGTACTATAACAACGACCTCCGTGGTCGTTGAGTAAGGATATCGACTCTCAATCCGAAGGTCGCGGTTTCGAACCCTTAATGATAAAATAAAATAAAAAATCGATTAATTTGTGTTATATAACAATTAATTAATTAAAAATAATATTTAGTATATTTGCGGAACGTTACGGAGTGGAAGATACTCTCAGTATCGCTCTGGCATAAGACCACAATACAAAATTGAAACGCTACTTGAAGTGGCTTTAGCCGTGTTTGATCTTTTTAGATCTGAATAGCCAAGTACTTTCTCTTCCCCATCTGTTTCCCCTCCCCATTACCTTCAGCTTCACAACATACCCCAATTAGGGATGCCATAGCCTCACTGGCTCCAGATGGGATCAGTTAGGACTATAGAGCGGTATTCATAAAAACAGGTAGATACAATCATTTAACGAAAGGCCCTTTTCCGAACTTAAACTCGCCTATTGCGACAATTTCTATATGGGGTGTGCTATAACCGAAATAAAGTAGTTATAGAAGGAACAATTTTGTTAGAAAATAGATAAGAATTAGTGAAGGATTTATGAAGTTGAAAGTATTTATAAATTATTTTCCTCAGGAACCATGCCTTCCATAAACAAATATTGACCATTTTATGCATATTTTTTTGTTGAAAACTTAGGAAAAGGATCATATATTTATTTACCCTTAATAAAGCCAGTTGATAAATATCGTTTTAATGTAAAAAAGTTTAAAAAAATGTTATGTAATGTAAAAGTTAAAATGTAAAATGCGCAGAAACTTCTCGAAATCTGACTACTTACTACTCAAGATTAACCCAAAGAAAACAAAATAAACACTCACACCAAGTGGAGAGCAAATTATTTTATAGTAAATAATATATTATATTTAGTATATGTACTTTCTAGAATTCTTGACGCAATCAGTTCAAATTTTTAAAATGACACTTATATTCAAATTCCGAGTTTATTGAACCAAAATTTCAAAATCACAGACAGATTCAAAACCGAAATTAGCATTTTTATGTGTGTATGTGAGTGATGTGTTGTTTGTTGGTGATAATGATAAGGAAAACCAAAGTTCATGTAGCTACCTTCCTATTACTTATGATTTAGAGTGTAGTATTCAATAAGATATATCTATCATTTGTTTACTTTGTAGTATTTTTTGGAAATTAATAATACAACCATTCCTGGCAACCTAGCACGGTCGATCGATAAGTATTGTATCGATAACTTTCGGTAACTTCTTAACGAATAAATAACCGTTCCCAATGACTAAGTGTTCTTAATATATTTGATTTCAACCGTTGTTTGTACGTTAGCGATCTGCAGTTGTCCTAGAGAACGATGAGAAGTTGGTTAGAAGTTCTACATTAATACTATTCTTATCGATCGAGCGTGCTAAGGGGCCTGAGGCCCTAGCACACTCGCTCGACAACGGTCGATAGGATAACTATCGGTAACTTCTCATCGTTCCCTAGGATGACTACAGATCGCCAACGAATAAGTGACAGTTCACAATGACTAAGTGTTCTTAAAATATTCGATATCAACTGTTTTTTGTACGTTAGCGATGTGCAGTTGTCCTAGGGATCGATTAGAAGTTACCGATAGTTATCCTATCGATCGTTATCGAGCGAGTGTGCTAGGGCCTCTGGGGTGCTAGCATAGTCCATCGATAAGGATCGGTAGGATAATTGTCGGTAACTTCTCATCGTTCCCTAGAACAACTGCAGATCGCAAACGAATAGGTGACAGTTCACAATGACTAAGTGTCCCTAATATATTCGATATCAACTGTTGTTTGTACGTTAGCGATCTGCAGTTGTCCTAGGGAACGATGAGAAGTTACCGACAATTATCCTACCGATCCTTATCGATGGACTATGCTAGCACCCCTGGTGTGCTAGCACGGTCACTCGATATGAAGTTACCGACCGATTGTCGGTAACTTCTCATCGTTCCCTAGGATAACTTCAGATCTCAAACGTACAAACGACAGTTGATATAGAATATATTAAGGACACTTCGTCATTGTGAACTGTCACCTATTCGTTTGCGATCTGCAGTTGTCGTAGGGAACGATGAGAAGTTACCGTCTCCTATCGATCGTTATAGAGCAAGCGTGCTAGGGCCTCTGGTCTACGAATAACTTTATAATATTAGAAAAACTCCTACGAACATCATTACAAGGAAAATTGTGCTTGTTCAATGATGGAGGACTTATTATTGGAATGGAGCCCACGAAGCCGAGGAATGAAACCGATGAAATTTGGTCACGGTCGGATAAATGATCAAATGTTGTTCATTTAGGTACAAATTTTCTCACCACAATCAATCAAAATTCATATCAATTTGTGGTTTGATAAAATATTATTATCTATTTGAAGGTAAAATAATTGTAATAAGAGCGAACGTGATGCTACAGACCACATATAATCATTATGAGATAATATTATTTCATAAATACATTTAAATTATCATTTTTTATCAACTTTCAATAATTGATATTGAAAGATTATTACAAAAATAAATGATTGGATACGATAAACTGTGCAAAAATCATATTTATCCTAAAAAACTACTGTTAGAGAGAAATGCATTCGGTTTGTTATCAACATATTGTTTACATAACCCTTGGGAATAACAAGGTTCCATCTGTCGCGGTAATGTCACGCGATAATGAACTCTAAATTAGCTTACAATAGATCCCATTATCGCATGACGTTATTGCGACAGATGGAATCTTGTTATTCCAAAGGGTCGAAAGTAACAAAAAACCTTGGTAAAATAAAAACAATTTTTTTTTTATATGAAAAGCTCTCTTTGCAACTTTTGAAGGTTATTGCCATCAATGTAATACATCATTGAAGAAGAAGATAACAATAATAATCCTAATTAAAATATTGAAATAAACAAGACACAGAAAAATAATAAAACATAATGGTCGCAACTGGGACTTAACCCAGATCTCACATCTTGCCGGGACGGCGCTCTTCCGATTGAATGTTAATTCTGAAATTTGAAATATGGCTTTGACAATTATGATGGTTTTATAATCGGACGCAATGGCTGAACCGGTAGAGCGCCGTCCCGGTAAGACTTGAGATCTGGGTTCGAGTATCAGTTGCGACCATCATGTTTTATTATTTTTCTGTGTCTTGTTCAGTTTCATATTTTAATTTAGATTATTATTGTTATCTTGTTCTTCAATGATTTATTACAAAACCAATTTATTTTTTTAGTTAGCAATTTTGATAAATTCCTAAAAATGCACATCAAACTGAGTGTAAAACAAGTAAGTGAAAATAAGATAAATCTAAAATAATTCTATATTTGGCCTGCTCTTTATCCACTCGAACGCTTTTTGCCACATTATGGCACTATTTTTAATGCCTCGGATTGCTTTGCTGTTACAATGTGGCAAATATTCTCTAGATTCGTTAAAATGTTTTAAAGTTAACGTTTTTCAAATATTTTTTTTATAAATCCTACGAACATGTGGAAATAGATAAAAGATAGGTGAATTCGTTGGCTATATAGAACTATAATCAATTTGTATGTCTCCAAATTCAAATTCGGAGGTAAATTTTTATGTGGAAAAAGTTTTAAGTTACTCTGTCGCTACAGTTGTTTCGGTTAAAAAGGTGCGTCGATTTTAAGTGATATTGATAAAAAATGATTTTTTTTTACTTTTTACTTGCAAGTGCTTCCTATTCACTATCAAAAACATGTCATTCACAGGTGTTTCGAATTTTAATATAAAAATGCTTTTTTCGCAACGCTCAGTGTGCGACTTTTTGTAGAAAATTCGTTAATCGCTTCACATGTTGCAAATATTTTAGTAAAAATAAACGTAACCATCGCAAAAAGTTTAGAGAAACATTGTTATCCTTTCAAATTTATATATTTATAGGTCATTGCCGTATTTATCATAGTTAACTTTACAACCAAATCATTGTTATGTTTGTTTATTGCGCAGCGAATTATTAACAAAGATGTTTTTATATCGAATATTATAGCAATTCTGAGATGAAATAAAGATTGAGTAAGTACAAAGAACGGACTATTTCACAATTCATTAAATGACAGACATTTTAAGGTTCTGTGAATGTTCTGTTATTATTTCAGTTATGTGAAACAACTTCAATAATGAAATAACTTGAAAACCTAGGTTAAGGTATTATTTTACAAAAAAATAAATTCTTAATTTTCAATGACCTTTACAGAACTTGAAAATGTTTCTTTGAAATTGGGTGGATTGATCAAATTCTGTAAAACAGCCCGTCCTAAATCCGAGATTTAAATATTCAACCGCAAAATTTCACATAACGGTTCCACGACAACTCCGAATAATGCAACTTCAATATCCCTTTGAAATGTCATTGAACATTAGGAATTAATTTTTTTGTAAAATTGCCCAAAACCTAAGTATACGTAACCTATTTAACTAATTATTTTAAAAAAATTCATGAGTTCACGACTTTTAAAAGGGGGTGTTGAAGTTGCATGTTTCTCAGTTGTCCGGTCACCCCAAAAATTATGTCTCCATTGCGTTGATTTTTTCAGTATTAAAATTTTTTTCTTCTATCTTTGCAAACTCACTTTGTGGCATCATTTTATTTAAATGAAAAGACTACTTTTGTGTAAACCACTAAAATCAATGTTATAATATCTGCATGTTTCAAAACCGATGCTTTTTTCATCAGGATAATAACACGAATGAAACATGTAGATATTATAACATTGATTTTAGTGGTTTACAAAAAACTAATTTGTTTGTTTTAAAAAAATATATTTATGGAAACTAAATAATTTTGGCAAACGAGTTAAAATGTACACATTTGTTTGCAATATGGTTTCGATAATAAAAAAATACGTTAATGCAAATCCCCAATATGTTCCTACTTGGTTATGTATAATTATGACAAGAATAATTAACATGTGATTGACATAATTATTTTGTGGGACAGTAAAATATGCCAATTCAATTATGTACAATTCATGCAGAAAATGTAATATGCTAAAATTGATTATTTTTATTGAGGTATGTTATTATAGCCTTCAATTGAACAAACTACTACTACTGAAAAGGAATTGCCAACTGCATACAATATATAAGCGTGTATCAAAATGACTCAGTCCTGATACTGTTGTTGGTAATAAAAATAATTTTAGATAGAGTAGTTAAATAATTTTAGATAGAGTAGTAATTAAGGTATTTAAGCTTAAATAATCAAGACTCTCTGAATAATACAAAAAAATATACTGTCGTCTTAAGCAAACTGGCAGCAGGATATTTTCAATTTTGATAATGTAGGTACTATTTATCTTAATATATAACAAACATGAAATATATCGTATGTCAGGATGTGACTATTGAAAATTTCTAGCTATCCTTTTGCTTATGACGCATTATAATTATTTTTCTTTTTTTATACAGAGAGCCCTTAATTATTTTAGATAGAGTAGTAATTAAGGTATTTAAGCTTAAATAAACAAGACTCTCTGAATAATACAAAAAAAAATATATACTGCCGTCTTAAGCAAACTGGCAGCAGGATATTTTCAATTTTGATAATGTAGTTACTATTTATCATAATATATAACAGGATGTGATTATTGAAAATTTCTAGCTGTCCTTTTGCTTATGATGCAGTGTAATTCTTTTTTTTTCATACAGACAGCCCTTATTTATTATCAACAGGAAAAAATATTTTTAATTGCAATAACAATATCAAACTCAGTCATTTAGATACTCGCTTGTATCTAGATTGCATGCAGTTGGCAATTTCATTTCAGAAGTAGTAGATATGTACAACTGCACGGAATATAGTTTTAATGAAGCTATAATAACACATACCTCAATACAAAATAATCAATGTTGGCATAATACAATACATTCTTTTATATGGATCAAAATACGGAGATTTCGTTATGTAACTAACTAACTAACCATCACGCCGTTTCCCCGCAGGGGTAGGCAGAGAGGACGGACCGCCAAACACCTCGGTCTTGGCACACACTCTTTGCCTCATCCACATTCATACATCGTCTCATACATACTCTTCTCTTGACTCTTGACATGGCCCGACTCAAGTATCTGATTCACTTGATCGTGCCATGTCTTTCTCGGACGTCCCCTACTTCTTATACCATTCACACTTGCATCATATATTCTCCTTACGCTCCTTTCTTTGTTCATTCGCTCTACATGCCCAAACCATATTTATATTCGTTATGTATAACAAGGAATATAGTTGAAGACTATAATATTATACCTCCTTAAAAATAAACAATGTTGGCATAATACCTTCTGTTCTTCTATATGGATCAAATTACAGAGATTTCGCCATACACTTATAACAAGGAATACAGTTGAAGACTATAATAACATACCTCCTAAAAAATAATCAATGTTGGCATAATACCTTCTGTTCTTCTATATGGATCAAATTACAGAGATTTCGCCATACACTTATAACAAGGAATATAGTTGAAGACTATAATAACATACATCCTTGAAAATAATCAATGTTGGCATCATACAATAAATTCTTCTATATGGATCAAAATACAGAGATTTCGCCATATATAACAAGGAATATAGTTGAAGACTATAATAACATACATCCAAATAAAAAATAAACAATGTTAGCATAATTCCTGCTGTTCTTCTGCATGGGTCAAAATACAGAGTTTTACGCCATATTTTCATTAGAGTTTGCTGAACACTAATGAAAACTTCACCTTAACACTTAGTTAGGTAAGTTAATATACTTTTAGTTCTGTCGAGCGCGCTATATTACGTTAAGGGACGTTTTATTTATAAAATGCACCTTCAAAGAAGAATTACGACGCCACAAAAATACATGTACCCTGATGTTGGACATGGTCAGAAAGTGTGATATTTAAGAGAATTATGAATCTACTCCTTCGTAGATGGCGATAGTTTATTTTATGAAATGTATACATTTTACAAGTTAAGCTTTAAAATATTAAGATGAATGAATTATTATAAGCAATAATTATTAGCCTGAAACACTCATCCATTTTGAAAAAATCTCCCGAGAAAAGATACATGTCGCCGACGGGACTCGAACCCGCACCCCTCTGATTGCCGGTCAGGAGCTCTACCATATCTTGGATGAGTGTTTCAGGCTAATAATTATTGCTTATAATAATTGTTACCCTTTGTGCTATGCATAAAAATATTGTCTTAAACATTGGTTTATCAATTAAAAAAATAATGAATTAATTTTTTGCGTCAGTAGAAATGCTATATGAATATGAATAAATAGTTTTGACCATAAACAAACTCAAATCTTTCAAGAAAGCTAACAAATTCAATATTGTGTCAGTGATTCAATCCAATATTTTATTTTCTTGAAAGATTTGAGTTTGTTTACGGAAAAAAAACTATTTTATTTATTTATAAAATACATGATTATACACATTAAAACATTTACATATATGTGATACATTAGATCATCATACTAGGCGACTGCCTGTTTCATGGTGACCAATGTAATATAGTTATATAGTTGCTTTGTGATGTCTAGTGCAAACATAAGAAGTAAATATATTAAGATGTTGAAAATAGGAAAAGTTATAGAAGAAAAATTATAATTGAAATATAAAATAGAAAACAGAAAAACGAAAAAGTATATAATAAATAAAAAATAATAAGACATGCTATTAATTAATGGATTAAATATATACATGTTTAAAATAGGAAAAATTATGATGGAAATAGAAAATTAAAAATAGAAAACAGTAAAATGAAAATTAGAAAGAATAAAAAGAATAAGACCTGCTATTATGCAGGATTAGATCATACCTATAACTCTTTTTTCTAGTTGTATAAGTGTACATGTGTGCATAAGCGCGTAAATCTACACAAACACACGTAGTCATATACATACACGCATACATATTTATACACACATATATTTTACCGACATTTACAGACATTTATATTCATATTGCATGTGGATGGGCGCAAACAATCAATTCGTATTAATAGTAAAGCGTAACTTGATAAAGTGTCTTTTCTTAAAATATTTCAACTAGCACCATCTACAAAAGAGGAGACTATAAATTCTTTTAAGAATTACTTTGAGAAGAAGGAAGCGCAACATGGCATAATATCCCAAAAATCAATCACAATAAAATAATAAGAACATCGCAAAATAACGCAACGAAGGCAAATACCTACATACATTTAAAACAATCGAATGTGTGTAGCAATTTTTGATTTGTTTTAAAGATTTTAGTTTAACAGCACATGAAATATATATACAACATATAATAAATGTAACAATAAAAATAATTAAGGAATATTGTATAGGTACTTACTTCCTCATTTTCAAGGGTAAAGTTAGTTTCGTTTAGCTTAGGGTCCTTGGCATTCTGGGTGACTCCTGAAACAAAGTCATACATTTCTATCATATAACTTGTTTCACATTAAAATAAAAACATATATTTCGCAAATTTAACACAAGTATATGGATGGCTAATTTATACATTATTGTAAAAGAAGAAAATACTAACCAATCTAAACGAAAATATGAAAAGAGAACAAGACAGAGAAAAATAAAATGGGTGCGTCTAATCTTTACGCACTGTTGAAATAAAACTTCTTTGACCGTTGTGTGTTTCTTTGTTCATAATTTTTATTGCATTTATCAATACAAGCGACCGAACTCAACAGCCGGTGGTGTATGTATCATTCATCTGTAGATATGAATGTTATTTGAAAAATTTATTTCCTTTAGAAAAACATCTGAATTACTCGTCATATCGCGCCTTTACTTCAAAAGTCAAAGGTTGCAACGTGGACTCGAACCCAGATCCTGTAGTCTTACCTAATTCTTCTTCCAATTGCCGATTTCGTTTATCAATCTCATACTTCTAGTTTTACAAATTACTAAAAATTTCCTTTTCATATTTTCTTTTATTTCCTTCCATTTAATTTATTTATTTCTTTATTACTTATTTCCCGTATTTTTTGGTAAAGTTCTATCCGAATTTCAATGATGGTGTTTCTCGTATAAATATTCATCTGATTTTTTTAAATATGGGACATCTGTTTACTTTTTACATAATCTGACGTTATTATTACCCTACTGCCTGTACGGTTGAAATTTAAGAACCCGACTCCGAGTACATCTCTGACGCCACACTGGAAATCATTCTGACCCATCCGTGTACATGAATTTTTCACTGAGCTACTGCCGTGTTATTAACACTTATCACTCGCTCATAATGCAAGATGCAAATGGAAGTGCCTCCATCTATAATATTTAAATTGAACTATTGAAGTTTTCGTATTATTATTTTTCCCGTGGAATTAAAATTGATAATGTTCATAGTATGAGATGCAAATGGAAGTGTAATATTTAAATCGAAGTTTTCATATTATTGTTTTTCGAGATTTATGTTGGTGTAAAAGTATTCCTCTCTTGTTATTCCCGGTCTTAATATACAGATTTTTTACTATTATATGTATAATGTAAGTGTTCTGTAGTTTTATGTTCACAGTTGTTAGTTTTGCAAAAGGGCGAAACCTTATAAATGGTCGCCAATACGTAAACCGAGCAAAGGCGAACCAAAAGCCGCCCGCAGAACGTAGCGGGTTTTTAACTGCTAGTCTAAAATGGATGTACTTGAAGATTGTGATGAAGTGTGTGCTTATTTATTTTCTTAAATTTTCAGCCTTTGTGTGGTATAACTTGTAGCATAAGCAATAAACTATAATATGAGAAATGAGAATTGTATAAATATCTAATAAAAAACATTTGAAATAGCAAACGACAGTAAATAGAAGTTAGGAATATATGTGAATAACAAAGCAAACGACGAGTCGATTTTTTTTTCAAATAATGATAGACATTCCCGGGTTAAGAATAACCTGACAATCTTTAAAGATCTTCAACTACATTCAAATTAAGCGGAAAATGATGCTTGTGTCGTGATGGAAGACTAACTTAGCCGAGGAATTAAACCCATGATGCCTGGGTGAGATCTAAACTAATATAATAATAATACATAAAAATATCACCATGAAAACAAAAAATATATATATTTATAAATTACCTGTATATGTAACTAACCTAAGATAAATATGAGCTTGTAGATATCGCCGCTACCCGCTCCAAGTCATTCTATTTTGCAAGTCTAGCGCGTTTATTAACACAATAGTATGGAAAGTACAGACGAGCGGCGAAAGTAGCTCCATGGAAGAACGGTGTTAGTGTTAAAACCCCATTACGGTTTTAGAACATGGCAAGATTTATAGCAAGAATAATGGATACTCAAATAATCGCACTATGTAAAAAAATAAGATCGCTAAAAATAGTGAATAAGTAAAAAAGACTAGATTAACATCATTCATCTAATTATCTTAATAGGTCTCACAAAATTCTCAAAGCTAACTATTTACTAATTCTGGGCAGTTGGACATTTTGTGTTACATGTGTACACAAATTTTTCTAGGACTTTTTGACAAACAAGTAAAATTGCCACAAATTTGGATTTTTTTTTTCTTTATTTGTGAAATATTTGGGTACAGTTTTTTACATGCTTTTCGACTACCACACTAGGCACATGTCCGTATTATTACGTTGTAACAGGTCTGTCCGAAATTAAGGTTTGAATCTAGGTCAGAACTTAAAATAAGATTTTGAATAAATAGTTAGAGTTTATTAAGATAGATGGCAGGCTCCTTTCACCCCTCCCAACAGAACTGAAATTAATATATTGTTTGTAAAGCTAATTATTGGCCTCTTCTGTATCAAACCACATAGAAAGAAATACATATCAGTTCCGTTGGGGGGAAATTAAATTCATTGGGTTGTATTATTTCGGTGTCAATAAAATTTTATTCGTGTTCGATAAAAAACAAAATGTTTTATTAAAAGAGTCTCCTTTCCAATCTTTGAGTGAATCTTAAAACAGTACAAGGTCATTATCCGTTGTTGTAAACTCAATTAGACTTGAATTTGAGTCATAGGTACATGTGCGTAAACCATACAGCAATTGAACCCAATCAAAACACTTGAGCAAGTGAAGATTTTGAAGAAGTTTGTAATGTGTTTGAAGAATGATTGATTGTCTTTATGTATTTGTTTGTTATTTCAGATTTAGTATGGGTATTTACGCATATCCCGCTACAATAATCCATACAAGTGACGACATAATATGACTTGACATGTAATGTAGTCGACTATTTATGAATACATATGAGGTAGGGTTACAAGAAGGGGTGATTGACGATGAATAAAATAGCGCTATATAAGATTACACACTCCCTCTGATGGTGGAATAATAATTTGCTATTTAGCTATAATTTCATATACACGAAAAGACAAATAGATATAAAATGAAATTAGAAATATCTATTGAAAAAAACCCTTTCTATTCTTTTTATTTAAACATTAATTAAAAATAAATTTAATAAAGTTTTTATAACCAGACTTTATGTCCAAGTTAAATTTTCCCCACAGGAAAAACTAAACCCTTCATACACACACACACACTTTTCCACTAATTATCATCTAGTAAATCCACGCTATGCAAGTGTATTATATAATAACATGTTGACCTACCAGAGTACCAAACGGGAAAATAATTCACCGACTCCAGATATTTTCATATCAGAGGGTTCGGTTCAGTGGAACTCCTAATTGGACCGATAAATCCTACTGATCCCTCAATATAAATATTGAAAAAAATCTTTCGTAATCCTACATGTATTTAAAATGACTGATTTTTGCATTTTTATATATAAATTCTTTGACAAATCTAATAAGCCTAAATTTTTAATGAGAGAGCTAGGTATAATGCCAGTAGCCGATAAAATAAATGGTAATATTTTTATAGTCTGAGAATGCCAAATTCTTTTAATCTCATTTCCTAAATCTGTATATTTTCTTATTTTTTCAGAAACAGATTTTTCAATATTACAGGAATTTGGGATAGCTACATCAATGATATAAGTTATTTTCGTAAATATTGTGATTTAAAACCATCTCGGGTATATTATGACTAATTGTTCTGTCTGTTAGTTTTATCAAAATATATTTTATAAAATTCATTTTCTAAAAATGAATTTGGTTCGTATTCATAATATGGTACTATATTATGGCAGTCACTAAAGTTATGTTTAATTACTAAACTTTGGTGAATCATTTTTAAAACCTGATTGTGCCTAAATGTATACTCGGACAGCGCTAATATAGAACATGCCGATATATTCTGTAGTTTCCGGAAAATCCATACATTTTCCACATAAATCATTAATTTGATTTGAATCTTTGATTATATGCTTCCTATATTTTTTTAGTATTAATGACCCTATCTTGAATTGCAAGCATAAATCCTTCTAATAATTAATATTATAGTTTTAGTAAGTTAGTTTTTTTATTATTGTCACAGCGGTTTCGGCTTACAAGACCATTTTCAAAGTGGGGTTAGACTATTTTGAGACGACTTATTTATAAGATTCTAAATTTCAACATCTGCCCTGATGATGGAAACTGTATCGCTGTCAGAAACTAAAGAAGGAAACACACAGGCAACACGGCATAACACCCAAAAAACAAATAATAAAAAAGTTCCCAAATTGATTAATCACCAATTTATTTTTGCGTTATTATGCCGTGTGGCGCTACCTTCTTCTTTAGCACATCTACCCTTATGATAATTGATTCCCTATTTTGTGGGGTACTACCAAGTCTGTTATCCCTATATTAAATGTTAATGTTTTATTAATTGTTTAAAAATGTCGTGACTGCTATTGACATATTTATATTCCATTTTTTTCTATTCTACTTCCTTTCCCTTATTCCCCAAAATGTTGTTACCTTAGAGCAGGTCTGGCCAACCTAAATTGCACAACGGTCCGCATTGGCGACCTAAAATTGTCCAAATTACGCGAGATTCTTGAAACACTTGTCTAATTTCGAATCTTGAAACACTTGTCTAATTACGAATCTCAGAATCTCAACCTGTCGAACTCCGTCAAAACTAAGTAGTTACAAAAATGACATGGGCTTGCCCGTGGCAACGCTGCAATCAGATTGCGAGTTCTCGATCGCTTGACGAGCGAGAAGTTATGCGCTCCATCTGTTGTTAATCCGGAAAGTGATTTCTCGAGCGAGAAGTTATGCGCGGGATATATATTATATTACAGCATTTGATGTAAATATAGATTGTGATTATAAAGACATTCTGAAGTACTCGATACTTAAAAAATCTTCATAAAAACCGCGTGCCGCATGTCTCGGGTTGGCCAGGGCTGCCTTAGATAAACTGGCTCTGTGCAGTTGGTATCACATAATGACATTTATTTATTAAGATTACACATTATCTCGAAATAAATAACTTTGTATGTTTTGCAAAAAGAGACATCGATGATAAACGATCAACACTGGCGTCAGAAAGGCAGCCGGTTATCGGGCGTATCTTGGAAATTCTGTTCCAATAAATCTTAGTTAGGACAAGTTATCTTCAATCGATTAAACAATGTGATTAATACTGTAAGACTAAGTACAAGTCGAGTTAAATTAAGACTGCTGATTAACAACACCGATAGCTAATTAGTAGGTATTCTCTAAGGCCCAGATGTATCGCACATTTCGCACAATTGTTCCATTTTTACATGTAAAAAGGTCCCCGTTAAACGCCGATTATAGGTGCGTTTCAGCTCTATTATTTGACTTCTTACCCCTTTTAATCTTCGCGTATTTTTGGTATTATCTGCACGAGGAAAAGTAGCGCCAAAGATTTTTTTATTTTTTTTATGAAATATTTTACAAGTACAAAAATAATCTTATCCATAAAGGGGTATTTAAAAAAAGTTCTTTTTTTATATAACTTCATATTTATCTAATGAAAAAACAAATTATTTAGTACTTTGCGCTTATATTTTTGTAAAATAATAAATTTATTTTAATTTCATTAAAATGAAAAGGCAGGAAAAGCTTTATTGTATCCACAACATATTTTTTCATATTCATAATGTAAATCGATTCGTAGTAATGATAAATCTAAATACTGATTTGGTGTAAAGCTTCATCTTAAGAGCATGATGGTTGTCCTCTTCTGCTGATCACAAAAAGGAGATTTATGCAAGTTCCTTTCCTTTTTTATCTTTTCCTTTCCTTTTATTTATTTACTTAAAAAATTCCAAGATTAAGTATATTATCCTCTACGCCAGAAATTAGGGACTAAGTTAAGGAGCTATATTTTTAGTTTCAAATTATCCTTATGTCGTAACAAGTGTGGAAACCTAAGTTCGATATTACTATTTACACAATTTTTAGAACTTCAACTTACTGTGAACTGCAAAATATTTGTATATAAAAGTGAATGTTTCTTTCTTTGACCCTTATGTCATTCATCCGATTGTGTTGAAACTTTTTGGTTTGTTTGTTGGGAGAACATTCGCCAAGGTTTTTATAAAATCATAATAGTGGAGAGATATGGCGATATATACCACGCATCCAATTGCGATGAAACTTTTGTGATATGGTGGGCACGCCCGCGAAGGTTTCCATATAAATATAATGATGATCTCTGGCGTTATTAAATTTGTATACATATTTTAAATGGGTGGCGCGAGAATAGAGTTGTTTGAAAAATTGATGTTTTTCATATAATTAAATGAAACAATTTGTGTAAACCACAATAACCACATGTTATAATTTCTACACACTTCAAAACCGATGGTTACTTCATCAGGATAATAACATAAACAAAAACAACAAAAGGAACAAGTATAGACAAAAAAAAACAATAGGCAAAAATATTAGAAAGAAAAAAATATCATATAGTTTAGCGCGAAGGGGGGGTGAAGGAGAAGGGGGGGTTGATGAGAGAAGGGGGAAGTTGGGGAACACGCAGGCGGGGGGAGGGGGGGGGGGGGTTGGGGACATTGAGGGTTTGGGGACGAGGAAGAACTAGAGGGAGGGATTGCAAAGGAGACACAATAGCAGTAGGGGGTAACAGGGGGTAAATTTGGACAATCCGTGCTTCTCACACGGAAGCTGTTTGTGGAAAAACTTCTGATTTATTCATGTCCGCATCAGACAGAAAAATCCAAAAAAAATGTGTACCCAAAAGTACTTTCGCTAAAACGCTTTCTTTCTTTTGAAACGCTTGCCGGGCACTCGCTAGGTAAAAAAATAAAGATTTGTCGAGTCGGACACATTGTCGTTGAGGCAACAAAGTGAGTCTTAGATATTGCATTTATACTGCGTATTATTTCAAACATTGGCGTTGTACGAGTAGGTACTTAACTGGAAACATCCGATTCTGAATAATTGAATTGTTTATTTATTTAAAACACTCCCTAGTGGATTTTCTTATATAATTTCACAAGCTATTTGTATCAAAGTAAATACTTAAAACAAATTAAAACAATAAATAAAAATGTAAAGATATTGACAACAAAAGGTTGCAACACAACACAGAACAAAATACATGAAACAGAAAATAAGAATCCTCACGCGTGTAATTGAATTTAAAAGATTCTACAAAACCAAATAGTAGAAGCGTAGATAGAAGTTATATGGATACATAGATCTATTTGTGTCTAGATGAATAAAAGTGATATAATATATACAACATTTATACTGATTAGTTTTAAGATTAAATATATCATTCAGATCACAATATATATTTCCGAGATTGTGAAGTCACGGAATCGGAGAATTTTAATAAGCTAGCGTCCTGGTGTTATTGAAGTAAAAAGGTAATAAATGTCGGCAAGTAATTCAGGACAGTCAATTCTGTAATGCAGTATTTTATGTAATAGTATTTATTTCTGAAAGTTTGAATAGAGACATTTTATCCAGGAGGTAGGTAATTGAAATCAATGCTTTGTATAGGAATATGCAATTTATAGTTTATACATCTTAGAAACTTCCGTTGAATCTTTTCTGTTGAATGTTGTCTGAATGAATATTGAAAAAGCGCGTCCATAACGTAGAGTTATACTCAAGTCGGCATCTGACAAGGGTTTTATATAACATAATAAATGTGCCTAAATTATTACGAACGAGTGAAAAGCGTGAATAATTATACCCGACTTAATATTTATGTTCAAATTAGTAAATTTGTAAGTGGTAGTATGCTTATATTGTAGATAATACTGACGGAAAGGATTAATTAACATCATTGAATTTCGCTCACGAGAGCTACTCGTTCTAAAATCCTGTTTAGTAGTAATAGATATTTTATAATTTAGTAGTTAGCAGATGTTGCATGAAGTTAGTAATAGATACGTAGATTGATAGCAGGTAAGGCTCTCGACCCCCAATCCGAAGGTCGCGGGTTTGAACCCGGCCTCGCAAATAAATTTTATTTAATAAATTTGTTTTATTTCACATTTAATTAATTAAAAATAATGTGTAGTATATTTGCGGCACGTTCCAGAGTGGAAGATACTCTCAGTGTCGCCCTGGTGTGCTAGCACGGTCGCTCGATATGAAGTTACCGACCGATTGTCGGTAATTTCTCATGGTTCCCTAGGACAACTGCAGATCTTAAACGTACAAACGACAGTTGATATCGAATATATTAAGGACACTTAGTCATTGTGAACTGTCACCTATTCGTTTGCGATCTGCAGTTGTCGTAGGGAACGATGAGAAATTACCGATAGTTATCCTATCGATCGTTATAGAGCAAGCGTGCTAGGGCCTCAGGTGTGCTAGCATGGTCGATCGATATAAAGTTACCGACCAATTGTCGGTAACTTCTCATTGTTCCCTAGGACAAATGCAGATCGCTAACGCACAAACGACAGTTGATATCGAATATATTAAGGTCACTTAGTAATTGTGAACTGTCACCTACTCATTTGCGATCTGCGGTTGTCCTAGGGAATGATGAGAAGTTACCGACAATCGGTCGGTAACTTCATATCGACCGACCATGCTAGCACCCCTGGTGTAAGACCACCATTCGGAATTGAAACGTTGCTTGAAATGGCTTTGGTCATGTTCGGGACCAGATCTGAATAGCCAGGTACTTCCCCACCTTCCTCTTCCTAAACTTCTTCACCCTTCCCCCGACTACCAGCCTTACCACATACCACAATTGGGAATGCTATAGTCTCACTGCCTCCAGAGGGGAGCAGTTGGAACTCTTGTGCTGTATCCATATAAAAAATATTTAAAAAAAACTGCACAGAAGGTAGGTAGATTTTACTATTATTTTCCCCATATTTCTGTGTGGAGACGTGGACATTTAGAGCCAGCGAAAGAAACGGAAAGACGCCCTCGAAATTTGGTCGTAGAGAAAAATTCTAGGATTACATGGACAGTAAGATGCACAAATATGTCCATCCTGGAAGAGTTTGGCATCCACAATAGGCTTTCATATATATATATATATATACGATCAAATTTTAGATTAGAATCGCTAATATTGTATTTTAGTGATTAGAAAGATAAACATTCCCGGGATTTATTTATTGGGTTATTCGTATATATATATATATACCCGGGAATGTTTATCTTTCTAATCACTAAAGTACAATATTAGCGATTCTAATCTAAAATTTGAAACAGAAAAATCAGAAAAGCATTCGCTCTCATCTAGGAAGAGAATTTTTAATTTGGGAAGCAGGTGTAGGTATTGCCACCCGGGAATCATTTATTGAATCATAAATTGTCACGTCAAGTATTTCGCTACGTTTGTTTAATTAGGAGGGGTGCCCGGTTTCATCGGGTAAGATTTGTCTAGATATTGGTGGCGAATGCGTTTGCCCACATACTGCGTGGCGGGCCAGGTTGCGAGAGACCTCTCCAGCCGGACTCTCGACCCATAGCATTGCACCGCAGTGGAAGGGATGGATCCATACGTTCACCATTCGACGGTAACCGACGAGTTAATTGAAAAGCAATTCATCGAAAGCAAATTCATCGACAATGAGAGGTTAGGTTAGGTTAGGTTAGGTTAGGTTAGGTTAGGTTAGGTTAGGTTTGGTTAGGTTTGGTTAGGTTAGGTTAGGTTAGGTTAGGTTAGGTTAGGTTAGGTTTGATTAGGTTTGGTTAGGTTAGGTTAGGTTGAACTCGTTTACGATGAACTCGTTTTCGATGAACTCGCTGTGAACCCTCCTGGACACATTGACCCCCAGATACCAATTTTTTCAGAGCCTGCTTGGTGCAACTAATATAAAAAAGAAAAGATTTAGATCTAAGAAAAGAAAGATTTCCCAGATGCGACCGTGTCTTATTTTATTTTAATTTTTCTATAGAGAATCGCTAATCAGCTTCAGTGATTAAAAATGATAAAATTCTTATTAAGTTAAAATAAAATTGGATTTACTATACATTTACCTTCACAGATAGCCACTTATCATACCTACAACCACTACAAACTACATTTAACATAAATAAGACTTTTTTTATTTATTTTTATATTAAGAAGACCCTGAGGAAAATAATTTCCCTCAGGACCTTTGTCATCTTTGAAGATGCTGCGGGAGAGTCTTTTTGAAGAGAGGAAGGAGGTCTTGAAGAGACCCATGTTGTAGGAAGGAGGAAACACAGAGGCCGGAAATTCCATACCCGAGCTGTTGCACTCAAGAATGAGTCGTAAAAACGACCGTTCTCATGTGCAAATGTCAAGCGTGTACATATGTTGGGCGCGCGTTTGGCGTGTTTCCCGAATATGCGCCGGTATCGAGGGGATCAATGACGCAATTTCTTCGGAGCATTTTCCATTGAAATACGGTAGAACAAGGATAGCATTCCCACCCGGCGCCTGTGCTCTAAAGATTGCAATCCGTTTGTTAAGATTGGGAGAATCTATCAAACGGACCGCCCGTTTGTGTGTTTTTCAGGTACTTTGGGGTTCCAGACCAGAGGTGGCTGCCAAATTCAACCGTGGGGCGCACTTGCGATTTGTACAGAGTTAGCAGATGTGTACTTTTATTTTTATTTTTTTATTTTTTTGTAAAAACAGTATTAAAACCAATACATTGCAAAAGCGGTAAACAAAATTACAAGTAAACTTTTGACAAAATAAATACATTTAAATTTGGACAAAAATTTTATACATACAATTAAAAAATATATAATATTTCGCGCTTAAAGTCACTGTATGACATATTATATAAAAAATAACCAGGTTACCTGCGAGGGAGTTAATTAACCTAGTGAGTCTTCTCAATGGCATCACCATTAATAAGTTAGTTCTGCACCTGGGAAGAATTTAAAGCCTGTGTTGGCGGCCTCGCGTGAAATTATCCAGGACATAAAGTCCTATTTAAGCCAGAATGTCTGGTATTGATAGCAAACCATTTAGAAGCTTATAAGCCATCAGCAGTAATGCGACGTCACGTCTGGACATACTATTAAAGTATCTGCGGGCTCTGTACAGTACCTCCAGTTTCGGAGAGGCTAACTTAACTCTGGCTTCGATGGAGCCCCCGTATCCGAGCTGGTCACTTAGAGTTACACCGAGCATATCAATTACAGAGAAACATGTCTTAGATACCCCACCATAAAATATTACTTAATATTTATAAATTGTTTCATCACTGTAACCAATGTGCTGTTTGTTTCTATGAAAATATAAAAAAGTCCTTCTTTTTAAAAAGCTGGTAGAATCAGGTAAGATCGTATTACGGTTAGGGGGATGATCAAGATGTCTATTAATAAGAGTTGTATGTGGGATAAGAAATCGGAACCGCGCGAAAATTACCACATTAAAAGTTGTTTTTTTCTTTGTTTTCCAGATAATATATCTTATTATTCATATATATTTCATGTTTAGATCGTAAGACGTTTCCTCAAAATACTAAAATTAGGCACAGGTTCAACTGATATAACTACAATAAATAACTAATTACGTTTGGATAGATGGTAAAAGATGCATTCAAATTACATTTCTATTAAATAGAAGTTCAAAATTCAAAGTTGAATGGTGAAGAAGTCAGGGTCGTCCGAGAGAGATATTGAGCGATTAAATGAAACGAATACTAAACTTATGTGTAGTAAAATTGAGGACGAGTGTGATGAACGAAGAAAGGTGTAAAGGGAGTATTGTGAGGAGAAGTGAATTGTTAAAAAGTAACTTCTCATCGTTCCCATCGTTACATCGCTAACGTACAAACAACAGTTGATGTCGAATATGTTAAGGACACTTAGTCATTGTAAACTGTCACTTATTCGTTGGCGATCTGTAGTCATGCTAGGGAACGATGAGAAGTTACCGATAGTTATCCTACCGATCGATATAGAGCAAGCGTGCTAGGGCCTCTGGTGTCCTAAACTCAGTCGACAGATGACAAAACTAAGAAAGGGACAGATACAATTAGTGCATTTTGAAGCTATGTAGTGTATTGAAGTAATTGTAATATTATAATATACAATTATAATAATATACAATTCACACTCGAGTAGGCACGTACGAAAAAAACATCAAATGAACACAATTTCACGTCAATAACAGACTTATTGGTGGTTGTATTTCCAATCAATTTCGTATTTGATTTCCATTGTTGTAATCATTTTCCGCGCATTTCCTAGACAAGTGTGGTCAATCATTATTAGGTCGATATCGGGATATGATTAATAATTTCATATTGAAACCTTTTATTGATAAACCTGGAATTGAATTTCGAATTGAATACGAATTGGAAGATACTTTAATTAAAATGTAAATTGATATCAGTTCAAAATGGAATTATTGCGATTGGCCCGAGCCACCCCGAGCAATATGGTGGAACATCAAAATGTATAAATATCCTATGGCCAATTCGGTGTAAAACATTATTCGAAGCGGAAATTTATATCCGTTGGTATATTTATTATACAGTGCTTTTGTGGTAAAACGGAATCGAAAGTACCGGAACTCGCAAATGTGAATTTTTAATAACAGTTTTAGTTCTTAGCAAGAAATTTACAGTAAATTTCATAGATTTTTCAAAATCTCCATTGGTTTAAAATGAGTTAGATATGGCGATGAATAGAGAAAAAAAATACAATTGACAGCTACAAATGGTTTGGAGCATAAATGACAGTAACCCATACATTTTGAATAAATGACAAATGGTTTGGAGCATAAATGACAGTAACCCATACATTTTGAATAAATGACAAATGGTTTGGAGCATAAATGACAGTAACCCATACATTTTGAATAAATGACAAATGGTTTGGAGCATAAATGACACTAACCCATACATTTTTAATAAATGACAAATGGTTGGGAGCATAAATGACAGTAACCCATACATTTTGAATAAATGACAAATGGTTTGGAGCAAAAATGACAGTAGCCCATACATTTTGAATAAATGACAAATGGTTTGGAGCATAAATTACAGTAACCCATACATTTTGAATAAATGTCAAATGGTTTGGAGCATAAATGACAGTAACCCATACATTTTGAATAAATGACAAATGGTTTGGAGCCTAAATGACAGTATCCCATACATTTTGAATAAACGATAAATGGTTTGGAGCGTAAATGACAGTAATCCATACATATTGAATACATGTATTGAGTTCTGTAACAAAAACGGCAATCTCCATTAAAAATTGCAGGTTACGGAACAGGCAGTATCACATATCATCCAATGTATAAAACATCATTTTAGTTATCATTTCAGTCATGTGAAACAACAGGCCAATAAATATGTAATAACTTGAATAGAACCTTTACGGAATTTGATAATTAACTTGGAAATTTGAAGAATTGTTAATTTTCTGCAAAACAAATGGCCCCAAGTTTCTGAAGCCCTCACATTCAGTGCCCCGGGAGCCTTTCCACAGGAGGTATTTTCTTTCAAAGCAAACGGAAGACACGCCGAATGGAAACTTGATTCCTGTAATCTAATTTCCTTGCGTCGGTTTGCCTATGTTCCAAGTATTGCAAAAATTGCGCACTTTTTTTTAAAAATGTGAAACCGCCAAAGAATCTCAACTCTCTCAACCGTCTGTAACCAGTGTGACTAAGGCATTCCCAATTGGTATAATGTTGTAAGGCTGAAGAGGGGACGGATAGATAGATATAAGGAAGATATAAGGAAGAAGGAGGTTTTTTTTTTTTTACGGTATCTCCTCACATGGATATGTCATCTATGAGGATGCTCTGTGGAGGCTTTTTGTAGGAAAAGGAAGAAGGGGAAGTTCTGTGAATGAAAAAGGTATGAGTGAGGTTAGGTTAGGTTAGGTTAGGTTACAATGTGTTCAGTAGTGACGAACGCTTGAATTTATCCCTGCCACTCCAAAAAGAGCTCAAAATGTCAACCTCAATCAGTCTCTCCCGATCCAATCCGCCACCCATTAGGTGGGCAAAATCATTTGCCAAGACCTAGAAAAACCTGATGTTATGAACCGATATGAATAGATGTGAACCCGGGCACCCCTGCTAAGTCAAGGGTTCCCAGGCCGGCTGTACCCATAGCCGCCTCCAAAAATAGTCCAATCGTAAAAAAAAAATATATTTGTGGATTCTATTACTGGTTTGGATTCATCAATTTCCCCCTTGTACCACTAGTTTACGGACTATTAATAAAAAATATACATTTAACGATAATGTTTTACAGTTTTTTTTTACCGTTGTGCTTTTGATTTCGTTAATGTTGAACCATTTCACTTGCAGCCTTTCTTAAAACGTCGTGAATATTTTATTCAATTGATAAATGAGCGTGTATGTGAAAACCTTACTAATAGAAACCGACAACAAATAGTTCATGTAAAGATATATAAAAAGGACATCCAGCCAAAAAGGGTTTTTTTGATCTGTGCTATACAGTGTTAATAAAATTGTTGTAGATGTCCTATACAGGGTGTAAAGGGTCCCTGACTTACTTTAACCAGTGATTCCTGACATTATTTAAGTAAAAAATATAAAATGAAATTTTGGTCTCCGGTGACTTTTTTGATTACATTTTTTTTTTCAATTTTTTTTTCCTTAAAATAAAAAAAATTAAAACTTTCACAAGCCGAGTAACCGCCCCACCACTTACCCCGCCCTCGACTGTCCAACACCTACTATTTTTTATGTTTTTGTAGAAAAAAAAAATAACAACCAAAAATTTCACCTGAGACCAAAATTTTATTACGTAACTTAAACAACCTGTATATTTCTTATTTTCGAAGATGTAAAAACCAACACCTTTTTTTAGAAAATAGATGCTTTTTATCTAAAAGTTTCTTAATAACCCAAAATAACTTAAACATAAACTAACATTTTGAACGGATTACTAGCATATTTAAACACGGTAATTTTTTTGATACATTTATCAAAACAAAACAAAAAATGAGTGCGTCTAACCTTTACGCGCGGTTGAAGTAAAACTTCTTTGACTAAAAACTAAATAAAAACTTACATTTTTAGGCGGCGGAACATGGTTAGGTTGTTGATTTTTTTCGTTTATTATTATTTATAGACGAAGGGATAAAATTTTCCTGCCAATCAGAACTATTTTCATTGTCACACTACTGCTACTTTTTACTTCAATAGCTAGAATTCACAAGAATCAGAGAGAAAAAAGGATCAATATTCGTCGTAAAAAATAATACAAATCAAAAGGTTCTTTACTTAAATCATATAATAAGCAACAAAACATAACAAAAAATATCAAAAATCTGTTGAAATTACTTTATAAATTAGTCAACCAAAATAAACGGGTGACGTCTGACGTTTGAGTTTGCTTTCACGATTTTGTTATTCGTTGCTAATCTTCGAACTCATTGCCATACCTATATTATGATGAAATATAAATCTAACGTCATTTCCGTTAATATAGTATACCTACTTCCGTCCAAAAAAGATTTGAATTATCCGTCGTAATTCCCCTAAAGAAGTCTTACTTCAAAAACATTTCTTTCAAGAAATACTCCAATAAATAGACATTAAAATTGAAAGTTGAATATTGTTATAAAGGTATATCTCCAATTACAATAACTCTATAATTTCTTAACTAAAACTAACAAAAAATAACACAAATGTTTTGTAAATATATTGAACTATGAAAATATAATAAAAAAAATTATTCACGAAGGGTTTACGAACATGGACATCTATAACCCAACACCAAAATAATCACAACTTTAAACGCGCGATTTGGACCGAACACTTCGGTGATACCCGTTTGAACACTATATTTATTCTTTTTTATTAGTAACAAATCAAATCTATAATATCACGGTCTTTAACAATGTGTAACCAAAACACGGTTTAACTGTTGGAAAGTTATAACTGAAGACGGCCGGCGTGGTCGAAGGGTAAGGCTCCCGAATCCAGCGTGCGCAAATAAATTTTATTTGATTAATTTGTGTTCTTTCACAATTAATAAATTAAAAATAATGTATGGTATTTTTGCGGCACCGTGTAAGACCATTATTCATAATTGAAACGTTGCTAGAAATGGCTTTAGCTTTGTTTGATGACCAGATCTGAATAGCTAATTACTTCCCTACCGTCCTCTTCCCATCTCCTTCTCCTCCCCTCTAACTTCAGCTTCACAACATACCCCAGTTGGGGATGCCAAAGTGGGCTCAATGGCTCCAGACTGGAATAGTTGGGCTCTTGTGCAATATACATATAAAAAAAACGTGATTTTTCTTTAGTAAGGCCGTTGATGTATAATACACCCATGTATTGTTTACTCGGAAACGGGGAACTAAAAAATGCGAAATAATAGAATCAACATCAACATGACTGGGAAAGTAATGAAATTACGAAGCAACGAGCTATAAA
The DNA here is from genome assembly GCA_951813805.1 of Limnephilus auricula. Taxonomy (NCBI): domain Eukaryota; kingdom Metazoa; phylum Arthropoda; class Insecta; order Trichoptera; family Limnephilidae; genus Limnephilus; species Limnephilus auricula. Next base: position 6,211,832 of record OX638391.1, read on the forward strand.
AAAACGTATGAGACGAATAAAATGTTCGCGAACCCTTTCCGCAAAATTTCTCTAACTCTTAAATAAATAATCCCGTTTGTTCCGAGTTCTAATTCGAGGGAGGTTTTTTGCGAGCTCATGCGGCAATGAACGTGGAGAGATGTAATAAACTACTCCCAATGAGTTCTCGTGCATCTTGTTTGGAAATAAAAGAAGACAGAAGATACTAGAACGATTCTTGATACTACATTATGTCTTGTCAATATTGAAATAAATGTTCTCATTTCCCATTGTTTAAGACGCCATTGCATGTTTCAGCTGAATACATTTAAAAATAATACAACCTATTTTAGCTCTCTGACCCAAAGGTATCGACTACAATAATATCTATAGAGTGTGCTGCAGTAGATATTTTCGTCGATAAAAAAAAAATGTTGTGCTAATTGTAGTGTGACTCTTGGGTTACTTGTGTATCTTGTGTCTCTTATAACTCTTGCTTCTCTTGCGTCTCTTGTGTTTCTTGTATCTCTTGTGTCTCTAGTGTCTCTTACGTCTATTGGGTCTCTTGTATCTCTTCTGTCTCTTGTATCCCTTGTATCCCTTGTAACTCTTGTGTATCTTGTGTATCTTGTGCCTCTTGTGTCTCCTGCGCCTCTTGCGTCCCTTGTGTATCTTGTGTCTCTTGTATCTATTTTGTCTCTTGTGCCTCTTATGTCTATTGGGTCTCTTGTGTCTCTTATATTTCTTGTGTCTCTTGTGTCTCTTATGTCTCCTGTGTCCCTTGTATCCCTTGTAACTCTCGTGTATCTTGTATATCTTGTGCCTCTTACGTCTCTTGCGTCTCTTGCGTCCCTTGTGTATCTTGTGTCTCTTGTATCTATTTTGTCTCTTGTGTCTCTTGTGTCTCTTGTATCTCTTTTGTCTCTTGTGTCTCTGGTGAGTCTTGCGTCACTTGAGTATCTTTTGTCTCTTGTGTCTCTTGCGTCTCTTGTGTCTCTTGCCTCTCTTTAGTATTATTTACTTTTGTGGATTTTTATAACTTTCTATATTTATTTGTTTAGTTTTTTTATTTTTATATTTTGTCTGATTTACGTACTTATATGTATTTATAACAACATAATATATTTGTGTATTAACAGAGTTTTTATAACTGGATTGTTCTCATGTGAGTGAGAACATCTTTAAAAACCCAGTATAAATAAATAAAACTCGTCACGGACGATCTCTCGCTTGTACTAGAATAGCTAATGTCAGAACAAATAGTAGGAGCATCCACAATATTCACATGTGTAACGTTACGCACGGGAAAACTTGTTTCTCGTTTGATATGATATCTCTTTATATATTCACACATACAGACCAAGCTCCGTTTTTAAAGCACGAGTTCAATATTATGTGAGCTAATGGATGGTCAATTCGAAAGACTTTGTAATGTTCTTAAATTGTTTGGAAAGAAATTGTAATGTTCTTAAATAGTTATATATTAATTTATAAGAAGTTTTACTTCAGTCGTGTGTCTAAGCACACTCGATTTTTTTTCCATGTTCATGGGTAAACAATTTCAATTTCATTGCCAGCAACCCGGGCGTTTATTGAGGTAATACATTATTTTATAACTAGTAAGTTACCCGCCTCACTAGACGTTGTCTGTTCTGAGACGGGTAATAATTAAAACATTAAAAAAGATAAAAGGTGTACAGGAAAATAGTCGGAAAATAAACAGAAAATAAACAGAAAAAGGTAATAATTAGAACATTAAAAAAGATAAAAGAGGAAAATAGTCAGAAAATAAACATGAAAATACAAGATACGTTTTTTAGATTTTTACGGCCAAAAGCATTTTCGCAAAATGAAGCTGACGGCACGGTATCGCTTCCAACTAAATAAGCACACACTTAACACTACATATTCACATCGACGGATCTGCCGGATCTGCCCTGATGATGGACACTGCAACGCTGTCCAAAACGTCGACTAAAGAAGGAGGTAGCACAACACGGCATAACACCCCAAAAACAAACAATGAAAATACAAGTTGCAAGAATAATAAATCAATAAGAAGAAAGAAAGAATAAATCTCTATACGAGATTTATGTTTGAATAAGAGTATTTCTCTCATTGTTCGCAGTCTTAATATACAGAATTTCTACTATTATATATATCTACCCATTAAATGCAAGTGTTCTGTAGTTTTATATTCACAGTTGTTAGTTTTGCAAAAGGGCGAAGCCTTATAATACGTAAAAATAATAATAATAATATAATATCAAAAAAAAAGTTTAAAAAGTTCACTAATACGTAAACTGGGCGAAGCCGACTTAAAATTATTACCACAAACATTAAAAATAAACTTTTATGAAAATGGTTTTTCCTGCTTGTTTACAAAGATATTTACATCACTTTAAACAAAATAAATCGCGAAATTCCTTTGTCCAGTTGGTGGAAGTTTTTATTTCTAACAAGTACGCTTAAGGTTTCACGGTACTCTGGAGAGCTTCTGGTGATATTTCCTTTAAAAGGGAGAAGACGGAAATACGAACACTTCTGAATATTATGAGCAGCGTAAAAGCAGCCACGGCAATAGGAGAAAAAATGTTTATTAATTTTGTATTAGATAAAATGGCAACCACGAGAAAAATAATAAATAATAATATCTACAAAGAAAATACACAGATGGTTTCTTTTAGAAGTAAATACTTTTTTACGCACGCTTGACTTGAGGGGTAAACTGGCGAATGTGTAACGAAAAGTGAAATGCGTTGTGAGGCGAACGGGCTCAATGTAGAAGCAAGGGAGAGCAGAGGGCGCGAACATTTTCTTTCTCTCTTCCTCTCATAGCTAGTGCATGAAATATTTCAGTCAGTATTTTGAAATACCAGTGACGCGCCAAACGCGGGGGGAGCGGACGTCGATGCGCACGGTTTGATCGGGCTAAGCGAATGATAATAAATTTAAATAAATATTTGTAGAAAATTAATATATGTATATACATGTATATATTTTGTAGATATAAACATATATGGACTTGCATATAGATGGAACTAAAGAAGTATTAACTTCAGTCGTTATAAAATCTATAGAAGGACGAGAATGTATGACGCAAATATAAATGGTAGAAGAAGTCGGGGACGCCCGAGGAAGACATGGCACGATCAAGATTTGGAGGTTTGAATTGGTACTGCCGCCCCAGGAACCATTTATTGGATAACTAACACCTCTGCCATTGGTCACCCCAAGTGGTTCGCTACGTTTGGTGACTTAGCAGGGGTGCCCGGCTTACGGGTTGAGGTTTGTCTAGGTCTTGGAGATGGATGATCTGGACACACTGAACTCCAGATTCCTACCCAACCCTCATACCTTTTTCCTTCCCAGAACATACTCTCCTTACTTTTCTACTACCCTCCACACAGCATCCCCAAAGATGATCTCCTGTATGGACCTAATGTAAAAGTAATTGAGTATAAGATATCTACATATATATCAGAGTATAAGTGTATCAGATACTTGAGTCGGGTCATGTTAAGAGTCAGAATAATAGAAGATATGTATGTAACGATGTATGAATATGAATGAGGCAAGGAGTGTATGCAATGACTGAGCTGTTTGGCTGTCCGTCCTCTGGGCCTACCCTTGCGGGAAAACGGCGTGATATTTTGTTAGTTAGAATCAATAATATCAGTAGGTACCAGACCATATTACCGCCGTCACGGGAAACATTTATCGGATAACTAACCCCCTGTAATAGATTACCCAAAGTTGTTCGCTACGTTAGCAGGGGTGCCCGTGTTCGTGAGGTTAGGTTAGGTGAGGTCTTGGCGGCGGATGAGTTTGCTCGTTTGTTTGATCTCTGACCTCTCCACCCGGATTCTTTCCACCCAATGCCTTGCATGCGAATCAAAACAACGTTTGTATCTTACACAGCTCTCATTCCCTTTTTCTTCCCACAACTTCCAGTACCCTCCACTCAGCATCCATAATGATGAAATAGTCATCTCCTATATGGAGCCAATGTAAAAAGTAGTCGTTTAAAAAAAATCGGCATTTTCTTCAAGGGGTCTTTGGGTCTAGAATTACTCCCGAGTACTTTATTTAACGGTTTCCAAGTTTTCACTGTCCATTACTTCTAGATGATGTCCATATTTGTGGGAACACTTTAGCGCTACTGAGGTCGGTAGTATCATGTTTGAGAGAGGTTAAATATCTAAAATATTAAATTATCCATTATCCATTATCCGTTATCCAGGACTAGAATTTATTATACGTTCATCCTGATGAAGAAACCATTGGTTTCGAAACAAATAAATTATTCCGATTAAGTAGTGTGTCTACACGAAGCTATTCGTTTTCATTATATTAAGTTTTAGTCTGTTAACAAGTAATATTTGAAAATTTATATATCTAGAGCATTGTAGTCATACAAAAAAATTGTATCCCAAGCATTGAAGTATTTATCTATCAACAATACAAAAAATTATCTCCAAAGTTTTGAGTATTTATCTTTCAAGCATACAAAAATTTATGTGGGCTACAATTTTTTTTCTCTGAAGATTGCCACAGAAAGATAATTCATATGACTAATATCATCAATAGAAAGGAATTAGCCACGGTTTATTATTAATACTTTAGCCGTGTTTGGCGATCACATCTGAATAGCCAGGTACATTCCCACCTTCCTTTTCCCCATCTCCTTTCCCTCCCAACACTTTCAGCCTCACAACATACCCCTATTGGGGATGCCATAGTCTCACTGGCTCCAGACGAGAGCAGTTGGGACTAATAAATAAACAAATGAGCAATCCATAAAACCAAAAAATAAAAGACTGCATTTTGAATGTCACGATTACCAAGGTATAATTCTGTTATTGAAATGAAAATAAGAAAGGAGAAACTTCAAACATCAGCTCAGCTGAGTAGTTATATCCATATTAAGGGGGGGGGAGGTTTTAGAACCTTACCCCCCTCCCCTTAAAAAGTGGATTTTTTCGAATGTTCAACATGTCGAGAGTATTGTGTAAAAATTTAAGTAAATCGCAAAACTAACGAAGATACAGCGTTTCGAGTTACCGGCCCTTTTCGATTTTCGAGTATGAAATAAATTTAAGTCGTGAAGATCATAACTCAAAATCTACTCTACCGATCCTTTTGAAATTTTGTACACTATTTCTACACAAAAATCAACAGGCAGTTAGAGCGAGTTTTTTTTTACCATTTTTAAATTTTATAACAACAAATTCCCCGAAATTTTTTTTAGCAAAAATAGCTTCTTTCACTTTAAAATGCTGCCAAAAATTAAAAAATTAAAACTCATTCTGAATACCTAGGTAAACATATCACCTTTCAAATGCATTTCGACTTTTTTGTTTTGGATGTACCGAGTTATGATGTTCACCGTATAACAACTTTTTTTTCGAGGCGCATTTGCGATTCACTCTCACGGACTTATTTATTGATATTTTTATTTGAAATTTTTTTCAATTATTGATGTTATACTATAAAATGTTGATTATGAAATAAATAAACCAACATTATTCCTCCATCCAAAAAACAACATGTAAATAAAATATGCCCTTTTTCACCTTTAAAACCTTACCCCCTTACCTTTATTACCGCATCCCTCCTTTCTGTTCTGACCGACCAGTATCTGAACGACCGTTTCGTCGAACAAACAATAAATTATTTAAACAATTTCTAAAGTACGGATCTAGATCAACTTGCTGGGACATAACTATATATGTGTGTGCTTGTGTGTGTGTGTGTGGATGGCGTAAGAGATATTATCTGTGTGATATTTCCTACCGCAGAAACTCTGGAGAGTATAATTCTTTTCCAACCCCAAGGGGCGACCTCTCTCAGTGTTGTTCCGAAACAACAACACTTTCAACTATGTATTCTGCAATCACTATTTGAAATTCAAACGCGACATTGTAACCACACTCGCCATGTTGAAATAAACAAAATATAATGCAGTAACGTATGAAATACAACAATATATTTCACAATGGATCAAAAATAAAAGAATGATGGAAAATAAAAATGTATGATAACTCGCACATTCTATATAAAAGTATCCATTTAAAGTTTATCCCTGAAAAGTAAAGTGATTATTTATGCCCCACAAAAACCGCATTTAAGTTAGATCACTCCTTCTCTGCTAGATGTCGCTAATACCTCTTTTCCAATATTATACGCATTTTATTTTATTTTTCTTTATAATGACTTCCCACATAATATAACATTCATGATAACATAAGAAAAAAAGCTAATGTCTTTTTATAACTAAGCAATTCGAATAATACTAAAAAGAGAGTGCGTCTAACCTTTACGCGCGGTTGAAGTAAAACTTCCTGAATGTTGAGGCAGTACCTTTAAAATTACTATTAATTTTAAAAATAAAAACAAACACAGATGGCAGTAATTGTACCGATATTCGAACGTCATTTCAGTTTGAAAACGTTTCTTCCGTCCGAAAAACATCTAAATTACTCGTCGTATCGCGCCTAAATAAGTTTTACTTAAAATAAAAATAGAGTCAAAGTTGTCCAGTGTATGCGTAGCTTTACTTTTGCGAGTAATGCACAGTTGGAGGAATGATATGTGAATGCACGTGTTCGGTTATATACAGAAGAAACAATAATTATAAATGTGTTTAAACGGATGCTTCGTTAACTACACATAATTTTGAAATTTATCATTAAAAAATGTTTTAAAATAAAAGTCAGAATTTTTTGAAACGGGGGTTTTTCATGAGTAAATCACCCTCTAAAGTTTGAACGCACATATAAGACACCAACATGCCGCTCACCAAGATTATCGGTGAACGCAGAAAGTCAAATGAGAAATGTGAAAATAGCAAGGCGACAGGTATCAAGCAATAGTTGAACATATCACACGTCTGTTGACACTGCCCATTTCGCAAGTGCGCCCCACCATTGAATTTGGCAGGCACCTGTGGTCTAGAATCCCAACATTCCCCTATTTTTTTGTTTGATAGAGAACAGGCGTTAGGTAGGAAAGATGTCCTTGTTCTATTGATATTACCATGGAAGATGCTAGGAGGAACATCATTGATCCCTTCGACACCCGTACATAGTCGGAAGACACACATTTGTACACAGTTAACATTTCGACCATTTTGGAATAACAAGATTCAATCTATCGCAGTCACGTCATGCGATCTATAGTAAGCTACTATAGAGTTTATTATCGCATGACTTACCACGACAGATGGAGCCTTATTATTTGTCACATTTTCTAGAGTTCAACAGCTCGGCTGTGGAAGGATTTGTCGACTTCTGTGTTTCCTCTGTCCTAAAATGGGTAAACATGAATCTGTTCAAGATCCTTCCTCTCCTCAATTTATCAACAATCAATTAGTGATTACATTGATCCATCTGAGGCCCTAGCACGCTTGCTCTATAACGATCGATAGGATAACTATCGGTAACTTCTCATCGTTCCCTAGCAGGACTACAGATCGCCAACGAATAAGTGAACAATGACTAAGTGTCCTTAACATATTCAACATCAACTGTTGTTGGTACGTTAGCGATGTGCAGTTGTCCTAGGGAACGATGAGAAGTTACCGATAGTTATCCTATCGATCGTTATAGAGCGAGCGTGCTAGGGCCTCAGATGTATCAACTTTTCTTCATTCTTTTGGAAACAGACTTGTATTTTATGAAAACACGGATATTTTTTGTCAAGAAAAATAATGAGTGTTTGTGCTGTACAATTTATCTCACACGACAATTTTTTTCAAAGATAAGTTCACATCTCTTTTACGTGAAAACAAACAACAATTATAAGTATTTATGATATTATTTAAGATAATAAGCGAGTTATATTAAACTCACGATGACGATACTGATTAACTGATTACAAATTGTAAAAATGATTTAATTATCTCCACTAAGATTACACAGATTTTGTATGTACTGTTGTGATGTGTTCAAATTTGACCCATTATAAATTAGTAAAAAATAAAAGCCAAATGAAACAAATAACTTAGTTTTAAACCACTTTATATTTATTTTTATATTTGTCGACCGGTTTCGATTGGACTCAATCTTCATCAGGACAATAAAATAAACTAAATCATAATACAGAGAAACAATATAAGGTAAACAAAATAGAGAGAGAAAGCAATATATGGGAGAGGGAGAGAACATTATAGACTGGCTGGTGGAGGGGTAAAGGAAGGGTGGGGGTTACATAAGGAGTAAGGGAACAACTTTAAAACAACCAAACAACCAACCAACAGTCCAATTTTAAAGTTGTTCCCTTACTCCTTATGTAACCCCCACCCAATCGAAACCGGTCGACAAATATAAAAATAAATATAAAGTGGTTTAAAACTAAGTTATTTGTTTCATTTGGTATAATGTCAAGCCACAAAGTGTTTGCTTTCTTCGATAATTTGATAAAAAATAAAAGGTTTCTTTATATCTTTTTAGTTCACAATGGTCATAGTCAATAGTTTCTAAAGATGTTGAACGAAAACTTCCTACGTATGTAATAGAAATTATTTATTTTTATATGTCTATTAAGGAAACATACAGTTGCATAAAAAATCATTTAACATACGATAATGCACGTAATATTAACCAATTAAATTACAATTAAAGAAGAAAATATGATGCAAGTGTGAATGGTATAAGAAGTAGGGGACGTCCGAGGAAGACATGGCACGATCAAGTGAATCAGATACTTGAGTCGGGCCATGTCAAGAGCCAGAAAAATAGAAGAGTATGTATAAGACGATGTATGAATGTGAATGAGGCAAAGATTGTGTGCCAAGACCGAGGTATTTGGCGGTCTGTCCTCTCTGCCTACCCCTGCGGGGAAACGCCGTGAAGGTTAGTTAGTTAGTTAGTTATTAACCAATTAAGTTCCATTTATAATTTTTTGTTGTGATTACTGATTAGGAAGTAGTTAATTACAAGTTATAAAAGTAGTATTATATTATTAGTATACTTCATCACCATAAATTATATTATCTGTAAACTTCACCCGTTATAACACAGGGACATCTCTAGCATGGCGGATGAAATAACACAATATCTATACAATGTACAAAATTAATTTAATAAATAAATCAAAATATAGTGTGAGTTAAAAAATATTAAAAAGAAAATAATAAACAATACAGAAATACAATAATATAAAAAAATAATTAGGTAGGTATATAAATATTTTAATTTTCAAAAAATTTAATTTTTTCTGATAGAATATATTTTTTTATGTTTAAAAAAACCATTCGACGACAAATCACTTGGCATTTCGACACCCATTTGTAAAGTCATTATAAGTGATGAAAAAAAGGCCCATAACCTAACGCTAACCGATTTAAGCGAAACTGGTCGGTCGTAATAAATTAAATAAATTTCATGGTTACAAATGAAATAATTGTTTAATTTAATTAAGTTAAAAAGCCATCGGAGACCAAAAACGTCATTCACATTTTTACTCCAAATAATATCACGTATCACTGTACCTACGTCTCTAACACGCTCTACAATGTCATTCGATCAATATAATGTGAAAAAAAACTGTAATTTTTTTAACTTTAAATCTACCGAAAAGCATACGACCGAGTCAACAGGAAAACGCCATGGTTACAAATGAAATAATTGTTTAATTTAATTAAGTTAAAAAGCCATCGGAGACCAAAACGTCATTCACATTTTTACTCCAAATAATATCACGTATCACTGTACCTACGTCTCTAACACGCTCTACAATGTCATTCGATCAATATAATGTGAAAAAAAACTGTAATTTTTTTAACTTTAAATCTACCGAAAAGCATACGACCGAGTCAACAGGAAAACGCCATGGTTACAAATGAAATAATTGTTTAATTTAATTAAGTTAAAAAGCCATCGGAGACCAAAACGTCATTCACATTTTTACTCCAAATAATATCACGTATCACTGTACCTACGTCTCTAACACGCTCTACAATGTCATTCGATCAATATAATGTGAAAAAAAACTGTAATTTTTTTAACTTTAAATCTACCGAAAAGCATACGACCGAGTCAACAGGAAAACGCCATGGTTACAAATGAAATAATTGTTTAATTTAATTAAGTTAAAAAGCCATCGGAGACCAAAACGTCATTCACATTTTTACTCCAAATAATATCACGTATCACTGTACCTACGTCTCTAACACGCTCTACAATGTCATTCGATCAATATAATGTGAAAAAAAACTGTAATTTTTTTAACTTTAAATCTACCGAAAAGCATACGACCGAGTCAACAGGAAAACGCCATGGTTACAAATGAAATAATTGTTTAATTTAATTAAGTTAAAAAGCCATCGGAGACCAAAACGTCATTCACATTTTTACTCCAAATAATATCACGTATCACTGTACCTACGTCTCTAACACGCTCTACAATGTCATTCGATCAATATAATGTGAAAAAAAAATTTCATTTTATTTATTTTTAAATCTACCGAAAAGCATACGACCGAGTCAACAGGAAAACGCCATGGAACAAGTATGAAGTGAGTAAATACGAATCTCATACGAAGCGAAGCATGTATTATGGTGAACAATGGTTTTACGGGGTGGTTTCACATCACAAAAGGGCTTTAGCAAGATTGCGTAATGTCACCGTAGTTATTAAATCTAAACATGGAAAATTGCATGCAATAATGGAAAGAGGTGGGGTTGGGCGCGAAATTGAGTAATCTGATAGTTTGTTGCCTGTTGCATGCTGATGATGCGGTGCTGAGTCCTATAACAGCCTGGAAGATCTACATTCTCTTATGTCTAGGATGAAAGAAGTATTTGTGAAGAATGAGTTAAATAGGAGTGTAAGTAAGTGTGAAGTCTTGCTGTTTGAAAGAGAGAGAGAGTTTGAAAACAGTGCGCAATACAGTGGTGAATGATGAATACTTGGAGCAGGTGGTATGTTTATGAGAGATGTCCAAAGAAGCGAAGCTATGCAGTCCACAATGTAGTACTTACCCTAATGCATGGCAGTGAGGCATGGAACTGGCAGATGAAGGTTGATAGCAGACTGAATGCTATACAAGTGAGATCCTTGAATCGTATGTGTGGTAAAACTATATATGATCGAGTGAGAAATGCGGAGATCCTCACAGAACGATCCGATCAAAGCGTAATGGGCAAGGTTAAGAAAATGACCCTCAGATGGTTTGGGCATGTGGAGCGAAGACCTAGTACGATCAAGTGTACTGATAGGCGAGCCATGTCAATGGTCAGAATAATAGAAAAGTATTTTTTTTTTTTTTACATTAGGTCCACACAGTAGGCCCTGAGGAAAATAATTTCCCTCAGGGCCTATATCATCTTTGGGGATGCCGTGTGGAGGGTATTTTTTGTTGTATGTAAGATCGAGTTTTCGGTCAATCCTTTCTGTCTACGTCTACCAAAGAACGGCGTGATGGCTAGTTAGTTAGTAAGAAGTCTTGTTCCAGAGACAAGAAAGGTTCTGTTCTTTCATCACAGTGTAGAGTACTTAGATATTTTCATAGAGTTTTAGACGTATTAAAAAACTTAAAACGAGTAATAAAACTTTATTCTGAAGCGTTTAATTTCAAAAATACATTTTTTATCTTAGTTGTGTTTTGTCAGAAGGTAAAAATATTAAATCAAATCCATATAAATGGAAGATTTCCGAACATATCCTTTTTAAAAACGTAACCGTAACTAAAACCTGTTTTTGAAAGGTGATGAAATAGTTAACAAATGTTATTTTTAGAAATAACAATATAATTTTTAATATATCAAAATTTTTAATAAAAACTTTAAAAAAATAAAAGTCTTGTCTGCTTTAGACCAAACGTAAAACTTCTTTAGCTCCATCTCTCTCTCTCTCTCTGGTTTCAATCCTGGGATTGGTTTGCAGCAATTTCTTCTATTCTTCTCTTCTATTCTTCTATAGCCCCATCTATATGTATGTATATATCTATATATTTTTTTTTTATAACTTAAGAATGGTACATGTTGATTCATACTGGTCTTCCATTAAAAGCATTAGCTTGTTGATGGAAGAAGAGCTTACATATCATATATGTTCAATTAATACGTTTATATGGATAAAATATATTCACGTATATACATATATTCATTTTCTACAAATATTTATTTAAATTTATTATCGTTCGCCTCGTCCGATCAAGCCACGCGCATCGACGTCCGCTCTCCCCCGCGTTTGGCGCGTCACTGCTATTTCAAAATACTGTCTGGGATATTTCATGCACTGGCTGTGAGAGGAAGAGAGAAATAAAATGTGTGTGCGCACTGCTCTCTCTTACTTCTACGGTGTGATACAGCCCGTTCGCCTCGCCCGTAACGCTTTACACTTTTCGTAACGCATTCGCCAGCTTATCCCCAAAGTCAAGCGTGCGTAAAGAAGTTTTACTTCAAAAACGTAAAGTGAGCCATTGTTGAAGTAAATACTTCTTTACGCACGCTTGACTTGAGGGGTAAACTGGCGAATGCGTTACGGAAATTACAGCGTTACGAGAGGCATAATATCGAGCGTTCCGAACGTTACGGAGGTGAACGATAATGAATTAAAATTAATTTTGAGGTTCATTTCTCACAATCTTATCGTAACAACAGTGCTCAAATCCATAGTAATGACGTTTGGAATGGGTGCTGGCATTTATGCTGACAATAGTTGTGTTGTTGTTTCTCACATTCTAAACGTTAAAATCTAACTAATAACTAGCACTTTTTCAAATGGAATTTTTTGTATTTCCTGCTGCAAATGTGAATAAACGTCGCTCTCTAAATAGAATCCGCATCAAAAAAGTTTTATTTTAAACTTTGTAAGAATTAAATCAACAATCCCATTCTAAGCGTAATTCCCATAATCAAATTTTTGTTTAGAGTGTGCGAACTCAGTGCATCGAAACGCCTGATTTGTCACGACGATTGGTAACATTCTAAACGAATCTTCAATATAGATTAGATTACTAAAGAAGTATATATTTTTGTCGTGCACACTCGTATTTTTTTCTATCTAAAATTACTAATGAAAAAAAGAAAAACGCAAACATATTTTATTAGGCAAATGCATTATAAACGTTATTATCACCTCCTGTTTTTGTCGTTTCGTAAAAAATAATTAATGAAAAATCCTCGTAATTTTACATTTTTCTCAAATTGCTATCCAAAACTATGGTTTCATAGAGGTGCGCATTTAAATTTTTCAATTGTTAAATTCTAGATTCGAAAGTTTAACAATTAAAAATTCTAACACCGTTAAGATCATATTCCCATGACAGTAAGCGCCTCCGCCCACTGAGGCAACTGAAAACTCTCAACTGCCAACTGTCTTTGTATGACAATGTGATGGCCCGCACACTACACAATCATTCAAAATCCCGTTGTCAATGGTAACGTAAGCAGTGACTCGGGACTTGCACTGCTGATTGCCATGGACGGCCGTTGCTAGTTGCCAGCTGTGAACTGATTGTTCTTTGTCTATGATTAAACAAGCTTTTTGACCAATCAAGACATAGAAACCAGATAGTTTTAGTTGGTTTTCAGTTGCCTCGTTAGCGGAGCGCCTAAGGGATATAGGGTTTACTGCTACCGGTTTCTCAAAAAAATTATTGCCCAAGAAATACGAATATAAAAAGTGATCAAATATTTTGATTGACCCTTTTATTATTATGTTGATAACAGCTAAACACCTTGTACGTTCTCGCTTAAGTAGGAGCCACCCAACGTCAGTAAACGCTCGACTACCTTGACGAGAACAGTTATTTAACCTTCGCCCATTCCACGATGAGTATTAAGGCACTGACATGTTTGGTGATGCTTGTGGCTGTTCACAGCTGTCAGGGGGTTAAGTTTACCAGATGTGAATTAGTGAGTGTATTGGAGCAGAATGGCTTCCCCAAAGCCGAAATGAGAAACTGTAAGATTACTAAATTAATAATAAATTCCATTTGATTCAATTTTTATTAGAAAATTTCTCCTTTCATATATTTTGAAGGTCATTCCCATCAAGATATATATATCATTGAAGAAAAAGATAACAAAAATGAACAATACATTTGGTTTCAGAGAAAAATAATATTTTTTTTGGTTTTTTTATGGTTTTCAGTTTTTTGTTATGTAATTATGTACATTTCTTAAGGACTAATAATATGAACTAAAACCTGTCAATTTGTCTGTCCTAGAACGGGAAACTTTCCTAGTTGGACAGGCAAAGCTTTCTTATATGTAAAATGTACTTTTTTTTGTATCCTTCTACAATAAATAAATAAATAAATAAATAAATAAATAAATAAATAAATAAATAAATAAATAAATAAATAAATAAATAAATAAATAAATAAATAAATAAATAAATAAATAAATAAATAAATAAATAAATAAATAAATAAATAAATAAATAAATAAATAAATAAATAAATAAATAAATAAATAAATAAATAAATAAATAAATAAATAAATAAATAAATAAATAAATAAATAAATAAATAAATAAATAAATAAATAAATAAATAAATAAATAAATAAATAAATAAATAAATAAATAAATAAATAAATAAATAAATACATAAATAAATAAATAAATAAATAAATAAATAAATAAATAAATAAATAAATACATAAATAAATAAATAAATAAATAAATAAATTAAGCAAAAAATTACGATGCTTATGACATTTTTATTATATTTTTATGTTACAGCGAGTCTAAGTTTCCCATTTATGAAATACCGCCAAAACGATATTTTGAGGCGGAGCTCACGTGTGACGTCACGTCGGTCGGCTTCTGACACATTTCTGACAATAGTACTTTGTTTGTTGACGTGCGTATTTGGTGCCCATGCCAATCACGGGCCGTTTTGATTTTGTCGGTTTTTGATTGTTTTTAAAATCAATAAATTTGAATGAAAACAAATATTTTTAGTGGGATACTTCAAATCAGAAAAATAGTATTTAAATATTAGATACATTTTCAACGTTTGGCAATTACGGCGGTTTTATAATAGGACGCAATAGCTGAATTAATAGAGCGCACGTCCCGGTAAGACGAGAAATCTGGGTTCATTTTCAATTCACATATGAAAAAACATCAAATGTATTCATCTCAAAACAATTATTACGAATGTTATTTATTACCTTTCTAGGTGTGCGATTTGTTAATTGCCTGATGAAATATATTTTCTATTTTAATAAATAAAAATGAATGTTTATTTGTTTGTCCCAAACATTCTTCCATTCTTCCGATTGCAATGAAACTTTAATAATTTGTATATATAATTGTGAGCTCTAGAGTTAGGAAATTATTTCCTATACCATTCATCCGATTGCAATGAAACTTTGGTGAGTTGTTGTGTGCATTTCCGAGAAGGTTTGTATATACAATATTTAGCTCTGGCGATATAGCATTTGCAATAAAAATTTACGATAACATGTTTGAAAAATGTATGTATTTCATATAGTTTAGCGGCAGGGGTGGGAAGGGGAAGGGGAACGAAGGCGGGAGGGGAAGGGAACGGTTACGAACGAAAAGGGAAGGTTTTGTAAAGTATATATGTATACATATATACTTTACAAAACATTATATTTAAGGTCATCATCGTACATGTATACGTCATCAGAAAAGAGGAGTTCTTGTGCCTGATAAGGGAGCCACGATTATTATTTATATAAGTTGTAATATGTTAATATATTATGTTTCTAATATATTATGTATCCATAGTTCGCATTTTTCATATGAAAAGCGTTTTTTGCGTTACGGTAAACAATTGTTTGCCAATATTTATAAAGCTATTTTTTCATACTTGCGCCTGCATTGAGTGTGTGATGTTGTCCTAGTGATTTTATCACACTGTTTGTTTTTTCTGATAACATGCGACTGTTTCACGTTGGTTTATTATTTTATTTTTTCAATTAACTTTGAACCTATGTGATCAATGTACATCGCACAACGATATAACTTGCGTATTGCGTGTGATACATGGTATGGCCAGATCTACAAAAGCTTTTTTTTTACGCACCGGACTTTTAGGTCCGGGTTTAGTTTTCCACGTAGGAAAAACTATCCTTTCACACACTTTTCCATAAAAATGATCATATAGTAAATCCACGCTATGCAAGTGTATTATATGAGTATAATTAATACAAGAACAACATGTTAACCTACCAGACTATTATATGGGAAAATAATTCACCGACTCCAGATATTTTCATATCAGAGGGTTCGGCTCGGTGGAATTCCTAATTTGACCGATAAATCCTACTGATCCCTCAATATAAATATTTAAAAAATCTTTTGTAATCCTACATGTATTTAAAATGACTATTATTATTATTTAAGGCGAATATGTATATGTTTTTACTTATTGCGTATTGTTACACATCCAAAAAAGTATTTTTTACTAAGTAAAGTAACCCCCTCCCTAAAACTAGGTTATATTTTATTTTTGAACGATTTTTAGTAGCCAATGCTTTATTTTAGATATGTACATTTTACACTTTAACAAATAAATTTTACCAATGCATTTTCAGATCGGTAAGGTCATTTATTGGCTTTAGATCAGAAGGACACGCGAGCAATACCTGACGGGGGCAAAGGAAAATGAAAATTATTTATTCAAGATACCGACCCTTTGGAATAACAAGTTCGATCTGTTGCGCTAACGTTAGCACTAAACTAATTAGCAATTTATCTGAAGGAATAGGTGAAGATGGTACAGTTAGACAGTCACACAACTCTATAGGGTTGGTGTCTTTTTATTGAACATTGAGCCCATTGCCGATTGCCATTTTTTTTAAATATATGTTTATCCGCGTAAAGTAAATTCATTAATTAATTTTTAGGGTATTTGCCCAGCAAGGTCGGGGTCATTTAAACAAAAGTTATATAATTAAATGAAAAACCTTGTATACACCACTTATTAATCGCAATTGTCTTCATGTTTAAAAAACCTAAGGTTTTTTTCGTCAGGATAATATGAAAATGAATAAAAATAACAAAGACAGACAAATAATAATTATAGAACAAAAGACAAAAAATATTATAGAGAGTGGTGATTAATTACTTAAAAATATCAACCAAAAAACAATTACAACATCATCATAGAATACTGTTGTGTTTTACCAAAAATTCAATTTATATGACCCGTATTTCCGAACTTATACCACCTGACTATATCCGAACTATAACCCCTATTACCTCTTCTCTTGCATCAGACATCTTTTTCCATATATCAGCTCTCCACAACATTCCAGATGAACTATGTGTAACTCGTCTCTTGTTCATTATGCAACCACAGAATATGAATATTGCTTTAAGCGAAGTTCAAAGCAAAATCACTATTTTAGATTAATTTTCACTGCGAAATATGTTTTTGATAAATTGAAACTTTATCTACCCTTTTACTGAGTAAAATTCAAATGAATTTGTTGAAGACTTTTTAAAACATATAAGCGTAAACAATTTTTTTTACATGTTCGTAATAAGCATTAACTTTGTGGCTCGCTATAATTTACAATAAAATATATAAATTTGTTTTAGACCACTTTAATTTTAATTACACTCTACCGGTTTCGGAAGAACCCTTCCTTCGTCAGGAGAATATTAAAACTAACCTACGATACAAAATATTGATAGATATATACCAAACATTTAGGTGATGGAGTGGGAGGTCAAATAATTTTTTTAAATTAGAAATGTATATATATATCGCACACCCGTAGTAAAGGGTCGTAAGTCAAAAAGGTAATTTTGCAGGAGAGCGAAAACAAATGATGATTGATAAAACAAGAGGTCCGTTGAAAAGAGCCACTAGCAACATCTAGCAGTGGTAGAGTGATCTAACTTAAATACGGTTTTCAGAGGGCACAGATAATCACATTCACTTTTTCAGAGCTAAAAATAATAAAAAAATATAAGAAAAACTCTCTTTTTAACTTTTGAATGTTATTCCCATCAATGTAATATATCATTGAAGAAGAAGACAACAATAATAATCTAAATAAAAAACCATCAGATTATTCAACCTTTTCAAGACTTTCAAGTTCCACCTCTAAAAAAACACACGTATAAAAAATACGCTGCTTCAAATACACAAAGAACATTATAAAAAATTGCACCATACCATGGTACGTGTTGAGAGCAATAGACAAAATACAGTGGGTCGCTTACGCACGCCATTAATGCGTACTAGTTTTGGACAACACTACTACACGTACAATGGAGTAGTGTGGTTTAATCAACTAGAGGCAGAGCTTAGATTAGAATCTGATTTCAATACATTTAAAAATAAATTAAACAATAATATCGTAAATAAATTAGCCAATTAGAAAACACGTACTTGTTTTCCTCCCTTTCAAACTTTTAAACTCTCATAAAGGGCATTATATATCACCTATATATTTTTAAAAAGTATCTGTTTTTCAATGCATTTACTTGTCTGTTTTTCAGTTCATATATAAGTTAATCAATTTGAATGTCTATAGTGTTAATTATAAGTATAATTCCAGAAATTATTTAAATCATGAAGAAAATTACCTCCCTAAACACGAGTTTACTCAACTAGGGAGGTATTCATTTAGATCAAGAAACATCTTATACATATATTTACCATTATGAATAAAATAAAATAATACACAAAAAAATGTAAACAATGTGATATATGTATTATGTTAATATTTCTTTAAATATTTTCTTTTTTTTAAATACGACAGTCTCATAATAGATCGCAATGGCTGAATTGGCAGAGCGCCGTCCCGGTAAGACGTGAGATCTGGGTTCGTGTCCCAGTTGCGACCAATATGTTTTATAATTTTTCTGTATTCATTTTCATATTTTAATTTAGTCTTTATTATTATTATTGTTGTCTTCTTCTTCAATGATATACTAAAAATAAAAGTTTATAAAACAGAACATTTTGATTTACGACTATATTCTACGTAATGTACCATTATAAGAAATACCTTTTTTTCTAATATTGTTCACAAAGTAAATAAAAATCACTTTTGAGCTTGAATTCGTGGCCTAAAGAATTGTTTTTTCTGCCTATTACCTGCATTAGTGGCAATATAAGGCACACTAAGATTACACGTATTTTTTGCTTGTGGCTTCCTTTTAAACTGATGCGGTGTAAAATTCAATCATTAAAATTCCTGCGGTACTTATCTCACGCAGTAAATGTTCATTTTGCTTTTAGATTAGCTCTCAGTACAGTATTTTTATTACGTAATAAAATTATTATTACCAACTCGTAGTAATAATTATTCCCAGGCGAAGATTACAAAAATTAGAGCGATAAAAATATCAGTAGGTAGGTATAAAATTGGAAGTCGATTGGCAAGTAGATTCGGAAATGTAGTTTCAATAATAATTATGCGACATAAAATCGAATAAAAATATGATATATATATATATTCATTGAAAGGTTTCGTCAGTCCAAGCTAATTTTACAGGAGAGCGAAAACAAACCCGCGATAGGCAATAACACGATTATTTTCACTTGAGTAAAATTAGTATTTTTCTTCCATGTATTTTTAAAGGCGCAGGTAGGTACTAAGCGATCAACATAATCGAAAACTCAGATTCCAGGACAATGAAATAATCGAATGATAACGAGGACACGACGCACTATGGTTGGGCCCGGAACAAGACCGTCTGATAAATCGAAAAAATGTACATTTTTTTTAGATATACTTATAGCGGTATTAAGTCGATAAATGATTGATAGATTTTTAAACGTTGAAATAAACGGCTAAAGGAGGAGGTAGCCCAACACGGTATAAAACCCCAAAAACAAACAACGAAAAAGTTGAAATAATATATTTTTTTGTTTCTTTGTATATTTAAAATAATGTCAAAGAACAGGTTCAGGCAGAGATATTTTGAATTAAATTGTGGAATATTTCGTGGTGCAAATTTAAATCATTTGAGCAACTTTACATATAGCATATTATATAAATCCACCGAAAAGGTTTTTCCTTAAGCTATAATAAAATGTATTTTTAATAAAGATTTTGAAACGTTCGGGAAAACTTTTAACCTAGTTGCAGGGTTTGCCCCTGTGGATATTAAAACACCATTTTATAAAAGAAACATTTTTAAATGTGTTAAAAAAAAGTCTGCGGATTTTTTGCATAACAAACTCAAAAAACGGTTTTGCCGATTCTCTTTTTTTATCAGAAAATCAACTTGTCGCGGTACCTACAAAAGGAGAATTTGTTTTAGGTCAGGAAGCTACAAAATAAGTTGTTAATTACCCAGGGTTATTTATTTTAATAATCCCGAAACTAGTTTGACAAACGAACAAACAAATATATTTCGCTCGGCACTCCTAGTTATGTTAAAGCCAAGTTAAAGTTTCAAAGCAGGTGTTGAAGTTGCATGTTTCTGAGTTGTCCGGTAACCATTTTAAATACGTTGTATTCCACGAAAAAAACATAATTATTCTTTTAATTTTTTTAAACACAAATACGTTTTTGTTCCTTAGTCTGAATTTAATAATTATTATTATAAGAATTCATTAAATAAAAATATGGAAACGAGAGATTAATTAGTTGTTAATCAGCACATCAAGTTTTATTTTTTTATGATAAGAAACAAAGAAGTTACGGATTTATCAGACGATAATGAGTATTTTCTACCACCGTGTGACGCACCGATATTTTATTGTCCCAATAAAAATAGCGACACTTAATTTTGATTCCTCGAGACAAAAAAACGGACCATTGTTCCTTTAAAAATACCCCGGCGGAATTTTTTTTGCTATAAAATAGAGACAGATAAATATTTCAACGTTATTTTAGTTATTAAAAAAAATGGTTTATAAAAGTTATCTTCGAATAAGTGACCTGTAGGTGCATATATCCACATTGGTTTATTTTACCCTTTTATATTGGTATTTAATAATATTATTATTCTTTACATTAACAGTTAATTTATAAAGTAGTTCTGCTGTATAATGGTTTTTTATATAATGTATAAAAATTTTATATTAACTCCACACAGGAGGCCCTGAGAGAAATAATTTCCCTCGTCATCGGTGCCTAGTGTATCAACGACGCTAGTTCCTTGGAACTTCTACATTGAAACAACAGTTAATACTCGTGACAGCTGTTTCGCCTTCCGAAGGTATTGTTAATCTGTGGTGAATCCACTTATAGACGATAAATTTATTTTATTTCCAAAAGTTACTTATAGTGAAAAGGGAAACCATTTTTTTTACTACCTCTGCCATTATTGATTTCCAAGTAAAATATCGGAAATAATAAATTGTTATTAATTACCCGTAAACTTTCCCCACTTGTTGAATATTATCTTTAAAGTAAGGCGTTTCTAAATGAATAATTTGGATGACTAAGGAGCTTCTTCCTCCCCGCATAATTCTGTACTTTGAAGGATAAACCACGTAAGTCCACTTTTTAGCGGGTTTGAGTTGAATATGCAGAAAAAATTTCTGTAGTTCATTTACATTATTGGATGAAGTAGTGAAATCCATAAACAGTATATTAAATGATTTAACTAATTACAAAACCAGTGGAGTCCAATTTTATTTAGAGGATAAACCAAATATATTCATAAATTACATATTTGTCTTACTTATGGCTAAAAACGAGTGAAATTATGAAATATACCGTTCACAGATCTAAATTAATACAGCAAGTAAAAAAGTTATAGACCTTCAAACATTCAGCTCACAAACTTAAAAATCGCATTCCTGAACAAAAGTCCAAGTTACAGAATTATACTAACTTGTATTTTTTTTCTGTTTTAATATAACTCGGCGAAAACACATCTAGGAGTGGTGAGCGAATTATCATTATCAAACTAGCTTTAGGATATTTTTTTTCGTTCGTTATTTTCGGGGTGTTATGTCACATCTGTCCTGATGATGGACATTGTAACGTTGTCCAAAACGTTGGCTAAAGAAGGAGACAGAGCAACACCTCAACAATAAATAACGAAGATACTTTTGGCAGTGAAAATCTAAAGTCATATCTAGCTTTAGGATTATTAGAATTTTTTATTAATTTCAACTATTGTTGAAAAATTGATTTTCTTATTGCACTCTCAATCGTAAAGCATATTTTACGCTTGATGGAGATAGCTAATGTAACAAAAATCTTGTTTTTAATATCTACATCGCAATTTTTTCATATTTTCTTCAATGGACTACGACAAACATTTCAAAACCAAAATCAGCTAAATCGGCCAAGCCGTTCTCGAGTTTTAGCGAGACAAACGGACAGCAATTGATTTATATATATATATATAGATATCTTAAATAATTTTAAAGAACTTTTGGAAAGGGACATTGCTAAAAAGGCTAACTACTCGATAAGAATTGATAGATTTTGGATTTTATTTTTGAGTCCCAGAGAATTGATAAACTAGCCTTAGGAGAAAATTTTGTGAATTGCTTAAAGAGAAAATTAAGATTTTTGGCAAGTATTTATTGTCTTTGTTGGCATTTATAAAAGACACGACTGGTCGGATGGGGATATTATTTTTTTACTTCGTTTTGCTTTAGACATAGAGAGAAAATATTTTTTGTATTTCTTGGGCATTAACTATGTAACAATTTCTAGACATTTTGTTTTGAAGAGTTTTAATTTTCAATGTACTATCGTTACTTAAATTTTAATTTTTATGCTACCGGTTTCGACACATCCGTGTCATTCAGTTTTAAGTTTGCTAGTGAATGACACGGATGTGTCGAAACCGGCAGCATAAAAATTAAAATTTAAGTAACGATAGTACATTGAAAATTAAAACTCTTCCAAACAAAATGTAGAGAAAATATTTTTTAGTATGAAGGATGAAATTTAATCATTTCCAGCCACACCATTTGTTTTAATGGAGAGTATAGGGATGACAATTTATTTAGTGCATGTGGGGGCTTGGAATGAAGAGAGTTATGTTGATAAGTTAAGAGATTTTTAGTTTTATTGGCGGCGTTAAGAATTTTGTTGGCTAAGTTCGTGCTTTATTTTATTAACTAACGGTTTGCATGATCGGGTAAGTTTTAGGGTCTTCGTGGACAATATATCCATAGTATCGGTTTGTTTTTATTGTATGCTGTTTTTATGGGTAGAGAAGCGTAATTATGTAAAACCCCTCAAAATGGACGTTAATAAATAAATAAATTTCTGTGGGCAGAAAAGTGTTTAAGAGGTGTGTTAGCATTTTGAGAAAGCATGATTGATTCCCACGTTTCTCGTCCTACAGACTTTATCAGATGATTCATATAAACCGGTATTTCAATGAAAGATGCTCCGAGGAACTAGGGTCATTGATCCCGCAACTGTACATAGTCGGAAAACACGCCAAACGCACGCGTCCAACATATCGACCCTTTGGAATAACAGGGTTCCATCTGTTGCGGCAGCGTCATGCGATACTGGGATCTATAGTTAGCTACTTTAGAGTTCATTATCGCCCGACGCTACGGCAACAGATGGAACCTTGTTATTCCAAAGGGTCGATATGTACATGATTGACATTTGTCACATGAGAACGGGTCGCTTCTATCAATCATTCTTGAATTCAACAGCTCGGCGGTCGAAAGATTTGTCGGTCTCTGTATTTCCTCATTCCTACAACATGGGTCTTCTCAAGACCCATGTTCACTCCTTCCTCTCCTCAAAAAGACCCTCCACCCAGCATCTTCAAAGATGACATAGGCCCTGAGGGAAATTATTTTCCTCAGGGCCTCATGTGTGAAGTTAATATAAAAATTAAAAAAAAAAATTATGTTGTGGGGAGAATTGTTGTTGATTGCGGGGGAGAAGACTCGAGATGTGTTATTCTAGAATCGTTGAGTAAAATAGTGGATAATACAATTGAATTACCAGTTCCCTTTGTTCTAACCATGACGTAATCTGTGCACGTCTTAGTTGTCAATGTAACTCGGTTTGGTAATTGACGCATTGTATAAGACCATGTGGTCTAACATGGTCGATTAATAAATCCCTATATCAATACGATATTGACCAAATCCGTCATCTATGAACAGTTATCAATATTTGTGAGCATATTGTCGGAATATCTGTTAACAGTCTACGATTCTTAACAGATATTCGAACCGACTTTAAAATTTTTTAGGGTGGTCTCCATAGTGTCAGATAAGTTTCGGTTAACTATTAATATTCACATATTTTTTAATTGTGTCGTACGTTTTGCAAAAAATACTGTCTTATTTAATGAACGGATTGAACCAACGAAGCTCCTAGATACGCGGTCCATAGACATATAGACATATTTAACTAACCTCATTGAATTTCATATACCTACGAGAGCTACTCGTTCTAAAGTCCTATTTAAATGTAACAACACCAGGACTACGTATTCCAAAAACTCGCTTGTACCTAGGTTGCATGCAGTTAGTAATAGATACGCTGATGTAGGGGATATATTTAACTGCACGGAAAGTAGATACAAAAGGGCTATGCTATCTTATATTTTCGATCAATATTAATTCAATCTAAGTTTACTCAATCTAAGTTTACCTTATTTATACTATAGAATTTGGATATATTTGTACCTATCTCTTGCTCATATCTCTGATGTCATTTCACAATCAAATGCCACAGTTAATTTGTTATTCTTTATCTAAAATGATTGCTAATATTTTCTTATGGTTCTAATTGTGTCATGTAACTACTGTTTATGGTTTATTTTACCGTAGAAATTAAATAAATAAAATAAATAAAATAAATAAAATAAATAAATAAATAATGAATCTAAGGCGTGGTCTTTGGAAACGAAAATGGTTGAAATATGATTAAAGACCTCATTAACTAATTAACTCCCATTTTGTGTCAAAAACTAAACGTGGACTGCCAATGCATGTTAAGGTTAGTATTCCAAATCAACATCGCCAATTTATCAATATATTTTCAGGTAATTGATTGGCGTTTGACACTTCGGGAAGTGAATTCGGTTCGCCAGTGTTGCCAGCGTATATAGATTTCCTATTTATTGTCTTTCAATATCGGTCTGGCTGTCAACAGTGCAAAAGTGCTTGGGATATCCATAAAACCATTTTCGTATGCTACTGACGTGTCGCCCGCCGGAGCATGTTTTTAACTGCTGGAATATTGACAAAGATTTTAGATAAAGAGACATTTTGAACCCTTGCCTAAATTCTAGAACTATAATTATATGAAACAATATAACTTTGTTTAAACCAGTGATTTATGTAATTTCGTCAGTGGTTTCGGAAAAAGGGTCCCTTCCTCAGGTTCAGGATTTCACGAATTCCTTACGTGACCCACGTTAAAAGAAAAACATATCCCACATAAAAGTGCACATTTTTGTTCACCGGTAAAAAAACAATGTCTAGTTCGAAATGGTTTTTTTGAAAAAAGTATGCTAGTAGAAATGGCCCAAAAACCAACAAAACATGGTAACAAAAACCATGCACAACACTGCATATACCAAGAACTACATTCCTGATTTCAGGATTTTCTTACGTGAACCAAGCTAAACAAAACGTATTCCACTCAAAAGTGCACACTTTTTTTAACCGGTAAAAGCCCCAGCCTGTTCGCCTCGCACTTCGTAACGTTCGACTACACTTTTCGTAACGCATTCGCCAGCTTACCCCCCAAATCAAGCGTACGTAAAGAGTTTTTTTTTAAAAAAAAACTGCATATATCAAGAATTACATTCCTGATTTCAGGATTTCCTTACGTGAACCAAGCTAAAAAAACGAATCCCACGCAAAAGTGCACACTTTTTTTAACCGGTAAAAACCATGTCTGGTTTTAATGGATTTTTTTGACAAAATTATGCAAGTAGAAATGACCCAAAAAAACCATCACAGTAAAAATCTTGCACACTGCATACATTACAGTAATACAAATAATATAAAAAACTAACAAATAAATGAGTTGGTTTTTAATGGTAAGCAAATAAGTCGAGTCAGTTATGCAACAACTCGTCTTCACACCGCGACTCGGACTGGTGGGCAAAAACAGCGTTATGGAACGTGATGTCCAACAGGAACAAACGGAAGTAGCTTTTTAATTGTATTTGCCATATATCGTTACAGGAAATATACAAAATGGGAACAAACCTAAGAGTATGGATATTAGAGAGACGGCATGTGAAGTGTGCCCGCGCGCTCCAAGTGTGCCTTTTCCAGAATTCTACCCACATGGCTGACATTGGCTGTCACCATGTAAAATGGCTGCTGTCGGAACGTATTAAACGTCCAAAAACCAGCAGCCAATGTAAGCCGTTTGGGTAAAATTCTCGAAAAGGCACACTTGGAGCGCGCGGGCACACTGCACATGCCGTCTCTCTAATATCCATACTCTCAGGAACAAACAGAGCGAACAACGTCGTCCGGAATATCTTGTTTCAATGTTATGCTTTTTCAAAAACCACTACAAAATCAAATGAGGAAATATCATTTCAATCCGATCGATTAAAGTGAAGAAATGTCGTTAAAGGTACTTTACAGAATTTTTTATATTTTTTTTTACTTTTACTCCATACAGGAGGCCCTGATTAAAATAATTCCCTCCAGGGCATATGTCATCTTTGGGGATGTTGTGTGGAGTGTATTTTTAAGGAAAGGAAGAAGAGTAAGTTCAGGAAAGGAAAAATGTATGAAAAGTGAGTAGTCATCTGGAGCTCAGTGTGTCCAGATCTAAGAGTATGGATATTAGAGAGACGGCATGTGAAGTGTGCCAGCGCGCTCCAAGTGTGCCTTTTCGAGAATTCTACCCACACGGCTGACATTGGCTGTCACCATGTAAAATGGCTGCTGCGGAACGTATTAAACGACCAAAAACCAGCAGCCAATGTAAGCCGTTTGGGTAAAATTCTAGAAAAGGGACACTTGGAGCGCGCGGGCACACTTCACATGCCGTCTATCTAATATCCATACTCTTAGGTCCAGATCATCCTTCACCAATACCTAGACATACCTCACCCCATGAACCCGGGCAACCCTGCTAAGGCACGAAACGAAGTGAACCACTTGGAGTGACCAATGGCAGAGGTGTTGTTAAATGTTTATTACATTATAACGAAATTTAAATAGATTTCTGCGAAGATACGAATAATAATTTTTGTCTAGTGACGCGGGTAACTTACTTGTTATAAAATACTATATTACATTAATAAACGCCCGGGTTGCCGACAATGAAATTGAATTGAATTGATTCTCCCTAGCCTTGCAGAAAAGTTAATAGATTTTGCATATTATAAATAAAAATGAATAAAATTTATCGACGACAATATCTAAGATACAAAATAAGGAATTGCGGAGTGGTATTATGCGCGAGTTTGGAAATGGTGTAAATTTTTTGTTTATTTTTGTTTCTGAACCAATTGCTGTATTAATAAAAGTAAAAAAAAATCACATACCTGCAGAAAAATCAATAGATGTCGCACATTAAAAATAAAAATGGATAAAAATTATCCAAGACACTATATCTAGATAGCATTTAGTTCGGGTTTGAATCTTGCAATCATACTAAAGATAGCAGCCAATAATAATTAAGAAAATGAAGACATTGTTGGTATTTTCGTTGTTTGTTTTTGGGGTGTTATGCCGTGTTGTGCTACCTCCTTCTTTAGCCGACGTTTCGGACAGCGTTGCAGTGTCCATCATCAGGGCAGATCCGGCAGATCCGTCGATGAGATGTCGGATCTGCCCTGATGATGGACACTGCAACGCTGTCCGAAACGTCGGCTAAAGAAGGAGGTAGCACAACACGGCATAACACCCCAAAAACAAACAACGAAAATGCTTTTGGCCGTGAAAATCTAAAAACATTGTTGGTAGTTCTTAGTCGAAGTATATACTGTTAAATATGATCGAATTGGTTAGGGACACATTCGCTCAGTTGGTAGAGCTTCGCTTCGGCAAGGCGTAGGACGTTATTCATTATTATTATTCATGTCCTAGATGTGACGGTATCTTTTTCTGATTTTTCTGTTTTCAGATTTATAACTTTAATCTACAATCCGTTAATAAGTGGAAATATGTTTACTGGCAACATTTTTCTACTCTAAAATACATCCATACAGTTTTATTTCTTTGATCATCATATTCTGAATCTGTTTTTAAAATCAAAGAACGAAATAAAACTTTTTTATTCAGACTTCTAATTAAAGTGACGTGGAATAGGAATTTCAAATATACTTCTGAAGTACTTGAAATAATCTAATATATAAAAAATAATGTTTGTTTGTTTGTTTGTTTGTTTTTTTGAGTGTTCGTATGTTATGCGCGGCCATACCGTTCATCCGATTGCGATGAAACTTTGGTAATATGATATGTGCAAAACCGGGATGGTTATATGATAATGAGCTCTGGCGTTAAGAAATTATTTCCTATACTATTCATTGTGATTAAAGTTTTATCCGATTGCTATTATTTTTTTTTATATTGTTGTGAACATGTCCATGAACATTTCAATATATTTATATATAATGGTGAGCTTTGATATTATGAAATTTGCAAAAAAATTAAATAGGTCACGCAAGTTGTTGGAAAAATGGGTGTTTTTTATGGTGTTAAGCGGAAGGGAAAAAAGACTGGGGGGAGGGGTATGCGGGAGGGTCCGATGAGGAATTAAGAAGAGGGGAAGGAGGCGAAGGTGGATGCGGAATGTGTGAGGGGGGAGGGGGGTTCGCGAGAAAGGGGAGAGGGGAGGGGGAACGCGGGGATGGTGAAAATGGAACGCGGGAGGGTAAGGGGAAGAGGAGGCGGAAGGGGAACCTGAACGAATGGGAAATGACACGAAGAAATAAACAATTTATTTATTTAAGTGGCATTGCAACGCATGCCGGGTATCAGCTAGTATAATATAATAATATGTGTTTGCACTTTTATTATGTAAATATTTCTGTTTATTCTTTGACTATCGAGTATTGGATATGAGCTTGGAGTTGTGATCGAATGTGTTTTATCAAAGAAACCCATTAATGCAAATGTATCCTTTGCTCTTTTGAACTTGTTTGTTTTTGCAGGGGTGTGCTTAGTTGAGGCTTCGAGCGGCCGCGACACTTCGCTGAAGACGGCCAAGGCCGGCGGACTCTTCTACTGGGGCCTGTTCCAGCTCGACAACCCGACCTGGTGTACCCCTGGAACCGCGGGGGGAACTTGCAAAGTCAAATGCGAAGGTAATTCCGTTGTGGCTGAGGTTATTACGAAACGTGCTATTTGAAATTTGCAAGTATAATAATAATATAACATTCTTATCGAATACGGTGAACACTAAAGCTACCTATCCTATTTTTGAAATAAAACTTATTTAGGCGCGATATGATTAGGAATTCGAATGTTTTTCGGACGGAAATAACGTTTTCAAATGGAAATGACGTTCGGATGTTGGTACAATTACTGCCAACTGTGTTTGTATTTATTTTAAAAGGGTTTCCCGCCTTCGCTATTTTTGATTCAAATAATAAAATTATTCTAGCTAAGGCGAGAACCCTTTAAACATAAAAACAAACAAAGATGGCAGTAATTGTACCATTTTAGTAATACCTGCCACAACAGTAAAATAAGTTTTATTTCAACCACGCGTAAAGCTTAGACGCACTCATATTTTTCTGTTCCAATTGTAAATTGTGCAAAAGATATACCTGAGGCCCTAGCACGCTTGCTCTATAACGATCGATAGGATAACTATCGGTAACTTCTCATCGTTCCCTAGGACAACTGTACATCGCTAACGTACAAACAACAGTTGATGTCGAATATGTTAAAGACACTTAGTCATTGTGAACTGTCACTTATTCGTTGGCGATCTGTAGTCATGCTAGGGAACGATGAGAAGTTACCGATAGCTATCCTATCGATCGTTATAGAGCGAGCATGCTAGGGCCTCAGGACTACTAGCACGGTCGGTCAATAAGGATTTTAGCGATAACTTTCGGTAAGTTCCCATCGTTCCCTAGGACAATTTCAGATCGCTAACGTACAAACAAGACTTGACATCGAATATATTATGAACACTTTATCATTGTTATTTAATCTTTTATTCGTAGACAATCTGCATTCATGCTAGGGAACGATGAGAAGTTACCAAAAATGATCGATATGATCGTTATCTATAATGGTAACTTGTCATCGTTCCCGAACATAACTGCAGATCGCTAACGAACAAACAACAGTTCAAACAAGTGTTCTTAATTTATTCTGTTGTTTGGTGTCGGTGATCTGCAGTCGTGCTAGAGAACGATGAAAAGTTAATGACACCATCGAAAACACCTACATCGATGTTGTAAACGGAAATGGCGCCCTATATTATTTTCGAAAATAGCCGTTGTAGTTTCAAACACCATCTTCTATGAGAAAAAATGATAAAGTAAATTAACAAAGCATCAATTTTTTCAGCTACAAAAAGTTCCGAATTATTTTGTTTTCAATTTCCAAATGTTGAAAAATTTTAATATATTTAAATAACAAAAACAAAAACAATAATTTTTTTTAAATTTATCCACTTTTCCTAGAGAAAAACTAAATTTTCTTCGATCAAAAATTTCTCAGTTTCATAAATTTCAAATAACTAAATCAAAAAGTTAATAATATACATGTTTAAAAAAAAAAAAATACCCTTTTTCCGACAAGTTTTCTGAGCATCAATTTTTCTTTTTTCCAATTTTTATGAAACCAACATTAACTGAGAACGGGTGTTCCGCTCATGTTCGAGCTTCACGCACGTGCTCCGGTTCACCGGGATTAATGCTTCTAGTTCCTTAGAGCAGGCTCCATTGCTTATAACACGTAGACATTCATAGTTAATTTTTATTCGGATAGAAAAATGGTGTGATTAATTATGATACGACATTAATTATGTATATTATTATTAATTATGAGAAGTTGATTTTTGCACACATTCTAATGCTGCTGTACACCGATCGTCCAATTGATAAGTCAGACATCTTCGAAAAATCGATGTTTGAGTTGAGAAAGCATTTATCCACTGGAGCGATTTCGGTCCAAATTTGGACCGCTTTTCTTTTTCTTCGATTGATATCGGTTCAAAATTGGACCACATTTAACGAACCTAAAAATATGGGTTTAACAGTAAAATATTGTTGGATTTACTGGTTTTAAACCGCAGTAAACAGTTCATATGTTTGCATACTAATACTTTAAGGAATTATATCAATTAAATCTAATGACCAAATCGAAAACCCATCGCTCGAGTGGCTATATGTAAAAGTGTACCCTCTATCTGATACACAACGATCACTCATAAACACCACCAAATCAATTATAATGCATAAACAACTTTTAGCGAATTAAACAAAATGTTGATGTTTTCTGGGTCACTAGTAAGATATTTCAAAATGTCACACTAATAAACCTTGTGGTATTATTTTAAAGCATATTTAATAAGTATAACAAAGACGGAAGTAAATAATATTTGTCTCATAATTTAGTCAATTTTTATAAGAACAACTCTCTCTTTATTACTGCCGAAGGTTATTCCCTTGTAATGTAATATATCATTGAAGAAAAAGATAACACTAAATCTAATTAAAAAAAATAAAATGAACAAGACACAGAAAATAAAACCTGTCCCGGAAAGACGAGAGCTTCTGGGTTCGTGTCCCAGTTGCGACTGTTATCTTTAATTTTTCTGTGTCTTGTTCATTTTCATTTTTTCATTCAGATTATTAGTGTTATCTTCTTCTTCAGTGATATCAAAACTTAGTGTTTGGATATCTCTGACTAATCAGCGGAACGATCGACATACAGCGGGTCAAAACTCTACTACCAGGGAACCTCACTATATTGGGCGAGGCCCATCAAAAAGCCACTTGCGGGGCCTAGCAATAGCCGTAGAATAAAACTGAAGATTTTTTTTTTAAATACGATCACATAAGCCACAAATTTATTTTTTTAAACAAATTTTAATGAATAGCTTTTTAAAATTTCAATGTGGTTTTTCAGATATAATAACCGATAACATCGCGAAGGCTTCAACCTGCGCCTCCACTGTCTACAAGCAACTCGGCTTCACAGCCTGGCCTGGCTGGACCTCCAGCTGTCAGGCCACCCTACCCGACATCACAGTCTGCACTTTCCTCAACAAACTCTTCAAGAGCAAACTTTGAGTTCATATAATAACAGAACCCAACACACTCTTTAACATCAAACTGTAATTTCATGCGATCACGGAACCCAACAAACTCTTTAACATTAAACTGTAATTTCATCTTCTAATTTCATCTAGGTTCATAACAGAACAAACAAAACTCTTCAAGAGTAAGCTTTGAGTTCATAAAATAACAGAACCCAACTAGCTCTTGCCAAACCAACTAACAACCACCGTCCCTAATAACACTCCACTAACAACACAGTCCCAACCAACTAACACCAAATTGTAATTTCATCCGATCACAGAACCAAACAAACTCTTTAACAGCAAGTTTTGAGTTCATACAATAACAGAACCCAGCAAACTCTTCAACATAAGCTATAATTTTACACGTTAAAAAAACCTAATAATTTCAAACATACATGGATATTAAAAAAATATTCATTAATTTTTTAGAGAATGTGTAAATCAACTTAGGTAAATGCAAATCATTTTAAAGAGACCCTTGCTTATAAAGTGGTATAGTGGACGGATAAATTAAATTAATTTAATAATAATTTTATTTTTAAAAAGCTGAAAAATGAATAATAAAACTTTAAAATAACATTGTCGAATTGAATCGTGAGTCTTAATCGAAACGGACGATCTTTGGATATTGCAGGGTAAGAGGGTATTGCGGACGGGTGATCCAAACTAGTTCGAAAAATTTCGATACCGTCGCTCCGCGCAAATACAATCAAACGCGTCCTCTTTAAAATGATTTTCCTATGTATTTTTTTATGTCTATAAATCATATTATGAAAATAAATTTTGTGAATCATGTTGTAATAATTATTTCTACCATCATATTTAGTATTCATTTTTAATGATTGAGGAAAACGGGTTCCTTCACGGCCTGATCTTTAGGAATGCTGCAAATTTAAAAAAAAATATGCATATAAACTTTATAATACATTCATAAAAATCTATCTACAAAAGAGGCACTGAATACAGTTATTCAAACATTAATTACAGTTGGGCAGTACTTTTATAGTTGGCAACAATAACGTTCTACTGTAAACCAAATATGTACGAGATACATGTGGTGGTTTTTCAGATAAACACGTCATGTATTCATATTGAAGGAGGGGGAAGAAGTATTCTGCGTTAAGAAAAAACACAGTGTCCTCCCTGAGATTCTTAAAAAAAGACACTGTTATTTTACTTACCACGGCAGTATTTTCTGTGTTTATCCATGGTTATCTATCTATGTTTATTCATATCTATGTTTATCCAAAAGGCAATATCTGTATGTGTGCGCCCAAAAGACTGAAATCTACTGGACCGATTTCGCTGAATCTTTCAAAGTTATGTTTGTTTGTTCTTATTAGTGCCAGGAGTGTTAAGTGAGTGGCTTTAATGAACGCATTAAATCAGTGTTGGAATGAGATTCGTTGAAAGTCGGAAACTCCCGAGGAAGACTTATCATACGAATTATCTCTGTATTAGATATGGAGTCGAATTAAAGTTGATATTACCTACATGACGTGAGTAGAAGAAAAATTCGGGAACGCCGGAGGAAAACATGAAACAAATAACTGTGGTGAAATGAGGCGTACGTGAAGAAAGAACAGAGGGATATAAGGATAATGTGTGACGCGGGAGTGAATGGTTGAAGAAGTCCGGGACTGCACGGCACAATCAAGCGAATAAAATACTTAAAAAGAACTTTTTCAATTCTTTACAAAAATATTATTTCCACCTAATAATTCATCAAGTTTTCAGATTGGTAGGTACACTGGAATGATCAATCCAGTACACTGGAATGATCAACCTCAAAACTTTACTGAAAATATTTTATAACCCTGTGGAACGCCGGGTACACTTCACCTAGTATAAAATATTTTATGCGGTTTTTTTTTTCTAAAAATATATTCATAATATATTATTTTGTGTGATCCGCAAAATGATCTCCGTTTGGATAATATTATGAGGCTGAAGAAAGTGGGGGAAGGTGAACGAAGGGAAAGTATGAAAAGAAAGAAGGAATAATAAATTTAGTTTGAATATATATCTTTAAAATAAAAAAAATAAAAATTAATTATCGGCCAAAATGAACCAAACTAGACAGTAAGTCTACAATAAAAATGAAATTTTATGGCATCTGTAGCCAGCGATTTGTGATTAAATAACTTCGCTTACTACAAATAAATGCAGAAAGCCCCATAACTAGATTTTAGCAGCCCAACTGATTTATCTTATATATATTATTTTTTGCATAAATAGAAAAAAAGTGAAGAAAAAGATAAATATAGGAGCCCTGTGTACCTAGTATCTTAATATATTATATTTTTTTTATTAAAGATTTGTCAACAGTGATTCATATCAAATCTCTCACAAAAACAATTACAATAAGCATGGTTGATATTATCACTAATTAAAGACAAACACAGCATTGGTAACATAACTTATCTTTACAAATATTTAGACATCATTTTGGTAAATACATTACTTATATTCGGCAAGTTACTATCCCATTACATACATATAAACATTACAATAATATTTTTTTTAGATCAACACGGAGCTTTAAATTATGTATGAAGTTACAAAAAATTAGTTCCTTCTTTTTATTTAGTTCATATTTTCATGTGTTCATGTTAAAATTTCGTTTTGAAAAAATGTGTCCTTTGTCCTAAGGGCAAAATGGTTAATCCTGTTTTTTTTTACGAGCAAAATATATTAATTAATACTTACGAAAGTTCTGAGGAGTTTCGAGCCTCACACCCGGTGTGGCTCGTGAAAATTTAAAATCCCCTTATAGGCACTATCCATAAGCGAAAAACTTTGAACACAGCTCTTAAGACTGAGGTTTTGGTTTGATGTTGACATTTTACCAGCGGGGCGTACCTACTTACTTATGATACTGTGCGGTAGTGCCTATGTATAAACTGAAAGAAAAAAACTGAAGTTGTTTACGACAACCGGTGAAATTAGAATTTTAGCAAGAGTTCCTCAAGGATGAGTTCTAGGTCCACATGTATTTTAAATATTCCATCGCAGAAGAATTTTTGTTCGTTTCCGGTTTTTTGCGGAAAAAATACAAACTACAGGTATATTTATGAAAAATTCGTATTTGTAAATGAAAAATGATTTGATCTTTAATCAACCTTAAATAAAAAAATTCTACCCATATGGAATCGACAAAATGTATCTATTTTAATATTGGACAATTTGTTTTTTTTTTTGTGAAATACGTATAACTTCAAGGGTGCTGTACAATTTATTTTGATTCCTTAAGCTCTATCTAATTTTATTATTTATACACGGATAAATAAAACATACTTACCTGACAGGTCACTTCCGATAAACACAATTTTATTAGAATGAGCTTGATTAAGATACATGACTTTACATTTGCAACCCCCATTTCTATTGATATTAGATTTATGAGAAGATTAGTGGCAAAAGTAGTTTATATTGAAAGTCTGAAGAATTTTGGACTCTTTAGGATTTTTTATGAATTGAACTTAAAAAGCTTACAAGTTCTTTTTTGCTTACATTTTTACTGAATTGGTTATTTACAATTTCATGGGCCATGAAGATGAAGGTGAATTGTTTTTGACTTTATGGATACGACTGTCTGAAAAGGTGAGTTTTAAGTTTAGTTCTGAATTCCGCCGAGTCTGTGATAATTTTTTAATCACTTGGCATTCTGATCCAGGCTTTTGATTCTGGCACACCAAAAAACACGCTCATCGAACTTAGTATCTGGTGTTTGCTTTGGTTCCTTCAATCTCCGATGGCTGATGGAGCTGCTGACCTGAGAATTGACTATCGAAAATTGGAATTTTCTGGAATATTTCCGATAAGTAAGCCGGAGCCATCCCCTTAAGGGACTTAAATACTATCCAGCAGAGCTTTAACTGGATTCTTTCAGGACATTTGTGATTTTTTAATCGAATATCGACACATGTCAGTGAAGAGTCTGCAGAGTTAACAGAAAATAAATCCTTTTCATTTCGGAAAAAATCTTTTTTTCTATTTATATGAATGATGTTTATCATGAATGCATTCCAAGTAGCTATAATTATTTATATTGGGTATGCATATGTTCCCATCTGATATGAATTATAACTTTTTTTATTGAAAATAACATTACAAATCTAAAGGACGATTTGGTCTGCGCTAGATTTAGTC
Source organism: Limnephilus auricula (assembly GCA_951813805.1). Classification (NCBI taxonomy): domain Eukaryota; kingdom Metazoa; phylum Arthropoda; class Insecta; order Trichoptera; family Limnephilidae; genus Limnephilus; species Limnephilus auricula. The sequence continues at coordinate 6,248,053 of OX638391.1, forward strand.
GAGTAGGTAGTAATTTAGTAACTAAACGTGTCCGAACACCATAAATTTAGTGGAATAGTTTAGATATGTCTGATTACGTCTAAAAGGGATCGAAATGACTATCTAGTCTCCTTCAACGGTAACATTCTTCCGAACAGGTCTTCCATTGACATGCTCGGTGTAACTCTAAGTGACCAGCTCAGATATGGGGGCTCCATCGAGGCCAGAGTTAAGTTAGCCTCTCAGAAACTGGGCGTACTGTACAGGGCCGCAGATACTTTAATAGTACACAACTGCTAACCCTGTACAAATCGCAAGTGCGCCCCACGGTTGAATTTGGCAGCCACCTCTGGTCTGGAGCCCCAAAGTACCTGAAAAACACCCTCAACTCTGTGAAGAAACGGGCGGTCCGTTTGATAGATTCTCCCGTCTTAACAAACGGATTGCAATCTTTAGAGCACAGGCGTCGGGTAGGAATGCTATCCTTGTTCTACCGATATTTCAATGGAAGATGCTCCGAGGAACTAGCCTCATTGATCCTCTCGGCACCGGTGCATAGTCCGGAAACACGCCAAACGGTCGCCCAACATAAGTACACGGTTGAAATTTGTCACATGAGAACGGGACGCTTCTACGACTCGTTCTTGTGTTCAACAGCTCGGCTGTGGAACGATTTGCCGGCCTCTGTGTTTCCTCCTTCCTATAACATGGGTCTCTTCAAGACCCACGTTCTATCCTTCCTCTCCTCAAAAAGACGACATAGGCCCTGAGGGAAATTATTTTCCCCAAGGCCTCCTGTGTGGAGTTAATGTAAAAAAAAAAAAAGATATGTGTTTAGACTCAATCCAATATGTTCCATTTTTTCGGGCGAGTGGCGTCCCCCACCATATAGATGTATTTAACATATCTACATTTAAATGTATTTAACGTAAATTTTCTACGAACCACGAACAGTGCGTAAAAAATTGCTTTGTGCCTACAAAAAATTGCCAAGTGTCTACAAAAATAAAACCGGCATGCCAGATACCAGTGGTTTTGCCTGGGGGAGACGTATATCTAAAAAGATATTTTGCCAATAATTTTCTACTCTTCACACGGTTAAAAAAGTGTCCCAAGGTAACTTGGCAATTTAATTTTTAAAAAATAATTCTAATATAGTTTAGTTTTTGATAATAAATGCTAGTTTTACTTCAGAAATAATACTGCTATTTTACTACACGGAATTCATAAAAGCGCCAATATCTCGAAAACTAACGACATTTTACCGAGGTAATATTATGATATTCTGGTCTGTCATTAGTTGGTAACAGCCCTCAAAGGGATTATTACGTTTGACTTTTGAGACATTCTATGTTTGCTTATTTATTTTCCCAAACAAATATTACAGTATATAAATATATTTACATTTGATACATCATCAAACTTTTATTAAAGCGGTCGTTTTCAATGGCTATTTTCGCATATTCACGAAAATCGCTGCAACTTCTAAAAACTAATATAATTTATTTTTAATCCGTCCACCTCAAACGCCGCTAGCGCTCCGCCCCACGCTCATTTGGAACTGTTGTGAAACAAAATGTGGAATAATGTTTCCACAGAGGGCTGGATGTCTGTAGTGACGCATGAAGCAACGCGACGCGTGACAGTACGAAATACTCCGATCCGCACGAGGCACCCAACGACTCTCTTGCAAGTAAATGTAAGATATCACAAGAGTATATGCATACATTTTCAGTGGTCCATAATACAGTAAGATATGGAAAAGATTCTCTTTCTCGTGGGTAATTGTTATTACAGAGATGATTTTTTATCAGCACTTTTTCAAGGAAATCGTAATGAATACAAATAAAAGCGATTTTTGAAGTAAATACTTCTTTACGCACGCTTGACTTGGGGGTAAGCTGGCGACTGTGTAACGGAATTTGAAATGCGTTGCGAGGAGAACGTGCTTATGTAGAAGCAAGAGAGCATTTTATTTATCTCTTTCTCTCATAGCCAGTGCATTAAATATTTTAGTCAGTATTTTTAATTACCAGTGACGTGCCAAACGCGGATGGGAGCGGACGTCGATATGCACGGCTTGATCGGGCAAGGCGAATGATAATAGATTTAAATAAATATTTGTAGAAAATTAATATATGGACATACATACACGGAGAAAAATCTTATTTGAAAAAACGATCATTTTAATAGAAACAATACGGGCTAGTGGATTCTTTAATAGTGACCAACTGCTAACCCGGCACAAAAGTCAAGAACAATTGAATTTGGGAGCCATCTTTAGGCTAAAGCCCTGAAGTACTTGATGAACTTACTTGCTTATGTGCAAAGGAGGAGCCCTAGGTACGTATTCACTATTATTGATGGGGTATATATTTACTACATATCACTGACGGGGTATTGCAAGCACTATTAAGTCTACTACTAATGTACATACGTACAGTTGTCTACTACTAAAGTAAATTTATCTCGTTAAGCATTTGTACAATGTGCTTTTTACCAACTAATAAAATATTTACAATTCTCAAAATTGAATTAAAATCGGGAGTTTTTATGTTGACAAATACATTTTCTATAACGATTAAAAATGTGGCACTTTTGTTTTGTAAACATATTCGTTTTAATTTTTATTTTTAAGTTTTAACTTTTTAACTTACTGCCTCAAATTATAATATTTTAATTAATGAAGATAATATTAGCGAAAGTCAACGTATATTTTCTGATTTTTCTGTTTCTGATTTTCGATTGACTTTCGCTAATATAATCTTCATTAATTAAAATATTATATTCGTTTTTGTTTGTGAATATGGCGTTGTTGACGTCACACTGACCAACCGCTGGCTTGCCAGCCAGTAGGGTTTTCTACGTCGCTTCGTAATAAACTTGTGCCGGTTTTAGATCATTTTTAAAATCAACGAAAATATTTCAATTGCACATTGGTACAAAAAATAAACTTTATTTTTTAAACGGTATTGAGTTTTGTGAAAATATCCCTTTGTTCGTCATTGAAAAACGAAGTGGTGCAATAGAAAATTTCAAACAACACAAACGATTTGTTTTTCAAAGGGATTAAAAATCGACGGAATGAAAGGATTTTTGCGAAATGTCGGATATTTAAAATATCATCAGAAGCGAACAAGAAAATCACCGCATTGGTATTCAGGCAGAGTCGTCATTAAAAGTTTTCAAACTACGTCCAATAGGATAATAGAACAGACATATCCGTCGTTATGATATTGTTAGTCGGCAGATAATATCCATTGGTAAACCCGCATTCATTGTACGTCATTGTCAAAGGGAACATCGTTCTCAATGAATTCCGCAATCTGCAATTTGGGAGGCGAACCATTCATTGGATAACCCGTCCTATAGGTCACCCCAAATGGTTCGCTACGTTTGGTGCCCGGATTCACGGGGAGAGGTTTGTTTAGATCTTGGTGTGGCTATCTACTGAGTAGCAGGTTGGATCAGGAGAGAGTTAAGGGGGATCTTACCTACCACTCTCCAGCGAGACAAATCGCCTTGCACCGTAGTGGGGGTGGGGGGGGTGGATTAATACGTCCGTCACTCCTGAAGATACCCTCATTTAGTTTTCCTTCCTAGAACTTTATCTCATTCCTTTGCCTAAAAATATCCTCCACACAGCATCCTTAAAGATCTCGGAGAAAAAAAAATTCTCAGGGCCTCCTGTGTGTAGCTAACGTAAAAAAATCGCAGGAATTTGAAATAAACGGAAGTAGAGAGAGACATTAATAATTTTTTATTTATTATTATTTTTAACTTGCATTGTGTATTTAATTTATTTTAGGATGCGAGTTTGGGTACTGCCATTGATTTGATAACCAATCGCTCTGCCTTAGGTCACGTTTGGTGATTTAGCAGGGTGCCCGGGTTCATGGGGTGAGGTTTTGTCTAGGTCTTGGAGACTCTCTACCTTCCACCACAGTGGATGATAATATCAGTATCGCCCTGGTGTAAGACCTCCATTCAGAATTGAAACGTTCCTTAATAATGGCTTTTGCCGTGTTTAGTGACTAGATCTGAATAGCCAGGTACTTCCCCACCTTCCTATTCCCCACCTCCTTTCCTTCCCCACCTACCTTCAGCATCCGATTGGGGATGCCATAGTCTCACTGGCTTCAGACGGAAGTAGTTGGGACTCTTGTGAGGTATTATCTATAAAAAAAGCAGTGGCGGCCCCGGATTGGGAGAGGTCGGTTGTGGTCTTTCACCTCTCCAGTCAGACTCTCCCGACCCATCGCTTTGCACCTCAGTGGGAGAGACTCCGCTGCTGGTAAAACATGACATTACAGACAGAAAATAATGGTTTGGGTGGTATCTACTTTCTCGCTTGAAAACATCTATCGTTCATCTGTGGAGAAGATTACTAGCTTTTTTAGAGCACCCAAAGATCTACACGACGACGTATGAATAAGTTACCCTTCCAGTTACGATGTTATGACTGAGTAAATTTTGATTTTCTTATCTGACCCACTCCCCGCTAGAAGCAGCGCACCAGCAAGCTATGGACAATGGTGTATTTTTAGAATTTACATTAGAGTGTGTCAATTATTTCAATTTTTAAATTCAGAAACGCCTAGTATCAAAAGTTGCGTCTTACAAAGACAATGAGAACTGCATATATATATTTTTTTAAATGGTTATTACCTCGCTAAAATGCATTGAAAATCAGAAAAACACCTAAAACATGTATTTTTAAATTATGGTAATTAATATTTTTTTCACAATAATAACTGTTGTCATAACATCTTATCATTCAATTTTGGCTCATCAATTATTCTTTATTCGTTGTATTTTGTTCAAAAATGTTGGTGTAGTTATTGTTTAGTATCTTGATTTTATCCAAAAAAAATTGTTATTTTCCCTTTTATAGTTTTAACAAACACATCACATATATTTGTCGTTGTTTGTTTTTGGGGTGTTATGCCGTATTGTGCTACCTCCTTCTTTAGCCGACGTTTCGGACAGCGTTGCAGTGTCCATCATCAGGGCAGATCCGGCAGATCCGTCGATGTAACACCCCAAAAACAAACAACGAAAATGCTTTTGGCCGTGAAAATCTAAAAACGTATCACATCACATTATGTTTAAAAAAAAATTTTTTTTGCGTTCTTTGCACTACAGTTGTGGAATAAGAATTTTGCAACAAAAAAAAATGGACATTTGCAACAAAAAATAAAATATGGACCCCTCGTTTTATTCTTTTCCCGAATCACGAAATGTAATTTTTTTCAAAATTTCCGACCATTTTAGCGAGCTCATAGTGAACACTAATTTAATTTATTTTTACGTTTTCGAATAGCTACAGAACATACGCAACTTTTGAGGTCCCGGGCGTTTAAAAATAAGGCAATTTTTTTCTCTCTATGGAGAGCGACACATGCTAATATACTATACATGCCACTTGGCGTCACAACCCTTGGGCCACGATACATATTTTAATATTTGGCTACAACAAAAGCGATTCATTGCTAACTCTGGAACTTTGAAGAATTAATGTGTCGTAATGTCGCGATCGTATTCAGTTTCCACTTAGGTGTTCTGTTTACAATATCGGAGTTGATTTGTAATTGCTGTGAGGGATCTATACATATTAATGTTACGCACCAGTTCAACTTTCATAGAATAATATTGTTACTAGTAGTAGGTACCTGGTTTTAAGTGAAGTCGTACACTATTTCGACGTGACATTAGAAGATAGGAGATTCTATCAAACCACGTTTTTCAGGTATTCAGGCTTCGCCCAGTTTAAGTGTTGGTGATTTGTATTTTTCCTTAAATATATTATTATAGATGACGCCACTTCCGTTTGCGAATCGCATGTGAGCGAGGGATAAGTGTGCATATTAAGGCAGCAGCTCCGTGGAAAAGGGCACGTTCACGGACGGGTCAGAACGGTTTCCATTCAGTGTGGCGTTGGAAATTTACTCGGAGTCGGGTTCCTGAATTTGAACCGTACGGGCATTACCGTATTAATATACTTCAATTATGATATTAAATTTAATTCCAAGGGTAAAATAATAATATGAAAACTTCAAAAGTATTTCACCTGATGGCACCACTTCCGTTTGCAAAAAGCGTGTGAGCGAGTGCTATGTGTGTATATTACGGTATAAAAATGCACGTTCACGGACGGCTCAGAACGGTTTTCATACTGTGTGGCGTTGGAGATTTACTCGGAGTAGGGTTCCTTAATTTGAACCGTACGGGCATTACCGTATTAATAAACTTCGATAATAATTCAATATCATGGAGCGCTTGCAATTTGTACGGTTTGGCAGTTTTGTACTATCGAAACATCTACGTGCCCTGTAAAGTACGCCCAGCTTCTGAGAGGCTAACTTAACTCTGGCTTTGACGGAGCTCCCGTACCCGAATTGGTCACTAATAGTTCTCTGGGCTGAAGGTAATTGGGACGGGGAAGAGATGTGAAAGAGGGTGGTGGAAATGTACCTGGCCACTCAGCGACGGTTACTAAACACGCCTAAATTTTGAATAGTTCACAAAGGCGATACTGATAGTTTTTACTGATTTTAAAGTAAATAAACTACGAACGTATATATTTTTTTATAATAAGGAAGTATGAATCTACACAGTATCTATACTAATTAATTGTGTTATATTTGCATCTCCTTATTGAACTCAGATATTTTTTGTACGGAAGTAACATTTTAAATCGGAAATTCGATTTGATTCGATTTATATTTCATCATATTCACAGGTATAGCAGCAATGAGCGCGACACCTGTAAACGAATTCCGTTTATTTTTGTTTACATATGTTTAAGGTAAGCTCAACATGTTTTTGTTGTGCTTTGTTAATTTTTATATGATTTAACTAAAGATTTTAGTTTAACTTATTGATTTGTCTATTTTTAACGATGAATGAGGGAGATTGGTGCCCGATTTTTAGTAAAGACAAGTGCGAAATCCTGATGAATATTGTTCACCAGTAGAAGCACACGCAATACAATTCTTCTGCATCAGGTATTATAATAATAACCCTCAAAATAAAATTTTAAGAATGTTAAAAGTCACATTATGTTTAACCCTTCTTTATCTCTATAAAAATATGTTGTTCTTATATTTTTTATTACCTGTATTTTGTCAACTCTTTATTTGTTATTTTTTTTAAAAGTACTTCATTATATTTAAAAGCATAATATAGAAACATAAACTAATCGTGATGTTTCTGGTCCTAATATTTTAAAAATAATATTTTCATCACGGGGAATATTTAAAAAAAAAATCGGAGGCAGGAATATACCATTGGGAATATCAGAAAATGTTAAATAATTCAGGAACACGAATATCTCTAAAATCCCCAGTCAACCGACACGCCGCGACCCTGTCGATACAACGATCTTTTTCATGTTAATAATGTAATTTTTCAGGATCGTATTTATTATATCTATAGATCCTTGGCATGATACAGTATTTCTGGTCATGAATCCAATGGAATCGAAATAAATGTTCGGTAAGTTGATTTACAATTCTCCCGTCTGGAACACAAATTACAATATTCGTGTACAAGTTTAATTTTACCATTATAAGATACTCGGGTATAGGATGGTTCATATTAATCTCGCTCGAAAACATATTACTTTATTTAAAGGTTCCAATTTCGAACAATGAATAATGCCATAGACATTTGTACACCTGTAACTAACTAACTAACTAAACTAACTAACCATCACGCCGTTTCCCCGCAGGGGTAGGCAGAGAGGACGGACCGCCAAACAACTCGGTCTTGGCATACACTCCTCGCCTCATTCACATTCATACATCTTATCATACATGCTCTTCTATTATTCTGACTCTTGACATGGCCCGACTCAAGTATCTGATTCACTTGATCGTGCCATGTCTTCCTCGGGCGTCCTCGACTTCTTCTACCATTCACATTAGTATCATATATTCTCTTGACACTCCTTTCTTCGTTCATTCGCTCTATATGTCCAAACCATCTAAGCGTCACTTTTTTAATCTTACTTATGACGCTCACATCGGCCTTGCATTCTTTTCGGATCTCAACATTCCTCACACGATCATACATGGTTTTACCACACATACGCCTCAGGGATCTCATTTCTACAGCATTCAGTCTACTTTCATCCTTTTTCTGCCAGTTCCATGCTTCACTGCCATACATCAGGGTAGGTACCAGCACTCCATTGTGAACTGCTAGCTTCGCTTCTTTGGACAGCTTTTTGTTAAAAAGCTTTTTGTACACCTGTATGTGGTGGCATATGTATGTGGCGATGTACCTGTGTCACAGTGCGTTGCCTGGTGCCTACGCTGAAATTATTACCAATTGATAGAAAGTTCTGGGAGCTGCTATAGCAATACACAGGGCCGTGCCCATATTTCGCGAAGGTTCTCGTGTATGCCTACCGTTCGCGAAGTTGTCGAATCACGGCTATATTATATTTAATACGGCTTCAGCCAGCCAGCCACTCAATCAGTCGGAAAGTAACATAGGTACTGTACAGTTTACTAACGAAGAGTTTCTACGCTACAAAGTTTATCATAGTAAATTTACGTCACAAGTTATATTTGTAGAAGTTATAGATGTTATACGTGTAGAACACGCCAATATATTGTAATCTCAATACCACCAAAAGTATCACTTAGTTGTATGAATTATTAAACAATACCTTCTCACCACGATCGCTCTAACGAAAGTTTTAATCAAAATTTTAATTTTAATCGTGTTTAAGTTTTTGAAATGTTTCATCACATTAGTAATAATTTCTTTAAATTGTGGATGGGGAGGAAGACCACAATAGCAATTAACGACAAAAATTCAGTGTAAAAAACTAACCTTTATGGCAATTTATTCCTGGATGTTGGTCTTTAAATCTTGTAGGGTCTTTGGTCCCATAAACACGGAATTTATAAAACCCCATAGAAAAATCACAACGAGACAAATCGGGAAAGCAAAACAAATCCATACACAATCTAGTAAAGACATTTTTCACAATTTTAATTTTAGTTAAATTAAAATCATTAAATCCTAGAATGTATTTTCTGACGAAAATATCTCAGTTTATCTTATCGTATTTTAGAATAACACTTTTCTCCGTGCACTTTAATTTGGATATGATTACATTGTCACTATAATTGTCAGACAGAAGGATCTTCACTGACGGTATTTCTGAATAAAATTTTAAATTATGCATTTGATTCAGAATTGCTTACATCGATAAGCTTTCGAATTCCACTACGTAGAATTAGACGCCTGGATTTATTTCAGTGCAGAAAATCTGGGGCTAACTTCAATTTATTTACGTACATACTAGTATATTATTTTGGTGACCCGACAGTTGGCTCTCCAAAATTATAAGTTTTTGTGCATTATTTAACAGTTTCAAACCCAAAACCGTCTTCAAAAATATCAATTGGGATTTATTAACTTACAAATTTATTTATTTACATTTTTTGTACTTGTATGCCGGTATATACATTAAATATGCGAGAAGTTTTAACATTGAAGCATTTGAATGAAAATATATTTTATACTTTTGTAATCAGTGGTAATCCTTTCTGCACACATTCCAGAAGAGAAGATACTCTCAGTATCGCCCTGGTGTAAGGCCACCTTTCAGAATTGAAATGTTGCTTGAAAAAACTTTAGCCGTATTTGATGACCAGATCTGAATAGCCAGACCAACTTTCTCTCCTTTCTCCTCCCCATCTCTTCCCCCCCCCCCCCCCCCCACTATCTTCAGCCTCACAATATACCTAGACGGGAGCAGTTGGGACTCACATAAAAACGGTATTCACATAAAAAAAATAATAAAAAGACCACACGACTGAAGTAAAACTTCTTTAGCTCCATCTATATATAAATATTTATATTTATATGTATAATATATGCATGTATATACATATATTAATTTAAAAAAAAAAATATATATGTATATACATGCATATATTATACATATAAATATAAATATTTATTAATATTTATTTATTTAAATTTATTATCGTTTTCCTCGTCCGATAACATTTTTCGTAACGCTCTCGTCATGCATTCGCCAGCGTACTCCCCAAGTAAAGCATGCGTAAAGAAGTTTTACTTCAAAAACTAATTATGTTAGTAAATGTTAGGTATTTTTAATAAATTGTATTTTATCAACGATTCCCACGTAAAACCCTGAAAAAGACATTAATAGATAAATAAATGATATAATACGCATAGGTCATCTATATAACCTTATTTCAATCCAAAAGTAACACCACTTATGAGTAATTTCATAATACAAAACACTCATCGAATTTCGTCTCATCTCTTCGAAGAAATTAAACATTTTTATCTAGTGTTATTTTTCTCGATACGTTTCTGCCTCGAATCTGTATTTGTATATGTTAAGTATATATTTTTTAAAGTATTCATATAACCTGAAGGCCGCAGTCCCCCCGGCGGGTCCGGATTTTTAAAGCGATTTTGCCCCTTATGCATAAAGAAATTATATGAAGAAAAAGGTCAGAATCGCTTGGGCCATTCTCGATCTTGACATAACGAATTACTGGATAGAATTTAGCCACTCCGAATAATTCATATTAATTGCCAATGACGCACCAGGCACCAAAGATGGCGGACAAAATGGCTGCCGCTTGATAATATGAATGCTGTCATATTCGAAGTCTATATTTATTAATTGTTTTTTTTTTTAAATATAAATCCATTGTGGAAAGCATAGATTTGAGTGATTATTAGGAAGTTCGTTTTATCTACATTATTTTGATGTAATTTGTGTATTATATCACAAAAGATGAGTTATAAAAATTGAATTCGTAAGAAAGGTGAGAACTGTCAAATATTTTACGTCGCATTGAAAAAATATATTTTTTGTATGCTGGCTTTCAACAAGTTAAATGGTTAATAATAAAGTCCTCGTCAGCCCATAGCTAAAATATTTCTAACTGCCTCAATTTTGTTTTTCAAAAATGATCTTCACAAAGCTAGTCATTCTGTTGCCGCTGTTGTTGGAAAACAAATTAGCTCCACATAACCAACAAAAGGTACAAACCAATGTTTCGTGCGATCTTTTGTCTGTGAGATAGTTCACTTTCTTTTTGATAAATGTTTTCGTTAACAAATATTTTTGATTCCGGTGTCATTTAAAGGCTCCGTTAAACAGGAGGCGTACTTATCGCGGCGTCAAGGCGTCAGTACTAAAGCGCCGTAACGTCGCGTACTTTCTATTTGAACGGCTTCGACGTGTTCAGTACAACACAACTCAGCGTTATACGTCTGGGATGTTTTAACGCCTTGAAGCGCGGTAAGTACGCCTTCTGTTTAAACACGGCTTGTCTTGATATGCTTGGTCGAAGACATAGGTACAATAAATGTACATCTTTTAGAATGTTAGGAGAAGTTTCAATATATTCCTATTCATTGGAAACTATGTACACAACAAGAAAAATGATTACTCATTTCTCTTATCATTTTTTTCCGAGAAAATGTCGAAATCCCATAAGACGTGGTATATTCACGCTTCTGCGCAGAAGGTAGATACAGGTAAATCATTTTAAATATACCCTTGCTGCTGTAGTGGTGTTTCGGAAGATTAGATTTTTTATTTAAAAACTATTATTTACCTTTTTAACGTGTGGATTCCAGTACAAATTAAAAAAAAAATTATTGGAAAAATTATATATAAAGTTCAAAGAAAATAGTAACATCATATTTCTTAGAATAAGGGGTTTTTTCACTATCCTCCCAATAGCTTATCTAATAACGAATATTTTCGATTTACGATTTACGGTTTATTTATTTATTAAGTTGCAGTTTATAATTCGGTACTCGAACCTATGAATACTGGCTATATATAGGATAAGTTAGCCGAGTTTTCTGACAACTGCGAGTATTTTATTTTTATTTTTAATAATATTCGTTATTAGTGTAGATAAGCTATTGGGAGGATGACGAGAAACCTCCTAAATCAATAAAAATATGTAAAAGAATTACGTACAATATATTAATGTGGACATTAAAAAGTGTAAATATAACAAAAGCATAAGTCTAAGTTGAATTTTTTTTCTTTTCTTACATTAGCTCAACTCAGGAGGACTCGAGGAAAAAAAACACCTCAGGGCCTATGTCATCTTTGGGGATGCTGTGTGGAGGGTCTTTTTAAGGGAAAGGAACCACTTAGGTAGCGAACCACTTGGGGCGATCTATTGCAGAGGTGTTGGCTATCCAATAAGTCGTTCCCGGGGCGACGGTATATTCACGCTTCCGCGCAGAAGATAGATACACGTAAATCATTTTAAAGATACCCTTGCTGGCGTAGTGGTGTTTCGGAAATGATATTTTTAAAATTATTATAATATTTTTAAATGATATTTTTAATTTAGGAGCATCAATCAAGAGATGTTGCATATATGTATTTTTGTATTTTTTCTATTTATCTAAAATTTAAAAACTTGTTCCTCTCTTTTCTTATTTGTATCATGCACTTTGTCATGCATTATTCACTTGAAAATTTTGTATTATTACCTGCTCTATATTATTATTTTTATTCTGTCTACATTGAAAAACTAGTTTCTGTTTTTTCATTTACTGTGTATTTCTTTTTTCAATTTATATTACGTTAATTTCTTCAGGTTTATCTATAATTTATTTATCTAAACATTTTGTCTCTGTATTTTTATCATGTAAAAGCCCATAAGGGCGTTGAAAACAAATAAATAAAATAAAATAATAAATACTGAAGCTAGGTGAACATAATTATTTTAAGTAAACGTCGCCACGAACTCGGTATTTTTTTTCATTTGCGGGTTACTACAGACGTGCACAAATAATTCCAAACTTGTCCTCTTTAAAATGCGTTAACTGTACCTACTTCTAACAATCCTCCTTCGTTATTTAGTTCCTAGGTTCTTCTCCATTTCTCACGAGATTCCCCATGATTGGAGTGCACATAAAATATGAGGTGAGGAATTGATTGAAGAGCGTTAAAGCAGTGTTGGGTTAATCACAACAAGACAAGAAGAATCCGTTTCTCGTATCTTGTAACATTAAATTTTATTTTACATAATGCAACCAGGATTCTATAGCTTGCAATCTTCCTGCCAATTTTGTACTTATTATTAAACGTTATTTAATTAATACTAAGGTTAAGTTTGGGATATTTTTATACCTTTAAATGACCTTTCATAGGGGTGTTCAAATGGCACTTTGTCAAGTTGTCGTGGAACCAGTAAAATGATGTTTGATATAAATGACGAAATTCATGCTTTCACGAAACTTTATCGCCCGACCCCAAGTCCCGGACAAACCTAATCCCATGAACCCGGGCACTCCTGCTAAGTCACAAAACTTAGCGAACCACTTGGGGTAACCTGTAGCAGAGGTGTTAATTATCCAATAAATGGCTCCGGGATTCATACCCGCTTCCTAAATTAAGAATGATAGGTTTGAAGAAGATCAGGACCATTATTAAAGTTATGTGTGATTTTAAATAACACTACTGAATCCGCTGTACTATATACCTATACCGATACCTATACCTATACCTATACCTATACCTATACCTATACCTATACCTATACCTATACCTATACCTATACCTATACCTATACCTATACCTATACCTATACCTATACCTATACCTATACCTATACCTATACCTATACCTATACCTATACCTATACCTATACCTATACCTATACCTATACCTATACCTATACCTATACCTATACCTATACCTATACCTATACCTATACCTATACCTATACCTATACCTATACCTATACCTATACCTATACCTATACCTATACCTATACCTATACCTATACCTATACCTATACCTATACCTATACCTATACATATACCTATACCTATAAACCTATACCTTTACATATACCTGTACCTATACATATACCTATACTTATATCTATACCTATATTTATAACTACCTATACCTACATATGTATTTGCGAGTATTTCAATCGCTAGTAATTATTACGGTATAGAGTTTAGGTTTAGAGAGTTGGTAATGATAAGATATTTGTTTCTGTGATGTTGGGATGCCCCAGAGACCTTGCAATGTTGCATGTTATTCGTATTTAAATGTTACACGGAACGTGTACACGTGCACGTGTATCCGCTTTCAGGAAACGGTTTGAAAATGATAAGAACCGGAAGATAAAAGATAGGAACTGGAAATAAATAACAAATCTTTGCTAACACCCATTGTTCCCAATCCTATTGATCAACTGTGAGCCGAAATTTTGGCTCAACACTCCTCAAATGCACAAATATGCTTTTTCCATAGACATATTATGTATAGACCTGCCCTAAGTGATAAAAGCGTATTATTTCCCCTCCTTAATTCTGGGTTCTATGGAACCGGCCGGGCTGGCGTATAGGTTCGCGTGAATCTAGAAAATGTGACGTCATTATTCTTGTGCGGACTAGCGTCGAGCTCTCATCGGTACATTTTACGAAATAACACGGCAAAAATGGTAACTTGTGCTATTAAAATGTTTAAAAATAGAAGTGAAAAGGAGTATAACCCCAATTGTCGTATTACCTTCCATAGGTAGGCATTATTTGTCTTTGTTTTAAGCTTATTCACATCATAATATGATCAGTTTTATCACACCGAGAAACATGAAGCATAGGCAACCGAAATTCCCGGTCCCGTGTGTGCACGTTGCTTTTTACTGGGATAAGTAAATTATGAAACATTTGTAAAAGTGTCTCTGATTATCTGGTCTGTGAATATTCATATGTCTATGGCTTTTTCCAACGCAAATCTCCGACTTACACCCGAATCGAGCGTTACTAAACATAATTAGCTGATCGGAGGCTCAGATTGATCGATCGATCTAAAAGTTGGGAACAACGGCCGTTAGTCGAGTTCAAACAATATTTTGATACCGAAAAATTAGTTTTTTAAGTAAATACTTCTTTACGCACGCTTGACTTGAGGGGTAAACTGGCGAATGTGTAACGAAAAGTGAAATGCGTTGCGAGGAGAACGGGCTCAGTGTAGAAGCAAGAGAGAGCAGTGCACATTTTCTTTCTCTCTTTCTCTCTTCCTCTCATAGCCAGTGCATGAAATATTTCAGTCAGTATTCGTCAGCTTGATCGGGCGAGGCGAATGATAATAAATTTAAATAAATATTTGTAGAAAATTAATTTATGTATATATGTTTTATACATATAAACATATATATGGATATACATGGAGCTAAAGAAGTATTATTACTTCAGTCGTGTGGTCTAAAGCACACTCGTTTTTTTTCTTCATATAGGCCGGTATTGCAGTGTACTCAGGAATATTATCTGTCGGCTTATACTGTCAGGGTTCCTACCGGAACGTTAATATCTGTCAATCCGAGTTTAAAAAGCGACCAGAAAATTCCAAGCCCTTTTTATTTCTTCATAGTGAATAAATACCTTACATAAGTCCCAACTGCTGCCGTCAGAAGCCAGTGCGACTATGGCATCCCCAATGGGTATGTTGTGAAGCTGAAGGTAAGTGGGGAAGGGAAGGAGATGGGCAAGAGGAAGGTGGGGAAGTACCTGGCTATTCAGATCTAGTCACTTAACACGGCTAAAGCCATTTCAAGTAACGTTTCAATTCTGACTGGTGATCTTACACCAGGGCGATACTGAGATTATCTTTCACTCTGGAACGTGCCGCAAATATAGCATGTATTATTTTTAATTAACTAACTAACTAACCATCACAACGTTTTCCCGCAGGGGTAGGCAGAGAGGACGAACCGCCAAACAACTCGGTCTTGACACACACTCCTTGCTTCATTCGCATTCATACATCTTCTCATAAATGCTCTTCTAATTTTTAATTAATTAATTGTGAAAAACCCTTAGAGACTCATTTGATTAAGTCCTTTAAAATGTAAAAACATGTAAAGACTCGCAAAGAATGCATATAAGCGTAACGAGTAAGATTAAGAGAGGGACCGATTTCCGATCGACCTGAAACTCGGTAGACAGACTCGTCGTCCATGACAATCCATTGTATCATTTATGGCAATCATGAACCAAAACCCGCATACATGTAGGCATTTTTCTTAAATTCTTTGATATTAAAGTATCTACATAATTTATGAAATTATAGTCGGTTTTATAAATCGGAATTTGGCATGGTTGGTAGCACGGTTAATACGATAAAATTTTCCCTTTGAAAAATGAATAAGTCCTCCAGGCCCTCTAGCATACTCGATCGATAAGGATTGATAGGATAACTTTCTGTAGCTTCTCATCGTTCCCTAACATGACTGCAGATCTCCAACGAATAAGTGACCGTTCATAACGACTAAGTGTCCTCAATATATTCGACATCAACAGTTGTTTATGGGTTAGCGATCTGCAGTTGTAGTAGGGAACGATGAGAAGTTACCCAAAGTTATCCTATCAATCGATCGAGTGTGCTAGGGGGACAGGAATGGTGAATGAAAAAGGATGAATTTATTTTTTAAGTAAAACTTCTTTAGGCGCATTACGATTAGCATTTTAAATCGGAAATGACTTTCAGTTATAGGCACAATTATTGCCACCTGTGTTTGAATTATGTATCTGTTGTGTTGGTACTTATCAAAGCAGTCGTTTTTAAATTTAAATTTATGTCGGTATGGCAACAATGAGTGCGGCGCCTGTCAGCGAATTACAAAAAGTCAAAGCCATCTCAAACGTCATACGTCATACGTCATACGTCATACGTCATCCATTTATTTTTGTTTACAATGTATAAGGTAAGTTGAACAGGTTTGTATTATGTTTTGTTGATTATTATATGATTTAGTTGAACTTGGGGATTTTTACTATGAATTGGTACACGATTTTCAGTAAAGACAAGTGCGAAATCCTAATGAATATTGTTCGACAGTATAAGAACGCGCAATTCAATTCTTCTATTATTATAGGTATTATCAAGATTGAAGAATGTTAAAAGTCACGTTTATATAAATAAATACCTGCCACAACAGTCAAAGAAGTTTTACTTCAACCGCGTTTAGGTTAGACCCCCTCTCTATTTTTTTATGTAGGTATCTTCTTTTTAATTTTATAATTATCACCAGATTTACAGGAACGGGTTTAGTTTTTCCTATGGGATATATACATTTTTCATACACTTTTCCATATAAATGATCATCTAGTAAATCCACGTTATGCAAGTGTATTATATAAGTATAATTAGAACAAAACAATACAAGAACAACACGTTAATTTACCAAACTATTAAATGGGAATATAATTCACCGTCCCCAGATATTTTCATATCAGAGGGTTCGGCTCTGTGGAATTCCTAATTTTACCTATAAATCCTACTGATCCCTCAATATAAATATTTAAAAAATCTTTCGTAATTCTACATGTATTTAAAATGACTGATTTTTGCATTTTTATATACAAATTCTTTGACAAATCTAATATGCCTAAATTTTTAATAAGAGAGCTAGGTATAATGCCAGTAGCCGAAATAACAAAAGGTAATATTTTTATAGTCTGAGAATGCCAAATTCTTTTAATTTCATTTCCTAAATCTGTATATTTTCTTATTTTTTCAGAAACAGATTTTTGAATATTACAGGAATTTGGAATAGCTACATCAATAATATAAGTTATTTTTTAATTTTGTCATGTAAAACTATAATATCAGGTCTATTATGACCAATTGGTCTGTCTGTTAGTATAGTTTTATCATAGTAAATTTTAAAGAAATTATTTTCTAAAAATGAATTTGGTTCGTATTCATAATATGGTACTATATTATGACATTCAATCAAGTTATGTTTAATTACCAAACTTTGGTGAATTATTTTTAAAACCTGATTGTGCCTAAATGTATACTCAGACGGCGCGGGCGCTAATATAGAACATCCTGATATAATGTGTTCTATAGTTTCCGGATATAATGTGTTCTATAGTTTCCGGAAGATTATATATTATAAGATTATTAACTCAGGTACGGGCCATACGTCATTCCTATGTCTACCTACGTTAAATTATCGTGAAAACACGCTTATGTGTCCAAGCGGTTATTGTTTTGGTTTTTTTAATTCTGATGTTATTTTTGCTCGTTTCCCGATACAATTGTTGTAGTTCTTGTGAATTGCAAAAAAGTATTAAATTCAACTGTTGATTTCCCATAAAAAACACAAAAAAGTAAATTTTACACGAGAGTTAAAACAAATATTGAGATTGAGTAAAGATACGCTAGCGACATCTCGCGGAGATATAGTGATCTAACTTAAATACATTTTTCGTGGGGCATAAAAAACAACATTTTTACTATACTATTCAGAGATGAAACAGAAATGTTTGACTAAGGACCCTTTTCTCTATGGTGTGCGGTATATTTGACGGTATCCATGGTGTCCTCGAGAGAGAATCGAGAGGTCGTTTCTGGTAATTACCACTTTTATAATCCACCAAATTCAGGTTTACGACAAAGCGACAATAAGTTCTTAACAGAACAAAGGAGTAACCTCAATGGCTAATGTGGTGTAATCTTTGCACCAAATTGCACCAAACGAGCTATTCAGAAAATTCATTACATAGCCCCTTTGAGGCGAAAGATACATAATTAGTGCTCCTTATCTACTGTTATGCAAAAAGATTTTTAATGAGAAGACGCTTCGCATGGCAGCCCGGGGGAACTTCCAAACTTCAAAATCGATACAAAGCGCGTTGCTTGAAAATAGCTTTGATGACCAGATCTGAGTAGGCGGGTACCTCCCTTCCGTCCAAAAAGATTTGAATTACTACTCGTCATACCGTGCCTAAATAAGTTTTACTACAAATATACATAAACATAACTTTATTCATATTAGGATTTTAGGATACAGATTCAGGATTTGTGCCAGGATATATCGGGTTTACTCCAAATGTAAGGGTTGGGTTATTATAGTCAGATTTGTTGCCGAAATGCTTCTCACTGATTCCCACTTAAATTTTACATAAAATGGAATGATATTTGTTTGTGGTGCTTCATTACGTGGTAATATTCGGCTCTCTGAGGTAAAAATAAAATTTTATCATTTTGACTCTTTACTTTTTAAAATATGCCTGAATTACATTTTTTTTTGAAGTATAACTTTTTTTTTTAAAGTAAATACTTCTTTACGCACGGTTGACTTGGGGGGTAACCTGGCGAATGCGTTGCGAAAAGTGAAATGCGTTGCGAGGCGAACGGGCTCACTGTAGAAGCAAGAGAGAGCAATGCGCGCACATATTCTTTCTCATTTCCTCTCATAGCCAGTGCATGAAATATTTCAGTCAGTATTTTGAAATACCAGTGACGCGCCAAACACGGGGGGAGCCGACGTCAATGCGCACGGCTTGATCGGGCGAGACGAATGATAATAAATTTCAATAAATATTTTTATAAAAATAATACATGTATGTATAAACATATATATATATAGACATACATATACATAAGAAGTATTTACGTAAGTCTTGTGGTGTAAAGCACATTAGTTTTTTTTAATACCGTATAAATTTAATTTATTTTGTTCTGCGTAAGTACGAAATTAAAAAAATATTTTATTATCTTAAGACAATATTTTGTATATCAGTAAATAAAAAACATATCACATGGGAGTATTTTAAATTATACCTACCAAGTAAAATAAAAAATGTAATAGTAAAAATGTCTTAAGGCTGCACGGCTGGTAGTTTTGGATTTGAGGCCTAAATACTTAACCAACTGAAAAATTGTTTTTGTAATTAAAAGGTATGTCAAATGTCTATATCGGGCAGGAGCTAAGTTATTTATTTTTTATATTAATTTATAATATCTATATAGGCTATTAAAGTTTTAATAGTTTGTGATTTTAGAGGCAACTTGGAAATTATGAGATTTAAAAAAAATATTTTACTATATTTGTTTTTAAAATATGATGAAATATAAAATTTAAAAAATATTTTTTAATATAAACAATTTTGATGGGTGTAAATTCAAATTACAAATTACCTGTTTACATCGGAACAAAAACTTTATTAATTAAAAATTACTACCCAATAAGATGAAATTTTAATATTTTATTTTTTTTATTTTTCATTATATTTAAAAACCAAGGATTAGGCAGATTTTTAAAAATAATTATAGATAACTCACAAAACAATTCCAAAGTTGCTTCCAAAATAAACCAAAACTGATTTCTTTAATTACCTTAAAATTAATTAACCTTTCTTGTCATCTGTTAAAAGCAAAAAAAAAATTGCTCCTGTCCGAGATATTTGACATACATTTTTATTACAAAATAATTTTTCAGTTAGGTTGGGTATTTTGGCCTCATATCCAAAACTACGTTATATATGAAATTATTAAGGTGTGATGCAACCCCATGTGTAAAATTCGGTTTCAGGCCGCTAACAATAAAATTCCTTATGAATCTAGATGTCAATAAGGTTTAATTTGCCGTATAACACCAGCCGTCTGATCTGATTTTTTCAGGCAAAAAAGGCAGAAATGTTCAAATGTCTTGCGAACATTTACTAAAAAAAAATATTTTCCACATTATACAATAAAACCAAAACCGAAGGAGGTTCATAATTAGGATATTTTTAACTTTACAGCTGTTTTTATTTTTCTGATACATATTTTTTTTGTTGGGCTTATAAAAAGACATCAAGAAAATACTTGCTAATTTCAAAGGCAAGTATGTTTTTTTTTTACACGCAATATTTATTTAAATATTTGCATCTAAAATATTTCTTAGCGATCTAATTTTCAAACCAAAATCACGTGATTTTGCATTGCTTAGGAGTGCCATTACCTTAAGAGGGTATTACCAGAGAATACCGGAAATTAGTCATTTTTAAATCAAATTCTAGACGTATTGACTCTTTTTTTTACAAAAAAACTTAAATTGGTTTTGATAGATTGTTATTTTATCTGGTAGTTTATTTTTAATATACTAAAGCTATACCGTTGGTCGTTGGCAGATTTGTTCAATTTTCAAAAGATAGATTCTTTTAAACAACACACATTTCAAATCATATAATCATACAACAAAATAAATCAATACATAATCTAGTCAATACAGTTTTGAGAATTTTAATTTTAGTTAAATTAAAGTCATTAAAAAATAAATCCAAAAATACCTCAGTTTTTCTATTTTCTTAAGGTCTTAAAAACTAAAATATTTCAGATTTTTTTTACAC
Source organism: Limnephilus auricula (assembly GCA_951813805.1). NCBI lineage: Eukaryota > Metazoa > Arthropoda > Insecta > Trichoptera > Limnephilidae > Limnephilus > Limnephilus auricula. The sequence continues at coordinate 6,269,212 of OX638391.1, forward strand.
ACTTATTTTGTTTAGACATTATTGAAAAATCATAAATACTTACGATCAAAAAACACTTAAAGAAGTACACGATATTTAATAATTTAACATCGTGCGTTTTGAGCATTTTTATTACTTACTTGAATGTAGGTATATATTAAAGCAAGTTTGGAATGAAATAAATCGATATTAAATTTTTAATTAAAAAAATTTGATACGGGGAATAATCGATCTTTCTCATTGGAACCTCCCTGTACAGTTGCAAACATTAAAAACTTTCATTCTCAGCCGCTGGTCAATCGCTCTTAATTATTAAATGTTGTAACTTTGAACTAATAATCAAATTCCTTAAATTTTTCAAAATCGTCATCGTGAATCGTATAACTAATAATCGAAGTTCAAATGCGTTGCAAGAAGTTTCTTCATTTTGTTTACGTAAGTCATTTTCATTAGCTTCATCTTGTTAATAGTATTTCTATGTTAGTTCAACCCTCTAGGTACTGTTTTACGTCTCAAGTTACTTGAATACAGAGTCCAATGTAGCTAATTTAATGGTGTCTTAATTTATATTCCTCTAAACTTCTCGAGAATGGATTGGCGTTACTTAAATATAATGCATTTATACAGTTAACTGAGTGTGCTTACTGCAAGAGGATGAGATCTTGTTTGTTACGAAATGGCACGTGTAGCGTGATTAATTTTAAGTGCACGAGCATCAAATTGATTATTAAGTCTCATTCTGAAGTTCTGGGCGATAATGAAAATGATCTTACTGAATACTAAACTTATATACTTCTAATAACTGCCTCTCTAGTATTGTTAAATAAAGGGCACTGTTTTGGTGTGTCAATCACATATTTTATTCGACCCCTTCCTTTTATAATTATGCAAAACAGTGGAATGCTTCCGTCACAAGCTGTTGAAAATTTAGTTTAGAAAAACAAATAAAAATGGAAGATGAAAATCACGAATCTACAGAAAATGGTTCCATTCTATGAAGGAAATGGTCAGCCATCTTTCGATAAATAATAAATAAACAAAACTAGTGTGCTTTAGACCATACGACAGAAGTAAAACTTATTTAGCTCCATCCATATGTATATATATTTATTTGTATAAAATATACATCTAAAACAATTAAAAATAATCCCTAATTTAAAAAATAAATTCTACTACAACACATAAATACTTGTCACACTTAAACATAACCACGTAAACACCTCAGCACAGGTTCTCCTAGTGAGGTGTTCACGAAACATACAACATTACCCAACCACAGTTTCACATTCACTAACCTACCTTACACACAACACAACAAAAAGTTCATAAATTATGTTATTAGCTATTATGTATAAATATTAATAACTTTATGTGAACACTGTAATATTATATAGAAATAAAAAAAAAAAATATATATATATATATACATATACATATATATTAATTTTCTACGACTATTTATTTCTTTTCTTTTCTTTTTTTTAAAAAGAAAGACAAAAATTCCCGGGTTACGAATAACCCAACAACATTTGAAAATCTCCTACTACCACCACACTAAGCGGAATATGAAGGACTTAGCCAGCCGAGGAATAGAACACGGAACGCCTGGGTGGGACCCAAACGCGATGCCCACTGAACCACTAACCATTTATTTAAATTTATTATCGTTCGCCGCCCCTGATCACACGTTTCGTAACGCTCTCGTCACCCATTTGCCAGCTTACTCCCTAAGTCAAGAATGGTTGTGTTGCCCTTGACAACGGGTTTTCGAAAAGTTGAGGAGTGTGCGGACCATCAAATTGATACACAGGATAGCGAGTTGCGTTGCAAACCGGTTTTCTTCAGTTGCCCCATGAGCGAATGAACTTTTATTATATTTTCTAGTTTTATAAACTTGAAAATAAAGTGAAATACTTAGGTACTTATCAGTGGCGGTCCGTGAGTTTTTAGTGAGCTAGAGTGCTAAGATTGAAAGAAAAACAACGGCCTTACTGATTGTTGTAGTAGAAAATTAATTTTATTTTTTTTTCAAAATTTCAACTTTTTTTGAAGATCTTCAGGATTCTGGATACAAAAAGTTGAAAATTTGAAGAAAAAAAGTTCATTTTCAGCCACAACATCAAATAATGTCGTTTTTTTTTCAATTTTAGCATTCTAGCTCACTGAAAACTCACGGACCAACCCTGGTGCTTATACACAGAGAAAGATGTTATTCGAAAATACGATCATTTTATTAGTAAAAACGGGACTGAATTTCTTACGAACAAATTAACAGGGTTTCAATGTTTAGTGGCGGGAACATGTAAGAATGATTGGTTGGTTTACGTAATTTCGTACGTATACCAACATATTATACTTACATTTTCCCGCCAATAAACATTGAAACACTGTTGATTTGTTCGTAAGATTTACAGTCCCGTTTTTAACCGTTTTTACTAATAAAATGATCGTATTTTCGAATAACATTTTTCTCCGTGTACCATTTCGTTACTAATAACATTTCAGATTGACCACATCATGTACTTGACATTTACAATCTCACGCTTTAATGAAAACCGAGAACATACTTCCTACAACTAACTAAATCTATAATAAATTTCCTGATGTCAATCCGATATTGCTGAATTGTTCGATGGGCATTGTAATTTGTGAGATCATTTCGCAGGGGTATTTGCGTATTCTAATACGATATATGCAGGATGCAATATTGCCAAAAACAATCACCTACGTATTACAATATTCACCGGGTGGTCATTGGGACCGAATTGAACTATTGCACAGCAAATGCATATTTCCATAAATAATATATTATTTATGAACCCAGATTAATTTCCAAGTCATTTGAGTACTGGAATTCGAGAAAACATATGAACGAGATCAGAAAACAATCTAAAGTGGATTCACATACTGCTGCTCTAATATACTATATATTAGCAATTTAAGTAAACTCGAATGAACTCAAAGAGCTCTGAGATGTACAATAAAATATAATCAAATAACAGAAGAACTAAACTGGATTCCAATAAAAATAGTGACTGCTATACAGGTTGTTTATTTCTATGCAAACACATTTATGCACAACCAAAATACCATAATAGTTATTTTTAGGGTGAATTTGTTTTTAATAAAAAATACCTAGTTATAAAACAAGAAATGTAAATACAATTAGATTGCAGTGTTTGCGAAAAATACAGTCACAGAACTGTTTAATGTATCGGACTAATATGTGATGAAATGTCTAAAAGTCTATAACTTAATATAATTGTATAAACTATGAAAAGGAACCATGTGCATATCCAAATGTTATATAAACCAACTCAATAAAAAAACGAGTGTGCTTTAGACCACACGACTGAAGTAAAACTTCTAGAGAAAGAAAATGTGCGCGCGCACTGTTCTCTCTTGCTCTTACAGTATTCATAAAATTGTTCAAGAACGAAATGAAATTACGAATAATCCTAATGCACTGGCTATGAGAGGAAGAGATAAAGAAAATGTGCACGCTCACTGCTCTCTCTTGCTTCTACAGTGTGATACAGCCCATTCGCCTCGCCCGTGACGCATTACAATTTTCGTAACGCATTCGCCAGCTTACCCCCCAAATCAAGCGTGCTTAAAGAAGTTTTACTTCAAAAATAAATAAAAAGATTCGGTTAATACTTAGTAGATGAAGGGAAAGAGTTAGGTAAGGGAATGGTTGGAAAGAAATGTTAGGCATGCGTTTGGCATTTCTTCCTACGGGGGTTCTATCAGCCACTCTATCGGTTGTATCAGCCAGAAGTACCCGACAGACTTTAAAGGTTGAAGTACAGACAGAAGTACCAGACAGTACAGTACAGACCAGGGTTGTTGCGGTTGCAAAAGTGTTGACATCCGCGGATGGGGGTTGTTATGGTAGATTCAGGCTGGGTCGACGTACGTGCCCATCGCTACGCCTAACAATATCTGGACTGCTTAGCAACCATAGATTTTCAATGGAAATTTATGTTTAAGGCGCTCCGCCCACTGAGGCAACTGAAAACCAACTAAAACCGGCTGTTTTCTCTGTCTTGATTGGTCAAAAAGCTTGTTTAACCATAGATGAAGAACAATCAGCTGACAGCTCGCAACCGCCCAGGGTAATCAGCCATGACAGTCGCAAGATGGTCGCAAGTCACCGCTTGCGTTACCATTGACAACGGGGTTTTGTGTGATTGTGTAGTGTGCGGGTTATCACATTGTCATACAAAGACAGTTGGCAGTTGAGAGTTTTCAGTTGCTTGAGTGGGCGGAGGCGCTTAGAATCACATTGGCCACACGCATCGCGACGTGCGATGTCTGTGGCCATTTTCATAGAAAATGTATGGGTTGCTAAGCATTGTTTGAGTAGCGATGCGTACGTACGTCGTCCAGTCTGATCCTACCGTTAGAGTTTCACATCCGAAGCGGATTTGAGGATTTTTTAAAGATATTTCATTTTTAAGTAAATAAATAAATGAAAATCGATATAATTTTATTATGTTTTCTGTAATCACATTTTGAGAACTAAACTAAGTTTTTAGCCTTACGTATTAAGCATTTCAAGCCTAAAGCTTTGTAATAAAAAAATATTTAGAAATGAAATAAAAAATTGGTGAATTGTGTTGAATAATTAGTAATACGAAATAAGTCCAGACTCTGCTTTTTATATTAGTGGCGGCATTCTTATTTACTTTTTAACTTAATATTTAGATCCAAATATTCATCAACCACGCAAAAAACTTGGATAAACATAGTGAACAAACACTGTAATTGATTCGCAATGGGAATCACATCGATAACTAAAACAGATAAAACAAAACCTGTAGTATCTTGTCACAAATATGTGCCTTCCTATTGGTCAATTAGCTAACGAACTTCGTGCTGGTTGCTGGCAAACACGCGCGAGGCACGCGCCACTCTGGCCCCGCCCACTTTCTTTACATGTCGTTACTAGTCTCAGATGTGAATCCGCATTCGTAAAAGCTCAGCATTAATTGATGCGGATTCAGATGTCTGAATTAATGCGAATGCAAATATCCGTGACACCCCTGGTACACACAGTACAGACTTTAACCAACATTTCCTGAATTTTATAAGAAAATTTTGAACAAAAAATGTCGTTTTGCTTTTCAATGAAAAACAAAATAAACTTATTTTTCCATCACGTCGTATAGGGGATATACTGGCGCATCACGTGATACGCACTCCGACTCGTTCCAGCAGCACCGTACAGACCTAAGAGATCCGCGTATGAAGTGATCCAATACGACGTGTAGCAATGTGATCAGTGGTGACGTGATAAAATTTTTTTTTTGCTTTAAATTGAGGAAAAGCAATCGGACAGAAAACTGACCCGTATATTTTTACTCAAAATATGCTCAGGAATCGCTGATTAAATTCTACCAGCCAACAAGCATATTATGCGTCACTAGAATGAGACCATTGAGCACAATGATAATTCCATATTTATTCGTATTGTTTTACGTTAAAAACTGTTTTTTTTCTTTCTTCATTTATATTCATTTGTATAGCTTTTTGTTGTTTTACTTTTTCGTTTTCAATGGGTACGAAATTTCAATTCGTACCCATTGAAATATACAATAGAAAAATTCCTGGCCATTGCAACTACCGAATTTATAATTAACCACATCGTAATTGGAAAATTCACTGATCAATGCAGTTGGTGAATTTAGAATTAACTACATTAAAATTAAATTGCTCCGGTTCCCCCAAATTATCAGCTGTTGTAAATTTGAGATTATTGAAAATCAAACCATCATTTAAGGGAATTGCATTAATTATCGATAATTTGCATGCACATTTGAAAGGCATAAATTTTATCCCAAATTGGATAGAAATCAATGGCAAATTGTTTTGAGGAAAAAAATAAAATGCAAATTTCTGATAATCATTGTTTTCATGTAATTCAGTGAGCTGAATTTAACATTAAAACATTTTTCCGGTATCCAATTGGATCGTAATGTACTATTCCAGCTATAAAAAGCAATCAGTTTTTGAAAGTAGTTAAAATCTTTACTCGTAAACCTCATCGAATACGCAAAGGAATTTCTAGAACTATAGGTTATGAAGATTTTAAAAGTCCATTAAAATCTTTAAAAAGAAGAGCCATAATATGGCAAAATATTCTGTGCCCTCTGTGTACCTCAAGGTTCTCATTTAGTCCCATTATTATATAATGTTTACATATACTCACAAATGTTTTTTACATGCTAATTACCTAGCATACGCAGAAGATAATAGTGTTTAAATCAATTAATGACTGCATTAAACTTCAAGAGGACCTCAATCGTCTTTTTATCTATTGCGAATTAAACAAACTTGTTTTTAACATCTCAAAATGCAATAAATTAACACTTACACGTAATAAAAATAAAATTTCTTTTGTATACACATTGAACGACACATATCAATGAAGTAAAATATATCAGGGACCTTGGCGTAATACTGGATGTTAAATTAAACTTTATCCAACACACTGATGAAATCATTAACAAAGCCAATAAAATGCTGGGATTTATAATTCGTATAGCAAAACCCTTCCACAACATAAACACTCTATATTCCCTTTAAACCTCATATATTCGCCCGCACTTGGAACACTGTACGCCGACCTGGACTCCTTTAAACCATGCCTATATTGAAAGAATAGAAGAAAAAAAAATATTAAACACATAAATTAAAAACTAAACTCACACTTCTCAAATTATACCGAATACATTAAATTTCATAATTTCAACTCCCTCCAAACACGACGTCTAATTTTTGATCAACTTATGTTGTTTAATATCCTAAATAATGGTCTGGACTCACCATAACTTACCAATTTAATAAATTTTCATAATGCGTCAAGATCAACCCGGCAATCTGATTTATTTTATTTACCCTCATATAGAACAAATATTAGAAAAAAATCCTCAATTCCTCGTGTATGTGCATAATTTAATACAAAATTTCACAGCATTGACATTTTTAGTAATAACCTAAAGAAATATCGATATGAAGTAACGCATATGAGAGTATGGAATTTATCGGGAGCATCTCTTATCCTTTTCCTATATTTCTCTTCCTCTCCCCTTCCTTGACCCAAAATTAATTTTAAGATATTAAAACTTCATTTCCAATGAACGTTAGCATAAGAAACTTCTGTGGCTTGACTTCAGTTCACTTGTACATTTATCACTGCATATTATGTAAAAGCTGTTTGTTTCTTACAAATAAATAAATAAAAAAAATAACTAACAAACTTTCATGTTCCACACTTTTTTAACTGACTTTTGATGTATAGGCTTTCTGAGATCCGGGCCAAAAATGCCATTTCTCTTTCCTTGTAATAGATAAAAATGCTAACTTATCCGTTATTTATTATTTATTAACGTTTTTTAGGAATTTCTACGAATGGATAGTAAAAACATATACCTACAGCATTTATTGTACATTATTGAACTGCTTCAGTAGTTTTGTATGTATGTTATGTGACAAATTGAAGACTGAATGTCCACTGAATTGGTATAATTATTTCTCTCCATTAGTATTCTAGGCAAAGAGGAATACATATGATAATTAGTCCCAGAATTTCTACACTGAAATAAATCCCGACTTATGGTATTACGCAGTGGAATTCGAAAGCTTATCAATTCACGCAATTGAAGAAAACTTGTGGAAATAGATCAACAAATGGGCATGGCCAGCGCCGGTTCTACGAAATCTGGCGCCCTGTGCAGGAAGTACCGATGGCGCCCCCCCCCCCCCCTAACAATTTTTTTTTAAATTAGATTTTTTTTAATATAGATATACATATCTATAAAAAAAAAAATTATGCAAATCAAGAGTAACTTTTCCAAGTGACCAGGCAATATCTATGACACTGGACAAAATAAGAACATCATAACAAAATATAATATAAAACAGGAGGCAGTTTAAGTTCAGAAATAATAATATTCCGATCAGTTTGTTTAATTGGATTCCTTTTTATCTTTAAATGCATGAATATAAATCGAATTATAACCTAAAATTCTTACCTTGACTTGACAGAGCTGTATGGTGCCAAATCGCACGCGAATTGCGGTAGACGGCATAAATTGTAATGAAGGGTATCCTTCACGAGCAGCGATCAATGAACCAATCACAATGTTTGTTGAATTTCGAACGATACAAGGGTCGTAAGAGACAAGAAGGAAAAATAGCTTTTACGTTCGTATGAAATATATCGTATTTAGAAAAAAATTCCTTGACGTAAGTCAAATCCGTATTTCGTTAAATTTTAACCATCGATGCGCGCGCATTAGGTTCACGCATATGGAGAGTGAGCGTTGCTAGCGCATACTAATAATTCCGTATTACGAGTAATTTTTAAACGATTCGGGGAATATTTTAATTAAATTTTAAAACAACATTTATTTTATCACGGCGCCCCTTCGGAGTTGGCGCCAGGTTTTTTGCACGTTTTTGAACGTATGGCAGATCCGGCGCTGGGCATGGCAAGGAAAAAAACGGTCGGACTATATGTGTTAGTTCCTTCATTAAGAGCGATTGACCAGCGGCTGAGAACAAAATTTAAAAAATGCTTGTAACTGTACAGGGAGGTTCCAATGAGAAAGATCGATTATTCCCCTTATCAAATTTTTTTAATTAAAAATTTAATATCGATTTTTTTCATTAAAATTTTGCTTTAATATATACCTACATTCAAGTAAGCAATAAAAATGCTCAAAACGCACGATGAAAAATTATCAAATATCGTGTACTTCTTGTAAGTATTTTTTTAATTTTAAGTATTTATGATTTTTCAATAATGTCTAAACAAAATAAGTGTGTAAAATTTTTTTGAATTATTTAGTTTGTAAGACATTAAATAAATAGAAAAGTTGTCACAAAACACGTTCTCTGATTTATTTTTTAAAGATTTTAATTTAACTCAAATTAAAATTATGAAAACTGTGTTTACGAGATTATGTATTGATTTATTTTGTTGTATGATTATATGATTTGAAATGAGTGTTGTTTAAAAGAATCTATCGTTTGAAAATTGAACAAATCTGCCAACGACCACCGGTATAACCTTAGTATTTAATAGTACACAACTGCTAACCCTGTACAAATCGCAAGTGCGCCCCACGGTTGAATTTGGCAGCCACCTCTGGTCTGGAGCCCCAAAGTACCTGAAAAACACCCTCGACTCTGTGCAGAAACGGGCGGTCCGTTTGATAGATTCTCCCGTCTTAACAAACGGATTGCAATCTTTAGAGCACAGGCGTCGGGTAGGAATGCTTTCCTTGTTCTACCGGTATTTCAATGGAAGATGCTCCGAGGAACTAGCCTCATTGATCCCCTCGGCACCGGTGCATAGTCGGGAAACACGCCAAACGCTCGCCCAACATATGTACACGGTTGACATTTGTCACATGAGAACGGGACGCTTCTACGACTCGTTCTTGTGTTCAACAGCTCGGCTGTGGAACGATTTGCCGGCCTCTGTGTTTCCTCCTTCCTATAACATGGGTCTCTTCAAGACCCACGTTCACTCCTTCCTCTCCTCAAAAAGACCCTCCTCACAGCATCTTCAAAGATGACATAGGCCCTGAGGGAAATTATTTTCCTCAGGGCCTCCTGTGTGGAGTTAATGTAAAAAAAAAAAAAAAAAATATACTAAAAATAAACTTAGTTTTTCAAAAATTTAAAACTGTGTGTACCAGATATAATAACAATCTTTCAAGATCAATTTATGTTTTTTTTGTAATAAAGAGTCAATACGTCTAGAATTTGATTTAAAAAGGACTAATTTATTATATTATATTAATATATTCTCTGGTATTCTCTGGTAATACCCTCTTAAGTTCCTACCGATGAAATTGCGTGATCTGTAGGCAGATAGAGAAATAATCCATAAAAAATATATTTTGGAAACTCGCACGAAGGTTTTAGTATTCCCAAATAGGTCTATTTTACTTATTTATTTATTGATGAAATATTTTTACAATTTATAATAAAATTCAATAATGTTTGCCTCACTAGGTGGTTTACCCGTGCTGAGGCCTCCATTTTATCAACAAATAAATTTTACACAATACATTTAAAAATATATGAAAAACATAAGATTAAGATAAATTAAAATTAAAAACAGAGATTTGAAATTAAAGTAAAATTACTATATCGACTCAACGGGGTCGACTTCAACCTGCAGGGGGTTCATGTCAATGAAAAAAAAATGGGGAATGCATGAGATATAAATGGGGGACGAACATGAGTGGATCCATATCAGTTTATCAATCCATACGGTGACACTGAAGAAACGGATGTCATCTTACAAGAAGAGCTGATTAGATTAATCACCAACGAAGGATTTAAGGTGCAGTAAAAAAGTTTATTAAGAATACTGTCTTCAGGGAGACATGCCTGTTACATTTTCTGCATTATGGATTATCGTGAGAAAGTTTCTAACAACTTTCCGTCTTTATACCTCGCGGAAAGAGGGGTTCCACCACGGTTGCCAATCTACTAACATAAAATAGAAACAGACTTGAAATCACTCGCCCAGGAGATTTAACACACTTAAGGTGGGCTAGAACAAGGTACCTACTCGTTCGAAAAAGTGAAAAATGTTTTAAACCGATATTGTATCTTTCAAAATAATAAGAACATTTGAATGATTTTTTTCTAGAGTGCTCACCAATCTCACCATACACCAACAAATGTAAAAGTATTGTCTAAAATTATAACCTACTTTGTAATTGGACTCCATAAACAGAAGTGATGGTCCATCTATTGACGATTTAAGTGTAAAAAACAGACATATTTTGTTATATTATATTATACTAGCTTCTGCCCGCAACTTCGTCTGCGCAGAATTAGTACTTCGATTAGTCAATTTTCTTTTCGTATGTCTTATCTATGTTTATACCAAAATTCTTAACCTAATTATTTACAATATCTATAATTCTTGATTCGATTCAAAGTATTAGGCGAGTATTTCAAATAAATTCACTAATTTAAATATTTTCTAAAATAGAATTTTGGTTTTACAATCATTGTTTTTTAAAAGATCATTTTCAAATTTGACATTTTCTATAAACAATAATTATTATTTGTAATACATTGAAAATAGCAAGCTTTGGGTATAAATTATAGCCCATAATGTTATTCTGATGTATGAGATATGTTATTGTAAAGTTTCATTAAAGTCCATTCAGTGGTTTTTTAGTGAAAGAGTAACAAACATACATACATCCATACAAACTTTCGCGTTTATAATATTAGTAAGATTCCCAAAAATGACCTTCCCCGCAGCATCCCTAAGGATGATATAGGCTTCAGGGATTTTTTTTACTCAGGGCCTCCTGTGTAAAAAAAACTACAGACCATTTCAGAAAACTTATATTTCTTTTTTGAAAACGTGCGGTATCGGCTGTCAGAGAGGAATCTCAACCATCCAAAAAAAATTGAGTGCGTCTAGCCTTTACGCGCGGTTGAAGTAAAACTTCTTCGACTGTTGTGGCAAGTATTACTATTCTAGCGTCTAAGGCGAGAAACCTTTCAAAATAAAAACAAACACATACGGCAGTAACTGTATTGCGTCATTTCCGTTTGAAAACGTTATTTCCGTCCGAAAAAGATCTGAATTATTCGTCATTTTACTTCAAAAATTCGATTGTATTAAGGTTGCAGTTTTAATCCTGTTAAATTTTCTATTCGATTAGTTAACAGTGATTTGAATAATTTCCGTAAAAGCTGATATTATTTTCAAATGGCGATTTATTCCGTTTCACCGCGTGTTAAATAATTAAACAGCGAATATAATTTTTTTGCCGGAGTATAATAATTTTAAGCCAGGCTTAGCGAGCTGCATGTTCATGGCCCATAAAGCAGCGTGTTCTCGTTATTCGCGTCGTTCCACGGAACTGCCATCGGATTAATGCAAACAACACCTCATTATCATAACTCCTCTGACAGAATGACAACTGGAGGCTGCAAAGGAAGGGAATTAATGACAAGACTCCCCCCACCCCACCCCCCCCGGTACGGTATACTTTTTATTTAATTTTTAAGATAAACTCCACACAGGACTTAAATGTCCAATCTCCATTTTAGCTTTTCTTCAATCGTCATTTAAAAATGTATTTATTTCTATAATTGTACATACATTTAACAAATAATTACAATGATAATAGTAGTATAAAAACAAGTTCATATTTAGTAACAGGATGTAAAAAAGGTATGTAAGAAGGTTAATAGTAGCATTTTGTAAACACCTCACAGGGAGAACCTGTGCTGAGGTGTTCGCATGTTTAGGATTAAGAGATATTTTGCCGACATAAGTAGAAACGCAGTATTCTCCTTGATATTTTCAAAAGGGCATTGTGGTTCAACCCGTGTCGGCAGCATCGTAGACATAAAATTGGTAGCAGTTAAAGATATAAATAATTTTCTTCAAAAGCAGGTAGGAATATTTTAGATTTTGTAAATAATATTAAGGTAATACATATTTTCTATCCAGGAGCAGAGTTTTATTTTTTATTTGTTTGGGTAGGGTTATGTTTGATTAGTAGTTATAATTTTATGAGTGAAGCGAATGCCTTGTTTTTGATCCAGTCTGTGATATGTTTTTTGTAATTAAAAATAAAGTAAATAATTAAAAATATAGTATCAAAAACGATAATTAATCACTTCATTAAGAATTATTTAAACTAAAGAGACCTTTAACTTTACGTGAATGGCTTCATCTTAAACACCTAGCATAATGTTTCATTGAAATAATGAAAGAAAATCACATTCTCCGTTTAAACTTGCAAATGGTCGTTTGGACAATTAAACACGCAGGCGACGAGGAAAATAATTCCATTCAGGGTCAATGTCATCTTTCTGGATGCTGTTTGGAGGGTCTTTTTAGGAAAAGAAAGAGAGGGTGTTCTGGGAATGAAATAAATTAGGAATCTGGTGGTCGGTGTGTCCAGGAGTGACGAATGAATGATTCCACCCCTCTCACTGCAGTGCGAGGTGATATTTTGAGAGAGCCCTGCTGATAAGTGAAGTTTCCCTCAACCAATCTCTCCCGGTATAGCCTGTCACGCAATTGGTTTGCAGACGCATCCGCCAGCAAGACCCGGACAAACATCACCACATGAACCCGTGCGCCCCGGCTAAGTCACCAAACGTAGCGAACCACTTGGATTGACCTATGGCAGAGGTCTTAGTTATCCAATAAATGGTTCCCGGGGAGGCGGTAGCATTGCAGCCACCAAAATTATGTAATTAACTACCATATAGGAGGCACTGAGGGAAATAATTTCGCTCAAGGCATTGGTCATCTTTGGAGATGATGTGTGAAAGGCCTTTTGGAATGCTTTATGGAAGGAACCTGTGACTTGAAGAGACCTATGTTATAGGAGGAAGGAATCAAAGCCGAGCTGAGGAACGAGGTGTAAAAGTGACAAATGTCAACTGTACGCAAATGTTAGGTGCGTGTTTGGCGTGTTTCCTGACTGTGCGCCGGTGCTGAAGTAATCATTGACGTTAGTTACTCGGAACATATTCCACTAAAATATTGTTAGAACAAGAACAGCATTTTATTTTTAAGAAAGATTAAGACAGGAGACTCTAAAACGGACTACCAGTTTCTGAACAATCAAGGATTTTTCAGATAATTTGTCCGTTTACCCCTCAAGTCAAGCGTGCCTAAATAAGTTTTTACTTCAAAAACTTTTTGTAGTAAAAAATACATTTCCGTTAGGGCAAAAATTTTACACGTAGGTTATTATGTACACAGTTAAAGCATAGATAATATTTCGCGCCAAAAATCGTTGTAGAACATGTGGAAAATATCCACGTCTAAAATATCCCAAGGCTGTTAATTAATCTAATGAGTCTTTCCAGGGGCATCACCATTGGTAAGATTTTGCACCTGGGAAGAATCAAAAGCCTGGAGACGAGGTGTTGGCGGCCTCGCGTAAAATTATCCGGGAAATAGTAGCCAGAATGTCTGGTACTGAAAATGAACCATTCAGAAGCTTATAAGCCATCTGCAGTAAAGCGACATCCGTTCTGAACTAAGGGTGCAGATACCTAGCATTCCCGAGATAAATGCTGTTGGAAACAACTATGCGTAAAAACCTAACTTACTCATATAGTTGTATGGTAAAAAATTATTTGGTATTTTCTCGACCAATTAGTACATAGACAGTAGACAGTGTCCTCTGCCCTATACCTGAGATCCACTCTCGAAAACGCTATACCTACACTAAGCTAAAGTATAGCAGACATATAACTAACTGGACGGTTGGTTCAATTCCTTTGAATTGTGTATGACGAAACCCATCATTTTTGTGTCTGATTTACAGATCTTTTCAATGTGAGCATGATATGTTAAGAGCGATTGACCAGCGGCTGAGAATAAAAGTATAAAAATGCTTGCAACTATACAGGGAGGTTCCAATGAGAAAGATCGATTATTCCCCGTATAAATTTTTTAAATTAAAAAATTTATACCGATTTATTTCATTCAAAACATGCTTTAATATATACCTACATTAAAGTAAGTAATAAAAATGCCCAAAATGTACGACGATAAATTATTAAATATCGTCTACTCTTGTAAGTATTTTTTTATCATAAGTATTTATGATTTTTCAATAATGTCTAAACAAAATAAGTGTGTAAAAAAAAAAGAAATATTTTAGTTTGTAGCACGTTAAATAAATAGAAAAACTGAGGTATGTTTGTTACAAAGCACGTTCCTGGATTTATTTTTTAATAATTTTAATTTAACTAAAATTAAAATGATGAAAAAAGTGTTGATTCTAATATTAATTGATTTATTTTGTTGTATGATTATATGATTTGAAATTTGTGTTGTTTAATAGAATCTATCGTTTGAAAACTCAACAAATCTGCCAACGACCAACGGTATAACCTTAGTATATTAAAAATAAATTTAGTTTTTCAAAATTTTAAAACTGCGTGGATCAGACAAAACAACAATCTTCCAAAAATCAATTTTTGTTTTTTTTTGTAAAAAAGAGTCGATTCGTCGGGAATTTGATTTAAAAAGGACTAATTTCCGGTATTCTCTGGTAAATAACCTCTTAAATAACTGTATTGTCGAGAATCTTTGAGGTTTTTTTTGTAATAACTTTAATTAAGGATTTTTGCGCTTTGTCGAGAGGGTCAAATTGAGGATCAAAATAAGAAGAAAATTACTGTAAATAACTATCTCTATACTCTATACTAAAAATAATAATAAATAAATAACCGGTATTCTCTGGTAACACCCTCTTAAGCCAGCATCATACATAATTCCTAAGTCCTCGCAAGTCGCCTTGTGCTTCAGTAACGAATATTTAATTTTATAATTAAATTAGATGATATTTTGTGACCTTGTAAAGCAAATAAGTGAACATTTTTGAAAGTTGAAGTTGGAATTTATCTTATCAGTCAATAATTTTTCCGGAACTTGTGCCGTTTTTGTGAAGTTTTAATGTTTTGTGCTACTATTCTCGGTCTGATTCATTTGAATTTCCGTGAAACACCTATTCTATTTTATATTTAGGCCATTTTACAATATCTCAGTGAGTTGTGTATTAACGCTACCCGTAGATAACGAATATTTTTATTGTACGCTAAGAACTGCTCTAAAACAGCGAACAGCGCTAAAGAAATGCTTAATCAGCCAGCTAACTAAAGTTTCTAAACAATGTTGACAAAAAGAAAAAGATAAATATTAAAAAGATAGATAAGAATAGGTGTAAAATTATACCAATCATTTTTTATGAGGTAAAATTTTTAACGCAGGATTATCATGTAGAAGAGTGCATGTTTATGGTCACATTGTCTCATTTGAATTTAGTTATTTGAAAGAAAAAGATGTGTAAGTTTTTTAACAACGGTAGGAATTTATTATTATTCACTCAAATCTATGCTTCCCACAATGGATTTATATTAAAAAAAAAAACAATTAATAAATATAGACTTCGAATGTGACAGCTATCATATTATCAAGCGGCAGCCATTTTGTCCACCATCTTTGGTGCCCGACGTGCCTTTAGCAATTAATATGAATTATTCGGAGTGGCTAAATGCTATCCAGTAACTCGTAATTCCAAGAACGAGAATGGCCCAAGCGATTCTGACCTTGTTCTTTAGCCGTCCCACACCTTATTTCAATCCAAACGTAACACCACTTATGACTAATTTCATAATACAAACTACCAATCAAATTCCGTCGAATCTCGTGACGTAGTTGTTTTGCTAGGAAGAAATTTAACATTTTTTGTCAAATGTCACTTTTCTCGATACGTTGCCTCGTATGTTACGTAAATATGTTTTTAAGTATTCATATAACTGATTCGACTGATGATAAAGTATAATAAAGTCCTCAATAGCATATATCTAAAATATTTCTAATTGCCTCAATTTTGTATTTTTAAAATGATCTTCACAAAACTAGTAATCCTTCGCAGCGAGCTTGCTGTAAAACAAATTCCCTCCTCGTAGACCAACAAAAGGTACAAAACCAATGCTTCTTGCGATATTTTAACTGTGAGATACCGCACTTTCTTTTTGATAAATGTTTTCGTAAAGCAATATTTTTTGGATTCGGTGTCTTTTTTAATACCCACACGGCTTCTCTTGATATACTTTGTCGAAGCTCATCCCCTTTCATATATCCAACATTGAGACTCGTATAGGGAAAAGGGATTTCGTATTGTTTGATTTTATATCGATGCTCAATGCATCGTAAATTTTAGGAGCGATGAACCAGAATTTGGGTTTTAGGTATCATGCACCTTGGTTAGATGAAAAGCGAGTGTGTGCTTGATATTGTGGAGCCACCATCAGGTTATTTTTCTGATGTTGTAAGCTTGTCTTAAACCGTATCACGGAACATTTGTCCCAGCTGACTTAGTTCTCATATAAATAGTATCTCCCTTACTGTCATGGTGTGAAAGATGATTTAAAACGTGTTAAAATTTTATTTTCATATTTACAATTGAACAATAAAACAATTTAAATGTTTTGTTCACCTCTATGAAACTAAAGTTTCCGATAGCAATTTTAGAAAAATGTAATTCCGAGAATTTTTTAATCATTATGTTTTTATGAAACGACAAAAATGTAAAGTGATTTATAATACGTTTGCCCAATGAAAATATCAATGTGTTTTTTTTTTTTTCGTTATAAGTAATTTTAGTATTTCAGAAATTATATGTTATTTTCTCATAATAACCTTTGAGAGCCATATTCCATCACTTTTCTAGAACAGTTTTTGGTTTTCGGATGCATTCAGAAATATTCCATTTATTTGGATTTTATTGCAAACTGGAAATTTTTCGACCTTCTGACAGAATATGCCCCAGATCTGATGTGAAAATCTAAGACCCTAATTTTAGCAAATAGTAATTTTGAGGGGTGCGTAGGTTAGCATTTAAATATAAATCTCAAAATTAGTTTTTGTAACGGATAATTGATAACGGATTTAGCGTAACCATCCCATATATTGCTTAACCAACCATTTTCAGTGCAACCACACAATCCATATGTTGCTACGGAATAGCAAAGGGCAAAATAGGTGTTTCTTAGAGTCTGTAAGTCTAAGACACATGTTTACACCACTGTCTCGTATTGTTATCTATTATCTGTCACCAATGACACATTATCATAAAACTAATTCTATCTCCTTTTCTATAATGATCAGACATATAATGTAAACAGATTTAAAAAGAGAGAATTTTCTCTTTGCATTTAAAAGCTTACAATTGGAAAACCTCCAAACAGTTCACCCGGTCAAGGTGTTTCAAATTTAATAATTATTATTTTTATTTCAACGCTGCAGACTTAATTTTTGACAAATCAGATAACAATTATTTAAATAATAAAATCTTATACTATTGGTATGTACGAGTACTTTATCATTTGTCAGAATTCTTCACACAACTGAATCTAATTTTGAATGCGACGCTAAGGACCAATTGTTTCAAAAAATTTTTTAAAAATCTAATTTTCATTTCAAATTTGACATCACGTCTTCCATCATTTCAATTACGAAATGGGCTGTTTCAACTCCAAAATAACAATTCAATTTTAATATAAACTGTTTTTTATAAATTAAATAATAATATTACTAAAAATATTGAAAAATAAAATATATAAAAAAATAAAAAATAAAAATCCAAAATAACGTTCCTTCTTTAAATTTGATAATTTTGCTCAGTGTTCCCCGCCGAATCACAATTTTGACGTTTTGGCATGCGCCTCCCATCACATCAACGCTAAAAATTTCACATCACATTTCTTTCAAATTTTCGTTAAAATTTCTTATGACGGAGGTTGAAACAACTCAATTTTTCAGTGAATGACGATTTGAAGGAAATTCATACGTGAAATTTTCCGAAACAACTGGCCCTTATAATCAAAGTTAATTTCTGAATCAGATTTCGCAAAGAACTAACCCAGATTAGTGGATTTAAAAAAAAAATGAATATCGCATGAGAGTCCCAACTGCTCCCGTCTGGAGCCAGTGAGACTATGTCATCCCCAATTGGGGAATGTTGTGAGGCTTAAGGGGGTATTACCAGAGAATACCGGAAATTAGTCCTTTTTAAATCAAATTCTAAGCGTATTGATACGTACATACAAAAACACATAAATTGATTTTGAAAAATTGTTATTTCGAAAGATTGTTATTTTATCTGGTTGGCAGTTTTAAAATTTTGAAAAACTAAGTGTATTTTTAATATATTAAGGTTATACCGTTGTTCGTTGGCAGATTTGTTCAATTTTCAAACGATAGATTCTATTAAACAACACAAATTTCAAATCATATAATCATACAACAAAATAAATCAATACATAATCTAGTCAACCCAGTTTTCAGAATTTTAATTTTAGTAAAATTAAAATGATTAAAAAATAAATTCAAGAACGTATTTTGTGACAAAAATACCTCAGTTTTTCTATTTATTTAAGGTCTTACAAAATATTTAAAAAATTTTTTACCCACTTATTTTGTTTAGACATTATTGAAAAATCATAAATACTTATGATCAAGAAGTACACGATATTAAATTTTTTATTTTAAAAATTTGATACGGAGAATAATCGATCTTTCTCATCGGAACCTCCCTGTACAGTTGCAAGCATTTTTAAACTTTTATTCTCAGCTGCTGGTCAATCGCTCTTAAATCACCAGACGTCGCTGTAAAAGACTGAAAAGTCGCTATAAAACATTTTATTTTAATTTCATACATATTTACTTATTGCCATTTCCAATGTACACCCTTCCTCTATTCCTACAACGCTTCATAGTAATCTTTCTTTGTTCGAAACAGTGCTGGAAGTCTTTTTCTGTCAGCTCCTGCAGGATGCTTGCCGCATTCTCTTTCACAGCTTCTACAGACTCAAAACTTGTTCCTGTTGATGCAGATTTCACGCTGAAGAACGGATAGAAGTCGCACGGCGCAAGATCCGCAAATAAGACAGTATAAAGTTTCAGAACAAAGATTTTTGCAAGCTCTTGTTGTTAAAACGTCAGAATCTTAGGCACCATTTTGGCACAAACTTTTTGCATGATAATATTTGTTATGTAAAATTTACTGTACGCATTCTTTGTCAATTCCTACAGTTTCAGAAATTGCACGAATACTTACTCAATGATCAGATCGAACCGGATTACCGATGTTTTCGGTATTGTCATCCGTCTTTTACACGAAAGAACGACCCGGGTGTTAATATTCTTCAACTTCTTCTCGCCCATCAAAAAGTGTTTAGACCACTAAAAAACACGTGTCATACACTTCTTTCAATAATTTATAATTTTCAGTGGCGGTTTTCCAAGTTTCACGTAAAATTTAACAAAAGTTCGTTGATCCATTTTTTAAACTTATCATTTTTCCGGCAAAACAAAAAAAAACAATTCTTGTGCTACGAAGGCTACGGCTAAACGGATTTATTTACAGAAGAGGTACTGCATTCTAAAGAGAAAACTTTCCGCTACAAAACTGTTGGTCGCTGGCATCAATCTCGTTATTTAAAATCCACACCTCGTTTACCCACCACTTCCTTCGTATCTACTTCTAAAGTTAACCAAACGATATTATATCTTATTGTAATGCTCTATATAACACGAACTCATAATTTAAATTGAACGTTTGAATTTCCTGGTAATGGTTTAGTTGCATTGATGGGATTTGCAGACAGTTCCTCAGTAGACTATAATATTATATTAGTGGTTACATTACAAGCTGTGCTACTACAGTAATTAATTATTGCATTTCTCATTAATTATACAGCCGACCATCACAAATACCTATCACATATATTTGGGGTAAACCATCGATATAATATTATATAGATTAGCCCTCCCTTAATCCAAAAATAACACCACCTATGAGTAATTTCATAATACAAACTCACCGAATTCCGTCGCATCTCTTGCGTTACGTTGTTGTTTTGTTAGGAAGAAATTAACTATGTTACTTTTCTTGATACCCTGCCTCGAATCTATATACCTATACATATTTTTTTAAGCCACAAAGTATGAACATTTGAATTTTTTAAGATCTTAAAAAAAATGTTTTTATTTAGGATAGTATCTATACATTCCCCACTCTGAAACGGTAATTATATGAAATTACCTCCATAGAAATAAATCGCAAAGTATGCTCCGAAAATGATTATTTACACAAAATGAAACAAATAACTGTGCCTTCACCACTAAATATAAATTCTGGTACTAACTACCATATATATACATTTTTGCCCAGAATACTAATGGAGGGAATTAATTTATTTAGTGGTGAAAACACAATTATTTGTTTCATTTTATAAATAATGACGCCACAAAAAAGAATATGCAAAGTTTGAAGAAATATTATTTACTCGTTTGTTTCTGTTATTTTACAAGTTATAAGTATAAAAAAATCACAATGTTTCTTTTAACCACTCGAGCGCTTTTTTGCCACATTATGGCACTATTTCCAAAACCTCGGATTGCTTTGTTGCCAAAATGTGTCAAATTTTCAAAAAAGTTTTTTTATTAAAACGTCTATATAATATATTGTATATTCAAAATATAACAAAATAAATATTCTCTAGATTCTTTAAAATGTTTTAAGGTTAAAGATTTATTTATATATTTTTTATAAATCCTACAAATATGTGATAATAGACAAAAGATAGAAGAATTAATTGGCTACATAGAACTATAATCAGTTTGTATGTCTCCATACTCAAATTCGGATAAATTTCTTTTAGCAATCCGAGAAAAAATAATTTTAATTGCTCTGTCGTTCCAGTGGTTAATGCTATTTGACATAACTCCCACGAGTCTTTGCTCTATTTTTCATTATTTTTCACAATTTTCTCTTGAATATTATCGTTTTTAAATATAGCGCGCTCCCTCTCACATTCGTATTACCGTATCTCTCCTTCGTTTTCTTTTTGTGCAGGTATACCCCGCCTTGAATATTCATATAACTGATTAAATTGTTAATAATAAAGTCCGAGACAGCCCATACCAAAAATATATAACTGCCTCAATTTTGTGTTTTAAAATGTTCTTCGCAAAGCTAGTTATTCCGTTGCCGCGAATTGGCAGGAAAATAAATTTTGCACCACACAGACCAACAAAAGGTACAAACCAATGCATCGTGCGATTTTTTTATTGTGATGATAAATGTTTTCGGAAACCATTTTTTTTGGTATACAATAGAACCTTCAATTAAACCTTCAATAAATATTTATATTCATACAAATTTAACACATCGCTTACCCCGAATCGTTGATTTTAGACAGTACCTACCTAAATCAAACTTGCCTACTATAGAATTCATTTTCATTTTAATATTTTGTAGGTCTCCTAAATCACACTGTCCGCACACCCGCACTCCCGCAGCGCCAAACAATCTAGAAGTGACCTCAAACGGTCCGCTCGAAGCGGGAATCCACACATTTAAAAAGACCGCTGGCCGAATGGATCAATTTTAAATCGTAAAAAAATGTTACCGTTTTTCCAATCGCGATACACGAACTTTACCCATGTCGCTTTTCCCCTGGCAAAAAGCTTGATTAAAATGATTTTTTAAAAATATTTTTTAGTTTCTGTACTTTTGATGAAAACTTGAAAAACAAGTGAATACGAATTTCATCAAAAAATATACATATTAAAAAGGTCTTTTAAATTTCTTTTACGCAGACACACTTTGTACTTCCTGAAACTTATTAAATTCCGTCGATATGTGAAAAACATTTAAAAAAAAGTGCTTTAGACAACACGACTGAAGTAAATACTTCTTTAGCTCCATCTATACGTATGTCCATATATATGTTTATATGTATAAAATATTTATTTATTTATTTATACGCCTATTAGGCTTTTACATACATAGTTATAAAAAATATTCATAAAATTGTAAGTTCACAGTTACAGTAGTAATACATAGTATAATTTATCTATTTAACATATTATAACAGCAAGTAACTAGTAATGCATAAGATGATTATTTGTAGGTATAAACCTGTTGTACAAAAATAAGAATGTGCCTACTCCTAAGGTTAACAAACGTAATTTAGCTATAAAGAAATGTAAAGTTTATATGTACATAGTAGACAGTGAGAGCAGTAACATGGTATAATACGACATAATAGTAAGTGTATAATATGAGGCCTTTGAATTAGAGAGTTTACGAAATAATTGTTGGCGGTATTGTTAACATAATATACCTAGATCGTTTGACCAGTTATAGAAAATATATACATTTATTAATTTTCTACAAATATTTATATATTTATATTATCAAGCCGTGCGCGTCGACGTCCGCTCCCCTCCAGTCGAGTCACTGGTATTGCAAAATACTGACTGAAATATTTCATGCACTGAGAGGAAGACAGAAAAAAATGTGCGGGTGCACAGCTCTCTCTTGCTTCTACAATGAGCCCGTTCGCCTCGAAACGCATTTCACTTTTCGTTACACATTCGACAGTTTACCCCTCAAGTCAAGCGTGCGTAAAGAAGTATTTACTTCAAAAATATACCCGGAACGCTTAGCTATGCCACTAAAAGATAGAAAGTGTTTGTGTTTTATTTCTGTCCATTGAAGTTTGAACTGTTTATTGCATACACAATTTTTTTTTTCCGTCTGGTGCGTGATAAAATCAGAATGTTTTCCGACCCGTGAGCAGGCCACATACAGCTGTCCGTATGAGAAGAATGGATTTACTAAATTTACAGCCCGCTAAACCTTACCGCTACTACGTTTTCTTTGCAATCCCTTCCTCAGTCCCTACCTCTGATGTAAGACCACCATTTAGAATTCAAACTTGCTTAAAATGGCTTTAGCCGGATTTGGCGACCAGCTCTGAATAGCTAGGTACTCCCTAACCTTCCTTTTTCTCACCCCTTCCCCTCCCCACTATATTTTGCCTTACAATATACCCTAATTCAGTATTTGCCTTCAAGCAATGCCTTACAATATACCCTAATTCGGAATGTGCCTTCACGGAATGCCTAACAATATACCCTAATTCGGAATGTGCCTTCACGAAATGCTTTACAATATACCCTAATTCGGAATGCCATCACTGGCTCCTGGCAGTTGGGAGCTGTTGGGACTCTTGTATGGTGTTCAACTAAAAAAATGCATATCTTACAATCGTTGATAGTAAGATAAAATCTACTTAATTTCCTACAATTTTGCGCTTTACGCTCATGGATACATATTGCCGTTATTATAACTATAGAACTTTTAACTATAGAATTTTTTTTTCATTAGCTTCACTCAGGAGGCCTTGAGGAAAATAATTTCCCCCTGGGTCTTTCATATCTTAAAGCATGCTGTGTGGAGGAGGAGTAAGTTCTGGGAAGGAAAAAAAATGAGTGGTGTGTAGGAATCTGGGGGCCAGTGTGTCCAGGTGTAACGGACGTATGAATCCATCCCTCCAACTGTATTGCAAGGCAATGGGTAGAGAGTCCTGAGCTGGAGAGGTCAAAAGTCCTCCCTCAACCAGTATCTCTCGATCCGGCCCGCCACGCAGTAGGTGGGCCAAACGCATCCCCAAACAAAACCCAAAGAAACCTCACCCCACGTACCCAGTCACCCAGTCAAAAAAAGCGAACTGCTTGGTGTGACCTCTGGCAAAGATGTTGGTTATCCAATAAATGGTTCCCGGAGCAGCGGTACTCATACCCGCCTCCTAAATTGATGTATATAATAGTATCTGCTTTCTTTACTTTTCATGTTCAAGGAAAGTTTTTGCTTTTTGGCGTAGTTCGACAACATAACGATGTTTTATGTGAAAAATATTTCGTATTGAATTTTAAGAGCTTTTCTTTTAAAATTTCACTATATAAATCAAATAAACCGTTTCTCTTTCTACG
The DNA here is from genome assembly GCA_951813805.1 of Limnephilus auricula. Taxonomy (NCBI): domain Eukaryota; kingdom Metazoa; phylum Arthropoda; class Insecta; order Trichoptera; family Limnephilidae; genus Limnephilus; species Limnephilus auricula. The sequence continues at coordinate 6,293,573 of OX638391.1, forward strand.
GGTTTCAACCAAGTTTCAACACTATTTAATAATGTAAAGTTAACGCGTTATGTCTTATTTGTGATTTCGGATATTCAAAACCAAAATCAATCTTCTTATATAAATATCCATGGGGTCCACGGAGCCAAGCTTAATAGTTCTTCACATCCGATACTTGACACTTGCTTAAAAACTAAATGCCAAAAACCACATTAATTTCGCTAATTATGAAAAGGAATACTGGCCCTAAGAGCCATGGTACCTGCAATACAACACGGTATCATTTTTACGGTTTCATGTCAACTTAGAATCAACTCAACACGACAACTCTTTAAAAAGTCGTTAAAAGCTAATGATTCTTTTTATGTAAATACTTCTTTACGCACGCTTGACTTGAGGGGTAAACTGGCGAATGTGTAACGAAAAGTAAAATGCGTTGCAAGGCGAACGGGCTGTACCACATTGTAGAAGCAAGAGCTTTCTTTCTCTCTTCCTCTCATAGCCAGTGCATGAAATATTTCATTCAGTATTTTGAAATACCAGTGACTTGCCAAACGCGGGGGAGCAGACGTCGATGCCCACGGCTTGATCAGGCGAGACGATAATAAATTTAAATAAATATTTGTTATAAATTAATATATATATATATATATTTTATACAATTCGGAATGTGCCTTCACGGAATGCCTTACAATATACCCTAATTCGGAATGTGCCTTCGCGGAATGCCATACAATATACTTTAATTCGAAATGTGCCTTCACGGAATGTAAACATATATATAGACATAAATATACATGGAGCTAAATAAGTATTTACTTCGGTCGTGTGGTTTAAAGCACATTCGTTTTTTTTACACTTGAAATGTCTCCCTGAAAGGCTGATTCGTTTATATTTTATTCAATGACTTTAAAAAAACGTGGGACTGACTACCATATCCCTCTTTGCCCAGAATTTTAACGGAGGGAAATAATTATACCAATAGTTGACATCTTCAATTTGTCACTAAAAAAATACAAAATGTTGTTTCTGAAACAGTTCAGTTATGTACAACCAATACTGTTTAATTTTTACTATCCATGTGTAGAAGCCCCTAAAATTGGCGTTAATAAATAAGTAACACCGTAAGAAACGTTGGATAAAAAAAGAGAAAGTGAAACAAAGCGTAATAATCCAAAAATTAAGTCAAGATAACTTCGTGTCTTATTTTTAAGCAAGTAATGCTCCATAGCTCGTAATGTAAGTAATATTTCTAACTGAAAGCTATTACACAGAAAATCCAGATAAAAGAGAGCAGAAACCTTTCTCCAGAAAGGAGTATGAATGCGTCACACATAGAACTTTCCCCCTTTCTGTCAATGACAGCAAAATCAAAGGAAAACATGTTTCTTTAATGTTTGTGACCAATCAGGAACATATTATTACTCAGGAGTATTTTGATCTGGAGATAAAACAGAATCAGAGGCGACCAACTCCCGAGACACGACTGGTTCTTAAACACCGAACAAATAAACTCTAGAAGTGATGTACAAACTGATGTCGGCAATTTACACAATATATTTTTCGATTCCTAGATCCCGGAGAAGCAGTGAAATTGTTTGTCTGCCAAGAAAGAATTTTGAAACATAAACTCTAGAAGTGATTTACACACTGATGTCGGCAATTTACACAATATTTTTCGATTCCTAGATCCAGGATAAGCCAGTGAAATTGGTGTGTTTTCTGACTATACAATTGTGCCGGGGGGATCAATGACGCTAGTTCCTCGAAGAATCTTCCATTGAAATTCCGGTAGAACAATAACACCGTTCCCACCCGACGCCTATCCTTTAAAGATAGCAATCCGTTTGTTAAGACGAAAATCTATCAAATGGACCGCCCATTTCTGCACGGAAACGAATTTTTTTCAGGTATTTTGGGGCTCCGGACCAGAGGTGGCTGCAAAATTTAACCGTAGGGGTGCACTTGCGATTGTGCTGATACTCTGGTGGGACTATTGTGCTGAAAAAAAGCAAGTAAATCGGAATCATTTGTAATTTATAGCAAATGAATTAAACGCAGTAACAATTTCGTTTGAAAATCTATTCTTTCACACAAAAGTTATATTGAACATCGATCTTTTGTGAATATAATTTTTTTAACCAAGTGTTCCATTAATATGAAACGAGAAGCACAGATCTTATCTTATCTTACTAATATTATAAACGCGAAAGTTTGTATGGATGTATGTATGTTTGTTACTCTTTAAATCAAAATTTAATGAATGGATTAATTAAACTTTACAAAAATGTAGCTCATACATCAGAATAACATATAGGCTATAATTTATAAAGCTAGCTATTTAAAATAATAATTATTGTTTAATAGAAACCGTCAAAATTTGGGAATGACATTTTGCAAAACAATGATTGTTAAACCAAAATTCTATTTTGGGAAATATTTAAATTAGTGAATTTATTTGAAGTACTCGCCTAATACTTTAAATCGAATCAAGAATTATACATATTTTAAATAAATAGGTTAAGAATTTTGGTATAAACGTAGATGGGACCTAGGAAAAGAAAATAGATTACTTTAAGTACTAATCCTACGCAGACGAAGTCGCGGGCAGAAGCTTGTATATAATATTTTGTATAAAATGGTCCTACGTTAATATTCCCGTGATAGTAATTAACTTCTTTTTTTTAAAACAAATTTATAATTCTGTGTTTTACCGAGCACCACTGAAAAAGCTTTTTGTGAGGGAGATTTAATACCGGGATTAAAATCTTGTCTGGATTTATAGCTTTTTTAACTGAAAGAGTTTCTTGTTTGACTTAAAAAATAGTTTTCTTTGAATCTTTTGTGTCAATTTTGAAAAATTTCAAATGATCTCTCAGCTGTGTTTGAAGTTGAGGGATCATACTATTACATAAAGTTTTCCTAAGCAATCAAAAATAGAAAATAAAAACATTGACTTAATAGCACAGCCTGCGTATTCCAGGATAAGGCTCTCGACTCCCGAACCGAAGGTCGCGGGTTCGAAAAAAATATAGTTATTTAATTTTTTTATTGTGTTATTACTCAATTAATTAATTCAAAATAATATATGTAGTATATTTGCGACACGTTCCAGAGTGAAAGATGCTCTCAGTATCGTCCTTTTATAAAACTACCATTCACAATTGACACGTTGTTTTTTTTTTTTTTACATTAGGTCCACACAGGAAGCCCTGAGGAAAATAATTTCCCTCAGGGCCTATGTCATCTTTGGGGATGCTGTGTGGAGGGTATTTTTAATTAAAGGAAGGAGAGGAAGTTCTGGGAAGTAAAAAGGTATGAGGGTTGGGTAGGAATCTGGGGCTCAATGTGTCTAGATCATCCGCCGCCAAGACCTAGACAATGAACCTCATGAACTTGGGGTTACCTATGGCAGAGGTGTTGGTTATCCAATAAATGGTTATATATGTTTGAAATGGTAATAGCCGTGTTTGCTCTCCAGATCTGAATAGCCAGGTGCGTTCCCACCTTCCTCTTCCGCATATCTTTCCCCTGCCCACTACCTTCAGATGGGAGCAGTTGGGACTCTTGTACGGTATTAATATATTTTTTTGAATGTGTGTTTTTTACAAGTGCAATTTTTTTTATGAGTAATTTCGTCCGTTTGTAATTTACGCTGTGGAATTTCGTACTGATAACAGCCAAACCTTCTAAGCATCTAATATTAAACATACTCGATGAAAAAAGTTTAGTATCTTTTGAAAAAAGTTTAGTATCTTTTAAACATTTTTCAATTCAAAATAAGAGCCTTTTCTACAAAACTTTCGACCAAATAAGTGACAAAGAACGCCCGATTATCATTGTACTTATATTACAATAATTCTAACTTAAGAGGCTAGACTTTGAACGACACGCGGAACACCCGCGTCTGTCATTCTGTCCCGCTCACAATAAGCTAACGCACACTTACAATACATGCGAATGCGAAATGTGCGAATGAGACAACGCTCAAATTTACCTACAGAAATCGCTCGAAAAGGGGTTTATGGAGAATACACTTTTCTACACCGAAACTTTCACGAAATTGAAATTTTAAAAAATTTATATTTTTTAGAAAGAAGAAGCTACGTCGGTAGCTTTTTATAATTTTATAATTCTTTATGAGAGTTGAGTTAGCAGCACTTTTTCCTTAAATAATATTTTTTGATAAATCGTACATGTTTGACAGTGAATGTTTACGTTAATACGAAACGCATCGAAAATTCGAAAACATACCGACATAGTTTTCACCCTCTAGAAGGCAGTATAAAAAAAATATATTCATTTTGTGCAATTTTCGATGTAGAAAAGTGTTTTTTCCCGGGCGTCCTTTTTGTATGGGCCGAAAAGCGAAGTCTATCGTCAAGAAAAAAAGAAATTATACATTTATATTTAGAAAATATAAACTAATATCATTAGTTCCCACGACACTGTTTTTCCAAGTACTGCATAAGTCCTGCATATCTACAGTGCATCAATGCTTCTACCTCTTCCCAGGGGCATCCATTGAATCAAATACTAATCTGGATTGGGAATCTTAATTAAATCGAATTGGTTGGTTTGCAACAATCATGTAATAATATGCTGAATGCCGAATCCATACACTATAACTTCCAATAATTGAATTTCAGGTGTCTCTTTCCTTCAATCTGTTCTTCGTAAATGCAATTTTTTAATTTTGTAGAATTGTCAATGATTGAATTTAGATTGCAGTCGATAAACGAAGGAAGAAATGCACGAAGAATTTATATCGCACATCAAGTAGAAAGTCAAAAAGGTAATTTTAATAACTCAGGTACGGGCCATACGTCATTCCTATGTCTACCTACGTTAAATTATCGTGAAAACAAGCTTATTTGTCCAAGCGGTTAAATGAGAGCGAAAACAAAAAATGAATGATGAATGTCAAAAAGAGATACGAGCGATCTTGCGGAGATGGAGTGATCTAACTTAAATACGGTTTTCGTGGGTCGTAGATAATCACAATCACTTTTTGATCATTTTTGATCTTCTTCCATCACTGATTGTTGTTGCCAACTGAATAAATTTACTTACAAGCTCCTTACCAATTTGCATATGATATGATTTTTTCCTGTATTACATACCTCTACATCATTTTGATGGTTCTTTTTTCTTACAAGAGGTAAACTTTCCCGCCTTTATGAAACTACACAGCACCGCGTAGGTAATAGGTATTTAATAATATCCCTTATCGGAGGTTTGGGAGCTTTACAAAAAACAATAATGTGACAATAATAATTAATATTGTAGACTTAGACAAAGATAATTTTAAAAAAGTGTGCTGTAATTTGTCGGAGCAAGGTGGAACCATGAAAATTTTTATGTTGTAAAATTAAAAATTCACTTACAACGTATATTATAATATATATTATCTAAAAGCATCAAATTGAAATTTTTTACTTATGATAGTTTTCTATTTTACGTTTTATTTATATACAAGGTGAGTTTCGCCCTATCGGAAGATGCCATAATTTTTGGTGGCAGATGTCAGTTCTGCTTTGACATTTGTGAAGTAAAAATCTTTCAAAATCAATTTGTTTTTTGTAAAATAAGGTCAATACGTCAAGAATTTGATTTAAAAAGGACTAATTTCCGGTATTCTCTGATAATACCCTCTTAAATATGTCATCACCGGACCGATTTCTTCAGTTAATCAAAATAATGTCGAACTGTGCGTAAAAATGCAGTCATAGATGAAATAGCAGATAAAAAAATTCAAACCCAAAAGAAGATTTTTAACGAAAAACCTGGAATTTAAATTTTATCTGTCTGTTTATGAAAAGCAAAAGATGGAAATTAATTTTATTGATGAAAAAGCGCATTAAATAAAATGAAAAACTTTTTATCTTTGTATATACAAATGATTTGAAATTTGTGAAGTAAACATATACAAAATGCACGTCTACAATATATGAATCGCTATACTTCTCAAGAACGCGAAAAAAACGTTTTTAGTGATTTGCACTGGCCGGCAAGACCGCCCGATTTTTCCGTCACTCTTGAAGCCCTCAAAGAGAATATCCATCAAGAATGCGAGAACCTATCGCCGGAAGTTCCCGGTCATGTCATAGCCCGTGGTCATCAAATCTTAATTTTAAAAAAAAATTAAGACATCAAATAAACACAAACCAAAAGTAGAATAAAAAATGTTTCATTCATAAAAGACATTACAGCCAAAGAACATCGGGTGACAACTTTTGCGCCACCTGTATACATAAATAACTAGCTGACCCGGCAAACTTCGTACCGCCTCAGAATCAATAAATGTTCTGTTTACTTTGTTAGCTCAAATAAATTAAGTTTTTATTAAGCTAAAATAAATAAGTACCTACTCCAAGTTCAAAAAATTAAATTGAGCTGTTCACTAAGCACGAAATGTTCGGCACACTACACCATTGACAGTTCGAATTGATTTAAATTATGTCGACTGACGCACATTATTTGAAAAGCCGTTCCATACAAAATATATGAAAAAAAAATATTTTCTTCATAATTATTTTTTCCGTGATTTTTTCCAATATTTTAATAGTTATTCTGTTAATTGGGACGGCGACAAATCCAACAAATCAAAGATCATAAAAATCGGTTCAGCCGTTCTTGAGTTATAAATGGTGTAACTAACCCGACTTTGTTTTATATATTAGGAAAGAAGAAGATACTAGCTGATCCGGCAAACTTCGTACCGCCTCAGAATCAATAAATGTTGTGTTTAATTTATTAGCTGTTCGAATTGATTCAAATTATGCCGACCAACGCACATTATTTGAAAAGCCGTTCCATTTTTTCCGATGTTTTAATAGTTATTCTGTTAATCGGTACGGAGACAAATCCAACAAATCAAAGATCATAAATATCGGTCCAGCCGTTCTTGAGTTATAAATGGTGTAACTAACCCGACTTTGTTTTATATATTAAGAAGATATAAATATATAAAACAAATTTAATTATAAAAAATGATAAAAAAACATTTTCGATTGTTAAATGTTTGGCTTGCCTTGAAATACAATAAAGTTGAGGCCTGTAACGTGTTTTGTAAGCGGAGAAATTGAATTAAAATTTAAAACAAGATTTAAGTAAAATAATGCAAGTAACCATCTTGGCACGACTAACTTGTGTCCATTATATTGCGACATCTCAATAGCACACCCGATCAAAGAACATGTGTAACAGTTATTAGCAAACAACCATAACTTGTCATTTTATGTACCCCTTGGTAGGCAATGTTTATCCAATATCGCTGCAAGTGGTTGAGTTTAATAGCCATAGACGGGCCCGAACGACTAATGAGGTAGTTGCGTATAGATTTCATTGCAACAGCTTGTTATTTTTAAGTGAACTCCGTATTTTTACTTTGAATTTAGGGATTTTTCGTGAATATCTTTTTTTTTATAAAAAATTTGCGAGTACCTTGCATGAGTTTCTATGCCACATGAAGAAAGAATTTTCTTTCGTTCCTTTTTTCTACCTTCCCTGCCTTTGCCCCTCCGTCCCCCCCCCCTCCCGAGAAACTCACCTCCTTCGTTTCCCTTCCCCCCCCCCGTCCCAGATTCCCCTCCCCCTCACTCCTTTATACCTGTCGCTAAACTGTATTAAAAACACACATTTTTCAAAAAACTCAATAATTTCATTACGCCAGAGCTCTTCATTATACATATACTGTCGGTGTGCGCACAACAACGCCACAAAGTTTCATCGCAAACGGATCAAATCGTATATAATCGTATATTAACAAAGAAAAAATCAATTTTATATGTAAAGATAATGAATTTTTTTTCATTTTATTTAATGCGCTTTTTCATCAATGACTGCTTTTCATAAACAGATAGACAAATTTTAAATTCGAGGTTTTTCGTTAAAAATCTTCTTTTGGGTTTGAATTTTTTTATCTGCTATTTCATCTATGACTGCATTTTCACGCACAGTTCGACATAAGTTTGATTAACTGAAGGAGTCAGTCCGGTAATGACGTATATAAATGTATGTATTTAATTCCAATTCTTTGCATATTTAAAGATATTTAATTCGGTGACGGGACAAGTCAAAAACATGCAACTTCAACACCTCCTTTGAAAAGTCATTAAAAGTAAAGAAAAAAATGGTTAAATAAGTTACGTTAGGCTAGGTTATGTGCTATTTTTGTTTTTTTTTTTTTTGATAACTTTTAATGACTTTTCAAAGATGTGTTGAAGATGGATGTCGTGGAATCGTTTAATTCTTGGGATTTCATTTTGAACAATCGACATCTGCAAAGCGAAAGAGAACTTTTTCAAATTTTGTATGGGACATATTGGTTTTGTAGGAAGTTTTTGAATATATTTAGAGTAAGTAATTTTTGTATTTCAACACGAAAATAATACTTAAATCGAATCTCATTTTATTACTATTTTGTGTTACTAATTTAAATTTAAAGAGATAAATAAATGGTCTTATTTCCGGAGTGCTAACTTTTATCTTAATTTTAACGTTTATTAGGACATATTTAGATTTTAACAAATCGATTCTATGTTATCGATGTTTAGGGAAAAAAAATATAACGCTTTTTGGTGGGATTTTAAGTTTCTGAAAATACCCTTTTCCAAATAACACAATAATTCTCGTGTAAAATTTATTTTGGAACGGAATTTCAGAATTTTTCAAAAACGATGTCTGAAAATAAGTAGTAAAATGGAAATAAAAGAAAAAAAAATATACATGAAAATCCATATTTTAGCGACTTCATAATTAAATAGGTAATATTATAATGTATACAAAAATTTTGTTTGTGAGGATTCTATTATTTATCTAAACAAATTAGTGTAAGTTAATCTAAACGATCCTGGCCAAATCTAATCTAACAATCTCAAACCCTTAACTAAACCTAGCTGGAATCTAACCTAACCTACAATCGAAAATGAAACTGGTATAAACTAACTCAACCTCATCCAGTCTAACATTACCTAATCTTATATTAACTGCAACCTAGCATAACAATATTATCTATTCGAAGATAATCTAACATCTAAACTAACAATGTCTAACCCCAAACCTGCAAACTATCCTAACCCATTCAAATCAAAACTAATTTAAACTGTTCTAAACTAACAATATCATCCAATCTAACATAACTTAAACAAATCTGAACTACATCCTAACAACGAAATTATCTAAACGAACATGTCTAACTCTAGCTGCAACCTAACCTAACGCATTCAAATCAAAACTAATGTAAGCTGATCTAAACTAACAATATCATCCAAGCTGAGATAACTTTATCTAATCTGACCTGCACCCTAACACAACAAGCTAAACTAATCTAAGCTAAACTCATCAAACTTGTCTAACCCTAGCCGCAACCTAACCTAACTTATTCTTATCAACACTAATTTAAGCTGATCTAAACAAACAACTAAATAACCTCGTCCAATCTTTTATAACTTATTTTAATCTGAACTCCAACCTAATACAACAATCGAAGCTAATCTAAACGAACATGTCTAACTCTAGCTGCAACCTAACCTAACGCATTCAAATCAAAACTAATGTAAACTGATCTAAACTAACATCATCATCCAAGCTGAGATAACTTTATCTAATCTGACCTGCACCCTAACACAACAATCTGAACTAATCTAAGTTAATCTAATCAAACATGTCTAACCCTAGCTACAACTGAACCTAACCCATTATTATCAAAACTAATGTAAGCTGATCTAAACAAACAACTAAATAACCTCGTCCAATCCTATATAACTTATTTTAATCTGAACTCCAACCTAATACAACAATCTAAACTAATCGAAGCTAATCTAAACGAACATGTCTAACTCTAGCTGCAACCTAACCTAACGCATTCAAATCAAAACTAATGTAAGCTGATCTAAACTAACAACATCATCCAAGCTGAGATAACTTTATCTAATCTGACCTGCACCCTAACACAACAATCTGAGCTAATCTAAGTTAATCTAATCAAACATGTATAACCCTAGCTACAACTGAACCTAACCCATTCTTATCAAAACTAATGTAAGCTGATCTAAACTAACAACGTCATCCAAGCTAAGATAACTTTATATAATCTGAACTGCACCCTAACACAACAATCTAAACTAATCTAAGTGAATCTAATCAAACATGTATAACCCTAGCTACAACTGAACCTAACCCATTCTTATCAAAACTAATTTAAGTTGATCAAAACCAGCAACGTCATCCAAACTAAAGTATACTCAATCTAATCTGAACTGCAACATATCACAACAATCTATACTAATTAAAAAAACTAATAGGTCTAACCCTAGTTGCAACCTAACATAGCCCATTCTTATCAAAACTAATTTAAAATTATTAAAACTGATCTGAATTAACAACCTCGTCCAATTTAATATAACTTAATTTAATCTGAACTGCAACCTAACACAACAATCTAAACTAATCTAAAAAATCTAAACTAATCGAAGCTAATCTAAACGAACTTGTCTAACCCTAGATGCAACCTAACCTGACCCATTCTTATCAAAACTAATTTCAGCTGATCTAAGCTAACAACGTCATCCAAACTAACATAACTTAATCTAATCTGAATAGAACAACATAATCGAAGTTAAAGGCGGGAAGTTGACACGAAAGGAGAAGATATCGTGGAAGATTCATTTCACATGAACAATCAACAAAAAAGATACCAACTTCTAACATTTTATATGAAACACCTAAACACGACACTCTTGCAGGATCCGGGAAGTTTGCGATCTACGTCAGCGAAATACTTATGCCTTATTACAAAGACCTTCCACGGAGAACAAAGTCAAAGGAGAATGAAAATGAATACTACGTGCGGTACAAAAACTCATCTAGATTAAGAATTATCTGGATTAAACGTTGATGATCTGATGAACATGGTTTAGTTGTTTTCTAGAGAACTCCTGTTTGTTATGGTCAATCACTCCCGTAATGGTAAAACAAACTACGTATTTATCGAGATTGTTTGAAATTGTTACAATAATTTATTCACTTTTCTAATTCTATTTTTACAACGAGGACGAACTCTCGGTAATTGCACAGACAGTCAAGTTCAGTTCCCATAAACAACGAAACTGTTTTGAATTTTTCTTTAATTAAATTATCATACAGATTTGCCTGACTCAATAGAATACTTTGATGAAAAAGTGGTTAATCTTTGGATATAAATAATTGATTGACGCTTTTACTATTATAACAAAAGATCTGAACTTCTTATACAGCTTTACTAAAGTAGATTTAGAAATTTTAATTCTTACTGAATGCAAACACATATAATCCACAAAACTATACATCCCACAGCTTTACCACTCTTGATAATCAGAACGACGGAAATGTTGTAAAAAAATGAATCAACACTTCTATTGCAAACAACAATTGCATTTCACATTTAATGAGCGAATTTAATGTTCGACGGATGATTATAGAAACTACCCGCATTCATCTTTTCACAAATAAAAACAAGTTTTAAGAAGAAAATAATATTTACGAGTAATTCCATCAAAGAATTACGCGTAATTGAGCACTCTTTTCCGCCTTTGGTCAACGCAGTTTTAGATACTTAAAGTATACAACGCGATACCAGAAAACGTCAAATACTGAAAGTGTTAAAAAAAATTAAACTTATGGCAAACTTCTAATGGCGAACCCTTTACTTCTGCACTCCTTCAAACGCCCTGTCACTGACAGTATTAGCTTTGTGAAAACCTTGTTTGTTGTGATTGCATAGTTGTATGTGCGCAGGCAGCGTTGGTAAAATGAAATAATTTATTGTTGTGCTGATATATTTTTACGAAAAGAAAAAAATAATTGTGAAAAATAATAAATTTGCTTTAAATTTGGGAAAAAGTTTCTTAAAAAAACCATAGACAAAGTGTCATAAATATTTTGCTAGAAGTTTGGGACAATTAGTATTCACATAACAATTAACACAGGTACAGTACGCGCCAAACATAAATGCCGACCTGAACTTAATACTGACTCACTGATAGAGTCACTGACATTACAATGACCGTAAGCGAAAGAAAAAGATATGTTAAACATACGTGCGACAGAGTAAAGCGTGGGTGGGGAGGTATGCCGCTTTTCCGACCCTAAACTCTTTTATTTTTTTATATATCATTATACTCAACGATTTCTGTATAAATATCAGGCAGGACTGGGCAGTATTTGAATTACTTGTAATTGCAATACCTATTTGAAATACAAATACGTATTTGGTATTTGTATTTCAATTACTTCCTAAAAATGTAATTTATAATAGGTATTTCAAATACCTGGTGCAAAGGTATTTTGTAATTAGTATTCCAAATACATATGGCTTAAAATTACATTTTCACATAAATACATTTAGCGATCTTATTAATGATAATGATAAATAAGCTAAGACTCATACTTGCGAGTAGACTAAATCACTAGAATCCAGAGCAGTACATATCAATCTTCGAGAATTCAGATTCGATAAGTCTTTTAAATTCTCACCTTGGGTATGGTAACGTTAATTCGGCGTAAAAAAGACCCATTTTTAAGAATTTTTTTAAACGCTACAGGTAATACAAATTTATTTAATTGATCGTAACATTATAGTACAACTATCTTCTGCCCGCGACTTCGTCTACGTAGGATAAGTACTTCGAGTAATCTATTTTCTTTTCTTTTATCTACGTGTGTACCAAAATTCTTAACCTATTTATTTAAAATATCTACAATTCTGGATTCAATTCAAAGTGTTAGGCGAGTACTGCAAATAAATTCACTAATTTAAATATTTTCTAAAATAGAATTTTGATTTAACAATCATTGTTTTGCAAAATGTCATTCTCAAATTTTTACATTTTCTATTAAACAATAATTATTATTTTCAATATAGATATTGAAAAAAAAATAGCTAGCTTTATAAATTATAGCCTATATGTCATTCTGATGGGTTATATTATTGTAAAGTGTCATTAAAATCCATTCAGTAAATTTTGGGTGAAAGAGTAACAAACACACATGCATCCATACAAACTTTCGCGTTTATAATATTAGTAAGAAGTAAGATATACAACAACAAAAAAATCTTAATTTTTTAAAACGTAATATAAATAATTAAGCCGACGGCAGCAAATCTTCAGAAGCGCCTCGTAAAAAGTTGTCCGCCGGTGAACAGTGTAACTCACGATTGGATCATCGAAAATCAAAAGATAAAAATGATATCATTAGATAACCACTTTCCTAAGATATCCCTAGAAGGATTTTTTTTGGTTTTTAAATTTTTTGTGACACTTAGAAGTGAAAACACCGATTTTCGTCTAAAAAAAGGTCCTATTTGTTATTTTCAAATTGATAATTATGAAAAATTAAAAAAAGCTCTCAGCGTTATCTAGTCATTCATGTAAAGAAGTAGTATACAAAATTGCAAAACAATCGATAGAGTAGATTTTGATTTACATTGTTCACCGGCTTCAAAAATGACACACAGAAAAACGCTTTAAAGTTTTGGATACCAGAAAATTCAATACTAAACATGAACATTTTGTTCATACAAGTTCTATCCTTTAAATACCCGGACTTTATAACAAGGTAGTCATAAAGACCCTTATTATAAACTTATGCACAAATTGATTTATTGCTGTCAGACTCAGAGCAATAAAACTTCATAAATTTGAAGCAAGGTCTTTTAGGGTTTTGAGAGTATTTTTACCGTAGTACTAGGTGTCTAAGGGACATTTTTGGTTATAGTTATATTTTGACATGGAGAATATAGACTAATCAAGTAATTTTGACATGTAAAATTTAATCGCAGTAAATTTAAAAACTTAGAGGAGCTCAAAGAATTTGTAGAGTGGGTGGTTATTACTATAAATTTGGTTGTTTATTTTGTACGCGGGGTCTTAGGAGGCTATATCATAGTTAGTTTTTCTACGATTTGTTTTTTTTTTAAGTAAAACTTCTTAGTAAATAAAGTAAGCTGGCGAATGCGTGACAACATCGTTACGAAAAGTGTGATCGGGCGAGGCGAACGTTTCAAATCTGACTGGTGGTCTTACACCAGGGCGATACTGAAAGTATTTTCCACTCTGGAACGTGCCGCAAATATAGTATATATTATTTTTTTTAAATTTTATTAATAATTTTTATATTAGTAATTTGTACATTCAAGTTTACAAATTGCTAATTATTTACATGTTGTATTCTATATTAAATTTTCTCCAGTTTCATTTAGCTCCTACAATATATCTTAAAATTTCCAATTGGTGCGGACTTTTTAGTTTCTGGTAGAGTGTTATAACATTTCATCCCTTTGTATAGTAGACTATTCTGTGTATTTGCTTTATCCTTTTTTTGTAGCCTGATTTCCTTGCACGTCCTTGTATTATATCTGTGAATGCCTTTGTTATATGTAATTTTATTTAAAAAATATTTTGGTAATAAGTTGTTAACTATTTTATAAATAAATATCATAGTGTTAAAGGTTATTATCTATTTCTCTGTTAGCCAATTTAGTTCCTTAATCATTTTATTTATTTTTTAATATCTATTTCTGCGAAGTATTATTCTCATTGCCCTATTTTGGAGAATTTGAAAGTAATTTTATTTTCGTTCGTTACATAGGAAGAGAATAGGTAGTTGAGAAGTAGTTAAAATGTGGATCAATAATTGAGTTGTAGATAGTGATTGCAGTTTTTCTTGAAAGTTTTTGAAATTTTGAAATTTTTTGGGTGTATTCACCATGTTTGTTAAAGGTTAGATTCGAATCTAATATAACTCCTAAGTATTTCATTTCGGAAACATTTTCAATAATTTCACCATCAATTTTAATTTGGTGAAATTATAATTGTAATTGTAATTTTAATTGTGAAATAACACAAATCAACCAAATAAAATTTATTTGCGCACGCCGGGTTCAAATCCGCGACCTTCTGAATGGTAGTCCAAAGCCTTGTTTCTGGACTACGCGGTTTGTCTAACGATACATTTAAAAATCTAGTTTTCATGAAAGAAAATTCATTTTTTACCGATAAATAGGCTGGGCTGGATTAGTTCTATTTACATTACCTAATATATGGGTCCTATAACACAAAACTTTTGAAGTCTACAATGTGTTTTTTTAGCTATGTGATTTGTCAATTTTTGCACGTCTTTGATTCGCTCTGCTCAGTGTTAATCGCTCTGCTGCTGTTTTGCTTCTATGGAAGCGCACCTTAGATATGGGCACTTGCAACAATTTATTGCAATCAAAGATTCTGAAAGTATTTTGTAAAATGTATTTTAATTATAGCAAAGCATGTATTTCGCTCAGCCCTGACGTCAGGTCGGTATTAAAGTTTGGCATGTACTATACGTGTTTATGTTTCAATTATCAAACTGACTTAAGCTTATCAAATATATCACATGGGTTTTAAAAATGTCGCTAATCTGTTAACACAAACAATTTCGATGTCTTTGTATTATATAGTAGTATTGGAGGTACTCCTCCTTTAGAGATTGGTGTTCCTTTTACCTACCCCGAAGATGGACATTGTGAGGCTCTTTGAAGCGGATACATTCGCCTCCTGCCATCGTTTTAGACAGGCTTGCAGTATTCATCTATTTCATTCCATGGGAGGCGGATATGGGTACCGCTGCCTCGGACACCATTTGTTAGATATCCAACCCCTCTGCCGTAGGTACGCGGAGAAAAATGTTATTCTAAAATACGATCATTTTATTCGTAAAAACGGTTAAAAACGGGACTGAAGTTCTTACGAACAAATTATCAGTGTTTCAATGTTCCCGCCAATAAAGATTGAAACCCTGTTAATTTGTTAGTAAGAACTTCAGTCCCGTTTTTAACCGTTTTTACGAATAAAATGATCGTATTTTAGAATAATATTTATCTCCGTGTAGGGTTACCAGGTCCGAAAATGAGTTTTCCCGACAAAATCCCTGACTTTGAAAAATTTTTTTATAAACTTGACGAATCCATAAACCATCCGTTCTGAATGTGGATGGAGAATTTCGGCAATCATAAATTTGCACAATATCGGTCAGAAAGACACCCAATATAATTCCGTCTGACATCCGCTGTAAACTGGGGGAAATTCTGGTTGTGAATTTTTCGGGAATTCGATTCTGCCAGGAAATCCGTCAGCCTGTAAATTCCGTTCCACACAAAATTCTATTATATTTATTTTTTCTTATATTTTTAAAAATTCCTGACAATTTCCTAATTTCCCTTTTTCCTGACAGACAACTAAAATTCTGGACATGTCGGAAAAATTCCATCGGTAATCCTAGCCGTAGGTCACTTAGATACCTCATACTTTTTCAAACCCTCATACTTTTTTCTTTCCCAGAACTTCTTCCCTTTCCTTACCCTAAAAACACCTTCCACATATCATCTCCAAAGATGGCATAGGTCCTGAGGGATTTTTTATTCCTCAGGGCCTTTTGCGTGGAACTAATAAAAAATAAAAATAAGGAGGATGATGAACACTGCAAGACTCTCCGAAACTTATAGCAGGAAGAAGCGCAACACGGCATAATATCCCAAAAAATAATCATCATAACATGTAAATTGAATATATCTGAAAACACTTACCGCGGAAGGTCAGCTTCACCTTCTTCGTCCCCGGAAGCTTCAAGGACTTTAGGCGGATCTCCACAGACATCCGCCTGTCACACTATTCACTTTGTTCCAAAATTCTGAAACAAAGAGAGTTAACATGTAAATAATTGCGCTCGGGATAAACATTCGGATACAAATACAAACAGATTCGGGCGAACATGTCTCAAAGCAACGGATAACGCAAAGTAGGTCAATCGCTGAACTCAACAGGTAGGAACCCCTTCCCTTACTTGCAGACCATCTTTCTACTAAAAGGGAAAAGCTTGCTACTCGGATCTTCTTGAAAATATATATTTTTTAAACAGAAAATGTTTTGTAGCAATTCCAAACATGCGCCACGCTGAGAGCGGCATGTTTGTATTCTGTGTGCAAACACAAGCATACATTTATAGCAAGAGTCACAATAAATATCAATGCCAAAAAAATCAAGTTATTACATAAAAATCAACAAAATAACAATACAAAAAAATTAAGTTATTACAAACAAATCAAGTTATTAATTATATACACATTTTGAATAATGTTAATATTTTTAAATGGCGAAATCAAGTGATGAATGTGGTTATTGTTTTGTGAACAATTGAACATGAATATTATCAAATTATTTTGACGGAAATGCGAAATTAACGCGATAAAACAAGCCATTCTCTTGGGAGCACCGCAGGCGGCTAATTAAAATCATTACGTTAATAATAAAATGTTAACATGTAGGTACGTACGCGCCGCATTGCGGTTATAAATACACTGTTATCTGTAAAAGTCCTTAGGAAATACATCATTAGGAGGCAATCAAAGTTGATATTTCTACAAGTTAAACATAAATATTAAGGTTTTTTTATTGATCATTTTTGAAGATTTATTTTTATAAAAGTTTCATCACTACAGAAAAAAAACATATTTTCACTTTAATGTAATATATATGTGGAGGTTAAGAAATAAAATGGATAATTTCGCGATTATGGTATTTGTCACAATTAAATATGATTTACTAAGTAAAGTCTACAAATTATTTAATTCAGCATAATAAGGATTAAAATGTGTTTGTAATTGTTTATTTTGTTTTTGTGGGGGTGTCAAAGTATCTTTGTTGTAATCTGAAATGTGTGTGTTGTTGAAAGGGAAAATCGCTTTGTTGTTTAAGTAATCTTACCTAGCCGTCCGTCCGGAGCGTGTCCGTCGCAACAAGTAACACAGGTGTCGCGTTTGTCCCGACTTTCACATGCTGCTTGCGAGCGCTCAATGCCGGATGATACTGCCTGTAGCTCGCGCCCGCCCTAGACCCCCTCGCCCGTTCTAGACCCCCGCGCCCCTCTGCATCCCTCCGAGCCGCCCCTTGCCCCCCGCGCGGCCCGGCGAGAGGAGAGCTGCTACGCGTGCCGCGCCGGGGCTATGCTACCCGTCGTACCTCCCCCCGGGCCAACCCGCTTCGAGCCGCTCCTACAAACGTACAAACAGCACCACTCGTGGCGCAAACCGACCTACAACACCCCAAATATCCCGTATTCACGTTCAGCGTATCGGCACCGTACCGCTACGGCGGTACCGCTATGGTACCGCTATCGGCACCGCTACCGCTACCGGCAGCAGCGCGCGGAGATAATAACGACTACTTTTATTTACCCCGCTGTTTTACTAATAACGACTACTTTTTTATATTTGGGCTCCGTTATGAGGAAAATGGGGGTCGTTTGTCCATACAAACGTATCTATTTCAAAATTTCCTCTCTAAATTTTGACACAACTGCAAATATTTTTTTTAACTTAAAATAGATATTCGATGGACGGCGTGGTCGAGTGGCAAGGCTCTCGACTCCCAATCCGAAGGTCGCGGGTTCGAACCCGCGTAAATTGTAAATTCGTAAATTGTATTTGGTTAATTTGTGTTATTTCACAATTAATTAATTAAAAATAATATATACTATATTTGTGGCACATTCCAAAGTGGAAGATACTCTCAGTATCGCCCTGGTGTAAGACCACTATTCAGAATTGAAACGTTGCTTAAAATGGCTTTGGCCGTGTTTGGTGACCAGATCTGAATAGTCAGGTACTTCCCCACCTTATACCACCAGGTACCACCCCATCCCGTCACCCTCCACTACCAGCCTCACCACATACCCCAATTGGGACTGCCACTTTTTACTTCAATAGCTAGAATTCACAAGAATGAGAGAGAGGTTCCAAATCAATAGGTTCCATTAAAATCTTTAGTTAAATCAAATTAATAATAATCAACAAAACATAACAAAAACCTGTTGAACTTACCGTAAACATTAGTAAGCAAGAATAAACGGGTGACTTCTGACGTTTGAGTTTACTCTGACGTTTTGTAATTCGTTGTTGGGCTTAGCACTCATTGTTGCCATACCTACGACGTATTTATGATGAAATATAATTCAAACGTCATTTCCGATTTGAAATACTTACTTCTGTCCAAAAAAGATTAGAGTAACTCGTCGTAATACTCGTAATACCTCTAAAGAAGTTTTACTTCAAAAATAATTGTTTAAAACAAGTAATATTTATTATGTTATCCTTAGTATATTACTTTTTTGTTTAAATTTACTCCGAATCAGACTGTTGTGAACTCCCGCATCTCGTCGACTCCAAAGCAACAAATCGAGCTACTAGGTAAAATATATTATTCTGCAACAATCACTCCGGAACCAACTGCCACATACATGCACCTATTCCTCACTTTCACACACTTGTGAAAACAAATTCACCTCAAATATCGACATATTTAATAAAAGTTTACCAGAATTTGTTATGCTTATGTAGTATCATATTATTATTTAGGAGCATCGCATGGGAACGATTTCTCATCTATAATATAAAATTTAATGTTTGTTTGTGTGTTTGTACCTTATGCGCGGCTATACAGTTCGTCTGATTGCGATGAAACTTTGGGAATATGATGTGCGTATACCTGGGATGATTATACGATAGTGAGCTCTAGCTTAATGAAATTATTTCCTATACTATTCATACGATTGCGATTAGAATTTCATCCGATTGCTATTAAATATTTTTGAATTGTGATGAACATGCTCGTAAATACTTCTATATATATATATACTGGTGAGCTCTGGCATTATGAAATTTGCATTAAAAAATTAAATGGATCACGCGAGTTGTTGGAAAAAGTGGGTGTATTTTATGTCTTTAAAAATAAGTTGAAGGTGGCTTCGCGGGAGGGGAGGCGAGGGAGAGGGGAAGGCGAAGAAGGTGGAATCTTATAATATATAATATTCTAGGTATTTTATAATATTCTTATTGTAATGTAAAATATGTATTATGAACTTTTATGCCATCTGAAATTTTAATTTATTTTTTGTTGGTTTCAATTTTCTTTTTCTTGCTCTTTGCTCTATTTTTTGTAATCTTAATATATAAAAATGAATGTTTCTTTGTTTGTCCCTTACGCGTTCCTAAACCACTTAATCGATTGCGATGAAACTTTGGTGATTTGTTGTACGCATTCCCGCAGCTGATAGCTGATAGAACAGTCTAGAACATCGAGAATATTCGAGCGTATTCCACAACATTTCAGAACATCCCGGAATACTCTCGAATTTTTTTAATTTTTTATTTATTTATCAAAAAATACATTTTTACAAAATAAGGGTAGTCCCACAAAGCTGTCAAATGGCAGCTTGTCTGTAGGTTCTACAATTTATCACTCTTAATATAATACATAAGGAAATATTTGTTAATACATATTATATAGTTTTAAGGACACATTAGGATAGATCACATAATAATATTAGATTATTTGAATTACATCTATAAGATATTTCAATGTACATGCCTAATAATAAGATATATAAACAGCTACATTAAGATAATCAATTCAACATATTTAAAGATACATGGAGTTTTCGTTAATTAACCACATTTTTATCATTTTAGGGCATAATCTGTCATTTTTTTCAAATTTTAAGTTTTTATTTATTTTATTGAAAATCATTGGTATTTGGTATTCAAGAATACGGCTTCCATATTTATTTAATATTCGAGGAGTTTTTAGGCCATTTCCTTCTTTAAATCTTGTGGTATGTTTGTGTACCATTGGGTGTTTATAAGAGCTTTCCCCCGCGTTATCCATAATAGTAATGAACCAAAGGAGACCTTTTGTTGTAAGTATGCTCTCTGAGCCATATAATAGTTTTAAGTTATTTCTCTCTCTGTAAATATTTGGTGTAACAATTTTTTTTATTATGGCAGTTTGTAAATTTTGAATATATTTAATGTAAATAGTGCTTGCCTGTCCCCAGGTTCGAATTCCATATCTAAGGATGAATTCGACCATAGAAAAATATATGAGTTTAAGAGTGCAATGAGGCAAAATAAATTTTGTAATTAAATGTTGTGGGTTGTTCTGGAACCTGGAACATTGTGGACCATTTGAAGCCTTTTTTGTGTGGGTGGGGGAAAGAGGGCTCCTACACAATCTCATATCACTCCTTGAGCGAAACCGAGTATCCCAGCTAGTAATAACATAAAATATAAGAGAGAAACAAGAAAATGCCACAAAGGGAAGCCTGTGCGTGGGTATTATAATACGTGGATATTAAACAGCGGTGGTTCTGTTCAGTTCTGCACCGATTTGGTTCTAAATCGGATTCGGGGGGTCAAGGGGGAGGTGAACTCGAATCCTTTTGCAAAAATGCACAATATGTCCGTACATTCTGTTATGCTAGGCTATTGTCAACAGGTGGGCTGACAATGCACTGCACCGATTGTTATGCTTTGAATTGGGATTTAAAAATATATGGGGATTGTGTTGTACAAGAGAAAAAAATGTCTCTTTTCGAATTTATAGAACCTTCAAAGGGATTACTAAGGGATGACGCAAGAAATAAAACTCTTTGCAAATTCCTCCACACGGCATCCTCAAAGATGATAATGATGATAATTATGAGAGAAAAAATATATAAAGCTTAAGGTAGATTCAGACTGGGTCGACGTACGTACGCATCGCTACGCCAAACAATGCTTAGCAACCATAAATTTTCTATGAAAATGGACACAGACATCGCACGTTGCGATGTTAAATTTAAAAAAAGTTATATATTATAGTCTCGTACACTCACATTTAAATTACTTAATTGAAATCTGGGGAAATGCGTATGAAACATACATTAATGAATTACGGATAATTCAAAATAAACTCATCAAAAAACAATTTCACTACGAATCCAAAACATCCACAAAAAAACTATATTTGGAAACCAAACTGTTAACATTAAGAAAACTATATGAATACAATATATGTCTCCTTATATACAAAATAAATAATAAACTCATTCATACAAACACAGAATTCATTAAAACGTCCCAAGTACACAAACATTTTACACGACAACACGATAACATACATTTAAACACTATTCATACTAACTACGGTAAGCAATCTATCAGTTATGAGGGGGGCAATTTATATAATTGCCTTCCAGTTGATATTAAAAACGAAAAAAGTGTCTGTAAATTTAAAAAAAAATTATTCATTCTTATTTACAAAAAACAATGTAGTGAAAATGAATAATATTGAAAGTGAATGAATAGTATTGTAATATATTGTATGATAATATGTTGTATGATAATATAATGTTATGCAAAGTCTAGTTAAGTAAGTGAAAATGTTATTTTCTTTTTTTCTGGAATAAAAAAAAAAAAAAAAAAAAAAAAAAATATTTGGTTCTAAAACATAAATTTTCATTGAAAATCTATGGTTGCTAAGTAGCCCAGATATTATTAGGCGTAGCGATGCATACGTACGTCGACCCAGTCTGAATCTACCATTAACCTTTAAGACAGTGATTATTCGTTTATAAAGTGAGAAAATAAAATTGTGATCGTATCAATAAGAAATTAATAAGATATTAACGCCGTTCTTCCATGGAGCTACTTTCAAGCGATCGCTTCCATACTATTATTAGTGTTTGTAATCGCCGCTTGGGGCAGCACTAGCAAAATAGTATGACAGGTAGCGGATAGCGGCGATTTAATCGCTTGTAAGTAGCTGCGTGTACGAATCGCGTAAGTGATTCTGTTTAGCTAATTTACGTAGAACATAATTGTTTAATTTATTGTGCTCAGGTTCTAATCTTAGCTCTGTCTCTAGTTGATTAAATCACACCACTCCATCGTACGTATAGTAATGTTGTGCAAAACTGGTACGCATTAATGGCGTGCATAAAGCGACCCACTGTGTTATGTCTATTGCTCTCAACTCTTGTCTTCTTGGAATGATCTTTGTGTATTTGTACACTTTTTACAAGTTCGTTCTAAGATGAAGATAGCGGGCGGCGGACGACACGGCAGTAGCTTTACAACAAAGTTAACGTATGAAGATGGTTTGCATAAGGCTGGGCGTCGGAGTTGTACACGAAGTTGGGTTCTTAAATTTCAACCCTACAGACGCTAGCGTAATAATAACATAGATTATTTATTTTCATAAAAAGACAAATATCTTATTTTACATCACCTTTAAATAAAGTGATGCAAACTGAGTTATTTGTCTAATCAATAATGCCACCACAAAGCGAAAACCTTTCAGAAGAAGTCTTCTTCTGAAAATTAAATGAATTATTGGTTTTGCGTCCATATATATGCAAAATGAAAAATAATAAAAAGTTTTGACTTCTAAGAAGGCTTGCAAATACAATATTGTATCAGTTCTTCAATTCAACATTGCATTTTGTACGCCTTTCTCGAAAGAATTGAGTTTGTTTACGGACAAAACTCTTTGTTCTCATTTAAATTGCGTAAGTACGGGCGCAAACAAGCAATCCGTCTTAAGAGGGTATTACCAGAGAATACCGGAAATTCGTCCTTTTTAAATCAAATTCTAGACGTATTGAGTGTTTTTTACAAAAAAACATAAATTTATTTTGAAAGATTGTTATGTTATCTGGTAAACGCAGTTTTGAAATTTTGCAAAATTAAGTTTATTTTTAATATACTGAGGTTAAACCGTTGGTCGTTGGCAGATTTGTTCAATTTTCAAACGAAAGATTGTATTTTACAACACAAATTTCAAATCACATAATCATACAGCAAAATAATCAATACATAATCTAGTAAAGACACTTTTCAAAATTTTCATTATAGTTAAAATAAAATCATTTAAAAATAAATCCGAGAACTTGTTTTGTGACGAAAATATTCCAGTTTTTCTATTTATTTAAATTAAAATATTTCAGGTTTTTTACACACTTATTTTGTTTAGACATTATTGAAAAATCATAAATACTTACAAGAAGTATGTGATATTTAATAATTTATCATCGTGCGTTTTAGCATTTTTATTGCTTACTTGAATGTAGATATATATTAAAGCAAGTTTTTAATGAAATATATCGATATTAAATTTTTAATTTTAAAAAATTGATATGGGGAATAATCGATCTTAGTCATTGAAATCTCCCTGTACAGTTGCAAGCATTTTTAAACTTTTATTTTCAGCCGCTGGTTAATGGCTCTTAATATTTTAAAAGCCTTATTAAATTGTCGCCATCTGTGAACGCGTAGATTATGACGTATGTTCCTTTTAACCTTAAAGCTGGGTTACACCCGCTTCAAAAGAAGAAGGAGAGATAATACGAATGTCAGAGGGAGCGCACTAATATTAAAAACCATAATATTCGAGCGAAAATTAAGAAAATATTTCATAAAAACACGACCCGTTTCAAATATTTAAAGAAAAATAGTGAATTATTTTATACATATACATAAAACAGCAGAAAAAAACGTGTCAATAATAATTTTTCGAGCATACTTTGCGAATTATTTCTATCGAGAGAATTTCATATAATTATCGCTTCGGCGTGGGGAAAGTATAGATTATCTTAAAGAATAACACATATTTTTTTAAGAGCTTAAAAACTTCAAAAATTTAGGGAAAATATGAAAATAAGAAATTGGTAGCCAAAAATAATGTATATATTTTTAGTGTTCCTTATTATGAACTCACGATGGAATTGAAAGGGACTTTTTTGGCCCTGAGCTCTGAAAACAGTGAAAAAAGTGAAACCAGTTCATGTAATAGACATAATAATCACTTGGAAAGGAGACTAAAAACGGTCCATTTTTATATTTTTGTGAATATTTTTTTACAATAAATAAACCAGTAAAAAACATTAAAAAAAATTACTTTAATAAATTTATTTTCAATAGTTGTACACGTCAATTTTTTGAAGTAAAACTTCTTTACTTGGGGGGTAAGCTGGCGAATGCGTTACGAAAAGTGTAATGCGTTACGGGCGAGGCTAACGGGCTGTATCACATTGTAGAAGCAAGAGAGAGCAGTAGAAGTTTTACTTCAGTCGTGTGGTTAAAGCACACTCCTTTTTAATTGGTTTGACTGAGGATTGAACCATCCTTCCCAGGAACTGGAGTCAGCCATGCTACCAACTGAACCAAGTCGGGATTGGGTAAGACCGACATTTATTTTATATGTTGACTGCCTTAATATCATCGAGTTTTAGAGTGAAAGTATGCATTGTCATCGACAAAGATTCTATCTGCCGAGTTTCAGCTCGATTTGATGTGGAGAAAAGGGTTAATTTCTACTTCCAAGATTCTTCTACATTTGTACATTCATTCAATTAAGAAAACAAAAGTGATTTTCAAATAGATGACTTTAAAAAAGTAAATCAATGGATACTGTTAAAAACGGTAAAATAGTTGTTTCTTATATTTATTTATAAAATACATGAAATACATTAAAACATTAACATATAAATGACATATTAAATCACCATACTAGGCGGCTGCCTGTTTTATGGTGACCAATTATATATAAGTTTAATTGGTTAGTTTATGAAGTATAGTGTAAACATATATGGATTAAGTATATAAAATGCTTGAAAATTGGAAAAGTTGTAAAAGAAAAATATATAATGAAATTGAAAAAACTATAACAAAAAAGTATAAAATACAAAAGAGAGAAGATAAAAAGTATAAAAGAAAAAAGATGAGGAATATAGATTTAACACATATTTTAATTCTTGTTTACATGTATTCATGCATGCGTGTGTGATTAAATGCACACGTACATATATGAATACATATAACTATGTATTCATTTGTACGCATTCACATGCACATATGTGTATGCACACATATATACACAAACACAATTACATATGTAATTGTGTAAATAAATAAGTGGAACAAAGTGAAAAAAATTGTTTAATTTCATATCTAATACAATTACATATATTTACATATACACACTAATTTACACGCTTTCATAGATTTCTAATGAATAAATACATTTTGTAGTGTGTAAAGTGTGTTACGCTTATATTTTTTATAAAGTAATTAACAATTTTAATTTGATTCTACGTGAAAAAATAGGAAAATGTTCAATTTTTCAAAGATTAATCGAAAATTTTGATTTCAAATTAAGCAACACTACACGGTTTTCTTAACCACGCGGGCTGCAGTCAAAGAAGCCATGAGAAAATCTGCTGTATTCATAATAGTAACGTGGGCTTCGAGGTTATCAGTAACGTTGATGAGATACGTAGGTTTATAAAATGGTAACCGTACATAAAAGAGCAGTGACAAAAGAGATCTTGATAATAGAAAACCTTAGGTTAGGTTTCTTTCTTCAAGATTAATTTATTTTAGAACATGGAAGCCCTGAGGAAAATAATTTCCTTCAGGGCCTACGCCATCTTTGGGAACAGGTTATTATGGGTATCGAAGAGACGCATGTTTTAGGAGGGGGGAAAACATAGACCGGTGATTATTTTCATAGCCATTTGTTGAACTCAAGAACGAGTTGTAAAACCGACCAATTTTCATGTGTCACGTGTCAACTGTGTACAAATTTCGAGCGCTTCCTATGGAGGATCTGATTCCTCGAAACATCTTCCATTGAAATAGCAGTAGAATTAGGATGTTTGAGTTAGATTTTTGAAGTAAAACTTCTTTACGCACGCTCGTCTTGGAGAGTGTGAAGCTGGCGAATGCGTGACGAGAGCGTTACGAAAAGTGTAATCGGGCGAGGCGAACGGAAATTGAAAGGGACATATATATAGTGAAGTTAAAAAGAGAGAGGATTACATTTCGTATATTACTGTAGGGGCAAGAGAGAGAGGTGCGAGCACACATTTTCTTTCTCTCTTTTTCTCATAGCCAGTTACGTTTCGTATATCTAAGACACAGCGCAGGCCTTTTGTCTGTATCACACTGTAGGAGCAAAAGAGAGCAGTGCGCGCGCACAAGTTTAACTTCAGTCGTGTGGTCTAAAGCACACTCGATATTTTTTTTACATTAGCTTCACAAATGAGGGCTTGAGAAAAATTAATTCCCCTTATTAATATTAATTGGAATTTTTAGGAAAGAAAGGAGAATAAGTTATGGGAAGGAAAAGGATATATGGTGTGGGTAGGAATCGGGGGGTCAATGTTTCCAGGAGTGACGGACGTACGAAACTATCCTTCCCACCGCGGTGTTCGAGCGATGGCTTAATTCGAGAGATTCCTACTGGAAAAGTCAAAAGTCACATCAACCAGTCTCTTCTGTCCCGATTATGGCAGCCACGCAGTTAAGATGATAGACTTCGCTTTTTGGCCCATACAAAAAGGACGCCCGGGAAAAAACACTTTTCTACATCGAAAATTGCACAAAATGAATATATTTTTTTATACTGCCTTCTAGAGGGTGAAAACTATGTCGGTATGTTACGAATTTTCGATGCGTTTCGTATTAATGTAAACATTCACTGTCAAACATGTACGATTTATCAAAAAATATTATTTAAAGAAAAAGTGCTGCTAAATCATCTCTCATAAAGAATTATAAAATTATAAAAAGCTACCAAAGTAGCTTCTTCTTTCTAAAAAATATAATTTTTTTTAAATTTGAATTTCGTGAAAGTTTCGGTGTAGAAAAGTGTATTCTCCATAAACCCCTTTTCGAGCGATTTCTGTAGGTAAATTTGAGCGTTGTCTCATTCGCACATTTCGCATTCGCATGTATTGTAAGTGTGCGTGGGCTTATTGTGAGCGGGACAGAATGACAGACGCGGGTGTTCCGCGTGTGTTTCAAAGTCTAGCCTCTTAATGGGCACCCGCCGCCAAGATTCGGACCAAGCTCACTCATGAACCCGGGTAAGTCATCAAACGTTTCGAACCACTTGTGGTGACCTATGGCAAAGCTGTTGATTATCCAATAAATTCTCGCTTTCCAAATTGTGGTTTACTGTTATTTTTCTTCACTTGCCTTCACATTCCATAATTTTTAATAGAGAATAGAGAGCATTTTTTTATTGAAAAACATTTTATGAACTAACAACTAACATGTACCACTTTTTAATAACATTTTGATTGTGTATAAAAAATTACTTGACTGCGTGTTGGTTACTTCGTTAAAAAATCGTTTTAGTGTTTGTAATGAGTATCCTCGGTGTTTTTTCGTCATTTGCATGAATGGATGGGTCTCTGAATAATAATGAGGGAGGTGGGGGTTGCCTGTTGTCGCCACAGCTCCAACACGTGTTCTTTTATTAAGAAACTTGAAGGATTTCAATGTCGAAGATGCCTCTAATTAGTAACTATCTCTTGCACGAGCTGCGTGCCTATTACTCACCATATTTTCTATACAGGGGCGCAGCAATAAGTGACCAAACCTTAAACGAGAATATGGTTGATTCTCCGTAAATATCATATTACTAAAAACCACTTGATTTATGGAACATAATTATTACAAAAAAAAAATTGAAAGTTCGAGTGTTGTCGTTTTGAAAACAGGAGAAGGATTCAGACTATCTTGAAAGAAAGTGATTGGTAACAATTATTATAAGCAATAATTATTAGCCTGAAACACTCATCCATATGAACCCGCACCCCTCTGATTGCCGGTCAGGGGGCCTAGTCTCGATCTTTCGGTTTCACAAACAAGCTGGAGCTCTACCATTAAGCTACGGCGGGTTACCTCCAACCCGCCAAATGATTCAATATATACCTAGTGTTCAATATGTACCTGTTCAATATATACCACATGTATCTTTTCTCGGGAGATATTTTCTATATGGATGAGTGTTTCAGGCTAATAATTATTGCTTATAATAATTGTTACCCTTTGTGCTTATGCATAAAAAATCTTGTCTTAAACATTGGTTTATCAATTAAAAAAATAAAGTGATTGGTGTTTTCTCATTTCCAAGTAATAAGAATGAATTCGACTACTGAGGAAGCAGGATGTTGATGCAGTTTGTCGAGTCTCTTCCTTCAATATTGTCGTCTCCTGCGACAACTTTCGCTTCCACTTAAAGTTCACTTACAACATTGTATATGGGGGCGTGGCCTTACACACAGACGCAATGTTCGTGCTTTCCGTTGCGGATAGAAAACACGACAACTCCCGGGTTAAGCGAGGAGATGTTCATTTTTTGATAACAGCAGCACGGTCCGGTCCTCGTGAATAAATTGCACGAGTTTTTGAGGTTATGTGCAATGAGCGTAATTACGAGTTTTAAATGATGTAATGGACGACTGTTTCGAGACAAATGTCTTGGCTGCGAAATTTACGATAGTGGACCGGTATTAGAAGTGTGGAAGAGCTATTCCAGGCAGCGCACGATAGAGATATATTCACCAGTTATCGCCATCACCGCGCGTCGGGGGGACAGGATAGGGTCGAAGAAGAATAACATTTTACGATAACCGTCAGAATTATTTTTACATGAGACGTAATAATAACGTGATTTTAGCGAAAACGTTATAGCAGATTATCGAGAGCAAAGCGCGGCTGTAAAATTTTCTTCCCTGTTAAAGAAATCGGTCTCGGAAACTATTGTAATGCCTAAGTCTGCTTATGGAGACGCTGCTCTAAGTAAAACCAGAGTCTACGAGTGGTTTTAACGTTTTAAAAATAGAGAAATTTCAATTGAAGACTAACCTCGTTCAGGACGCCCCTCAACGTCAAAAACTGACGACAACGTTTGGTCAACTCTGTGGGATGTCTGGAATGTCATGAAGTTTAATTCAGAGCATTTTAACCCTGTGACTTGTTCTTGTTCCCCACACTCAAAAGGGACATGAGAGGAAAGCGTTTTCCCACTTTGAGGTAAAACCAAATTCGCTGGAAGGTCTAAAGGACATCCCTTTAAGTGAATTTAAAAACTGTTTTGAAAAATGGAAGAAGCGTTTGGAGAAATGCGTTGTGGTCAATGGAGAATACTTTGAAGGTGATCAAAATTTGAAATATAAAAAGTTATGAAGAAAGTCTCGTTACTTTTTGGGTCCCCACTCGTATATTGTGACGTGTGGTGTGAAATTAATGAAAAATAAAAAAGTTATTAAGAAAGTCTCGTTACTTTTGGGTCCCCCTTCGTATATTGTAACGTATGGTGTAAAAATATTGAAAAATAAAAAGTTATGAAGAAAGTCTCGTTACTTTTGGGTCCCCCCTCGTATATTGTGACGTATGGTGTGACAATATTGAAAAATAAAAAAGTTATGAAGAAAGTCTCGTTACTTTTGGATCCCCCCTCGTATATTGTGTCGTATGGTGTAAACATATTGAAAAATATAATATGTATGAAGAAAGTCTCGTTACTTTTGGGTCCCCCCTCGTATATTGTGACGTATGGTGTGACAATATTGAAAAATAAAAAAGTTATGAAGAAAGTCTCGTTACTTTTGGGCCCCCCCTCGTATATTGTGATTGTGTTATATACTCCTTCGATGAGATTCAGTGATAGGCGATTGGTCATCCCATTTTTCTTTCACACCTTGTTCTTGCCTACTTCATACAATTCCACCAAGCCCCATTCCTTTTCGTCTCGTTTAAAGTATTTATAGTCCATTACAAGGGAAGATGTAATTCGTAAGCAGAACTTGCGAAACGTTCGAAGTTGACTTTTTTAAATTAAAAAATTATTCCGCTTGGACACATAAGCTTGTTTTCACGATAATTTTACGTAGGTAGACATAGGAATGACGTATGCCGCGTACCTGAGTTATAATCCTTTTTTTTAACTTTAGTACGCGCACGTTTGAACGCATTTTTTTTTTTTTTTTTTTTTTTTTTTTTTTTCTATGTACCTATATTATTTTTATTATGTTTTTTTATTAACTTAAGAATGGTACATATTAATTCATACTGGTCTTCCATTAAAAGCATTTGCTTGTGGATGGAAGAAGAGTTTACATTTCATATATGTTAAATTAATACAATCACGTGTTTCACATACTCGTATGTACAGTTAATACAGTAACTAAAATATATAAACATCTATTTATTCATCAAAAAGAAAAACAAGTATAATTATTATAAGTGAGACTTTCATGTGTAAATAGAGGAAGCAATCTTCCTGTTGGTGGTTTCTTTAAAATATTTTTTGATAGAGTTCAACAGTTGTACTTTGTTATTAATGTTTCTGATTTCTATTGGTAGTTTATTAAAGAAGTATTTTCCTTGGTGTGTATAATGGTGTTGGGCAAAAGAAGTGTTTAGTTTGGGGCATAAAAATACATGTTTAAGTCTAGTATGATTTTCAGTTATGAATGGGTATTTATCTTTTTCTTTTATAATTTGTATGATTGAATTTTTGACAAATAAGTTTTTAAATGTTGGAACTTTGAATTCTTCGAATATGCGTTCAGTGGGGAAATCTGGAGGTTTTTTTAGTATAATTTTTATTATGAGTTTTTGAACAATTTCTATGGGGGTCAAACTAGTTTTGTAAGCTGCTCCCCAACTGATAATGGCGTACTGAAGAATAGACTGTACTAATGCGTAGTATATTGAGTATAGATTTTTCGTTGATAAGAAGTTTCTAATTCGTAAGAATATATAAATTAATTTCCTAATTCTTTTTATTGTGTGGCTGATGTGTTCTTTCCATTTTAGGTTTTTATCTATGATTATTCCAAGATATGTAATTTTATCCGCTGTTTTCAGGAGTGAACATTCTTGTTCACAGTGATTAGTGTCATGTTGTGCAAGAGAATGATTATGCAAGATGATTTGAAGATTTGGTGGTATATTGTTAGTGTTAATTTCGAAAGGGATGACATATGTTTTATCACTATTTAACGACAAGAGGTTATTGTCAAACCATATTTTTAGATTATTTATATCCTCTGTGGCTTTTAAATTAATTTTTTCCCATGTTTTGTCTTTTATTATAAGAACTGTATCATCGGCGTAAGAGATAATTTGTCCATGTAAAGGTTGAATAAATATGTCGTTTACGTACAAAATGAACAATATTGGTCCCAGTACGGTGCCCTGTGGGATACCAAAATTTGATGTTTCTTGGGCACTAGTTTTGTCATTTATTTTAACAAACTGTGGACGATTGTTCAAGTAACTATCTATCCATTGGAGGGCTTTATCATTGACGTTATTTGTTTTCAGTTTTTTAATAAGTTTTATATGTGAGATACTATCGAATGCTTTTCTTAGATCTTTGAATATTCCTGCGCATTTATTTCCTTCATCAAGTGCGGAGTATATTAATGATGTTACATTTGCTATTGCGTCTTGTGTGCCTTTTGTTTTTAAGAATCCGAATTGATTGCAGTGTAATATTTTATTCTTCTCTAGAAAATCTACCATTTGGTTTTTTACAATTTTTTCAAATATTTTTGCTATATTTGATATTAGAGATATCGGTCGATAATTTGAAACAATTTGTGGGTCACCGGTTTTAAATATAGGGGATATTATGGACTTTTTATAATTTGTTGGGAATATGCCTTTAGTTAGACTGAGATTAATAAGGTGGTTAAGAGGTTTAAGTAAATACATTTTCATTGTTTTAAGAATTTTCACAGAAATGTGGTCAAAACCTGGAGACGATCCGTCTTTCATGTTTTCTATAATAAGTTGTATTTCAGATTCAGTAGTTTTTTTTAAAAGTGGATAGTGTATTTCGGTTTTGTGTATTATTAGTGTTAGGTTTTGGTGTGTGTAATGGTTTTGAGATTTTTTCAGCGAGTTTATTTCCTACTTTAGAGAAATAAGAATTAAAAATGTTTGCTGTTAATTTAGGGTCTTTGGATACATCTATAATATTATTTTCATGATTTAAGTATTTTATAGAGTTTTTTGTTTTCTTGTTGTCAATTGCATAATTTACCGTTTTCCAAATAACTTTCATATTGTTTTCTGAGGTAGAGATTATTTTTTTAAAGTAGTTGTCTTTACTTATTTTAATTAATGTTGTTAATTTATTTCTATACTTTTTGAGTACGATCTTAGCCTTTTCATCGTGTGGATTTTTAATTGTATTTTTATATAGTTTTTCTTTTTCTCTAATAGATTTTATTAGACCACAAGTGATCCAAGGTTTTATACGTCTAAATTTTGAATTCGTGTATAATGACACCTCTGTTGTGGAGGTTTCAATATGATTCATGAGTATTATTTCGAACATATTTGAACATTTTTCTACATCGTTCGATTGTAATATTGAATACCAAGTTTCTGCTTTCAATTTTTTCTCTAACATCGCAATATTTGTGGTTTTTTTAATCGTAATTGGAGCTTTTATTTCTGATTTCATGTCGTTATCATATAATAATAAACAAGTATGGTGGTCAGTAATATTTGTTTTCCAAATCATTGTTTTGATTTTATAAAGGTTTTGTAATTTTATGTTTATCCAAATATGATCTAGACAGGACGATTTTTGCCCATTTAATTCTCGGGTATTTTTGTTTATGCATGATTTAAAATCTAATTCAGTCATACAATTTAGATACTCATTTTTGAAAATATTTTCGGATTTATCGTTAATATTAATATTAAAATCGCCAGCAATAAAACAGGTTTTATTTTTAAGAGTTAGTAAGATATTTTTTAGTTCATTAATGAATAGTGCAATATTTGATTCGTGTGTTCTGTAAATGGCAATGATGTGATAAATACATTTGTCGAGTTTTATTTCGATTTGAATACAGTTAGTCTGTGGTATTGGGTGTTCTAAAATCTTGACAATATTGAAATTGGTGTGAACGAATACTGCAATTCCACTATTTTTATTTATATTTACTTTTGTCGGAATGTATGTATAGTTAGGTATCTGATAAGCTGGTGACTCATCATTTGTGAATGTCTCTGTTAATATTATGCAGTCTGGTTGAAATATTAAGTTGTTGATTTTAATAATAAATTCATCAAAGTTTTTGAAAATACTTCGAATATTTTGGTGTAGTATGAATAAACCCTTAAACTTGGGGGGGAAAAAATCATTACATGTGTCTATGCTTCCACATTCGTATTCTTGGATGTTGTAGGTATTTTCAATTTGTTTACATATGAAATCATCCATTGAAAATTAATTGAGTTGATCGAGAGTTGGGAAACAGTTGAGAATTCGAGTGGTTTGTACCTTCGGGGGGGCGCGTCCGATATTCGATGATCTGATGTAAAATAGATAATGTAGCGCTATACTTTCGTTGATTTTTGGTGGCGGTATTAAGAATCGAAGCTGGAGAAATAATTTGCGAGCAATACATGATCATTTTAGAACTATTACTGTGATGAATTTGGTGAGAGTTGTGCCAGTTTGTCCGCATTAGAAACAAGAATTGCAGGTGTTCCGATATCTCTTCGTACATATATTTGTCCAGCTTTAATCCACGCATATTTAATTTTTTTTTCCTTTGTAGCTTGGCGGGCCAGGTACCATAGGTGATTTGCACGAAATGTCAGTTGTTCCGCAACGTAGACTGGTGAGCTCGGTCCGGCAATTCCTATGTTTAGTGTGTTGAGCTTCTCTTCGCGACTGGAAGCATGTTTGTGAAAAGCTTTTAGATCAGTAAGTAATTGGTCCCGGTCTTGATTTGTAGTCAACTTAAAAACAATAGGTCCATTTTTATGTTTTTGTATCCTGTAGGCTGCTTCTATGTTTGATGTATCAACTTTTGATTTAATGGTTTTGCATATATTGTGAAATATATTTTTCAAACTTTCTCAGTTTGTTTCGGATATTCCTCTGACTTCCACATTTTTGGCTCTAGCCGATCTTTCGATATTTTCGAGCTGGCCTTCTAGTAGGTCAATTCGGGATTCTAGAGAAGTATTTTGTTTTGTCAGGACCATATTTTTATCCTCTAACTCCCGCACACGGCAGAGAATATCTTCGTACTGCTTGCTCATGAAGGTGATGGTTTCGAGAATTTTATTATTTTGTGCGACGATAGCATGCTGAGTTTTCATGAAGTCGGTGTTGTCCAATCCTTTGTCACCACTGACATCGCAAACCGGTGACTGTGCCTGGGAAGAGGTGTCAATCATTACAGTTGCGCACTTCTTGCATTTAAGTTGAGCGCGTCGTTCCGTAGTGAGTCGTCGGTATGCAGTTTCGGTGATTCCACCGCAGGGAAGGTGGTATGTCGCTTTACATACTGTGCAAACAAACGTTGTTCCCGTAGAGGTACCGGATTCGGGACATACTGAGCAGTTAGGCATGGTTAGAGGAATTTTTATATCTAATTTTTTTTTTTAATATTATTCAAATTAAAATTTTAATGGAATCACTGGGCCTTGAACGCACCCCGTTGACTTTCACCAGTAGTGCGTTTGATATATAAAAAACAAAAATTCTATTGGTTTGGTTGGGGATCGAACGTACGCCGCGCCGGCCGTCGATGTAAATTCCAACTAGCGTGACCGATTTATCCACAGGACCACTTCCCAGTTAAGAGTTAGCGGCAGTATAGACCTTCATATATCGTTATTCAGCTTTGAAGATAACAATGTTATTTTTGATAAAATTTTTCACTATCCCACAATGTTTCTTAAACAATTAAAAATGTTTTTTTTTTTAATGATATTCACTTTCACATTAATTGTTTCTATCACATCTACTATTTTCTTTGTTTAAGATGTTATGACAGTTTATTAGTAAACTTCTGTGTTGAGAATTTAAAAGCAAAGTTTTTAAATTATTAAACTAAACAACTGAGTATAAAAACAGAAATATTGAACTGAAAAAACACTTCCA
Source organism: Limnephilus auricula (assembly GCA_951813805.1). Taxonomy (NCBI): domain Eukaryota; kingdom Metazoa; phylum Arthropoda; class Insecta; order Trichoptera; family Limnephilidae; genus Limnephilus; species Limnephilus auricula. The sequence goes on from OX638391.1 coordinate 6,329,158, forward strand.
CAGACTAATTCGAGGACGATTTATCTAATGGTTTCACTTTTTTACTTGTAAATTTGGGATTTTGTTGTTTTTATATATTTTAAACAGGAGGTTTGACAGAACACGTCGTGATTGTTATTGTCGTGATATTTATTTATTGAACTATTTTTATTTATTTATTTTTTTATTATTTATTTATTTATTTTGTGCACACCATAGATATGATATCTATAGATTAGCCCCTACGACCCTTTTGACGTATTTGTATAGTTTTTTATAGTTATATATATATATATTATAGTTATATTATAGTTATTATATAGTTATAGTATAGTACGTATATAGTTTTTTTAAGAATTCATACAAGTGATTAAATTGTCAATAATAAAGTCCGGGATAACCTTTTAACAAGGGGATAATCAATTCCTAAAATATTTTACTTTTTTGTCCGCTAGATGGCAGTGATCCAAAAATTTGACTTTTGTGTCCGCCGATGGCAGTGATCAAAGTTTTTGATTTTTTTGGCCTATAATCTCAAGGCCTATGTTATCTTTGGGGATGCTGTGTGGAGGGTGTTTTTAACGAAAGGAAGGAGAGGAATTTCTGGGAAGGAAAAAATATATGAGGGTTGGGTAGGAATATGGGGTTGAGTGTATCCAGATTGTTCGCCGCCAAGACCTAGACAAACCTCACCCCTTGAACCCGGGCATCCCTGCTAAGTCACCAAACGTAGCGAACCAGTTGGGGTGACCTATGACAGAGGTGTTGGTTATTTAATAAATGGTTCCCGATGCGGCGGTACCCGTTCCCGCCCCCCAAAACGATATGATTATATACGGTGGGATTGTGAGATGTCTCATTCTACCTTACTTTTAATTTACCATTAACAAAAGGGTTCGTAACATCATTTCGATAAGTTACCGATTCGACCCTTTGGAATGACAAGGTTCCATCTGTTGCGGAAACGTCACGCGGTTATGGGATCTATGGTAAGCTACCTTAGAGTTCATTATCGCATGACGTTAAGAGGCTAGACTTTGAATCACACGCGGAACACCCGCGACTGTCATTCTGTCCCGCTCACAATAAGCTCACGCACACTTACAATACATGCGAATGCGAAATGTGCGAATGAGACAACGCTCAAATTTACCTACAGAAATCGCTCGAAAAGGGATTTATGGAGAATACACTTTTCTACACCGAAAATTTCACGAAATTGAAATTTTAAAAAATATATATTTTTTAGAAAGAAGAAGCTACGTCGGTAGCTTTTTATAATTTTATAATTCTTTATTAGAGTTGAGTTAGCAGCACTTTTTCCTTAAATAATATTTTTTGATAAATCGTACATATTTCACAGTGAATATTTACGTTAATACGAAACGCATCGAAAATTTGAAAACATACCGACATAGTTTTCACCCTCTAGAAGGCAGTATAAAAAAATATATTCATTTTGTGCAATTTTCGATGTAGAAAAGTGTTTTTTCCCGGGCGTCCTTTTTGTATGGGCCGAAAAGCGAAGTCTATCATCTTAAAGCAACAGATGGAACCTTGTTATTCCAAAGGGCCGGATTTTCAAATGCAATTAATTTGAAGCGACGCTCACTGGTATAATCTACTATCAAGTCAATATATCGATCTGTAATACTAGGTTTCCAGATTTTTGTTATTTTATTTCCGGAAATTGGTATCCGGAAACACTTGGAAGTCCGCTGGGTGATAGCAGAGAGTGTATCAGCTTTCTAATTATGTTCAAAGCCAGCGATACAGCATACGACACCGACCATAATATTTTTAATAAACTCCATGGAAATTATGCGAAATACACATTTGCAAGCAAGGTAAAGTTTTTTTAGGGTTTTCTAACTAACTAACCAATTAACCATCACGCCATTTCCCCGCAGGGGTAGGCAGAGAGGACGGACCGCCAAATAACTCGATCTTGGCACACACACTCTTTGCCTCATTCCCTTTATAAACCTCACGTACTATTCTAATATTCTGACTCTTGACATGGTCGGACTCAAGTATGAGTCACTTGATCGTGCCATGTCTTCTTCGGGCGTCCCCAACTTCTTCTACCATTCACATTTGCATCGTATATAATATCGTCTTACGCTCCTTTCTTCGTTCATTCGCTCTACATGCCCAAACCATCTGAGAGTCCCTTTCTTAATCTAACTCATTAAGCTTACATCAGCTTTGCATTCTTTGCGGATCTCCACATTTCTATCACGATCATACATACATTTCATTTTTACAGCTTTCAGTCTATTTTCATACTTCATCAGGTGAGGTACCAGCGTTCCATGGTGGTCTGCTAGTAACGCTTCTTTAGACAGTTTTTTTTAGTTTTTGACAAACGTCATCACATTATTATGAAATACTTATTGATGAAATTTCGCACACTTGACCCTCCATAATACGAGGAAAATTATGCCCGACGACTCTTCATACAAAAAAAGTGGAAAAAAAAGTGTTTTACCGTACAAAAATATCATATTAAGGTGATGCACTACTAATTAATGTAAAATCGTGTGATTTAGGTTTAAAAATTAAATCGGTTAGACAAGTACAACAAGTACATGCCAGTAATTTAGTCGAGAAGCGAGTAACTCCCCACTTCACTGACCAAAATGCTACTACAAACTTCTATATTTATGGTATTCGGACACTTTTAGTTACTAAAATACTCGCTACTCAACTAAAATACTAGCTTAGTATTTTGCGGGTTTAATTCGTACGAGATATTTTAGATGCTTCATTCAAATACTTCTTCTTTCGTATGGTGGGGGGTCAGAGGGGGACATCTAGGTCTGCGGGCCAGTCCAGGGCCTCAGGCGTCGCCCTATGGACCTCATCAATCCCGCCGGGGAATGAATGGAGCGGGCATTCGTTGACCACATGTACGGTGGTCTGCACCGCACCGCATTCGCACATCGCCGACTCTTTAAGGCCCCATCATTGCATCATATGGGCACAACGGCTATGGGAGCACCTTATCCTATTGATGGCGGACCAGAGTTTGCGAGGCAATGAGAACCCAGGCTGTCTCTCAGTGGGGTCTTGTACGAGATGGGCATTTTCCACGTTGGCCGATTGCCACTCAAGTTTCCACCTGTCTTCAGGGTTGAGGGGTGATTGGAGGAGTCTTTCTCCTTCCATCCAGAAGGGTTTTCGGGACTTCAAGCGGCATGCCGGGTGGGAGACGACATCGTCGTGCAAATGGATTGCGCTTTTTTGCAGCGCCTTCTTGTATTCCCTCAGTGCATATTCAAATACTGCAAGTAAAACACAATTTGCTTTTGAAATAATCGAGTATTTGTTAGATTAGTCTTCTTAGCCCAGAAAAAAAGTATCAGGCCTATAAAAAGAGCTTTAATGTAAAAAATCTCCTACTTACGAATCTCTTTTAGGTTATGGTTTTATTGTATAAAGTGGGAAACTAATTTATTTTGTGCCTGAGATGTTTTTTGTTGAATAGATCAAAACAGGTGGCTAAAACCTTACGACATCTTTAGCAGCCTGATCCCGAATTTTACACGACGTGGTGTATCACATAATATAGAATAATTTTCTCGGGTTACCCGCGTAACGTAGTCCTTAGAAGGACTTTTTAACTACTGACATTTCGGACAGATCTCATTGTCCATCTTCAGAGGCCTTATGTCTTGAGTTTTGCATCAAACTGACCGCTTGCGCATGTCTGTTCAGTCCAGAAGTCAAGACTTAAGTGAGACTTAAGACTACTTTTCACACTTAAGTCTTGACTTCTGGACTGAACAGACATGCGCAAGCGGTCAGTTTGATACAAAACTCAAGATAAAAGGCCTCTGAAGATGGACAGTGAGATCTGTCCGAAATGTCAGGAGTTAAAAAGTACTTCTAAGGACTACTTTACGCGGGTACACCGAGAAAATTATTATATATAATTATATATAATAATTTTTTATATAATATATTATAAAAAAATACAAGTTAAAAGCTCTGTTGGATCAACAAATATAAATACATTTCTGCCGGTTAATAAGAACTTGATGCAGTTTTGTAAAATGATTTCCGTAAAGCATCCTTTGATATTGTAATTATTAATTATCTTCAGAACTTACATATGATTTTCCCTATAACACGTGGACGCCCACGGAAGTTTACCAGCGGAGTACTATGTTATTTTTTGTGTTTTGTTTTTATACCATCTGCAATTTAAAAACTGGTTTCATTTTTCTTTTCTCTCTTCTTATATTATACTAAGGACACTTAAATGCACCTTTGTAACACCTTTATTAGATTGTACACCTCTGATACAGGTTTGGTGGCCGGGGTTGCCCGGGTCCATGGGGTGAGGTTTGTCATGGTCTTGGTCTGACCACCAACTGCGTGGCAGACCAGATCGGGAGATACTGGTTGAGGGAGACGTTTTGACCTCTACAGGGGGTCTCTCGGAACATCACCTTGTAGGCGGGATGGCGTCATTCGGTTTTCATTCCTAAACACACTGACTCCAGATTCCTACCCACCCCCCATACCTTTTTCCTTCCCAAAACTTCCTCCTCTTCCATTCCCTAAGAAAAACGAGTGTGCTTTAGACCATACGACATATATTATACATATGTTTATATGTATAATATAATATACGTGTTGTAGCTAACAGCCAAAATACACATACATATATTAATTTTCTACAAACATTTATTTAAATTTATTATCGTTCGCTTCGCCCGATCACACTTTTCGTAACGCTCTCGTCACGCATTCACCAGCTTAAGTCAAGCTAGCGTAAAGAAGTTTTACTTAAAAAAAACGAGCGTGCTTTAGACCACACGACTGAAGTATAACTTTTTTAGCTCCATCGGAAATCTATATGTATGTATATATATCTATATATACTGATAAAATGACAATTATAAAAATTCCTCAAATTCCGACAGTTATAAAAAACTTCACAGCATCTTCAAAGATGACCCAGGCCCCGAGGGAAATTATTTTCGTTAGGACCTCTTGTGTGGAGCTTATGTAAAAAAATATATTTACCATCCATAATAACACATACAGTACTCGTGCAGAAGCATTTAAGAGGATGGTAATGTTAATTCGGCCTAAAAAAGGCCCATTTTTAGGCTCCGTCAAACAGAAGGCGTACTTACCGCGCGTCAAGGCGTCAGCGTAAAGGCTCCTTCAAACAGGCGCCAAAGCGCTGTAACGTCGCGTACTTTCTATTTGAACGGCTTCGACGTGTTCAGTACAACACAACGCAGCGTTATACGTCCGGGACGTTTTAACGCCTTGACGCGCTTAAGTACGCCTCCTGTTTGATCCTTAGCACAGACGATTAGGATAACTATCGGTAACTTCTCATCGTTCCCTAGGACAACTGCACATCGCTAACGTACAAAGAACAGTTGACGCCGAATATATTAAGGACACTTAGTAATTGTAAACTGTCACGTATTCGTTGGCGATCTGTAGTCATGCTAGGGAGCGATGATAAGTTACCGATAGTTATCCTATCGATATTTATAGAGCGAGCGTGCTAGGGCCTCTGATCATTCATATAAGAAGTAGTGCCTATAGAAAATTTTAACTTTAACTTTAAAACATTTTAAAGAATCCAGAGAATATTTATTTTGTTATATTTTGAATGTACATCATAATATATAGTCGCTTTAATAATAAAAAAATATTAAAAAGTTGCCATATTTTGGCAACAAAGCAATCTGTGGGTGTGTGGCAAGTTAATATCTGTAAATTTGTTTTATCACTGTAACTAATGTTCTGTTTGTTTGTATAATGCAAAATCCAATCACCAATTTCCCGCTGTTACCACTAGTTTGCGTGAATAAACGATGCTTTTTTTTCAATTTCGTTTTCAAGCGAAAACGTTATTTTTTCAGTTAAAAAAAATACAGTTCTTTTCACCGACTAACATGAATAAAATTGATTATGACCTTCCCGTGGCAGGAATTCAATTAACTTTCGCGCTGGGATCCAGGAAAGTGATGGGTCGTGCCTCATATTGTGATAAAGCAATTATAATTATCTCGTGTACGTGCCGCCACTGTAAATAGTGCATATTGTGTGCTGCATCACCGCCGCACTGGAAATATTTAAGCGCCGAATCAAACAAACTTTGCGCGCTTGCCAATGCAAAGCGGCCCCGGCAGGTATAACTAAGTCCAAACTTGGACCTGTTACGTTAATGGAAAATATATATTCACTAGCTTATGCCCGCGACTTCGTCTACGCAGAATTAGTACTTCGAGTAGCTTATTTTCTTTTCCTAAGTCCCATCTATGAATATAACAAAATTCTTAACCTATTTATTTAAAATATCTATAATTCATGATTCGATTCAAAGTATTAGGCGAGTACTTCGAATGATTTAACAATCATTGTTTTGCAAAATATCATTCTAAAATTTTGACATTTTATATTAAACAGTAGATAATTATTATTTTTAATTATAATAATATAGCTAGCTTTATAAATTATAGCCTTTATGTTATTCTGATGTATGAGCTATATTATTATAAAGTTTCATTAAAATCCATTCTGTAGTTTTTGCGTGAAAGAGTAACAAACATACATACATCCATACAAACTTTCGCGTTTATAATATTAGTAAGAAGTAAGATAAGATTTCGCTGTTCTTTCAACGCAACTTTAACATGCCTGTTTTTGAAATGAATCCTTTGAAATATGACGAAAATTGACAAATTTTGGAGTTCATGGAATGTATTCAATAATTTAGAATTTAACCGAAAAATATGGCTTTTCATCACACGACTATGGGGATGTGAACAGTGGAATTTAAAAGGTAATCTGACTCACCGTGACTTCCTGGGCCCCTTAGCACACTCGATGGATAAGGATTGTCAGGATAACTTTTGGTAACTTCCCAACGTTTCCTAGCGTGACTGCAGGTCGCCAACGAATAATTGATAATTCTCAATGACTAACAGCCGTTGTGTCCAACTTTTCGATTGATAAATCTGAGAATACCGAGAAGTGCCACTCAGTCAAGTGATCCTATAGTGATCCTCAGGATACGCTCCAATTTGCCTGTGTCCAACGTAATAATCTTTGATTACTCGTGTGTGCGACCAGCTGTTTTCAAAGACAATAAAATTACGTCAAAGTAAACACTTTTCATGTTAAATTAATATTAAAACGTTAATACTTATATTTATTATTTATACAAATTATTTCTTTTGTAATCCATAAAACTGACATTTTATATCTTTTTAACAAACATATTTAATATGTTATATTTTTTTAACAAACATATAAAATAACGTGTTGGCTTGACTTTCTTTTTTTGTTTATTTTACAGTTTGACCATAGTCTGACGTTTGACAGAATGTTCTGTTATAATTTTGTTGGACGCGGATGGGAAAATTTTGAAACAGTTTCAATTTTGTAATGTGAACACTTCCAGTTGCAGAGAATCGTAAAGCTACAAGCAATTGATTTCATGGCAAAATTGGACGCAAAACATATTTTAAAAAAACACATTTTATTTCATCTTAAAACGGTTGCAAAATCCTCCCATCATTTATTTCGATATAATAAATATCTGCCTAATTTTGCCGCCTGTGTGACCCTATAATATAATCATCATGCATTTTCGTCCATCCCACAATATCTACTGTAGTCAATATGTCCATAATTCAAATAAAAAAACGCAATTCTAATAAACCGACAGGAGTGTGAATTGGTGTAAATGAGATGACAGATGTCAGACTCTGTTGTCAGTTTTTATAAGTACGGCATCCTGAGGAAAGCTCAATCCACCAGGGTAGCTTCCTTACGTTGAGTAGTGTATGGCAATGATTGTGGTTTGGAAAGAATGTATTTATACATTTGAGCACGGTTAAGCCGAGATTTCGACTCAAGTAGTTGTTTATTAGGATTGGACACAACGGCTGTAAGTGTCCTTAATATATTCGATATCAAATGTTGTTTGTACGTTAGCAATCTGCAGTCTTTCTAGTGAACTATGAGAAGTTACCGAATGTTATCGATACAATCTTTATCAATCAAGTGTGCTAGGGGACCTGAGCGCGTTCTTGTTATGTTATTGTCGATAGATCACTTGGCTTGTTCACACTGCATAAGTCTCCGCGGGAATCGACAAAAATAAACCGAAAGATCAATAAGGAGATCATCATTGCCCTAGTTCCTTTAATAGACTGCCTATTCCTTGGAATGTATTGTTCCGTATTTGTATTGTTACTGTCTGACAATATTGTCAGCTGGATAGGTCTTGAAAGTAGGTAGGATGAAGAAAGGCATATATATATTATACTAGCTGACCCTCCCACGCGCTGCTGCGGCTAACGAAACATAACGCCATCTACTGGATGGTTACATAACCTAGATAACCAAGTACTGTTTCAATAAATGAACTCAAACCGCCATCTGTCAGAAACTTACAAATAATTTCAAATCATTGTCCCATAACAAACATTTTTTTATTTATTTTTAATTTTATTTATTTATTCAAAGATGTAAGTACTTAATATATATACGATTTATATTGTTTTTTTTAACGATCACTTATTTTTACGATCACATATTTAACTCTTCCATAGAAGGATTAGTTTGTAGCTGGAAGAAGAGTGTAACATTGTTTTGTTTTATTACGGATATTTAAAAGTGGTTAATTATTTATACTATGGTTACATAAAAAAATACTGTAAGTATTTATTATTGATAAAATATTTTTTAACTTATTTGAAGAAGGGAATGTCACTTACGGAAACTAATTGGATGAATTATTCTTAGGATTAATTCAAATTGAAACATTTTTTTTTGTAAGTTTGTCTTTAAAATATTTTTTCACAGTGTTTATAATTTGGATTTTGTCACTAATGTTTCTAATTTCTTCCGGTAGTTGATTGAAAAAAAATCTTCCTCGTTAAGTGTAATAATTTTGTGCAAAGGAAGTGTTTAATTTTGGGCATGGAATAAAATATATTTAAGCCGAGTACGGTTTTCAGTTAGAAATTGATACTTGTCTTTTTCTTTTCTGATTTAAATTAAATCATTTTAGAATATAGATCTTTAAATAAAGGCACTTGAAATTCTTCAAATAATCGATCCGTTGGATAGTCGGAAGGTTTTTTTAATACTATTTTAATTATTAACCTCTGTACAACTTCTATTGGAGTAAGGTTAGTTTTATAGGTGGATCCTAATGATAGCATATTGTTGTTTTTAATTCGAAATAATAAATATTGAGGTCAATAAACGAGATAAAAAACAATCTTACCTTTTTTGGACCAAATTACACACAGTAAGCCAAATTTCATAAAAATCGGTTAAGTAGTTTCGGAGTTTATCTTGGACTGACATCGTGACGCGAGATTTATATAAATATTATTTATTATTTATTTACTCCCTGGTGGACTTTTACATGAAAATATTACAAATTTAATTAAAGTTATTTACAATATATGATACAATATAAGCTTTAAATAGTAAGTAAGTGGGTATGTATACTCGCAAGATATATATAGGTACATAGTTGCATCAACAGCTGTTTTAGTTTAACACACTCAATTGTTAGTTTAATAAATTTCCTTAACACTTAATTTGGCAAACTTGTAAATCTTCCATTTGATTCAGACATCTCAAAATGCAATGTTTTAAGATAATGAGGAAATCAATATTCAAATGATCGACGTAAACCACATACTATTTACATGTGTCTGTGTTTTACGTATTAAAAATGCAAAATGAATACACAAGTATATGATATAAAATAAATGTAATTAATGGGAACTAACTAAAGACACTGCCTGTATGAGCGTAAAATAACAAAAAATACTAATAAAATACAAATGAAATTAAACCTTATATAAAATACTATAATAAAACATCAAGCAAGCTTAAATGTAAGTTTTTATATATTGTAAGTTTATATGTAAAGGAATAAGAGTACCTACCTAGAAATGTCTAGGATTCGTTTATATTTATTTACCTACCTAATATTTAAGTACCTACCTAAAAATGTCTAAGATTCGTTTATATTTATTTACCTACCTACCTACCTAATATTTAAGTACCTATATTTGAATTATGTATTTTATTCTATTGTTTTTTCAAATGTCATTGATTTGGTTACACATTATGTTATGTGTAACCAAATAAACAACCTGACAAATAAACTTACTGTCGTTTCTTTATACTCCAGAGCAACACATTGTTTTATTTGTCATTAAAAACCTAAAGACAACAAACAGTCTTATAAAATATAAATATATATATTTTTTTTGTAAATACTGGACAAGAGCCTTCCTGCTCCCGTATGGAACCAGTGATTATTATTGATGTAATTGGGGTATGTTAGGGCTGAAGGTGGTGGGGAGGGGAAGGAGATTGGGAAGAAGGTGGGAAAGTACCTGGCTATTTAGATCTGATCGCCAAACACGGCTAAAGCCATTTCAAGCAACGTTCCAATTCTGAATGGTGTTCTTTCACCAACACTGACAGTATCTTCCACTTTGGAACGTGATGCAAATATATTATTCATTATCATAAATAATTTCCTACGTTACAGTGACTGTACAAAATTTAAAAGGAAATGTGTTTTAAAAATAGAAATTTTTACATAAAACGTCGACCTCATTTGTACATTTGTTTACTAAACTACTCGCATGTAAGCGAGGAATTGGCGAGTTCTATACATATTTTTTTTTGTGAATGCTGACTTTGAAATAAATATTTTTTCCTAGTGAATGGACTAGGTACTCTAAAAATGACTACAGTAAGGAATTCGCTACAGTCGAGCTCCGAATTTACAATTTTAAAAAATAAACAAAAGTCGCTTATCCTTAGCCGATCCTCAAGTGTATATATTTTTAAGATATTTAATAAAAAAAAAAAGTAATTTGTTCTAAGGGGGTATGTAACTGAAAATTGATAAGTCGTAGAAACTTTCGCTGAAATCTTTCGACATTTTTTTAATAAATTTTTTGGTGTTGAATTAATATTACAAAAACACGTACTTTTAATAATATTATTTAAAAAGCTTTCACTAAGATTTGAAGATGTTGCACCTCCTGTAGAATAGGGTCGCAAGTCAAAATTTTCTTTTTGAATTTTAAGTAAGGTCACAGAAACTCCGCGAGATATATTCCGCTAGTATCTTTTAGTTTCCGCTTTTTTCATCAAACATTATTTGTTTTCGAGCTCTTGTAAAATTTTCTTTTCTGACTTACGACCCTTTTCTACGGGATGTGGGTACGTGTGTATCATAAAACGTCATTCGGTGGCTAATGGGTTAAAAGTGTAGGCACACGCCCACCGGTGAATAAACAGTTACTTATGATGACGATAGTTTAAAATATTTCTCGCGGTGAAACATCCATCGTAAAAATAAAACAAAAGTGGGAAGATGATGCACAAAACAGTCAAAGGGCCTGAAAGTTAGTTGTTTTCTATTGGCACTGAGTGTTGCAACTTCAACTTTATATCATTTCAAAGTAGGTAAGTAAAGTGTTAAAGCGTCATCTGGAGTTGGAAAGTGTGTATACTGGCTACGCACAGGAGGCCCTGAGGAAAACAATTTCTCTCGGGGCTTTTGTCATCTTTGGAGATGCTGTGGGGAGGATCTTTTTAGGGAAAGGAATGGGTAGAGGATAAGTTCTGGGAAGGAATATGGTATGAGGTGTGGCTAGAAATCTCGGGTCAGTGTGCCCAGAAGTGACGGACGATGAATCCAATCCTCCCACTACGGGGCAAGGCGATGGGTCAAAAGCTAAGAGTATGGATATTAGAGAGACGGCATGTGAAGTGTGCCCGCGCGCTCCAAGTGTGCCTTTTCGACAATTCTAATCGCATGGCTGACATAAAATGGCTGCTGTCGGAACGTATTAAACGGCCAAAAGCATTGTAAGCCGTTTGGGTAAAATTCTCGACAAGGCACACTTGGAGCGCGCGGGCACACTTCACATGCCGTCTCTCTAATATCCATACTCTTAGGTCAAAAGAGTAGAGCAACTGCTTGGGAGGTAGGTACAGAATGCCATGAATTGCCATGAATTGTCATGAATTGTCATGAACTGTCATGAATTGCCATGAATTGTCATGAACTGTCATGAATTGTCATGAACTGTCATGAACTGTCATGAATTGTCATGAACTGTCATGTGCTGTCATGAATTGTCATGAACTGTCATGAACTGTCATGAACTGTCATGAACTGTCATGAACTGTCATGAACTGTCATGAACTGTCATGAACTGTCATGAACTGTCATGAACTGTCATGAACTGTCATGAACTGTCATGAACTGTCATGAACTGTCATGAACTGTCATGAACTGTCATGAACTGTCATGAACTGTCATGAACTGTCATGAACTGTCATGAACTGTCATGAACTGTCATGAACTGTCATGAACTGTCATGAACTGTCATGAACTGTCATGAACTGTCATGAACTGTCATGAACTGTCATGAACTGTCATGAACTGTCATGAACTGTCATGAACTGTCATGAACTGTCATGAATTGTCATGAACTGTCATGTGTTGTCATGAATTGTCATGAACTGTCATGAATTGTCATGAACTGTCATGAATTGTCATGAACTGTCATGTGTTGTCATGAATTGTCATGAATTGTAGTGAACTGTCATGAACTGTCATGAACTGTCATGAACTGTCATGAACTGTCATGAACTGTCATGAACTGTCATGAACTGTCATGAACTGTCATGAACTGTCATGAACTGTCATGAACTGTCATGAATTGTCATGAATTGTCATGATTTGTCATGAATTGTCATGAATTGTCATGAGTTGTCATGAATTTTCATGAATTGTTATGAATTGTCATGAATTGTCATGAATTGTCATGAATTGTCATGAATTGTCATGAATTGTCATGAAAAAAAGAAAAATTACTCGTCATAATTTGGTCGTATGTCGAAGTGTTGAATAGATGATTATATTTGCAGCCCTGTGAATATAATTTGTTTCCGAGGTTTTTGACGTTTCTATAGTGTGAATTTGAAATTACGATCGCACTTTCTTCGAAATGGCTGGCGGGTATATACTCAAAACCAAAAACAGTTGGTAATCAACGCGGAAAAGAAATTTAATGCTACTAACATATGCAAAACGACAATGCAACACATTAATTAGGAAGTTAGTTTTCACCTATCTACCCTTCGGCGAAATAATCTTGTTGGTCTCAAAGCATCTGCCTCAGTTTGCTTTACATTATGTATTACAGCCAATATGCCCGGTCAAATCAGCCATTATATGGAACCTTAAAACAGCTTTGTATAAATATACAATGCTTGTCCTTCGAACACCGCGAAACGATCTTAGGTGAGGATAAGATGTACTAGGTAGATTTTTGACAGTTTTGTTGGTGTCGAGTGGTTCGACCCACTCGTTGTTCGAGTGGAATGACTTTTGACGTTTGGCGTCTAAGTATGTACCTTCGAAGAGAGTCGAGAATAAGCAAATTGACTAATGTATGAGCAATTGCGAGCGGCATCGACTGGGGAAACGAGCCCCTAGAGTTGCAAACACTTTGCATTTGGCATCTTGCTTTCATTCATCGGTTACTGACTGGTGGTAATAAGAGAAATGATGAAGAGTGAAACATGCAATTACTTTTGGAACAGATTGCTTCAATGTCAAGGTTGTCATTGAGAGTGTCAGAAATAACAGCAGCTGCTTGGGCGGTGGTAATACTTTCACTTGGCATCTAGCGGTCATTCGTCAGTTTTTTTCTGCTGCTTCCAACCGTCTGCAGCTATTAGGACTATGGCATCCCAAAATGGGGTATATTATGAGGGTGGAGGTAGGTGAGATGGGGAAGGAGATGGGAAAGAGAAAGGTAGAGTAGATATCTGTAGTAGAAGGCTCTGTATGACGGCCGGCGTAGTCCGGCGGTAGGGCGTTAGACTCCCATTCCGAAGACCGCGGGTTCGAACCGGGCGTGCGCAAATAAATTTTATGTAATTGATTTGTGTTATTTCACAATTAATTATTTAAAATAATATATAGTATATTTGTGGCACGTTCCAAGATACTCTTAGTATCGCCCTGGTGTAAGACCACCATTCAGAATTGAAACATTGCTTGAAATTGCTTTAGCCGTGTTTAGTGACTAGATCTGAATAGCCAGGTACTTCCCCACCTTCCTCTTCCCCATCTCTTTCCCTTCCCCACATACCTTCAGCCTCATAACATACCCCAATTGGGGATGCCATAGTCTCACTGGCTCCAGACGGGAGCAGTTGGGACTCTTGTGAGGTATTAACTATAAAAAAAAAGAAATTAGGCTATTCATCAAAACGGCTAAAACCATTTCCAACAACGTTTCGATTCGGAATGGCGGTCTTTCACTGATACAGAATCTATACCACTCTGAAAATTACCAAGTTTTATTTTTTTTTAAACAAATTTAATCTGAAATACTTACGCGCAACACTAATCTACACATCTGCTCTGACGATGGACAATAACGCTTTACGAAAAGTCGGTTATAGAAGAAAGAAGCAATTTTTGGATTTAATAATCCAAAAATTTATCACGATGATGCTTTCGGCCGTGAAAATCCGAAAACATAAATGATGCAGTCGGTGACACAGTCATATTAAAAGTAGCCCGAACGCGGTGATGGATTAGAGCGTCACTAGCTTTAGGGATGACGCAATAGTTTATCCCCCGACAGTTGGCCCCCAGAGAATATAATTATTATAAAATTATAGTTTTTCGTGCATTATTTGCCAATTTCAAACCTAAAATCGACTTCAAAAATACCTTCAGTAATGAGTTGGTATGGATATCAAACTGTTCGATTTATATTTGTACGCTAGTATATACAATACATGGGCAAATATGTAGTTCTATTCTATGCATTTAAATGAAAATATGTTTAATTATTTTGTTATTCGGCGGCATGTTTCTCTCTATGTTATAAATAACACTTTTTCTGAAATCAAGATACTAAACAATAACTATACCACAATTATTCAAAAAAATACAAACGAATAAAAAATAATGGATGCTCAAAATTTAATGATAACATCTTATGACAACATATGTAACAACAATAATATAATAATAACATTTGGATGACTTGGATAGCGCTGATTTTGTGAAAAATCACCTCAAGGGCGCTGTACATATACACTGGTATAAAATACTTTAAGGATGGTAAGCAATTTTCAATAGCAAATTTCAATATATTTCTGCAATCTTACTTCTAACTACACACTAGACAAACATAAAAAAAAACCTATGGCTAAAACATTGCATCCACTGGTTCTTCGATCAGCGATACAAAACTATATGTACAATGCATCTGACCAATTAACGCGATGCTGCCTAAAGATGTACATGTACATTTATTATTATGTGTATATAATAGTAATAGTAATTGTAATATACTATAAATATTACCATTTGTTATTTCGGCTACTGGCATTATACCTAGCTCTCTCATTAAAAATTTAGGCATATTAGATTTGTCAAAGCATTTGTATATAAAAATGCAAAAATCAGTCATTTTAAATACATGTAGGATTACGAAAGATTGAGGGATCTGTAGGATTTATCGGTCAAATTAGGAATTCCACCGAGCCGAACCCTCTGATATGAAAATATCTGGAGTCGGTGAATTATATTCCCATTTAATAGTTTGGTAGATTAACATGTTGTTCTTGTATTGTTTTGTTTTAATTATACTTATATAATACACTTGCATAAAGTGGATTTACCAGATGACCATTTATATGGAAATGAAAATCTGGTGCGTAAAAAAAAAAAACTTAATATCTTATATTCTTAATAGTAATGTTCTGCACTCTCTTCTGTCTCCGTTCGGAGACATTTAGTTAAATTTTGTGTAAGTTCTTTTCAAGTCGGTTCCTCAATGCTGAGGGTCGTGACTCCTGCTCTAATTTCCATCGTGGAAAAGGCTCTTCCACTCCTCGCGGTCCTGCACTGCGTGGAGAGCCAATGATACCGACGTACCGGACGCCAGTAATACTTCGTCACAGGGCATTGGTGGCTTTCCTCTCCTTCTTCTGCCTAACACTTTGACAGTGATTATGAGTTTCTCATAGTTAGAGTCCTCAATTTGGCGAGCAACGTGTCCAAAGTATCTTAAGATACGTTGTAGGCAGATAGTTGAAAGTCTATTGTGGATGCCTAGCTTCTCCAGGATGGACACATTAGTACTTCTGACTGTACATGGAATCCTGAGCATTTTTCTCCAGCACCACATTTCAAGGGCGTTTAAGTGTCCATGTTTTCATACCGTAAAGAAATATGAGAAAAATCAATGCCTGGACCTAACTTCCTAAACCGACTGCATGTTGAATATGTATTATTTGCATTTATTATATTGTGGAAACACTTGCATACTGCTTCCTAACACCGTATGCAGGGACATCGGAGGTCTAAATTCGTTCAAACTTAAAATAGATTCATTTAATCAAAAAAATTAGAGTCCTTGCGAGAGCCTTAAAGGAGTAACCATCTGTTACTTATACCAGGGCAGTTTAGTGATGAATGCCATGAAACCGCTTTTAGCACAAACTATACTTCAATGTCAAGGTTTTCATCGAGAATGTCAGATGTTGCTTGGGTGTTCACAAAAATTAGAGACCCTGTGAGAGCCTTGAAGGAGTAACCGTCTGTTACTTATACCAGGGCGGTTAAGTGATGAATAACCTAAAAGTATGCTATCAAATGCCATCAAACCGCTTTTAGCACAAACTATACTTCAATGTCAAGGTTTTCATCGAGAATGTCAGATGTTGCTTGGGTGTTCACAAAAATTAGAGACCCTGTGAGAGCCTTGAAGGAGTAACCGTCTGTTACTTATACCAGGGCGGTTAAGTGATGAATAACCTAAAAGTATGCTATCAAATGCCATCAAACCGCTTTTAGGACAAACTATACTTCAATGTCAAGGTTTTTATCGAAAATTTCAGATGTTGCTTCCGTGCTCACAAAAATTAGAGTACCTGCGAGAGCCTTGAAGGAGTAACCATCTGTTACTTATAGGGTGGGTAAGTGGTGGATAACCTCCAATCTACATAAGTATGCTGTACGGCCAACAACTGTCAGGGTATCAACTGTCATGGAACCGCTTTTAGGACATGTTATACTTCAATGTCAAGGTTTTCATCGAGAATATCAGTTGTTGCTTGAGTGATGTGGGTACCTTACCAATACTTCCCATGCAAGTTAGTGACGAAGCGCGGACCCCCATGAGCCATGAGGCGGCCAAATATAGCTATAATTAGAAGACCCGCGCGGCGCGTCCACAGCCAAATGCCGTCTGCGGCCGAAAGTTACAGCGGCTGCTAGTTTGCCGTTAGTCTGCGTGTTTCTCTCACTTATCGCGCACATCCCATCTGACATTTACATCACTAAACTTATCACAGTTTCAGTTTGTGAACGAGAACAACGAGTCTCGTGTGAGTACTACAACTTTTACGCATTCAAATTGTTAAATTAGTGAAAGTTCTTTAAAGATGTAAGTCTCAAATATTTGGAATACTTAATCAGGCATTACTTTTGACACACTTTGTCAACACACTTAAAGATAGATTAACACCGTCATAGCAGTCGAAACATGTTTTGGTAAATATTCTACTAAACGGCGAACATTTATTATGCACAAATTTTGGAAATCAAACTACATTTCAACATAATTACTACAAGAAACAACTAATTCAAGTAAAAGATGAATTAAATTCCATTTTTATTCAATCAAATTTCAGAACCATTTTTTTTTCTATGCATTGATATTTGCGTGAGTTTTGCTGTAACTAAATACTCATGAATTACATAGTTAACCCAAACTAAGAACCTAATAGCCTATTTTGTGTATGTAAATAGTTGTTTCTTGTAGTCATACAACGATTAATTACCATAATATGTGCCTAAAAGTGCGGCAGTCAGTGGAATAATTACCATAGGTTTTGCAAGAATCTTTTAAAAATATAAAAGTTAACATTCAAAATGCCTATTGTTAAGTACCTACCTATAGCGCCCTTGGGGTGTTTTCTCACAAAAACGGCGCTCTATAAATTATCTAATTTTTATTATTATTACCTACATTTGCAAATTATTGGGAAAAATACTTTAAAGATGGTAAGGAATAATTTAAACAATTTTAGAAGGACGTAATTTATTATAGTAAAAACTTAGGTAAATCCTTATAGTTTTGAATATTTTTGCTAAGTAAACCAAAATTATTAAGGTTTTTTTATTCTTTAATTTTTCAAATCATCAAACTATACCTAAAACCAAACTATTTCAGACACTTGTTTAAAATGCCTATTTTTGTTGTATAACCGTTAAATTTTAAACATAAATTTTAAATATAAATAAACATAAATGTAAATTGTAAATTAGAACAATTAGTTTTACAAGACGACCCTATGAAATAACAAGGTTACATATGTTGCGCTAACGTCATGCGATAATGAACTCTAAAGTAGCTTACTATAGATCCCATTATCGCATGACGTTACCAAGGCAGATGGAATCTTGTTATTCCAAGGGTTCGAAGACCCGGTGATTAAGAGGAAACCCGGTCGCTGAGAAATTTGGACAATAGGTATTTACCAAACTGTTGCTATCACTGACGCTGTTACTCCCCTGAATACTGAACGAAAGGGACAACTGCACCTCACGATGATAATACCTAAATAAAATCATGAAAAAGGTTTTTTTTTTAAATCATGTATATTATCGAGGCTTCTGTCTCACATAATGTTATCATTTTTAATAATAATATATTATCATTATAATCTCTAATGTTCTTTAAAAGGTATTTAGACCTTTGTAGAAGAATTCACTTTCAAATATTTTTAAATTTACATGATATAATAAATTTCAGTATTCTCGATATGGCATGGAACTCAGTTGAGGCTATTAAATTCTGAACTTCCGATGAGTTCGAGGTCATCAATACTGTCACCCTTTGTCGTTCATATTTAATGTATTTCGATAATGTGTGTTCTACGTTTTCAATTTGGTTATATATCGAGCACATTGGAGAATCAGAGAGGCCTATAAAACACAATAATCTTACCATGAATGCATGTCTAGATCTTAATCTAAAAATGATTCTCATTTCTCAGAGAACCATGATCTTTTAAACGGTTCCTTTTGGTGTTTTCTTCACCATAATATTTTATTAGTAGACAATATAATTCAAAATGATTATTCCAAGTATTATTACATACGAAAATTATTTTTTGTCAGTAATCTTCAGCATCTGGAGTCCAGTCCATGATTCCGTTCACACATGCTAAGTTTGTCAAAAAATCTGCCTATTCATTCCCTTGTATTCCTATAAGATGGAATCCATTGTACATATATTAATGCAGCTTTCTGTTGTAGTTGCATTATTTGCTCTACAGTATTGTAGGCAATTTTCCTACAGTCGAGGTTAAGTTTTCCCCCTTTTTCTCTTCCAAATCTAGACTGATTTTAAAGTTTTTTTAACCAACTGTATTAGAAAAAAAAGTCTGCACGTTTTGCTATTTTAAAAAGTACATTGTTTAGTTTGTAAACTGAGCGACTGTTGATGGGGTTAAACCAGGCAATTCTAACGATTTTTGGAGGGTCTTAACTCCAATAAAAAGTAACTTATCATGACATGCTGGTGGTCGATATATTTATTATATATTTTTTAAATATTTTCAGTTGTGTTAAAATCTAAAGAGTAAATTGGGGAATACAGGACAAAACGCTGACAGGTTTCCTCTTAACATTTTTATAAAGTTAATGATAATGTATCTGCATACCTACATTGAAAAAATAATATTTCTATTTTTGATATTGACCATTCGTGGTGAAATACCAGTAAAACAATTTTAAACTTTTTCCACTTCTTTTATTTTTATCCGTTTCAGCTAGGATGGCCGTGATCACTGGTCAAAAATAAAACAATTGGGGAAATGTTTAAAGATGTTTTAATAGATCATCAAATGAGAATGTCTGTGGAAACAAAACGATTCCCACTCGCATATCAATCATTCCATTTATTCGCGCATCAACACTCTCAAAAATAGATAAATGAGTCAAAAGTTTATCAGAATTCAGAGTCCAAACTATTTATCTCGGCGGTAGCAGCTGACATTGTATGTAATCTAACAATGTGTGCGTACATATGATGAAAATTGTTTAAAAAATATATATATTTGTTGTTTCAGATTTCACAAGAATAATCAGGAATACATTGGCACTCATAAGTCAATATTTACAGTTTAACTTTGGTTCTAATACTTTGAATTCATTATGCGGGCGGATCTAAGGGCTAAGGTCAGTTTCATGTTATTTATACAACAATTCTTATATTATTTCTGTTGTTATTATGTTATGAAAGCTTTCCGAAATCTATGCATTTATCTAACACATTCTTTGTCTTTGTACTAGACTATGTGATTACCATTGTTTGTATCGTACCTAAATATATTTTACATTGATGAATAACATTATTAAATGTATAGGTGTTAATTAATTATTAATTGCTTTTGTGTTCAATTCGTAGAAATGAATTAATTAATTATAATTATTTTTTTATTGTTTTGACAACTATTTCGGCGTTAAAGGCCATTTTAAAACTGTGGTCACACCACATTGAGACGACTTACATATTTATGTGATTCTGTTCTGTTGATTTAAAGTACCCACATAATAGAGAATCTATTGTCACAATAATTTTTTCAGTAAATCGGTTTAACCCATAATAAATCATTTTAAGCACTATGAAAATTGAATTCTGGTAGTAGTAAATAGAATCATATAAATTATCTCAACGTAACCTAATCACAGTTTTAAAATTGCTATGAATGCCGAAACAGCTATCACAATAATAAAAAAGTAAAATACTTGAAGAAATTAATAATAAAATTATTAAATTTAGTTTACATTAAATAAATAAATAAAATGAAATTTAATTTTATAGATTATTAATATATACATTAAATAAATAAAATAAATTAAAATTGTATAGGTACCTATTAGTAATGGTCCTTATATATAATGGTAAATATTTACATAATCTGGAAAGACTAAAACAATGTAATAATTTTCATACCTAGAAAGTTCCATTAAATCCATTTTTTTTTTAATACGGCGGCGACGGTTTACAAGCAGTTCCCGTGAGCACTTAGGCCATAGGCCCATTGTGCTATCTCCCATTTTACCTCAATCCTTTAATAACAACCCAGTCCCTTTAATAAAGTTCACCAGGGTTGTCATTGGATATGTGGCTATGACTTCTGGTTCTACTGTATGTCTCCCCAGGTAACTGAGCCTAGTTCCCACCAGGGCAGGACATTGGCACCATAGGTGAATTGGAGTCTCTTCATCCTCTTCACATTTTCTGCATATATTGGTGTTTTCCACTCCCAATATCTGCATGTGTCTCCTGAGATGGTAGTGACCCATTAAATCCATAAACTTATATCGTTTTATAAAGTACAGTAGTTATTAGGTATGCATTTTGAACAACGTGATACTTGACGAAAAAAAAGTGTCGAAGAAGATTCTAAAAAGTGTATATTTACGATAAGTGCATTTCCCAATATGTGCTGCAAAAGCAGTGACTGCTTTTCACATATTTTAAGGGGGAAAATGATGAAAAAATAATCTTGTTACGATTTAAAATACTAGTGAGTAGGTATACTACATGCAAGCAAATTGATACTTTAAATAAATGAAAAGAAAATACTTTGTTTAAAGTCACTTTATTTTTATTTTACGTCTACCGGTTTCGGTACCTCCGTACCATCATGAGGACTGTTACAAAAATAATGTCTAAAAATACATAAGTACACATATAAATACATAATGTTGTGAAAGAAAGGGTCAATATACTAAAGTGGGATAGAGCTTCAGTTGTTTGAGGGAGGAGGGGAATGGGGGATAAGTGAAATTGATAAAGATCATACTTTTAACCACGATTCGGGAATTAAAGTCCTACATAAGAACGGAATAGATTTAAGACTTAACAATGTGGAAGCTTTAGAAATAAAAAAAAACAGTAAATTCAAAAGAAGAAATCATTAATAATCAACTAAATTTAACCTTCAGTCCAATTTTAAGTATGTTACCCGTGTCTTCACTTATCCCCCATTCCCCTCCTCCCTCCAACAACTGAAGCTCTGTCCCACTCTAGAATATTGTCCCTTTCTTTCACAACATTATGTATATATATTTGTACTTATGTATTTTTAGACATTATTTTTGTAACAGTCCTGATGATGGTACGGAGGTACCGAAACCAGTAGACGTAAAATAAAAATAAAGTGACTTAAAACAAAGTATTTTCATTTCATTTATTTAAAATGTCAAGTCATAATGTGTTTGCTTCTTTTGAAAAATTAAATTGATACTTAGTATCTCGCGAACAATAATGATTTTGTAGATTGGAAATTCTAGAGATTCTACAACATGTAGCCAAAAAAACATGTATTGGATATCTATAACCGCCGATTTATTAATAACTGCTAGCACCAAATCATTCTTTTGATTCTCTGCCGAATTAACAATTTACAAAGTGGCGGTTTTGGGGTTTTGCATGCCGGCCGACGATATGTTACTGGCGTCGCTTAATCATTTACCAATATTTATTTATTATTTATTTATTTATATTTAAACGCCCATAGGGCTTTTACATACATAAAGCAATACATGTTTCGATTAATTACAGTGAAGAGTTAGAAGTGAATAAAATAAAGGTAAGTAACAGAAAATATAAAGACACATATAGGTTAGATAAAATATGAGTTGACAAAATGTAGGTAATACAGAATATAAATAAAGTAAAAATAGATAGCCTGCCAATATCCTCCAAATCAATAATAATAGGAATTAATAAAAATGTATAAAATTGGTATTTACAATAGTTTATGAATTAAGTAAAAATAGTTCGCACATACGGCGTTTAAAGTTTGCCAAATTTAAATTATTGTCAAATACATCAATATTGTTTAAATATTGGTTACCAAGACTATGTAATCGTTGTATTGGGGAATGCAATTTATAGTTAGAATGAGATGTGTGTATATAAAATGTTAATGTTTGTCTAGTAGTTCGTGTAGGTACATGTAGATTAATTAAATGCAAGAGTTCACAGCAATCAAATTTAGAGTTTAATAATTTTAATAAAAAGGTTAGGTCAGTTATTTTTCGTCTGTTTTCTAAAGTTGGAATATTTAAAATATTCATTAATGATAAGTAATTTATGTGCTCTAAAGGGATGTTAAGTTTAAAATTTACAAATCTTAGAAATTTTCTTTGAATTCTTTCAATATTATGGATATGAATTTTGTAGAAGGGCGACCAGACTATTGAGTTATGTTCGATTAGGCTTCGTACTAGGGATATTGAATATATATTATAATATATTCGATTATTTGAATAGCTAAGTGAACAAATTGTTCATGTACGTGCTTATCTGAATTATTAACTAACTAATAGTATTAATTAGTTAATAATAATTAGATTAGTCCCGATTTAACTAACCTCATTGAATTTCATATACCTACGAGAGCTACTCGTTCTAAAGTCCTGTTTAAATGTAACAACACCAGGACTACGTATTCCAAAAACTCCCTTGTACCTAGGTTGCATGCAGTTAGTAATAGATACGCTGATGTAGCGGATATATTTAACTGCACGGAAAGTATATACAAAAGGGCTATGCTATCTTATATTTTCGATCAATATTAATTCAATCTAAGTTTACCTTATTTATACTATAGAATTTGGATATATTTGTACCTATCTCTTGCTCATATCGCTGATGTCATTTCACAATCAAATGCCACAGTTAATTTGTTATTCTTTATCTAAAATGATTGCTAATATTTTATTATGGTTCTAATTGTGTCATGTAACTACTGTTTATGGTTTATTTTACCGTAGAAATTAAATAAATAAATAAATTATAGAATTATAAACTAATTAACTAATCAATTGCTTTAAGAGCCATACGTACATATTGTACACGGAGAAAAATGTTATTCGAAAAAACTATAATTTTAATAGTAAAAACGGTTAAAAACGGGACTGAAGTTCTTACGAACAAATTAACAGTGTTTCAATGTAAGAATAAATATCAAAGTTTAAAGTTTTTTTTAAGTTTTTTCGAATAACATTTTTCTCCGTGTACAATTGTACATGAACCCACACAGGCATCTTCATTATATTTTCCACACACGAGTCCATATTTGTGTATGCTGTGCAATAAGTGAAAACCCGAATGTTAAAGAGACCCAAATTCACGGAGGAAGGAAACACAAAAGCTGGCCAATCAATTTACCACTTTCAAAATATATATGTAGTAGTTCGCTGATGTGTGCACGCATTGCTAGTCTCGCGATTACTTCAGACGTGAACCATATGTGTATCTGAATCATTGTCCGTTTTGTGATAAATTCTTTATTACCACCTTATGTACCTGAATTATTCCTTTCCAAGCGATGACTTCAAGAATTATGTGTACTCATCTATATATGAACTAGTTAGTTGACGTGTGTACGCATTGCTAGTCTCGCGATTACTTAAGAGGCTAGAGTTTGAACCACACGCGGAACACCCGCGTCTGTCATTCTGTCCCGCTCACAATAAGCTCACGCACACTTACAATACATGCGAATGCGAAATGTGCGAATGAGACAACGCTCAAATTTACCTACACAAATCGCTCGAAAGGGGGTTTATGGAGAATACACTTTTCTATACAGAAACTTTCACGAAATTGAAATTTTAAAAAATATATATTTTTTAGAAAGAAGAAGCTACGTCGGTAGCTTTTTATAATTTTATAATTCTTTGTGAGAGTTGAGTTAGCAGCACTTTTTCCTTAAATAATATTTTTTTGATAAATCGTACATGTTTGACAGTGAATGTTTACGTTAATACGAAACGCATCGGAAATTCGAAAACATACCGACATAGTTTTCATCCTCTAGGGCAGTATAAAAATATATATTCATTTTGTGCAATTTTCGATGTAGAAAAGTGTTTTTTCCCGGGCGTCCTTTTTGTATGGGCCGAAAAGCGAAGTCTATCATCTTAAGACGTGAACCATATATTTAATTTGAAACATTGCCCGTTTTGCGATTATTTCACACGAGCACCTAAATCATTCCTTGTCCAGCGATGACTTCATAAATCATGTATACTCATCTGAGGACCGGCGTCGTCCGGAGACAAGGCTTTGGACTTCCATTCCAAAGATCGCGGGTTCGAACCCCGCGTGCGCAAATAAATTTTATTTGATTAATTTGTGTTATTTCACAATTAATTAATACAAAAAATATACACCATATTTGCGGCACGTTCCAGAGTGGAAGATACTCTTAGTATCGCCCTGGTGTAAGACCACCATTCAGAATTGAAACGTTGCTTGAAATGGCTTAGCCGTGTTTAGTGACTAGATCTGAATAGCCAGGTACTTCCCGGCCTTCCTCTTCCCATCTCCTTCCCTTCCCACTCACCTCCATCCTCACAACATACCCCAATTGGGGATGCCATATTCGCACTGGCTCCAGATAGGAGCATTTGGGACTCTTGTGAGGTGTTCTCTATAAAAAAATATATGAACCAGTTCGCCGACGTGTGTACGCATTGCTTGTCTCGCGATTAATTGGGACGTGAACCATACATGTACCTTCCTGAATCATTTGGACTTTTATATTGGAACATTTTCTCTGTTTTTGTATTATGTTTTTTATTTGATAAATATGTATTATTATTTGTTTTAAATGTTTCTCTAAATAAAAAAAAAAAAATATATTAAAAAAATTGTTCGTTTTGTGATTACATCGGACGAGCGCCATATGAACCAGAATCATTGTATTTATATGAAATAGTTTGCCAATGTGTGTACGCGATTACTTCGGACGTGAACCATTCATGTACCTTCCTGAATCATTGCCCGTTTTGCTTCAGTGTGGCTAAGTGACCTGTTGCCCGCAATGTTTGATGAACGTCCCCGCCCGCGAGCGGCTGTCACACCTCGGATGCGTCTATAAATAATCCCGTCCACCGACGATTACGCGAGAAATTATGCATGTTTGTAACACCTTCCTGGGATCCACGTCGGGACGTCAGTTTATCTAATATTTTGGTTCATAGCCGCCACGCCTAGCGCTATGTATATGTAAACACGCCCGGTAAAATTTGATAGAATGCCAAAAATGTAAAGGGGACATTCTGGACTTGACATTAATCGGTCTTCTATTTCGTCATTCACATAAAATAATAAATTAATAACAATTCTAGGAAGACATAATCGTTTTGGTTTGTCATTGTTTATTTATTTCACCGACATAAACATTCACTTCTAACTAGCTAACTTTTGACCTCGTTTTAACCGATAAGTAGCTGAGTGGACAAATATCTCTGGTTATCCAGGCGTTGTTGGTTCAATAAATTCATCTGCTTGCTAAGATCTCCATCATCGCTTTTCAAATAGATATGGTTAGTCAATACCCAAACAAATTTTCACATTTTTTAAATATTTTAAGGATGAAATTGTTTTTTATAGAGATGTACATAATTACGAAACCAGGGGCCCTAGCACGCTCGCTCTATAACGATCGATAGGATAACTATCGGTAACTTCTCATCGTTCCCTAGGACAACTGCACATCGCTAACGTACCAACAACAGTTGATGTCGAATATGTTAAGAACACTTAGTCATTGTGAACTGTCACTTATTCGTTGGCGATCTGTAGTCATGCTAGGGAACGATGAGAAGTTACCGATAGTTATCCTATCGATCGTTATAGAGCGAGGGTGCTAGGGCCTCAGAAGAGTAAATAGAATTCGATAACCACATATGAAGAACTCCAAATCACAGAAATGCCTTATGTAAAAATGACTAAAGATGTATGATGAAATGTCTGAAAATCTGAAGAATGAATGTATTTAAAAATAAATATTATATTTATTGTAAAAATATTTAAAGTTACAAAATGAAATACATATATATATATCATATATATCAACTATACATACACTTAAAAAAAAAATATATATATATATATACATATTTTTTTAATATTTTTTTTTATAAATAAACAGTTTAAAATAAGCACTAATTTAAAAAAATAAATAAAGAAGAAAATTTTTACTACAACACATAAATACTTGTCACACTTAAACATAACCACGTAAACACCTCAGCACAGGTTCTCCTAGTGAGGTGTTCACGAAACAAACAACATTACCCAACCACAGTTCCACAGTCACTAACCTACCTTACACACAACACAACAAAAAGTTCATAAATTATGTTATTAGCTATTATGTATAAATATTAATAACTTTATGTGAACGCTGTAATATATATATAGATTATCTTTTACATGTTAGTTTATTTTCATGTTGTATAAACTAACTCAATAAATAATACAAAAATTTTAAAATCTTCAACTCTCTTTCATACACGACATTTAATTTTGAACCACAATTTATAATTTAAAATTCTGAACAATGGCCTGTACTCGCCAGAGCTTACCAATTCAATAAATAATCCATATTCCGTCAAGATCAATACGAAAATCCAATTTATTTCATTTACCCACCTGTAGAACCAACATTAGAAAAAAATCTCAATTTCCCCGTACCTATATGTGCGCAATGTAATACAAAATTTCACAAGTTAGACATTTTTAGCATTACTCTTCAGAAATATCCAATAGAAGTAAAAGTACGATGGAAAATTAATACAAGAGTGTTGAATGTATCGGAAGCATCTTCTATCCTTATCCTATATTCCTCTTCCTCTACCCCTCATCTAAAATTAATTTTAAGAAACAATAAATCAAAATCTCCAAGCAACATTAACATAAGATACTTTTTTTGGCTTGACTTCAGTAAACTTCTTATCTCGATCATCCTGTTCATTAGTCAGACATCTCCAAAAACTATGTTTTGAGATAATAAGGAAAGCAATATTTGAATATTCACCATGAATCAAACATTATTTACGTGTGTCTGTGTTTTACATATTAAAAATGCTTTAAAATAACACCGGGAGGTATAACGGTCCGGTAAATGAGAATGGCATTTTGAAATATCCCACTAGTAACCCAGACAACATAAATATTTTGTTTAATTTACTACAAGTTTTTGTGCATTATAATTGATTTGATGGTGTTTATGAGAAATCTGAGTAATGCACCAGATAGAGGGTACACTTTTACATATAACTGCGTACTCAACTAGAATTTCGTCTTTTCGGAGATGTCTGACTTATCAACTTTACGATCGATGTGCACTCGTATTTATCTATAAAGTTTATAAATAATCTGTTTTTTTCTTACAAATAAATCAATAAACCGTGAACGTTGTTCTTAAAAATTTAAAAGGTAACAACAATATGTTACATAATTATAATAATCTACCAAATCCCGTAAAGGAAGCCCCAAGCGCAGCACTTTTCGTTGGACATGTGCTTCACATGTAAAGAATAATTTTTGATTTAATTTTTTATTTTTTTTTTTAAATGTATTTTCTTAAATGTAATCTTTTAAACCTATTGTAAATGTAACTGTATCTTTTAATGTGTATATTTTATATTTTTGTTACTAGATGTATGATAAAATTTGAGTACATCTAAAGAAAATTCAAAAACAAACCAACGAACAAAACAAAAAATTAGAACACACGACTGAAGTAAAACTTCTGGAGAGAAAGAAAATGTGCGCGCGCACTGCTCTCTCTTGCTCCTACAGTGTGATACAGCCCGTTCGCCTCACCCGACTACACTTTTCGTAACGCTCTCGTTACTCATTCGCCAGCCTACCCCCCCAAGTCAAGCGTGCGTAAAGAAGTTTTACTTCAAGAATTATGTTTTACGTGACACCGAATTTCAAAAAAACTTTATATCGTTAAAATTTAATGCTGAACTGATTTTTTTTTTACAAAATGGTAGACATTATTTACGAACGTAATTATTGTACGGTCGCTAGTTTCCAAATGATTCGTTTAGTGCAGGCTTTTGGCTAGTTATATATTAATCTCACTCGACGGTGAAAATTTCCCATCGGTTGCACATCAATTGTCAGGAATGTTTAATAATCGAACTCAATTTACTCGAAATCAACACCTACCAAAGTTCATGTTTTCGGTTATATTTCAGTGGGTACCTACTGCGTTTATTAGGGATTGAAAATTGATTTTAATTTTAAATTCATTTTGTACAACATTAAAAAACTACTACATTATTTTTTATTGTTTTGTCATTTTGTAGAAGTAAAATTATTAAAATTGAATTTATAAAAAAAAACGGTTTATTCATAATCTGCTCCCGTCAGGAGAAAGTGAGACTATGTTGTGAGGCTAAAGGTGGTGAGGATGGGAAGGAGATCGGGAAGATGAAGGTGGGGAACTGCCTGGCTATTCAAATCTGGTCGCCAAACACGGCTAAAGCCATTTCAAGCAACGTTTCGATTCTGAATCTTGGTCTTATACTAGGGCGGTACTGAGAGTATCTTCCACTCTGGAACGTGCCGCAAATATATTATTTTTAATTAATTAATTGTGAAATAAACCAAATTAATCAAATAAAATTTCCCTTCCTTCGGTTTAGGAGTCGATAGCCTTACCCCTCGACCACGGAGGCCATCAATTTTTTTTTTACTTTTACGACGTCCAGGTAAAATTTTCCCCACGGGAAAAACTAAACCCTTCCCCACACTTTTCCACAAATTATCATCTAGTAAATCCATGCTGTGTAATTGTACTATTTAGGTATAATAAATATAGAACAATACACGAACAACACGTCAACCTACCAGAGACCAAATGGGAAAATAATTCTCCGACTCCAGATATTTTCATATCAGAGGGTTCGGCTCGGTAGAACTCCTAAGTGGATATTATAAAACGGTTTAATAGTTTGATAATGCTTAGTTTACAGTTTGATAATGCCTTCAGATGGCGAAACAGAGATTATTTAGTCCGACCTCTTTTCCAAATAATAATATTATAAATTTATAATGTGCTTAGGATATCCGGAGGAGGTCCGGAGAAAAATATCCCCCCCCCCCCCCCCCCCTCAGGGCCTATATCATATTGGGGATGCTGTGTTGAGGGTGTTTTTAGGAAAGGAAGGAGAGGATGTTCTGGGAAGGAAAAGTATGATGGATGTTTAGGAATCTGGGGGTGAGTCGAAAGAGTCCGGCTGGAGAGGTTTAGCTTAGGTCTCTCTCTGGACGCATCCGCTACCATGCCCCAAACCAACCTCACTCCTATGAACTCGGACACACCTGCTAAGTCACCAAATGTAGCGAAGCACTTGGGGTGACCTATAGCAGAGGTGTTGGTTATCCAATAAATGGCATACCCGCCTCCCAAGTTTAAAATTGTTGAGAATTTCATCAAATTTTCCAGATTTTCCAGGAATGGATAATTTTAATGAAATTTTTATCATTGCTTTTTAGTAGTTAAATAACTTCTAGAGCTTAAATAACTTCAAGTAATATCTTGTTATTGTGTATTGTAATGCTGACAACTTCCTTCCTATTTTTTTAGTAACCTTCGCCTTTTCCTAGTAACACTTCCCCTTTTCGAACTAAATTTATTTTTAAAAGGATTTTACTGCATAAATATTGAATGCATTTCTAACAATATGTAGGGGATTATCCTTCCTGTTCCCACCCACAACCTTTGGCACAATAATATGATGTCACAAAATTCAGTGCAAAACAATTCAGTGCAAAATATTTCAGTGCAAAACAATTCTGTGCAAAACAATTCAGTGCAAAATATTTCAGTGCAAAACAATTCAGTGCAAAACAATTCAGTGCAAAACAATTCTGTGCAAAACAATTCTGTGCAAAACAATTCTGTGCAAAACAATTCAGTGCAAAATATTTCAGTGCAAAACAATTTAGTGCAAAACAGTTTAAACCACTAATATAATCACAATCACCTACATGTTTCAAAACCGATGGTTTCTTCGTCAGGGTAGTAATGACATTAACAAAATAAACAAACAAGTATAGACTAAATAGAAGAGATTAAAAAGAACTATGAACAAAAATATTATAGAGAGAGGTGATTAATTAATTAAAAAATATCGTAAAAAACAATTATTTAAAATTATTTTAAAAATATGAAAAATTACATGATATAAATTATCAAAACATAATAAAGATGTTTAAACAACAAAAATAAATTATTTTAAATATAATTACAAATAAGAAAATAAATTTAACAGAAGTCTATTTTAAAAAAAAATATTTGGTTATTAATAATATTTAATTTACTATTAACACTTTTTCTATCTAAAATTTCTAAGTTTGCTAATTGTAAATCTGTTGTGTTTGTGTGTAAAATTTTTAACCCTTTATTTATATCAAAAGAATGATTTGTTTCTAAAATGTGGTTGGCAAATTCAGAATAATTATTATGTTTTGATAATTTATATAATGTAATTTTTCATACAATTGTTTTTTTACGATATTTTTTAATTAATTAATCACCTCTCTCTATAATATTTTTGTCCATAGTTCTTTTTAATCTGTTCTTTTTAGTCTATACTTGTTTGTTTATTTTGTTAATGTCATTACTTCCCTGACGAAGAAACCATCGGTTTTGAAACATGTAGGTGATTGTGATTATATTAGTGGTTTAAACAAAGTTATTTGTTTTAATTTAACATATTAATTTAACTAAGAGTTTTGTGAAGTGGGATTATTTGAAAACTAGCTGAATTACTGAGCGCTCAGAATCGGACCAAAGTTCAGGGTGTAGCATGTCGCCTCCATTATGTGAGTTTATGCCAGTAACTTTTTTGTGCCATCCATTTTCCTCCAAATCCTTTATGTCACTAACACAATTTAGAAAATCTATTAGAATGCCACCAAGCTTTTGAAGTTAAAGTGAGATCTGGAGTCAAAAAATGCACAGTTTTGGAAGTGAAACTTATTTAGGCGCTTTATGACGAGGAATTTAGATAGTTTTCTGGGCGGAAATAAAGTTTTCAAACGGAAATGACGTTCGGATATCGATACAATTAGGTGCTGACAACTGTATTTGTTTTGTTTTTTTTAATGGGTTCTCGCCTTCGCTAGAATAGTAATATCTGCCACAACAGTCAAAGATGTCTTACTTCAACCGCGCATAAAGGTTAGACGCACTCATTTTTTTTATAGGTTGTTTTCAGCTGGCTGCGTCACATGTTGACTTACAAAAAATAATTTTGAATTCCTCGATCATTATAAAACTGGTGAATCTACATTCTATAGAGAAACCAAAAATTGTATTTTTTCCGATCTAGGTATCTAGCACGGTCGATCGATAAAAGATTTATCGATAATGTCGATAATTTTTCATCGATCCCAATTCCGATCACAACTGCAGATCGCCAACGAACACATAACAGTTTACATCGAATAAATTAAGCACACTTTGATGTCTTGAACTGCTCTTTGTTCGTTGGCGATCTGCAGTCATGCTCGGGAACTGTGACAAGTTACCGATATTACCGATTAAACCTTTATCGATCAACCGTACTAGATACCCTGAACTTTTTTTTTTAATATATTTTTTTTTTTGGAAACCAAAGAGTTCAAAACATTAATTTTTATTCGGGTCCACTCTAAGATGTATTTAAAAAGACATTAAAGTGCTGACATTAACCACCTAGGTACAATTTTTTTTTTTAATTTTTCCTAAAAAATTTCAATTTTGGAATCGATTTACTTCAAAACGAAAGCTCAAATCATACGTGTTTTTACACATGATTTACTTATTAAATATGACGTAGATTCACTAGTTTTTCGCTTATACTAAGAGTTTTCAGCAGTTCAATTCAGCAGTTTTCCACTTGTACCTCGAGTTTCAGGTCACCGTGTACGTAAAGTGGTTAAATATGATGTAGATTCACTAGTCTTCCACTTACACTTGCACTTGCACTTCGAGTTTCAAGACACCGTGTATGTAAAGTGTGCAATTGTTTGCTAAATATGATGGAGATTCACTAGTTTTCCACTTGTACGAGTTTCAGGACACTGTTTTCGTAAAGTATGTAATTGTTTGCTAAATATTATGTGGATTCACTAGTTTTCCACTTGTACTTCTAGTTTCAGGACACCGTGTATGTAAAGTTTGCTTGCTCAATATCAATGTTTATATGTATTAAACATAAAATATTAATTATCTGTGATGTGCGCAAATTATTCCTGCATGAAATCTGGTTCAATGAACCCAAATTTGTTTTGAATTTAAGTGACATTTTTAAAAATTGAAAATTGATCTGATTGTTGTTTGAAGAAATAAGACAAGCGATATAATAATAACCTGTCTTAATAATACCCTATGTTTAAAAGAAAATTATTCTAATTGCCTTTTTAAATCTGTCTGTTATTTTTTAATTTATGTTTCTTTATTTCTAAGAACGAGGATGTGATTTAACTCAAAGTTAATCTTTTTTAAAATAAAAATTAATGTTTCTTTGTTTGTCCATTTTGAGTTCCGAAACCAATCAGCCGATTGCCATGTTACTATATATAATGTTTAACTCTGGTGTTATGAAATTATTTCCTACACCAGTCATCCGATTACGATGAAACTTGGTGAGTTGTTATGCGTAAGCCCGCGAAGTTTTCTCTATATAATGTTGAGCTCTGGTTTTAAGAAATTATTTCCTATGCCATTCTAAAGACTGCGATGAAACTTTGGTGAGTTGTTGTGCGTAAGCCCGCGAAGTTTTCTATTTATAATGTTGAGCTCTGGTGTTAAGAAATTATTTCCTATGCCATTCAAAATAGTGCGATTAAACTTTGGTGAGTTGTTGTGCCTAAGCCCGCGAAGTTTTCTATATATAATGTTGAGCTCTGGATTTAAGAAATTATTTCCTATGCCATTCATAATATTGCGATGAAACTTTGGTGAGTTTGGCGCACGCCTGCAAAGTTTTCTATACATATTTTGTAAATATATACTGGAGACCTCTGTCGTTATGAAAATTGCATAAAGAATTTACAATAGATAAAATAAAAGTATAAAGTAAAAGGATAACTCAGAATGAATTCATCTCAACACCTCCTTTGAAAAGTCATTAAAAGTGATGAAAAAAATACATAAAAAATTGGTTTAATAGGTTACGTTAGATTAGGTTATGGACTATTTTCCAAAAATTCATGGCGTTTAATGATTTTTCAAAGAAATATTGAGTTAACTCTACATATGATTGAGTTATCATGGAACCTTTTGAAAAATGTGTGTATTTCATGTAGTCTAGCGGTAGCATGGGAAGTAGGGACGGGGGGGTGAATCCGGGAGGGGAAAGGGAAACGAAGGAGGGGGGTTAGCGTTGAGGAGAAACAATTTCTTTACATAGAGACCCAAATATAAATATGTGATTAATCATAAGTTAGGACCTGTATAATTTATGTTTATGACTAAATGTTTGAGAACTTTTCGCGAATGAGTATTAAATTTTATACCTGCTATTTACCCGTTGATTTTTTAAAACTGTTTAACGCCCGCGATAAAGTTATCCATAAACTCCGCAAAATGTCTGTTTATGATTTTGCGGCCACCGCCGTAAAACGTAGAGTGTGGTAGGATTGTTGGATATTATTTCTAAATATCCGCTATTGATTTATACATTTCTGCACAATAAAGAAGGTTATTAATATCACTTACATTACACTAGAGATGAAACTATTCTGCGAGCGTGGGCTTGAAATAACGACCGGCGAAATTCTTAATGCGTTTTTTCTATTTTCGAAAAGTGATTCAGCCATATTTTCCTATGTGCCATTTCCGCGGCTTTAGATCGACGGGTCTTGCCAAAAAGCTAGCACATTTTGCTTCTAGAAGGAATACCTATCTAGATACACGTATATGTGTTATGTATTTACGTTTGTCATTCATTCACCGGATAATAATGATCTATGCCGTGTCGTGTCTACCCACGCCACAATGGTCGTATACCCATTTGTTTACTAAATGATCTGCTTGCACTAATTCATTATCGTCATATCGACTATTTACGTCTTATCTTACTAATATTATAAACGCGAAAGTTTGTATGGATGTATGTATGTTTGTTACTCTTTAACGCAAAATTTACTGAATGGATTTTAATGAAACTTTACAATAATATAGATCATTCATCAGAATAACATATAGGGTATAATTTATAAAGCTAGCTATTTATTTTCAATATATTGAAAATAATAATTATTGTTTAATAGAAAATGTCAAAATTTGAGAATGATATTTTGCAAAACAATGATTGTTAAATCAAAATGCTATTTTCGAAAATATTTAAATTAGTGAATTTATTTCAAGTACTCGCCTAATACTGTGAATCGAATCAAGAAATATACATATTTTTAATAAATAGGTTAAGAATTTTGGTATAATCGTAGATGGGACCTAGGAAAAGAAAATAGATTACTCGAAGTACTAATCCTACGCAGACGAAGTCGCGGGCAGAAGCTAGTATCAAATATAGGGTCTTTCAATAAGAATGCTCGATTTTAAAATGTAAATAAAACAAGTTTTGTGTAAGTTATCTACTTAATTTTTTTATCATTTGAAAGTATATTTTATGGCAATTAGTGTGAAATATAACATCTTTCACAGCGGCTTTGCTTGGTGGTGCAAAAGCAATTTGAGGGCACGTTATCTCGCGCGGCAGTGACGTGAAATGGCCACCTGGATCGTGCAATTTAATGCCTTTAGAGTTCTTTCTTTGGGGCTATCTTAAATCGCAGGACTATGCAAATAAACGGCAAACAATTGACGTTAACATAACAAACGCCATCCAGCCAATTCAGC
Organism: Limnephilus auricula; assembly: GCA_951813805.1. Taxonomy (NCBI): domain Eukaryota; kingdom Metazoa; phylum Arthropoda; class Insecta; order Trichoptera; family Limnephilidae; genus Limnephilus; species Limnephilus auricula. The sequence continues at coordinate 6,364,960 of OX638391.1, forward strand.
CAGATTTATTCGACAAAGTCATTGAAAATTGGACCTCCCGTATACGTGCTAGCAACCTAAGTCGCGGCGGATATTTGAAAGTTGTTATATTTTAAACTTATTGCCATAAAATATACTTTCCAACAATAATAAAAAAAATAGTAGATATCTTACACACAACTTATTTTATTTACATTTTAAAATCGAGCATCCTTATCGAAAGACCCTATATATTTAATCACTAAAGATAATATTATTAACAACTTCGTTTCTGGACAGAAAATGTTACCACTATATTATTTATACCAGAGACTGCTTTTGTAGACAATTATTTATCTATCTTTAATTGCTACTAATCATAAATTTATGTATACGATAATGCCGCCATGGGTCGAACCACAGTCCCCTTCTTAACAATATCAAGGAGGATACTGTGTTTTTAACCCAAAACATGCGAATACCTCAACACAGGTTCTCTCAATGTTGTGTTCACAAAATGCTACTACTAACATTTTTACATACACTTACTGAATATTAAAACGTTGCTTGAAATGGCTTTAACCGTGTCCGTTGACCAGATCTTTCTCTTCCCGATCACCTTCCCCTCCCCACCACCTTCAGCCTCACAACATACCCCAATTGAGAATACCATAGCCTTACTGGCTCCAGACGGGAGCAGTTGGAATTCTTGTACGGTATTCACATAAAAATAAATAAAAAATCGCGTAAAATCAAACACATGGCAGTAATTGTACCGATATCCAAAAGTCATATCCTTTATTTTCACATATTTTTCAGACGGAAGTAACGTTTACAACGTTTTCAACGTTACTTCCGTCTGAAAAATATCTGAATTACTCGTCATACCGTGCCTAAAGAAGTTTTACTTCAATAAACCCACACTTTACCAAAATCTACACATCTGGCCAGATGATGGACACAGAAACGCTCTCCGAAATGTTGACTAATTAAGGAGGAAGCGCAACACGCGATAAAAACCCAAAAAACAATCATAATTAATATTCGGCTGTGAAAATCTCAAATCATATCCAAATATGAAACAAAATTGTCACTGAAATTATTTTGTGTTTTTTTTTTCTTTTGATTTAAAACCAGCAAATTTTGAACAAACTTTTTTTAATAATTTGGCATACCATACCAGGTTGTCGGGTTATCGCTGCCCATTGTTCTTTAAAAAAAAGTGAATTATTAACTTCTAGAACTGCAGGTTGCAGCCATCAATACGTCCGACCACTTTAGCGGTTTGTTTGTTATTTAGTTTTTATGCGCTGGTTTGTCGGTACCCACCTGTTTGTCCGTTGGATTCCGTAAATTGAGTGCAAATACAAAGCGAAGTGTCCATCGGAAGTGCAAATACCGTAACATGAGTTTTGGTTGAGAATGAAAATAGGTTTAATACCTGTCCTCACTAACTGACATAAACAATCTCGTTCCTTTTAATTTGAAATGCATATAAAAAGTTTTGGTATACCAGTTTATCGGGACAGCTAGTTATTTTGACTAAAACTCGAAGAACAGATACCAAATAATGAAACTAATCATAATTTATTTTGGATTTCCGTGAGACAGTTCACTTTAATTGGAATGAATTCTCCTCTGAAGTCGATGTTTAGTTAAGGGCGTGTGGTATGCACGCGGTGAGGAGAAGGTACTGCTTTGAGTTGCAAGTTTATTCGTAAGTAATTCGGAAGACTTCGCCGTCCGCCGACATTCGTCAACGGAAAGTTGTTCAGTCGCAGTGTGGCTAAGTATACTACCTCCGCTGACGAGGCAACTGAAACCAAACTAAAACTGTCTGGTTTCTATTGTTTCAAACAAACTTTGATCACGACGCTACTCGATTTTACGATTTCTGTAATTGTTTAAGCATAGACGAAGAACAGTCAGCTGTCATGCAATCATCTGTCGCTGTCAAATAAATAAAAAAACAACAAAAAACAACAAAAAACTAGCAACTAGCAGGGCGAGTCGCGAGTCACTGCTTGCGTTTCCATTGATAACAGGTTTTTGAGAAATTGTGCACTGTGTGGGCCATCACATTAACGTACACAAGATAGCGAATTTAGTTGCATACTGTTTTTTTTTCAGTTGCCTCGTCAGCAATTTACATATTATTATAATATATTAATTGTTTTCTTTAATTATGTTATTTGTTCCCATTCATATATACAGGGTGTCCGGGAGTAATTGGGGGGGGGGGGGGGTGATTGGTACGTATCGTAACAGCGGAAAATAAAAGTGCTGGCCGCACACACCGGACTACTTTTATCTTTTTACCAAAAAAGTATCCCTAAAAGTTGGATTTTCGAAAAAAGTTATTCGTCTTTTTTACTTAGATACATACTATCATTTAGAACCATCTCCGCGAGTTAACGCACCTTATATATATTTTAAATTAACAAAGCCTAAAAACATATTCGAGAGAACTCGAAAAAAGTAATATGCCAGTATATAATAATCTATGTTGTAAAATAGATGTATTAATAAATGTCAACAATAATAATAATTTTTAATCGAAATTTATTTTACACCTCTTTTCTCGGGTCTTGGGGCTTACCTACATCCTACATTGCATCACTGACTGTATGAACTGCGTATTGCTATTCAGATTTTGTCATTAAAGGTAGCGACAGACTCGCAGCTCACATCAAAAAGATATTTATAACACAATAGCGGTCGCCATACAATCCCATGAGAGCCACCAGAAGTAAAAAGATCATTTTATTTTATTTTTTATTTTATTTTTTATTTTTTTTTTATTTTGCAGAAACAAACAGTACATAATTACATTTAAGAAAATAGTTACAAAGTTGTAGAAAATAATACAATAATTGGTACCAATGACATGTCGCTGTTATATATATATGATATATTATACATTATACCTAAATTAAGTTAGTATATTATGGATGGAGAGAGGGAATAGTGTTTGTGTGTGTGTGTGTGTGCGTGTGGATGTGTGTGTTATGTGTGCGAGTTCAGTATGGTAGAAAAGTTTTTCTTAAATAGGGGGAGGGAATCAAAAAATATATCGGTATTTATGCCTTTTTGAGTTGTGCTGAATGTTTGAAGGATGCGGTTAATGTGTTATAAGCGGGTTTTGAACCTGCGCTAATCGGCGTTATTTTTCGTGACTGCTTCGATCGCGATATCAGAAAAGTTATGCGACCCCCCCTTCGCCGTAAACAGGAGAGGGGGTTATTTTGAATACACGGAGCATGCACGGAGCCGTCAAATTGACATATCCAGTACAAAGAAATAATATTCTTTCAACCGCTTCCGATTTCAACTGACCCCTTCTCCTGCTGCACGAGGAAATATTTTATAACGTAGTGTGTCAGTAGAAAAGATACTTTATAACACAGTATCTTTGTATGTGAGCTTCAAAGTCTGTACCGTGCTTAAACCATCAAAACATGATAAGCCCTTTTTTAATTGTGATTACCTTCCGCTGTGGAACGACGTGCAAATTTTCCGAAAACAAACTTATTCAGATATTATCCCATGAGTATACAGCTCCGTGGTGCAGAAGATAATATGTGAGTTAGACCAAAAGTTCATCATGCCAACAAAGGCATGACGCAACAATGTCCGTTCGCCAGAGAGATCATTATCAATTCATATTCCTCGAATTCCCAATTCCGGCTGTTGATGTCTGGTGTGGGTTAGGACTGTTGTGAGTTAACTGGATCGGACCAAAACTAACTTTGCAACAGCTGATCACCGATACTAAAACATTCATCACGATTTGGATTTATCGATTGGCAAAAGCTGGCAAACTTTTCATCCAGATTCGGGACGCTTGGCCAATATTGGAAAATTAATGCTTTTTTAAATTATTTATTGGGCTTTCATCTAACGCTCAATTCAGTTAACACGAAAATTTATTGCGATCTTTTATTTATGTAACGATATGTTAATTATTAGGACCCATTGACCAGCGGCCGAGAATTAAAGTTGCAAAATGCTTGCAACTGTACAGGGAGGTTCCGATGAGAAAGATCGGTTATTCCCCTATCAAATTTTTAAAACTAAAAATTTAATATTGATTTATTTCATTCAAAACTTGCTTTAAAATATACATATTTTCTAATTCAAGTAAGCAATAAAAATGCTCAAAACGCACGATGATAAATTATTAAATATCGTGTACTTCTTGTAAGTATTTTTTGATCATAATTATTTATGATTTTTCAATAATGATTACAACTCACCAAAGTTTCGTCGCAATCAGATGAATGGCATAGGAAATTATTTCATTACGCTAGAGCTCACCATTATATTTAGAAACCTTCGCGGGCATGCGCACGACAAATTACCAAAGTTTCTTTGCAATCGGATAAATGGTTTCGGAACGCATGGGGGATAAACAAAGAAACATTTATTTTTATATATAATATTATATTAAGATTGTTGCTGACTTATATGCAAATTTACTTTGTATGTGTTATCCATTTAATATATTACATTAAATTTGTACTTTTGTAATCTTATTAAAAGCGCCATAGTGGTCGTCTAACTATATTTTTAACTTTCAACCATTATGCAATGTATTATGCGTTCGTCATTATTTACTAATGTATGAAATCGATCATCGAGTTGATTAATTAGAATACTAACGTTGAGATAATGAACTTTGTCAAATAAGAGTAGAAAATATAAAAACCACAGTAAAATGACAATCACACTATTTATGCAGAATACTGTAAGTAACTTGAAAAAACATTTTTTTTAAATAAATATTTTCAGTTTTATAGTTTTTTTTGTTTAATAAGAATTTAAATGCGGTTTATATAAATTTTTTCAAACACGGATAAATGTTTGATTTGACAGATTTACAATATTGTTAGCTAGCATAGTTGTATTTTTTTCGCAGTTAATTCAGAAAGTACCATCAGGCGAATTGTCAAAGAAATGGGGGTAAATTCGAAACTCCAGGCAAAATAAAAAAGGGTCGCACTCCGAAAGCCATAGATAGTTTTGACATCAGTTCTATTCGTCATAAGGTACATTTAATTAGGGGGATGATCTAAAGCCCGGCCAACACTGGGTACTTCAGCTAGTATTAAATAAATGTGAGCAAATTCTAAACTGCTTTTTATTTTACTACAATATCGTTATTCTTCATTGTGATAACACAAAATTGCAAGGGGATACCATGTATGCAATTCTAATTTTGAGATCAGTGGGTATCTACGAAAATTTCAATGAAAAAATATTTTTTCCACTTTCATGTGTTTTTGCTTTTTTTTTACAAAATTGTAGGTTACACAGCTTTATATTTCCACCGTATGTTATAATTTTAGTATTGCCATTTGAAGAACAGTGGCACCCTACTTTGTTTTCTACTCTTATTTGACATACAATACCATAAATCAAATAGTATTTATATGTATATATTAATTGTTTATATCACTATATGTTTTTGAGCATTATAATTGTATAACTGTATAACTGTACACTCAACTCAAATTTCGATTTTTCGAATATGTTTGACTAATCACCTGGGCCATCGATATCCAAATCCTTCTCCAAATCCAAATCCATTAACATGCTGTTACACACTTTATATAGCGATGTGGCCAATCTTTTATGCGTGCGTTTTATCCAGTGTTCACTCTCATTAATTCGAAATACTTATTGTTTATCATTGTTTAAAGCGCTATATTGATTGTATGCTTTTCATTACCACAAATGTAGTGCTTACATGTACATTTTTTAATGTACTCCATAAATGCTCAGGAATCGCTGGTTAAAATCTTTTGGGTACATGCTGTTACACACTTTTTATAGCGATGCATTGATTGCCAATCTTTATATATGAGAGCGTTTTGTCCAGTGTGCACTCTTATTTACTTCTAAAAACTGGTTTGTTATCATTGTTTAAAGCGCAATATTGCTTGTATACTTTTCACAACTACAAATGCTGTAATGACTTGTATATTATTTACCCCAAATAAGCTCAGGAATCGCTGGCTGAAATTATTTCGAGTACATGCTTTTTCACACTTAAATAGCGATGTGCTGATGTGCGTATATTGTTATATTGCTTGTATACTTTTCACTAATACAAATGCTGTACTAACATGTATATTATTTACCCCAAATATGCTCAAGAATCGCTGATTGAAACCCTTGAAATACTGTTACACTCTTCGTCACCGTCACCGTTTTTCTAAATGTGTATTTTTGGATCGATTTTATGCACTCTTTGATTTGGTGTTGGAAATGCTACTTTTACAAAAATCACATTCACGTGATAGATTATAAAGATTAATGGTTAATAATATATCATTGAAGAAGAAGATAACAATAATAAAACATAATGGTCGACTCCCATTCGGAAGGTCGCGGGTTCGAACCCGGCGTGCGCAAATAAATTTTATTTGATTAATTTGTGTTATTTCACAATTAATTAATAAAAATTATATATTTCATATTTGCGGCACGTTCCAGAGTGGAAGGTACTCTCAGTATCGCCCTGGTGTTAGACCACCATTCAGAATTGAAACGTTGCTTAATAATGGCTTTAGCCGTGTTTAGTGACTAGATCTGAATAGCCAGGTACTTTCCCACCTTCCTCTTCCCCATCTCCTTCCATTCCCCACTTACCTTCAGCCTCACAACATACTCCAATTGGGGATGCCATAGCCTCACTGGCTCCAGAAGGGAGCAGTTGGGACTCTTGTGAGGTTTATCTATAAAAAAAAAATTAAAAAAAGATAGCGTTGTGCTGAATGCCAATCTTTAATGCGATTTTTTTTATCCAGTATGTACTTTTATTTATTTCAAAGTTCTGGTTGTTTATCATTGTTTGAAGCGCTAATTGCCATGTACATAGTATCTGTCCTTACCAATTGGGAAATGCTATTTTTTCAGTTGGAAGAAGACGGAGTGGTGGTGATTCAAGAATTCATCACGGAAGGAGAGGCCGAGGAGCTGCGGCTGGCCGGCGACCAGCTCGAAAAAGACAGTCAAAATGAACCCTTGTCCATTTTCTCCACCGTGGATTCAGAGAAATCACAAGTACACAAACACTAAGCTATATTATAATTTTGAAAGTTAAGCAAATAAAAATTAATTTGGGGGTGCTTGGATAACGCCATAAAGGTTCGCGATAGGATAAATTCGCAAAAAAATTGGTGGATGCCTGCCATAATCTAGTGAGCCTATAATGTCGTAAGAACAGTTAAAAAAATTAAAAGAAATGAGAGATTCTTTACGAAGATTACAATTTTCTACTTAGTTTGTTGGTCTTTTAAAGGTGAATTTCTGGATCGATTTTATGCACTCTTTAATTTGCAGTTGGAATTGCTACTTTTACAAAAATCGCATTCACGTGATAGATTTATAGTTAATAATATATCATTGAAGAAGAAGATAACAATAATAATCTAAATAAAATATGAAAATGAACAAGATACAGAAAAATAATAAAACATCATCGTCGCAACTGGGACTCGAACCCAGATCTCACGCCTTACCGGGACGGCGCTCTACCAATTCGGCCATTGCGTCCAATTATAAAACCGCCGTCATTGTCAAAGTCATATTTCAAATTTCAGAATTAACAATATTATCTTCGACTAATGTTTTTATTTTTCCATATTATCGGCAGCTAATATGGAAATATAATTTTTCATTGGATACAATGTTCAAAGAACGTATTTGTTAATATTTCTACTTTTGTAACTGATAATTGGTAGTGGAATTCCACGATATGTAATAGTATAATAAAACAAATTTTAAACTTTTTCCACTTTTAATTTATTGACCGTAACCGGTTTCAGCTTGTCAAAGCCATCTTCAAATGGTAAAACATATTATTAACCTAGGGATTTTATGCAAAACATATTAGGGAGGGGGGAGGGGGGGTGCTCTAGAGGAATTTTATTCAATTATGGATTTTATTACATTTGTTGCTAAGTGGTCTTGAGTGTCCAACTGTCTAATTATTTTGGTTATTCCCAGTAGGCTAATTACTTAGGGCTGGTAGTTTACGTACTTTAGTATTTTTTGGGAAATACATAAAAAAGTATTGGTTACCTAGATAGGGTCTCGGATAAATATATCCGATTTTATTTACATGGAACACCTATTGACTTTTTATAAAAGTCCAAATGAAATGTCACGTCTACCTCACGCCCGTGACCTGAGATCTGGGTTCGAGTCCCAGTTGCGACCATTATGTTTTATTATTTTTCTGTGTCTTGTTCATTTTCATATATTTTTTTTTTTTTACGCACCAGATTTTCAGGAACGTACATATACACAATACACTTTTCCATATAAATGATCATCTAGGAAATCCACGTTATGCAAGTGTATTATATAAGTATAATTAATACAAAACAATACAAGAACAACACGTTAATCTACCAAACTATTAAATGGGAATATAATTCACCGTCTCCAGATATTTTCATATCAGAGGGTTCGGCTCTGTGGAATTCCTAATTTGACCGATAAATCCTACTGATCCCTTAATATAAAAATTTAAAAAATCTTTTGTAATTCTACATGTATTTAAAATGACTGATTTTTGCATTTTTATATACAAATTCTTTGACAAATCTAATATGCCTAAATTTTTAATAAGAGAGCTAGGTATAATGCCAGTAGCCGAAATAACAAAAGGTAATATTTTTATAGTTTGAGAATGCCAAATTCTTTTAATTTCATTTCCTAAATCTGTATACTTTCTTATTTTTTCAGAAACAGATTTTTGAATATTTAAATTATTATTGTTATCTTTTTATTTAGTGATGCATTACATTGATGGGAATAACCTTCAAAAGTAAAAAAAAAAGATAGTTTTTCTTGTAAACTAAAAAGGTTAATAATAATTTCAAAATCCCGGTTTACTTTCATTGTACATATTTTATTTACTCTTATATAATATTTGAATACAGTGTTTTGTTTACAGAGCAGTGATGTGTACTTTATTGAGAGCAACGATAAAATACGGTATTTCCAAGAAGCTGCATCGACTAATGGCGATAAACGTCCTCTGAATAAGGTAGGTTTAAAATTTACAAGAATTTATAATATTCGTCGGAGGCCCTAAGAGAAACCATTTCACTAAGGACCTGTTTTATCTTTGGGAATGCTGAATGGAGGGTTGTTTTATAATACTGTTAGTTCTTACATATTTTTACATAGCTTCCACGCAGGAGGCTCTATGGAAAATAATTCCCCTCAGGGTCTTTTCATCTTTGGGGAAGCTTTGTGGTGGGCCTTTTTCGAAATGGTAGGAGAGGAAGTTCTGGGAAGAAAAAAGATGTGAGGGGTGGATAGGATCTGGGGGTCAGTATGATAAAAACGTTTCGAATTCATTGACTTTGACAGTGTTCTGTCACAAGACTGCAATCACTAAACTAGTTGGAGTGAAAACAAAAAGATAATACTTGTTTTCACTATATTTATTTATACCTGCGTAGTTAGAGGACATTATAAAAAATCCAGACATTGAACTTCTGTCTCGACTTGGGAACTCCTCCAAAAAGATGTAGAATCATTGTCATATTTATTTGTTATCAAAATCAATAAACCTTATTATAAACATTATTAACTTTTATCGATATAATTTGCAGAATAAGTAAAGCTTTCAAAGTGCCAAGACTTGTTTTATTTATGTCTGCGTTAGTCATTAGTCCACTGGAGTATGCTTCCACAATATGGAATCCTTAATATGTGGTATACGTGGATTTAGTATAAAGTATACAGAATTCAATTTAGAAACATTTAATTAAGAAACAACAAAGCTACAAATAATATGTCAGATCTAATGTTTTTACATAATCTGCCAAATAATAAAATAGAAGCCCCGAACTGCTATCCGCCATTGGTTTAAATTTTCCTACGTGCCATACCAGGCACACTACGCTTCTTTACACTAGAAGCCAACAACACTAACGCCGTTCTTCAATGTAGCTACTTTCAAGCGACGCGATCGTTGCTCGTCGGTAACTTCCATATTATTATTAGCTAGGCTAGGCGCTACACTAGCAAAATAGTATGACAGATAGCGGGTAGCGACGATTTAGTCGCTTGTAAGTAGCTGCGTTAACGAAGAGCGTGTGCAGCAAATAACTCACCAATTACTCGCGCAATCTCAACATATACTTACTACGAAAAATTACTTTAGACATTTTTCATGATTGCTTGCTAAAATACAAAACTTATTTATTAAATTTTTTAGCGTAATCTAAAACCGCTTACACTTAATTTATCTATAAACTTTTACACAGTCAATTACCATTCTTGTTTGTAAAGTTTCGCTTTACCTCTCCACACACTTTTTTCCTTTTTGTTATTATTACTTTTTTTACACTAACTCCACACAGGAGGCCTTGAGGAAAATGATTTCCCCAGGGCCTATGTCATGGAGGGTCTTTTTGAGGAGAGGAATTATTATATTAAGGAATATTTATATTGAGGGATCAGTACGATTTATCGATCAAATTAGGAATTCCACCGAGCCGAACCCTCTGATATGAAAATATCTGGAGTCGGTGAATTATTTTCCCAATTTATAGTCTGGTAGGTTAACATGTTGTTCTTGTATTGTTTTGTATTAATTATACTTATATAATACACTAGCATAGCGTGGATTTACTAGATGATCATTTTTATGGAAAAGTGTGAAAGGGTTTAGTTTTTCCTATGGGGCAAACTAAACCCGAACCTAAAAGTCTGGTGCGTAAAAAAAAATATCCGCGGGCCTTGTACAGTACGTCCAGTTTCTGAGAGGCTAACTTGACTCTGGCTTCGATGGAGTCCCCGTACCTGAGCTGGTCTCTTAGGGTTACTCATATATTCGTAAGAATTAAAAACCATTACCATGGTATATTTTATATTCTATGGACCTTCGTAATAGATACTTTAAAAATGTATATTTTAATTATATATCATATACTATATTTATATCTTAATAAACATATAAATAAATCTATCAACAAAGTGAATTTTCCGGCCACACTTCACCCTGACTGTATTGCCGCAGGTCGGACATGCTCTCCACTGGCTGCACCCGCTGTTCCGCTTCTACACCTACAGCGATCGCGTGAAGCAAGCCTGCCTGTTGCTTGGCCTGGAGGACCCGGCCGTGGTGCAAAGCATGTATATCTATAAGAGTGCCGGCGTAGGCGGAGAAGGTATGTTCAAAATTCAAAGATCAAAGATCAAAATTAAGCAAGCGTCATTCGAAGCTAAATATTCAAAGTTCAATACGCAAGGTTCAATATTAAAAGTGCATTATTAAGTTTTACTTTCTAAGTTCAATATCAAAGTTCAATACGCAAAGTTCAATCCCCTTTTGCCACCCCTTAAAGAAGAATTTTTATATGAAATGATTTTTGAAAAATTTGACATTTAAAATTAGAGAAACATTTAATAACAATCATCCCCTTTTGCCACCCCTTAAAGAAAAATTTTTATATGAAATGATTTTTGAAAAATTTGACATTTAAAATTAGAGAAACATTTAATAACAAACATCTGCATAAAGCTCGGGCAACGCTGTGGACTTCAACTATATATCCATCTCTCTCTCCCCCCCCCCCCTCTCTCACTCTCTCTCTCTCCAGTCCACATGAAAATTCTTAAAACTACACCTTTCTTCTTTTCGCACCCCTTAAAGCAGAATGTTGATATTACTCGACGAATTTTTTAACGGTCGATTTATGAAAATTAGTAGAAAATTACTGTTTGCAACTGATTTCAAAGCACTTGCACCGTTGGGACTTCATCTTTGTGTCTATCTATATAATATTGGTTTTTTATGCAAACCTACAATATTATTCTACGATTGATGACATTTTGTAGATTTGATTTTCCAAACAAGAGAAACGTCACTGACTAAGTCTGATTTTGAACAAGCCCGTGTAATGCCCGAGCAACGCCGGGGGGTTCTGCTAGTAAACTATAAAATATTATATCCCTGTATTAAATTTATCATGCAACGCCATGACGCCAACACATTAAATGATAAAATTTCAGGAACATAGCAATATCGGGCCGGCACGAGCGCATTAAAAACTCGATCGTGAACCGCGATGAATATCAATCGCCTGCAGTTTATTCCTTTCGTATCCTGCATATCGATTAGAAGACTTCCTTCTGATAAACCTTATAAAGCCCGTTAAAATATCAGGAGAAAGCAAAATTATTAATTTATAACTTTGGGTGCAAGTTTTTTTTGCTCTAACTTAAAACTTTTGCCCTGATTTTGACCTGAAATGGTGAAATCGGTGAAATGGGATAAAATTTCCTTATTCCCTATTAACATAATAGGTAGCAATTCAAAAAGCATTATATAAACTATGTCCATGCCACGTTGATATGTTGCACAAGGATATAGGAAACTGAATACGACAGGAGATTGGGGTTGACCATAGGCCTGGTACCCCAGGCAAGAAGGGTCCCTTTCTTTGAAGAAATACACCTTTGGTCGAGTCAAAATTCACGTTAGTATCCCTAGCAATAAACATAACCACTTTGAAAATACCTATCTATTTTCTTTGTTTTGCTAAATATGATTGTAACCCTCTTCCCAGCGGATGTACCTATTAGGCAAGAAGGAACCAACTGTGTTCCTACAGTCATACATATGGTTATCTAAATTGTTTTCCGGCTCGAAGGACCGAATGTTTAATTAAATAAAGGTACGTAACAAAGAAATATCATGTATATGTACCTACATACAATCTATTTATACAGAGATGGAGGGGGGGATAACAATCAACGACAAGAAAGTATAAAGGTGAGATACATATTGGGTCGACGTAATTCGTACGCTACGCTACGCATAACAATATCTGGACTTATCAATCAATCAGTACATTGTCTATGGAAATAGATGCTTCAGAATCACTCTGGCCACACGTTGCGATGCTTGTAGTCAGTGTGATTCTAAAGCATATATTTCCATATAAAATGTATAGTTGCTAAGTGGTCCAGATATTTTTATGCGTAGCGTAGCGTACGTACGTCAACTCAGAATATATCTACCTTAAAATTTTGCTACTTTATTACATATGTAAATAGAAAATGCCAAGAATGGAGTACCTATGTATTGCGTGATTATTTTATAACGATTTTATGAATAAATTGAGTTGTATTATTTATAAAGGATCTAAAATATTTTACTTGTTGACGTTATTTCTATTAGATCAGTAACCATGTAACAATAATTTGTCGTATTGAATGAGTGCACCTAAAAGAGTCAGAACATTTTATTGCTTGCCATAATCTTCGATTTCTCTGGGTCGACCCCGTAACATTTCTCATTTTATTTGCGATATTTTTCCAGTTCCAACAAATACTAAGGAAAAATGTCAATGTAACTACTTGCTTTTCCTCAGAACTTGCAGTGTTATTTTCCTGTCGTATCTTTATCGGATATCCATCAAAAAACTAATGTTCTTTTACGCTGGGTACTGAAACATTTCAAATAAAGGAAAATAATAAATTGTAAACAATGTAGCTTGCATAATTCAAGAGTTTCTTAGTAAACTCGTCGGTTATTGATAATGAGATTTTTATCTAGTCATCAATATTTATTACTTATTAGTTTCAATGTCAAAGTTTGTACACGATTGTACTTATTAAGTTTTCTTTACAGTCCTCCTCCCTAGGGTTTCCTGTTCTGAGGGTTAGCCTGTAGTTTTAAAACTATTTTATTTAGTTTTAGGTTGCTTTACATCGTCTTCATAATGTTTGTAAGTTGATCATCACTTCGTTCTACCAGCAAGAACTTTTCAGGTCTTCAACCAACTTTTGTTTTAAATACATTCGTTTCCGTTTTTCTTTTGTTCGATTTGGTGAAACATTTTAGTTTCGAATCATAGAATTTAATATTTCTCTGTCCAAAAGATTTGTTCAAAATGGGAGTAACCAGTATACATATTTTTACTTATTGCTATGGTTGAGTATTTATGTTGGGCAGTAGATTATTTATTATCGTGGAGTATTAATTTACCATGAACAGGTTAGAGGCTTTTGAAACGTGGCTTCACCGGAGAATGCTCAAAGTCCCGTGGATCGACATGATCACCAACATAGAAATTCTCAGGCGGGCTAGAGCAGATAGAGAACTGCTCAAAGTCACGAATATTTCATATCTGGTCACATTCTTCTAATATTAAAAGGCAAGATAGAGGGTCGCCGAGGACCTGGTAGGAGACAAATGTCTTGGATGCAAAATGTACGAGAGTGGACCGGTATTGGAAGTGTGGAGGAGCTATTCTGGGCAGCGCAATATAGAGACATATTCAGCCAACGTCGTCGAGGGGACCTGATAAGGCACATAAAAAAGAAGGGGATAATTCAGATTTGTTTTTTGTTTAAATAAAAATTGTTTAGTAATGTTTTTGTATTTAGTCTTGAAACTTTTTAAATATTAGTCTATTAGGGTCCAGTTAGGAGTTCTACCGAGCCGAACCCGCTGATATGAAAATATCTGGAGTCGGTGAATTATTTTCCCATTTGGTCTCTAGTGGGTTGACATGTTGTTCTTGTATTGTTTTGTATTTATTATACTTATATAGTACACTTACATTACGTAGATTGACTAGATGATAATTTGTGAAAGAGTGTGTGGAAGGGTTTAGTTTTTCCTGTGGGGGATTTAACAATGTTATAGAACACTATTATATAATATTGTTAAATAATATTGTTAAAACAGCACCATTACCATTACTCCTCTAAGATAGCTGCTACGGAAGGCATCTGTACGATTTTCACTTCTTAGCAACTGTCAAAATACTTACCGTTTGGTTTTACATTTCTTCCAACAAAATTGATAATAAATCTTATTTATTTTAAAATCCAAAAGATTGCTTAATAATTTCATAAAACAAAGTTCGCTGGCTACATAATAATTAAAAAAAATAATAATTTCAAAATAATTTTCATAATTGTATAATGTTGTCCTTCCCGAAATGAGTTTTATTAAACTCAATGGGAATAATGTATTATAAATATTATGTATAATTTTGTAATATATTATCACAAATAAATAATAAATAATAATAATACATACAGCAAGGCAAATTAATTAATTAAAAACACATTAAAAACTTCTCATTAAAAATTAAAATCACATTAAAAACTTCGCCTGAAATCAAAGTGTGGCTATATAAAAAATAAATAACACAGTGTGGAATTTTACAAAATTAATTGAATATTATCGGAGACGGAACATTTTCACGTAGTGACGTCACTCAAAAAAAGGATTTATTTATTTAAAAAAAAAAAAACTACTAATTTCTAAAAAAAAATTGTAACGTGTAATCTTGGTAGAGAAATCTATCTACACGATTTTTTCCAAGTCATCCAAGACATCCAAAAAGGGGCCTATTTCGTCAATGTGTGAGTTCCTTCGGAGATAATCATCAATTTCAATTCTAAGATATTTGATGCTTTTGGAGTGTAAATATATTTGGGAAGTTACGTTAGGTTAAGTTGGGTTGGGTTGGGTTGAGGTAGATTTAGAAATTAAATGTCATGAAAAATTCAGCGAAGCCATAAAGTAGATACCTGCCTTACAGCTAAGCCATACAGTAGATACCTGCCTTACAGCTAAGCCATAAAGTAGATTCCTGCCTTACAGCTAAGCCATAAAGTAGATACCTGCCTTACAGCTAAGCCATAAAGTAGATTCCTGCCTTACAGCTAAGCCATAAAGTAGATACCTGCCTTACAGCTAAGCCATAAAGTAGATACCTGCCTTACAGCTAAGCCATAAAGTAGATACATTTTAATAATATTTTCACAGACAATATTTTTTTCAAGTTGTAATTTTATTAAACAGTGTTTTTTTCTACTCGTGTAAAAGAGACGTGCGTCTGCTTACGGTCTAGAATAACGTGTGTGTTTTCAGTGACACCGCACCAAGACGCCACGTACCTGTCGACGGAGCCGGAGACCGCGGTCGGTTTCTGGATCGCGCTGGAGGACGCCACGCTGGAGAACGGGTGCCTGTGGTTCGCCAGCGGCTCGCACAAGTCGGGCGTGCATCGCCGCTACATGCGCAACCCCGACAAGGCCGCCGCAGAGCTCGCCGTCTACGACCGCCCCTCGCCGCTCTACCCGGCCAGCAACTTCACGCCGTTGCCGGTCAAAAAAGGTTATTATTCGTTATATTATGCTAGTTAGGTTACCCGGCTTCGCTCAGGGAGTTGATATAATATTGTGGGGTAGCCCCCTATCCCCCACCAGTACAAAAAAGGTTTCGAATAGTCCAATATGTTCCAGAACATTCCACAAGTTTCTAGAGTGTTATGAAATGTTCCACGATCTGGGTTGCTCCCGAACGTTCCAGACTATTCATGAACATTCCATGATGTTCCGGGATTTTCTGGAATGTTGTGGAATGCTCTAGAATGTTCTGGACCATTCTAGAAATTTCTAGAGGGTGAAACTTCCAGCCCTTATAACTTCAAAAGCACGCCCTTCAGGTAAAACGGGAAACTTCTTCGTGGATGGGGGATAGAGAACTATCACATCATATAAATCCCATGATCGTACCGTGACTCGTTTCTGAGTTTTAGAGGCACGCACATTATTCCCTTGCTTTTATAATATATTTTGATTATCATGATAAGAAACGGTTCCGAAAAATGATGGTAGGTGAAGGAAAAAATACGAGTGTGCTTTAGACCACACGACTGAAGTAAAACTTTTTTAGCTCCAACTATATGTATGTATGTAAATATAAATGTAATTCATAATAACAGCTTGTACAAATGTGAACAAACCGGACAATTTGACTGTCCTAAAACGGGAAACTTTCCTAGTTGGACAGTCAAGCGTATGTAAAAAAAAATTTCTAACAAATAAATAAATACATAAATATAATTAACTTTCAAAACGCTTTAGCGGGGCATATTTTAACGAGTTTTACTGCATAACAGGTTTTTTTGTTTTTGTTTTTCTTCATCGTGCATTTAATTTACTTTACGTTACTTTATATTCTCTTTTCTTTTTTTTTCTTATACAATCAATCTTATAATTTTTTGTTCTTTCTTCTTTCTATATTTAATATTGTTTGTATAACTATCATATTTATGTAATTCATCTGCTCTAAAGGGACGTTAACTTTAAATATTACTAAATGTAGAAATTTACTTTACTTTTCAATATTATGAAAATGAATTTTGTAGAAGGGTGACCAGACTATAGAGTTATGTTCGATTGGGCTTCTAACAAGGGAAATGCACAACACTTTTACGATTTGTAACTATTCAAAGTTTTTAATATAAATCCTAATGTTTTCATACCCTTATTTACAATAATTGCTTGAATGTGGTCTGTGAAGTCTATTTTCTCATCCATTATTACGCCAAGATCTCGAATATTTGTTACTCTTTCTAAATTTACTTCATTTATTGAAATTTAGTCGAAAAATAATCATGTTTTTTTCCTGGAAAATAATAGGTATAATATTGAATTTGGGAGGCGGGAATGGGTACCGCCGCCCCGGGAACCATTTATTGGATAACCAACACCTCTGCCATAGGTCACCCCAAGTGGTTCGCTACGTTTGGTGACTTAGCAGGGGTGCCCGGGTTCATGGGGTTCATTGTCTAGGTCTTGGCGGCGGATGATCTAGACACATTGAACCCCAGATTCCTACCCAACCGTCGTACCTTTTTCCTTCCCAGAACTTCCTCTCCTTCCTTTCCTTAAAAATACCCTCCACACAGCATCCCCAAAGGTGACATAGGCCCTGAGGGAAATTATTTTCCTCAGGGCCTCCTGTGTGGACCTAATGTAAAAAAAAAAAAAAAAAATCCTAGATATTAGTCGAAGAGGATACGTATAGATGGCACATAGCTGTCGATGATGCCGGAATTGAGAATACGCTTGCAATTCAGAATCATTCGTACCGCCCGCTAAATAAGACATACGATGAAATTATCACCTAACACAAATAAAGTCCAAAGTGATTTGTTTACCCCTGAGTTTTTATTTAAGAGTTGATGAAGCAAAGCAAAAGAATTTTTCAATTATTTGTATTTTGTTTTGCTTTAAGGTGACTGTATAATCATTCACGGTCAGGTGGTACACCAGAGCGGCAAGAACAAGTCCTCGAAGGGCCGACCCGCATACACCTTTCATGTGGTGGAGCGCTCCGCCAAGTTCAGCAAGGACAATTGGATCCAGGAAGGACCGGGCGCCCCCTTCGTACCGCTTTACACCACGGGCCAGATGGCCTGAATAACAAACAGCCACTTTTCTCCACCAACATGCATATTGTGTCTGTCAAATGATTGGAATATTGTCTGTACCTGAAAAACTGAATTAAGAATAATATTATCATATTTTTATACGAATTATGTAGTTTGAATTCGACTTTCGTGCATGTTTTTTAAAAAAAAAAAAGTGAAATACTTAAGTATAAGCATGTGTCGCTCTCCATAGAGAGAAAAAAAGCCTTTATTTTCTTATTTTCATTCCCGGGGTCTCAAAAGTTGCGTATGATCTGTAGCTATTCGAAAACGTAAAAATAAATTATGTAATTTGGTGTTCTCTATTGGCTCGCTAAAATGGCCGGAAGTTTTGAAATAACATTGATTTCGTGATTCGGGATAAAAATAAAACGAAGGGTCCATATTTTATATTTTGTAGCAAACCTAATTTTTATTTCATAACTGTAGTCCAAAGATGCAAAAAAAAAAAATTTAAACATATGTGATATTTGTTAAAAATATAAAGAAAGAAAAATAACACTTTTTCTGGATTAAATCAAGATACTAAACAATAACTACACCAAAAATTTTGAACAAAATACAACGAATAACAAATAATTTAAATTCAAAATTAAGCACAAAATTTAATGTTAACATGTTATAACAACAGTAATTATTGTGAAAAAAATATTAATTACCATAATTTAAAAAATATATTTTAGGTGTTTTTTCTGATTTTCAATGCAATTAAGATTTTAATTAATTTAAATTTAATTAATTTATTTTAATTTTTTACCGAGCTAATAACCATTTAAAAAAATAAAAAATTATATGAAGTTCTCATTTTCTTTTAAAACGCAACTCCAGGCGTTTCTGAATTCAAATGTTGAAATAATTGACACACTCTATTAAGTATGGTATCTATTAAAAAATGACGAAATCACTTTAAACATATTGTTTAAATTCTGGAAACTTTATGGTGTATATAGTGGTAAAAGATTTTACTTTACCTAAATAGAAGCCACACTCAGCTTCTTGAAGAGAAACGTATTAGTTTGTCTGCGCGGTCTTTTTCGTACAAAACATAAATTAGGATTTAAAGGGAAAATACTTAACCGAACAGTTTTTTTTTTAATAACATTTTTTGATCAAAAGGTATATGTACCTTTGCTGTAGTAAATATCTAGTACGGATATGTACTTCTTTATTTATTTGTGTTTTAATTTATAAAATACAGGCCGATAAAGAATTAAATTTTTCATGATTTTAGATTTAACTTTGACTCTTTTTTGTGAAAGTAATTCTTAAAAATAATAATATTGCCAACAGGTGACCGGTCTACTCAGTGGAAACTTTTTAAGTGTATGAATATTGAGTACAAACTTTTCATCGGATGTTAATTCCTCACGTGTTAATTCATCATGTCTCGAAGCGTCGAAAACTGATAATTGGGGTTTTTTACCTTAGGTTAGGTTAGGTTAGGTTAGGTTAGGTTAGGTTAGGTTAGGTCAGGTTAGGTGAGGGGGGATAGGGGGGGAAATGGATGTGATGTGATGAATTATCATGTGAGGAAGTATCGTGTCTGAATAAATTTACTAGGGAATTTAGACGCTGAGATCTCATAATCCGATTAGACATGGAACCTTGCCAACCTACTATGATATTGTACTGAAATATTAAATTAAAAACTATAATACAAAAAAAAGCGGGATATTTTAAATTTATCATCATCGGGAATTTAAATTTTGGCCCTTCAATTAGTTTTTTTTAATAATTTAAATATTTCTTTCATATTTCATTATATTTATTATTTATGGTTAGATTATTTTTCAAAGTTGCAGGTGAATTCATGAAAAGCAACTTTTTTAATGGCCTATATTTTATAATTTGAAACATAAATAAATAAAGTAGTACGATGAATCGACCCAGTATGTACCTACCTTAACACGTGGATAATGCGCGATGGAGAGGGAAAGACATTGTCCTATGAATATAGCCTGCCCGTCGATCTATAGGACAATGTCATAGCTCATCGCGCTGTCCTCCAAACTTCTGTTTACACTAGGACAATGAGCCTGGAGCTGGGATAATACAATATTGTATTGTCCTCGTGTGAACCAGGCTACCCAACTTCTTCCCCTCCCCGATACCTTCAGCCTACCGAATTGGGGATGAAATATTCTCACTGGCTCCAGGCAGAGTAGGGCACTTCTGCGGTAATCACATAACAATCTTATTTGTAAATATTTATTTTTAAAAAGTACATATTAAATGTGACAAAAACATATATAGAATTTTCTTCGTAAACGCCGTAAAAAATAATCACCAAAACCGTTATATTAGTTTGGGAATTACAAAGATATATATTTTAGTGAACTGTGTTTGGTTAACATTTGCGTTTATTCTTGACTATACAACCTCCGTCGGGTACTTAATCAGAATCCCAAACTTATCATGACAGCAATGCTTCGACTTGCGGGTGTCAATTTTGGAGTGTTTGCATTTACCCATTTTCTTGGGATCCCTGCGTCTCTTTTTCCGGCAGGACCTCTTCCTGATGCGTCTTTTGCAGGATCTCTTCCGGCGCCTCCTGGAAAATCTTTTCCTGCGCTTTTTGCAGGATCTCTTCCGGCGCCTACTGGAAGATCTTTTCCTGCGCCTTTTGCAGGATCTCTTCCGGCGCGTTGTGCGGATTCTCTTCATTGGGCAGCAACCCTCACGCGCAAGGGTTGATGTGGATGGTTCTGGCGACACTAATTCTTTCCTCGGAATCCCTACTTCCTCGTCACTAGTCCATTCCGATTCCATAATAATATACAATATCTGTAAATGCACTGGATTCAATTTTTCTATTATAAAAATACCTTAAATTTGGAATAATCACAAAATCAAATAATACGTCTCTGCAGTCTGACCGAGTCTGACTAAACACAAAGATTTTTTTCATTTTAAATAAAAGAATGCCGTTGTTTATTTTTCAACATTTTTTCAAATAATTTCTATTTTTGAAAGTTACCTTAATTCAATTTTAAGCTTTCGATCTACCTACTAGTAAGTAGTTAGTACAGCACAATTATTAAATAATCTAGGCCATACTATTTTATTACGAAGACTCGACTACTATAATACGGGCATGTGTCTAGTGTAGTAGTCGAAAAGCATGTAAAAATAAATGTGTGTAAAAATATTTTATGAATAAAGAAAAATTTAAATAAAAAAATATTTAAAAAATCATTTCTGGAATAGATTAATAACAGAAAAAAAATAATTCATATTCATACGAATCTCTTGAGAAAAAAAATATATATTAGGAGATTTAGGATGGGCACATGCATATGGATGGGCACGGCAAAGCACAATGTGCAAACGACCGCGACGCAACGATGAGCAACATATGCTGGGACGCAGGCGACACAGCTTAGTGTAGAAACACAAAGAACGCGATTTTCGGCTTTTAGATTACGCTCAGCGCCTGAGTCCACCGGCGGCAGTTTATACCGAGTTGTGTGCATCTGAACCTGGCTTCACTGTGTGCGGTTTCGTACGTTTACATTCAAATTGGTTACAATCGGCGCGCCTGTGCAAGTCGGCCGCAAATGCGCTGACTCCGAAACCCGCGTTCTCTGTGTTACTACCTATTTTACACTTAGATGGTTTAGTTTGACTCAGTTATCAGCAGTGATGGTACGTCCAGGGAAATTTCCCTAGAACTAGGGGAGAAAAATAATTTTTAGGGAAAGTGAAATCAGCCCAAAATGTAGGGAAATTTCAAACTCTGGCAATTTTTTTTTACATATGACAATATCACCGGTATTGCTAGTCTCTAATTTTTTTTTTGAATTCCAATTAATCCTTTGATATGCCTACTTACAGAAATCAAGCAATGTTGTTTGAACACTGACAACTCAAAATGATATTACGTATCTAAAAAGATAAACGTGGATATATAAAAAAATCTATTTTAGGTTTCAAGTTACGTTTGTATCTATGTTTATTACAATAAATTTTCTTCAGTTTCGGTGATTGCGGTTGATGTTTATTTTGCGTTCGATTTTATTAGGAATTCCGTTTCTAATTTAGTGGTAAGTGTATACACATACTTTGAAATTAGTATTTCACTTAACAAGAAGTGTTTATATGGAAAAGCGCAGTATTACAAGTACATATACAAAGTTCCAATATCTTTCTAATTAATAAAAATATAACAGGGTTAGTGTTACACAATCAGCAAACAACAGGATTAGTGTAACAACATTAGGCATAAGTTCAATATTCAGCTACTAAGTTCCAAAATTTTATAAGCTACTTCTCGATATATTCGGTGTTTAACACAACTTACACTATTATGTGTTTGGTAAAATGCATCCTGAATATGATATAGTATTTATTACATGCCACGATGGATATACCTTGAACTTCTGGTATAAGGAGGAATCTTCCGATGCGGAAGAAGCTTCGACTTCTGCCAAAAATCTAAAAAAATATGAAGAAAAATGAGAGAACGAGGATAATTTAAAGAATTAGTTAATTTTATTTAAAGAAGAAGTACAATTATTAAGAATTGCCATTTAAGAAAAATAATAAAAACGGTGACTACCGATGAATTTGCTTACAATGCGCGTCAAGGCGTCTACGGTGCAAGGTGATGTTCCGAAAGATCCCTGCTGGAGAAGTCAAACGGCCTCCCTCAACCAGTCTCTACCGATCTGGCCTGACACGCATTTGGTAGGCAGGCGCATCCGCCGCTAAGACCCGGACAAACCTCACCCCGGGCACACCTGCTAAGTCACCAAACGTAGCGATCCACTTGGGGTGAGATATAGAAGAGGTATTGGTTATCCAATAAATGGTTCCCGGAGCGGTGGTACCCGCCTACTAAATGGAAAATCCTGGTGTTGTTAAAGTAAAAGGTTAATAAATGTAAGGAAGATCTTTTGGAAACATGGATGTATTGAAAGAATTCATCACAGTCAAGTTTGTAATGTAGTATTTTATGTAATAGTATTAAATCTCTTTATTCTTCTATCTGAAAGTTTAAAAAAAAAAGTTTTATATTGGAAGTAATTATATTCAACTTTTTGTTTAGTAATACCTTAGCAACTAATGTCGAATCTTTTCAATGGTGACAACATGAAAATTGATAAACTTTAATGTAGAGTTATACTCCAGTTGGTATCTTTTTTTAATATTAACTCCACATAGGAGGCCCTAAAAGGAGTCGTAAAAACGACCTGTTCTCATGTGACAAATGTCAACCGTGTACATATGTTAGGCGCGTGTTTAGCGTGTTTCCCGACTATGCACCGGTGCCGAGGAGATCAATGATGCTAGTTCCTTGGAGCATCTTCCATTGAAATACCCGTAGAACAAGGATAGCATTCCCATCCGATGGCTGTGCTCTAAAGATTGCAATCCGTGTCTGACAAGGGTTTTATATAACGTTATAAATGAGCCTAAATAATTGAAGTATTTTGCAGCTCTCAAAATAAAACCAAAACTGACCATTCTACCTTATATAACCATATCATTTTAACGTTTTAAATTGGAGTATTTACATTATACACGGTGTTGGGAAACTAGTGGTAAGATACTGGTGAATCTACATCGGAAACAGTTTTTTTTTTGCAAAATAAACAATTTTTTTCGATCTTAGCATTTTGATTTTTTTTTTTCGGCACTTAAGGGTTAAAACTTTTTTTAGGCTGGTTAACACTTCGACGCATTTAAAAAAAAAACAATTAACAAGTTTATACCACAAAAATTAAAGAAAAATTAAAATTTACCACAAAATAGACTCCAAATGAAATGTAAATTCACAAACTTCTCGCTTGTACTACCAGTTTCCGGACATCTCGTACAGCGACTTTATTTTAAAATTATAAATGTAACCCCAACTCAAGCCGACTTGATTCAGTGTCCTGGCCCGGGTTGAGGTGGTTATGGTTTATCACTCTCTTTTTTTCTTCTTTCGATATTCTTTGTATTTTTTCAATTATTTTCTTTAAGTTATTGCATTTTACACAATCCTTGCACGACTTCTGGAATAAATTATCTACTGGAAATAACTGAGCACCTTCGCGCTTTCCGGATACTTAACTGAAGATGATACTTACATATTTTTCTTTATTTTAGATTTCTATAGACTAAAGAGTAAGTATTTAATATTATGTTAAATTTGAATTTTTATTTTATTTTATAATATATTTATTTGATTCAACATATACATTGTAAGGAACTGACTGTTCAACTAAGAAGATTTCTCGTTTTAGGGCTGCCAAATTGCCTGGTTTAGTTCACACTAGGTAGGTGCATGCTGTTATTTGTAGAATTTAATATTATTACTAGAACCTACCATATAAGGCCCATTAACCAGCGGCCGAGAATTCAAAATTCAACTTGCGATCCTGCCCTTACAACAGTGCAGAGCAGTTCCGATGAGAAATATGGATTATTCTTCGTACCAACATTTTTAGCTAATAACTCCATATACACTTTATTTCATTCAAAATGTGCTTTAATATATACCTACATTCAAGTAAGCAATAAAAATGCTTAAACGCGTGATCATTAATTTCTTAAATCGTGTACTGACTAAGGTATTTTTTGATGTTAAGTATTTATAATTTTTCAATAATGTCTAAGCAAAATAAGTGTGTAAAAAAATCTGAAATATTTTAGTTTGTAAGACCGTAAATAAATAGACAAACTGAGATATTTTCTTCACAATACAGATACTCGGATTTTTTTTAAATGATTTTATTTGAATTAAATTAAAATTCTAAAAAGTGGCTTTACTAGATAATTATTGATTTATTTCACTGTATGATTATATGATTTGAAATGTGTGTTGTATAATATAATATTTCGTTTGAAAATTGAACAAATCTGCGAACGGATACGTTTTTAGATTTTCACGGCCAAAAGCATTTTCGTTGTTTGTTTTTGGGGTGTTATGCCGTGTTGTGCTACCTCCTTCTTTAGCCGACGTTTCGGACAGCGTTGCAGTGTCCATCATCAGGGCAGATCCGGCAGATCCGTCGATGTGTGACAACAAACAACGAAAAAAAAAAAAAAAAAAAAAAAAAAAAAAAAAAAAAAAAATCTGCGAACGATTAACTGTATAACCTTACTATATTAAAAATAAACCAGGTTTTTCAAATTAAAAAAAATTACTTTACCAGTTAAAAAACATCTTTCGATAAACATTTATGTTTTTTTGATAAAAAAGAGTCAATACTTTTAGAATTTGATTTAAAAAGGACTAAATTCCGGTATTCTCTGGTTATGCCCTCTAAGTATGGTAATTTATATTTTTTTCCTTTAGCATTTAATGCATTGTACATATAGTTTTGTATCACCTATCGAAGAACCGATTGATGCAATGTTTTAGCCATAAGATGTTATAATGTTTTGTCTAGTCCAGAGGTTCTTATTTCGACGAAGGCCCACATTGAGATTTTAAAAAAATCTAGTGTCCCATATTTTTTAACCTACAATTTACACTACGTTGTGTAAATTGTAGGTTAACAAATTATATATTATAATTTCAAACATAATTATGGATAGGATAGATAGGGTGTGACCTATACCTTATTTCTGAGATCAAATAGTGTTTCAATGATTGACAAATCAAAGTTGCCTAAAATAAAACTGTCAATTGGAGGATTTTTTTTTTTTTTCAATTAAGTTTTTAACAATTCACCAAATATTTTATGTTAATTTTCACGTTCTGTGTATGTTCTGTTATTATATCATTATAGGCCAGTTGCTTCATAAAACTTCCATAATCACAAAACTTTAATAGAACTTTCACAGAACGTGTAAACTAACTTCAAATATTTGATGAACAAATGAAATTTTTTGAATTTCTTTTTTTCTTAAATATGTGCACAATTTGTAATCAATTGCGTAATAATTAAACTAAAAAAAGGTTTTATTGCATTAAGTCCACACAGGAGGCCCTGAGGAAAATAATTTAATATTCGTGGATGCTGCTGAAGGGTATTTTTGAGGAGAGGAATCAGAGACCAGTGAATCTTACATTAATCTTACATTGACTCATTCCTCGGAACGACTTCCAATGAAATACCGACAGAACAAGTACAGCTTCCCATCTGAGCCTGCTTTCTAAAAATTGAAATTCAATTGTGACATGGGGATCTACTAAACGGACCGCCCGTTTCTGAACGGAGTCAAGGGTATTTTTTTCAATTAGTTTGGGATTCCAGACGGGTGCGATTTGCAATTGTATATTACTTAAAGTATCTGCTAGCTCTGTACAGTACCTATGCTCTAATATATCTATATCTAAGTGGCCAACTCAGGTACGGGGGCTCCACCGAAGCCAGAGTTAAGTTAGACTCTCAGAAACCGAAGGTAGGTACTGTACAGGGCCCGCAAATACTTTAATAACTCAGGTACGGGACATACGTCATTACTATGTCTACCTACGTTAAATTATCGTGAAAACAAGCTTATGTGTCCAAGCGGTTAATAGTTCACAACTGCTAACCATGTACAAATCGCAAGTGCGCAGGCAGCCACCGCTGGTCTGGAGCCCCAAAGTACCTGAAAAAACCTTCGACGTGATGATCCGAGGATGATCCGAGGAACTAGCGTCATTGATCCCCTCACGATGGGTCGAAAGAGTACGGCTGGAGAGGTTAAAAGGCCTCCCTCAAGTAGTCTCTCTAGATCCAGCCAGCTACGCTGCAGATGGACAGACACATCCGCCACCAAGACGCAGACAAAACTCACCCCATGATGGGCACCTCTGCTAACCAAACAGAGACTTATGGCAGAGGCGTTGGTTATCCAAACGGCTCCCAACTCCCCTTCTAATTCTCATCCTTCTTATTTCTTATGCCAGTGCCTTGCCTCAAGTGCCATGCCTCATGCCGTAAATCAGGACAGATACTATAGGTACTACATAATTTATAACAAATTTATGTTTTATAATGGCTTATCTTTGAGTAAAAAGGGAGCGTGACAGACGAAACAGCCAGGGGCTAGGTTATTCACTTTCAGCGTTCGGTCCTCGGTCAGTCAGTAGTTATCAGTCCACGCAGTCGCCAGTCGCTAGTCGCCAGTACCCTGTGCGAGGAGTGAGGACTGCTACTGCACAGTACCCGCGCACTGTGAACACCCAACAAACCGGCACTCAGTTCGAGTTGATCAGTAGATGAGCCGCGCAGACACAAACTGAAACAAATCGGGACCATGGTGCGCACTATTCACTTCTTCGTCATTCTAACCGTCATGGCTTTGTCTATCGGTATGTTCTTTTATACGTATTTACTCAGATATATAAATATTCACATATTAATGTACGTATTATTTGTTTAACACTTTAAACGTCTACATGCGCATTGCTGAGCAAACTATTTACTAATCTAATTAATTAAATTAAAACAAATCACTTCTTATACACACAACTTATATAATTACAATTATCTACGTGTTTCGAAATCAAAGATTTCTTCGTCAGGATAATATTATGAACATCGTAATATTATCCTGACGAAGAATTGAAACATGTAGATAATTGTGATTTTATAAGTGGTGTGTACGAGGTGATTTGTTTTCATTTAATTAAAAATTATGCCACAAAGTGAATTTGCAAATATTTAAGAAGTATTTACTTATCACTTTTATTCTTGAGATAATAATATGTTTTTATGAATTATTATGCACCTTTAAAATGTATTTTATATTATTTAACCATTTACATCTTCTAGCGCAGACTGTAGAACACAATATAATTCAACATTTTAAATTACAATCAATGTGTTATTTTATTCGTTTAACTTTAAACTTTACCGTAGTTGGCGAATTCATCGAAAAAACATGATGTGTATTTTTGTATTACATGGTATCTATCTATCTATCAGCGTTTTTTTCATAGCTTTGAGAGCTCTTTTGCAATTTCTCCTTGTATTGTTACAAGCGTCGTTATGAAAAATAATATTTTATTTAGATTCTTGTTATTTAGAATTTTGCGATTAAGTGATTTATTTGTTTATATATAATAGTGCGTTGTTACTCTCGCAATGTCAAGCGTGAAGATCGTCGTTTTATTTTTCATTGAAATCCGTTCTGTACGGACCAAATATTAGACGTACATCATGACCATGTACCCCACGAAGACAGTGAACGGACGTGTGAATGAACCGTGTATCAGTGTTCTGAGATAGAAGTTGGAATGTGTATGTGGAATACTGCAGGATATGACAGATAACACAGAGACCGCTATCGAATCCGTTCAAAAGTTCACAGTCTTATCGCTTCCCGTGCATTAGATTTATTCAGATATTTTACCAACTTTGTTCCGAGCTTGTCTGCTATTCAACAAATTAATACAAGTCAATGTTAATTAGGTTTACTCAGATATTATTACTTCAACTCTAGGTTACTGAGTGTTTGTTATGCACTACTCATAATCAACTTGTATTATTAATATTTAACGTAAATAAATGTTAATTAGAATCAATTATTGAAGACAATATTAACGACTCTCAAAAGAAAATTTGAAACAGATAAAACAGAAAAAAGGATTTGGCTTGACCGGATGGACCTTAGCCTACGAAGGACCTTAGCCTTGCCGGGGATTTGTTCTACCATTGAGTTAATACGATTCTTAGCTTATTTAGTGTTATTCAATTTAAAAATCAGTTATTATTGTACTCCAACTCTTTGCTCAAAACCCTGAGCATTTTTACCATTCATTATAATTTTCTAATTTTAAGATACAATTATGATACTCTCTAAGCGGTTTTGCTATTGGATTTAAGTATGTGTTATTAAAGATTTAATACGGGTTAGCGTTCACTGAATTTATTAAAATATTATATGTCGAACTCTTTCCTAAAAACCTTGAGCGTGCTTACCATTCAATATAGTTATTTACAGTTATTAAGATTTAAAACACACGTCAACATGCATTAAATTTATTAAAACATAATAACTAAAACTCTTTTCTGAAACTCTTGAGAGTTCAATATAGTTATTAAGATTAAGTTCAATATAGTTATTATAAAAACAAGTCAATGGGCATTAAATTAATTAAATTATTATTTCTCATCTTTAATGAAAAGCTTGAGCGTGTTTACCATTCAAATTACTTATTAATGTTTAATACAAGTCAACATGCATTAAATTTATTAAAACATAATAACTTAAACTCTTTCCTGAAAATCTTGATAGTTCAATATATTTATTGAGATTGAATACAAGTCAATGGGCATTAAATTTATTAAATTATTATTACTCAAACTCTTTAATAAAAAGCTTGAGCGTGTTTACCATTCAATATAGTTGTTATTAATGTTTAATACACGTCCACATGCATTAAATTTATTAAAATATTATGAACCGAACCCTTTCCTGAAAACCTTGAGCGTGTTTACCATTAAATATAGTTATTAAGATTTAATGTATAAGTAAGCGGTGCAAAATGTCAAATGTTTAATACAATGCATTAAATTCATTTAAATATTATGATTTATCAAGTTTTGAGCGTGTTTGCCTTTCGTTATATTATTCAGCACCAGCAGTTAAAAAAAAATGGTTTTAAACTACTGGGCCCTGCTAGGCCCTGATAGACCCTGCTAGGCACTGCTAGGCCCTGCTAGGCCCTGCTAGGCCCTGCTAGCCCTGCTAGACCCTGCTAGGCCCTTCAAAAATTTCACGTACATGGATGGGTCAGAATGGTTTCCATACAGTGCGGCGTCAGAGATTTACTTGGAGTCGGGTTCTTAAATTTCAACCGTATAGACATTAGAATAATAATAACGTCAGATTAGATTTACAGGTCAACACCACTGCATTTTTTCAATGGCTGCATTACATGAAAACACATGATAAAACGCTTTGTTTATAAATATATGCCCATTCATAAATATTGTAAATATCTATAATAATAAATTAATTGCATATCAGAAGTGATGTTTGAGGTAGTTCCTTCCCGGCTCTGCCCGTGTTTCACGCATTTTTTTCAAAATTTCTATTTATGTAACTTATTTTAAGAAAACAGCCTTGAAGAAAACAGTTTCCTTCTTTGAAAATGTAATCTTAGGAGATGCTGTGTGGAGGGTATTTTTAGAGAAAGAAAGGAGGGGAGGTTCTGGGAAGGAAAAATAAATTAAAGGCCCAAGGCGATGGGTCGAGAGTGTCCGGCTAGAGAAATCTAAATGTCTCCCTAAACCAGTCTCACCCGATCCGGTCCCTTTTTTGTGATGCCAATCACGTTCAGTCCTATATATTAAGTATAGAATTTTCATCTCTCGTAAATTATATGTATGTACTTCACAAATGCACAAGCTCATCCACCTGCTCTAAAAGTCGATTGATTTTTTAGATTTTTCTTTGTGAATTGATTAGACAAGCGAATTTTGTACATTTCCTCTTTTCTTGTATATGTTTGTATGTTTAATTGTGTGTGCAGATGTTGGTGAATATGACTAATGAATCTAATTATTTTGACTACTAAGGCGGTCAGTTTCTTTACAAATCAATTAAAATAAAAGCTTTGGAGGGTGTTATTTTGGCTTTTGAAGCCGGCGTGCGCAAATATTCGCAAACACAATTTATTTAAAAATATATATTACGTAACTAATATTACAATAATCGCTTTTAACAAAACTTTAAATATTTGCGAATGTCACTATTTGTACGGCGAATATTTTTTTATGTGTAATAATAATGATAATAATTAATATTGTGGTGTGTGTGCAGGTGAGCTGTGGGGCTGCGAACTGGAACAGGCCCACAATGGCTGCAAGATCATCTCCTACACGTGCACCTGTGGGTTCGGCTGCAAGTCCGAGTACAGATATTCCTCCAAGGAAGAATGCCGAAACGCACTCAAAGGTACGTACCGTAATATTATACAGATTTTCTAACCAAAGATTCCTGACGTTATTTAGATTTAAAAAAATAAAACTGGTCACTCAGCCGAGTAACCGCCCAACCACTCACCCGACTCTATTTGTAGTTTTGTACTATACCCATTGATGTTTCACGTATTTGTCACAGGATACCAAAATAACAAAAAAAAAATGTGCTCCAAAAAACCCCAGGATTTTTATTTATTTTTGTATTGATTTATTTTTGGGGTATTTTGCCGTGTGGGGCTGCTTCCTTCTTTAGCCAATATTTCGAAAAGCATTACAATATCCGTAAGCGTAATAGGCAGATGTGTAATGTTGTGCCCTGATGCTGGACACTGTAAACATGTCCGAAATGTTACCGAAAGAAGGGAGGTATCGTAACATGGCATAATACCCCCAAAATTTAATCACTATAATAGTTTTGGGCGTGAAAATCTTAAATCATATATGTACAAGTAATTACTCTAAGTCAGGTACGTTTCTTAAGAGGGATGGCTGCGCTGCATCTTTCATGGAAAAACTAAATTAAAATTTGCATTTGTGCCAAACTATCCATCTGAATAATTATTTTTAATAAAATGTAATATCTACGATATACTATGTTATTTGATTTTATGTGATTTATTATTGAAATTATTTGTGATTTAATGTTAATTATTAGATCTAATAATTTTGCCCTACCTACTACGCGTAGCGTGTGTCGCTCTCCATAGAGAGAAAATAAAATGCCTTATTTTTAAACGCTTGGGGTCTCAAAAGTTGCGTATGATCTGTAGCTATCTGTAAGTGCGACCAGGGGTGCTAGCATAGTCCATCGATAAGGATCGGTAGGATAATTGTCGGTAACTTCTCATCGTTCCCTAGGACAACTGCAGATCGCTAACGTACAAACAACAGTTGATATCGAATATATTAGGGACACTTAGTCATTGTGAACTGTCACCTATTCGTTTGCGATCTGCAATTGTTCTAGGGAACGATTAGAAGTTACCGACAATTATCCTACCGATCCTTATCGATGGACTATGCTAGCACCCCTGGAGTGAAGGACGATAAATCCAATACTTCCGCTGCGGTGCAATGCTAAAATTCGAGAAACTCCTGCTGGAGACGTCATGTCTCTCTCAAGTAGTCTCTCCCGAACCGGTACTTGGGGTGACCTATGGTAGACATGTTGTTTATATATAATATAGCTGACCCTCCTTTCCTAACCTATATAACCAAGTGTTGTGTCAATAAATTAACTCACACCACTGTCGGTCAAAAACTTATGGAACTTACAAATAATTAAAAGTAATTGTCCCATAACAAACATTTAATTTATTTTTTTTACATTAGGTCCACAGAGGAGGCCCTGAGAAAAATAATTTCCCTCAGGGCCTATGTCATCTTTGGGGATGCTGTGTGTAGGGTATTTTTAAGGAAAGGAAGGAGAGGAAGTTCTGGTAAGGAAAAAGGTATGAGGGTTGGGTTGGAATCTGGGGTTCAGTGTGTCTAGATCATCCGCCGCCAAGACCTAGATAAACCTTACCCCATGAACCCGGGCACCCTTGCTAAGTCACCAAAGTAGCGAACCACTTGGGGTGACCTATGGCAGAGGTGTTGGTTATCCAATAAATGGTTCCCGGGGCGGCGGTACCCATTCCCGCCTCCCAAATTGAAATGAACATTTAATTCGCAATAATAAATATTCAGGTCAATAATCGAGATAAAAACTATCATACCTTTTAAGTTGGACCAAATTACACACAGTAAACCAAATTTAATCAAAATCGGTTAAGTAGTTTATCTTGGACAACTTAAGATGATAGACTTCGCTTTTCGGCCCATACAAAAAGGACGCCCGGGAAAAAACACTTTTCTACATCGAAAATTGCACAAAATGAATATATTTTTTTATACTGCTTTCTAGAGGGTGAAAACTATGTCGGTATGTTTTCGAATTATCGATGCGTTTCGTATTAACGTAAACATTCACTGTCAAACATGTACGATTTATCAAAAAATATTATTTAAGGAAAAAGTGCTGCTAACTCAACTCTCATAAAGAATTATAAAAAGCTACCAACGTAGCTTCTTCCTTCTAAAAAAAATTTTTTTTTTAAATTTCAATTTCGTGAAAGTTTCGGTGTAGAAAAGTGTATTCTCCATAAACCTCTTTTCGAGCGATTTCTGTAGGTAAATTTAAGCGTTGTCTCATTCGCACATTTCGCATTCGCATGTATTGTAAGTGTGCGTGAGCGTGAGTGGGACAGAATGACAGACGCGGGTGTTCCGCGTGTGGTTCAAAGTCTAGCCTCTTAACTTGATTTTTATATGTAAAGAAGATATTAATGTACTATTTATCACTTACAGAACGGGGCAATAACATTTGTTCAAGAGTTCCCTGTCTGAACAAAGGAACCTGCATCCAGATCACACAGGACCCGGGATTCAAATGCAGATGTGAGAACACTGGCTTCTATGGAAACCGATGCGAAAGAG
The DNA here is from genome assembly GCA_951813805.1 of Limnephilus auricula. NCBI lineage: Eukaryota > Metazoa > Arthropoda > Insecta > Trichoptera > Limnephilidae > Limnephilus > Limnephilus auricula. The sequence continues at coordinate 6,398,525 of OX638391.1, forward strand.
GTACAATACTTTTATACAGCACTAATTTCTGCCCGCGACTTCCTCTGCGTAGGATTAGTACTATTTTATTTTCCTAGGTCCCGTCTACGTTTATACCAAAATTCTTAACCTATTTATTTAAAATATGTATGTAATTCTTGATTGGATTCAAAGTATTGGGCCAGTACTTCAAATAAATTCACTAATTTAAATATTTTAGTAAATAGAATTTTAATCTAGCAACCATTGTTTTGCAAAATGTCATTCTCAAATTGTTCTTTTTCTTTTAAACAATAATTATTATTTTCAATATATTGAAAATAAATAGCTAGCTTTATAAAGTATAGCCTATATGTTATTTTGATGTATGAGGTATATTATTGTAAAGTTTCTTTAAAATCCATTTAGTAAATTTTGCGTGAAATAGTAACAAACATACATACATACATCCATACAAACTTTCGCGTTTATAATATTAGTAAGATAGTAATATAAGATAGTTTAGTAGTAACTTCTACAGTCTACTATGTATGCCTAATTATTATTATATTATAATATTCAGATACTAATTATTTGGCACAAATAAATTACGGGATTTAGATGAATTATTACCAATTTTGTACAGTGGCGAAAGCCAGTAATTTGTGCATAAAATAGGACATTTCAATAAGGGCGCTCGATTTTTAAATGTAAATAAAACAAGTTGTGTTGGTGATATCCGTTCATTTTTTTTATTTTTTAAAAGCATATTTTCTGGCAATATTTGTGCAATATAATGTCATTTAAATGTCCGCCGCGGCTTTGCTTGGTGGTACACGAGCAATTTGAGGGCACGGTTATCTCGCGAACCGACCACCGAGATCGTGCAATTTTCATTTGGGGCTATCTTAACCACTGGAGCGACGCAACAGAGCAATTTAAAACTTTTTTCTTACTCTACATTAAAAAAATCATAGCTCCGAATATGGAGACATACAAACTGATTATAGTTCTATATCGTCAATGAATTCCCCTATCTTTTGTCTATTATTAAATCTAAATATCATTAAATCGTTAACTTTAAAACTTTTTAAAAAATCTAGAGAATATTTGCCATATTTTGGCAACAAAGCACTCCGTGGTTTTGGAAATAGTGGCGTACTGTGGCAAAAAGCATTCGAGTGGTTATATGACAAATAAATGCAAAAATAAATAATTGAATCCCTCAAATTCAACATAACAAACCAGCAAATTCGGCCATATTTATGCGACAGTCGTCATTGAAAATTGGACCTTCCGAATAAGTGCCACAAAGCTAAGCCGCGGCGGAGATTTGAAAACGTTATATTCCACATTTATTGCCATAAAATATACTTTCAAATAAATATTAAAAAATGAGTGAATATCTCACACTCAAATTGTTTTATTTTCATTTTAAAATCGAGCTTCCTTATTGAAAGGTCCTATACAATACAATCACGAGTATCGGAACAGATACATTAATTAATTTATTTACTTTTCATATTACTATCAAGGAACCGGCTGTGGTAGGTACTTGTTTTATCTTTCCAGTTATATCACAACCTTGACCATAGGCGATTTATATATTTCTTATCAACTTCCAGGACAATAAACTTTACTCATATGCGTACATCGAATAGATATGAAAATATTATAAATTATTAAAGCAATTCCTGACACAGTGAAACGATTCCATAACAACTCAACAAAGTGGCATTTCAACACCCCTTTGGCTATTAAAAGTTATTTTTCTAAATAGCCCATAACCTATCTAACATAACCTATTTAACTAAGTTTTTTTTTTTCATCATTTTTAATGATTTTTCAAAGGAGTGATGAAGTTGCGCATTGTTGAGTTGTCCACCCAGCATAACTTGTAAAAAGCGTTGATGAGTAAAAATACTATGCCCGCGCCATCTACGAAAAAGTAGAATATGAATTTATTTAACTGACATGCTTTTGTTATTTTTTTTAACTATTCAATTATTATTAGTATTAAAAATGACATTAAGGGTTAACTTAAAATAATTCATAATCTGCTTGTTCATAGATGGCGGTAAATCTCACAGGACCACAATGTACAGAAATTTTAATAAAAAATATTTTATTCAAACTAAAAATAAAAACCATTTCTGAATACTCACAAAAATACTCCCAGTTTAAACACCTTCAGACAGAGGAATATTAAATACTATGCTAAAAAACTATATATAATTATACACACGCAACAAAAAAATTACAGAAATAATTAATTTAAAACAAAATTAACAACATGGCTGAGTGAACAAAGTATATGATAATAAACTTACAAACATTATGAAGACGATGTAAAGGCAACCAGAAACTAAATAGAAAAGTTAAAAAACTACAGGCCACTTCAGAACAGGAAACCCTAGTGAGGAGGACTGTTAAAAATTTTTAATTTATACTTATGTTTTATTTTATACCTACATCTGTACAAACTTTGCCTATGCAAACTAATAAAAAATATATTATCATTTTAGGAAAAATACCATTTTTGGAAGTTATACTGTATTATATTAAGATAAATTGTTTGTATGCGTCCATAAATACGCAATATGAATATAAAAAAAAATTAAAAACTCAATTCTTCCAAGAAAGGCGTACAAGTACAATATCGGATTAAATAACTGACACTCTTCGACCAAGTATACTTGGTCGAAGCTGATACTATATTGTATTTGAATTGTATGTCTTTCTTCAAAGAATTTAGTTTTTATGCAAACAAAACTATTTATTCATATTATATTGCGTATTTACAGGCGCAAATAAACAATTCATCTTAATATTTTATATTTTTTTTTTTTACCTGATTTATCGAAAGTACATATGGTTTTTTGTGATATTTCACCCTCCATGCTGGGGATGACCCTGTGTTATTGCGGGTGAATTTTACAGTTTGCGGATCTCGGTACATTCATTAGTATTGGTTGATAACTTTCATTAATTAATACTATGCACACAATTCTTCTACAATAAAAAAATGTATATTTAGATAGGATTACAAGAATAAGCTGAAGAAGTTAAAGAATTATTGGAAAAGAGAAATTTAAGGAATTGTATATAAATCACAGCAATCAAGGTAGAAAATAAAGATAAAGAATAAAGATAAATTATGTTTTGCCTGCTTTTAATACTGTGCATCCAATTCTTCTATAATAATAAAATTTTAAAAAATGTATAGTTAGATTGGGTTACAAGAAGAAGATGAAGAATTTAGAGAATTATTAAAAAATGAAAAATTTGAGGGATTATTAGTATATAGATCACACTAATTATTCTTGTACATACTATATTGGTTAGATAGAAAATAAAGATATATATTATGTTTGGTCTGAAAGGTGATTAAATTGATAGAGTGTAAAATGAATGGGTATTGTAATTATAATGTATTCCATGTGTAAGGATCCATCTCGTTATTTATTTTTTAAAGGAATGGGGTTGGCATATCTTTACTTGCACAAAGCGTTTTTTTCCTAAAATAATTAAATTAGAGCCATCTATGAAACAGCAGATTATGGGTACTTTTAAGTATACCCTTAATTTACATATTAATTTCTTTAACGAGACATTTATTAAAAATGCTTGTATTACGAAAATAGTTGATAATGAGTATAAATTGTCTCCAGTACATATTAAATTACACCAACAAAAAACAAAAATAAAATATTATTTGAATTAAATATGAACTAAATGTACAACATTCAATTAGTAAACGTACAAAACTTTTTATTTTTTTCGACCAAATCAGCTTTTTGACATTTTCAATTTACAGTGAAACCCTCTTAAGAAGTTTTCCTGCTTAAGAAGTTTGGTTTTTTCGATTTCTTGAAGACCTAATGGCCCAATTTTTCCCACTTATAAGGTTTTCCCGCCTAAGAAGTAATTTTTCCGGTCCCTTGGAAAACTTCTTAAAAGGGTTTCACTGTATCATACTTCGACAAAGACCAACGTCAACTTAATTTCCTTAATGCATATTTTTAGGCTGCTATCTTTATGAATAAACCCGAACAAAGATTCTACCCGAACTAAATGAAAGCTAGATATTGTCTTGGATAAGTATATCCATTTTTATTTGGTGCAACATCTTTTAACTTTTCTACAAGTCTAGGGTGAATATTTTTATAGTGTAATAACTGAGTTAGACCTCAAATTGTAAAATATAATCATTGAAAACAATATTAACAAACTCTCAAAGACAGAGAAAGTTTCAGTAACTCAATGATTAAAATATTATTTAAAAAAATGTATATATACATTAAAAAATTTTAAAGAATGGCAAACACGACCGGCAATTGACGACCGTCCGTGGTCGAGTGGTAACAACACTTGACTCCCAATCGGAAGGTTGCGGGTTCGAACCCGGCGTGCGCAAATAAATTTTATTTAATTAATTTGTGTTATTTCACAATTAATTAATAAAAAATAATATATACTACATTTGCGGCACGTTCCAGAGTGGAAGATACTGTCAGTATCGCCCTGGTGTAAGACCACCATTCAGAATTGAGACGTTGCTTAATAATGGCTTTAGCCGTGTTTAGTGACTAGATCTGAATAGCCAGGTACTTTCCTACCTTCCTCTTCCCCATCTCCTTCACTTCCCCACTTTCCTTCAGCCTCACAACATACCCCAATTGGGGATGCCATAGTCTCACTGGCTTCAGACGGGAGCAGTTGGGACTCTTGTGAAGTATTCTCTATAAAAAAAAAAAAAAAAACATTCTCGGGTTACGAATAGCCCAACATTTGAAAATCTCCTACTACCACTACACTAATCGGCACATGTTGCTTGTGTTGTGATGGAGGACTTGGCCAGCCGACGAATCGAACACGGAAAGCCTGAGTGGGACCCAAACGTGATGCCCACTCAACAACTGACCGGTCGATTATATTTGGGGGTTTTACTCATTAAGTTATTCCACTATGAAAATACATTTATTTTTTTTAAATAAATTTAATAATTTTATTATTAAGTACTGCAAGTATTTTAGTTTTTTTCATTACATATTGTGACAGTTGCTTCGGCTTACAAAGCCATTTTCAACTATTTAACCACTTTCAGACAACTTATTAACTCTAACGCTGTTCTTCCACGGAGCTACGTTCAAGCGACGCGATCGCCGCTCGTCTGTATTTTCGATACGATTATTGGTGTTTGTCTCCAGTACATACAGTACAGCCGCTAGGCGCTACACTAGCAAAACAGTATGACAGGTAGCGGTAGCGTCGCTAGTGAGTAGCTACGTGGAAGAATGGCGTAAATTTCAATTTTGAAGGTGCCTAAAATGATTTATTACCGGTTAAACCAATTTACTGAGAAAATAATTGTGACCAAAGGCTCCATTATGTGGAGTACTTTGAAATCTATTTTCCCACATTAAATCTTAATGTGTTTTTTTAATTTTGTTTTCCCCACATTAAATTATAATGACGTGACTGCTATTCACTTATTTAAATGTGTTATATTGTTTAGGTCTTGTAAACATATTGAGAAGTGGGGAATAAATAATTTTCTTTACTTTATTAATTAGGGTTATAAAGGTCATTCGTTCATTTATTAATTTCTAATTGTTTAAGTAAATTTAATCTAAGACCCTTTCTTTCTGTAGGTAATGATTTAGGCTTAGAAGCCTAAAAGCTTTCTTAGGCTCAAAGTGGTCTAACCACAGTTTGAAAATGGCCTCGTTAGCCGAACTAGCTGTCACAATAATAAAATAAATAAATTAGTTACAGAACTTAATAACATTAATAAATTTAAATTAAATGGAGTTCTGTAATTAACAAAAAAACAACTATTAAAAATACATTTTTCATATTACTATACAGATCAACGATTTCGTTAATGAAAAATGTTATAATTCGGGTGGATATTGGTAGTACTTTATAAATTTCAATAAAAAATATGAATGTCAAAATAGTAAAATATACTCTCTTGAATATAAAACCAGAGCGGTCGACATCCTCAGTATCGCCCTGGGGACAGATCTGGTTAGACGGGTGCTAATAACTCTTGTGCGGGAATTATTAGTGTGTCATTTTCTGTCTTTATTGTTGTTTCCTGTTTATAACTTGTGATTTTCTATTTTCAGCGTGCCCTTCGGCAGGAAGCAGCATGGGGATCTTTCCCTATGAATGTGTGGTTATTTAAAAGAGATGCATCAGATAATGCATCTTGTCTTCCATTATCATAATGTTCAGTACCTACTAATTATTATATTTAGATTTAATAAACTAAGTGACAATAAACGTTTTTATCGAATTCAGAACCCCTTTAGAGTTGACAAGAAACCTAACAGTGAAGTTTCAAAATTACATTGGTCAGATTTCGATTGGAAATCATAAAAAAAATTACATATATTGTCAGTTTATAGTTTATATGTTTTTGATTCCATCCCTCAAAAATCAATAGTTTAGAAGTCGTCAAGCCTATTTTACAAAGAGGGTTTTGGATAAAGAGCTCAAAATATGAAAATCTGATGAACCAACCGAGCTCTTACGCAATGTAAGTATGTATAATTGGCTGAGCGTAGCAAAGTCTTTTTAAATCGACCGTTCGGCATTTCCTCTGCCTGTAACATTGTGTGTAAATACTTAATTTATCATTCAAGCAAGCCTTACTTTGACCAGAAATGAAAATAATATGTTACATAAAATATACGGTTTATAATTAAATTGGTAGGTATTTAAGAACCTACTAAATTTTGGTTTTTATGTATTAAATAAAATAAAATAAGAAGCATACTTTTTTGGGCGCAAGATTAACAGAACTATAAGTAATCTCTATTGTGTTCTCTCCGTAAAGAGCATAAATTGTTAAAACTGACTACTGTGCGTTACTCAGAGATGGAAATGTTTTCCCCAATATAAATGTAACAAAACAAAAAAATTGAATTGATGTTTTCATTTTGTATAAAAAAATTCTACATAGGAAGTAAGAAATGCCTGGAATTAACTATTACACTGAGACGATGCCTAGACATTCACACCATACCCATAACTAGTAGTTCTGTGAACAGAATAGGGTTTTTTAGAACATCTATCTTCCACAATTTATTGTTGTATTTTCCAGGAATGTAATCTTCCAGTACTATTCTCTTTTTTCCCTACGCATTTCTGATGCCGATGGGTGAAGGTGTCAACCCCCTAGCCCCCACCGGTCAGCACCTGTGATAAAATAGAGACGATAAGTTTGTGCCTAGTATCCAAATCGGAACTATAAGCAATTAGCATACCGATAAACCTTCCCTGAATTGGTTCCAAAAGTAACTGTATAAAGAATAAGTTCCATGTATCAATCTCCAGTAACTGGAACCTGTAATAGCATTGACAGTCTATTTCAGATCCATCTCTATTTCTATTTTGCAAGAACGGGTTTCGAGAAGCCCAGTCTACACAATTTATACATCTATGGTCTATCTACTACCTACATCAAACATCTGCGGTTGTGCATCGATCTATCTAAGGCATTTCTTCCACATGTAAAAGTTGGACCCGATCTCTTCACCAGTGTTTGGTGATAGTCCCGGGTCATGTAAAATGGTCGATGAACCCAGAACTAATCTAAGTCAGTGAATTCTGAGGATAAAAGCAGATTGTTATTATGTAACTTGTAAATGGTTTGTAAATAAAAATACGGTTATTTTAATGGCAATTTTTATTCCAATATATAATATGGCTTCAAGATTGTTTATAATGTTCACAAATAACAATTTGTTTATCGTTTCCAATTAGGTACCAGTTACAAGTCTATGAATATTTTTGCCATATACAGACATAAAGATTCTTAAAGTAGAAAGAAATTTGTTTATCCTTTGGTTACAATATAATATATGAGAATGCAATATAGAAAACTTGAAGAAGTCTACATTAGTTCTTTAGATTCCCACAAGCAATGAGCAATTTAACAAAATAATAGAGTTTTAGAACAAGGAAACGAAAAAATCAATTGAATTTTTAGCTTTTTCACTCCTACACACATCGAAGACTCACCGGAACATAACCTCAACATGAACTTGCGGCCGGCCGATGCTGTATACATATAACCAACCAACCAATCAACCAACCGACTTGTTGCCTTTTAATGCTTTCTCGCTGAATTCGGGAATTAAAAATTATTGATATGTTTTCTGTGACTGATTCAACAAATAAATGCTTTGGAAATACATACATATAACTAAAGTGAAGTGATGAAAATATTATGTTAAAATTATGTTCCTCGAGTCTTATCATTACTTTTGAACAAAGGTTTCAGAGATTTTTTAGCAGTCTTTCTTTTCACAATATCTATAATAAACTTAATTTCCTCTGTAGTCCCTTAAAGCATAGAGTCCAGTGATGACACTATTTTACCTCTTCTTTTTTGGTAAATTCCCATTTTTTCAAAATACATATATATATAATATATATATTATATCTTTCAGATATTTTTAATAAATTATATAATTTTTTTTTTAAATCTTTAAATAATGCTGTCGCGTCAAATGAGCTTTTGTCAAGAAATGGTCAAGTATGATTAAAAATTTCATTTCTAGAATAAATACATAATTAGATTAGACTGAAGTAGTCAATAGCGGACTTCAATGTGGTCCGTTACAAATCATATACAAATAGCTCAACCAATCAACATAGCACATCAATTCGGTAATACATATTTAAATTTTAATATTTCATTTGAATAAACCTTGAAGTACACGTAATACACATAATATATGAAACAACATTTAGGTAAATACTGAGTGATTATTTTGGTAAGAGATATTATATTATAAGTTTATATTATGATTTAGGAATTAACCTTTTTGATTATAATAGCCTGCGGCCTTGAATTTCTACTCGACTTATTATTTGTTATGGGCAATTTGCGAAACTTATCACCAAAGTGAACTTTAAAAGGGATGCCAGAATAGTGACAAACAATATATTATAATTATGCACCTTCAACACATGAATCAAAATATTAAAGAAGCGATGATACATTTACCAATAAGGTGCTTTGCACAACAAATAAATACATAAATAAAGGCCTAGCCGCTCTATCATCTTAAGTTCATTCAATTGGCCATTTGACTGATATACGCATTACATACGTAATATAGATATGAACCTTTACTCCCATTCTAGCGTCCCTTTTACTAAGTAACAAAATCACATTTATTGTTATCTAACACATATTATGGAATCAATCTAAAGCTGGGGCTGTTTTCCTGAAGTCCGCCTGGCGCCTGATCTTGGATCCTCGATCCTGCCCTCTGATCCTGTTTCATTAAATAATACATCTCTGTGTTGTTCTGCTTCTGTTGTATTGAGAGGAATGAATACAACAAAATGAAATTCTATTGATAAAATTAGAGACCACAAGCTTTAAGTAAATATAACATTGCAATATATACATAATTAGTGAAGTTCTTTTAACGTAACGCATATGTGATCGTGATGATTAATTTTATGGTAGATCAGTCAGTGACGTGACATAAGTATAATATAAAAACTATTTAATTTGTGATGAAATAACATAGAAATTTGAAAAATTCATAGAATTAAAACACATTTTCCACAGTGATTTTATAACACACTTTCGGTTTTTATAAATATACCTATAACCAATAAATACTCAAATTTACTTATATAACAGAAAAGTGGAAAAGAGGCACAAAACTATACAATTATAATAGGTAACCTTCAAACGAAAGTATTGCCACTGGATCCACCCTAAGGAATCCTAAGGTCCACCAAACAGCGTAAATATCATAACACAATCACTAGAGGAACATTGTTAAGTTTTCAAATGGGTAATCAACAAACTGAATTAAATCTAGACATTTGGCACAAAAACTAAACAAACAAAAAATAAACTTAGAAATAATAATAATAATTGTAGGTGACTTTCATTTTGTGGTCACAGATGTCACTCTCCACAGAAAAAAACATCAACTTTAAAACAATGTACGAGATTTGTCTTGCAGCTTGAAGGTGAATAAGATCTAAAAAAACAAGAAAGGGTAAGAAAGCAATGAATGCACCTAATGAATCAATAATGAATCACTGAACACTCGCAGCCAAGTCTTATAAACTAAAGATCACAAGTCATGACAATTTATGCCACGTCACTGGTCGAGTTGTTAAGCGAGGGTCAATGTCCCTTCCGCCACTATACATGTTCATTTTAAATAAATATGCTATAACAGAATTTGTTTGAAAATTTTTTCAGATAGTAATGTTTATAAACATGAAAGTATGTTCGCATGGTTATAAGTGAACACTACTGGATAATGGTTATGTATTTTGAGTCCGCTTGGTTGATCTTTTACTGGAAAGGATTTTCTGAAACAAAGGAAATAAAAGATTAATTATTGTACATGAAGATATTCGCCTTACATAAAGAAATTTATACACATAGGTTAAACGCCCACAGCCTTACTAATAAAAAAACACTTAACAACCGTTAAACGCTCTTTATGTAGCACGTTGTGTAAAGTCTGTACATATTTTGAAACAAAACGTTACTAATAAGATTATTAAAAATAATCAAACATAATTGAATTTTTCTGTTTGCCACCCTGAAAATTTGTTCATTTGCGCATGTGCAGTAAGCCATTTTCTTTTAAATCGCGAGCGGATGGCAAGCGGCAAATTACAGTTTGACATATGAGATTTCACGTGGAGTTTGTGTAATGTTTTTATGGATAATATCTGTTTCAACAACCAATTCACTATCATAATAGTATAAATCCAACATAATTCCTATTATTTGTGTTATTTTTGTTGCTTTTAGTACGATAATTTAATTACGTGACTATTTGCAGATAGTGCACTTTTTTTTTTTTTTAAAGAAAGACAAACATTCTCGGATTGCGAATAACCCAACAATATTTGAAAATCTCCTACTACTACCACGCTAAGCGGAAGATATTGCTTGTGTTGTGATAGAGGACTTAGCCAGCCGAGGAATCGAACACGGAACGCCTGGGTGGGACCCAAACGCGATGCCCACTCAACCGGTCATGGCACCCTTCAATGCCATATTTGTATTATCTGTGATGAGTGTTGGTTAGGCTGACCTGGGTTGATGGGCACCCGGGGTCTGAAGCCGCGGGTGCCGTCGGGACCTCGCGGCTTGCGCACCACCACGAGGCGCGGACCGGCCTGCTCCTCCAGCGAGGCGGTGCGCAGGCGGCTGATCAGTCTCTCAGGCCGGGCAGGCGGGCTGCTCTCACTGCAACAACAATTATACACTATTTAAACATAATATCATACATTACATACTAGAAGGCTGGCTTTAAACTCGTTAGTAAAATTTACAATTTAATTATTTATAAATTACTCACAGGAGCATTTACATATGCATCCAACTTATAATTAATGCTCACGGAAGAAACTCGAAAGTTCAACTTGTGTTAGTGCTCATAGCGACGATAGCGACCATTTACATTTGTTCATTTGCGGTAAGTTGGCTTCCTGTCAACGACGATTCGCTGCTGTCAAATTTGCACAATTTTGTCAAGAAAGACGAAAAGGCCCAAAAACAGTGAAGGAAAAGAAGTTGGCTTGAAATAGGAAACAAGTCGTTCAATTTTTGACATCTCGCGTCGCCGCATTTTGGTAGCATTTCTTAAGATAAGCTTCTCAACTTATTAAACTGATTTGATAAGCTGTGAGAAGGCTAGAAGTTTGTGCGTACACGATTAGACTTTCTCAGGGGAACAATAGTTCAAAACCTAGTAAACGTCTCTTTTTCTTCTCTGCATCAAATTAATGCAGGGGTGCCACAAGATTGTGCAACAAAAATAGTGCGTGTTGACACCGATACTGTTTTTGTTGCACAATCTCGTTGAAGTGCACCAATTCATTGCTACACTGACGACAACACTGTTCACAAGGATTATCTTTTTGATAAACCTCTTCCACTTATGAAGTCCAAACAACTCGGGAAATTTTGAGACAAAAAGTTAATCACCAACACGAGGAGGTTTGTGCTTGGGGTAAGGCCAACCTGGACAGTTTCAACGTCTCAAAAACCCAAGCGTGTCTGATTTCGGCAAAGAGGGAGATCAAATCTGGCATCTTGTATATGGTTACCACATTCTTCAGAAAAAAAATAAAAATGATAAATTGAAGATGTCCACTTTGTCGGCATAATTATTTCCCTCCATTGGTATTCTGGGCAGAGAGGAATACATATGGGCGTTTTTCAAAAAAAGTGTACATAGATAAAAGTCAGTGTCCCATCACTTTCAGGATCAGTAACTTTTGTTGTGTCGGTTTTAATGACCAACCATATATTTTACCAATATAATAACAAATAAATACCTTTATGGACTAAAAATAATGAATAAATCTATTAAATTTCGATATTATTTTAAAATAAGTAAGACTACAGGTCACTGTTTCTGGTATGTCCTACACCTACCACTACCAGTAAGAGTTCAAAAATTAATGTTATTTAATGTTATCCCAGTATTTATTTCTAATTCTACTAATAGTATATGATAATATTTTCGATTTGCAACCATAATATAGATTAATTATCGTGCAAAATAATTTAAATACCAGATATTGAGTTGTCCTACGAAATAGCGTATGGTGGAATTTCCGCCTACGCCACCACATTATTGACGTCTTCCAATAAAAATATTACCAAATTGATGAATATTTTCGAAAATAGCAACCCTATTTAGTCTATGAAGGGCGGCCATGCTTGGTTTTTTACAGCCAGTTTGCCAAGAAATCGTAACAAAAGTGGTCGTTCTCGGCTGTACTAAAAAAGTGTTCCACCAACGCTTCCGTATTTCTCCAGGTAATTTACCAGAATGTATTAGACTCTACTTTGTATTAAATTGATTCATTTATTGTTTTATGAAATGTTTAGTTAGAACAAACAAAAGTTTCATAATTTATTGATAAATACATTTCGAAAAAATATTGACGCGATTACGCTACTTCTCTTACGCAACGGTGTCGTGAATGGAACTTAAAAGTGACGTAATGGAATTCTAAAGGTCGGTTCACTCTGTCCGTCTTTTAGGGTATTTGGGTGTGTTACAATTTTCTAATTAAATTTATATTTTGCATGTATCTTCAAAATGTAACTATTACATGTAGATATGTGGGTTGAGTGATATATGTAGCATTGAAAAAAAAGAACAGCATAGCTAAAAAGAAAAAATTATTTGATTTTTATGTGTATAATTTTTTTTATTTTTTTTATTAATTAAGATTATTAAAGATTAATTCTGAAAGAGTCGAAATGGTGTCGAAGTACTAATATAGACAGCAATATGAGCAACTATTACTGTAGAGGCAACTCTGAAATTCAGTATAAAATCAGCTGGTTCATACAATTTTGATTAAGTAAGTATAAAATGTAGCATGATTTATGTTCCTGTGTGTTTTAGTTAATCCTGTACCTAATTAAAGTTGTGTACATTAACAAGTACTTTAATACCCTTTCAGCTTAGTTACCTATTTCAGGCTATACACGGTATGCACGTGTAGCCCATTATTACCTATCTAATTATTTGTGCATTTTTATAAATAATTTATTTTAATTTTATGTTCAAATATGCCGTTGAAAGCTGCAGAAAAATCAAAAAGGTACAGAGACAAAATTAAAAACGACCCTGAAAAATATGAAGCCTTTATGAAAAAAGAGTTACAAAGACAAAAATAACATCAAAATATAATCAGAGAGCTAACCAAAGAAGAATAGAAAAAAGAAGACGTTGGAGAGAACAGAAACGAAAACAAAAAGAAAAGAAAAAAGAACAAGTGGAAGAAAAAGTACTTGCGCGGGGGGCCTTCCACGGTGGCGGTAGTACGTAAAATCGTCCTTTTTTATAGAGAATACCTCACATGAGTCTTAACTGCTCCCATCTGGAGCCAGTGAGACTATGGAATCCCCAATTGGGGTACGTTTGAGGCTGAAGGTAAGTGGGGACAGGAAGGAGATGGGGAAGAGGAAGGTGGGGAAGAGGAAGGTGGGGAAGTACCTGGCTATTCAGATCTAGTCACTAAACAGGATAAAGTCATTATTAAGCAACGTTTCAATTCTGAATGGTGGTCTTACACCAGGGTGATACTGAGAGTATCTTCCACTCTTCCCATACCAGTCGCTTGTCGCGCTTTCAGCAGTGTAGCCACAACGTGCGTACACATACGACTGATATTTCGCGCCCGCTGTCGCTACCGGGCAAGCCTCTCAGTCTGGCCGAGGCCTTAGAATTCCTAAACGTTACCAAATTTTTCCCCTTACGCCACTGTCCTGTTATTGCTGTGATTTATTTTCTAAGATCAATTATTATATCTCAAAGAAATTTGTTCTTTTTTTTATTGATATAGTTCATGATTAATTTTAAATTTGTTATAATTAAACATTCGTAAAACAAAAACTTATATTCGTCTTTCTAGAACGCAAAATATACAGTACAAAGTATCCAAAAGTAGCGTAAAAGAATATTTTTATTGAAAAACTTAATATTTAATTCAATAAGCTTGATTATTCATATTTTTTAGGAGACTGATTGTGTTTTCAATTCGTAAATAAAAATCTGAAATAATGAATTTCTTTTAACTTTCTTTATAAACTTTATGATAAAAGTGACGTAAAAGAATTTCTTACCAATAGTATTAAACTTAAATTGAAATTATTTTCGAAGTTTATTGACATTTTCTATTTAAATACTTTTTGTCATGAAGTTCATTCTTTCTTTAATAAATTTACGTATATTTTTAATCGAAATGCAGCATCTCACTTAAGTGGAATTCCTATTACGTCACCGACATCTTTTTTGGAAAACGCCCCTATGATATTTCCTCCCAGAATTTCAGCATTGAAATCAATCCCGACTTGTATGGCAATTATACATCAGCACCACTAACTAATCGCAGTTACTGCTTACAGTCTTTTGGTATATTGGCATAAAGAGCTCCGGGCCAAAACGGCCCCTTTCTATTTCATCATAAGAGTGCTTATGGTCTGTAAAGACCACAATGTACATTACATTGTGGTAGTAAATATTGGTGATGCATTAGTGTGATAATTGAACTCATCCTCATTGAAGAGAGAAATACTTACACAACTTTAGTGATGTTACAGGCCGTGGTCTTGTTGTTCCTCTGGTTGGTGACCACGGTGTATTCCACCTGGTCTCCGGGCTGCAGGCAGCCGGGCGGGCCGCGCAGTTCCGACGTATAAAACAACAGTTTCTTGCCGTCCTCACTGTCGGGATTTATGATAAACCCGTATGTTCCTGGAAAAACCATAAAAATATAAATCACTCAAGACCGAGTACAAAAGTTAAAGTTAAAATGGATTTAATTATGTAAGGAGCCATCTGTTTCAACATAAAGCTAAATTGTGAACTAAATTAAACTTTTAGTTGTCAGTTAAAATAACGAGGATGTTAAATAGGACCAAGCGCTGTTTCAAGTGTACTTTTACAGTTGTATATCATTGAAGAAGAAGATAACACTAATAATCTAAATTAAAATAATCTTACTAATATTATAAACGTGAAAGTTTGTATGGATATATGTGTGTTTGTTACTCTTTCACACAAAAACTACTGAATGGATTTTAATGAAACTTTACAATAATATAGTTCATACGTCAGAATAACATATAGGTTTTATAAAGCTAGCTCTTTTCAATATATTATAAATAATAATTATTGTGAATCGAATCAAGAATTATAGATATTTTTAATAAATAGGTTAAGAATTTTGGTACAAACATAGATGAGACCTGGGAAAAGAAATAGGCTAATAGAAATACTAATCCTGCGCAGACAAAGTTGCGGGCAGAATAATAATAATTGTTGGTGTGGCCAGTCTAAAAAGTAAAATATTCTTCAAAATTATGTCAAAAAATGCAGCGCCTTTTTTTTGGTGCAGCCACAGCATAAAAATAAATGACGCCTTGTTATAATACTTGTGATATTTACACAGAAAAAATATAATTTACTTTCCAGAAGTTGTAATGTCTCCTCGAATTTGATGTGTCACAAATTTTAGATCTTTTAACATGAGATACTGCACCAAATATTCGGGATAGTTCCAAATAACAACATTATTAACATGGGGTTAAAAATGTTTTTGGTTTTTGCTGCAAGACATATTGTATGAGGAATTCATTAACACTATCATCATCCTCTATAATATTAATCAAGATTATTAATCAATGTTGAAGCGCGCAATTTCATACCTTACCTACAACAGAAAAGTCAAATATGTCAAAATGGAGGAGTAATTACCGGTGTTCGGAAAGTAGAAGCAAAAGTTAAATGACGTAAAACAGATACGTTTTTAGACTTTCACGGCCAAAAGCATTTTCGTTGTTTGTTTTTGGGGTGTTATGCCGTGTTGCGCAACCTCCTTCTTTAGCCGACGTTTCGGACAGCGTTGCAGTGACCATCATCAGGGCAGATCCGACGATGTCGGCTAAAGGAGGTAGCGTAACACGGCATAACACCCCAAAAACAAACAACGAAAATGACGTAAAACAGTCTGTTAAATCGATTGACACGGATGTGTCGAAACCGGTAGCAGAAAAATTAAAATTTAAGTAACGATAGTACATTGAAAATTAAAACTCTTCAAAACAAAATGTCTAGAAATTGTTACATAGTTAATGCCCAAGAAATACAAAAAATTGTGGCAATTCCTTTTACTCTAGCAAGTGTTAACACAGACTGCCCTAAACTAACAAAAATAATGTAAACTAGATCCAAGTGAGAGTGGTAAGTTAGTGCTCTTACCTTTGATAGTTTCGACCGTACCGCGCTTCTTCTTACGGACGGGCACAATATTAGTGGCGCGATTCTGCAGATCCAATTGGAAGGTAACTGTATCACCGTTACGGAATAGTTCCCGTTTGCAAGCAAGTCCCAGCAGGATGAATTCATACGAGTTTCCATTGGTAGCTTCAATGATGCCTAAAATAGAATAACGCATTGAATTTAAAGTTAGACAAGGTCTATGCATCCTAAACCTTTTACCACATTCATAGACCTTTGAGCCACGTTTTCTTTTAAAATGAGGTGTGTTGAAACAAAGACGGCAATCTCCAGTTATTTTCAGTTTGTGTAATGTGCAAAAAATGTATTTTTAGTTCTTTTGCCAAACTATGAACCATAAAGCATCATTTTTGTTAAATTATTTAGTTATATTCAATTAACAGATGGAGATTGCTCGTCATTTTGTTCTGTCACTCTGATTGGTCCAAAGGGCTACTGTTGTTTTTGTTCCGTATTCTGCTTTAGCCTAATGGAGATTGCCGTTATTTTTTTTTTTATATAGAGAACACCTCACAAGAGTCCCAACTGCTCCCGTCTGGAGCCAGTGAGACTATGGCATCCATAATTGGGATATGTTGTGAGGCTGAAGGTAAGTGGTAAGGGAAGGAGACGGGGAAGAGGAAGGTCGGGAAGTACCTGGCTATTCAGATCCAGTCACTAAACACGGCTAAAGCCATTTCAAGCAAAATTTCAATTCTGAATGGTGGTCTTACACCAGGGCGATGCTAAGAGTATCTTTCACTCTGGAACGTGCCGCAAATATATTATTTTTAATAATTAATTGTGAAAAAACACAAATCAATAAAATAAAATTTATTTGCGCACGCCGGGTTCGAACCCGCGAACTTCGGAATGGGAGTCTAACGCCCTACCGCTGGACTAAGCCGGCTGTCATGTTGTTGTTGTTGCAGAACTATTTATTTATTTTGCGAAGATTGAAGAAGTAAATACATTTATTCAAAAATGTTGCAAAATTGTGTTACCGTCATTTATGCTCCAAACCCTTTGTGGCTGTCGATAGTATTTTTGTTTATAGTTGACCAATGGTGGAGATTGTCATCTTTGTTTCAACACTCCGCAAATGATCATAGTATGTTCGTAACATTATTACAGAGAAATGGGTAGTGATATACCATATCACTACAAAAATGTTACCCTTGGAACCTGCTATTTTCACTAGAACTTTTTGAAGTAAAACTTCTTTACGGACCCTTAACTTGGGGGGTAAGTTGGCGAATGCGTAAAGAGAGCGTTACGAAAAGTGTAGTCGGGCGAGGCGAACGGGCTGTATTACACTGTAGGAGCAAGAGAGAGTAGTGCACGCGCACATTTTCTTTCTCTCTTCTTCTCATAGCCAGTGCATGAAGATTATTCGTAATTTCATATCGTTCTTGAAGAATTTTATAAATACTGTTGGAGCAAGGGAGAGCAGTGCGCATGCACATTTTCTTTCTCTCTAGAAGTTTTACTTCAGTCGTGTGGTCTAAAGCACACTCTTTTTTTTTTTTTTTTGGTAGACTCCGTACCGTGTAGCCATCTTAACTTATCATTGTTGATCTGTTGATATTATAAAAGAATAATAACATACCAATAATACCAATTGAATGTCATTACTACCCTGACGAAGAAACCATCGGTTTTGAAACATGTAGGTAATTGTGATTATATTAGTGGTTTAAACAAAGTTATTTGTTTTAATTATATTCAAAATGACGCCACAAAGTGATTTTGCGAAGTTTGAAGAAATAATGACATACCGTTTACTTGGGGTTGTTCGGAGTTGAATGGCTTAATGACTTTAGTGACGATCCCCTGCAGCTGGTGCTCGTTGCGGCGGGCTCCCTTTGTGATGGGGCGCAGTATCTCTGCACTCCCAAAGCTGTTGGACGAACCCCTGGCAGTTGACTGCTCACCTCCATCTTTGTTGGGATCGTAAATCTCCCCGTCGAAATTGCTGTAACATTCAATACAACAAAGCTCAGTAAACAGTCCCATTATATAAATCGTCCAGTTGATTAGTCAGATATCTCCGAAAAATCGAAATTTGAGTTGAGAATGCAGCGATATGTAAAAGTGTACCCTCTATCTGGTACAATACTCAGATTTCTCATAAACGGTGACCGGATAACTAAGAATGAATTCAGCTCAACACCTCTTTTGAAATAAAAGTGATAGAAAAAAATATATAAAAAAATGGTTAAATAGGTTACGTTATGTTAGGTTATGAGTTATGACGGTCGGCGTAGTCCATGGGCAGGGCTTTGGACTCTTATTTCGAAGGTAGAGGGTTAGAACCCGGCGTGCGCAAATAAGTTTTATTTAATTAATTTGTGTTATTTCACAATTAATTAATTAAAATAATATATATACTATATTTGCGGCACGTTCCAGAGACGAAGATACTCTCAGTATCGCCCTGTGTAAGACCACCATTCAGAATTGAAACTTTGCTTGAAATGGCTTTAGCCATGTTTGGTGACTAGACCTGAATAACCAGGTACTTCCCCACCTTCCTCTTCCCCATCTCCTTCCCTTCCCCACATACCTTCAGCCTCACAACATACCCCGATTGGGGATGCCATAGTCTCACTGGCTATGACAGGAGCAGTTGCGACTCTTGTGAGGTTTTTTTTTTTATAGGTTTTAATGTCTTTTCAAAGAGGTGTTGAGTTGAGTAGATTCTGAGTTATCATGGAACCTCAAAAACACAACCAATTCAATTATATACAACGCATAAAAAACTTATGGTGAGTTAAACAAAATGTTGCTGTTTTCTAGGTCACTACAAGGGTATTTCAAAATGTCATACTAATGTACCGGACCGTTGTGCCTCCCGGTGTTATTTTATAGCATATTTAATATGTAAAACACAGATGCGTGTAAACAATATTTGATTTATGGTGAGCATTCAAAAATTGCTTTCCTCGTTAGCTCAAAACTAAGGACGATCAATATAACCGGCTGTCCATCTGCAGTAACCAGTCACAAATCGCATGGATGTTGTAATAGAGTCGTTTGCGTCGTGTCAGGTGTGGACCCTTTGGAACAACAAGGTTCCATCTATAGATAATGGGATCTATAGCAAGCTACATTAGAGTTTATTGACGTTACAGCCACAGATGGAACCGTGTTATAACAAAGGGTCGATATGTCACAGTCACAGCCCTATCTAAATTAAGCCACAGATAGGAAGTCAGTAATACGCGGATATGTCAACTACAACTACCACTACCACACACGGGCATTAGCCTAGTGTGGTAGTTAATTAAATTACAAAAAATGTAAAACTTATAAAGATTTATGAAATAAAAAAAATATATATTATTTTTTTTTAAAAACTTACACAATTTTGGTAACATTGCAGGCCAGAGATTTGCCATTACGGTGGTTGGTAACCAAGATGAATTCCACCACGTCTCCGGGCTGTAGAGAGTTGGGAGGACCGTTGACATCGGACATGTAGAATATAAGTTTCTTGCCCTCTTCAATTTCAAAGGACAGGAATCCGAATCCACCTGTAAAATAAAAATTATTAAAGTCATTAAGAGGAAAATACTACATTGTGTATAGTAAGCGCCAAACTTTAATACCAACCTGACGGTGATACAGAAATCTTAGCAATAGGCGAGTTTAAGGTCCGAAAAGCAGAATGCGGTGTTCGGGGAGGGAAGAAAGGCGGTCCCATCTCTCCGTCCATGTCTTTCTCTGTTGCACATATGTTTTATGCATCTTTCTCTTCCGATTACGGTTTCTTAATTTTATAGCCAGTAAAGTGACTGTGCGCGAGAATGGATTATATCAAGTTCAAGTCGGTATTAAAGTTTGGCACATACTATTCATGGAAATATAGAGCACCATTTTCTCAAAATAATGGTTCAATTGACTCTACAATATACTATCATTAGTCGAGGATCCGCATATAAATCTCACTTTCGAATAGGAGTTGTAAAAAGAATAATAATCAAATTTCTATCCACTGGATAGATTTTTGGCTTATATATGTGACATTTTAAATGTCTACGATTGCTTTTCGGATAAAAAAAAGCTAATTATCTCTTAATTTGGCAAAAAAAAAAACATACTTTTAGCTCCCACGTTTGTTATTTTGGTCTTAAAACTATTTTAGAACGATGTTAAAAATAATTTATAAATTTCGCCCAGAATTTCTGATCAGTAATTGTAGTTTACAGATAAAATTAAGTCCTTTTTCCAAAGGTATGTACCTTTCATTATCAAGTACACCACAGGCAACATACAGAAATCGAAAATATTCTATGCTGACTCGAATAAGTACCTCTAACGCCAGTTTCAAAGTAACAAACACGCAGGATCTGCGGGGTACAAACTTAACGATTTTTTAATATTTTTTTTATAAATCCTACAAATAAGAGATAAATGGTAATATACAAGTTAATCCATTGGCTGTATAGCACTTTAATAATGTTTTATGTCTCCATGTTAAAAATTTGCTGGCAAAAAATTAAAAAAATGATCATCTGGAAATCTTGAGCAATCGAGGCAAATTTATTTATTTCGTGTGGTCTTTCAGTGGTTAAGGGAAGTGTCTATTCATCGGTGCACCCCGATATATTAATAGAGAAATAATATTAGAATTTAACGATATTATTCATCTGTTATATGGGAAATCCGTTAGCATATTTAAAAACCTTCCGATTACCCAACGGATTGTTTATTCAAATAATTTCAAGTACCTTCATTTGAATATACATCAAAAATCAAATAATTCAAATCATAAAAGAAAAAGACAAAAATACAAATTTCAACTGAAAACCATACTCAATTTAAATATATTTTGCCATTAGACTATCAGAAGGAATTAGAAGCATTAATGATAAAATCTGTCAGTGAACACGGTCAATTTAGGAGGGTTATGGATAATGCCGCCCCGAGAACTATTTATTGGATAACCAACACCTCTGCCGTAGTCATCCCAAGTGCTTTGTTATGTTAGTTGACTTAGCAAGGGTACCAGGGTTCGTGGGGTTGAAGAGTTGTATTAAATGGTACATAATATAAAAACAATTTCATATTCATTATCTCAAATGTATATTTTTAATTTTTCTATTTATTTTTTTTTAATTCTAAAAAAAAGGAAAATAACCTTTGCTTTTAAATTTGCGTAATACTCGTAAAATAAATTAATTGCTTTTGTACGATTGTGTGGTACATTGGACAAAAAATGAACAAACCTTTGATAGAATCAACGATGGCACGACGCTTTTTGCGGACGGGAACAATGTTTGCTGCACGGCTAGCAGTATCAACGTAGAAAGACACGGGATCTCCGATACGCAGCAAATCACGCTTGCAGGAGAGGCCCATGATGCCAAACTCATAGGAAGCTCCATTCGCAGCTTCGATAATTCCTGAAAAAGTTAGGACATTTAGCTGGCTACTAGAATAACCTAGTAAACATTTATACATATATGGGGAATTTCAGCTATTATACAAACTTATGGCTTATTATTGCCAATAAATATGGAGTCAATAATGCATTATTCCCTAAGATCAATTATATCCAGACAAGGCGTGTGGGTCTAAAATGACACCAGAACCAAAAATATTGGTTTATGAAAACATTTATCAAAAATAAAATGCATTGAGTAATAAAATGCTCGGGAGCCGAAAGGTAAACCCTGTGTCGTCGAGTACAAGGATGAAACTTCTTTGTAGTGATAAAGGACGTTTAGTAAGCCTTAAAAAAGCTGGTCTGCCAGTGCACCTGTAGTGTGAATTGATAAAGAAATCACCAAACTGAAAAGATTTATAAAGAATAATAGCTAAGTGCAATGGTCGGCAGACCAAAGAAGTCACGAATGGAATAATCTAGACTACAGTTTTTCATTGGTTTCGATCTTGTATTCGATGTAATCGATGCAGCTGGGCATGCGAAACCGATATGAAACGGACGGGATTCGGAAATTTCTGTCATTTTCCCGACTAACGCAACTCTTACGGTGACGGTGCGGCGGTTGTTTGAACTTCCAACCACTATAGACTACTAGGCAATCTTAAAAAGACTATTATTATTATAAAATTGCATAATAATATGCGCACGCGATAGCGGTGAGGGGCACCGCGGCAGGTTTAGTAAGTTGTTGCTATTTCTTTTGGGTGTTCCATGGCATAGAAAGCCTGTTTTCACTGAAAATGAGGTAGGGATTTCCCATTACTGTCATTTAGGGATAAGACAGACCAGTGGCACTTATTCACTTTTCAATATAAGATTAAAAAGGTGTTCAGTGCTTACCAGAATACTCCCGCTGATCTGGGTTGAGAGCCCTTAGGGTCCTGGTGACGCTGCCCTGGAGCTGGATGTCGGTGGGCTTGGCCACGGAGATGGTTCCCTTTGGCACGGCGCGCACCAGCTCTGCGCTGCAGCAGCCTCCTGAAGAACCTCCTTGCCTTCCCAGTATGTATTCCACATCACGGCCCAACTCTAGGATGTCCACACTTCCTTCAAAATTACTAAAACACACAAATGCCCAACAAAACACATCAAGTCCATGTCACTGTAACCAATAGAGGCATCATTTAACATCATCTCACTCGCTAATGTTAATTATTGCAAAAATTTTGATATTGGATAAAATGTTTAGAATGCGCAATTTAATCAAGAAAAAGTCTATACATGAGGAGTTGGGAAAATAGCGCATACGGGGCCACAAATATCTTATTCGGGGACCTGTTAAAGGAACAACTACCACTGAGACTAGTTACGAGTTTAGTAAAACTTATTGGGAGGACAGGGGTGTGTAAGATGTTAAGAGAAAGGGGTACGCATGAGGGAAAGCTAAATCGATAGTACAGAGTTCAATACTGCCACCGCAACCATTACATATGAGAAATAAACATTCGTGAGTTACGTATATCCTGACAATATTTCAATTCCTCCCACATCCAACCATTAAGGCAGTCACAGACAAGAGACTATAACCTCTTAATGTATTTGGGCTTGATCTTTACAGATTATATGTTCAAGACAGACGGAGAGGGAGAGAGCATGGAATATCATTTCCTTCGAAGGGACCAACATATCAAGAAAGATCACAATTAAAGCCACCACGTAATATATGTATATATATTATCTTGCTCATCTGTGATGACTGTATGAAATTGTATGGCGAGCGACATCATCAAATAAGCCACCCCCAAATATAACTAATCCCACCGAAAGCTCATACTGATGTCATCAACGTTCATTCTGTTCCTTCTCTGTTTTTTTTTAAATGAAAAAAATAGAAAGAACTAGAACGATGCTGTCAAGTGCTATCTCTCACTCGCACTAATATACTGCGGTGGTAAGTAAAAACAGCGTCTTTCTTGAGATTCTCAAAGAAGACACTATGAAGAATTATCACATACAAAATCTGCATTCAGTCATTTAGAAACTCGATTTCTTTTTTAAAAATACTACAAAAATGATTGCACTGTTTGAAAGTTTGAGGCACAGGTTTCGGTAGAGTTATAGCGCAATTAAAAAATTTTACATTCGCTTATAACAGAAGGTTGGGGAGTGTGTTCTCTTCTAATATTTATCGCATTAGTACTTATATCGCACACAATAGAGTCATAAGTCAAAATTTTCTGTTTTATTTATTTCTGATTAATAAAGTATTGTGATTATCTATGCCCCACGAAAACCATATTGATTACTTTATCTCTGTGAGATGTCTCTAGTGTCTCTTTTCGACAGGACCACTTGTTTCATCGATCATCATTTGTTTTCGCTATCCTGTAAAATTAACTTTTTTTATTTATAACCCTTTTCATTTTACATACATTTTGCAATGAAGTTACGCTAGGAATGAATATCGCACATGCCACAAATATATATTCATTTGACTGAAATGATACACAAGTACAATTTTTTTTTTTTTTAAAGTCGGCTATTCTATTCTTTCAAACCATACACGCCACATATTATATAAACATTTTGCAAAATTTATATTAGATTTATTATTCCACCTGCACAATAAAGATGTACATATTTTGTAACTTATATTGAAAATAATGTTTATGAGATAATTCATGGACTAATAAATTACGTATAAAAATAATTAATAATTACAATTAGTAAAATAAATTGAGAGTAAAATACAATGCCAATATCTTTGTATGAATCAAATCAAAAATATACAATGGAGCGCCAAAACATTTGCAAAAAAAAATCTATTTGGATTCGCCCGCGCTAATTCAAAAAAATGATGCCTGCGAATATTGATATGAAAACAAATAAACTGTTAACTGACCTTTAAAACCAATGAATTTACCAATTTTTTTTTTTTTTAAACCAAAATTTCACTGGTTAAAGTAATCAAGTACATTCCATTACAAGTATATCGATAACATTACAGTTTCATTTTTACAATGTAATTTCATATTTGTAATTAATCAGAATAAAATTTAGAATAATAAAAATTATGTCTTTTTCTTTGTTGTTTTTAAAAATTACTCTAACCGAATTAACTTTAAAAACCCCACATGTTATTATAATTAAAAAAAACAAGCCGCTGCGAAAATAGCAATTTTCTGATAGGTGAAAACTAAACTTCACTTTCGCACCTTATTTTTAATCCAAGACTTTGAAAAAACTTAAAATAATCAGAGGTTTCAATAATGAACACTTTGAAATATAATACATAACAGAACTTGCCTAAAATATACATCCACGGGATTTTCGAACGCAATCATGACACTGCTATGTAAAATATATCTAACTGATATTTCTACTGGTTGCTAATTTCATTGGAAGTGTTTCACTGCCATCTATTGATTATTGGTAAAAGCATTGTCTTAGCTTGCAACTCACAAACATTTGGGCCACGCGATGATTCTAATTAATTTTGAAAAGTAGGCACCCACATGGGGGGGCCTGGAGTACAAGTGTGAAAGCTATCTACCCACCTTATGTGTGCCTAGCGCTCCAATGAATATTAACATACCTAACTGAAAGTGGGAATTTTCACTAGATTAAAAATTTATTTCTAAATTATGAATAATAAAATAAAATGCAATGAAACTTTATAACTACTACTCCTTCATATTAAAGTTTAGATATTGCCTTTTTACAAGCAGGTATGCGGCACATTAGCTAATATTTTCATAATGACTGAAGCCTCTCAACCAAATAAAATATCATATTTCAGTAAAAGCTTGTTGAAGTGAAATTCAGTTGTGATAAAAACATACATATTATCAGTACATGTATACAATAACATAGGATTAACATAAATATTTAGAACAGTCGCTGAAAGTTGACATGAGCTAATAGTTCAGTTACCTGAAGTGAAAGAAGACTTCCTTGTCATGATCCTTAGTCTCAATAAATCCAAAACCATCTTTCAGTGCCGCTATGAATCCTTGTAGCATCGGTCGGGGGCTCGGGTTGGCGCCGTTGCTACTTGCGCCATTGCTATTTGCACCATTGCTGCCGTTGGTAGCCACCTGTTGCACTACTATATTCATTCCAATCAACTCTTTAGTTCGCTTCACCTGAAGGATAACAAAAACACAGTCATTATTCCTGCCACTGAGAGCTATCTTACTTAATTTTCCGTTACAAGGAGAAGAAATAACAACAGAGTAGTGAGCAATCATGCTTGGAGCAATTTCTATTTATCTATACTATCAATTAAAGCAATAATCATCTTAATACTATAATTAAATTGAAACCATAAACATATTTTGTCAACATATCAACAAATTGGAACTATAAATAAATTTTGTCGTAGAATAAAAAAAATTATGATTTTAAAAAAATTTCGGCTATGATCGGAACTACAAATATATTTTGTCCTAGAAATAAAAAAAATTTAGATTTTAAAAAAATTTCGGCTCCCGGTCTTACATACCCACCCAGCTTGAAATTATTGCTAAAACCCAAAATTGCCATCCCTCGCATTTACGTTTAAATAATTGAAATTGCATTTTTTTTGTATGTTACTTGTTCTGTTCTTACATTATTCTCGGCATTCATTTACGTTTTTAATTTGCTTATTGAATCTAACAGGTCATGATCGCCTGCGACTGACTGCTTTCATGGTCGATTTTTGTCATCCTCGCATGCAATTTGTCGCCGCACGGCAAATTCGAAAGCTACTTTGGGGCTTGGGATTTCAGTCACCTGCGGCCTGTCCAAACAACTATTTACATTCTGTTGGTCCCACCGCATGGCTAGTGTAATGAATGCCTCCGCATTAGAGTGATGCCTATTAGCTGCCACACATTGTGCACATGTTTACACAATATTTACCTAAACCTTCTCTCATATAATGAGAGCCATTATTATTGTTTACATTTAACCATCTGCCACCTCGATGACCCATCTTCAATAGCGTTGTCAATGATAAGCATTTTGTTTCATATTAGGTTCAAATTAAACCAAATTTTGAATAATAATCAATAATAAAAAATTCTATCTCTCAAAGAGGAAAGCGTTTTACTTTTTGCACTTTTATTCTGGGTGATGGAGGTATTGATTATCAAATTTAATAAACCTAAGGTAAGATAGGGTAGTACAGTAAGCAGTTTGTATGTAAAAATCTTGTCACATTGGTCAAATTGATCTTTTGCAAGGGCGTATTGTTCTATTTTTTAAGGATTCATTACGTCATATAAAAAAAGCATTTTCCAAAACCACAAAACAAGCGAAGACAAGATTTCAATGCTCTATATATATATATTTTTTTAAATAAAAAAAAAGCCTTCAAAAGTTACCCGGGATCAGCTCAAAACAGTATGTGAAGAGTAATAATATATAATAAAGATATACCTGGAAAATATCAAAAATAACTTTCTCTCCTTGTCGAGGTTGTACTTTCCCATCGACATCTTTGGCAAAAAATGACAAGGATTTCTTGGCACCGCTTACAAGGTAATTAATCAGGCCGCATGCGTCCTGTCAGGAGAGGAGCCAAGTTAGTAAGTACACAGTATGGTTATTGTCCTGTCAATCACCACGAAAAGGATAATCCGATACAAGTGTAACTAATATTGCCAGTTTATATATAAGACTACACAGTCAATGTTCAGTTACTCCGGGCACACTTATATCGGTTTAGCTCTTCGATGTTCTCCGCCAACCAAAAAAATCTCTGATCTCTATCCAAGAAAGGTTTAATTTAGTAAGGTTCACAAGAGCGAAAGCCAAATTCTCTTAGAATGATCAAGCAAAGCATCATGTACAAGAATAGTGAGTGTTTGTTGTACCTGCGACGACTTTGAAGGACTAGATATACGGGGCACGGCCTCTTTGGAAACTACTCCGTGCACACCCTTCTCAACGAGGTTCTCAAACTGCACCGTGCCCGGAGCCAGGTGTTTGATGCGCTTGGCAGACGGCTGTTGGGACGTGGAGTAACTTGTCACTGGATCCAGAGTGAATTCAACCTGAAATGCAGACACATTCATTGTCACACACAGTCAAATGCAGTAATTTCACAAAAAACAAGCAACTGGTCTATCAATCTACATCACATTTGGACTCCATTTGAACTTTCGTTTTCAAGTAAAGTAGATCAAAAATTGGAATTGTTTTAAATTTTTAAAAAAAATCAGTCGCTAAGATGTTTATATCAGCTTGTTTAATGTCTTTTGAAATGTGTTGAAGTTAAACCCAGTTTCAAAAGTTTTTTTTAAGCTTTTAGATGCCAAAAAAGTTTTTTTAAAGTTTCTCTATGTGGTGTATCCCACTTGTACTACGAGTATACAGACTTTGTGTATAATTAATTGTTCTTTGAATTAATAAAAGATTGCATAAAAACAATTAAAAACATAATATATTTAAATGCATTTGCTTGGTCAGCGAGTTCCGACAACACTTAGGGTTCTCCAAATAGTCAGGAATGAGCAGCACTAAGAATGGGGGCAATTTCGCGCAATGTTGTGCTGCGTGGACTTGCACTCAGGTCACCACAAATAGTTTCAAAATATAATTTTTTTCTTCCTAATTATTTAATTTTGTGATTTAAAAAAATCACAAATTTTTTTTTTGCTAATTGTTTATTTTGAGATTTCAAATAATCCACAAACAACTAAAAAGTGCAGTTGTTCACAAGTTCTTTGCATTATATTTTAATATTGCAAGCATGCCTTTTTCGTTTAGTTCAACCTTTACATATTGTATTAGTGTTGTGAAATCTCATTGAGTGTTAACTAAATTAGAAGAAAACAGGAACAAGTAAAGAACGTCCGACTGTGTATTCTGGTGAATCATACATCCACAGTAATAAAATGTATTTCAGTGACAAAGAAATAAAACAAATAGCATGCTAAATTATTTTTTATATAACTGACTTCCAACATGTTTTAGCTTTGAAATCTAAAATGAACCCCTCTATATGAAAGCTATGAATCTGGTTGAGAGACCTTGAAGAAGTACAGAGTAGTTAAAAAGTTGTATATAATATTATTTAAGTTATAATTTAAAATGCAAAATGTCTACCTCGTCACCGATGTTCAAGGGCTGTTGGGGAAGCAGCACTTCTGAGAAATGGAAAAATAGATGTGGCTCCCGTTCCACACATCGAATGAATCCAAACCCATCTTTCAACGAAGACACCACTCCCTTCTCGCGCCTCTCTCCAGACATATTGAAGGACTCGTCCAGAAGGGAGATGTAGGTGGCGCGCTTCAGCTGGTCACGGCGATCTGTCGCAACCTTTGGAAACACATTAAAGTCATCATGCTCGCTAATTACTATTGGAAATGCAACCGTTTGAAATGGGAATAGGAGTTGTTCAATGCTCTTGATTCTGAAAATAACATCTGATCCATTCTTGAACTGTATCAGTAGTGCCGCTACGACAACATTCTATACTACAGGCAGTCAATTATGTGTTTCTTCTAAATACCTGAAACTGAACCCAGTCCCCGTGTCGTAAAGTGAACTCTCCCAACTGATCCTTGTCTCCAAATTGCACCTGCAATCATTTAAAGTTATAATTACTAGGCCAGAGATTTGGCTAACGTACTACTAATTATGAAAATAATTCAATAATCAAACGAACATCAGTTTCAGAATGATCTGGAGCTCTGAAGCGAATGCGTCCGGGTAGAGGATCATTGGCATGGCGAGGAGCGGAGCCTCTCTCCAGGGGCTTGAGGACTTGTCCTTTAGTTATATCCGGAGCCACATCTTCGAAAATCACGGAACCACTCGGTAGGCGGGTTATAAAACAAGCCACCTCCTTCCCCTGAAATAAATAAATGCATAAAAATATAATCAACTTCATATTTGTTTAATTAAAAAAATAATTATAGCATTCCTTACATTACGAGTTTGAATGATAAATTCTACATCGTCGCCCAGATTTATATCATCCTTCACTTTAGCTTCAGAAAAATGAAAAAATATTTCCTTGACCACGTCGGCCCTTTCGATGAAGCCGAAAGACTCTTTCATGGAACAGACCACACCGTGGTACTTGACAGGGTGAGCTGGGTTCTCCAGCCGCACGTGGCAAGCTCCCAGGTTTCCCCGCTGGTTGGTGGCGATCTGGAAGCTGACGGCATCTCCGGAGTGAAGAGTGACATTGCCCTCCACATCGTCCTTGGTGTAGGGCAAGAAAAAGCATTCGCCGCGGTTCTCATATGAAATTCTACCAGTGGAGTCTCCCACTCCCTCTCCCCGGAGCTCTGTGGTCACCGTTCCTGTGACGCGAGCTTCGCTTAGGACCTGCAAAACAGACATACATTATTGTGCGTCATGTATGGGTTTGTACAAATGAAATGCGATCATAACATCAATCAAACTCACGACTTCTGGGGCAATCTTCACCACTGTAGACGCAATAGGCTTTCCCGTTCTCCTATCATACGTCATTTCAAATTCTACGGGATCTCCAATTTTGAGATGTTCGATGTTGCCACTGAATTGAGAGAAGTGAAAGAACAGACGCGCCTGTCTTTCGCAGCACTGAATGAATCCGTACGAGTGCTGTGGAAGAAAAGAATACAATAAGATGTTAGTGGGTATCTGGGGTGTGTTAATATAAACACTATGAAAACGCTGCTTACACGATTAGATCTCGGAGCACTAGGACTCACCAGCAGTTTCTCGATTATGCCAGTCTCCCTGTTTGGGTGATTGGGGGGGTCATAGTGCTGAGAGGTGTTGGATGAAGAGTTATAATCATTGTGAGAGTTGTTGCTGTCTGAGCCGTATGTTCCCATACTGTAACGGTTTGAGTTAGAGTTACCGGTGGCCCCTTGGCTGGCGAAGGAGTCGCGGGGCGAGCTGGGGAACTCGCTGCTGTAACTCCCTGAAAGCATTTACACAAGTGAGTGGAATCACTTTTCTGTTGACGTGTATATCAGTGTATTATAGTATCAGTATATTATAGTAATTATTAATTACCGTTCCTGTATGATTTGCCTTGGTTTGAGGACTGTTGCATGTCTATGATGTCCTGTGTTAGCATGTTGGCTGATGGAGGCGGCTGGAAATCCATTTTCCACTGAGGATTGCTTGACATCGTTAATTTATTTATTAACAGAAATTATTGTATGTATATTTTTAAAATCTTATCAAAAGTCGTAAGTGCAAGTAGCATATATCACAGAACGGTTATATATACACATACATTCAATTATTTGGTCACTCACGTCAAATTCAACATTTATCACTGAAGCAGCTATACAAATGTTCACAGGTAATTCAACTAAACTTTGACACAATAAATATTTTTACAAAATAAAGTTACATCCTGGGAAAAGCATTTAGAGAAAAGGCATTGACAGGAGCGTCGAAATCGTCACAAAGTACATTGTATTATAATATTTACTAATGGATTAAAATACGAAGAGTATTGGTTCCGAATGAAGGTAAAAGTCCTCAGATGTCTTCAATGCTTGCTGGGTGCAGATTGTGTGGAGTGTTATGTTGCCTTGTCTATTCTACCACGGGCAGTCGTTACACAAGCTGGAACAAACAAACAAACCTTCCTTCAGTGCTTCCTTTATTGGCTAACAAACAACACTCCCTCACTACGGTATATCACTGTTAATTTGTAGTTTATATGCACTTTTCATCCATATGTTATAATTGCAATTACTGCTACTGTCATTGATAAAATTCACCAACACCGTTTGACAGAATCGCGTATGTGTGCGAACTTGAATTGATGGGATAGAATTTAGTCCACTAGACTACTTATAAAGTAATTACAGAAAAAGAATATTTAAATCTGCAAAGGTGCGTGACGATCTTTCAAACGCAGATAATAATGGCTAACCGACGCTAGGCCGGCTAGGATCTAACAAAAGTATCACTGCTATGAACGATGTACGTACTTGGATTATAAGTACATTATTTCGTCTGTGGCTGAATTATAATGAAAACTCACAACATCACGATATAACTGCGAACGTCACTGTCAAAATTAATTCATTGAAAATAACACCAAAATGTGCACCGGAAGAGTAATTACAAATCGTAAACATAGCGTACAAAAAAAAGTACAAACAATGTTTTTCGCCAGACAGAGAAAGATGGCTCTACGAAGACGTAAATCTTGATTTATTGGAAAGCATGGCTTAAAATCCAACGAATTGTAGAAGAAATTTTTGTTTTAAGGTTAAATAACATTGAATTGATTTACCAAACACGCGAGAAAGCAAATTACGATTAAATAAAGATGTGTCAAACACATCGGACAAGCTAGCCGCCGCTACACCAGCGGCAGCAATGGAAGCGAATCAGCGACTTAAAAAATTGATTATTAGTGTTTAGGATGGGTGAAAAAGATATCACATAAGTAGTATATACTACCAGTAACGTTTTTAATACATTTTTCAATATTTTTGGCGATAAATAAACTCAAAATTAGCTACAATCGCTCACCTCGACACAGCACAGCACTCAAGACATGCCGCCATGTTGAATGTTAAGGTCATAGAGTATTGTATAGAAAAATATTTGCCATTTGACTATTCAAAAACGATAGACAATAGAACAGATTAAAATGTTTTGTTTTCAAACATTAACCGGCAAGTAGGTACGATACCAAATAAATGGAAGAGAGGGAAAATGAACTTTAGATAATAATATCTATTATAATATAATGTTATCATAATTTCATTTGTGTAGGTACTTTATTATGTACCTTGCTATTCTTTATCATATGGCTATTATTGCCTTTTGACTGTAACCAGAATTCACACTATTAACAAGGGCGTATTTACCTCATTAGAATAATTTTTTTAAGTATACACTTCTTTACACGCACGCTTGACTTCTGAGGTAAGCTGGCGAATGCGTTACGAAAAGTGAAATGCGTTGCGAGGCGAACGGGCTGTATCACACTGTAGAAGGAAGAGAGAGAGAGCAGTGCGCGTGCACATTTTCTTTCTCTCTTCCTCTCATAGCCAGTGCATGAAATATCTCAGTCATGAGGATGCGGATGCGGATGCGGATGAAGATGCGGATGCGGATGCGGATTCAGATGCGGATGTATAAATGGAGCTAAAGAAGCAATTACTTCAGTCGTGTGGTCTAAAGCACACTCGTATTTTTATTTATTTTAATAAAATTACTTAATTTCTACGTTTTTTGTTCTTTCTTTTAACTGAACATATAAGTAAATACATTTTCTTGTGAGTTTTTGATTGTTAAATTCTAAAACAATTTTAGAATTTATAACAAATATTGTTAAAAAAAAAAACAATATAAATATATTTATTTATATATATACGATTTTTTAAAAAAAGCTCCTGCTTTCAACTGCTCCCAATTGAGGTATGTCGTGAGGCTGAGGTAGAGGAGAGGGGAAGGAGATTGGGAGGAGGACGTGAGGAAGTGACTGGTTATTCAGATCTGGTCACCAAACATAGCCATTTAAAGCAACGGTTTATATTCTGAATAGTGGTCCTACACCAAAATGATACTGGAGTTTACTCCACTTTGGAACCTACCGCAATTATGCCTTATAATATTTTAAACGATTAAATTGTGAAATAACACAATTCAATCGATAAACTTTTCATGCGCACGCAGGAATTTGAACTTGAAACCTTCGGATTACTAAGTTGAGAGCCTTACCTCTCGACCACAGATATCGTCAGGCAGCCTATTTTAATAAAAATAATACCACCTCAACAAGAGCGCTGTATTGTTTCGAGCATCGAAAAAAACACCTTGATTTAGACGCATGAATGTCATTCTAAAATAATGTAAACTTCTGTGTAATTAAATTAAAGAAATTGTAAGGTGAAGGTCCCTTTAATATCCATACTCTTTGGTCGAAGGATAATTTTTATTTCGATTGAAACAAGTATTTTTTCTCTTCGAACTATGTTAACTTGTAAATATACTCACTGCGCAACACAAAATTATTCACACATTTTATGCAGATGTAATCCATAGACATAAAATATGACGTATTTGACATTTGTCAGAAGTTGTGACAGTTATCTGAATTTTCAAATATCTGTGGATACAAAACCGTCACGATCAATTTGCGGCAGCCGGTTCGTTAAATTTTAAACAAGATAATTTTAAAACTTGTAGCACTAAATCAGCAGTTAAAGCAAAAATCGAGTATTTCCAAACGATACAGTGTTTTTTATTGTGTTTTGGGATTATTTAAGCTCACGATTGTCAGTTGTTAAATTTGTTATGTGAACACGTCTACTGATAACCTATCTGATAAGAAAGACAATAACAACTGCAGTTGCACTGATAACTGTTTGGTGTGAAGTGTGAATTGAATACCGCGGAAAATTAATATAAATTGATTTCTACGGTTCGTTTCATTAGTTGAGCTTCTTCTTTAGCGGTGTCCTGTCAAAATTACAATGGAAGATTGTATCCCAATTGTAGACGTTGTCAAAACCAGGGAAGTTAATGATGTTACCAAACGTTTTAAAGAGAAGTATAATGCAGATCCCGAGTTTTACGTCAGGGTTCCCGGCAGGTATAAATATTTCTGTTTTGTTTTACATGCAATTAATTACACTGTTCTAATAATGTAATAGACATTTTAAATGACCCGTTTAAACATCCAGCAATCATATGAAGCTCATATAAAGCTGATATTGTGATTAAGCCCTTTATTTAAACACAGGAAATATTGTACCTACTAAATCATTGTCCCATCAGTAGTGTCCGACCGAAACTACTTTTTACTGCCGAAACCGAAACCGAATTTCGGTTTTGATCTCAGTTTCGGCCGAAACCGAAA
This sequence comes from Limnephilus auricula, assembly GCA_951813805.1. Lineage (NCBI taxonomy): Eukaryota > Metazoa > Arthropoda > Insecta > Trichoptera > Limnephilidae > Limnephilus > Limnephilus auricula. Next base: position 6,433,521 of record OX638391.1, read on the forward strand.
CCGAAACTTCCATATAAGGTCATGTTATCATGGGAAAAAAAATAATCAATCTTAATCAGTCAGCCTTTATTTTAAAACCTTATATTAAACATCCCGTCTCGGATATTTGAACTAATAATAAACATAACATAAATTGTCTCTTGGTATTTCAAATAAATTATTTGTGCTTTTTGAAATAATGATTCGAAATAAATATACCTACTTATTTTAGGTATACTGATTTGAAATACATATAACTACTTATTCTAGGTATATTTATTTCAAATGAACTCTTTGGTAAATAATATTAAAATAAGAAATGGTAGGTCTGTTATTTCTTTTTAAACGTTATTTACGAATAACATAAAAAAATAAGTACAAAAAAAATAATTTCTAATTTGTTTAGGTACACTAAACAAAAAATACTTTATAATATCTTACATCTTAAGAACAAAATAATTTCTTCTAAACTTTGGTCATTTTGTAAAAAACTCTTTTTAATGAAATTCAATAAAATAAAAATAAAAATTACCTATCTACTGAGTTCAACAACTAAATATTTTTTATACAAATAATACTTATAGCCCAATTATTTGGTAGTTTTACCTGGAAAGTTTTCCGGGAGTTTTTGAAAATCGGTAATTTCATAGATTTCGATGTGCTCTTTTCGAATTTCAACATTGCCACATCGTATCTTTGCCGCTCGCTCCGCCATATTGGAAAAATGGCACCTAATAGAATTTTTTTGACAATATCTCCTTTCCGACTCATTTTACGATAAAAATATGTATGTACAAAATTAAACTAGAGAAAATTTCCAATTAACGTACAAACAATTTTTTTTGGTAAAATCAATAATTTTGTACGTTTTTACTACGTTTTTTTCGTATATTTCTCCAAAATATTTTGCTATCCGACCGGCAAAGATACGAGTTGGCAAATTTGAAATTCGAAAACAGCCAAAAATTACCAATTTTCAAAACTCCCGGAAAACTTTCCATGTAACCTCTTTTTTTCGAACCAAATAGCTGTACTATTAATAATACGGCCGGCGTTGTCTAGATGTAAGGCTCTAGACTTACAATCCGAAGGTCAGGGGTTCGTACCCGACGTGCGCAAATAAATTTCATTTGATTAATTTGTGTTTTTTCACAATTAATTGATTAAAAATAAAATCTAATATAAAAAAATTACATAGTATATTTGCGCCACGTTCCGAGTGGAAGATACTCTCAGTATCGCCCTGGTGTAAGATCACCATTCAGAATTGAACTCAAACTTAAAAAAACTGTGAAGAGCTCCAATGTGCTGCAATCATTAATAATTTTAAAGAATTAATTATTATCAGTATTCATAATTAAACAATCTAATATTATAAGTGAGAAACAATAATTTTATCAACATTTTTGCCACAGAAATCTTTTCTCCGGTTTTAATAAATTTGACCAGCAGCACTAAATAGTTGTTAACTGGAAACATCTGTCGGTGGAGCCGACAAGAATTTCACTGCAACCTTTGTCAAAGACAGAAATGGACTAGAATTCCAGTAAGAATAAATATCTGCGTTTCTTGTAACCTTGGCTCTGTTAAGTAGGCTTGAATAATTTGCTCAACTTGTGTGCAATCACCATTATCCACACTAGAAGTTTCTTCCATTAAAAGTCATGGGCATCCCATAGCCCTTCTCCTCTTTCAGAAAACGCGATTCTAGATGAACAAGATAAGATAGCTGTGGGTCTCCAGAATTACAGCTTTTGCTCATTGTTGCACTAACGACGCCCGCGCACAATTATCAACTTCATCAGAATTCAAATATGTAATTTTTAATCTGGGATTCAATAATGTTGAAGTAATCAGAGCAGGATGTCCTTTGACGTATGCAAATCAACAAGTCCTGACTCCTGACACGACTATGAGTGCTAACGCAGCAAAATGACACTTCGTCGCTCGCAGCTCAGTGTACCGAACATATCCAATCGCAACACGAAACCTCCCGAATTCAGTTTCGGTTTCGGCCGTAGTTTCGGCTGGTTGGCAGCCGAAACCGAACCTAAACCGAAACCCATTTTTTTGCCGAAACTAGGCCGAAACCGAAACCGAAACCGAAAGTTCGGTCGGACACTACCCATCAGCATCAGCAGGTGTCAATAATAAATTGTTTGTGAAACTTTTTTTTACTCATTTAATTTTTAAGAGTTTTTTTTTCTATGTACATTTTTTACTTAAATTCTTATTTATCTGCTACCGGTTTCGACACATCCTTTTACTCAATACCTTTACAATACGACAATACCTTTTACTCATTCTTGTATGTTATTTACTTTTGCATATTTAGCTTATTATTTTTGTATCGTTGAAGAAGAAGATAACACTAATAATCTAAATTAAAATATGAAAATAAACAAGACACAGAAAAATAATAAAAGATAACGATTTTTTTTTATTTGTCAAGAAAATATTAACAAAATATATCATTTCGTCGTTGCATATTTAATGTGACGATTTTGACGAAAATGAGTTAAACAGTTATTTTGCTTTTTTTTCTCCATCTTCTACAATATGAGCCATATAAAAATATCAAATATTTAAGGCGATAGAAAATAAACCATGTGAGGACAATCAAAATAGTACATAATAAAAAAAGTTATGTCCTCTGCATGCCACTACACATTTCAATTGCCTTGGTATGTACATAATATTTATTATAACTGCATACTCAACTCATATTTCGATTTTTCAGATATGTCTGACTAACCAACTGGACATTCAATATAGTCGCTGATAATTTTTTTTTGGTTTTTTTTATTTATTTTTAAATGTAGTGTTTGGGACTTACTGAAATGAAAATTGTTTATTGCAGGGTGAACCTGATTGGGGAGCACATTGATTACTGCGGCTACTCGGTGCTGCCCATGGCGCTGGAGCAAGGCGTGCTGCTCGCTGTGAAGCCGCTGGATAAGCCACACATCCGCCTCACCAACCTGGACTCCCGGTACCCCGACTGGAGCGGGGACATAGACACCGCTCTTAACCTGTAATTTTAATTTTATATCATTAACAATCGCATTCAATTTGAGAGGCGGGTATGGGTACCGCCGCCCCGGGAACCATTTATTGGATAACCAACACCCCCGCCATAGGTTACCCCAAGTGGTTCGCTACGTTTGGTGACTTTCAAACTACTCATTTTAATGAAACAGTCTGTAAATAGTACCTAGTTAAAAATAAATATATTTGTGGAAAAAAACTATGTAGTGGTTAAAATAAATGCCCCCAACTGCATTCATAACTTTACATGTTGCATTTTGCAAATAAATTATAATATCGATTTTAAAAGGCCTTACCAATCGCCAAAGTGATTAAATTTCACGCTTTATTTACATCACTGCTTTTTATCTATTAATTGATAATGTTATTAATTTATAGCCTGCATTGAATTGCGCATTCTATATTTGTTTTTGATAAAAATTACTATTAATCGTTTGTTGCCACATTAAACTTTGTTAAGTGACACTTGTTCAGGAGTTTAAGTCAAATACACATAATATTCATTAAATGCGGTGAAGGTATAATTGAATTTCAATGTCTTTTTGTTGTACTAAGACTATTGCTCCTATCATATAACAAACATTACTGAACGATAACGCGATAATGATATTTTAAAAAATTGCGTAATTTCACAGATTGTTATTATTATGAATTTTTTATAAATCCCTAACAATTACATTCATTCCCAAACCAAACTCATTTTTACCATTTCTTTTTATAGGGGATGAGATCTTTAGTGTAAAAGGTAATTCTTTTTAATCATTTACACCAAAAGAATACCGACGATCAAGATGTTTAGATCAGGCGAGCGAATGCTCATTGCTCATTCTTCAAGAAATAGTGGTAGTGTATAGTGTTTACTACACCACTGTATATACACCATAGTGAGAGCGATATTGTGATTTCAAATACTGTATTTATCGTTGTGATAGATATCGGCTGCCGCCTAAGACTAAGAATCGCACACTTTAACTTTGTATTTGTAAATGCCTTTGTAAATGCCCGGAAAAACCTTGAAACTGGCATAACCCAGTCAAACCGGGACATGTTATAAGTTGAAGCATCAAGAAAGCTTAGCTTTCGATCGAGTTGAATAATATGTTCTGAATAAAGTATTTTATCATCTCGAAAATCAAAACAAACAATTGGAGGAGAAATTATTCCCATAATTCGTATGCAATTATTAAATATCGGTATAGCATCACTTTATTAGAAACAAACCATTTAGATGTTTTGAGAAAAAAAAATAAAGTTCTCTTTAATTATCTTGAGATAAACATAATATTCTTGCGAGTTCTGCAAAGAAACCTTGTTGCGAATGGAATGTTTTGTCATCTCTAAAATCATATTTATTAAGAAATTTGCTCAAGGTCATCGGGGCATAAACCATTTCCATGTTCTGAGTGCAATAAATAATGTTATATTAAATCATCTCAAATTAATCATTTTCGGGTTAGCTCTCCAAAGAAACTATGTGCATGTTCTGAGTGGAAAGCATAATTTCTCTATGAATAACATCCTAGGTCTGTGAAAGAGTAGATTCCCATGATAACGTTAAATAGTTACGCCAGCCTTACGTTTGATTTCAGAAATATTAACGTTTAACTGAAATATCTACGCTGTGGTAACAAGTTAATATGTCAAGTTTTTCACTATTTTGACCTTGCTCAACGCATAATATTTACTTTGAGTGCATCGGTACCTTCTTTAGGAAACAGAAATTACTTCCTTTTCATAACAAATAGCATTCGTTGTGAAAGGATCTGCATTATTCTTAAAAATGGTTTATTGCGTCTGTATTTTATTTTGAATACAAAACTACCTTACAATTGTGTCGCTGAATTTGAATTGGGTGATTATACTGTTATTTACTGAAAAGTACGGAGCATGTATGCATATGTATTTATATATTTTATTATATTACTGATGCGAAATATGTAACTATTTAATATGTGTATTTGTAAAATGCTTTTGTAGAAAAATCTTACGAAAATGATTCCTATTGACTAATAACACATGTTTATCCGATGTGCCCTCCACAAGTGTTTGACAAATAAACTAAGTTATTGTATACTTTTATTATAAAATGAAAACTTCAGTTTAATTGATGAGCAATAATGATTTCAAAATTCTTGTTTGTTTTGCGGAAGTCAATATTATTAAATCAAAACCTTCTAGATATGTACTTACAAATTAGTTTGCCATATGTAACATTTTGTTGAGTTGAGTTTTTTTAGAATTAAAGTAATTCTATGCAGCCTAACATGATAGCAATCCGTGTTTTATTTACTCCGTGTAATTCAAGTAGCTGGTCTGTCCTGGAATAAAGGGGCATGTATGGAAAGTGTATTTTTCAATCAGCTATAAACTGAATTCACCCCAATTTGTCAAAGTTCGGAATTATGCGTTCAGTATTTTAACGAATTCTCGTTGAATTGTGACTCGGGTACCAGATTTAAACTGCACCAGCTTCTTTTTTAAGCTTTGCACGTTTGTTTGCCAAGGTGACAAGCTCTTATCGTTTTGGGCGGTATCTCTTTCAACCCATCAGATTATGGAGCATATTCTATCAGAAAATTTCCATTTTTCAATAAAATCCAAATAAATGGAATATTTCTGAATGTATTCAAAAACTAAAAACTGTTTTTGAATGTTGATAATAGTGAGAATAGGCTATAAAATGTTTGTTATTATTATAAATATAATTTCTGTAACGTTAAAACTTTTAATACAAACATAAAAAAGTTTTTAAAATGGATTATGGTTAAATTCTTGATTTGAATATAAAGCGTGGAGTTTTCACTTTCTAACAGTTTAGATTATATTTCTCATGACAGTAAGGGAGATACAATGATTTATAATACGAGACTTATGTGAGCTGGAACAAATTTGGTCTCATACAACATATTATTAATTACAGATAGTAATCGTTAGCACTAAACTTTTGAGGAATCTCTTGGCCCCTCTCACCCACTGCAACTCATTTGACTTGTGTTTATTTTGTAATAATATAGTATCTAAGCGGCTGTGCAATGAAATTTATGCGATTGTTGTGTATGTAGAAACAATGACCAAGCGCTGCTGTGCGAAGATGTGATTTCCAACTAAATGTGATTTGCAACTAGATGTGATTTGCAACTAGGCGTGATTTCCGTGATTTTTGCAACTAGATGTGATTTGCAACAGAGGAGATTTGTAACTTGATGTGATTTGCAACTAGATGTGATTTTTGACTAGATATGATTTGCAACTACATTTGATTTGCAACTAGATGTGATTTATGACTAGATGTGATTTGCAACTAGATGTAATTAGCAACTAGATGTGATTTGCAAAAAGATGTGATTTGCAACTAGATATGATATAACCCATATAATTTCAGAAGAGAAGACGGCAGTCCTCAGTGGTACGAGTATGTGCTGTGCGGAGTGAAGGGTGCTGCAGAGGCGGTGCGGAGACTAAAGAAGGCCGGCTCCAAGGGGATAGAGAGCGATGCCAATGGCCAGCCGGAACTGAAGAATGTCAGCGGCTTTGCGGCGGTGATCAGTGGCACTGTGCCCCCGGCCGCCGGCCTGTCGAGTTCCAGCGCCCTTGTTTGTGCCGCTGCGCTTGCAATTATCAAATCCAATCAGGTAAAAATTGTGTAAATATATTGTACATACAAATAAATTAATCAATATTTCTTTGTTAGAACCACTTGTATATTTTATTTACGCCAACCAATTTCAGAACGACTGCTCCTTCGTTCCTTCCTCAGGCTGAACATTTAATAACTTAACATTACAAAACTGTGGGTGAGCACAATGTATTACTGAATTGTGGTAGGGGTGGGGGCGTGGCTAGGGATTAGTGAAAAGTGGGGGGAGGAGATAGAACGGATAGTGAAAGGGAACATGTCTGAGATAGGACTATAAGATAATATTTTTGAAGTAAAACTTCTTTACGCACACTTTACTTGGGAGGAAGCTGGCGAATGCGTGACGAGAGAACTTACAGCTAACAGATTGCATCCACCAGTTTGTCGATCACTAATACAAACCTATATGTACAATGCGTATGATCAATGAACGTGATGCTGCATTGAAATATACATATATTATTATTTATTTATTTTCTGTAAAGCCAGATAATGTAGTAAGCACTACCTCTGAACTACAATAAATTGTATCATCATGTACACAACAGACTTTAGCTCTTTGTTCAGGAAGTACTTTCCGCCCACACAAAAATTGTGCCTGTTGAATGTCGCCGTGGCCGATTAGAACATTCAAAACATACAATCTATTTTTGTGAATTTGCTGTTCTAGTTCTGTTCGTAGCTTACTTAAATTATATCTTATTCAATTGGCAATATCAAATAGACTGGCGTACGGCAATCCATGCGAAATTTAAGCATTGGCACACAAAAGAGGTTTGACGGCCAGCGTAGTTCAGGGGCAAGGCTTTGAACTCCCATTCCGAAGGTCGCGGGTTCGAACCCGGCGAGCGCAAATAAATTTTATTTGATTAATTTGTGTTATTTCACAGTTAATTAATTAAGTATATTTGCAACATGCTCTAAAGTGGAAGATACTCTCAGTATAGCTCTGGTGTAAGACCACCATTCAGAATTGAAAAGTTGCTTAATAATGGCTTTAGCCGTGTTTAGTGACTAGATCTGAATCGCCAGGTACTTCCCCACTTTCCTCCCCCAAATCTCCTTCCTCTCCCCACTTACCTTCAGCCTCACAACACACCCCAATTGGGGTTGCTATAGTCTTACTGGCTCCAGACGGGAGCAGTTGGGACTCATTAAAAAAAGGTACTTTAATTTTTTTCGTTTTTTTATTTTTATTTAGTGCATTGTTTATCAAATTTGTTGATAACTTATAAACCACCACGCTAGGCAAGTGCCCGTGATGTGGTGGTAGCAGGATTTCAGCGTTCTGACTTATTTGGAGCAAAAATCTTGATGGCATTTTGCTAAATGTGATTTTTTTCAATAAAAAAAAAATATATATATATTTCTATTGCACGTTGCCTCTGAAAACACTGCCACACTTAGCAACAGATCACTTGATACTCTGTCTCGCCTCTACGGTACTGTTGAAACAAGACGGAGTATGTTTAATCTAAAACATCACAGGTATACCCAATACATACAATGCACTTGGATTTCCTTCCCATTTAATGTGTTAAACACTTCCGTTTCAGTTGACTATGGGTAAAATGGAAATAGCGAAGCTCTGCGCTACAAGTGAGCGGCTCATTGGGACTGAAGGAGGAGGTATGGACCAAGCCATTGCCTTTCTGGCTGAACTGGGTAAATATTATTTTTTCATATAAGTCTCAATGCCCTAGTGCAGTTTTTGATTTGGTTCACAACCTTCCTCCTCCCACTCCCTATTTCAAAAGAATTATTTCACGGGCTGCTACTCTTATTTCTCTTTTGTATTATGTTACCGTAAGTACTTTCATACTGCTTACTAACCCCGTATGCACGGACATTGGAGAGTCTAAAGTCGTTCAAATAAATGTAGCTTCGTTCAATAAAAAATAGTGTGCGGTTTATTAAACCATATGTTTCCTTAGAACACCGTTGGGAAAGTGGTGGGGTCCCATCCAATGTCTCCCCACTCCCTTCAGTAATACGACTTACTCTATTTGGGAATCAATAGTTCTACTGCTTCCGCTCAGTTTCACACTTTAGATTAGTGATGTTTAACCCGTATAATCACATTTGTTCCAGCTCACATAGGTAACGTATAAATCGTTGTATCTCCCTTAATGTCATGGTGAGAAATATGATCTAAACGGTGATAGAAAGAGAAAAACTCCACGCTTTATACTCATATCTAGAATTTAAAGACAGAAACATTTAAATGTGCACCTCTATGAAGCCAACATTTCCGATAGCAATTTGATAAAAAGTATAAAATTTCGAGAATATTTTATTAATAATTTTTTATGAAACAATAAAAACGTTAGGCGATAATAAAGTTTGTAATACATTTGCCTAATAAAATTGTGTTCTTTTATGTTTATATTTTAAATATTAATATTTAAGAAATTACATGTTTATTTGTAACATTAGAAAGCATATTCACCTTTCAAAAACAGTTTTTAGTTTTGGGATACAATCAGAAATATTCCATTTATTTGGATTTTATTCCAAAGTTGAAATTTGCTGCCTTCTGACAGATTATGCCTGATGCCTGATGGGTTAAAGGATATTAATAATGGTAAATGGCTAACCATGAATTACCATATTACATATATGGTTCCAGGTGAATGTGTCATACAAGTTGATGCTAAAGATGGTGAATTGTTTGTAGGATCGGCACAGCACATCAGTTGGAACCCGCTGCGAACTGAGTCCATCAGTCTTCCCGATGACGCTGTATTTGTGGTGGCACATTCTCTGGTTGAAGCCAACAAAGCCGCCACTGACCACTACAACATGCGCGTTAGGGAATGTAAACTTGCTGCAAAGGTTCATATCTACTTATTTTTATTTATGTATTTTATATATTCAATGCCACTTAAATAAATAAATTGTTTCTCCCTTCGTGTCCTTTCCCATTCGTCCCTGTTCTCCTTCCGCCTACTCTTTCCCTCTCTTGGTCCATTCCCCTCCCGCATACTCCTTTCACCTTCCCCGCGTTCCCCTCCTCTGTCCCGCTGTCACCCTTCCCGCGGAACCTCCCTCCTTAATTCCCCTCCATCACTCCCACATTTTACTCTCCCTCCAGCCTTTTTTGCCTGCCGCTAAATTCCATAAAATATACCCTTTTTCAAACAACTCGCATTTCAAATTTTTTATGCAAATTTCATAATACCGAAGCTCACTAGTATATACCTACAGTGTGTTAACTTTAACTTGTGATTCCTGACATTATTTTAAGTAAAAAAATGTAAATGAAATTTTGGTCTCCGGTGACTTTTTTGAAGACAATTTTTTTTTTCTTTTACATGACGTTACTGGTCTTTAAGCCGAGTTACCGCCCCACCACTCACCCCGCCCCCAACTGTCCCACACCTACTGTTTTTTAAGTTTTTGTAGAAAAAATAAATAAAATGGCACCGGAGACCAAAATTTTATTTACCTTTTTTACTCCAAATAATGTCAGGAATCACTGGTTAAAGTAAGTCAAGTACATACCTTAACACCCTGTATAGAAACCTTGGGGGGCATGACTCCACAAAATGTCGCTAGTGGCTCTTTTCAGTGAGGTCGCTTGTATCATAAGTCATCATTTGTTTTCACTCTTCTGTAAAATTTTGACATACTTTTTTTGACTTACGACCCTTTTCTACGAGATGTGGGATATCTACTTTTTTAATTTGCATCATCATCATCGGCACTACACATCTAAGAGTGTCCTGATCGCCTCACGGACAACTACCCTTTCCTGCTGTCTCGATGGGGTGTTACAATCAGTCCAGCCATCTTCGTTTAAATCTCCCAACACTCCTTTGCCTTTTATAGATTTACCTCTTTCATTCTTGGTGTGTGTCTTGTCCAACGGAGTTATTTCAGTTTCATAAATGTTGTAATTGATGGCTCTTAAAACAATTAAACTAATGTTCCCTTTATTCTTATGAAACCACATATTTTTGCCAATTTGCATGCCGGTTTCATTAAATTTATGTAGTTTTAAAACTCTTCTCGACTTTATTTTCCCAGTCTGTTAATTTATTTTGTTGTAAAGTTATTATTTTCTTATCAGTAAAAAAGCTTATTAGTATTATTTACAACCTACTAAACAATATGATACTTGTTGAGCACCAAACACTCTTATTTTCACATTTACAATCTATGTATTCATACTCATGACATGTTTTCATGCTTTAAAAGTTATTTACTTTTTGTACTGTATTCGTATTTAATGTAAATTGTTTTTCTATGTTGAACCTGATAAAACTAAACAATGACAAAACTGATCATGCTGTTGTTATGGAGCCGTTGAGAACCTATGTATATACGATTGTTAGTAAAGTTGTTGTTTATTTGAATAGTTGATAGCCGAAGAAGCCGGGCTAGATATTGGGGATTCTTCGCTGGGGGAGGTGCACAAGCTGCTGGGAGACGACCTGGAGGGAATGCTGGCTCGGGCCTCGCGTCTCCCGGCCATACTGCATCAGCACAAACCTCGGGACAGGGCGTTGCACGTCTTTCAAGGTACCCTACATTTATGATATCGATGGCGGAATTTTGAAATGCTATGAAGAACAAAAACTTCAAAAATCAGTTAAATATGAAATTTTTCTCAGTTTTTTTTTTTTTTCTCTTTTGATCAGAATTGTCGAAATATTTGTAGAAAAATAAGCATTTCCTTTACGATTGACATTTTTAGATAATTTTTTGGTCTTGAGACCATTGGCTTAAGTACAATTAGATTTTTTTAGGTTTTTAGTAAATGATTACATAGTTTGCAATTGTCCTTTATAGCATTTTATTCACAACACTTCTTAAAAGCAGAGTATTCTAAGTATATCTATCCCTTTCTTAACCTTCCAGTAGGTGCGCTGTCGCAAAATTTACGACAAATGCGTCTTATCCGTTGTGGCGTCGTTTTCCCCACTTTTAACTATTATATAAAGAAAGCATCAAGCTCCGAGCTATTTAAGAATCAGTGTCTCTAAACTACAGACATACCGGCTGTGCTTAGAAGTTTTTGTTGTCATTGATATTTGGAAATTTACATTGAGCATAAATTTTATGACAGGCGCCTTAAAGTGTTTTAAGACCAGAAAGCCTCAGGTAATACTTGACTACAACAAAACCAAAGGGGAGTGGAAACATTCGACAAAATGTGTGCCTCTTACTCGTTCTCTAGAATAATAAGAGATGGCCGTGTGTAGTTTTCTACACTCTAATGATTATTGACGGCATAAGAGCTCAAATTTTATACAAATTTCCAAAATCCTCCAAAGCATTGAAGAATTTTCCTAAAAAAATTGGAACTGACCATGATAAAAGAGCATCTTATCTTCAGATTAAACGTCAAACATTTACCTAACATTTATATAAAGAAAACACCATTTACATGGAGAAAACTTGATGACGTAAAATTTACGACAATAGCCGGCTCAAGGGAAATTACTCAGCGCGCCCCATGGAAGGTTAAGTATTACTCTGGTATACATGGAAAGTTAAGTATTACTCTGGTATACATGGAAAGTTAAGTATTACTCTGGTATACATGGAAAGTTAAGTATTACTCTGGTATACATGGAAAGGAGACTGGTGAATGTTGACAACGACCATTGATCACAGCATCAGTAGTAAATGCTCACAAGAGTTTTAATGTCCTATGCAGAATTACAGCAATTACAGCAATCTTTTTAGCACAGAGTTTTGCATGTCCTTTACAGCATTCATTTTAGCATAAATTCACTTTCAAAGGCTAAAAACGGATACCGTAAACGACACAATTCATTTATTAAAGTTATATTTTATTAACCGCTTGGACACATAAGCTTGTTTTCACGATAATTTAATTGTAGGTAGACATAGGAATGACGTATGTCCCGTACCTGAGTAATTAAAATCATAAGTATTCTGAAAGATCTATTCAATTGTTGATCAAATCTATTCAATCAATGTTTATTTGATAGTAAAAATTCATTTTTATAGGCCTACAAAAGCAAGAGATATGATTTTTTGACGAAAAATCTTTCTTTTTGCTCTCCTGAACAATTATCATTTTGTCCTTTACAGCATTTCAAATTTCCAGTGTCGAAATTCTACATTTTCATTATGTAATCACGTCATCATAAAGAGGGTTCAGAGTTGGTTCACTGGTAAAAAAAACATTTAATGTAACTGTAAATAAGTGTAAGTTTGTTAATTTCAGAGGCTCTGCGAGTGCAGAAGTTTAGACAACTCTGCAGTGCTTGGAATGGAAACGACCGCCTCAGCACCCTTGGTGGTTTGATGAGGCAGAGCCACGAGAGTCTCAGGTATCTCTATGAGTGCTCCCATCCCGCCCTCGATCGCCTGGTGGAGCTCTCTGACGATTTTGGAGTTCATGCCCGTCTTACGGGAGCAGGGTGAGCTATCCTTTCACATTTAATTAGTTTAACCTTTCATTGGCCGTACATACTCCGGTGTACCATCGATTTTGGAAGCGATTTTGTCCCTTATGTATAAAGAAATTGTATCAAGAACAAGTCAGAATTGCTTGAGCCATTCTCGTTCTTGACGTAACGAAATACTGCATAGTGTCTAGCCTCTCGGAATAATTTTAATAAATTGTCAAATATGGACGGAGTTGGTTTAGAAATTTTATATTCTTTCATTGTTTTTTAAATAAATTCATTATGGAGAGACTAGATTCCAGGTATTATCAGAAAGATCGTTTTATCTACATTATTTTCATGTAATTTTTGTAACATATATATCACAAAAGAAATGTTATAAATATTGAATTCGCAAGAAATGTCAAATTTCTTACGTCGTAATGAAAAATTTTTTTTTTCCTATGCTGGCTTTCAAAAGGTTAAGAAAGGGACCGTTAGATGGTTTGGGCATGTAGAGCGAATGAATGATGAAAGGAGTTTATGGAGAATATATGACGCAAATGTGAATGGTAGAAGAAGTCGGGGACGCCCTAGGAAGACATGACACGTTCAAGTGAATCAGATACTTAATCAGGTCATGTTAAGAGTCAGAATAATAGAAGAGTATGTATGACGATGTGTGAATGTGAATGAGGCAAGGGGTTTATGCCAAGACCAAGTTGTTTGGCGGTCTGTCCTCTCGTCGTGATGATTAGTCAGTTAATTAACTCTCCCATGAGAACCTTACGTGTGTTTCAATCTGTCCTTAACCGCCTATTAGTCGCTGTCTTTTTATTGACTGAAACGTGTCGAATAATAATGGCTTGTTGATGAGATAAAGTCACAATAGTTTGATATACAGTGAAACAAATTAATAATTCACATACAGTCTTACTAATAAATGTGTTTTAAATTTTACACAACTGATAAACAATCATTTTTGTAAAAAACCTTACTAAATTTGGAGCAGTTCATGGAAAGTTACACATTGCTTATATTAATAATAATGTTTTATTCCAGGATGAGGGGAGGATAGTGCAATCCCACACGTCCAATATAGTTATTCATATTTACAAATTAGATTTTAAGTAAGAAAATAAGTAGAATAGAAAACAAGTTTAAAAAATATATTTTAAATAAATAAATAATAATAAACAGCTCGGGCCCAGCGCTCGCTCTGGAGTGGCGCTTGGTGCTAGTTCCGAAAACATTTTCGATGTGATGCTTTACCTTCTGTATCTAAATATAATTCTGCAGATTATAATATATTCTTTATTATAGTAATTATACGTCTGGAGACTTTTCCTTTAACAGTAACCCGGTCCCTTTTATAAAGTTCACCAGGGTTGTCATTGGATAGGGGGCCATATCCTCTGGTTCCACAATGTGTTTCCCAGGTCTCATCTCTCCTATCCACTCCCCCTTGGTTCCCTGAAGGCCCCTCAAGGGAAGAGTCTATATGCCCATAAACAGCAGATTGCAATCTTTAGAGCACAAGCTTCAGGTGGGAATGCTTTCCTTGTTCTATCGGTATTTCAATGAAAGATGCTCTGAGGAACCATCGTCAATGGTCCTTTCGGTACCAGTGCGCTTCAAGACCCATGTAAATAATGATAATAATCTTTGGGTAATGTCTATAGGGCACTTTACAAAATTCATTTTTACATTTAATCTGTATATATTACAAGTGGCTTATAACTAAGATTGATAACTAGTGACTTACAACTTACTCCTTTCTCTCCTCAAAAGACTCCCACACAGATCCCCAAAGAAGACATAGGACCCGAGGAAAATTATTTTCCTCAGGATCTCCTGTGCAGAGTTAATGTAAAAGTAAGAGGTTCGAAAATCCAATGAAACACAGCCAAACGCGCTGCGCCATGCCGCCGAAAATAATGTTTTTGTTATTATGTGTATTATTCTAATTTATGTATCTTGATCTTTCAGTTGGGGAGGTTGCATAGTGGCTTTGTGTCCGCAGTCCAGAGCCGAGGCATTTGTGGAAATGCTCATGAAGAACTACTACCTCGACCATCCGTCTGCGGAGAAACACAACCTAAAAAACCTGGTATTTATCACCAAGCCGCAGCAGGGTGCCCAGGTCCTCTTAAACACTGAAGAATAACCTTCGTCTGGGTCATCTTGGTAGACTGCTACTGATAACTTTTAAGTACTTATTATTGATCTACAAGTTGAATGTGTTTGATTTAATACTTTACAAGTTATTATACAGATATTGTAGACTGATATTTTGATGCAGTGTGTCAATGGAAGATCATGTCACCACCGTATATATTTCTAATACAAAAAAAATAAGAATTTATCGTTCTTTTTTTACTATTACAGAGATAAGTACTTATGTCATATCTGTATCAGCTTGCCAGTTTGGTGCTGCTCCATTGTTTGCCGGTAAAGCAGATTTTTACTATGTATATCATATCTGTTGATTCTTGTTTCCACATGATAATTACGATCCATATCAATTATATCAAAATGTTATGCAAAATTCTGCTTTACCTCACATATGTACCATTTATCATTGCCCTACAATTAAAATTGAATTAATCTAGATCGACAAAATTCAGCACCATTTTTATTTTTTGACAGTTGAAAAGTTTCCGTTAAATGCTGATTCTAAGAGCTAGTTGTTTAAAAAAAAATCATCAAATTTGAAAAAATTTTAAAATTAGTTTTTAGTTCTAATCAAGTTCTCTTAATATTTTAGTTATGTAAAGCAACTGGATACTATAATAATAACAGAACTTGAATAGAACTTTTACAGAACTTGAAAATTATATTTGAAAGATGATGAATTGTTCAAATTCTATGAAACAATTGATACAATTTTAACAATTCATAAAAAATTTACAAAGTTAATTTTCAACATCCGTGTAAGTTCTATACAAGGCAGTTGGTTCATAACATTAAAATAATCACAGAACTTGAATAGAACTTACACAGAACTTGAATATAACTTTAATTTTTTTAAGAATTGTCAAAAAAAATTAAACAACCCGTCCTAAGTCTGTTTCAGCTTTTGAACAAATTGTGATCCGCAGAAGAGGATATCTATCATGTTGTTAAGCTTGTCAGTTTATTACAATTTGATAGAAAGTTGAAACACACCTAGAATCGACGTTTAATAGGGACCTTTCAAATGTCAAAAAACAAAATGGAGCTGATTGGCCATTAGTTGACAATATTGCATTTGAATTTCTGCAATACAACTGGGCCTTATTCGTGTGAATTGTACAATCCAGGATCATCATTGATTACTAAAATATTTCTGCGTATATTATGGCAAATTATTATTATTTTTCATTGATTTTCTCTTTTTTGCTTATTCTTTTCCTATATTTTTGTTAATCCTTAAAATTGAGGCAGTCAGCGCAGCAGTGTAAGTCTAGCCACAATATAATATTTTATTCACTTGTTATTTTTTATATTGGTCGATCTATGATTTAAAGAAAGTGACATCTCCAATTTTTCACAAAAAGAATTATGTCCATTTTGTGTACCACAAGGGCAATACTTAATTTTTTTTAAAATATTGTTATTTATAGGAATGCCGTAAACCCTAAGTACACATTACCTGATAAGTTAAACATAAGTGAGTAATTACAGTCATTAACGCCTTTTATGTCCGGCACACGACGGAAGTTGAAGGTTGAGGGAATCCAGCATTCCATAGGTTTCTTCTTATATAGAAACCTTATAAATATGTGGGTTTTACTGTATGTATTAATATTGTTGTATAATTAATGTTGTTTATAACTGTGTTGCTAATTAAATCTGTAATACCATGTTTTTTTTTTTTAATGTTGAATTTCATTTCCATTTCTCGGTAAAGTTGTGTTGTTTTTCACTTAAGTAGCACATACTTCTCACCTTTCTCTTTTAAAAAAACACCGAAAATGATTACGTACATATTTATGGAAAAACATCACTTTTATAATGTACAGGGAATATTTTTGGGCAATAATTCCTACTAATAGTTCACAATTTAATCCAATTGTACATTCCTCCGAAATAAATAAAAAATATATATTGCAAATCCCGTAGAAAAGGGTTGTATGTCAAAATTTTCTGTTTTATAAAATTTTATTTTTATCTTTGAATAGTAAAATGATTGTGATTATCTATGCCTTACGGAAATCGTATTTAAGTTACATCACTCTATCTCCTCGGGATGTCGTTAGTGTTTCTTTTCGAAGGAACCTCTTGTTTCATCATTTGTTTTCGCTCCGTTATAAAATTTACTTTTCTGACTTATGACCCTTTTTTTGGGATGTACGATATGTGCATTCATTCTTACATTCAATAAATATTTAAGTTATAAATACCTCATCCTAATTAGTCATTAGATGTTAGTGGCATGTTAGAAATACCTTATTAATATTATACTTAGACTTTTCTATACAAATGTAAGTCTGGTGTTAAAATATAGCAAACTTCTTTTAACTTGTTGTAGCTTTTAAGCTAAAATATGCATTGAAGAATATAAAATCACGATTCGCCTATATATATTTATATATGCATGGCGGCCGTCGGGTTAAGTTCTGCAAGTATTTTTGTTTTATTATTGTGACAGCTGTTTCGGCGTTCTAAGCCATTACTCCAACATTCCAGTTGTAGATTTTTCACACGATTTTTCGTATTATTATTATTATTGTAAAAATACCTTAACATAATCTAACTATGACTCAAGCCTAAGAGACTATGACCCTCGTCGCCATTATAATCCAGATATAATTATTGGATTATTAACAGACTCGAGCATTGTTGTCTCATTCATCACAGACTGGAAATATTGAGCCTTCCACATGTTTCTGAAAAAAGACATTGAATAACTAACAAAAAAAAAACCTATATAAATTCAACATTAAAATTACCAATTTGTGCTAGACGACACCGCAGGAATTATAAAAACAAGTGCTCAGTATTGCCAGCGCTATCTATATTAGCTGTATGCTAAAGTGAAACAATACTTTTCACACCTTCAGTACAAAAAGTTCACATACACGAGTACAGACGCATGTTCATAGAGATCATGATATTACTATTGATTACTAAGTTATTGTTATTTCTAGTTTTTTTTTTGTACAAAAATTTTATTAATATGGTTCAAATAAATTGTGTATCAGAAAAGCCAAATCATTTTAAAGAGGCATCGAAAGATTCATTCAAGTTTTTCAACCAGTTTGACACCGCAGTCCCCTCTTACCCGAAAGTACTGGGTGCTTAGTGAAGTTTATCAATTCTGTCTAAATTTAGACTCACAATTCAATTTGACAATTTTTTTAAAAATATTTATTGTTACATTCTTCAACTTCCTAGCAAATAAAAAAAAATTATAAATTAAATTCAATAATATTTTGGTCCACCCAGTACACCACGTCTCAAGAAAGCGTCTTTTTAAAATGATTTACCTGTTATACAGTAAAACTATCTTATAAAGTTCCCAAGTGACCGGCAAAACCTGCTTGCATGGATAAATGTATGTGGGATAAATTGGGCCATTTTTTAATTTATGTTTTTTAAGAAACTGAAAATTACAAATAGGTTTCACTGTACATATTTCAATTTTCTCTAAAATTTGTAAACATTGTACCTAAGTCAATTAAATTACAAAATAAAAAAAGAATTCAATAAAATATTTGTTTATTTTATCACAAAACTGTACAATACCTCATACATACAACCTCTTTACAAAAATATTTTATAGGCTTCGAAAAGTTT
Organism: Limnephilus auricula; assembly: GCA_951813805.1. Classification (NCBI taxonomy): domain Eukaryota; kingdom Metazoa; phylum Arthropoda; class Insecta; order Trichoptera; family Limnephilidae; genus Limnephilus; species Limnephilus auricula. The sequence goes on from OX638391.1 coordinate 6,452,331, forward strand.
ATAATAAAGACAATAATATTATACAATAGTTTTACAATCTATTATTTTACAAAATGTATTATTATTTATTATTAAATTTACTTATTTCATTAATGTTGAGGTGATCTAATAAATAAAATTGTCCAATAGTTACACACTATTAAAATACTAGTAGCCTGAAATAACTTCATAAAATAATATTGAATGCAGGGGATATAAACTTGGTTTGGAAACGAAATACGAATAGAGTGTACATCTGTTTAACTTTCTAAATTTGTATGAGTTTAGTGTTTGGGGCGAACATATAATACATTACAATTTTATTTATTTAAAGTCTTTGATTAAATACATTAAATATTACGCAAATGAAATGTTTATTTTATTTGATCACTGTGTAGTTGTCATTTGTTCTTCCTCCTTGTTAAAGTCTAAGTTGTCAATTCCCATTTTCTCTGCCCTCGCCTCGGGTAGCGGCAGATCCTCCTGGTCGCTTTCCCTGTTCTTAGCATCCACGTACTTGTACTTCAGACTCATCAGCCCAAAGATGATCATATCAACGAGCATGAGTCCGGCAAACAAGAAGAATTCACTTGCCTGAAATAGTAGAAATTGTATTTAAAACATTCTTAAAGTTTATTAATAACTTAAGTAGTATGATGCTTCCTCAGACACTCATTTATCCTATTGAACTTAATAATATAATTATAAATAATTAAAGTCTACTGGACATTTCAAACTCCCATAGCCCATGATTGAAATTATATGCTAGACACAAAAGTTACATTTGCCTTGAAATTTAAAATAGAAAAGCTGTGAAAATAATACTGCCTCAAATCATAAATTCAGCAACAATATTACCACAAACATTAATAAAATGTTTGTGCAAACATGAACATTGGCGCAGGCCCACAATGTTTTTGTTTTCCATGGCTGATGGCAAATAAAAAAAATGTCTGGGCCCTACCCAATGTTTTATTGTTTTTGTCCGATGTTTTGAAAACATTTTGTCGCTGGCTGGAGACTATTCATACTTTAAAGATTTTCTGTCATTTCAAGCAAACAGAGTATAGTTTTGTAATTAAGACAATCAAGTGAAATATTATTTTATACCACATACTCGTACAAGATGCATTTGGCAAACTTGATATTTATTATTCCATATGAAACTGTCAATATGAAAAGTATTAAAGTGTTCTACTCGGCAGGGTAACAGATAGTACATATTGTCAGAGCATTATTTATTAGATAGAAAAAAATGAGCTTTCGCTCTTGAAAAAATTTAATTTTGAAACATTTATCGTCTGCATTTTGAATGACAAAGCATTTTTATGAAGTGTACTCACCTGACTTTTGAATCCTTTAGACTCGGCTACGATGACGACAATCAAGTTACCGAATGCAACCGTCAGCAGCCACCCGGCTGTGAGGACGGACTTCATGCTAGTGGGGGCTTGTGTGAAGGCAAATTCCAGTCCAGTAACAGAGTACATAATTTCGGCCATTGTTATGATAATGTACTGAGGGAATAGCAATAGCATGTGAATGGAGTTGGGCTCGGCTATGATTGTTATAGAAGATGTCTAAAAATAGAAAATTTAATTTTTAAATACTTTTCCATAATAAAATATGTGATCCCACAAGAGTTCCAACTGTCCAAAGTCAGGGAAACCTTGTGGAGGGAATATGTTTTGTGTCAATATATGAGCAGGCTCGAAAGTTGTTGGCCATTCCGGACTTGGTCACCAAACACGACTTGAGCTATTTCAAGTAATGCTTCGATTGATGGCGGTCTCTCATCAGGTGCATGGCAGAAGGGCAATAGAGGGTATCTTTTACTCTAGAACGAGGTGCAAATATACCACATGTTATTCTATTTTTTTAAATAACACATGAAACGTGTTATTATTTTATAAATTAATTTCACTCTGGGTTTCGAGCCCACAACTTTTGGGGCATAATTATTATGTTAACGTGTAGGGGACAGCAAGAATTATCAATAAATAAAAAGATTTTTTTGTTTAATCCAATGCATAGAAAATATCACACTTGATGACATTTTTATTTTTGCCTTTAACTAATCTAATTGAGGTAATATCCGAAGGCAAATTGAAAATCTAATGTCGGCCCTGCAATTGCAGTGCTTATTACCGTGCATCGGCATCATTCTTCAACACTGCAATTGCAGGGCTCCGGCTCGTAGGGGTTAATAGAAAAGGATGGTATCGATCCAGTACTGCTTTATTATTATAATACTATGGGTTTCACCGCCCCGGGAACCAATTATTGGATAACCAGCGCTCCTGCCATATGTCACCCAAAGTGGTTTGCTACGCTTGGTGACTTAGCAGGGGTGCCCGAGTTCATGAGGTGAGGTTTGTCTAGGTCTGGTGGTGAATAAATTTGCCCACCTACTTATGTATGGTGGGCCGGATCATGAGAGACCTCTCTAGCAGACTCTCACGACCCTTCGCCTTACACCGCAATGGGAGTGATGGATTCATATGTCCGTCACTCCTGGACACATTGATCCCAAGATTCCTCCCACACCTCATACCTTTTTCGTTCCCAGAACTTCCTCTCTTCCCTAAAAAGACCCCCATACAGCATCCCCAAAGATGAGATAGGCCTTCCTCAGGGCCTTCCGTGTGTAAAAAAAAAAAAAAGGAAATGGAAGCAAGTAGAGAGACGAAGGTGAGAGTTAAGATGAAACTATAAGCCAAATTACTATTTAGATTTATCTTTACTACGAATCGGTTTACTTTATGAATATGAAAAAATATGCTATGGATACATTGTAGCTTTTTTAAAAAAAAAAAAAAATTGTATCTCTTACGTTTGTTATGTTAGTCTTAAAACGAAGCTATTGAAATGCTTTATCTATTTTATTCATAGATGTCGCAAATCCGAACTTTGTAGACTACTTTAGAACAATGTTAAAAACATACTTTTTTAATATTTTTTTCGCGCCGAATTTCTGATCAGCTGTTTACTGTTAAAATTAAGTCCTTTTTTGAAATTTCAAATTAATATATGTACCTTTCATTATTAAGTATACCACAGAATACATACAGAAATCTAAAATATTCTATGTTGAATCGAATAAGTACCGCTGACGGCAGTTTCAAAGTATCAAACACGCAGGATCCGCATAGTTATGAACTTTAAGTTTTTTTTATTAAATTCTACAAATATGAGATAAAAATACAGGTTAATTCAATGGCTATATTGCACTTTAATAAGTTTTTATGTCTCCATGTTAAAATTCGAAGGTATGATTTTTTTAATGTTTGGGAAAAATTTAAAAAATGTTCGTCTGGAAATCTCGAGCAATCGAGGCATATTTATTTATTTCACGTGGTCGCTCCAGTGGATAAATAAGAACAACTTTTAAAAAATACCCCTTTGTCGCTAAGATTATTTTTTACTATTTCCATTGACTATTTTTTTTTTGATTCTTGTAAAATTATACATAAAAAAAAATAAAAACAACTTTGGCGCTACGTTCCTTGTGTATATTCCTCTTAAGCGAGAGCTGAGCGTCAGTGGCAAAATAAAAAAATCATTGGTGGAAAGAAGTAAATACATTGTCCCAGAGCAAACCGTGTGGAGACCACATGCTAGTATCTCTTAACCGGATATCTTTACAATGGAAAGAAGCAGCTGAAATCTCTGAACCACCCAAGGAAGATATGCGCTACTTCACTCCACCAATCAACTAAATACATAGTCTAAATTATACATTGTTTGATTTACAAAACCCCTTTTTCTGATAGCATGCAGAAACCTTCACTTTGAATCTATTTTAAAATAAAGGCAGATATAGCAAATAAAAGCAGTTTGATACTCACTGGATCAACTCCATCTTCCTTATTCAACACAACTGCATAAACACCACCTAGATCTAATTTCTGGTCTTTCTTCACAACTTTCGTCCCACTGTATATATCGTAGGTCGCTGGTGCAATGTCGTATCTTTCCATATCGGTGGAGTTCATTGTTAAAACATTGTTACCAGTCGAAGTATCTTTAAAGATGGTATTTTCATTAAGAGTGTCGCCTCTGAAGTTTCGTAGTACCCTGAAATAAATTGAAAACCCAGCAAATTTGGTTAAGTTTTTTTTAAAATTTGTGGTTAAAAATTCTTCATACAGATTGTAAGGCATCGCAGATTAATAATTATGAAATTTTATAAATAAAAAAATGTATGTTAGGTCTTATTAATTAGATTTTATTTTTGTTATTGCTAAATTGTATTAGTTGAAGTCTAGATTTAGTATATTTCGTGCTTGAATGAAGGATTTAAATTTAAAAATATGAATGCATCTAACCTTTATGTACAGTTGAAGTAAAACTTCTTTGACTGTTGTGGCATGTATTACTAAAACTGTACAGTTACTGCCATATGTGTTTGTTTTTATTTTATATGAATATCTACAGATGAATGATACACAGGTACACCACCGGCTGTCGAGTTTTGTCGCTTGTATTGAGAAATGCAATAAAAATTATGAATATAGATTCGCTCTTCATTTTCAGGCGAGAACCCTTTAAAAAAAAAACAAACACAGATGGCAGTAATTGTACCAATATTTAAACGTCATTTCCGTTTGAAAGCGTCATTTCCATCCAAAAATTTGAAAATTACTTGTCATAAAGAAGTATTACTTAAAAAATTTAATTTACATTGTATGCAAAATTTTGCAATTTTTTTTACAATTTTCAGCCTTTTTAAAAATTTTTAATTTCAATTTTTAGATAAGGCTATCAGCTAAAGACTTACCTAACGGCCGGAAATCCTTTGGAAGTCTTATCACTGTCGTCTTCAAATTGAACCAACTGTAGTTGCTTATCACCATCAACATTCACTTCTTGGATAAAGTATGAAATAGATTTCTTGCTTTCCAATGTAAGAACACCGCTTTTAACACCATATCCTACACACTTTGGACTCTCACTTTTTATACTGTATGGGAACATCTTTGCACTCTTGATTGGTACGTATTTATCTTCGAATGTTGCCAGATTTTTGATTATAGTATTGTTGAAGATCTGGTAGTCATCAATTTTTTCACCAGAGATGGTGAATTCACACTGAAAGCCATTGTATATACGTAGCTGGCACTCTCCTGATACTGGCAGTACTGGGTATGTTTTCTAAAACAGAAATAATTACATAATTATGAAAAAAAAAATTATTTATGATGTTATTTATTTAATCATTGAAGACAATTTTAGCGATTCTCAAATGAAAATTTGAAACAGAAAAGGATTCCCACGCATCTAAGAATAAAACTCAGGACTTTAGCCTTGGCGATTTTGCTCTGACTGTTAATTTGACCATACGCCCTTCGTTCATATTTAATTGTATCATTCTTCGACTAAGAACTACCAACATTTTCTTGAAGAAGAAGATAATACCAATAGATGTAAACGAAAATTTGAAAAAGAACAAGACACAAAAAACTGTAAATTAAAAGGTAATGGGGGTCGCAACTGGGACTCAAATCCAGATTTTTTTAAATAAATTCAGATATCCAAATTAATTAATTTATTTTATGTTTATCTATGTTACGAACCAGTACTTTGAACACTAATGTGTTAAAAGGGTAGCTGATAATAATTTGAAAAAAAAAAAACTGTCGTAGATAATATGTACTGTTAATTCTGAATTTAAAATATGAGATTGACAAAAATGACTTAAAAATAAGAAGTATCAATGGCTGATTTGGTTGAGGAGCTTGTACCGGTAAACGAGAGATCCTGGATTTGAGTCCCAGTTTTGACCGTTATCATTTTATTTTTCTGTGTCTTGTTCTTTTATATATTTCATTTAGATTTTTTTTAGTATTATCTTCTTTTTTCATAGATGGGAATAACCATCAAAATATAAAGAAAGTTATTCTAATAAAAACTGCATTTTTATTTATCCACCCCACAAGCAAGAGTCTCTCCGTGCGTGTATAAATTATATATTTATTATTAAAATAGCTTATGTAAAATATAATTAGGTAACCTACCTCAAGTTCCAATTCTATAATAGCAGATACGATGAACGCGAGCGAGGCCAGAAGTCCTCCGACCACCATCCTCTGGAGTGGTTTTCTTGCGAATCTGCACCAATCCATTGCTGGATAAATTACCTGTAATTGTCCGGAAACACCGTTCAAAATTGATATCACTATTTTTAGATACACATTCACATTAATACGCTAATAGTATCTTACAACATTAGTATTTATAATAACTCTCTTTTTGTATATTTCTTAAACTTTCATGACATTTTTTTTTTCGTTTTTTTTTGTGTATCCCTCACAAGATTCAAAACTGCTTCCTTCTGGAGGCAGCGAGAATATGGCATTTAAAATTGGGGCATTTTAAGAGACAGAAAATAGTTGCGAAGTTAACGATATGGGGAAGAGGAAGGTAGGGAAGTATTTGGCTATTCAGATCTGGTCACCAAACACGGCTAAATGTGCCAGAAATATAAAACATATTATTTTGAATTAACTAATGGTCAAGTAACACAAATTAGTCAAATAAAATTTATTTGTGCACGCCGGGATTTACCCGCGACTTTCGGATTGCTAGCCGAGAGCCTTTCCCCTCGACCATGGAGGCCGTCAAATACAGTATAATATTATTATAAATACAACAAATATGTGTTTTCTTTTCAATATCTATCTTACGTATTTCATAACGTAAAAACATATCACTAAATTTATTTTAGTTAGTATTTGTTATGTTTTTTAATTTCCAATAATATTACAACGTAAGATGTGTTGGGTTTCTTCCAAAGAAGTTATCGGTTCGCTAGTTGATCTATTAAGTTAATGTAAAAGGTACAATGAATATTAAACTGGACTGACGTCCTTACATCTAAGCTCTGAGTAGATTTGCTGCTGCTGCGAGCGAACTGAAGAAACCCGCATAATCTCCCCAATGTCGATAGATTTTACTCTTCTGATATCATACTCAACTGCCATCTGTTGGGATACAGTAGAATTTCGTATTACTAACCATGCTAGCGACATCTATTGAAGGAAGCTGAAACTACACGAACAATCGTACACTACTATTTATCTATATACTTGAACATACCCATTCGAACAACGGAATGAAAACCAAAATCAGCAATGGGTTGACGACTTGCATCTGGTCGGGTTTGAGGATGAAGCTGCCGATTTCACCGTTCATTCTGGTTGCTTGGAAAGTCCACCGAGAACCCTACGGAAGGATACAATTATATATTATATTGGAGATGGATTACATTAATCCTTTAACCCGTTTAATCACAGGAGACCATATTTGTCTCAGCTCACATAGGTCTCACAGAAATCGTTGTTTCTCCCTTACTATCATAGTCAGAAATGTGATCTAAACGGTATTGGAAAGAGAATACAACAAACTATATATATTTACATCTAAAAGAAAACCACAAAAAAAATTAAATTTACTCCTTTCTGAAACCAAAGTTTCCGATAGCAATTTGAAAAAAAATGATGGAACTTTGTGAATTTTTTAAGATTTTTTTTTACATGAAACAAAAAAAAGTGAGGTGACAGTAAGGTTTATAATTCATTTATCTAATGAAATAAGTATGTGTTTTTTTTTATTTTTATTATCAGTAATTTTAGTTAGAAAAACAGTTTTTAGTTTTCGAATACGTTAACTAATGTTCCATTTATTTGGATTTTATTGCAAAGCGGGAATATTTTTAGCCTCTGACAAAATACGTCAATTTTTTAAAGGGTATTTATGTTATTATTTATTTTATATTATAGAAATAAACAGTACAGTAGTGATGAAACAATTGACAAATATTAAATAATATTTCATGGTGGGTACCAATAATATATGTTTATTTGTGATGTCTTATTTGTGGTACTCGTATGTATACGAGTATTTAGTAATTACAGGGTGATGTACGTAGTGTAGGTGTGTGTATATGTGAGTATGTTTGTAGATGTGAGAAGTGGTGATCTGTGAAGGGATATGCGCATTTAATTCATTGACATGATGCTCCTTTTAAATTTGGGCAGTGAATCCAAGCAAATGTTAAGAGTTTTTGCAAATATTATTGAATTTATGAGGAGCGAATTAGTTGCTGTATTTGTTTTGTAATTAAGCACGTGGAATAGTGCTGTATGTCTAAAAGGTACGTTAAAATTAATTAGTTTATCAGTTTCTATGAAGGTGAATTCTTTCTTACTGTCACCTAGTTTCACTTGTTCATTCTGCACTCAGAATTGCTATTATTTACTTACTTTTTATTATCTTTTATCTAGTTATCTTCCATGCTTGCTGCATATTGGGAGCCATTCAAGTTTTAACATTTTGCCTTAAGGTGTGTATATTACCTGTTGGTCGAAGAGGGCCCAGAATACTGGCAGAGGGACGAACAGCAGGAGCACCTTGAGGGTTGCCTTCACGTCGCTGATCATGGAAGCGGTAAATTTATCATCAGCGTAGTCTAGCCAGTGTTCCTTCTTGTCGGTCTTCTTTATCTTTCTTTTTCTGGAAATGGCATGCTGGAAACCAAATAATCATTTTTATATTAGTGTGGCTTTTGAAAGAGTGGGGCAGAATTCTGTTTAGAAGAGCTTAGAGATTGGCTGATGACCATAATATTATAAACTTTTAAAAATAGTGTATAATATAATATGTAGTGTAATGTATTATGTAATAAAAACGGTATTGAAGACAAAAAGAATATATTTTGTGGGTTTTTTTTTACATTAGCTCCACACAGTAAGCCCTGAAGAGTAAACATTCCTCAGGGCTTATCTCATCTTTGGGGATGCTGTGTGGAGGGTATTTTTAGGGAAAAGATTTTCTGGGAAGGAAAAAGGTATGCAGGAACCTGGGGACAATGTGTCCAGAAGTGATGGACATATGAATCCATCCTTTCCACTGCGGTGCAAGGCAATGGATCGAGAGAATCCGACTGGAGAGGTCTAGGTTAGGTGTCCTTCAACCAGTCTCTCCTGATCTGCCCGTCATGCAGTATGTGAGCAGATGCATCCACCGCCAAGACCCCGTGAACCCGATAGTAGTCTCTCTTCAGGATAGTAGTCATTAACATGTTTAATGTTGTAATTTTAAATTTTGTTGCTTGTAATTTTATATCATCTACGCATTTTTTTCTTTATCATAACTTTATTGTTATTATTTTTCACTGTACTTTAAATTTTTGTTGCCTTTATTTTTATTTCATATACTTTTTTTTTCTCATGTTAAAGTGTAGGTACTGCCTTTATGTATATATATATATATAAATGCCCTATGGGCGTAAAATAAAATAAATAAATAAATAAGTTTGGGTTATCACTGATTATCTTACTTAGCCGGGTTTTGAACCCAGTGCAGTGACCACTGAGTTTGTTGAACAATATGAAAGTCGGTATAGACATAATGTTGATTGTTTTCCTTACCCCAATGCATTTTGAAACATCGACCAGGACGTTGCCTTGAGGTTCTTTGATTACGTACAGGTACTTTCCCAATACAAACACAACTAAAACAAATAAAAAAAAAACATTAGGTTGGTCAGTATTTACTTCGAACCTCCTCTCGATAATCTCTCGAATTATTCATTTCATGATAATATTTATCACAAATTTGTGGTTTTTATTGTTGCTTACCGATAGAAATGAGCATAAGAATTCCGGGGACTCCGAAGGCCAGTGAGAAGCAGTCTTCCTCGTCAAAGCAATGCACGTCCGCCCTGAGGATGGGGGTGACAAAGGTGGAGATGAGACTGCCGGCGTTGATTGAGAAGTAGAAGAGCGAGAAGAAGGTGGCCAGCTGACCGACCTGCTGCGGCAGTTTGAACTGGTCCCCACCGAAGGCGGAAACGTTGGGTTTTATACCGCCCGTCCCCATCGCCACCAGTAGCAGTCCTATCATCGTAAATGCCCTGAGAACAAATTACATACTTCTCTTGAGACAATGCTTCCAAACTTTGCATTGTTTAGCTCTATGGCAGATATATATTAACAGAGCAGTGAATAAAAGGACACCACAGAGAAAAATAACCTAACATAACATATATTATCATCGCTTACATTATTACACCGTGTATCTCATTTTACACAGGTTTTCAGGAGAAACAAGAAACCGTTTGGTTTTTTAAATAAAAATAGGGTCATCATTTGTTTTTATTTGGAGAAGTAATTTATTTCATTACAAACATATTTTTAGGTATTTTAAATAATATTCGCGGTGTGATACACAAAAAGGCTGAGAAATAATGAGATATGCATTGTTCTTATGCGAGAAATATATATCATTTCATTAAACTTTTTTTCAAATAATGAAACAAATAAAAAACGAAACAAACAAAAACTTAAACCAGTAGTTTCAAAATAAATTCGAATAAAAAAAAAAAATTTTGAGATATGCGGTGTTATAATGTGAGCGACAATATATAAAATTTGTTTTTATGGAAATTTATTTATATCTATTTATGACAGTAATAAATGTTTTATTTTTTATTTAATGATTCATGGGGGGAGGGGGGTAGATTGTAGTCAAAATTTCCATAGATTTTGGGCTTTTTCCCTCTTCCCTGAAATTTTTTTTTCTTCCATAGATCTAGGGAAATTTCTCTAGTGATAACACTGATAACATCACTGCTGCTGTCTGCCAGAGTACTAATCCATGGCTAAAAATACCATTTACTGAAGGAACCTTGTGCCAAAACCATAGCATTGGTGTAGTGTTCGTGTTATAGATAAAAGAAGGAAGTGTGGTATCTATTAATGATTTAATTGCTTACACTTGAGGTATACCCAATGGCGGAATTGCCGTTATAGAGACCAGGATGTTTCCAATTGCGTAAATTATCGACAGGTAGAATATCGTTCTAGAAAAGAAAGAAAAATACATTTTTAATAGTTGCATCACATGTAACTTGCACAAAATTACCTAAATGGGACATATTATATGTAACAATAGAAAAATACTAACAAAATTTAACTCCGATCATAAAAACTAAAAATCAATTAAATAGTTACGTCATGGTTACAGGTTGGATATTTTTCATAAAAAACGATCGGTCGCTCATTACTCATTACTCATTCTCATTACTCGTCAACAGGATGTGACAGACAACATTAGGTACTTATCACCTTCATTTCCTAATACCGTTTTTTTCTATTAGCAATAGGGAATAATATCTGAGGTTTTACACACAATATCTGCATACTTGATATTATTATCTAATTTATGCTAAAAAAAATTTTTTTATATTGAAGCAATTGAAAAATGCTGTAACCACTCGAGCGCTTTTTGCCACATTATGCCACTATTTCCAAAACCACGGATTGCTGCATTTCCAAAATGTGGCAAATGTAAAAAAAAAAATATTATAAAACGACTGTATAATATATTGTTCTTTCAAAATATAACAAAATAAATATTCTCTAGATTCTTTAAAATGTTTTAAGGTTAAAGATTTAATTTTTTTTTTTATAAATCCTACAAATATGTGATAATAGACAAAATATAGGGGAATTCATTGGCTACATAGAACTATAATCAGTTTGTATGTCTCCGTACTCAAATTCGGAGGTATGATTTTTTTAACGTGGGCGCAAAAATTTCCTTTAGCAATCCGAGAAAAAAAATTTAAATTTTGCTCTGTCGCCCCAGTGGGTAAAAGGCCATGATACCTTGACTTATTATATTAGGTATGGATATTTAAAAGCTCGATTGCTCTGGGTGGAATGATGTAGGGAACTGAAAAATATTGCCTTATATATACATTTTGTAGACATTGTAATATGCAATACCACCAAATACACACCTGAACTACATATAAGCAATATTACCAAATTAACCTACTTTAGATATACTTCGAGAATTTAATGTACCATCTATCGCAGATTTGATATAAGGCGTTTCTTTCATTCAATAATGAAAGAAACGCCTTATATCAAATTTACTTAAATTAAAAATATATTTAATTAAAATTCACCCCTCCGATAGTTTTTGCAATTGATTCAAAACAAAAGGCTTAGCCATCACAATGCTGCAAAGCTAAGAACGATGACAGCACAGCACGACTAACTTGACACACCGACTTGGCTATAGAATTTCAGGAATCATAAACTTAACGAATTCCGCCAGACACCCGGTGTACACCATCCATTCTGGGGGGTGAGGAATTTCAGGTTATGAATTCTATTAATTTGTGCATCGATTTATATATATTTATAATAACTTCCATATTAATAAAAATGTGTCATATTTTTTAAATTTTACATTCAACCTTGCGCGGATCCCCTAACGTTGTTCAAGGACCCCCTGAAGGTTCCCGGGGACAAAAATGATATCTTGGCTTTACCTTTACAAGGGGGTAAAGGTAAAGCCAAGACATCATTTTTGTTCTTTACTATCGAAACAGATAAATTTTCGTGGACCCCCACATACAACTTGTGGACCCCCATTTTTTTATCACGCCAACGTAGACCCCCATCGAGTCTCCCGTGGATCCCCGGAGGTCCACCTGGACCACTTTGGGAATCACTGATTTAAATAAATGGTTATTGCTTTTGTTTTTCTGAAACTATTTTCTAAAATTGTGTATGTTGAATTACTTTTGTGGTTATTTTCAATGTTGAATTACGTTGTTTTGTATGTTGAATTACGTTAATTTTGTAGTTATATAATAAGTAATAAGTCTTTGAATTTTTTTTTTGCAAATTGCCTTCACCAAAATTTTCTTTATGCATGTAAATTCTCCTCCTATAACCATGAATTACCGGAGCTCAACTTTTGGAAAAGTAGAATAATTGGAAAAAAATAATTTTGTAATAAATAAATAAATACACACTTTGTAGACTTGTAGGTACTATCAGCGGTCACCGGACAACTCAACAACGTACAACTTCAACACCTCCTTTGAAAAGTCATTAAGAGTTTTAAAAAAATGATTAAATAGGTAACGTTAGGTTGGTTAATAGGCTATTTTTTTTTTAAATTTCATAACTTTTAATGACTTTTCAAAGGGGTGTTGAAATGCTAATGTGGAATTACTGTAAGCAATAGGTAAATAAATATACGAATATAAATTAAAATAGATAAAGTGAGCCTTACTTAAATCGGCCAAGCCAACTGTCTGCAATTATGGCACCGAATACGGGAAAGAAGTAGACGAACATGGTGAAGACATGGTAAATAACAATGGAGTCATCCTCGTTGAAGCCCAATTTATCCTTTAGGTAGATAACCAAGATTGCTGGAATAAAAAAAAAAGAAAAAAATTATTACCTTAATCTTCAACTATTATATTTTAATTAAATTTTATTTCTACAGTATACATGCGCATTCGTATTATATAATAATACCTTTTTTTTAATCTAGTTTCTACGCAAGTACACATTATATAGGGTGAATTAGGACATACCCGATAATCTTTGACCAGTGATTCTGAATTTATTTCAAGTAAAAATGTACTAATTTTGGTGGTCGCCTGTAATTTATTTTTTATTTACCAATATCAAAAATAAAAAAGGTATCGGACAGGTCATAATTCCAGTCATTTAAATTAAAATTTTAAAATTTAGCAATCCGTGGTCTTATTTTTTTTTTTAGAAATTAATTTTTCTTTTTTATATGAGCTCCACAAAGAAAATGATTTCGCTCAGGGGCTATGTCATCTTAGGGGATGCTGTGTGGAGGGTCTTTTTTATGGAAAGGAAGGAGAGGAAGTGGGATGGAATCTGGGGGTTAGTGTGTCCTGGAGTGAGACATATAAATCCATCTCTACAAATTCGGTGCAAGACCTCCCTCAACCAGTATCTTTCGATCCGATGCATCCGCTGCCAAGATCCGGACAAACCTTACCCCATGAACTCGAGCATCGCTGCTAAGTCACCAAACGTAGCGAACCACTTGGGGTGACCTACGGCAGAGGGGTTGGTTCCCAGGGCGGCGGTAACCATAACCGCATTAAAATAACTTAGTAGTAATTATTGCATAGTGATAAAAAATATTATATAAGTAAACAACTAGTGGTTTTACTTAAAAGTTCAAATCGACCTTGTATTTATATCGAATGATATAGCTATTTGTCACCAATGGTAAAAAATGGGATTTCCCATGACAAGATAAGATAAATTCTATTATCACGAATTAGTTCGAATGAGTTAGTTCTAAAATAAACAATGTATTCAATGACATGTTAAATTCAAACTTGTATCTACCTATAGTCCAAGGAAACATTTGCCACCAAACATTACAAATTTTAAAATAGGGGGGTAAGGTTTATCTAGGTCTTGGCGGCGGATGATATAGATACACTGAACCCCAGATTCCTACCCAACCCTCATACCTTTTTCTCATACCTCTCTCCTTCCTTTCCTTAAAAATACCCTCCACACAGCATCCCCAAAGATGACATAGAGGGAAATTATTTTCCTCAGGGCCTCCTGTGTGGACCTAATGTAAAAAAAAAAAATTGATGAGTGTTGGGCCACAATTTCGGCTCAACAATTGATCAAAGAGTGTGTCGTTTGGTTCAACTAAAATTGTGCTACCTTTAACATTACGTCAACTATACGTTTTGTCAAGGGTTTCAATTCTGTCGAATTCGAGTTCTTCAAGGGTAATATATTAATTAATTAACTAGCAGTAAAAAAACCCGTGGCGTCGGAGATTTACTCGGAGTCGGGTTCTTAAATTTGAACCGTACGGGCATTAGCGTATTAATATACTTCGATATTAGTAATTCTCGGACAGCTTTTAAGTCTGCTCTTAATAATATTAGTTCAATCATCATTCGTTTGTACTATTTTCCTTTTTCAAATTTTTTTTTTCAATTCAAATTTTTGTTCAATGAAAAACTTTCTCGACTGCGTTCTTCTTCAATGTGCAACATCATCTCCAAGACCAGATTCAAGAATCCATATGTATTAAAATATAAAATTAACGAAATTATTTACCAGTGCCTAAACCAAATCAAAGATCTAGAATACTGTAGAGCGAGCTGAATAAATCTATTTATGAACTCACCAGAGAGATACGTATGAACTTAATACGATCCATTCAGTCACTTTACTATCTTTACAATGACCGTAAGTGAAAGAGAAAAATGCGTAAAATATATGCTCGACAGAGAAAGGTGTATGGGCGTAGAGGCATGTCTAAACTAGCCTATTGCGACAGTTTCTCTATCAACGTCAGGTGGGCATTAAAGTTTGTCGCTTACAGACCTACTTCCTAAATGCGGTGGATCAAAATATCGATATCTTTTTCATGCTCTATTTACAGGTTTTTTTTAACATTGCAAATACATTATACCGATTTAGACTTAAACCGAAATCTAATATTATAAAAAATGTCTAATCTATTTTAATGTTAATATGTAAAAATATACAACTTATAATAATAAATAAACAAATTATAGACATTTCTAGAGATAAATTATTTTCTACTAGCATTATGATTGTTTTTAAATTTTTCACTGTTAGAACAATATATCTAACTAGCTGACCCGGCATGTATTGAAATGCAACTTAAATAAAGAAACTGTTTCTCCCTGCGTGCGCTCGCCCCCGTTCCCTTTCCGCCTCCTTTTCCTCTCCCGCGTTCCACTTTCACCTTCAACCTTAAGTCTCCCGCTGTCCCCCTTCTCGCAACCCCCCTTCTACCTTTTCCGCCTTCCCCCCTCCCTCCCTTGCCCCCCCCTCACGCGAACCTTCCCTCCTGCATTGCCCACCGCCCCTCCCGGATTCTCCTCCCCCTCCCGCCCTTTTTCCCTGCCGCTAAACTCCATAAAATACGCCAATTTTTCAATCAATTCGCTTTTGACCTTTTCATTTTATTATGCACATTTCATCGCCAGAGCTCGTTATTCTTCTAGTCCGGACGGAGACAAATCGAATATTCAGACGGAGAGTTATAAATGGTGTAACTAACCCGACTTTGTTTTATATATATATATATCTATCCACCTACAAGAAAGAGCAAACTGGAATATCCTCGATATATGAATATGATGGGAGAACAGGTAATCATGATTGATTTGATGATGTTGATAGCAAAATACCCAAATGACTAGACACATTATAAACTCATATCTCCTTCATATTAATAATAATGATGACGCAATAAGGATGATTTATTGGGAAACTTCCAATTAGCAAAAATCACGTCATTATTGCAAAAAACAATAATTCCCGAGTCTATCTAGCGTACAGTTCATACAATCGATCGCATCCATTATTTAATGATCGCATAAGGAAAATTTTGGAAGAAATAACAGGTAGCTAGTAGATTTATTTATTTGTCTATATAATGTTTGATTACAAGTTCTTTTTCGATGCATGTCTCACTTAGAAATGCCTGTGTTGTGACAGACGTCAATATTTCTGTTTGTCCAATCGTAGCTGGTTTTGGAAAACCTATATATTCAAAATTTCTTGGTCCAAAGGAGGTTTTAACAAAAGGAGTTTGGAGAAATTCTTTGTTTTTGGCTCGAGTATTGTGCATCGTTTGTGTTGATTTGTGTAATGTTTTAACATATAACATAGAAGTGTAAATTAACCAAAATACTTCTTGCAAAGAGCTGTTTTATGTCCATAACGTTGATAGTATTGAAGATCGTATCAGTGCTGCTAGAAAGACGAAGTTATTAAACTATTTTTATGATTCTTTTTATGATTTTGTGCTTTAATAATACGGTCGAAGGCACTAGAAGAAGCATTATCCCAAGCTAAAATTCCGTATTTTACGTGTGATGGGCGTAGTGAGTAGGTAATACTGATTTTAAAACTTAAGGTTCAGGAAATTGCGTGTTTGTTTGAAAAAGTATACAGATTGACGAATTTTATTTGTAGTGTTATGAATACCTACCAACTTTCTATAAAGCTACTATAATGTATCTGTTGTATTGTTACTATTTACCCCCTTACTAAGAAACGTATTTTAAAATCTACACAACTGATAAACAGTTATATACGATACAGTATTGTGTACGAGTAAGGAATTAAAACTAGTGTTTATTTGTAAGGCCCTACGACAAAAGTATTCTGTAAGCTCAATTCTCAAAAGTTCGGTGCTTGAAAACAAAAAATTCATTTCTTATTTTTATTGAATTTTTTTTCTGTCCACCAATAAGTGACAATTCAAAATGACTATATTGTCCCTAATATATTCGATATAAACTGTTGTTTGTACGTTAGCAATCTGCAATTGCCCTAGGGAACAAAGAGAAGTTACCGAAAGTTATCGATACAATCTTTATCGATCGAGAGTGTCAGGGCGCCTTGCCGAAGTGAATATTTTTTTGATCAAAAAATTGAAATGAGGATTCTACATAATGGTCCTTGGATGTTCAATATTCGAAAAAGTTATTTTTTAACTTATTGCTCATAAATTTGTTTTTTGCTTCTTTGAAATGTATCTAATTATCAAAGAAGCCATTTATTAGATACTAAATCAAAATAAAATACAATAATGTGGAAGAATTTCGCAGTTTTAGCAAAAACAAAAAAAAGATAATAATAAAAAAGTTTAATAAAACAAATTACTTTGTGTAAACCACTAATCACATGTTATAATATCTACATGTGATTAGTGGTTTACACAAAGTAATTTGTTTTATTTAATTAAAATGATGCCACAAAGTAACTTTGCAAATATTGAAGAAATAAAAAAGTTGTTTTGTAAAAACTGTCTTATTGAAAATTCCACCAAAATCGGTGTTGCCACAGAAATAAAAAGTTTTAGTTCCTTTTTATTAAATTTCTAGATTTTCTTGACAAACTACATAAAATAGTACATAAAATAAAATAAATCAAAGTTCTTACTTCGCATTCCATAGTAAGAGAATCGCTCGCAGAATTCATTTGTGACAATGAAACCGATCGCTTTGGGGTAGGGGTATTTCTGAAACAAAATTATAAAATTAGTATTCCTCTTCGCTCTTGACGTGGTTTTGTAATATGGTCGCTGTATAATAAACTTGTTTCTGTCCTGTTTCTTTTCCATTGGAACACCTAACCGCACTAACCATCATGCTCCATCTCCTTGCTTCATTTACATTCATACATTGCCTTCTGTTATTCTGACTCTGATTTGTGTCATGTCTTCCTCGGGCATCCCGACTTTTCTCCTTACACTCCTTTCTTCGTTCATTTGCTCAACGTGCCGAAAAATCATTTATCTTACAATTCTTTATCTAATATTACAAAGCATAAGTAAAAAATGAATAAAAAAATAAACAAAGGAATAATACTTTTATGTACATTATAAGGTTAATTTGATTATAAACGTTTCAATGGTACAGTGGAAAATATCAACATCTCTTTAGTGCATTTAAAGCGGCGTCTACTCCGACGAAAATGTGTACACATTTTGTGGATGGTTAGATCCGGGCGACAATGTTTTAGTTTTCCGTGACCGATAGAAACAAAAAAACGTTGTGGCCCTGCCCTAGTGTTTTAGCTTTTGTCGGATGTTTTGTTAAACATTTTGTCGCAGAAGACGCCGCTTAAGAAGCTAGACTTTGCGCCACACGCTGAACACACGCGTCTGTCATCCTGTCCCGCTCATAATCAGCTCACACACACTTACGATACACGCGAATGCGAAATGTGCGAATGGGACAACGCTCATATTATACATACATACCTACCTACAGAAATCGCTCAAAAAAGGGTTTCGGGAGAAAACATTTTTCTACGCCCAAACTGTTTTTAAAAACAAAAATATGTTCCTAAAAGAAGAAGCTATGTCGGTATGTTTTTTTATAATTTTGTAATTCTTTATGAGAATTAAGTTAATAGTACTTCTTCCTTAAGTCATATTTTCCAATAAATTATACATGTTTGATAAAGAATCCTATGAAACGCATCGAAAATTTAAAAACATACCGACATAACTTTCACATTTAAAAGGCAATTTAAAAAAAATATATTCATTTTGTGCAGTTTTTGATGTAGAAAAGTATGTTTTCCCGGACGTCTTTGTTTTATGGGCAGAAAAGCGAAGTCTATCGTCTTAAGATTTACAGACACGTCCGAGCCAAGAGTTTTGTGGGTATTTCGATTTAAAATGTTATGTGTAAAATAAGGAATTCGATCTGGTATTGCGTTCAGGGCATAGAAATGCAGTCCTTTCTAATAGGGCTGGTGAATCAATAAGGAAGTTCACAATCTTATACAGAAATAATAAGTAATAATAGTAAGTGTTTCTGTTACAGGTGTTTGTTTGGATATGTTTAATTCGGTTAAATTATACAAGCTAAGCGGTGGCTGTAGCGAAATACTTTAGGTCCTAAAGTCTGATAAAGTCTGGTCCTAAAGTCTGATACCACTTTAGGTCCTAAAGTCTATAACCTTTCCTGATGCCACCTTAACATCTGAAGGTATGTAATTATACTACCTCAATGCCAAATTTTGGTTTCTGAGGCCCAATAAAAGTTTGCATTATCGTTGTAGTTTTGACCGAAGCTAAGCGGAACCCTGAGCGGGCTAGTTCTTACGATCTGACGTACTTCGAGTTAGTTAGGCATTATAAGTTAATACTGCGCAGGACATAGTACAATTCAGCAATGGGACAAAACACACGCGTATGGTAAAAGCAAGTATGCGTAAGAAGATTTATATGTAAGTATATATAAGAATAATGTGTAAGAAGAAGGACCGCCGGCCGCGCCGATTCGACTAGGTCCATTCGTCCTTCGGTCGGCGGACCGCGGTTCGCGAGCAGTGGCGGCTGGTGCTCACAAAAATCGGTGGTGCGCTAAAAATCTTGTACATATACCTACTCTAATTAAAATAAATTTAAACCAACTAACCATGGGCAGAGAGAACGGACCGCTAAACAACTCGGTCTTGGCACACACTCTTTGCCTCATTCACATTCATACATCGTCTCATACATTCTCTTCTATTTTTCTGACTCTTGACATGGCCCGACTCAAGTGTCTGATGTCTGCCTCGGATGTTCTCTACTATGTTCTTAAATCATTCAACCTTGCGTCATATATTCTCCTTACACTCCTTTCTCCTTTGAAATAAATTTAATTATGAAAATATCCCACCTATAGTATATTAGGTCCATTCTCCGTTGTCTCTGAGTAGCAAAGACATCAATGAGCCTGGAGTTAAAATCCGGTATAGATTTAGGCGTTATTTAATGCTTAGCACTGACAATGCATTGAGTCTATCTTGGCTAATTGTGTTTCTCAAGAATAATTAAATTATTTTTAAAGTTGAAAATTACCGAAACAACTTTCCTCGGCGTCATAGGGATGGTACCCACGATTTTTAACAATTTAACACACGAAAAAGCATCCGATAATTTATTACTTACTATAAAAGAGTTGTAAAATAGATATTGATCACAATGTTTAATTTCTAACCGTTTTTCAAAGTTCAGCCCATTTTTAAATCTTCCTTACTCATCCAAGAAACGGATCACAATAGCGTATTGGACCTGTGACCTGTCACAACATGTCTACATTGTTTTTTGTTAATTATGCTAAGCGGAACATTAAATGAAAGAGTAGATGTTAAATTAAATACACAATATCGAAAATAATATTACACAAACGCGTCTCATTTTAATCTGCTGGTGAACAAACCGTTCCTTTGGATGTGGTGGAAATTTTCAGATCGCCGATCTCGTACACGTAAGATTTGTTAAGGATATTACCCATATTATACCTACCCACGGTTTGAACTTATTAGATAATTATGAAGGGACTCTTTGGAGCGATTTTAAAAACGATCCAGCGCTCGGAATATAGGCACACAGCGATCTGCTTCGATACGCACACAGTTATATGGACATATTATGTATGCATTAGCGAAGTGTGTATTGTGATTTGTGACGAGGCGTGTCGGAAATATATTATTCGGCGCTAGGGAATTTTTGGATTGGCAGAAATTCTGGGAGTGCGTCGCACTAGCGCTCTTTAGAGCTGGCCGCCACTGTTCGCGAGCCTCATTCGGCTCCTTGCATAGGCGTTTACGGCTAATATTATATGCGGCACAATTTGGCTATCTGATACATTAGTTTTCCTGTTTCCTAGACAACTTGGCTCTTCTCACTTGAAAGTCTGCCGACCTCTGGCTAGGTCATCCCATCAAAACTGTTAAAAACTTTGCCACTCTGCAAAATGGTTAATTCCAACAATAAACCACAGATTAGAGAAACAAAGATAGACAAGGCATATTTGCGTGCCGACGACTGTCACCGATCTACGACCAAATTGCACGGACTATCAAAGCGGACAAGCCAATGAAAGTTACTTACCCGTTTGTAGACGCGATGTACCTTGCTTTCTCTCTCTCTCTCACACATTTTTCTAAAACAGAGTTTTTTTACTATAATAATCAATTTTCTTGGACCGGCTAGTGGCCAATTTCAGAGAAATTGTGTGCGTAAGTACCACCAAAAGTTAATAGAATGCATTGTAATGTTCAGCTCGATCGGATATAGGGATATGGATTCATTTCCAGTTCCAAGATTGCATTCGTCCAAGAAAACAAAAACGAAATTCAAATACATAGATGTTTTTAAAAACACAGTTGCTTTGCATCGTGTTCCTTAGAATAGATAATCTCTCTTGTTAGGATTTAATATTGACCCATACAATAGTACATCATTCAAGATTCATTCACATTCACTCCAACTCTTCTGTTCTTCTACACAGTACACACTTCATGGCCCGACTCAAGTCGCTCCTTTCTCTGTTCATCAAATCTATTTTTCCAGACGATCACTCCTAACATAACATAACATACAGGGTGTTAAGCAAAAACATAAAAATCAGTAGGTATTGGGAAGTTAGGGGCGGGGTGAGGGGTTGGTTGGTTACTTCGCTTAGAGACCAACGACAACATGTGGAAGAATATTTTTTTCTTTGGTTTTGAAGAAAAAGTTTTTGAAAAAAAAAAATCTCATTAAAAAAGTCACCGGAGATCAAAATTTCGTTTACATTTTTTACTCCAAAATAATGTCAGGAATCACTGGTTATAGTAACTCAAGTACGATGCTTACACCCTGTATATCTACCGTGGAAGGTTTACATATGTTTTTATATAAAACATAAGCTTAAATTTGAACTAAAACTTATAATTGCTTTATTATTATGTATTTTCTTCTTTCTTTCTTCTATTTTTTCTCTACTGCATATATATACATACTATGTTTTATATTTTATTTGGCTTATTATTATTTCTGTTATTTGACTAGTAGCAACTTGACTAGTAGCAACTCAACTAAATCTTGATTTACGCATGCTGTGAACATTTTTAATTGGAGTGCCAGGCTAACTTGTTTGGTTTTCAGAACAATTCATATAGGTCTCTAGCAATCGTTGTGCCTCCCTTACTATCATGGTTAGAAATAAGATATAAACGGTGTCAGAAACAGAAAACACCACGCTTTATATTCAAATCTAAAAGTTAACCGCAAAATAACTACATTTACACTCATTGACCCATTGACCCATTGACCAGCGGCTGTGAATTAAAGTTCCAAAATGCTTGCAACTGTACAGGGAGGTTCCGATGAGAAAGATCGATTATTCCCGTATAAAATTTTTTAAACCAAAAAATTTGATTTATTTAATTTAAAACTTGCTATAGGTATACATTCAAGTAAGCAATAAAAATGCTCAAAACGCATGATGATAAATTATTAAATATCATATACTTCTTGTAAATATTTTTTGATCATAAGTATTTATGATTTTTCAATAATGTCTAAACAAAATAAGTGTGTGTAAAAAAAAATTGAATATTTTAGTTTGTAAGACCTAAATATTACAGAAAACCTGAGGTATTTTCGTCACAAACACGTTCTCTGATTCATTTTTTAATGATTTTAATTTAACTAAAATTAAAATTGTCTTTTCTAGGTTTTGTATTGATTTATTTTGCTGTATGATTATGATTTGAAATTTGTGTTGTATAATACAATCTTAACAACCTTAGTACATTAAAAATAAACTTAGTTTTTAAAAATTTAAAAAGAGCGTTTACCAGATAAAATAACAATCTTTCAAAATCAACACGTCTAGAATTTGATTTAAAAAAGACAAATTTCCGGTATTCTCTGGTTATAACTCTCTTAAATGATGCCACAAAGTAATTATTCAAAGATTAAAGAAAAAATTTACACCTTTACGAAACCAAAATTTCCAACCGCAATTTGAAAAATAAATATGAAAAAGGGGAAAATGTTTTATCTATATTTTTTTTTTTATTAATAATTTTTATAGACACAAAGTACCTTATCTTTTTTAGGGTAAATTACTTATTACAAAAAAAATATAGAAACGAAAAAAAAAAATGAGCTGACGATAACGTTCTTTATAATACATTTGCCTAATAAAATAATTAAGTGTTTTTAATTTTTTTCGTTATTAGTAATTCTAATGGAAATAAAAGATTAGCCATTTTTAAAATTTTTCATGTTTGCATTAAAAGTTTTTTATATTTAAAAAATTATTTGTTTATTTCGAATTATAAAATATTTCATCACCTTTCAAATATTTCATCACCTTTCAAATATTTCATCACCTTTGACTTGGGGGGGTAAGCTGGCGAATGCGTGACAAAAGCGTTACGAAAAGTGTAGTCAGGCGAGGCGAACGTTCTGTATTTTATTTCTTTCTATAAGTTTTACTTCAGTAATGTGATCTAAAGCACACTCGTTTTTTAGTTTTTGGGTTTTTATTTTTTTTTATTTTCTACTTTTTTGGATTTCATTGCAGAGCGGAAATATTTTGACCTTCCGACAAAATAGGCATATCTATGCACATCTCGATAGCAATTGCATTAATATAATAATTGTTACATTGAGCACTCCGTAAATACTTCAAACAATAAGTAAATTTTCTTATTATCGATTTGAAGTGGTAGGCCTCTTCAGGTAAGTACCAAGAATCAAGGTATAATTAGGTTGTCTGAAACAGGTCCAGTTCTTTAGCACGCATTTCTCCGCAGGACTCGCCCGGAGCCAGAGGCTGTAGGTCCTGTAGGATGCAGGTACCTATCTACCTATAGCCACTTATTATGCGTGGTGCTCACGCACAGCCAATAACCGTGTAATTATGATACATTACTGTATAATTATGTTTTTGGTATTTTTCCTAATCACTGCAATCTCTTCGCCGGTTACGCCGACTAACCACTGAGATACAGATTACAAATCACTTTTTATGGAGTTAGTTAGACGGTCTCAGTGATCGAAGAGTAAGGCTCTCAAATAGCATTTAAATTAGAGTTCAAATTCTGGCGTGCGCAAGGATATTGGTACATTTGCAATACATTCCAGAGGGGAAGATACTCTCAGGGTTGCTCTCGTGTAGGACCACCATCCAGAATTAAAAGGTTGCTTGAAATGGCTTTAGCGGTGTTTGATGACCAGATCTGAATAGCCAGGTACTTCCCCACCTCCTTACCTTCAACATCACAACATACACCAATTGGTGATGCCATAGTCTGATTCACTCTCTCCTAGCGTTTGGGAGCAGTTAGGACTTTCAAGCGCACTTCTACCTATGTAAGAAAGTCGTTTCTTTATCATGACAACGTATTTGGTGACTTGTACCTACTATGAAAACACCGCTGTAAAAATAAATTTATCTAAAAAGAACAATATGTACCCTGTCTAAGAAAATATCGCACCCCAAGAAAAGCAACAGCCAGTAAAGAACGGTTTTTAGTGTTTCTACTTTTGATACTTGTGGTGATAATTCGTGAAAAATAATAAAAAAACAAATGTTTTTTATTATATTTTGTTTGAAACATTTGCAGAGTGTTAACAATTTATTACATTAATGAAATTGCAATTGGGATGTGCGTAGATATTACAACACTAATTAAAAATATTTACAGCATGTGTAAATAAGTTTAGTTGTTTCTGGGTGGAGATGCAACTAGTGAAATAACAGACATAATAATAATAAGCAAAATAAAATGTAAAACATAGTAGAAAGTATATAGTACAGAGAAAGAGAAGAAAGAAAGAAAGAAAGAATGAAAGAAGGAAAGAAAATACATAATAATAATAAAGCATATAATCAATTACATATTTTTTTGTTAAAATATTCTATTTGACATGATGTGATATTTGCTGATAGTTAATAAAATTATTATCCCAATTTCGCCAAGATAATATGCTGTTCAGCATCCCAATTTGAGAAACTATTTTAACAATCGCCAATCAACAAGTAATAATAAACATGTAAGTTGCAAAACACACGACATATTTTGCAGGTAAATACATATCGCTATACAAAACTAATAAAGTACAAGTCGCAAGTTGCGGCGCTCAGCCTGGGATGAGGCTGATGATGATGATGTTTCATTGAGAAGTTAACAATAATGTAGTAATATTATAGAATTGCTTTATGTTACATTATAGTAAAAAAGCTATCCCATTTTAAATACATCTACATATTATGAGGTGTGTAAAAGCAAAGGCAGCAATCTCCATTCCGGTCAGATTGTGATTCCAGCTAGAAATGACGTGGAGATTGATATCTTTGCTTTTACGTTCCAACAATATTACATACAAATATTTTACGTAATACACGTGTATACAATATTAATTTGTATGTAATATCGTAAGTAAAAGCAAAGACAGCAATATCCTTGTCATTTTAAAAGCAAACATAAAATATCTGGCCGAAATGGCGATTGCTGCTTTTGCTTTTACACACCCCATATTTGAAATTCACTTTTGTTGTTGATTTTTTAAAGTTTTTTTGCAGCACAAAAGTGTATTTTTATAAAAACGATATTTTTGTTCTTGTACCTAATATAGCAACATAAAATAAATGAAAAAAATAATCGCTCCAATCCTTTTCCATGCTCGTACTTTGAAAAAAAGTAAATAATAATATAATAATTTTTTTTTACATGTCTTAGGACTTTAAAATTATTGATACCTACATTTTTATTAAATTATTAAAAATAACATAATTAATGCGAAAAAATATATGTGTTATTTCCATACTTTAAAATGACATTTGTTTCTATTGGAATTGAAAACCCGCGGCTTTCGCATTAGAACATTTTTATTTTTAAAAGTCGCCAATAAATGTACATACCTTATTATCATATCGCATATGTACCTATTCATAATGATTTGTATATTTATATGTATATTAATTCTTAGTTCAAAATTACAATATGTATACAGTACAATATTGTGTAAGCAAAATTATGTAAAATACTTTTACATATTTGTACATGAAAATAGGGTCTAATTTAATACATATATCCAGACCATATAACACGTATATAATACATATAATGTACGTTGGCGTGCCCTTTATCATCACATCGCTTGCCATACAATCTCATGCACACGGGTAATAATAAACATAAATAATATAAATTATTATGTTAATAAATAATAGATAATTGTGATTACATACGTGGTGTATACGAAGTGATTTGTTTTTATTTAATTAAAAATGACGCCACAACGTGAATTTGCGAAGATTGAAGAAGTTATAATAAATTGTGTCAATCTCTGACGGTTGAATGGGAATGTATAGCCATGCCCACTTATATTATTGTAAAGTGTGTTGTAACGTCCTATTTGCAATAGTTCTCTTCATTTTCTACCTGTTGTTTTATATTTAAATTCATCTTGCTTCATTTCCGTCTAAGGACCGTACAACGGCAATGGTACTGACACACATGCTTATAAAATATACACATTTGCTCATAAATGAGCATGCTCGGTTTGAGCATATTCATAAATCAGCATGCTCAAATCCAACAATTGAACACACATGCTCTTTTCAAATAAAAGTAAAAAAATAGAGTCGGTCCCATTCGCCCAGAATTAAACAAAATAATCTTATTGTTTGCAACGCAATTATTTTAGAATCTTTGACGAAATAAAATTAAACGGTTAGTTTGGGTTCAAGATGTCAACAAATCTGAAAACGACTAGTAATAAAAAAATGCTAATTTCAATAGAATTTGGTTTCATTTTAGAGGTAAAGAAACTTTCGGGAAATTTTAAAATCTATTGTGTGTATTTTAGTGACTCTGTGTTCCAAAGACATTCGTGATTCACATAATAAATCACGAAAAGTAAGGGTTTTCGTCTCCCCAACGGGACATTTTTGATATTTTTGCAAAGAATACGCAGCTACAAACTGAGGTCGGATCGAAACGAGCATGCTCATAAGCATGCCTGTTTATACATGCTGCATGAACACTTCCCCTTCCATCCGCGAATCAATGAGCATGCTCAAAAATCGAACGCCTGTTTATTTTTTGAGCCCGCTCAATACTAGCATCGTCACTGACACACATGCTACTAGATTGCATTTGTTCATTAGTAGCATGCTCTCTTGTTACTAATAAGCTTGTGTGTCAGTACCATAACACACAAAGATAATATTATTGCAAATGTACGTATACAATATTATACATAATTATTTACACGTGCATTTTAATGAAAGGTAGAAATGGAAATGAAAAACTCCTTTACGGTCACCGGCAATCTCTAAATTTGTAAAATATATTATGTGGATTTTGTTTATTTTATAAACTTATTTCATTCCTTGTGGTCAAAAGTTAGTTATTGAAATTTAAAAACAGCAGATTTTTAAAAATTGCGAAATACCAAGGTATGAAGTCTGAAAGTTAGCTTTTACAAGTTATACAGAGAAACCTTCTACCTATTCATTTTGATCACTTTTAACCAAACATATACATTTCTATTTCTTAACTCATAATTCCAAGATGATTCAATGATTATATTATGCTTTTCCTGTTCTTCATCCTGACGTGTAGATTTCTCAAAGAGCACAAGAGGAAAATGCCAAGTTTTATTAATAGTACTTACTTAGATATTTATTTTACAATTAAATTACTTTTATTGAAGTAAATACTTCTTTACGCACGCTTGACTTGAGGGATAAACTGGCGATTGCGTTACGGAAATTACGGCGTTACGAAAAGTGAAATGCGTTGCGAGGCGAACGGGCTCTATCACATTGTAGAAGCAAGAGAGAGCAGTGCGCGCGCATATTTTCTTTCTCTCTTCCTCTCATAGCCAGTGCATGAAATATTTCAGTCAGTATTTTGAAATACAAGTGACGCGCCAAACGCGGGGGGGAGCGGACGTCGACGTGCACGGATTGATCTAGCGAGGCGAATGATAATACATTTAAATAAATATTTGTAGAAAATTAATATATGTATATATTTTATACATATAAACATATATATAGACACACATATAGATAATGATTCAACGATAGTTAAGGTACTTTTTCTGTTCCTCGTACTAATGTCCTACCTGATTAGGTTTATCAAAGAGCCTAAAACCAAATGCCAAGATTTATGAAGAAATTGATGTCGCTAAAATACCAACATTACGACGAATGACAGTATTTTTTTTTTTTACAAGATCTCAAAAATATTTACCGTAATTATTGTTGTTTTGCTAAAACTAGGCAGGTTCTATACGATAAACACGAAAACAATAAACCGGTTGAATAATTACTTACGCGTAACGCAACTAGCATATTATGTGCCCATTTCAAGTTTTAAAACATGGAAAACTATAATCGGTTTTGTTTTAAGATTGCCCAAAGGTCTTTTACCGCACGATTAGTCGCATTGTTGTGTTGATAAAACTAAATGGGTTCTTACGATAAACACGAATACAGTAAACAATTTTTATTATAACAATTACTAATTAAATGTACTTTCAATATTAACAAATATGTATCTTATATGTTTGATATAAACCCTAAGTGTAGGGTTTCTTTTACTGTTGTCTTTATAAAGCTTACTGAACTCTATACTATTGTTATAGCTTTGTGTAACTGTCAAAATCTTTCACCACTATTGTCGTCAACAGAAACCTATGGAACAGTTTATTTGAACTATTTTCAACATCCTAACACGACCACTTACAAACTTAATACTCTAAAAATTATTATCAAAAGTGAAATAAACTGTTTAAGGTTTACTGTTTTTAGTATTGCCAAAAAAAAGTTTTGGAAGCACTTTTTTCGAACACTACTTACCCTGAAGTTCTTTTTATTTACAAACAATATTATAATCACCAAATCTTTGTTTGAAATTCCAATAGACATCGCATGTAGTTTCAATATTAATAAATATAAATATCGTATTCTTGACATCTACCCTAAATGTCAGAATTTTTCTACTACTCTTCTAAAGGTCACTCAACTGTATAAAACTGTTATTATTTTAAGTAACTGTCAAAATCCTTCCCTACTTTTAAAAACAAAAGAAATCCTTGGCACATTTTATTTTAATAATATTAATCATAGTAACAT
Source organism: Limnephilus auricula (assembly GCA_951813805.1). NCBI lineage: Eukaryota > Metazoa > Arthropoda > Insecta > Trichoptera > Limnephilidae > Limnephilus > Limnephilus auricula. The sequence continues at coordinate 6,481,615 of OX638391.1, forward strand.
TAAAACTCATAAATCCACCATTACTACAATTATCATCAAAAGTGGAATTATCTTTACCAATTTGACTTACTTCAGGTCTACCAAAAATAGAAACTTTTGTAAAAAAAAATTTCAAACGTTACATGACTTAACTTTTGTTTCATCAGAAAAAAATATTATTATCACCCATTCTTTATTTGAATTGTCATTAAACATTGCATATAGTTTTAATTTTACCAAACATAAAACTTGTATTTTTGACATTGACTATAAGTGTCAAAATTTTAATACTGTAATAATTAAAAAGGTCACTGTTATTGCTTATTATGTCACTATAATTGTTATAAAGGTCACTGTTATTGCACATGTTACATCTTCTCAACAACTTAATCCCTATTTTGCTGACAAAAATATCACTACCACTGCATCTTTACTATTAATAATTAACGCAATCCAAAAAACTGAAAAATGGAAGACTTATCAGATTTACTAGATAACACAATACCAATCCCATGTTCATCAACTAATGATTCTGAAGTGGTACGCCAGTTATTATTAACAAATTCTGCCCTTACGATATTCTCAATGAATATAAGAAGTATTAACAAAAATTTTGATGAACTGCTAATTGTTCTTACTGACCTTGCCTTAGATTTCGATGTAATTGTCTTAACCGAATGTTGGATTCAAAAAAATTTCCTTCCTAAAACGATAACAAACTTCAATCACTATAATACACTGCAAAACCAAACTCAAAACGACGGCGTTATTGTATACATTAAAAATCACATCCTACACTCAGTCAAAGAGGTCAGAATTAAAAACGCAAACTGTCTTCAAATTCAACTTGATAACCTCATAACAATCCTCACTATATACAGATCTCCGAATACATATAATATAACCCCATTCTTATACTCACTGCAAGGAATATTAACAAACATAGAACAATGCCAAAACACCTACATAATTGGTGACCTTAACATAAATATAATCAACAAAATGCATACTCAAGCCAACGATTACCTAAATATACTAACTCTATTAGGATATTTGCCAGCTGTCACCGCTCCAACAAGAGAATCAGACTTGAACAATAGTAGTTGTATTGATCATGTCTTTGTTAAGAGTAAACTAGAAAATAAATCAATAGTATATCAATCAACTATAACAGACCACTATGCAATCATCACTTCAATTACCAAAAAAATCCACAAACCACCCCAAACTACTCAACCCCAAGAAAAGATTTCTTATGAAATTCTCCTAAATCTTATCTCGAAAGAAAACTGGGAACTTATCTACTCTTGTACCGATGCCACCTCTGCATGCGAATATTTTATAAATACTCTTCATAACCACGTAGCTAATGCAACATCATTTTCAAATAGTAAAAAAAAACGATCGGACACAAAACTCAAACCATGGATCACTGCTGGTATTCTCCACTGTATCAGAAAGCGTGATAAAATTCATAACTTCTGTAGGAAAAACCCCAGTGATTATGCATCTCTCATATTCTACAAACGTTATAGAAACAACTGCAAAAAAATAATTGAAAATGTTAAAAGAGAATACTACAAAAAAAAAATCAGTGAAGCAACCAATGATAAAAAAAAAATTTGGAATATTATAAAAGATATAGCCAACATTAATAAAACTGACTCACCTATTGTTAAGATTAATGTTGAAGACCAAACAATACATATAAATTCTGACCCTGAAAAAATATCCGAACATTTCAATCAATTTTTCTCGAATATCGGACCCAACTTAGCAAAAAATATTTTAGCCAAAAAAAGCGTTTCAGAGCAAGATCTTGCAAATAATATACCTATCGGTATTCTGAGCTATGACCCGTTTCAATTCACTTCCACCACTGAATCAGAAATTATAGAACTAATAGCATCTCTTAAAAACAGTAACTCCACAGGTATAGATCACATCTCGACTAAAATTATTAAACATATCCAAAAATTTATCGCCTCCCCTCTTAAACACATAATCAACTTAAGCTTCAAAACTGGCACATTTCCTAACTCCTTAAAACAGGCCAAAATAATCCCAATCTTCAAAACAGGTGACAAATTATCTGTAAATAACTACCGACCGATTTCCTTACTAAGCACAATATCTAAAATTCTAGAAAAAGCGGTGAAACATAGATTATGTAAGTTCCTTGAAGATAACAAAATATTATCCGATAACCAATATGGCTTTCGCAAAGGTAGGAGTACATCAGATGCAATTGCCGCCCTCACAAAGATCGTTTCCTATAACCTTGACATTGGTCGCAAACCACTTGCTGTCTTTCTCGATCTAGCAAAAGCATTCGATACGGTCTCTCATTCCTTACTGCTAAAAAAACTACGTCAGATTGGAATAACAGGAGTAGCCTATACATGGTTTGAAAACTATCTAATAAACCGAACACAACAAACTCTTATCCACTCTGACAAAATACATATAAGCAAAAAATTACCTGTATCCTATGGTGTACCTCAAGGCAGTATACTAGGACCAATATTATTTCTTATATATATTAACTCACTATGTGCCATGAATATTGGAGGTATGATATTATCATTTGCCGATGACACTGTTCTAATATTCGAAGATGAAACATGGGAATCAGTTATCAACAAAACTAATAATGGTCTATTAAAAGTAAAGCATTGGCTTGATACAAACCTACTCACACTTAATATCGACAAAACACAATATATGACATTTTCCATCCGCAAACATAATTTACCCAACAACTGCCCTAAACCTATCATTCACTCATGTTCACTCAATTTACAAACTCCCAATAATATCCCTAATATAAATTGTACGTGCTCTTTCCTTAAATCATCAAATGTAGTTAAATATTTGGGAATACTCATAGACAACCAACTACGTTGGGAAGCCCATATCAGTGACACAGTAAAAAAACTCCGTAAACTCTGCTATATTTTCTGCTCCCTTAGGTCTATCTTAGATTTACTTACTCTAAGAAGCGTATACTTTGCCCTTTTTCAATCTGTAGCAACATATGGTATAGTGGGATGGGGCGGTTGTGCTGAATCCATTATCTATCCGATTATTACTGTACAAAAACTAATTTTGAGAATTATATTTAAATGCCAACCTACCCATCCCTCAAGTGAACTATTTGATAAAATAAGGGTCTTAGATATTCGTCAGCTATTTACTAAAATAAGCTTATGTTTTATACGGAAAAATAACTTACTGGTGGCTCCACAACATCAAGCACACACCCGCTTTTCATCAAACCTGGGATGCATGGTCCCAAAAACTAAAACCACATTCGCTCAACGACAATTCTGGTTCATAGCTCCGAAAATATTTAATGCATTGAGTACCGATATTAAGTCAAATAATTCAGTATCCACCTTTACCGCCCGTCTACACCATTGGATATTTGAAAAGGGACGAGCTTTCTTTAAAGATTACATGAGTTCTTAACACTTTTAAAAACAAAACAAAAAATTATAAAATTTATCCTGTCACAGCTTTATTCCAACTTGTTTCACATCACTGAAATTGAATGTGACCATAAACATAATCGTCTTGTAGATTATATCTACCACAATTTAACCTGCGTTCAAAACAATATAACATATAATTTTATTTGTTTTATAATCTTAATGTTTATTATTTTTAATTTCTATTTCTTTCTTTAAAATATTTATCTCTCTTTATTTTTCAGCTCACTATTATTTTAATATTTGTATTTACTTTTATTTATCTTTAAATATCTTTTTTTTTCTTTTCTGCACTCTTATTTCTCATTATTTATTACCTAGTTTTTATTATCTGCTTCTGTAAAAAAGTATTTTTAGTTCATATATTCATTATGTATGACTACCACAACACGGGCAGTAGCCTAGTATGGTAGTTAAAAAAAAAATGTCAAAAACTGTAACTTGTAAAAATTTATTAAATAATAAAAAAAAAAAAAAAAAAAAAAAAAAAATATATATTTTACGAGTAAACGCAACTAGCATACGCGCATTTAATGATTCTCTCTCTGGACTCTAAGCACGGTCGATTAATAAGGATTGTGTCGATAACTTTCGGTAACTTCTCATCGTTCCCTAGGACAACTGCAGATCCCTAACGTACAAACAACAGTTTACGTCGAATATATTAAGAACACTTAGCCATTTTGAACGGTTATTTATTCGCTGGCGATCTGCAGTCATGCTAGGGAACGATCAGAAATTACCGAAAGTTATCGATACAATGCTTATCAATCCATCGATGGTGCTAGGGGACCTTTATTCAACATTCGTTAACATTAAATTGAAAGAACATAAACTATGGATTCCAATTGATAATCTAGATTACAGTGAATCAATGCAATTATTTAACGTAGAAACCAAAATGTCAAACCGAAGAATTGCTCTTTTGAAATAATATGTAGGTATTTAATTTTGAATACAATTTTCCTTTATTGATCAGTTAATAATGTATGTACTTATGTTATTTATGATTGTATGTATATATTTGTATATAAAAGCCTAATGCTGGCTAAATTAAGCAGCTAAACAAATAAGATATAAACGAAATAAATATTATTAGATACATATATTGTAATAATTTTAATAGTATATTTTATTCGGGTAAACAGACATTCGATGCTTAAATTCTGAATTTTCATAAAATTACAATTAAATGACATAGATACATTTAATTTATAAGCAACAATGTTATGATTTGTAAACAATGATTTTTTAACACATCTAAAAACATCATAATTTAAAATTATACATTTTAATTCAAATAAGACACCAGGAAAATCAGAATTACGTAAAAGTATAATTAACTGACATATTTACATTTAATTTAAAAGCAACAATGTTATGATAACTTATGATTTATAAACAATGATTTTTCAACATATCTAAACAACATCATCATTTAGAAAAGGTGGTATGTATGGATAAAAAGAAAATGGTGATATTGGCCCCTATGATTGCCCTACTGTCTTTAAACCTGGTTTGAAAGAGCTTGAGTGAAATGGCAATTGTTGCAAAAGTGTAAATAAAGAAGAGAATTTAATTGCAGTGATTATATTACAATACATTAATCCTAGTACAGTTCTACTCAGTATGTAAACAATAAACACGGGAATTACCTTTTCAGTGAGGACCGTCATGATGAACGTAGTTTATAAAATTTTCCACTAAATTAACATTTTCTTAGCTTGATAATACACGACACCTGCGTTTACGTCGACAGCAACCACTTATTTAACCGATTAGCAACGAAATGAAAACAATTAGATATGTTTGAGTTAATAATTCAATAAGTGAAGACTAAGTTATTTGAGGATTGCACTGAGACTGACGTGAACACTGAAGTTGTAAGTGGTATCCTCTGCAGAAGAGGCGATCGACCGCGGAGAACGCCGTCGCGTCAGTCGTCAGTGCTATTCACTCTCGTCAGTCACTTGCACCGCCAAGAGACTGAATGCCGATCAGTCCGCAGTGATCACGGCTGCTTTCTGTTGGTAGAGGTATCCATTGCAATGCCGTCACAATATAGTCAAGCCCATTCTACATGGGACTATGAATACTTTAGCCTTGCAGTAACCAAGTTTTATAACTTCACGCCTATTCCAAGAAGACACTTTCACTGCACTTCTTATTATACCATACTATTTTAGTAAGTGTAAAAATTAAGTGCTCACCGTACTCCCTGAACCGAGTGAAAGGGAAAGAGAAAGTTTAGGATATATAGTACACGATCCGATATACGATCCATTCTCGTACAGGTACAGTCAATATACTGACTTTACAATAAGGAAGTTGAGTCCTTTTTTTTCTTTTTTTTATCAATGTTCACAGGCAAACTTAAATACCTGTTTTTTTTTTTAAAGTTCACTTTTATAATTAAATTAATTCTACAAGTTTGAATTTTATTAAGCCCGCGAAAGCATAATACCGTGCGGCAGAGTTCGTGACGTAACCCAGTCCTTGCTTGTGTGAAATATAAGGGAAAATATTTACAAAACCGAAACACGCTTAATATGAACGAAAAAAATAAATTTAAAAAGCTAAAATATAAGTGAAAAATATAAGTCAAAATATGTTTCACTCAACTTCCCTGTTACCGTGAGCGAAAGAGAAATATGCGTAAAAACATACGTGCGACAGAGAAAGACGTTAGCGGGGAGGCATACCGGTTTTCGGACCTTAAACTCGTCTACTGCGACGATTCCTGTATCAATGTCCGGCTAATGAGATTTAGTCAACAAATACGGTCAATTTAAGCAACGTTTCTATTCTCTCTGATGGTCTTTAACTAATGTTTAAGACAAGATTTTATAAATTAATAAATCAAACATTAGTTTATCAATTAAAAAATAATCAATATTTGACGAGTCAAAGTACTTCACCAAAAAAATGTAGACATAATATGTCTCGACGCCACCTAGTGGGAAAGTTAGCACTTACAATGCCTTTCTCATATAAAAATAAAGTTGGTTGTTTGCAGGTGAAAAAAATGTAATAAGCGGTAGTTGTTGAATGAAACATTAGTATGTATTGAATCATTTGGCGGGTAAGAGGTAACCCGCCGTAGCTCAGTGGATCAAGAGCACCTGACCGGACATCAGTCGTCGGCGTGCCGGCGCGGGTTCGAGTCCCGTCGGCGGCATGTATCTTTTATCGGAAGATTGTTTCAATGTGGATGAGTGTTTCAGGCTGATAATTATTGCTTATAATAATTATTACCTTCTGTGCTTTTCTTAAAATCTTGTCTTAAACATTAGTTTATCAATTAAAAAATAATTAGTATTGTTGCGCTTATGTGTAGTACACGCAAACTTACGTTAATGCAGAAATCGTCGCAAAAGGCGAGTTTAAGGTTAGAAAAGCAGTATGCCTCCCCGTCCACGTAGTTCCCTGTCGTACACATGTTTTACGCATCTTTTTAAAGTGACTGGTCAGTCAGTCAGCAAGTTCGGGTCGGAATTTAAATTTTGCGCGTACTGTACGGAAAATTTACTATTCAATGTATGTTTGGCTGCAGTAGTTCGCAACACGGCGGCGATGCCGTGTGACCCACAAATCCTATTCGCCTGTCGGACATTCCGAGCTAAGTCAGTCGCCATTCACAGTGTGCAGTTCGGACCTTTTGAAAATCGGTTCACGTTATCCATTATCCGATTCTCCAATTAGGTGCCATCACTGCCACTTAAAAGTGCCGATAATTACGGTTGCTTTCCAGAAGTGCTCGAAAGGGTGGCCGAGGAGGCAGCAGGCTATAATGCCTGTCTACTGGGACATTACCTGTCACATTTCATTGCATCAAGAGTGGAAAGCCACCTATGAACTACTAAAAAATTACACCCTATCATGGCAAGAGACACTTTGGCTATTCCAACCATTGCTTGAGTTTCAATAGCCTTTTTAGGTAATGTAATAAGTATGGAACAAACTTATTATTTTTCTGTTAGAGTGAAAATTTAAAAAATCTGTAACTTCAGGCGTTAATTACTTTGCGAGCGAAAAATAAATTCTCTCACAAAAGATAAGATATTTTCATGACACCAGAACTCAACTTCAGTGAGTTTACATCTCCCTTAAAAATGACAAACATTAAAAGTCTAAGATTGCGTATACAGGGTGTTAAGGTACGTACTTGAGTTACTTTAACCAGTGATACCTAACATTATTTGGAGTAAAAAATGTAAATGAAATTTTGGTCTCCGGTGACTTTTTTTATGACAATTTTTTTTTTCAAAAATTATTTTTTTCTTCAAAATCAAACAAAAAAAATTCTTTCACATGACCTTATTGAGTTACGCCCCGCCGCTTACCCCGCCCCCAGCTATCCAACACCTACTATTTTTTATGTTTTTGTTAAAAAAAAAAAAACCTCAATCATGTCACCTGAGACCAAAATTTCATTTACATTTTTTACTCCAAATAATGTCAGGAATTACTGGTTAAAGTAACTCAAGTACGTACCTTAACACCCTGTATACACGCGAGCCGACCCTGCAAGCTGAGCCGCGAAATATGACGAATAATACACTGAACACGACGGGAAACGCCGCTTGCGGTTGCTTCGTTGCTTTCTCATAGATCGTCTCGGTACGCAATTGTATACGCAGCATAACAAAACGTACAATAAAAATATCGTAGCTGTGTGGGTGTCATTACCTACTTCATAAATACTTATTTTAAGATTTTTTTTCCTAACTCTGCACAGGAGGCGCTGAGGAAAATAATTCCCCTCAGAACCTATGTAATCTTTGGGGATGCTGTGTGGATGGTTTTTTAAGGGAAAGGAAGTAGAGGAGGTTCTGGACAGGAAAAAGTAATGAAGGGTTAGAAATCTAGGGGTCAGATTGTCTGTTTGAATCCATCCCTCCCACTGGTCGAGAGAATCTGAATAGAGGACAAAAGGTCTCCCTCAACTAGTCTCTTCCGAACCGGCCCGATCCGTTGGGCAGACGCATCCACCGCCATGACCTAGACAAACATCACCCCGTGAACCCGGGCACCCCTGCTAAGTCACCAAACTAGCGAACCACTTGGGGTGACACATGTCAGAGATATTGGTTATTGATTAATGTTAAATGAAAAATTGTTTTAACAGGACTGCAAAGTGCTGTGACGATAGCCAATCTGCGATATAGCTAACCATGGCAAATCGTAAGTTTTATGTCAACGGCAATAAAATGAACAAGTACTTATGATAATACTTTCTCAGTGTTAAGATTACTAACCTACAAAGAATCTGGTTTACAATGCGTAGGCACTATGAAGTCTAACCGCACGCGCATACGATGTTAAAATCCCCCCACCGGAACCGGAGACATCACCATAATTATTAGTAGTAATTTGTTGGTTTGCCGCTCCGCATAGGTTAAATTGAGGCGTGTTATATCAAAAGCGGCAGTCTCCATTTCGTTTTATTTTGAGTAATATGAAATAAATGTTTTTTTTTTGTATTTTCCCCATACTTTAACCATGCAAAAATACATGTATTAACAAAAACTGTATAGCTTTAACTGTTTAGCTAAAGTATGGGGAAAATACCAAAATAAAAACATTTATTTGATATTACTCAAAATAAAAGGAAGCGGAGACTGCCGCGTTTGATATAACACACCTCAATTATATAATATTATATAGTATGAAGTATAATAAAACCAATACATTCTGTTACACTTTATTAATATTTGTTAACCGGTATAATCACATGAGACAAAATTTGTCCTAGCTCGCGTAGGTCTCATATAAATCGTTGTATCTTATTTACTGTCATGGTTAGAAATATCATCTAACCACTCGAGCGCTTTTTGCCACATTATGGCACTATTTCCAAAACCTCGAACTGCTTTGTTGCAAAAATGTGTCAAATTTAAAAAAAAAAATGTATTAAAACGACTATATATAATATATTGTACATTCAAAATATATATTCTCTGGATTCTTTAAAATGTTTTAAGATTAATGATTTAATTATATATTTTTTTATAAAACCTACAAATATGTGATAATAGACAAAAGATAGGGAAATTCATTGGCTACATAGAACTATAATCAGTTTGTATGTCTCCATATTCAAATTCGGAGGTATGATTTTTTTTAATGTGGGCAGAAAAATTTTCTTTAGCAATCCGAGAAAAAATATTTTAAAAGCTCTGTCGCTCCAGTGACTAAACGGTGTTAAAAAGAAAAAAAAACACTACGCTTTATATTCAAATCTAAACGTTGACCACAAAATAATTAAAATTTACACCTATATGAACCCAAAGTTTCCGACCAAACAATGAGAAAAAAAATTATAAAATATTGACATTTTTTTATTAATGATTTATTTCATGAATCGACAAAAAAATTAGTTGACGACAACATTTGCCGAATCATTTATGTGTGTTTTTTATTTTATTTTTTCGTTATCAGTAATTTTAGAAATAACGTAAGTTGAGCCATTATTAAATTAAATTAGCATAAAAAATGCGTACAAACATTCCCGGGTTATGAATAACGTGACAATTATTAAACGAATGACGAATTATTTGAAAAATCTTCAACCAGCATCGCAGAATAGTTTTTGATTGAAAAATGTTGACTTATATTATAGGTACTCTAAAACATTTGTTGCGTATATTGATTTTATAAAACAACAAAGTAAGAGCTAATGCTATGTGACGGGAACCCGGCTATCACAAACCAATAAAAGATATAATTTTACAGCGCCAATGTGGTATTACGATGCGGTTTGCCTACAATCTACTAACTTGACCTACAATAAACATAGAGTAGATAAAGGTAAATCAATTAGTTCATATACAATTAGTTACTAGTTTGTCATTATTAACGTAAATATGGAGTTCATAGTTTAGTTTTACAAAATAACAAGAAAATAATTAGTGACTGATTTCTAACAGTACGGAAGATGTATGAAGAATGAGTTTATGATGAACTAGCTTCTGCCCGCGACTTCGTCTGCGTAGGATTGGTACTTCGAGTAATCTATTTTCATTTCCTAGGTCTCATCTACTTTTGTATCAAAATTCTTAACCTATTTATTTAAAATATCTATAATTTTTGATTCGATTCAAAGTATCAGGCTAGTAGGTACTTCAAATAAATTCACTAATTTAAATATTTTAGAAAATAGAATTTTGATTAAACAATCATTGTTTTGCAAAATGTCATTCTCTAATTTTGACATTTTCTATATTTCATACAATAATTATTATTTTCAATATATTGAAAATAAATAGTTAGCTTTATAAATTATAGCCTATATGTTTTATGTTATTCTGATGTATGAGCTATATTATTGTAAAGTTTCATTAAAATCCATTCAGTAGTTTTTGCGTGAAAGAGTAACAAACATACATGTATCCACACAAACTTTCGCGTTTATAATATTAGTAAGAAGTTAGAAGATTAGTTAGATAAGATAGTAAGAAGAAGAAAACTTCTCCGGAAAGGTCTTCACTTTGGGATGGCATTATTTATTTTATGTATACATTTGATCCTGATGATGTGAACATCGTTCATGAAACAAGTTGATTGTGTAAAAATAAAAGTGGTAAAAACAAAGCTATTTGCCTTTTCATTAAAATGAATGTAAGTCGTGGACGTCATGGTGCTTGAAAGAGAGTATACGAAAGCATTGCAACATAATCGCCAAAGATGAATACTTAGAGCAAGTGGATGAGTTTGTGTATCTGGGAAGTAAGTTTACGAGAGCTGGGAAGGCTGAAAGAGGGGTTGAAAGACGGGTAACTCCATTAACAGAGGACTGAATGCCGTTGGCGCTAACAAAAGACTGTCCAAAGCAGTCCACAATGGAGTGCTGTCGTGTGGTATCCTGATTTATGGCAGTGTGGCTTGGAACTGGCAGAGAAAGGGTGAAAGTAGACTGAATGCTACACAAATGATATCCCTGAGGTGTATGTGTGGTAAAACCATGTATGATCTTGTGAGAAATGTGGAGATCCGCTAAGAATGAAAAGCTAATGTAAGTGTAATGAGTAAGATTAAGAAAGGGGCTATCAGATGATTTGGGCATGTAGAGCGAATGAACAAAGAAAGGATTCTAAGGAGAATATAATGTGAATAGTAGAAGAAGTCGGGGACGCCCGAGAAAGACATGGCACGTTCAAGTGAATCAGACACTTGAGTCGGGCCATGTCCAAAATCGGAATAATAGATGAGAACGTATGAGACGATGTATGAATTGTGAATGAGGCAAAGAGTATGTGCCAAGACCGAGTTGTCTGGAGGTCCGTCCTCTCTGCCTACGCATGTGGGAAACGACGTTATGGTTAGTTAGTTAGTTAATTAGTTAACGATAATTAATAAATGAGTTAGGAACCAGTTATAAAAATAAATCTAGGTATACTAAAAACTAAATAAACAAAAAAATAAACAAAATACCAAAATTAGCCTGACGGGAACAAGGCATTGATAAGTAAACATATGGAAGTATAATAATACATATTTATAATGTAATTAATTTATGTTTTCATGCCGTTATACAGGTGGCGCAATGTTATGTTAAGTTATTCTTCTCAATTTTCTAAAAATATTTGACATTATTATAAAATGTATGTTTAATGTCATTTTAAGCGGAGATTCGTCGAATTCAGTTGGCTGACGTCTTCCACCTCCAGTAATGGACTACTGCCGCGGACGATAGAAAGCGAAGGATGCCTTTAGTCTATCAAAATTACCTATCAAAAGTAAGTTGAACCAACGCAATTCGGGTAAGTTTTGAGACTGAAGAGAGTGGAGAAGGGAAGGGGAGTTGCGAAGTACCTGGCTTTTAAGATCTAGTCACCAAACAAAGCTTTGCCACATCATTGTTTTGATTTAAATGGAAAAATGCATTATAATAAAAAACGAGTGTGCTTTAGACCACACGATTGAAGTAAATACTTCTTTAGCTCCATCTATATGTATGTCCATATATATATTTACAAGTATATAGGTACATATATTAATTTTCTTAAAATATTTATTAAAATTTATTATCATTTCATTCATGTGCTGTGCATCGAAGTCCGCCCCCCTCCACGTTTGGCGCGTCACTGGTATTTCAAAATACTGACTGAAATATTTCTTGCACTGGCTATAAGAGAAAGAGAGAAAGAAAATGTGTGCGCGCACTGCTCTCTCTTGCTTCTACAGTGAGCTCGTTCGCCTCGCAACGCATTTCAATTTTCGTTACACATTCGCCAGCTTACCCCCAAGTCAAGTGTGCGTAAAGAAGTATTTACTTCAAATATGTGAGTGAAATTTGAATACGTGCACGCCTGTTCTGTACACCTACCGCACAACTCTCATTGTAAATCCGCTTTGATAGTCCGTACAGTTTGGTCGTGCCTCGGTGATGACGTATTTATTATCTGTGATTCGCACACACCTCTAGGGGGTTTCGCTTGACCAAATTAGCAAGTTTCTAGCATGTCCTATATTGACCAAATCCATCATATATGCTCAGTGATCAATATTTGCGAGCACAGTCGACGATTATTAACAGATTATAGTTTTTAGAACGGCCTCCATAGAATCCAATAAATATCGGTTAACCATCAATATCCACATATTTTTTTAACAGTATCGTTCGTTATGCCAAAATACTGGCTTATTTAATAAACGGATTGAACTAACAAAGCTCTTAGAAATGAAAGTAGTCGTATACGCTATCCATAGACTTAAATAATGCACCTAAAACGCGATCAATGTATTCCGTACGATCTTTGAGAAACGCAAATGGTTGAAATATGAATAAAGACATCGTAAACTAATTAACTCCCGTTTTTTGTCAAAAAGTAAATGCGGACAGCTAATTCATAAAAAAATACCTTAAATGTTGCCAGCGTATATCGATTTCATATTTATTCCCTATAAATATTGGTACGGCTAACAACGGTGAATCCGTGCTAGGCACATCGATATAAAATCGTCGTAACTAACGCCTATCGATTTTATATTGAAAATGTATCGATTTCAATGTGCTAGAGCTTCCGAGATGACACACAGAGTGGTTACTAGCGCCTAGCGAAGACCATATCTTTAGCTTTAAACCCACTATCACTGCATTGGGCAGGTAATAATAATAAGGACTCTTACACAATATACACATATTGCCTATGTATAATAACTATATAACAATAATATATGTATATGTTTTGTATTCTAAACGACATCGATTTAATTCTCATTCCGGCGGTGTTTGTGTCAACGACGTCGAAAGTGTTGATTATGTAAAAATTCAGCACGCGACGACGTAACGCCCGCGCTGTTACCTCAGCCACACAAATATAATATTATACTATGTATATATAGACGCTTTCAATTCTTGGATATTCGCTTATAAATCGGGAGGTAATTACTATAAATAGGTAACTCTGACAGCTTTGACAGTTGGGAACCGTAATACTTATATTTTGTAAGTAAGATAATGGCTATTCATTTTTAATGTACTTCTTTACAAACATTGAATGACTTACCTAGTTGTTATGAACAAAATCTAAGCAAATCCACAAATGTTGGTGCTATAACTAGCTAAGCCTAGTTGCCTAATTGAAACATGGAAAAACACTTCACTAGAGTTACCTAATTACAGAATTAAACCATATCGTTTTTTGAGATACCCATAAAAATCGTGTTCAAATTAACTTGATGATTCCAACGCGTTACGACTTTTCTGTTTGTAGCATTCATGGACGAGAAAATAGAGTTAAGACGATAGACTTCGCTTTTCGGCCCATACAAAAAGATCGCCCGGGAAAACACTTTTCTACATCGAAAATTGCACGAAATAATTTTTTTTTATATTGCCTTTTAAAGGGTGAACGATATGTCGGTATGTTTTTATATTTTCGACGCGTTTCGTATTAACGGAAACATTCACTGTCAAACATGTACAATTTATCGGAAAATATTATTTAAGGAAGAAGTGCTGCTAACTCAATTCTCATAAAGAATTACAAAATTATAAAAGCATACCGACACAGCTTCTTCTTTCGAGAAAATATTTTTTGTTTTTAAATCACAATTTGATTAAAGTTTGGGTGTAGAAAAATGTTTTTTTTTTCATGGAAATTCTGTTAAAAAAAAACTATAGTAATTATATTAATTTATCTGTATTTTCATTATTTCAACAAGTAGGGTCATTTATTAATTTGCCCATTTATATTTATTTTATCTTATTAAAATCAACTACAGTTGGTTTATTCTTATAAAATCTACTTAACTTCAGGACCAGTTAAAGTATTACCTTTTATACAAATACGTTACATGTAACAAAACAACATATTAATAAATTAACATGTATTACATGTATATAATTATATATTCAAATTTCTACTACCATAATACGGGCATATTGTGTCTAGTGTGGTTGTCGAAAGTCATGTAAAAAAAACTGTATACAAAAATATTATACGAATAAAGGGGAAAATAATCTGTACCCTTCTATTATTCTGAAAGAGTAAGAAATAGTAAGAGCTTGCGGCTTTTCTGACCTTAAATTCGCCTATTTTCGACGATTTCTGTTCAATCAACTCTGTTTTGTTAGATTTATGTAGTAATAGTATAATACAAAATATAATAAAATTCTACACAATTGTGTACAAGCCTTCCTCACTGACGTCTTTAAGATTCTAACAATACTAGTATTTTATGGTATTGTGTCGCCCAAAAAATTATGTTTTTTGAAGTAAGTTAAGTTAAGTAAATACTTCTTTACGCACGCTTGACTTGAGGGGTAAACTGGCGAATGTGTAACGAAAAGTGAAATGCGTTGCGAGGCGAACGGGATCACTGTAAAACCAAGAGAGAGCAGTGAGCGCGCATATTTTCTTTCTCTCTTTCTCTCATAGCCAGTGCAAGAAATATTTCAGTCAGTATTTTGAAACACTAGTGATGCGCCAAACGCGGGGGCGGGAGGGGGGGGAAGCAGACGCGCACGGCTTGATCGGGCAAGGCGAATGATAATAAATTTAAATAAATATTTGTAGAAAATTAATATATGTATATATTTTATACATATAAACATATATATGGACAAACATATAGATGGAGCTAAAACAGTATTTACTTCAATCGTGTGGTCTAAAGCACACTCGTTTTTTCAATTGAATATATGTTTTGTGTAAGTATTAGGTTTTTTCGTAATAATTATTGTGGAAGTTTGCTAACGGCCACGATTAAGTACAGATGAAACATATTATTATCATTCGTAATTTGTAACGTTTTAGCAATTTTTATAGCATACAGTTCACTCGCTGTGCATAAAAAATGCCTGGAAGTTGCCAATTTCGTCGAATTAAGTACGCCCGCGCTATTCCATCTTGGAAAAAACTGGCTCTCAACCGAATTTGTAAAAGATTGCCCAAGATGCTGATATTGGAGTGTGTCGAAACCGAAACAATGGACGTTCGGTGTGCCGAAGGACCGGTGACCATTTTAACGAAATCTAAACTAGGTGTGTTACTGATTATGTTATTATGAAATTACCAATGACTGAAACCATGACATAATAAATAATATGATTTTTCAAGAGAGAGACATACACAACGCATACCCATCCTGAAAATCGGTTCCGCGACATAAATAACATTGAAGAAAAGTGAAGGAATATAACAATCAGTAAACAAATATGACCTAACCTAACATAAACTTAAATTCTTCCTAACCTAACCAATTATTTTATCATAATATAATATATTATGTTTTGTCACTGTTCTGTTTTAACCGGTTACCATTAGAAAGGCCGGACTAAAATCGTCAATAATAACACCGCTAACCATTAACAATTTTATTCGGAAAATAAAAACAATAAATAAAAACACAAAGTTTTGCATTATAAGTATAGAATAAATATGTAGGTACAGAAATAATTTAAATGTATCGTCTGTAAGTGCGATAACCGCAGAATGACAAAGCCTTCAGAAGGCGAAACAGTTGTCACGCGTAATAATAATTACATAGCAGAACCTGTTCATATTCTAAAATCTAGATATTTGTTTTCTTGCACTATTGAGCAAATTAGTATTTTGTAACAATTATTATAAGCAATAATTATTAACCTGAAACACTCATCCACATTGAAAAAATCTCCCGAGAAAAGATACATGTCGCCGACAGAACTTGAACCCGTATCCTTCTGATTTCCGAAGATCTACCACTGAGCTACGTCGTCTTACCCGCCATATAATTCAATATATACTAGTGTTTCGATAAACAATTACTGCTTATTACATCTTTTCACCTGCAAACAATCAACTTTATTGTATATGAGAAAGGAATTGTAAGTGCTAAATCTCCCACTAGGTGGCGTCGAGAAATATGTCTACATTTTTTTGGTGAAATACTTTAACTCGTCAAATATAAATTTTTATTTTTTAATTGATAAACTAATGTTAAGGACAAGATTTTTATGCATAGCACAAAGGTTAGCAATTATTATAAGCAATAATTATTAACCTAAAACATTCATCCACATTGAAAAAATCTCTCGAGAAAAGATAGAGGTTAATAATTATTGCTTATAATAATTGTTACCCTTTGTGTTATGCATAAACATCTTGTCTTAAACATTAGTTTATCAATTAAAAAATAATAATTAGGATTTTGTTATCATTCAACATCTGTCATTATTAGTAGGCAATATTATTATTAGAACTGAAAGATGAATCTTTGTTATCTCTTACTTTCAAAATTTAGAAATACAATGGTCAAATCATGATAACCATCAAGTCATTCCCGATAAATAAAATAATGATAAGATTAATTTAATCATAGGTCGAACGTAGCTAATTTAATGAAATGCAGATTTTTAAGCGGTCGGAGAGACATTATGTATATTAATATTATACGTTTAATTAAAAAGTAGGTTTAGAGATTTTTTTATCAGCATGTACAGAAGATACAATTTATTAAAATACTATCGAGTACCCGCCTTGCGTTGCTATGCCAGATAAAGAAAGAAATAGTTTTTTCCTGCGTGTCCTTTCCCTGCATCCCCGTTCCCGCCCCCGTTCTCTTCCCGCGTTTCTTTCTCACATTCCTCTTCCATTTTGTTTGCCTTCCCCTCTCTCTCGCCCACACTCGTGATCGCGCCCCCTCCTTCGTTCCCTTCCCCCCTTTCGGATCCCCCACCCCTGCCGCTAAACTTTATGAAATACACACATTTTTCAACTCGCGCGCCACCTATTGTAATTTTTTAATGCAAAATTCATATTGCCTGAGCTCACTATTAAGTCACCAAAGTTTCATCGCAATCGGGTGAATGGTATAGAAAATAATAATGAATATATTATATAGCAACCTTAGCGAGCATTGCGCACAACAAATCACCAAAGTTTCATTGCAATCGGTTGAATGGTTTAGGAACGCATGAGAGTCAAACAAGGAAACATTCATTTTTATATATACTCTCGACTGCCGTTCGCCCACCGGTGGCCGCGGGTCGAAATTAATTTTTTTTTTTTTTTGAAGCGATTTTGGTCCTTATGTATAAAGAAGTTGTATGAAGAACAAGGTCAGAATCGCTTACGCCGTTCTCGGTCTTGACATAGCAAAAATCCGGATAGCGCCAACCCATCTGAATAATTTATAATAAATATCTATGGTCAACTTGGCGTCACTTTTACAAACGGTTTTCAACTGTCTTCATTTTCAAACAAGTATTTATGTCATTACTTCTTCGAAAACACCTTTGAATTGGTTTTTTTCATGTAGGGTATCTATTCAGGTTTGTAGAGAAATAAATAAAAAATTATCATTTTCGTAAGAATATATTTTATTTACATTTTTTTGTCGAATGGGAAATATTTTCACAATTTTTTGTTAAAAATAGCTATTCTGGGAAAACTTGTAACGATATTATCATGAAATATATATGAATAATAAGGTACATTATCTGGCAAACAGAAAACAATCACAAAAAAAAACAATTCCTTTGTTTTTATACGATATTTGAGCAAAAGCCGGGAAGATAATTTCGCGCGATTTTTTCAAAATATACCTGGCCTTCGAGAGGTTAAGAAGATTAGATAAGCAGTAGGAGGTACCTACCCTAACCAAACACTTACGTGTATTGGTCATTTATGCAATTAAACATAAAGATGGAATAAATTAATCACATGGGTATAATGTTAAAATAGAGTAAAGCCGAAATTTATTTTCTGACTACAATATTTCTGACGTTTGCTATTCCTGTGTGGATTTCTAAAATCAGGTCACAAAGTATTTTTCACCATAGGCTATGGAACATCGAAATTTCCATTAAAATAACGTAATAAACTAAGTCAAATTCTTTAATTTACAACTTCAATTCATTTTGTCCCAACTGCTCCCAACATTCAATAAAAAGAAGATGAATACAAGTGAGAAATTAAATATATTCATATTTTTATAAGAAAAACTATCTTTTTAACTTTTGAAGGTTATTCCCATCAATGTAATATATATCATTGAAGAAGAAGATAACAATAATAATCAAATTTTTTAAAATATGAAAAATAATTAATAACAAATACGTTCTTTGAATACTTGTTTCCAATAATAAAGGAAGCTGCCAATAATATGGAGAAAAAAACTTTAGTCGAAGATAATATTGTTAATTCTGAAATTTGAAATATGAAGTTGACAATTACGACAGTCTCATAATAGATCGCAGTAGCCCAATTGGTAGAGGTGTACGTCCCGGTAAGACGTAAGGTTCTGGGTTCGAGTCCCAGTTTCGACCGTTATCTTTTATTATTTTTCTGTGTCTTGTTCATTTTCATATTTAAAAAAAATTAGATTATTATTGTTATCTTCTTCTTCAATGATAAATTAAATATATATTCAGTATTTATAACTATTCGACCATACTAATTTATTTACTAACTGAACAACATTACGCAATTTAAAAAAGTGTAAATTGGGTAACAAAATTTTAAAATGCAACATTTTTGCCAAAAGTGTAAGAGGTGGGCGGAGAGTGAGCCAGTTAATGTCTCCAAGGCGCCATTGCATTTCATAATAGGCTATATTGGCAAATATTTGAAATCAGGTCGATATACCTACATAAAATTGCAACCAATGTTACTGAACTGCTCTATTCACTTTGTGACTACAGGATATTAAATTTTTTTTTTTCTAATTTTATTAATGGTTAACTGAACTAAGTAAGATAGAAAAATAGTAAATATAGTTATAGGTTGTAAATTGGTACACGGTTTGCAAATGTATAAACTATGAATAGTATGTAATAAAACAGTAAATTTAACCGTTTTTCCTTGCATCAAATGTTGTGATACACGACGGAGGGCAAATGAAAAATGTGTTTACGATATCGGCCGTTTTCCAGATCTTTATCAAAAATCCAAAAAACCTAACATTTTTTAACTTTTTTTCGGTTTTTGCCAATTTGAACTAATTTTTTCAGCAATTTTTTTATTGCTTTTTTAAAATTAACTGAATTTTTTTCTCTTCCTTATCTAATATATAAAAAAATAATGTTTGTTTGTTTGTGTGTTATGCGCGGCAAAACCGTTCATCCAATTATGATGAAACTTTGGAAATATGGTGTGCGCAAACCCGGCATGGTAATAGGATAGTGAGCTCTGGCGTTATGAAATTATTTCCTATACTATTCTTACGATTGCGATTAAAATTTCATCCGATTGCTATTAATTTTTTTGTTGTTGTTGTGAACATGCCCGTGAATGTTTCTATATGAAATTCTAATTAAAAAAATGAAATGAGGTGTTGTTGTAACTTAATATTAACTAACTGTCTAATACCTACTGATTTTTTAAATGTTTTAAGCTAAAAAAACATTAAAAATGACAACGGAGACCAAAATTTTTACTCCAAATGATGTCAGGAATCACTGGTTAAAGTAAGTCAAGTACGCCACTCAATACCCTGTCTGTATATACAATAAATAAAATATAATTTAAGATTGGCAGGTGAATAATCGTGTCGATTGCACTCAGCCACGTATGAAATAATAATTCATATACAGTAAAATCATAGATGTATGAGTAAAATACAGTAAACCGGTTCTGGGACAAACGCCCAGTAGCTATAATCGCTTTCTATGGAGTGAGTACTTTAAACGTGAATTCGAGTGCTTCTTCTCTTTGGACAATCGGCTTCATTATATCTAGAGCATACTTTTATCTAGATCTGATAAATTCCCGAGGTGATTGTTTCCAAATTGGTTTTTGATAACGATAACAATAATATACACATTTTTCGATTAGACAGGTGTAAATTCCGAACAGAGTTTGTGTACAATGTGCTCAGACGCATTGTTTATTAAAAAAAATGTTAAAATATACACGTACATAATACATAAATATATGTACATGTACATACATTATTTATATCTATATAACATTTTACCTGCTATAGCTACTACCGATATCCGATTCTATATCCCTGAAAACCACTGAAAATGTACAAAGTTAATAAGTTTGCTACGCGATTTGTCTTTTTGAAAAATAAAATATGAAAAACACGAATAAGCGCCCTTCCTTAATTTTTTACATTTATGTATCAATTCCGGACTGCAAAACTCATCTTGTTTATGTTTCCATTTACATTACGGATAGGAAAAAGAAAAACAAATTTATGCTTTATTTTTCAGGATGTCTAATTAAAGAAATATTATTTTTTTGTTACCAAGAATTTGCTAAAAAAACTTCGTTTTATTTTAAATTCTAATAACATGTTTTTTTAATATATTATTATTTGTTTTTGTGTTTAATTCGTAGAAATCCATTTTATACATTTTTTATATTAATAGTGCACAAAAGTCCCAACTGGTCCCGTCTTGAGCCAGTAAACTATGGCATCCCCAATTGGGTATGTTGTAAATAGGCTGGAAGTAATGGGAAGGGGGAGGAGATTTTTAATTTGGGAGGCGGGAATGGGTACCGCCGCCCCGGGAACCATTTATTGGATAACCAACACCTCTGCCATAGGTCACCCCCAAGTGGTTCGCTACGTTTGGTGACTTAGCAGGGGTGCCCGGGTTCATGGGGTTCATTGTCTAGGTCTTGGCGGCGGATGATTTAGACACATTGAACCCCAGATTCCTACCCAACCCTCATACCTTTTTCCTTCCCAGAACTTCCTCTCCTTCCTTTCCTTAAAAACACCCTCCACACAGCATCCCCAAAGGTGACATAGGCCCTGAGGGAAATTATTTTCCTCAGGGCCTCCTGTGTGGACCTAATGTAAAAAAAAAAAAAAAAGATAAGGAAGAAGTATGTGCTAGGGGGGGTTCCTTCACTATTCAGATCTTGTGACAAAAACTTTAGCTAGTTGTGAAGTAACACAAATTAACCAAATAAAATTTATTTGTGCACGCCGATATACGATTCCGCGATTTTCGGTTACGAGTCGGGAGCCTTACCCTTCGACCACGGAGACTATTTAATTTTTTGAATACATAATTTAAATCAAATTTATTATAATGTTATTTTTAAGTTCAGAAAAACTTAAACACTTGCAGAATCTAATAATGACATCACTGGAAGGTAAAACCCGCTTCCGCGAGAAAACTATAAAATGGAAACTACAATAGTTCTATTTGAATATTTTAGATGGCAGCACTTCCGTTTGTATCTCGTACGTTGAGCGAGTGTGTGCGACAGAAGTTAGCGTATTAAATTAAAAAATAAAAAAATATATTTTTATATTTTATTCTTGAAAACGGTTGAACGAAATTTAAGCGTTCGTTATACCACTTAGAAAATAGTACATTAACCGAATACAATGCAGGACCGTTAGGTATATCAAATATATTTCGTCACCTTGGATGGAACCCTATCAAACCAAGGTGACGATTCGCCAAAAGTCAGAAATTCCACCAAAACTAGCAATCTCAGTTAATTATATTTTTTTATCATTCCAATCTAAGATACAATTTAGAATTCCAAATGTTTGTCAAGATAAGTCGGATACAAAACAAGGTTTTGGAATCATACACAATATAACTCGTACATATATGTCTATATTATTATCTATTATTATAAGGTTGATTGCATCTAGTAGGAGTAGGAAGTACCTTCGGCCTGTATAGATTATTGTATATTATTGTGCAATGTCACTTATTAAAATTGTTTTTGTATTGAATTTAATAATTCTGTTTGAAGTAACACTTAAATATCCATTAATTTGTTCAGCTAAAACTGCGCATTACATGCAATGAATAAAATGCGAATAATTTTTATTATCTGCACTTCTGTTTTATCCATTTGTATAGTAAGCACCAAACTTTAATGCCGACCTGACGTTGATAAGTTTAACAGAAATCGTTGCAATAGGCGAGTTTAAGATCCAAAGAGCGGCAGGCCTCCCCGCCCAGGACTTTGCCTGTCGCAAGTAAATAATTCCTCTTATTTCTTTGCCTCAATGCATCCTGAGTGATTCGCTAGGTTTAATTTGTTCCTTAAAAAGACTATCCACTCAGTATCCACTCGGAAAGAAATTATTTTATTAAAGGTCACCTATGTGGTGTAAAAAAAAGTTCTTTTATTTAAATTTAATTTAAAAAATATTTATATTTTTATTTTTAACTTTTTAACTTAAAGAGTTAAAACTCAAATTATATATTTTAATAATATTAACGAAAGTCAATCGAAAATCCGAAACAGAAAAATCAGAAAAAGATACGGATACATCTGGGACTCGAACCCACTTGGCCGGGATTGCCAGAGGTCCTGGGTTCGAGTCCCAGATGTATCCGTATCTTTTTCTGATTTTTCTGTTTCGGATTTTCGATTGACTTTCGCTAATATTATCTTCATTAATTAAAATATATAAAAAATATTTATTTTTTATCTGAATACAAGAGTTAGTATATTTTTTTTACCAACGTCAAATTGAACAAGCCGATCTAGTATTATCTATATATTCTATGCTACTAAAAATTACAAAAATTTTTTTTAAAATTTTTATTCTAATCACTAGTTTCCCACTTTTGTCACATTTAGGTGAGTTTTATTTATTAAATGTACTTAAACCAAAAGGATGTATAATGAGTGAATGTGTAGTTTTACGAATAAGTAAATACATATAAATCTACAGTTTAATCAAAGCAAAATCATGTAACTGTATTATAATTTATATAAACAAAAAGCCATCAGTCGCATTCAAATTATTATGTGCTCATTATTTGCATTTAATGGATTTAAAGAATATGGCTGAAATCTAAACTGCACGAATCAAGAAAACATTTAAAATTTGAAAACCGAAATAATTTGACTTACCTTTAAATAATTATATATTGTTACTTTGATTTTTTATTCTGGTAAAATTAATTTTACTTACTAATAAAAATTCTTTATCTCACATCTACAATTTTCTAATTGTTGCAGTTTTGAAATGAGCCAATTTTCAGAAATATGTGTTAATGGCTAATTATTCGCAATAAGTTTTAAAATTTTACCTTTTCCAATGATTCGATCTCGTCGATCTCATCAAACACGGCTTTCGGAGGTGGATCTGAAACTAAACAATACACTAGATATTATTAAATTGTACAAAAACTAACTTATTTTGCAAGAACATTATTATTTATTTATGTACGGCAAAATACATAGGTACACATAACTTAAATACAGGGACTTACTTGCCAATAACAAGACCCATTATTTGTACATGAAATTTTGGTTTCCTGTGACATTTTTAATGTTTTTTTTACGTTTCTCTCAGTGATTTAATTATATCAAGTCCGTCCCTTAACATCCTGTACATATCTTTAAAATTAGCAATCAATGTAAATAAACAAAAATGTTTCTATAAATCTCCAATATCAGCATTGTGTGATTAAAAGTGTTGACAAAAATGAAAACAAGTATTATACCAAAATGTTCGAGAACAAAACAAAACAAGATTAACTATTTTTACATTATTATGTTATTTAGATAGTCTTTATATTTCCTGTTCATCACAAATCTGTCAACTTGTTGATGTTTAGTGATTACCTAATTACTTCTTCAATCTTCGCAAATTTACTGTGTGGCGTCATTTTTTAATTAAATGAAAACAAATCACTTTGATACACCACATATATAATCACAATTATCTACATGTTTCGAAACCAAAGGTTGCGTTGTCAGGATAATATGAACAATATGTATATGAAATACGAAGTGATTTGTTTGTATTTAATTACCTAATTGTTTGTTTTAGTTATTAGAAAAGGGTAAATAATAAAATATTATTAGGACTTCAGCAAACATTCTGTAGAATTAGTTATTGATAATAGTAATATAAACTTTCAAAGGTAGTAGGTCATACACACATTCTACATTACGTCTTATTTTGGAAACAAAAACACTGCAAACTTGACATTTTGTCCGTGCAACCGTAATATATCGTATGTCCCCACATACGCAAAAATTTTATTATTTTTGATTGGTGGTAAAAAAATAACAAATAACAAATAAAAAAGAAAAAAAAACGAGTGTGCTTTGCACGACTGAAATAAAACTTTCACTGTTGTCTCTTGCTCCTACAGTATTTATAAAATTGCGATTAAAATTTCATCCGATAATATTATTTTTTTATGAATTGTGGTGAACTACCAGTGAATGCTTCCATATCCTATACTGGTGAGCTCTGGTATTATGAAATTTATAATATTAAAAAAAAGGTTGGGGGAAGGGGTATGCGGAAGGGTCGGTTGGTGAATTAAGAAGGGGGGCTTCGCGGGAGGAGGGACGAGGGAGAGGGGAAGGCGAAGAAGGTGAAAGCGGAATGCGTGAGGGGGGGGCTTCGCGAGAAAGGGGGAGCTAAAGAGGAGAGGGAACGCGGGGAAGATGGGTAACTCGGGAGGGGAAGGGGAAGAGGAAGCGGAAGGGGAACGGGGACGAATGGGAAAAGACACAGAGAGAGAAACAATTTATTTATTTAAGTGGCATAGCAACGTTTGCGGGAAAGCTACAAACAAAATAATCGTAAAATATAGATACATTTGTTGTTATATAATAACATTACGAATTTTAAATAAAATGCAACATCTCTATAAATATCAGCTAGAAGAATTACTTACAGTACATAAACACAAAAAGAGATAAGAAAATACTCTTATATACAGGATGTTAAGGTACGTACTTGACTTACTTTAACCAGTGATTATTTGGAGTAAAAATGTAAATAAAATTTTGGTCCCCGGTGACATTTTTGACGTTTTTTTTTCTACAAAAACATAAAAAATAGTAGGTGTTGGACAGTTGGGGGGCGGGGTAAGTGGTGGGGCGGTTACTCAGCTTAGTGACCAGTGACATCATGCGGAAGAATATTTTCTTTGTTTGGTTTTGAAGAAAAAAAAATGTCATTTAAAAAGTCACCGGAGACCAAAATTTCATTTACATTTATACTGCAAATAATGTCAGGAATCACTGGTTAAAGTATGTCAAGTACGTACCTTAACATCCTGTATGTGAAGGCCGTCAGGTGGTGACGGTACTTCCCCCGTATATTGAGAATCTAATGTTGACTAGACAAACCGGCTATAAAAGTTAATTTTATTAATATAGAAGTGCTGCTCAAATGGTTTGTTTTCTTAGTAAGCGGAAAACGCTTAAATTTCAGATAATTATAAATCAATTTCTAGAACTGTTGAAAATTTCTGTAGAATGAATATAAGAAATATAACATCTTATCTGATCAGTCGTTACATGACAAACTGTTTTCTACGCGTTTCATCATGTTTGATAAGCTCTTATTGATGCACATTATGAAAGATAGCGCTAACAAGTCTATTACGGCTATCTTACATTCTATGAAAAATGTGAAAACAATTATTTTGGAATGTAAAAAAAACTAAAATGATCTGCCATTATGAACCTTCTATTGGTGAAGATTCCTCAGGCCTCTCTCCTATTTTGTCGGAAGGTCAAAATATTCCCCTTTGCAATAAAAACTAAATAAATGGAATATTTCTGAATGCATTCGAAAATTAAAAAACTCTTTTTGAAGATTGATGATATACGCTTTTATATCATCGCCTTGCACCGCAGTGGGAGAGATCGAATCAAACGTCCATCACTCCGATGCCAATCCACTGATTCCTAGCCGTCTCTCACACCCTATTCCTTCGCAGAACCTCTTCTCCTTTCTTTCCAAAAAATAGCCTCCAGACAGCATCTCCATAGATGATAGAGGTACTGAGGGTTTTTTTTCCCTCGGGGCCTCCTGAATTGAGCTAATGACTTAATGAGCTAATGACTAATGAGCTAATTAGACCGGTCAGTGGTTGAGTGGGCAAAGCGTTTGGGTCCAACCCAGGCGTTCCGTGTTCGATTCCTCGGCTGGCTAAGTCCTCCATCACAACACAAGCAACATCTTCCGCTTAGTGTGGTGGTAGTAGGAGATTTTCAAATGTTGTTGGGTTATTCGTAACCCGGGATAGTTTGTCTTTCTTAAAAAAAAAAAAAAATGTAAACGAATCTTAAGCATCTCGACGGACCCGAAGAACAATGTTACATCTGCTAAAAGTTGAAAATCGTTTCGTTGACTTATTTTGTGGATTTTTTTTTATTCCAGAAAAAAAAATACATTTTCATTTACTTAACTAGAATTTAAATTATACTACATTAACATTACATTATATTACGATACGATATTATTCACTTTCACTATTTTGTTGTTTGTTGAAAAAAAGTTTTTTTTTTAAATTTACACACACTTTTTTAGTTTTTAATATCATCTGGAAGGCAATTATATAAATTGCCCTCCTCGTAACTAATGGATTGCTTACCGTAGTTAGTATGAATAATGTTTAAATGTAGTTGTCGTGTTGTCATGTAAAATGTTTGTGTAGGTACTTGGGACGTTTTCATGAATTCTGTGTTTGTATGTATGAGTTAGTTATTTATTTTGCATCCAGAGAGACATATATTGTATTCGTATAGTTTTCTTAATGTTTCCGAACATATATTTTTCTGGATGTTTTGAATCCGTATTGAAATAGTTTTTTTTTAATTTTTGAACGTTTCAAACGCATTTCCCCTGATTTAAAAACAAAAGTCTGGATTTTAAATTTTTTTAATAAAATGAAAAGAATTGGAAAATATTAAAATAACACTATATTTATTGATGTCAAAAACAGTAAAAATGCAGAAACGAAACTTTAAACAGCTCTACTGCAAAACTACAAAATCGCATATCCGACATTGTTCTTCAGGTCGTTGGTCTAATACGCCGGCTTTGAGTATGCTTATGTGTATATAAACCTAAGCTTAATCGTAATCATTAGTTGTAAAGATAAAGCATTTAAAGCGCTCTATTGCCGTGGCGTAAGTCAAGTATAATAACGCTGACGAATGTCACATAAATTGAGTATTAGAGATAATAATAAATTGAGTTATTTATTGGGATGCAAATAAATTATTTATTGCGTATTGTGTCTAAGTGTCTGGGTACGTTATTTCCGAAATATTTAACGTAATCCCAATACAACTTTCTATTGGATACTTATCGTGACACTAATTTGTGTATTGAATATATTTAATATATAAACACCGCACAAGAGTAACTGTCCGGAGCTATATAGAAGTTGTGAAATAGAAAGTTTAAGGAGTCCCCGGCTATTCAGATCTGGTCTGGATGATGGTATTTCACCAGAGCGATACTGAGATTTTGTGCTTTTCTCCTAGAGTTAATAATGATAACGGTGTCATTGACTAGCGTTATTGACTAAGTTCTGGGAATGATTATATAAAACGGTAATCAGCGTTCATCAAATAAGATTATATTTGATTAAAAACATTTATGACAACTGTGGAGATAGATACGCAGCAGCCTAATGTCCCACAAGGTAAAGGAAGACGATTGAAGTGGTTAGTTTATTTGGTGACTTAGCACGGCACCCCTGGTTCTTGCGATCTGCAGTTGTCCTAGGGAACGATGAGAAGTTACCGACAATTATCCTACCGATCATCATCGATCGACCGTGCTAGCACCCCAGGTGCAATTGTCATATTTTATTGTGCGTTAGGAAATTTAAAAAAATTTTCAAACATAAATTTGCTCGACTTGTGCTCAAGAAAGAATTTCCATGTATGATCGATTTCACTTGAAATAAGGAATAATTGTATTTTTATTCTGACTTCGGGCGCACGACGCACTATCGATATATCTCTTCAATTGACTAATTAAGGTGTCTTTACCCACGTTGTTATGTAATTAATACAAATTCATATAACTTATCTTCTGAACTAAATCAATGTGAGCAACGCGGGTCCGTAATCATAACTTTATTTTTAAGTACATATTGCCGCAATATGAGTGGACGAGTGCCGCAATTTATCCCATTTTTCAAAACGCTTTTTTAAATTTTTTTTATGTATGACGCTAATAAGTTTTTGTTTCTGGAAAGGTTAATATTGAAATAAATTTAGGGTATAAATCCAGTTGGTCACAAAACAAAAAGAAATGATGTGATATGTCATCTGATCTGATAGTAGATATTATCTAATAGGCTAGCGTCTGTACGGTTGAAATTTAAGAACCCGACTTCAAGTACATCTCTGACACCGCGCCTTATGCAAAACCATCTTCGTAAGTTTCTTTTTTAACATAAAAGTTTTATGACAGATGTTTTAAAACTGTTTTAAAAAAAATTTAATACTTTTTTAAACTTTAAAAAAAAAATTAGATTCTTACGCACCGGTTGGTAAATATTTGTACGCAGTGGTAATAAGTCAAGTTTTTCGTTCTTCCATCGTAGTTACATTACATTTTTGCAAAATCCCTATCTCGTTTCAGATGTAGTTGAATATCACAATAGACTGTATAGAGAAAAGAAATATGCCTGAAATGTATTTAGCCATGTTAAGTATCAGGTGAACAGATCTGAATGGCTAGATGTTTCCCAACCTTCCCCTTATATTTCCTTTACTCCAGTTCCTTTAGCAACATAGAATTCGTAAATATGCAGACAGGCACAGGTCCTACGTGGTTATTATTATATATAGTCCTAATACAAACCACAATTTATTGTGATTATTATCTTTTTATCAGTCTAAATAAAATCTTCAAAAATAACTCATTCTTACAAACTCACAAATATCATTTCAATACTACATCAATCATCATCATCAGATCAAGATCACGCGGCAACTTAGAAATCCCTAAATTTAAAACGAGTTCTTCTGAACACTATAAAGCCAGGGACATACACAGCGTTAAAAGCGCCGGCGTTATTTGGCTTGGCCTACTTCACCATATCGCTCGCCATACATTTGCTATTGGAATGCATGGCGAGGAATATGCTGAAATAGGCAAAGCCAAATAACGCTAGCGCATATAACGCCGTGTGTGTCCCTGGCTTCAAGGTATAAAAAATTTTAATGTCCTCCCATATAAAATCAAATCTGAAAAAAAAATCAAACAAATACTAGATCAAACCAACACTAATTATAAGTTTTATTTCCGTAGTACGAAATTTTACGAATCTTTTGATTATATGTACGTACTAGCTTCTGCCCGCGACTTAGTCTGCGTAGGATTAGTACTTCGAGTAATCTATTTTCTTTTCCTAGGTCCCATCTATGTTTATACCAAAATTCTTAACCAATTTATTTAAAATATCTATAATTCTTCATTCGATTCAAATTGAGTAATTTAAATATTTTCTAAAATAGAATTTTAATTTAACACTCATTGTTTTGCAAAATGTCATTCTCATATTTTGACATTTTCTATTAAACAATAATTATTATTTTCAATATATTGAAAATTAATAGTTAGCTTTATAAATTATAGCCTTTATGTTACTCTGATGTATCAACTATATTATTGTAAAGCTCCATTAAAATCCATTCAGTAAATTTTGCGTGAAAGAGTAACAAACACACATACATCCGTACAAACTTTCGCATTTATAATTTTATATAAGTAAGATGAGTAATAATTGATCAAGTGTTAATTATATTATAATAATAATATTTTTATTTTACTATATCTATATTCTTACTTTTATTTATCTATACTGTATATCTAATTTAGTAACTGCTATGTTAGTCAAATTTCATTGTCTATACTAATTGTCATCGTGATAAGTTTGTTTATTTCTTACTTCATAAAAAAAACATTTTTCTATTTATCTTCTTAACCTTATGTATACTGTAATGGCACTACTCCCCAACTCAAACACGAGAAATGTTTTCTCTATTGAACTGGGTAGTTTCGTTAAAAAGAAACTACTTTATTGTAATTAGTTTTAAGAACAACATGTTTTTCTTCTATAAATCTGTCATATGTATGTATTTCAGATATTTAAAAAAATAATTGTTTCATATCGCTTATGAGATTATTCCACGTTATTCGTAACAAAGAGTATTTTTAAAGAAAACATTTGAATCAAAGATACCTATCTTTAGATATACATTTCATAGGAAATACCGCTGATAAATACGTACGCCACCAATTAAATATCAATATTGTATAATATGTGACATCAATTCTCAGCTATCAAAATAGTTTTTTTTTAATGACAACGCTTAGCTCCCGCATGTCCATATTATTGTGTACGCTATTCATCAAACTGAGATTAATTGGAATCATATCTAATATCAACATGTTTTTTTACTTAGAGAGGGTTGACAGGTGATAATTGAGGGATTTATAAGTACATTCGAGGATTAGGCCAAAGGTGATTATACTATATTATGTTCTACAATCAATCAACTAAATATAAGTGAAGGATTTCGGAGATTGCGGCTGGACTTAGCTTGACGAATTACTGAACATTTGTTGCCTGGTTGAAAGAAAACACAAAACAATAAATTTGTTTTTCAATAAAAAGATAACAAAAGCTGGCACAATGGATGTTGTGATACTAAAGGAAGTTGAGATTAGAAAAGGAAGGTTGAAAAGTGTCTGCATGTGAAAATGCAGTCGCCAAACACAGCTAGAGTAATTACAAATTGTTTCTGTTTTTTCAATATTAGAATCTGATACAAACAACTAAAACTTGATTACGCATGCTGTGAACATTTTTCATTTAATATCTATGCACATTCCAACGGCAATATCAGTAATGCAATGGTTGTAAATGTTTCAAACAAAAAATAAATAAAAGCAACGTTTTACTCTGGTTATATCTAATATCGCACATCCCTTAGAAAAGGGTCGTAAGTCAAAATTTCTGTTTTATATAAAAAAAAATATCTCTGAATAGTGAATTTATTGTGATTATCTATGCTCCATTGTATTTAAGTTAGATCGCTCTATCTCCGCGAGGTGTCGCCAGCGCCTCTTTTCGATGGGACCGCTTGTTTCACCAATCATCATTTGTTTTAGCTCTCTTGTAAAATTTACTTTTTTGACTTACGACACTTTTCTACGGAATGTGCGATATGTAGTTTTATAGAATATTATATCTACAGTATTAATCGGCTCTTTAGCGTTCGTCAACTGCTAGCTCTAAAGGTAACAAGTTTCACGGAAGAAATTTTAAGAAACCATGTTTATACGAGTAACAATCATGAAATCATCGGTCCTCTATTCACTGACCAATAATGTGTAGCTACTTGATTAGTTGAAACTATGTAGACTAGATTATTTGAAAGCTCCTCAAGAAACATTAATAGAAATTATGTTCTACACACCTAGGTACTTTATTCAAACTGGCTCACACAAAAATCGCTTGATTATTTGAAAGCACCTCAAGAAACATTAAGAGCCCGTACACACTAGCGGCTAGCCGCCTGGGCGGTTAGCCGCGGTGGCTGGCCGCACTTTTCTTTTAATATGCAACCGCTCATTTCGTACGCACTAAACCGCCGAAAAATTCAAACAAAATTCAACCGCTAGTCGAACCGCCTAGGCGGCCAGCCGCTAGTGCATACCAGCTCTTATAGAAATTATGTTCTACACACCTAGGTACATCATTCAAACTGGCTCACACAAAAATCACTTGACTATTTGAAAGTACCTCAAGCAACATTAATAGAAATTATGTTCTACACTCCTACTTCATTCAACTGGCTCCACAATAAGCACTTGACTATTTGAAAGCTCCTCAAGAAACATTAATAGAAATTATGTCCTACACACCTACTTCATTCAAACTGGTTCCCCCAAAAAATCACTCGATTCGCTAATTTGCTGTGCTATTGTTGTTCTTGTTCTTCTTCTTGTACTTATTCTTATTGTTCTTGATCTTTCTTGCAAACATATTTTTGTGTTATGATGAATATATCAATAAGATTCTTAAATTTCTACTATTTTATGTCAATAACTTTAGAAATGTATTCACGTAGTTTATTACAAATAATTACCAGCAAAAGTTATTAGCAGTGGAATATTCCGTGCTGAAAACAATAAATAGAATGTGCACATGTAAGAATGACACATGTTCTTATTTAATTGCTGCAATTGATGTCATGTTCAAGCAATGTACATAAACCTACATTTACCCATATAGCGCATTGCTATAAAGGCCTACATACTTTTATATTAGATCTAACGCTCACCCACAATAATTGTCACGTTCATAATAGCAGGTATCTATCTAAATTATAGAACAATACCGCTATAAATTTTTTTATCGATGATCTTAAGAATATTGTATAATTTATCTTGTGGAGATAACATTCAGTACGGTCAAGTAATGAAAATGACAAAAGTTTTCTAATTTTTATTACACAAACATATAGGTACCTAATATTGACGAATTT
Organism: Limnephilus auricula; assembly: GCA_951813805.1. Classification (NCBI taxonomy): domain Eukaryota; kingdom Metazoa; phylum Arthropoda; class Insecta; order Trichoptera; family Limnephilidae; genus Limnephilus; species Limnephilus auricula. The sequence continues at coordinate 6,514,787 of OX638391.1, forward strand.
TTTATGGCATTTCGCACAAATCTGACATATCTGTATTAAGTAATGTGAATGGTCATATACAATTAAAACTCCTTTGGACAAAGAAATATTCAACATTTCTGTATAAAATTATTAAATGTCCACCCTCTTGCAATAAAAACCATTAAAAAAATACCCGTTTTTAAAGAGGTATTAAGGGCCGGTATATCAGTTGGTCTAAAGCTCGGCTTTGAAGGAATGTGGAGCTCAGCATGGCTTAGCACACAATCCGTATATCAGTCGTAATCCTAGAGTTGACCAATTTTAAACGTTTAGTCTATGATAATTTTAGTAATTTCTATGCCGAACCAATCTATTTATGTATCTATGGACTATGGTTTTATCAAACAACCAAATGTCAAACGATGTCTAAATCGTCATCACTCGAAGAAAGTTCGAATTCCATGTTCATAGGTAAACTTTTTCCTCCAATGTAATTTATTGCGTCCGTACGTAGCATGTACGTAGCAGATCGAAACCGAAGCAATGTGAAATCTAACAGATGACAGATGTGTTTTTGCCAATAGCGCTACAGCGTCTAGCAAAGGAACTTTCTGCGGATTACCACGCCTTAAGCGGCCGATTTCGGCGGTTTAAGTTGAGCGAGGAATGTGCTCCTTAGCAAAGGCTGATATACCGGCCCTAAGAGAGTAATTATGGACACGGGAAGGAAGCATATAAATACAATTTTACAACATAACAAAGATTAAAGCATGTTTTGTGTTTTCTTCTAATTCTAGATATTATTTCTTTATGATTTTTTCTGTAGGAATATTTTAACATAGGTGTTTACTTACAATTCATATACAAAACCATGTATCCCAATAAGGTCACTTATTTTTCATCTGTGTGTGTAAAAAATTAATATGTAGGTACTAAAATTAGGTGGCCTCAGGTCAAATTAAGTGGTGAAATGTGTAACATTTCACATGTCGTGTTACATAGAAAGTTACTCTGGTTTCTTAGTTTGAGAGACATGTATTTATTAGTTACGTCAAACAAAAGAGGTAATCAAACATTACTACATGACTTGCACATCACAAAATTAACATTATTACACTTATCAAATATAATATAAGACCATGGCCTCAGGTCAAATTAAGTGGTGAAATGTGTAACATTTCACATGTCGTGTTACATAGAAAGTTACTCTGGTTTCTTAGTTTGAGAGACATGTATTTATTAGTTACGTCAAACAAAAGAGGTAATCAAACATTACTACATGACTTGCACATCACAAAATTAACATTATTACACTTATCAAATATAATATAAGACCATGGCCTCAGGTCAAATTAAGTGGTGAAATGTGTAACATTTCACATGTCGTGTAACATAGAAAGTTACTCTGGTTTCTTAGTTTGAGAGACATGTATTTATTAGTTACGTCAAACAAAAGAGGTAATCAAACATTACTACATGACTTGCACATCACAAAATTAACATTATTACACTTATCAAATATAATATAAGACCATTGTCCACACGTAGGTATGAACCAGAAGCTTGAACACTGCAAATGCACTAGAGATCTTGAACCGTGGGTGTAGATACCATTGCATGCGGGGAATTCCCTGAATAGACCAATAAGAATTTAATACAATACAAGAAGACTGAAGTATTATTACCTTAACTAATTATCAATATTAATTAGTTAAGGTTTAATTGTTAATTCTGAATTTGAAATTTTGATTGACGAAAATTACTTATTAATAATTATTGTTTCCAATAGCCGAGTTTTGTAAGGCGATTGCCAATAATTGCTACCGTTAATTTACACTGTCTTCCTATTAGTGGTTTAGTAACTGTACCAATATAGTTAGTTTATGTAAATATGGTATCCCACATGTATTAAACCCGATTAGCCTATTGTATCTCTTGATCAATTTGGTTGTTGTCATTTGGGCAGTATTGCACCGTGCACACCACCGTGGACAGGTACAGGTGGGTTTTTAGCCACCTTTTCATATAATAAATGCTATCCGAAACGTTGTCTAAAGAAGGAGGAAGCGCATCACGACATAATAACCCAAAAATAAATCGCAGAAATGATAGTAGGTAAGGTATTTACACTGTTATGGAATGAAATAATCAATGTTTCGGAATAGCTATCGTCCTTATCGGTGTTCAAACATTATATCAAGTCCCTAATGATAAATGATAACCCATAATAACAATTAATTCTCATCTGCTAATCTTGATTGAAAGAATATCGCGCAAAATATTTGTCGATTTCCTTTATTACACTGATATTGCTTGCAATCTCTGCCACGACATTAAATATTTTTTTGTTACATATAAAAATCTTTTGTCTTTACTAGATATCATTAAATTAATCGCTGACGTTACAATCTCTAATCGATCTTGAACAGGATTTGAAGATATTTGTAAATTTATTAATTGAATGATAATTATGAGGATTGTGCAAATTGTGCGTTGTTGGTCTGCTTAAAACCGAAATCAGACATTTCACTCGGGTGAATGTTCATTTTTGTTTCATTTCAGAATGGTACACTCGTAGTAATGAACGTTCATCATTTCCATACTACAATGTCGTCAAACGAAGTCGTGCGCATTGAAATTCGTTTGAATTGATGTGATAATTTGATCGTGTTACAGCAGTATGATTTTATGGTACTAAAGTATAAATGAAAAGATTGATTGTTTAAAACGAATTACTTTATTTATCTATCTATCAAAAGGTTCGAAACACGTGTTTGGATTGAAATCTAGGAACTATGAACTATTTTCAAGGGACAATAAAAGCAGCATGATTTTGTTCTTGAAAAATTGCGGTATTCCCTGCAACCGACTTGCGCTGGTATGGCGATTCGTCAAATATTGCCAGCTTTAAAAAAAAACATAATTCCTACAGTATAATTGTCTAAAAAGAAGCAGTTTAGCATTACATTGTTGAGAGATTTGGCGGTTTATTATTTAAGAAGACCCTAAATCATTCTTTAATATTTTTTTACATTATTTCCACGCAGGAGGCCATGAGGAAAATTATTTCCCTCAGTGCCTATGTCATTTTGGGGATACTGTGTAGAAAGTCTTTTTAGGGAAAGGAAGGAGAGTAAGTTCTGATAAGGAAAAATATAAGAGGCTTGGGAAGGAATCGGAGGTCAGTGTATCCAGGGTTGACAGATGGGTGAATCTTTCCCGGCTGGAGAGGACAACAGATCTCCCTCAACCATTCTGGGCGAATTTACAAAAATGTGAGAATTTCAAATAAATTAACAGTTTTTCACAGAATTAGGTGAAATCCTAGTCTATTTTAAATGTACCTAAAATATTGTTGCAAAATGAAAGTTATCGTAAAAAGGTATTTTTTGGTTGTTTTGCTATCTTAGAGTAATAAGAGAGTATTATTAATATTGGTGGGATGTGATGTATGGTAAAACGTAAATAATAGTGTGAGTAAATTCTAAACTTTTGCAAACTCCCCAAGACAAGAAACCGAACGGCTTATTACTTATTACTAAACTTTATGGGATTTTTACTAAACTTTATTACTAAACTTTAAAACGTGTTTTATTCCCTGCATGGTAACTATAGTATAGTAGGGCTAATGAACTATATAATTACCTACTTTTCAATATTTATGTCCTGTTGTAATAGGCCAACTGATGTAATTCAATCAATTTCTCTATTAAAATTGTCTTCATAAAAATGTTAATGCATATGCATACAGTAATAAACGCATTTATAATTAAATATCCTGCTAAGTGTGCGTACTAAGTAGGTATAATGAGTGACTAGCCACGTATGTATATGGCTAGTCACTCATTATTCCCATCGGCGAGATCTTTATCTTCTAATTATTTATTGTTTTAGATAAATATGTCTGGAATTTCCCATTATCTTGTAGCAGCGATATTATCAATGGTATTGGATTATACTTGAATGAACTTAATCAATTTAGTGAATCGACTTTGGTTCGTATCACTTCCAATACCGTTCTTAACCTAATAGGTATCCCAATCTTTTATTAGAACATGTGATCTCTATTTTCTCAATTGATGACCCAAAACGTATTCACACTAAATTATCACTTAGCTTTCCTCTGACGCCAATATCACCTTGAATCTGTAGATATAAGATGTAAATAAATATTTTTTAAATGTACATGTAACTAAAATATAAGCACCTATTGACAATCCAATTGAATTGGTTTAGCAGGACTTGTTTGTTGATATTATGTATTAATTATTTTTTCAATAAAAAAAGCACCTGATATTCCCACTGGCTTCATTGTCCATTTGAAATGTAGTTTTACCCAATGGCCTGCAGTCCATATAGGCATGTAAGCACTGTCTACCCGACTCACATAAAAAATATATATAAAATTATTTCAAGGAATCAAATCCACACTTTCTACGTAATGTTGTAGAGTTAACCGTAGTAAGGTAAGTTGAACAGCAGCGCCGCCAACAACATACCGACCGCATTACTATAAAGTGGCAAAAGCAGGAGCTAAGTATGCAAAATTATGCAAATGTCATATTTGTATTCTTATAAAGGAAGATTATCACAATCGATGAGTGTGTTTTCAATTAATTCATCGTCTCCACAAGAGAAACGACTTTTGCTTTGCTCGTAATCTGGAATTCTGGGGCGAACATAAACTATTAAACTGACGTTTTCTCATCATTTGAAGTATATTAGGAGCGCACATAAGTGCACAAGCACAAGCACATAGTAATAAAACCATATGATATCATGGAAGATCAACAACTGTGGATCTGGTATATTTACATGAATATTTTTTACAAAATGAATAACCACGAACTGTGCTATTGATTGTTCGCCCTTTATGCCCAGAATTTAATAGCACCTCGTATGAGGAACAACAAAGGGAGATAAAATAGGAAATCTGAATATTATAAATCACTGCTTCTTTAAATACATTGAAAATAACAATTTTTCGAGATCAAATAAATTCAAAGTTAACGGGATTCCCATGCATGCATTTTGCATGAATAAAATCAATGTTATTTTAATAAATGTATTAAGCACATGATTATACAATGTAGGTGCTTAATGCATAAATTACAAATGATAATGAGTGATGTACGTTTAAACCGTGAAGAAAATTTGACAATTTGTTATACAATAAATAGCCAGGTAGCATATCTCAAAATAAATTGGTTATATTGTTATTAATCATATCTTATCTTTGGCACACGGTACACATTTTATAAGCATTGTTTCTTAGCCACCAATAGAATCGCTAGATATTTCATAAAAACAGACATACACACATACGCAAACCTAACAATGCAGGACCTCATATTATATTGATATTACACTGAAGGCCGACCCTGTATCATGTTGACTAGCGGCTGCATCTTTAAAGGTTTTTTCATGGATTACCTTATTCCCTAAGGCAAATGAGGAAGAATTAAGAAGGAATTCCAAACAAAATGACATGACCAACTCCTCAAACAGACACGTTTGTATATATGGCCACAGTACTCTGTCGCTGGTTGCTGATGTTGGTGATACATATAATTTTAGTATGTTTTTAAAGTAACAATTTTTCCCTACAGAGAAAATACAAGGCCTCTATAATATATATTATAGTCTATAATGGTCAGGTGACATTTTAAAAACCAAATCGAGGTAAAAATTGCGGGGCGCATATGACGCCGTTTATGTTTAAAGAACACTAGCTTCACACTAATTTAAAGAACACTAGAACACTCTTTTCACCTCTTTGTTATACCTTTTGTTAAATTTTTATGTTTTATTTTGTTATTCTATTTTTAAACAATGATTAAAATTGTAAAATTGTTGTGTATAAAAGGTGAAATAAATAAATAAAAAAAAAATAAAAAATTCAATCATTAAAATGATATTCAATGAATAAGAATCTAAAAAATGAAAAAAAAATAGAATAGCTACACTTCGTTAAAAGATCATCCTAAAAAACTTTTCATCTTTAAGTGGAAAATTGGGTCATGAAAACTTTATAACTCTTACGATCTCTTCTCCAACTTTAATGTTGTATTAACTTAAGTAATATAGATATGAGTCTGAAAAACTGGTATTTTCCAGGAAACGCATTTGAGTGGTTAAACTGTTTAAAAACTTTTTAACACAAGCGTGCGTAATATAAGAAAGAACGAATTCTTGGAGAATGCCAAAAAAATGATAAAAATAATGTCCATGGAACATCAGCACTAAGTAAATAGGTACGAAGTACATAATACCAATAAAGCAATAATTCTTTTTAATCTACACAAAATTAATCATTTAAGAAAGTGTGTGAAAAAATATTGGCATTTCCGTCGTAGTAGAAGAAACACTAACACGTGAATAAAACAGGTGAAATAAAACTTAATTTTTTAAATAACACAAGTTTTGAAATAATAAACTAACAATGTCATTACATTATTAGAAAATAAAACATTGACTATTATATTAAACGAGATGAAGAAAATATTAAATACCAAAATGGCACAAAAAACTGAAGATAAAAATCAAACTCTTTTTACAAATTGAAGTATAGGATATTGATGCCTAGTAATTGATCACGTACGAGTATGTTATGGATTTATGTGTAACAAACTCTTTACACTAAGTATAGGATATTGATGCCTTGTCATAAGACACTCATATCATGGATTTACGATTTAACAAACCCTTTCCACAAATTGAAGTATAGGATATTGATGCCTTGTCATAAAACATGTAAATCATAGATTTACAATTTAACAAACTCTTTACACAAATTGAAGTATAAGATATTGATGCCTTGTCATTAATCACGTACGAGTATATCATGGATTTATGATTTAACAAACCCTTTCCACAAATTGAAGTATACGATATTGATACCTTTTCATTAATCACGTACATCATAGATTTACAATTTAACAAACTCTTTACACGAATTAAAGTATATAATATTAATACCTTGTCATTAATCACGTATATCATAGATTTTCGATTTGACAAATATAAGTAGACGAAAAGAGTTTAAGATAATAATTTTATAATTTAACATTTATTTACCAGTGCCATTGTCCGAAGAATTTTCACTAAGAGGAACTTTTTTCTCGAGTTCTGTCATTTTGTTAAAGTAAAGAGCAGTAACCAGTAACCACCTAATCCAGTACGACCAGGCGACTGAGCGATCCGCTGCCTCCGGAGGCTACTTGTAACGTTCCATTATCTCACCAGATAAAGCCTTATTATTTGCTGAACTTGTCCTACCTCGGTTAATCACCACAGACATCAATTCATCATTTTTCAACATAAAATAAAAATTTAAAAAAAGTAAATATTTTAAAGATATTTTTAATTAGATAAATATAGTTGGTCATCAGACGAATTTCAGAAGATTTCCCTATTTTTACTTTTTTACATTAATTTTCATCTTCTCCTCCCAAGATTATTTTGCTTCTGAGAGCGTACTCTCCTATTGGAGGTTATATTGAGGGCATACCTTCAACCTGCAGTCGGAGAATGGCAAGCACCAGGGCACATCTTCAACCTGCAGTCGGAGGATGGCAAGCACCAGGGCACATCTTCAACCTGCAGTCGGAGGATGGCAAGCACCAGGGCACATCTTCAACCTGCAGTCGGAGGATGGCAAGCACCAGGGCACATCTTCAACCTGCAGTCGGAGGATGGCAAGCACCAGGGCACATCTTCAACCTACAGTCGGAGGATGGCAAGCACCGGGGCACATCTTCAACCTGCAGTCGGAGGATGGCAAGCGCCAGGGCACATCTTCAACCTACAGTCGGAAGATGGCAAGCACCAGGGCACATCTTCAACCTACAGTCGGAAGATGGCAAGCACCAGGGCACATCTTCAACCTACAGTCGGAGGATTGCGAGCACCAGGGCACATCTTCAACCTATAGTCGGAGGATGGCGAGCACCAGGGCACATCTTCAACCTACAGTCACAGGATGGCAAGCACCAGGGCACATATTCAACCTACAGTCACAGGATAGCGAGCATCAGGGCACATCTTCAACCCGCAGGTTGCAGCTTAACACTTACATTTATCATTAAACGCTGCGGTTTTCTTATGTCATGCACATTCCCATGTCGCACAGTTCGTATGTTTATTATCAATTAGGTATTTCATTTGATGTATCCTATTAAAGCAGACTATTTAATAGGTAATAAATATCTGATGTGCTAATAGTAAATATAATATGTAGGTACCTAACATTTATATTAATACATTTTTTACATCATCTTTTATATTTCCTACGAGACTCTCGTAGTAGTGAATGTCCCCGAACCACCCGGAGCCAGTGGCACTATGGCATTTCCAGTTGAGGTATGTTGTGAGGCTGAGGGTAGTGGGGAGTAGAAGGAGATGGGAAAGAGGAAGGGAATAGGTGGGGAAGTACCTTGTGATTCAATGAAACAATAATACTTTTACGATTCTTTTGGATTTTGAAATTTGAATTGAATTTTAAAGTCGCTTTTGTATTTGATAATTTACCAAGGATGCAAAATTGATATTGATAAAGAAGCATTGTGTGATGTTCCTTACGACTTCAGTGTTGTTGCTTGTGCTATGATTGTGGACTTGGCTAACCCCACGCATGGGTTAACTGAGTCACTGACCAGTCGTATTGCCTAAAAAGGGCGTGAATAAATAGACAAATAAGAAATAAGTATCTATATTATACGATCACGGTCGATCGATGATGTCGGTAACTTGTTATAGTTCCTGAGCATTACTGCAGATCGCCAACTAACAAACAACGGTTCACAACGATTGAGTATTGTTAAATTATTCGACGTGAACTGTTGTTTTCCATTGGCGATTTGCTGATAATGCGTGATAATGATCAGAAATGATGACAAGTCGTCGACATTATCGATAAATCCTTTATCGATCAACCGTGCTAGATACCTTTGTCGCCCAATCAGTCCCAATAATACTCTTTCAGATCTATCCTCAACCTACAACACTATTCGTGTTTACTTTGCACTTTTTCAATCAATTGCTATGTATGGTATTGTGGGATGGGGAGGTTGTGCAATATCAATTCTTCATCACATGGTCTTAATTCAAAAACTAATGTAAATCATCACACCCAACAGAGCCACTTTAAAAAAAATTCGGAATATTAGACATTCGACAATTATACAAAAAGTATTTTATACTTTATGCATTAGAAAAGGGAAGAAAAATTCACTCAGATATACTAAAAAAATCAATTATTATTTTTCATATTATTAAAAACGTCTTTTTCTTCTTAGATTTAAAAAAAATATACACATGGAAAAAGGATTTGGTGAAAAAAAAAACACAACAAAAAATAAACAGAAGTTACTCGACACACCTAAAATGCATAATTCCTCCAACGAAAACAGCTTTCGCCAGCACATTTCTCCCAAAATGTTCAACTCGAAAATCGAAAACTTATAATCATTATGTCATTCAAGTGTTCAGTATTGGTTATTTATAAAGAGAACTATTTTAAAGAATATCTGACATCATTACATTAAGTTCACTTGCTATAATGCATCATAATTAATGAACTCATCTTTATTTTCATTATTTCAACAATTAAAGTTGTTTATTTATTGACCCATTTATATTTATTTTATTTTTTAACAGTCTACTAACTACATACAATACTATTGGTTTATGCTTATACAATCGACTTAACTGGGGAACCAATGAAAGTATTACTTATTATACAAATACGTTGCATTTAACAAAACAATATATTAACAAATTAACAGATATTTCATTTATAATTATGTACACAAATTTCGACTACTATAATACGGGCATGTGTCTAGTGTGGTAGTCGATAAGCATGTAAAAAACTGTACACAAAAATATTTTATGAATAAAGAAAAAAAAATTGGTTGTTCAGATTCAGCTTTTCGATTCCATGGAAAAAAGATTCCCGCTTTTACACCCTCCATATTTTCATATATTTTTGGGCATTCCCGTTTTTGCTCCGCGATTATAATATAATATTTATGTACAGTGGCGGATCGTGGCCTATTTCGTTGGGAGTTCAATCGGAGATTAGAAAAGGGAAGAAAAATTCACTCAGATATACTAAAAAAATCAATCATTATTTTTCATATTATTAAAAACGTCTTTTTCTTCCTAATTTAAAAAAAAATTTCATCACATCACTGCATCCGAGATTAGCAACATGGCAACCAGATAAATTTCGACGATTCGTTAAAACGTATACGGCTAAAGAATATAATGGGGTCCCCAAGGTTCCCATCTAGGACCAATTCTTTTCCTACTATTTATTAATGACATTTCTCTAATTTTTGATAATATTCACTTTCTTCTCTTCGCCGACGATCTAAAAATGTTCAAATCGATCGAAAATTCTTCTGATTGTTTAACTCTACAAAGTAACTTAAATAAGCTTTATAAATGGTGCATCGTAAACAAATTACATCTGAATATAATATATAATTAATTATCAACAAATGCCAAACGATCAGTTTTCATAGATCTAAAACCCCTTTATTATTCGACTACACAATTATCAATTCCACTCTAAAAAGAGTCTTTGAATTCAATGACCTTGGAGTTATCTTTGACTCCAAATTACGCTTCTTGAACCACATTATTAGCATTAATAGCGTAAGGGATTACAAATGCTTGGATTTATTCTCAGAATCGCTAAAGACTTCAGTAATATAAAAACCATAAAATTACTATACACGTCTCTGGTTAGAAGTCAGGTTGAATACAATTCAAGCATTTGGTGTCCTCATTTCAACTCTCTTTGTGTACAAATTGAAAAAATTCAAAATAAATTTTTACGTTTTATTAATTTTAAATTGGATATTCCTATTACAGAAATCAATTATGTCAATTTACGTAGTAAACTTAATTTATCGAAATTATCAGAAAGGCGAAAAATATGTGATCTCCTTTTATTATATAAAATTATTCATTCAAAGTTGGACTGCCCTGACGCTATAAATTTACTATCTATACATATACCTCCAAAATATACCAGACGGAATATTTTATTCTACAACAATAACTTCGCTGTGAATCTGTGTTAGAAAGAATACATAGGTTAGCCAATGAACTAACTGAGGTTGCTGACATATTTAATTTAAACTTTGACACATTTAAAGTCAAATTAATCCACCACTTTCTAAATGTAAATAATGAATGAGAAATCATTTCATTTTATTTTAATTTTCTTTTGTTTTTTTTTTTATTTTTTTGCCCGTGGGTATATGAACTGTACCTACGAGTTCTCTAAAGTCATCCAACTGTATTTAGCATTACATATATTCTTATTGACTATATTGTGTTTGCTTTATTTATGTAATTTGTAATCTTTTTTATCTATGTTATGCAGTTGTTTTAAATGAAATTTGTAAATGTAACGATATGTAAAAGCCCAATAGGGCGTCAATAAATAAATAAATAATATACGCAGGCTAAAAAATAGTTTTAAATACAAATTTAACCATTTAAAGAATTATTCGTCAATTACAAAAAAAATGCTTCTTCATAAATTAATGAACAACAAGATAATCACAAAAAATCTATTCCGTACAAAGTTAACGAAGTTAAGAGAACGTGTTTTGTGACAAAAATACCTCAGTTTTTCTAATTATTTAGGGTCTTACAAACTACAATATTTCAATTTGTTTTTACACACTTATTTTGTTTAGACATTATTAAAAAATCATAAATACTTATGATCAAAAAATACTTACAAGAAGTACACGATATTTAATAATTTCTTATCGTGCGTTATGAGCATTTTTATTGCTTAATTGAATGTAGGTATATATTAAAGCAAATTTTGAACGAAATAAAGTCGATATTGAGTTATTTGTTAAACTTTTGGGTACGGAGAATAATTAATCGTTCTCATCGGAACCGCCCTGTACAGTTGCAAGGGCACGATCGCAAGTTGAAATTTGATTTCGAATTTGTTCGAATTCAAGTTCGTCTTATTTTTTTATCCTTTTCATAAGAGCTCACTGCGCAAGCATACTTTAGAGAAAACTGCCACTTGCAAATTGACGGCCGTCCGTGGTCGACGGGCTAGGCTCTCGATTCCCAATCCGAAGAAAGGTCGCAGGTTCGTACCCATCTCCTTCCCCTCCCAACTTCCTTCAGTCTCACAACATACCTACCCTAATTGTGGATGCAAACTATCTACACACCATGCTGCGAACAGCAGCTTTTGGCAGCTGGCTAAAAATCGAAGGTTGGAGGATGTCTCCCGTCTCTTTTTTTCCCATGCGAACCCGTAACACTCTGTTTCACGTTGACTGCAAATTGGAAGAAACCGTCTGCCGTTAGTACCAACCGATGAAAAGAGATGGTGATATTGAATTTGTTGTGTTAATAAAAGAGACAGAAGACAACGTGAAACAGAATGTTACGGGTTCGCACGAGGAAAAGGGAGACAGGAGACAATAGCCAGCTGCTAACAGTCGGCTGTTCGCAGCATCGTGTGTAGAGCCCACAGTCTCACTGGCTCTAGACGGGAGCAGTTGGGACTCTTGTGCGGTGAATACATAAAAAAAAATATATTTGCGAGTTTGTTTGACCGGCCCCTAAAGGGTCCACAAACTCTAACAGATCGGAGAGCTTTGAAACAAAGAATGGACGGTTACCTCCACGGAGTTTTTCACTTGGGGTAAGAATAACCTAGCCAAATTTAATGTTTCAAAGATCCAATCATATTTTATTATGACTGAAAGAAAACAAAATTACAATCTAGTCTCCTTCAACAGAAGTAATCTTCTTATCTGGCCTTCTATTGATAAATATTCTTGATGTAACTGAATGAGTTGATAAAAAAAATTTGAACAAAAGGGTATTTTCACAAACGAGGGATTCTGTTGAAAATATATTCAATATTTAAAGATAATTTTTCTGATTTTAATCATCGTATTAAAAATGTTTTTTACGTTTTCATTCAAATTTAATAATTTCAAAAACGATCAAAATCTACGAAACCAAAACGGCCCGTGATTGCCAACGACGCTTCGTACGCACGTCGTGAAACAAAGTAGAACTATCGGAAAATTTTCGAGAACGTGCGACTCTTATGGCGTCACACGTCGAAAATGTCATTTTAGCGGGATTACAAAAATGGGCAATTTAGTGTAGAAAATGTATTCGTCAACATGAAAATAAAATAAAAATGCCACAATAATCATAATTTTTTGCTTAATTTTTTTTAATAATTTAAGTACGGTACAGATTCCCCTATCTTAACAAGTGGATTTCAATCTTCAGAGCACAGGCAGGTATGTTGTCTTTGTTCTATCGGTATTACTACAGAAGATGCTTAAGCACCGTCATTGATCCCTTCGGCATCGGTTCATAGTCGGAAAACGCGCCAAAAGCGCGCCTAACCTATATACACAGTTGACATTTGTCACGTGAGAACGGGTCGCTTCTACGACTCGTTCTTGAGTTCAACTGTGGAATGTTCAGTTCAGCTCGACTGTGGAATGATTTGACGGCCTCTGTGTTTCCTCCTTCCTATAATATGGGTCTCTTCAAAACCCAAAAAAACGCGGCTTACCGAGCCTACAAAACATTTCGAAATTTTGTCATTAGGAGTGTAAAAATATCCTCAAGCGGTGCGCGTAACCACTTTAACCTTAACGGGGCCAACAGACCTAGCTATAAAAGCTCGAGTGCTATTTGGCTTGGCCTACTTCAGCATATCGCTCGTCATACATTCCCATTGGGATTGTACGGCAACCGATATGCTGAAATATGTCAAACCAAATAACGCTTGAGCTTTTATAGCTAGGTCCGTTGGCCCCATCAGTGACATTCTTCTGTCTCGTTCGTACACTGACCGTACCGTACCGATGGTATTTTGCTTGTATATTTCAAAAACAAAGTCAAAATATACAATAAATGTCAAAAAGCCACATATCACTGAAATTGTCACAAAACGACAACTAGGTGAAAAACCGCCGTCTAACGCCAAAATGGACAAAATAGTTGTAAATTCTTATTTAGAGCTCAAACACTCCCATCTAGCTACAAAAACGCCTAAATGGTTGTAAATTCATATTTAAAACTAAAATCGTCAAAACTAGAAAAAGTGAAATATATATATATATGTATATTTTTTTTTTATATATATATATTTTTTTTTATATATATATATATATATATATATATTTTTTTTTTTTTTTTTTTCATCTAGCTCCAAAATGGATATAAACTCCCATCTTGCGCTAAAATCGTTAAATAATAATCAAAAGGTGAAAAACTGAGTGACGGTCTACTCAGTGGCAACTTTTTAGTGAAATGAATTTTCTTAACCCTATAAGCCTGATAGGAGGTACACAAAGCCTCAACATACGTCTCAGAAGCGTACATATATAAATGACAGCCTTGTGGGCTAAAATATACCTACTTATGTTCTATTTTTCAAAGAATATTTAAGGTTGGGATATAAACTAAAAATAAAACACAGCTTTGTCAATAAAAATTTAAATCACAGTTGTTTATTACAACAAAACAAAAAATATGTTTACATTCAAACAAAACTTCTTTAAAATCAACTGATACATATATTTTTTAAAAAAAAACTTTTTTTTAACATAAATTAGTTATTCTAAGGGCAAACATTATAAGTAGCCAGATTTTTAATGACCATCTATAATTTTAGAGCAATCTACGAAGACGTCAACTTTTTGCTCGCATCATACTGATTTTTTGCATTTACAGGACACTCACTTTGACATTCTCTTTTTTTGTGGAAGCAAAAAGCGTAGCGACTGTGGTTCTCCTGCCTAAAGTTCATTACCTGATTCGATAGGTTTTACGAGAAATCGGCTTATATTTAATCGTAAAGATGTCTTCAAAGTCGGAGCTTTAAGTCTCATCTCCACCCCAGGCTTGACCAAATATGTGTTGTGTAGCTCCATGAATTCTCTTTTGTGCAAGGGTTTCTTGGTCGTGCTGTAGCCATAAATAACAGCAGAATTGACATTCATGTTAAAGATGCCATATAATGCGGCCATTGGGCATCTATTAGTTTTGCGGCTGCACGACATTGAAGAGCACATTTGATCAAATGAATCTACAACTCGTTTTGTTTGGTTGTAGAAATTAATCATGTCTGTTTTACTACTTGAATAATTAATTACTGCATTTTCATCACAAGAGGATAAGAGGTAAACTTTCTTTGGAGGTTTTGGCTTGTACGATACAAGTGTCAAAGGGCCATCAAAACAAAACGCAGAACTTTCAATAGATCAAGATTTCGAGTTTTTCAATTGTTCATGTATTATCTTCTTCATCTAAAATTAATGAAAATAAAATCACACACTCTTATTTAAAAGTTACACAAAGCCTAAACATACGTCTCGCAGGCATGCAGTACCTCAATAACTCAAAAATGGCGGGACTCATCTTAGCGACACAGACACCATCGGCAAGTTCCCGTCGGCCACTTAGTTGGCTAAAGAGCACGAGGCGCTAACTTCAACCGTTTGAAAGAGATAGAGAATTTTCGATTACGTGTACGCCTCGCAGGCGTAGATAAGGCTTCTAGGGTAATGTTGGTCTAAGAATACGGTCGTAGAGATTGTCATAATTCATCATGGTTATAAATAAGAACGATTGTGATTGAAACTGAGAATTGTAATTTTAAGAATATTAATATTTAACGTACTTTGACAATGACGTACGTGCATATTGTAACATTTATAATATAGGAAGTATCGTTTATGAGTCAATTTCTTATGAGAACTCAGATGCTGAGATCCCGTATTACGACCAGACATGGAACCGAAAAATGATATGTAAGGCCAAAAATGCCAAATAGATTTCATAATATTATGATCCAGTAAAGCGGCGTCTCCTCCGACGAAAATGTGTACACACTTTGTGGATAGTTAGGTCGGGACCACAATGTTTTTGCTTTCCGTGGCCCATGGAAAACAACAAACGTTGTGGCCCTGCCCCATGTTATGGTAATGTTTGAGGTATTGTTTGTGAAATTGGTCGCAAGAGACCGACCTTAATGTATGTCTCAAGCGGCGTCTCCTCCGACGAAAATGATTACACACTTTGTGGATAGTTAAGTCGGGGCCCACAATGTTTTTACTTTCCGTGGCCCATGGAAAAAAACAAACGTTGTGGCCCTGCCCCATGTTTATGGTAATGTTTGTGGTATTGTTTGTGAAATTAAACTGAACATTAAAAACCCATCGCGCAAAAATCATCAAAAGGCTAAGAACTAACATCTAGCGCTAAAATCGTCAAAAACCTAGAAAAAGTGATAAAGTGATGTCAAATAATGGCGCCAACAAAATCAAAATGTTTAGTACAAAGCCAATGGTTGCCATCTAGCGCTAACACTACAAAACAGTGAAAAACTGCCACCTAGCGCCAAATCGCCAGAATGGTTCCGAAATATAAAATAAATATAATATGTACAATGTACACTTTTGGTCAAATCTTCTCCAAATCTGGCAATAAATGAATTTGACTATTCCACATTCCAGCTATATTAATTATTTGTATCGTGTCAATAATGTGAACATCATAATATTATCTTAAAAACCAAGAATTAATTTTATATTTTTTCTTCAATACTTTTATTTTACTGGCCTTTAGATTTGTAATGTTTTCATTGGTGAAGTTATTCTTCATTTATTTATCTATGAGGTATTTATTTTTCCAAGGTAAGGGGTATCAGGTGTTGGGTATTTTTTCCATAATATGGAAGTGGCGGGTGGGGGTAGGTAATTCAACAATCAGCATCGCGTAGGAAAAGACAATAGTAAACTAAGATTATATTCACGGAAAATTATTTTCACCATCTCTTTTATCATTGTGATATAATAAGTTGTAATAGATCTCGTTTATCAATGTCAAATAATAAGTTATAGTTGATTATAATTTTTTATTATCATGTTTGTTATTTTTCAACGAGAAAGCGTAATGGGGCGTTCTGACGTTTCGATTTTTGTTGACCAACTTTTATTTTACGAAAAAAGTTGAGCAACATTTTGTTCACACGTTTCAATTTAAGTTGAACCGATTTTGACATTCAAAATGGCGTCAACTGAAATTGTTAGTGCGTGCGTCTATCTAATTGCAGATTTTCTGTGAGAGGAGCTGGAGATTATGAAAAAATATAAAAAACGTCGTACTTGGGTGAGAAAATGGATCATGAGAAGGAGTGAATTAGGCGCATCCAACACAATTTTTTTCAAAATAATATTATTTACATTTCAAAAATAATATTCTATTTTTGGATACTTCTTGTTTTTGATCCGAAATAGCCGGTTCCCACGGGGCGACTTTTGTCGGTCAACTCGACAGTTGAAAGCAAATCGACACGTGTGAACACTTTGTCAACAAAGTTATCAACTTTTTTTGTTGCTAGCGAAAGTTGATAGCCCGTCTACTTTTGTCGTTCAAGTATGACTATCGCCATTTTGGTTTTACTAATCGTTCGAGTTTTACATCGAATCGTCGCGTCTGAACACATGTTTCAAGTCGCTTATCATTTTTAGTTACTCGCGGGAAAAAGTAAACGTCAGGCGTTTCATTTATTCGGTACTATTTCCTACCGTCATGGAATCCGTTTCAACCAAAAAATATCTGAAATGGTCGGACGATTTAATGTTCAGATTTATGGATCTGTACCAAAGCCATCCCTGTCTTTCGGATCAAAAACAAGAAGTATACAAAAATAGAATATTATTTTTGAAATGTAAATAATATTATTTTGAAAAAAATTGTGTTGGATGCGCCTAATTCACTCCTTCTCATGATCCATTTTCTCATCCAAGTACGACGTTTTTTATATTTTTTCATAATCTCCAGCTCCTCTCACAGAACATCAGAAATTAGATAGACGCACGCACTAACAATTTCAGTTGACGCCATTTTGAATGTCAAAATCGGTTCAACTTAAATTGAAACGTGTGAACAAAATGTTGCTCAACTTTTTTCGTAAAATAAAAGTTGGTCAACAAAAATCGAAACGTCTGAACGCCCCAAAAGACAGGGATGGCTTTGGTACAGATCCATAAATCTGAACATTAAATCGTCCGACCATTTCAGATATTTTTTGGTTTGGTTGACGGTAGAAACTAGTACCGAATAAATTAAACGCCTGACGTTTACTTTTTCCCGCGAGTAACTATAAATGATAAGCGACTTGTGTTCAGACGCGACGATTCGATGTAAAACTCGAACGATTAGTAAAACCAAAATGGCGATAGTCATACTTGAACGACAAAAGTAGACGGGCTATCAACTTTCGCTAGCAACAAAAAAAGTTGATAACTTTGTTGACAAAGTGTTCACACGTGTCAATTAGCTTTCAACAAAAAAGTTGACCGACAAAAATCGCCCCGTGTGAACCGGCTATAAGTAAGTTCTTCATCTAGATATATTAATCTATCATGGCAACACCGAAACGAAATGTCTACCATCCATAGACAAACAGAGAAAATATCTTTGCTTTTGGATTTTACGACATTATTTCATCAGTTGTTCGTCTTCGCGGTTTGTTTACGCGGTTATGTGATAATAAGTCAGTTGTCAAAGATCCAGCATTGCTTGATTCAACTTCGAAATGTCTCTGTTTAATTTAATGCGTCCGCAGATGCTACTTAAGACGGCGAATCCTCTCTACTCCGGCTTGAAGACCGGCACCATCGCGAGGCAGGCCAATGTCGCATTTTACGCGACGAGGCCGTCCAAGCCCAGGGGACTTCTCAGACTAACAGTTATTAGCGTCGGTGTTGGATCTCTTATTGGCGTCGGATATTCTGCATTCACGCATTATCAGATCAACCGGAATCGTGCCTCCAAACCGGCGAAAGATATCCAAACTCTCATCCTCGAACAGATGCCTGATATAAAACCTACAAGGAAGGTAGGCACATACTTTATATTGACCCCTCTAGTTAGCCTAGAAATCCTTGTGTTGGCGCAACTATGCATGCATATACCTACCTTTCTTCCTTCCACCAAGATACCCATATCCCTTCTGACTACCCACCAGTGAACAATACTATGTGAGAGCAATAATAACTACATGTGTTTTGTCAGTCTGTTAATGCACTGTGCTATGGTCGCAAGGATCTCTCTTTGCATTAACATCGACGACCTTTATGGAGTCTATTTTTGGCGATGTGCAGTGATGTACCTTCATCCCTATTCGTCCTCAACATCGACTAAATACGGAAGTCTGATTATTACAGTCCACTTCTCATGATTCTCATCTCTGCGACTACACCTTGTATTGTTTTCATTTGTGACCCTTGTAATTCTTTTAAATTTTTTTGAAGACACATCTTGTGATGTAACAATATTTAATTTGTAGAACTCTCTGAAACTCTATTTTATTGAAATAGGGTTTCAAAAATGTCTTTAAAAACTCAGTTGACGGTGAAGCATGTTAGGTAAACTTTCGATCGCGCTGGCCACGCTTAATACGAATATTTTTTAGAAAAAAAGACCTTTAGATTTACCTTAATTACTATAAAAGACAACTTTTTGCATTTGAGGTGGTGAGAAATAGGTAAATTCAATCGTATAATGAAAATTTGCTTTCGACATATGAAACCGCGTCAGTTCGCAGCCATAACAAGAATATCTGTCATTTTGTTATGTTGGTATTAAGTATAAAAAATATTCATATTAAGTGGTCAGTGGACAGCACGATCGAAAGTTTAAAGCATGTAATTATATTATCCAAAGAAAGTATTACACTTATTATTATTCCTTCACTATCTTGAGATTATTCTTACACTCAAAGGTAATACATGTTGTTTTAGTTAAAGTATAGGTACAACACCTAATGACCTTTGGATAGGATTAAGGATGGTGTTGCGGTTGGATGGAAACGATCAATAACTCTGCAGGGCTACTACTGATAAAGTCTATGTACACATTTTGAATGTGACTTTTCTTGTTATTAAAATAATTGCTCTCACTGTTTCCAAAGTGGTACTTACATATTCTCAGTATCGCTACATTTAGTGAACAGATATTAATAGCCAGTTACTACCCTACCTTCTTCTTCCCCATCTCCTTTCCCAACCACTATTTTGTCTCTTTTACAAACAAGAGTGTAAGTAACCAAATAACTTTATTTTCAGGTCATCAGTCCAACGGATGCCTCAAACCTGCAACTCGTCTTGTTCCAATATCAGACCTGTCCGTTCTGCTGCAAGGTTCGCGCTTTCCTCGATGCAAATGGCCTCTCATACGACGTGGTCGAAGTTGACGCAGTTCTGCGCCAGTCTATCAAATGGTCGTCTTACAAGAAAGTACCAATTTTAGTGGTGAAAACGTCGTCAGGTTACGTGGTATGAAATTCTTCGTTATGGAACAAGTTTGCATGTGAACATTGATAAAAAAAAATTAAAAAAAGGATTCAACTTCCCTATTGAACCACCCCTAAACCTTCTGTAAAAACAATGCATGTTCAAAGACCTCTATTCTTTGGCTGTTGTTAAAACGAAATTGATATAATAAATTATGTGAGTTTTATTGAAATTTGTACCTAACTGATGTAAAAGTATAATCTGTACATTGTTTTAGCAAATGAATGACAGCACCGCTATAATCTCCATTCTATCGTCGTATTTAATGGACAACACCCAGGACATTAGTGACATCATGAAGTACTACCCGTCGGTTTCCTTTGTGGATGACAGTGGCAAGGATAAAAATGATATTTTGAATAAATACTTCCTGATGTTCAACCAAGTGCCCAAAGACAGGAAATCGGAAGAAATCAAGTAAGTTGTTTTTGAAAATTTTACAATTATAAACAACAAATTCTACTATTTTTATTTTTAATAAAGCGGACTAGCTTCAGGTATGAAGTATATCAACTGAAGTAAGATTAAATTAACACTTGTTTCGGTTTATCTCTCGATTGGTTTGAACATTTCTGTTTGTATTGCAGCCAGGAGCGCCATTGGAGGGAGTGGTCTGACAACGTACTGGTTCACATGCTGTCCCCTAACGTGTACCGTTCAGTGGACGAGTCGTACCAAGCCTTCAATTGGTTCGCCGATGTGGGAGAGTGGCGGAAGAACTTCCCCTCGTGGGAGTGTTCCCTGATGATTAACGTGGGAGCGTACGTCATGTGGTTCATCGGCAAGCGCCTCAAGAAGAGGCAAGTTACTTATTTTTATTATCTGTGCATGCTGGCCAAAATATGAGCTTAAGGGCGTTATTCACAATGAATTTCTTCATATGAAAAAAATCTTTATAAAATATTCACAAAGTTTCATAAAATTTTCTCGAAATGCGGTCGGGAGAATTGGTTTCATGGAGGTTTTATTTTAATTCTTCTATGGTTTACTTCTTGATTTAGATCATATTTTTCACCATAAGGAAAACATAACGATTTCTATGAGTCCATATGAGCTGTTCCCATAAGCAAACAAACTGAGGCCACCTGTACTAGCTGTTTGTTTGCAGAATCAAACAAATTAGTCTGAGTGATTAAAATTCGTGCAAATACGGATAAAGGCAAAAAATCTGAGATTTCTCATAAATTATATCAAAATTATTTCGATCTATCAATGTCTTGAATTTGAGATATCATCTAATCATACCCTTTCGGTAGCCAATTTCTAAACAGTTTCAAATGATGGTTATGATGCCAGGCCTTTTTTGTAATTAAACATGTATAATATAAAATTTAAAAAATATTCATTATTTCTGCTGCCAGCGACAATGTTTTAACAAATGTAACTTGATTTACAGGCACCAGTTAAAGGACGATGTTCGTCAGTCTTTATACGATGAGTGTAACAACTGGGCCAAAGCAGTAAAGCAGAACGGATCCCAGTTCATGGGCGGTTCGTCTCCAGACCTGTCTGATCTAGCTGTCTATGGAATTCTCAGCAGTATCGAAGGCTGCGACGCCTTCAAGGATATGATGAACAATTCCAAAATCAAGCCATGGTACTTCAACATGAAGCAGCACATTAACCAAAACAAAGGGGCCATTCTTTCATAGATGGTAAATTAAAAATAAATTGTTTCAGTATTTTTAACACTACGTAATTTTTTTGGTTCTTATTTTATTTTTCGATTGTGTAAAATGTTGCGCATTTTTTGCTGTATAAAATCAATACAATCCTCCTACAATCTGTGCGTTTTTAAGATCCCTGTTAAATCCTTCCCATTCCTTTACAGTATCCACACTAATAATATGATGTGTAAAAATGTGCGCAATTTTTGCTAATTTGAACTTTTATTATTATTGCTGAAGTATTCAAATGGATTAACACACAAATGATATTTTCTATGCCCTTGCTAGATAAGAGATTCCTAACTCTGTACTTCTTTTTTTTCTAGTTGCAAAACTCTTTTGAAATACATTTTTTAATTATTGTCATTATCGGAAACACTCTTTTTGTTCAACCCGTAGATAATTATTATTTCTATTTTTGTGGAATGTCACCTCAGATGCGCTTTATGAATACAGTAAAACTCCAGTTTTACTTAAACCATATTTCATTTTTTCTTACTTTTTATGCCAAGAGCCAGAGTTCCAATTTATTTCATATGGGAGGCGGGTATGGGTACCGCCGCCCCAGGAACCATTTATTGGATAACAACACCCCTGCCATAGGTCACTACAAGTGGTTCGCTACGTTTGGTGACTTAGCAGGGGTGCCCGGGTTCACGGGGTGAGGTTTATTTGGATATTGACGGTGAATGCGTTTGCCCACCTACTGCTTTGCGAGCCGGATCAGGAGAGACTGGTTGAGGGAGACTTGATTTAGACCTCTCTAGCCGGACTAATTTGACCCTTCACCTTGCATCGCAGTAGAAGGGATGGATTCATACATTCGTCTCTCCTAGACACATTGACCCCCAGATTCCTACCCACCCCTCTTACCTTCCCAGAATTTCATTTCCCTTAAAAGACCCTCCACACAGCATCCCCAAAGATGACATGGGCCCTGAGGGAATTTTGTTACCTCAGGGCTCCCTGTGTGGAGCTAATTTAAAAAAAAATTATGTTCTCGTAGAAATTTTCCCCAATTTACGGTTTTAAAAAAATGCTCTGGAATGTTTGTTTTCTCATTGTATCCCCGTTTTTTAATTTTCCTCAGTTTTACACATTTTTTTGCATTCCTTTAAACATTGTTAAAAAAAGGTTTAGCGGCGCTTTTTTTCTATTAGTTACCAAGAACTCGAAAACAATAATTTGTATGGAAATCCACTTGTCGATACTTCATTCTCACTGCATACATGTAGCCATGCGGGGTGACAAATTTACAAAGAACTCGAAAACAATAATTTGTATGGAAATCCACTTGTCGATACTTCATTCTCACTGCATACATGTAGCCATGCGGGGTGACAAATTTACAAAGAACTCGAAAACAATAATTTGTATGGAAATCCACTTGTCGATACTTCATTCTCACTGCATACATGTAGCCATGCGGGGTGACAAATTTACAAAGAACTCGAAAACAATAATTTGTATGGAAATCCACTTGTCGATACTTCATTCTCACTGCATACATGTAGCCATGCGGGGTGACAAATTTATAGTTAGATTAATAATTGCATTAAAATTTGCGCATTTTTGGCTGATTCCTTCTGCAGTTATTGTGTAATTCTATAATTATGTAGCTTTGTACTTATTTATAATGTGTTTTAATTTTTTAATTAAATGTGGACATTGTTTATTTACCTTCCAGAATAAAAAAAAAGGTTTTCCGATCCTATTATATTTTAAAAAGTCTAAGATTAAGAGCATTATAAATATGACACATAATTATTGTATAGGCTATTAAATTGTTAATTAGTGTGATATTTTACTTTATTAACTAAATAAATTAAAATAAATATAACTCAATTGTTTTATTTTTATTTTGAATTGTCTATTGTCAATTAAAATGTAAAAGTCAATGTTTATTTGTTATATGAGTAAATTAACTTTATATATAAAAATCTTGTGTCACAATGTTCGTCCGAGGTAAACTCCGAAACTACTGAACCGATTTTGATGAAATTTGGCTTATTGTGTGTAATTTGGTCCAACTTAAAAGATAGGATAGTACAGTATAAAAGGACAGTAAAACCCACATATTTATAAGGTTTCCATATAAGAAGTGTTAACCTATGGAATGCTGGATTCCCGCAACCTTCAACTTCCGTCGTTTGCCGGGGATAAAAGGCGTTGATGACTGTAATTACTCGCTTATGTTTAACTTATCCTATAAAATAACACCATTTAAAAAAAATTTTGTATTGCCCTTGTGGTATACAAAATGGACATAACTCTTTTTTCGGGCCCAGTATTATGGACCGGGGCAAGGTCTAGGGTGGCTAGGCCACACTAATCGTTCCTTTAAACCTGTGGTCCCCAACCCTCGGGCCGCGGACCGTTACGTGGATCAAATGGTACCAAAAATCAAAGTACTGGTAAGGAATGGATCCGCGACCCATTTGTCAACAAACCGGATTAATCTAGCATGTCTGTGCAAGAAGAAGATGAACTGCTGGAGATTACAAATGACGGCTGCCTTAAAACCTCGATTTGGAGACAACAATTCTGCCGGTGTTCTGGATTAAAGTTATGGCTGAATACCATGAGATTTCCACCACGGCACTTAAATCCCTATTACAGTGTGAAGCAGGGTTTTCTACAGTTACAGCAACCAATACAAAACAATGGAACAAACTGGACATAAGCAACACTTTTGCTGTTATTGTCTCCTATTACCCTTAGATGGAACTGTCTCGTTGCAAAGAAACAAGCTCAGGGTTCTCATTGAATTAGCGTTCTTGTGAGTTAAAAGGTTTAATCACTTTATATTCATTTTTCTATCTATTTTGAAGGCACGTTTAAATACATTACATTATCAAACGTTGACTGTTCCTCGGCGATAAAAAGGTTGGGACCACTGCTTTAAACCTCTCGAGCGATAGTTACCGAAAATTGGATATTGATTTAAATATTTTTTTAAAACCTAAAGACATGAGATAAACAGTGAAACCTGGGTGGATAAATAGCAGTTCATATGTTTCTGTATTAAAGTTTGGAGATATGATTTTCGTAATGAGTGCGACCAAATCGAAAATGGAACACCTGGAAATTTATGACTAGTGGATAATGTGCTGAGGATAGTCAAAATTTATATCATCATCATCACAATTGGCTCTACAATCCGTGGTGGGTCTTGGCCCCTTCAAGAGTCTTCCTCCACTCATCTCTGTTTTGTACTACATCTCTGTTTTCTACTTTTGTACTCTCTCCAGTTTGGAAGCTCCAAGGTAGGTAGGTCTTTGAGGAAGTTGTCGTTCCATCTTAATTTTGGTCTCCCCAGGCTCCTTCGCCCTACAGATCTAGATTTTAGCAGGGACTTTGGTGCTTGATGCTCTGTCATTCTTTCCACATGACCCAGCCACCGAAGTCTTCCCAACATTATAAATTGTGTCACTTTTGGTTCCTTAAACAGAGTGTAAAGCTCATCGTGTAACATCTACGCCAAAATCCATTTTTTAGAATCGGTCCAAAGATACGCCTCAAAATTTTTCTTTCAAAATGTCCAGTGCTCGCTCATTCCTCTTAGTAAGTATGTACCCATGCCTCAGCTGCGTACGTGAGCACTGGTCTAATAAGAGTTTTGTACACTGATATCTTGGTGTTTAGTCAAAATTTATATAGTGCCGTATAATTTATTAATTTTTTGTTACACAAAAAATAGTAAGTTATTAGTTTTATTTTCCAATATGGGCTTTTTTACATACATTTTTTCTTATATAAACAAATAGGAAATAGTCCACAAGGGATTTAGCAAAGGTATCAATATGGGTTTGTAACTGAGTGGCAAGCTAAGTCCTCCGTCATTGAATTTAGCAACTATTAAGCAACATTTTATCACTACATATACAGGGTGCTAAGGAACTTACTTTAACCAGATATTCCTGAAATTATTTTGAATAAAAAATTAAAATTTAATTTTTATCTCTGGTGACTTTTTTGACGTCATTTTATTGTGTCATTTTGTTATAGCACAACAAAAAAATTTCTTTTACATGTCGTCACTGGTTACTCAGCCCAGTAACCGCCCAACCCCTCTCCCCGACTCTGACTATCCAATACCTAGTGATTTTTATGTTTTTAGTTGAAAACAAAAACATAAATGTCATCAGAGACCAACATTTCATTACTTTTTTTACTCCATATAATGTCAGGAATCACTGGTTAAAGTAAGTCAAGTACGTCCCTATAATGCAGGAAATATGAAGGTTTCTTGTCATTTCATATCGTGGGGATATTTGTAACTTATATTTTTATTTCAAATAGTCCAAGATTCAAGTTGAGTGTCTGATGGAAAGGTTTCTAAAATAATAAAGTATTCAATTGTTAAAGTTTATTCAATTACTACCACATTACTGTGAGTATAAAAGACTTAAGTAAAATCTGTTTTACATTTGCAAATACATGTATATAAATAGGTATAACTACATACACACAATATTCTTATTAATATTATTTCATTACATCTAATTATAGCATTTCCCAGAGTAAATAATAACTCATATAAAATTGTTAAGATTACAATGTTTTTAAGAGAATTAACTTTTGCAATACATACGTATTTTCAACAAATATAAATACGTAAATCACAATACATAATATAGGTTGTTCATAATGCAGGGTGCATAATATTACTCAAGGATTCTCTAAAATTAATTAACCCTACACAATTCAAAACACCCCTGCATGTTACATGCTATGTTCCAAATTGTAATGTTGCAATAATATATGTACATTTGTGTTTATGACAGTTCAACTTTAAAAGCTGGGTGTTTATTATAGAAATTGTTGGTTTTCAATTCCATCTAGAGATTTTCAAACCGATCAAGTAGGTAAAGAGTACGGATACAAACTTAACTTTGCAGTTGGGTGTGTCGCAACTTTAGATATTTTGGATTTTAAAAAATAGTCTTTCAAATATTTCCAAGTTCCTATTTTGACCACCTGCAAAGTTAACTACATCGACTATGCAAATTTTAAAAACGTTCTGAATTTAAGCCCCCCAATTCATTAATATCTTCGTCCAAGGCAAGAGCCGAATAGACGATCACGAATTGCCGCATTCATAGTGCGAGGTTTGTCTAGGTCTTGGCGGCGGATGTGCCAAGCCAGACTGGTTGAGGAAGATCTTTTGACCTCTCCAGCTGGACTCTCTCGACCCATCGCCCTGCCCCACAGTGGGAGGGATGGATTTATAAGTCTGTCACTCCTGGACACACTGACCACCAGTTTAATACTCACTCATCTTATTTTTTCCTTCCCAGAACTTCCTTTCCTTAAAATACCCTACACAGCATCCCAAAGATGACATAGTCCCGGAGGGAAATTATTTTCCTATGTAAAGCTAATGTAAAAAAAAATTATGGAAAATCTTGAATAGTCACAAGTCCACTTCATACACTTTATTTTGCCCTTTTGACTGCAAAATTTTTCTATGTTCAGCGAATGAGCCATTCGCGTTCAGCGAATGGCTCATTCGCTGAACGCGAAATGTCTGGACGAAGCTATTGAGACATTTATTAAGTTAAAGCATGGTTATTGACAGATATAAATATTATCTTCCCCGTTGGAGCAATAGATAAAAAAAAAGTTTCATTAATTATCCTCTCAATTGTCGTAAGCCCGCCGGCGGGCGGGTGACAGATGACAGATTAAAAAATAAAATGTGATTTTAACCCTTATGTATAAAGAAACTGCACAAGGACAAGGTCTGAATTGCTTGCGCCAATATCATTCCAGACGTTTCTTTTTATTTGATAACTCAGGTCCGGGGCATACGTCATTCCTATGTCTCCCTACGTTAAATTGTCGTGAAAACAAGCTTATGTGCCCAAGCGGTTAATGCTCTGATATTAATTTTCTATGGAATTTGGCCATGTGTGGGGAAATGTCAGCCGACATTGAAGAGGTTAAGAGTTATTAAAAATTTCGTCATCAGTTTAAAAATCTCAACATGGTACGTTTTTCACTAGGTCCTTGACTAGATACAACTACATAATATGTAGATATCTCCAATTTTATGAAAAACACAAATAAGTTGTCAAAATTATGCATGGTTTTTACTTTACAATGTTTTTAAAACTGATTGTAGTATCAAGAGAAAAATTGAGTTGCTCAGCGAAAGAGTGGCCCAACCCACAAAAATTTGTAATCAGAGAAAACATCTTAGTTTTATTTTTAAAAAGTAACTAATTTATTTAAATGCGAGAGTGATATTATATATCGTCATCCTTTGAAATCAGTGAAAACTAAAATTGGGCCACTGTGACTACATAAATGACAAAAATGTTTAATATGATGTTTTCGCTGATCGCTCTTCCGCTGAGCGCCTCAATTGTGTCATAACATATTTATGTGATTTTTTCATTGGACAAAATAATTATTAGTTGAAAAGAAAACTCATTTTGCAAAATTTTTAAGTTGCAAAGATGAAATCAACATTCAAATAAACATGCTTATGATATTACAAATCTTAAGATAGAAACATTAATAATATAATAATGCTCATATAATTTTTTGTTACATGAATATAACGGTATTTCACGATAGTGCTAGGGGAAGTATTTTCCACACTGTTATAATGGAATATTAATAATACAAAATTGCAAATATGTATTATTATAAGCACATTTCCTTCAAGCGGTTTGAGAATTTCTATCGCTTGGCAACATCGCTTTATCTGCATAAAAAATATTTACAAACTCAAATCGCACAAAAATAAAACTGGATAATATTCGAATACCACAGGAGAAAAACAAGGAAAGTCAATTCAAGACAAATTTGCATAAACCAGAATTGAATGTTTAAATCTCTATATTTTATTACTGACATTCATGGTTTTTCATTGGAAATGAAAGAATGTTTTTGTCTACTTGCACAAGGACGCTCATGATTCTTGCCTTCTTGCCACAAATAACCAAAAATAAAGTATTCACAGTAATGCTAACTATGTGGATGGCATTGTTACTTTAATTTCGGATTTCAACTGACTTTCCCTGTTTTTCATTAATTATTTATTAACAAGCAATTTAATGCAAGTTTAGAATCTCATATATATAGAACGTTGCTTTAAAGCAGCAAAATATGGTGAGTTGTTCCTACTTTGGCAACGCCCAGTGAACTAATGCGAGACCAATGAAAAGCTAGTGAACCCAGTAGACTTTGCACAGACTAGGCAAAAGTTTTCTGAAAGCAGACACATAACATCCCCTAAATTTGGTTGTTGTCAAATAAACACAAAACCTTTAGAATATTGCATTAGAAAGAATTGAGTACATATTAACCCCTAGAGCAGTTTTTTTGGGATAATTTTTATCAGCCTGACAAGGACTCGTTAAGTCACACTATCTCATTTTGTATCATAGTGTGATAAATGGTTTAAACCATGTTATAAAGAGAGAATAGACAGGTATTTCCATTTAAAAGTTTATCTGAAAAATTTTAAATAATTCTACAAAACAACATTTAGGACCAGTTGTTTCGGAAAATTTCACGTTTGAATTTCCTTCAAATCGACATTCACCGAAAAATTGGGTTGTTTCAACCTCCGTCAGAAGAAATTTCATCGAAAATTCCATAGGACCAGTTGTTTCGGAATTCCCTTCAAATTTGAATTTCCTTAAAATTTGAATTTCCTTCAAATCGTCATTCACCGAAAAATTGGGTTGTTTCAACTTCCGTCAGCAGTAAATAGCAACAAATAACGTTCGATAAATTTGAAAATTTTATTCAAGTGTTCCACGCCGAATCACAATTTTGACGTCTGCGCCTGCGCCTCCCATTATTTCGCTAACCGTCCAGACTCGGCTGATCACATTCACATCACATTTCTATAGTATTTTCACTGCTGACGGAAGGTGAAACAACCCAATTTTTCGGTGAACCCAATTTGAAGGAAATTCAAATTTGAAGGGAATTCGGAAACAACTGGTCCTATGGAATTTTCGATGAAATTTCTTCTGACGGAGGTTGAAACAACCCAATTTTTCGGTGAATGTCGATTTGAGGGAAATTCAAACGTGAAATTTTCCGAAACAACTGGTCCTTAGCATTTGAAAAATATTTGTCAACAGTTTGAAATTTTTTTATGTAAAACAAAAAAGTGACAATAACTTTTATAAAACCTTTGTCTGATTGAAGTTTTATAGTTTCGTGTAAAGTGGTAATTACTGTTTACATGATAAAAAACATCAATCAGTAAGCGACTTTAAAAGCTTTGTTTGCACTCAAAATTTTAATATTTTTTATTGCTTATGTCGATTTTATAATAATAAAATCTGAGAGAATTTTATATGCTTTCAAAAACAGTATTTTATTTTGACAAAAACAGAAAAAAAAGACATACAAAAACAGCAAATTTATCTGGAATCAAATGTAATGCAAAAATATTTCCCATGCCATCTGCATTTTGACTTTTTTTTGCTACTTTTGATTGCTTAACCCGTCAGGCCTCGACCGTATTCTGACAGTAGATCAGAATATTTCCGCTTTGCTATAAGATCCAAATAAATGGACTATTTGTGAATGTATGCGAAAACTAAAAACTGTTTTTGAAAGGTGATGAAATATGCTTTCAAATTTTATTTATTAGAAATA
The DNA here is from genome assembly GCA_951813805.1 of Limnephilus auricula. Classification (NCBI taxonomy): domain Eukaryota; kingdom Metazoa; phylum Arthropoda; class Insecta; order Trichoptera; family Limnephilidae; genus Limnephilus; species Limnephilus auricula. The sequence continues at coordinate 6,545,436 of OX638391.1, forward strand.
ACCATGTAATTTTTTAAATATAAATCTTTTTAACGCAAACTTTAAAAAGCTTTAAAAAGGGCTTACTTTCCGTTTTTTATAACTAAAATCACTGGAAACGAAAAAAATAAACACATTTACATATTTTATTAGGCAAATGATTTATAAACATTATCACAACCTCACTTTTTTGTCATTTCATGTAAAAAAAATACATAAAAAATTCACAAAATTTCATCTTTTTTCAAATTGCAGTCGGAAACTTTGGCTTTATAAAGGTGTTCAAATTATTTTGCTGTTAACTTTTAGATTTAAATATATAGAGAGTTGTTTTCTCTTTCCAATACATCTTAGATCATATTTCTCACTATGACAGTAAGGGAGACACAACGATTTCTATGACCCATAAGAGTTGTTCCGAAAACCGAACAAATAGACCTGACGGGTTAAGATAAATACATTGCAAAATAAAGAGACTCTGGGGGTTAAAATGTGAAATAATAAATGCCAAGGTGACAGCATATCATATGTACAACTTCAATGGATCTCAGTTTAGATAAAAAAAATTATCATGCAAAATTCACAGCCATTTATAAAAAAAAATATTACAAGATTGAAAAATAACCTTACACGTAAATATGTAGCTTGATTAATGATTTAAGCATAATGTGTTACGCCTTAGTAGTTCACATATTGTCCCTTTCAAGTCTTGAAATGGGACCAAATCACTTTGTAAGAAACAAATAATAATTATTAACATAAATGAGACATAATTTTCTGGCACTGCACCTTAATATTATAACCCCTACTTGCCTAATAATAAACTATTCACTACACAAAGGAATAAACTACAAAAACACAGTTATTTATAGCAAGCTAAATACCACGACAAGCGTCGATAGATATCAGTGGCTCGCAGTGACTTACAATTTTGCAAATTACAAAAACCAGGTGATTGTTTGGTTTTAAGCTTCTTTTTCGTGACTCCTTGTAGATAAAAAAAATTACTTACCAGATAATCAAAATTTCAGTTTTTACTAAGAAAATGTTAAAATTAGTATAAAAAACTCTTTCAACCAAAAACTTTTAATTATGGAATATCGAAAAAAGTCACAGCATGCCACTGTTTGATATACAGTGAAACCCTCTTAAGAAGTTCTCGCTTAAGATGTTTTCCTGCTTAAGATGTTTTCCTGCTTAAGAAGTTTGGTTTTTTCGGTCCCTTGAAGACCAAATGGCCCAATTTTTCCCATTTATAAGGTTTTCCTGCCTAAGAAGTTTTTTTTTTCCCGTCCCTTGGAAAACTTCTTAAGAGGGTTTCACTGTAATATATTTATTTTGCTTTTTTAGCAAAAAAGGTTGTTTTTTTATGCAATATATTTTACTTAAATTGATTAATAAATACAATGGTAATAATAATTATAACTTTGATTCATCATCTCATTCAATGTGGTTAATAAGCTACTCGACTATGCTTTCAAAGTCTTATTTTAATAAATCCTTAATTGCTACTAATTATCACTGACATTACATCAAAACAAGAAATGTGTTTACCCTTCATAAGAGAAGTTATATATAGTCCAGACCATGACTATTGCAAAAGTGGTCTGTTTTCACCCATAAAACCACATCCCGTCTTTTTTCAGTCAGACCAATTTTAATGGTGACCTGCCTTCACCCACGTCAGACACCTACGTGATGTTTTCGGTTGTTACTAACTCTCAATGTTGTAATAGTACCCGTCTTCACCCATACAAATAACATACGGTTTGAGATGTTTTCGGTCAGACCAATTTTAATAGTGACCTGTCTTCACCCACATCGGCCACCTACGTGATGTTTTCGGTCGGACCAATGACTAACACTCAATGTTGTAATAGTGACCCCTCTTCACCCACATAAATCACATACGGTTTGGGATGTTTTCGGTCCGACCAATTTTAATGGTGACCTGTCTTCACCCACATCGGCCACCTAAGTGATGTTTTTGGTCGGACCAATGACTAACACTCAATGTTGTAATAGTGACCCGTCTTCACCTATATAAATCACATACTGTTTGAGATGTCGTCGGTCAGACCAATTTTAATGGTGACCTGTCTTCACCCACGTCGGCCATCTAAGTGATGTTTTCGGTCGGACCAATGTTAAAACCTAAACTAACCCTCAATGTTGTAATAGTGACCTCTCTTCACCCACATAAATCACATACGGTTTGAGATGTTTTCGGTCAGACCAATTTTAAAGGTGACCTGTCTTCACCCGCATCGGCCACCTATGTGATGTTTTCGGTTGGACCAATGACTAACCCTCAATATTGTAATAGTGAGCCATCTTTACCCATATAAATCACATATGGTTTGAGATGTTTTCCGTCAGACCAATTTTAATGGTGACCTGTATTCACCCACATCGGCCACCTACGTGACGTTTTCGGTTGGACCAATGACTAACACTCAATGTTGTAATAGTGACCCGTAATCACCCACATAAACCACCTACGGTGTTGAATGTTTTCACATAGTGACACGTCTTCACCCATATTCAGCATGTAATGTTTTCGGTCAGACCAATGCCTTACCTTCAACGTTGTAATAGTGACCAGTCTTAACCTAGATAAATCACAAACATTTAGTGATGTTTTCGGTAAGAACAATGCCTAAAGCTCACCGTAACTCACTTAGTTTATGTGGAATATTTTTAATAAATTATTACATATCTCCTTATGCTTATAAATCCACACGTTTATAGTAAAATTTATACAATACAATCTGCAATGAATAAACACATGTTCTTAAAGACTATATAATAATATTTAAATAGTACAACTAACCTATTCTACCTAACTTACATAATCCAAATTGTATGATCTAAATTTAATTCCTTAAGTATAATAATTCATGTAAATAGAGGGCCCATTGCTCATGTTTGTATATGTGTAGATAAGGAATGTCCCAAAAGCTCTGCTTCTACTTCAAATGATTATTGAAGATTATGATTATCCGGCGGTACTTTGTCTGGAAGACTTGAGGCAAAAAAATAAATAACTTGATTCAAGTCAGTAAGTATTATTATGTGTACATATCAATATATTGCAAAATAGTTTTAATGTAAGAGGAAATTTTTGTTAAATATTATGCATATTACATTAAAACTAGTGGAGTTTTAAGTTGACATACATATGATGGAAAATGTATAAAAATTATTACAAATGATTGTTTTTTAAGGTTGAGTAGAAATACCACATATAACTTTCAAAGTAGATAATATAGTACACGCCAAACTTTAATGCCGACCTGATGTTAAAGGAAGTTATTTGGAAGTCAAAAGGTCTCGTAAACGCTGGCGATATTATTAATAAATTTGGATAATTAATGGTCTAGTGCAGCGGTGCCATCTTTTTAAGCCTGCGGACCGCTAAAAATAGGAGAAAAATTTTGCAGATCAGTAACGCAGGATTATTTTGTTTATTGATTTTTAATATTATATTATAACAGGTATAAAAATAACAAATGACGATTTTATTGCAAATACCAACCAAAATGTAACATAAAATAACATTGATTACTGGATTAATGGGCTGGCAGAAAATCTGGGAACCATCAGTTGGGAAACGCTGCTCTAGTGCACTGCAGGGCTCGAATTTTTTTTTTAGATCATACCGGATTGAAAAAAATTTAGAATAGGCGAGCCAGGAAGCAAACTCGAGGACGTCTACGGTGCCCCAACTTTTTTGAACAAAACAAAACAGCCGCGTGGGTATCGCTTCTATTCCAAGAAATTGATAAGCAATTGTCAACTAATGAACTTTTTCTTCCTTTTTTAAATAATATGAAAAAAAGGCATTCCTTATATATGATTTCAGTTGTCAGTGCGTGATTTGAAATTGTATTCTCGCAAAATGCGTAAAATGATTTAAATTCAATTAATTTCTAATTTTCAAAATTGGAACTGATAAGTATTATATCGTATCAGAGAAGCAATAAAGTAGGTAATAAAAATATTTTTTTATTTGTAATGTGTATTTTCTTTAACCACTCGAGTGATTTTTGGCATATTATGGCAAGTTTGCAAAACGACGAGCGATCGCTTGCCGTAATGTGGCAAATAAAACATTTAAAAAAATGAGTCTTATAATATATATTTGTATCTGTTATTATCAAGTAGGCCATAGACAACTCACAGAAATAGAAAATATTCAATATTGACCCGAATAAGTCCAAACACAGCAATTTCAAAATAACTATCATGCAGAATTCTTGCCTTTATAAAGTTTAAGATTTTGAAATAATTTTTTTTTTAAATCCAAAAATATAGGTGGATAAATTGGCTATATAGCACAATAATTAGTTTATATGTCTCCATGTTAAAATTCGGAAATACGATTTTTTTAATGAGGGCGGGAAGTTTCCTAATCGAACACTCAGAAATCACTCGCTCGACTCGTATTTCAATTATTAACCCGATCGCTCGAGTGGTTAAATGTTTGATAAATGCTTAGATAAACTAACAGAGTGAAGATACAGCTCCCTTGAGGTGATTTTTCACAAAAACGGCGCTCTACAATTTATCCAAATATTATTATTACTGGTATAACGCACGTGGTGTCACTTACGTGGACATACTTAGCTGGCCATTCATATAGCTATTTTATTCGTATAGATATTCCTTGAATGGATATCATTTTAAAAATCGGTGCAACACTTTTTGTTTGATTAGGAAAGAATGAAAAATTGTATTTTTATAAAATCATTGTATAGATGTCGTAATTTTTCATGTTCAGTAACATTCGAAAGGTAAATTTCTTCTTTTGAAAAGCAATCATTCTGAAACAAATATTTCTTTTATGAATACTTTCAGCTTCACGAATCCTACAATTGTATAATATCTCATGATTTTTCACAGGTCTGCGCCGGTTTTATAATAAATTAAAAATAAAGCTAGTTGTGACTCGGAAACTTCCAATAAATATAATTTAAAATTCACTAATCATCGGCCCACAAAGATATTAATTATATTATTGATTAAAAATATTAATTTCTGTCTGTTACTTTAAGTAACAACATATCGAAATTAAAGAGATATATAAAATACAAACATTGTTAGGATAATACCAAATTTATATGTAAGAAAATCGACACAATTTTTTTTTAAACTAAAGGATTATCGTAAATTATCATCAACGGTATTAATTTTAACATAAATTTTAAAATGTAATTATGTAATTACAATGTAAAATAATTATTTATATAATAATTATTAACTATAAAATGTTCATTAATCTTACTGTTTTTTATTTAATTTTAAACAAAGATTTAATCACTGAATTGTTTGATAATGTGATTTTGAGAAGATTACTGGAGTTAATGTATTGCACTAAATATATATAATTTAAATAAATAAATCACCGGGATTGCAAACAAAAATTTTCATTAATTGATACAGTAGCAAACAATTTGACAGAATTTATATTGTAAAATGTAATTGGAAAATTCATTTTAAAAAATGTAAAAATAAAATCATTTGAATGCATATATACAAGAATAACAATTATAACACAATTATAAAATGTAAATTAATCTTACTTTTTTATTTTTATGTTTAACAAAGATTTAATCACTGAATTGTTTGATAATGTGATTTTGAGAAAATTACTGGAGTGATAAATTTATGTATTGCACTAAATGTCTATAATTTAAATAAATAAATCACTGGGTTTTGTAAAAAAAAGCTTTTGATTGACAGTAGCAAAAAAATTGACAGAAATTGTATTGTAAAATGCAATTGGAAAATTCACTTTAAAAAATGTAAAAATAAAATTATTTGAGTTCATTGATACAAGAGTAACTATTATACTGCATCACTGATTAATTATTTATTGCTGCAACGTGACTGTAAATTTTAATTAAATAAACAAAAAGCATAATTTATGTATAAATAAACAGTCGCCAATTGATTTACATATGTAAAAAAATAGCACTCACCAGATATTCAATGCCTGCAACATGTAGTTTAATAATATACTTGATTTGAACATGTTAACACATAAATCACACATAACAATAAATACATATATAATTTTCAACTAGCGTTTGCTTTATAGAAGATTAAATATCATTATGTATTATAAATATATGAAAACATTTTCTGTATGAGGTCATTGTTGAGCACTATCCAAAATCAGACAATGATTTTAGAAATTTAATATATCCGAACCTTGAGATTTTATTGCGTTAGATTTGCTTACCATATTATGGAAAAATATATTATTTATTATCATTACTTTTTTTTTAATACACAACCCCAAATATTCTAAAGGTCCTATATTTTTACAAAATTGGTGTCTAAATTACAGAGCAGATCTTCTGGGACACTTCTTCACAAAATATAATATTATTGTTTGTGTAATTTTGATTTATATGCTAAACATATGTATTACATATTAATTGTATGTTTTCATTATCCTTTTATAAACCATTGTAAGTGTTATAGTTACATAGGTTTCTTTCTTACAGTCCGTAATGTGTACTGTCACTATTTAATATTATTACATGGTTTGATTTGTGGTTCTGACTATTAGATATTAAAAAAAACATGATTTTAAGGGACCATTAGACAATATATATTTTATGTAATAGCTAATTTATCAACAACCTGGAAATTAGTCACAGCTGACAGAAAGGTAGCATTGGCTTGAATTGCTTCTTGGATACACAAAACTAAAATAAAAGGTTATTAAATAATAGCCACCAGAGGGAAACTAGAAAGTGCAAAAATGCCAAAAAATATTCATTTAGTGAATAGGATTTGAGCTTAGCTTCTGCCCAACTACATTAACTGCAAATCTTAAATATGAAATCTCTAGGTACACAATATAATAATAATAATATATTAATTAAAGACTTTCAAGGTGGTTATCTTGGAGGACAAACCGTTGAAAATAAGGTAAATTTCACGTATATATAAATATATATAATTTAACATATTATTAAATCTTTCATAGAATTACAGCCATTCTCTGGCAATGGCTGCGACTCTATAGTTGTAGTAGCCTTTCCAAGGTTTGTCGTGTGGTTCCAAAATAGTGTCATACACTGGATCTTCACATGTGAGGTAACATACATCAAATTATCTTAATGTGCTCTTCAGCGCCAATGTTGGCGAGAGTCTTCTTGATGCGGAGAGCAGTGAGTCGAGCTGCGGGATTGTGGTACCAGCACTCCTTCATCACCTTCGACATGGCTTGCAACACCTGCAATAAATACACTTGCTTTTAATACTGTCAAACTCAAAGTTGAGTTAAAGTTCACATCACAACCAAATCGGCTCTACAATTCTGTCTTCGGGCGATAATCTCTACCTGTTGCCGGCGAGGATTATTTTGTATGTACTTCAACTTAGGTTGTAATACTGGACAGTATTGAGCATGGGAACCACAGCGCACACAAATAGCGGAGAATTTTCGCAATTGGCTAATGTTTGACTGATATTATGTTAAGCCAAAGACATTGTCAGACATGAAGTTATTGCATTTATCAAGCACTTGGTGTAATCGGTGCATGACTTCTATGAAGGCAGAATTCTACTTAGACGACTCTGTTCTGACGAATCTGAAAAATATTCTTATAAAAGACAATTAAAATCTGTAAAAAGGTGTCTCCCAACATATTCCCCGACTCTGTGGTCTTCAGATTGGACTAATAATAATAATATTTGGATGATTTGTATGGCGCTGTTTTTTTGTGAAAAATTACCTCAAGGGCAGTGTACAAATTTATAATATATTTCTATAATCTTACTTCTAACTACAGATTAGACAAACCATTGTAACAACTAAAAAATTGCATTCACCAGTTTATGGATCACTGATATATGTCAACTATAAGACTGATAGAACTACATATATGTATAATGCATATGACCAATGAACGCGATGCGGCTAAAAAATGTACATATATTGTTTTATTTATGCTCTGTACCATAGTAATAGGCAGAAAATACACAATATCATATTTACCTGTGAGGTCACCTAGAGATTAACACTGCTTATTGTTTATTTAGAAAAATTTAGATACAGTTTGCACGTAGAGGACATACATAATTTCAATAGATTGAAATGTATGCTGGTCTGCCTAATGTACATTTAATTTGTCACCTATGTCTTGGACGCTGGCGTCCGGAACAATTTATTTTTATTTTTAAATGCGATTTTAACCCTTCTGTATAAAGAAACTGTACAAGGACTAGGTCAGAATTGCTTGCGCCAATATCATTCCAGACGCTGCTTTTAATTTCAGTAAATTGAAATTAATTGTCTAGGTAGAACGGCCATCATGTGGCCAAATGTCATTCCACATTCAAGAGGTTAAACAGACTGCAAGGGGTGTTCAACTTAGCAGCTCGTCTAATATGCGGTGCCACCAGATACTGTCAAATCACTCTCTTCTACGTGATTGCTTACACAGGCTTCGAGCCACAGAAAAAGGTATTGAATTGCGCTGTATAAAATTGACCAATTATTATCATGACTTATGAAAGAAAAATCTTGCAACGGGTACCTGATCAGCCTGCCAGCGGTTGGGTATGCTGGGGCGGCGAGTCTCGGTGCAGACGACCCGCCGCATGTCCTCCAGCGCCGGGTCGGGCGGCACGCAGTCATAGTACGGCGGCTGATATTCATCGTGCATGCCGCCCACACTGCAGCGCCGCGCCATCTCCCAAAGCACCAAGCCCAGCGCGTACACATCCGAGCGCTTGAACGGGTCAAACTGCCGGTTGTCGATGGACTCGTCTAGCACCTGAAATAATACATTTAAACAATGTATTTAAATTACAATTTTTAATTGCAATTTTAATTGCAATTACAAGTTTCACTGTATTATACCACTTATGATTCTCATGGCCAGTATATGGTTGTTTGACTTTAGGGGGTACTAAAGCTGTGCTTCATATGGCATTTCATAATTAAATTTAAATGAAACATTATTTAAAATAAATATGGAAATATTCAGTTAAAAATTGAAATTTTTTTTGTTTTTTTTTTTTAATGCATGTATTTTTTACAATATTAGCGCAAATTGTAATTCGATTTTTATTTTTTTAATGATATAAATGAATAAATTCTCAAGACTAAGTAAATCAGACTGAATCGATTCACTACTGCGAATGAAGCACCCCTTGTCTATCTTGAAGGGATTCTGTATATTGTGTTATCTTTTGGGTTAAGTCAGCGTTATAAGACAATTAAGACAAAGAAGCAAAATTCGTCAAATATCAGAATGGGTCATGGTCATGCGTTATCAGCTGTCAAATTTCTGTGATTTTTGTATGGCTTTAAATGGCTTGTCTATGCCTTTTGTGTGTTAAATGGATTAATTACCTACTTAAAAAAAATAATCACAATTTAATATTTATTAAAACTAATATGTACACATAAATCTAATAGGCAATCATTACTGACTATCCGTTTGTCTTATTATGATGTTTGTACACGATGACATGCCGCTAAAACTCAGAAACGAGTCCCGGTACGATCAAGGGAGTTATATGATGTGGTAGCCCTCTATCCCTCATTCAAGAAGAAGGTTCTCGTTTTTACCTGAAGGGCGTGGTTTTGAAGATATAAGAGCTGGAAGTTTCGCCCTCTAGAAATTTCTAGAATAGTCCAGAACATTTGAGAGCATTCCACAACATTCCAGAACATACCATAACATTCTGGAATATTGTGGAATGTTCGGCAATAGTCTGGAACGTTCGAGAACATTGTGGAACATTCCAGAACACTCTTGATGTTGTGGAATGTTCTCAAACATTGTGAGTCATTCAAAGCCTTTTTTGTATGGGCAGGGGACAGAGGGCTACTACAAAATTTAATATCAACTCCCTGATCAAACCCAGAAGTATTTTTATTTTATACAGCTAGTATTTTTATAAAACATACAATTACTATGGTTTTTGTTTTTTTTTTTTACATAGAATCCATCAACTCTTGGATTAGATTGAATAAACAAATATGTAAAGTGAAACTACACCCTAGGAATAATAGTTGCTGACTTCTCCATATTTGAAATATGTTGATTAGTCGGAATCTATTATCAAAAGATTTACTTTCCATTAGCGACGATAGTATAACGCAAACGTCAACAACATGACTCAAAATTCAAATTCAACACACACTGCAAATTCACATATTATATTATTATATTAGTGGATTAAATGCCTAAGTGATGGATTAATGGATTAATCCTTACTTCTGGAGCCATGTATCTCTTTGTACCGACTCGGTTGGTCGACGGAATGTCGACGGTGTCAAGGGCGACGTCATGCCTCACGGCCAGACCCAAATCCCCAATGACACAAGTCAGGTTAGACTTCACCAAGATGTTCTTCGACTTGAGATCTCTGTGAGCAATAGCTGGCTTCCCTGCAACCAACAGACCAAATACTTGATGAGAACTTTCATTGAGATCATATTTTTGACATCTGTAATGATATGGAAAATAAATTTTACGCAAATACAATTATTGTACACATCACTGGAATATAAATAAATATAACACTTTAGATAATAAATAGACTCTGTTTATGGGAATAAGGAAATAGTTTATGGGAATAAGGAAATAATTTTTGGGAATAAGGAAGAAAAAGGTATATTACATATATATTTTTATACAAACATCATAGTTTTTAAGCTAAAAGTCACTAATCGCATTGTCTAAATGCTATGAGTGAATTTTAGCTGTATTCAAGCAATATGAGCAAACATTATGACAATCTTACTGGAGCAAGCAGGTAAGACGTAACTATCAAAGAGGCATCGCAAAAATCTCACATTATTATAGAAAAATGTATCGCAAATCGCAAGGAGGGCATTTTTACACAAACAAATTTTAAATTATTATTTTATATTTTACATTAAATTACACAAACTAAGGGATTATAGTAGTTAAGAAAATAATCACAATACTGAACCAGAACAGTTTTGTTGAATTGCATAACAGGGTATTATTTTGTTGAATAGGGTAATAAATAAGTCTTTATATTACTAATTTTAGTTCAAGCATCTGAAATAGTCAAACTTCTACATTACTGTTTCAAATGTTACATTATCGTTGCTACCATCATTGTAACTCGTATTCCAAAAAACTTGGTATATGCGTCAAAAAAATGCGAAAATAGATATAAAAGATCACCGGAAGGTAGTGAAAAATATGTATGATACAAAGAACATAGGTAGTCTTAGAAGTATTACAGCAATGAACACACTAAAAGCATAGACTACACCTGAAATCCCCATTTAAAGAAGCGCCTCTTGACCAAAAATGCGCAAACCACTTACCCCTTTACTCATCGATGTGAAAATTAAAAAAAAAAAAAAGTAATGTGTTTTGAATGTTTGTTACAAATTACAAAGCCGTTATTTTCAATGTCCACAGGATGAATGTGTACTTCTTATGAGACATGAATGATGGTAGAGGCTGCAAACAAAAACAACTGACTGTCAATATTCCATTGAATTATGCTAACTACACACTTACTGACTATTTACACCTTGTGTACGGTAAGCGCACTTTGCGCTACCTTACAGGGGTCAAAGTGGCACCAGACTGGCCACTCTGTACGCGGAACGCCTACGGGTTGATGCGGTTATGTCTGTCCAAAACAAGTGGAATGGTATTTCACAAAACAGTACTTACGTTAGGGGCTCTATCTTGGCATGAATTGCATGTAGACATTCTGCGGTGTAGATACTTGCATAGTTTATGTATTACTATAGGCGGATGAAAATAGAGTTTATTTATATTCACTCACAACAAAACGGCGATACGGTCGATTGAGTCGCGTGGTTAAGATAATATTAACCAAAATGATAATAACAGCTAGAAGGTAATTTGCTTAATGACACGAAAACATTTAGAATAACACTTGCATGAGTGCGAATTGTAACATTCTTGACGTTCTGATGATTCTTGGCGGCGATTGTAGATCCCAGTAGGTAGATAAGTCGCAGGTACCAAAATGTGCGAATTCATAGTATTACTGAATTCTGCCAATTCCACTGGTTGAACAGAACAAATACCACAATATACCTTTCAGAGTTACGAACCGCCATGGTTGTTCTCTTTTAATAGAAAAATTAAACCCTTATCGCTTGAAGTTAACGAGAAGTTATAGTAATAAACTTATTAATAAAAATAATATAAACTTATGTAACAACTCACTTATAATATGTTTACCACATACATACTTTTATAAATAGAAACTTCTCCGCATTTCCAGACCTGTCTATGTTCTTTCAAATGGCTTTATTATTAGGGATAATATAAGGAATCAATGTGGTGACAATAAAGCCGGCAATACTTTTTCCTGTTAGTATTAAAATATTTAGGGTACCAGTGGAGGGGTGCGTGAGTCCCTTGGTGCCCACAATGTCCATGTGCAGGTGCGCCAGGCCAGTGGCTATGGAGAGGGCCATCCTGACCAGGGTGGCCGCGTCTACCGTGCGCGCGCTCAGGAAATCAAACAGGGACCCGTTCTCGTGGTAGTCGGTTATCAGCCACAACTGGGTCCAGGTTCCATTGTCTGCAAATTAAAGAGATTAGAAACTAACTTGAAAAGATTAAATTAACTTTTGACAGGGCATATTGCTCGATTATAAAATGCAGATAAATAAAAAAAAAGAGAGATCCTTGCTTGTAGTGGGGTACAGTCTCATGGGATTAATGCGGTCTAAGAGGGTACTGCAGGCGGGTGTTCCAAACTAATTCCAACCAGTTTGACAACGACGCCAGTCTGCCGCAACTAGCAGGACGAAGGTCTTCCAACTTACGTCGATACTTTAAACATGAAGTCACTTATGTCAGACATTTTGTAACAGTGCTTTAGATTAATGCTAGGAACAAAACAGTCAACAAAGAATGACAGGATATTAAAATGACAGCTACAGCAACTGTTTGGCTGTGAGTGAGGTTATGAAAGCAAGCTAGTGTTCACATTTCGAGAATTCAACAAAGATTGGTAGCGATGCTGTTCTCGTGATTTCAGTAGCGACGTATAGGAACTATGCGCGACAAGTTGTTTTCCACGTGAGTACACAACATAAATGTCGGATACTTCTATGGAAGAAGGACCTAAGACTTACCTTTGTTGTCAGCAGCAATGAATCCCAGGATGTTCTCATGCCGCAGCATGACGGTCTGGTAGATTTCAGCCTCCCGGAACCACGAGCATTCCTCTCGCGACGAGAAGATCTTCACGGCGACATTCTCGCCACGCCAGCGCCCGCGCCACACCTCGCCGAAGCGCCCCTTGCCGATGATGTCCAGCAGCTGAATCTGCCGGGCAATCGATCTCTGCACCAGGAGGGGAAGGCCTGCTGCAACAGTACGTCTCTAGGATATACAGTGAAACCTTAATACACCCATACGAGAGTGTTCGCAACATGATTTTGTGAGAGTTGTTTCATTTTGGTATAAGTTTCCAATTAGCCCAATTAAATATTTTTGTGACTTTCAATACACAGTACATTGATAATAGTAGAGTATTTTTGTAGATTCTTAAAAAATGTTCTATCTCCTTTTTACTACTGTGAGATATATCATGTAAGCAATGTTAGACAGTAGCAACACCACGCTTTGAATTTTATTAGTAGGCGCTTCTAAATAATTGTAATATATTCAAAAAAAGTTATCGTGCTCCATTGCTTGTAAGTGAAGTGACAATAAACTCTTTATTTTTGATGAAGTGGTATTTTTACAGTTTATAAGAACAAACAAGTTGTAAACAAAATCATAATTTTAAAGACTATTTTTTTAAATTAAAATTTTTTATCTCTTTAGAGTCTTTCATCTGCTTTTAAAAACAGTATTTCATTTTGCGATACTCTAAAAAAACACCGAATTAATATTAACGGGAAATTTTCCAAATAAATTGTGAATCTGACAGATCAAATAAAGTAACTTCAACAAAAGTGACGACAAAATCTCAGAATACCCCAGGGTTGATCACTCAATTATTAGTAATGATTTCTTTGTTCTTTTTTTTAATTGTCATAAAACAAACATGAATAGACTGGTGGTTGTAACATCCAAAAAAAACTTATACTATGAATGAAATTGCAGCAAAGAACAAAACACATTGATTTTTCTGAATAAATCAGTTTACACCGCCTCAAAGAAGAGAAGAGCAGCTTAATAACCCAAAAGTAAGATAACATTAATATGATATTAAAATTGTCTAACAAGCCCGGCTTATTTATGGGGGTACATCAAATACATCTAAAATTTGTTTGTAATGTATGTATCTTTTTGTAACTAACAAAAAAAATAAAAAAAATACTTATTAAATTTAATCATACATAAAAATAAAACGAATGAAGATCTAGTTATTGTATGTGTGAACTTCTAACTAATCGGATCTACTATGATCGGAGCATTAGACAGACAAATGTAAGACTAGTTAGTGTATTTGTTAATCTTCTGTCCTTTCTACCGCACAGTTAATTGTGTGATGCCACTAGGCTCATGATCAGAGTACAATGGAGGACCAGTTAATGCTTGTAAGGCTTGTTAAATGTGTGTGAAGATCTAGTTAATCTAAGTGTGTATACCGTAATGCCCGTGTTCTATCATATTCTATGAAGCTAGACAATTTAAGGAATAATGAATTTCAGTTAAGGTCTAGCAAATGAATATGAAGTCCTAGTTAACCCACTTGTGAACTTCTACTTGAGGTGTAGTATACTATCAGATTAACTAGAGAGACAAATGAAGGACTAGTGAATGTAAGTTAAGGTCAGTGAATGAATAAGGAGTCCTAGGTAACACATGTGTGAACTTCTACGTGAAAATGTATTGTGTGAAAATATGAAGTGTGTTCTACTGTCGAATTAGCTAGAGAGACAAATGAAGGACTAGTGAATATGGACCCGTGTGTATTAATACCTAGTTAACGGATGTGTGAACTTGTATGTTGAGTGCATGTGATGGAAACGGCTAGACAGACATGCGGCAATTACCAGATCCGGAACCCGAGGTGGTAAGCTCGATCATGTCGCGGATGGTGGCGGCGCCCATGATGGGGTGCTGGGGCTCGCACAGGCTGTCCTCGCCGGGCAGGAAGGCCCCGCGCGCCCGCTTGCCGTCGCGCCACATCTGCACCAGGCACCAGGTGGCCACGCACACGCAGATCACAAGCACGGGGCCCGCTATCAGCCAGGCTATCTTCCAGCTGCTGGCGCCAGATACACCACCCACTCCTATCCCCACCATAAGCATAATTCAGTACGGACACTATCATTGGCCACACATAACACCTTTTTTAAAAGTATGGATGAATAAATGCGTTTCAAATGTCATTCCGCAAATGTGACATAAAAAAAAAAATTGCATAAAGTACGATATCACTTAAAAAAAATTTATTCTGTTAACACATTATTGCGACGTATTTTCAAATAAATTGAGCGGATAGTGCAGATTAACACTGCGGCTTTTCATGCAAAGCGATCGTTACAGACTGAAGCCAAAGGAATATTGAGCTCAGTTACAACGCTGAGGCGATAATATTTATGTTCAGGATAAGGCGACTTGAGGCATTCGAGATATGGATCTTCAGAAGAATTCTCAAAATAAGCTGGGTGGACAGTTACGAATGAAGATGTTATGATTCGGACGAATAAAGAAAAAGAAGTTATTAAAACAATAAAAATCCGAAAACTTCAATATCTAGATCTTGCATTTCATAATGCAGGGAAAGATTGCCGGAAGACGGGGCCCTGGAAGAAGGAGGACATCGTGGCTGAAAAACTTAGGACAGTAGTTTGGCCAGTCTACTGTAGAGCTGTTCCGGGCCGCAGTAAATAGTCAACATGATAGCCAATGTCCGTTAAACGGACAGGGCACGAGGAGAAGAAGAAGCGATGCTTGTGAAGTTTTCTTATCATTTACCGTGTATATAATCCGCACGCGGTAGGCGAGTACTCAGCGACACAATGTGTTTAACTTTAATGTGATTTTTAAAAATTTATTTCATAGTTTAGGATACTCACAGCTCTACCATAAAAAAAAAATGAAACGTAGCTAAAAAGGCTTTAGTTATGCTTAGATAAATTATGAATAGCCAATTGCTTCTCAAACTATTCTCTAACCCTCCTCCTTTCCCTCCCCACTTCGATTAGCCCCACAACATTCCTCAAATGGTTATGCCATAGTTCCACCACCTTCAAGCAGTAGAAAATCTTCCTCATTATCTATTTAAAAAAATACTGATTTAAATGACAAGATTTTTGGCAGAAACATCACACTCACGGATTAAAAATAACAGTAATTGAGCCCTTGCCCCGAATGATGTTGTATCAAAAAAAATATCAATGTTGATGGAATACTAATTTAATTGCTTTTCTTTACCACTTTTCATGTATAAATCTTAAGAATTGTATGTTTATTATATTTAAAATATAAAATGTAATAAAACATAATTGGTTTCATTTTTTCAATCCTTTAAAAAACATGTATTTTTTTCAGATACAACATTATTCGGGGCAAAGGCTAAATTATTAAAAAAATAATGTTTCCGTGGCATTAAAAAAGACATCACTTGCATTAGTTACTGATGTTATATTGTGCTAATTGAAGATTTCTAGGTGATAGTGCATGGTCCTAGTAAACAATTGCTTGTTTGAAACATTTTCAATTAAAAAAAAATTTATCAGAAATAATAACTCATTAAATCAATATAACAAATATTTTCCCAAAATTCCAAAACTAAAAAAATTAACAAACAAAAGGTATTGGATAGTTAGGGTCCGGCTGAGGGGTTGATCGGTTACTCGGCCGAGTGACCAGTGACGACATCTAGAAGATTTTTTTTTGTTTGATTTTGTAGAAAAATTTGTTTTACATAAAGACATCTAAAAACCCATCGGAGACCAAAATTTTATTTACATTTTTCTCTCCAATTGAGGTCAGGAATCACTGGTTTATAGTAAGTCAAGTACGAAACTTAACATAATACAAATGTTGTCAATAAACACCCTTAAGGACCAGTGGTAGTGCCCGCCCAAAAAGAAGAAGGAGAGATACAACAATACGAATGTTGGAGCGAGCGCGCTAATATTAAAAACAAAAAAAATTCAGGCGAAAATTGGAAAATGTTTAATAAAACACGACTCGTTTACAATAGAGCAAAAATCTCTCTTCAACACCTTAAGTAGCATTTAAATAAACACTGTTAATTTTTTCATACCTATAACTTGTAAAATAACAGAAACAAACGTGTAAATAATAATTTTTGGAGCATACTTTGCGATTTTTACCTATCGAGGAAATTTTGTTAACGAAAATTGGAAAATGTGATTAACGTTTCGGTTTTACAATTCTTCAGATATTACCTTAAAAAATAACATATATTTTTTTAACAACTTAGAAACTTAAAGTATTCAAGGGACATATGTTATAAATCATTAGAAAATCGGAATTCCGGCCCTTTTAAGTAAATATGCACATTCAATGTTATGAAAAACAGTCTTAACCACAGTGTTACACAATATTACAATACATTATTAAAGATTGCCTAGTGGCGGTTATAAAAAAGCATAAAAAGCTTAACAGTTAAAGGAAATAAAAACGAAAAGTAAATGGACACACAGGTTAATAAAACAAAAAACACCAAATAAATACAAACATTTTTATTAATGATTATAAGTGCATAACCATGCATACTGTTAAAAACACAATACAACTTACCGATAATGTTTGGAAGAAAGCGAGAAAACTTATTTTAAATACTACCTAAAGCTCCTATTTTAGAACATCCAGTAAGCCTGACGCAGTCTTAGTAAAACATGGTGAAAGGTTGTTTGTCAGTTGTGTAAAATTTAAAATAAGTTTATTAGTAAGGCTGTGAACGAAAGCAAAACGAACAAACAAAAAAATTATTGTTAAACTAAGCTTAAAAAAAAAACAACAGTCAAAATTCTTATCTGGTTAAGTCGATCCCCATGAAAAGTTATGGTAAAAAGTAGATCCAACCTCAAAACGGTTGGGAACACTTGATGTAAGGTAAGATGTCCATGTCAATAGATAAAAATATTACAGTCAACTTCATAATGAGGGTCAATTAAATGTCAGTTAGGTCAAGCAGGTACTTTACAATGCACTCAATAATATCTCTTTTTACGCGTCTCCCCATCACATAGTATATTATTCAAAGTACTTTTTTCATTTTTGTGTGTTTATATAAATTTATGAACCAAAAAAATTGTAGTTACTGTACTGTACTTTCAAGTGTCGAAATTCTTTCTATTGCCATCTAGGACCTAAGATGCAGAAGTTTTATGCACTACACTCTACATATTTACCTATACTTTTATTTTTACCTATTCACTACACTTTTATGGATTACCTATTTGCTCATTTGGAATAAACTTTCCTCAGCTCTTGCTAATAATATCCAGAATTTGGCAGAATTTAAATGGATTTTAAAAACAAATTTATTTAAAAAATCCTACTATTCGTAAATATTAACTTCTTTTCAATGTACTATAAGATCTACATATTCTCAAGCTTCTTTCTGTAATTGTTTGGTTTCATTTTCCTTCTTATTGTACTTTTTATATTTAATCCACTTTTTTGTGTTTAGTCCTCTTAGAATGTTCACATCAGAATATTTTAAACATAAACTGACTTCTATTTTATATTAAATTTTAGTTTAAAAGTTCTTGTTTTTTCTTATGGAATAGGACGGTTATTGTTTATTATTTTTGTCCTGTGATATAATATTACTGTTTTTGTTTATTATTATTGTCCTGTGATATCACTACCTTTGTTTATTATTATGAACCTGTGATATAACAGCACTGTTGTTGTGATATAATAGCAATTTTTTAGTTTATTATTATGTATTGTCCTCTGGTGTAATAGCACTGTTATTGTTTATTATTAAGGTCCTGTGATTTAACAGCACTGTTATTGTTTATTATTATTTTCATATAATATAATATGACTGTTATTGTTTTAAGGTCCTTTGATATAACAGCACTCTTTTCGTTTATTATTATGGTCCTGAGATGTAATAGCAATTGGTTTGTTAATCATTTGTTCTCTTATTATTGCCTTGAATGTACTGTACATTTTTTTATGTCATTTTATATATTATTATTGACATTGTGTTATTGTTATTTATTTGTTCTCTTATAAAATTGTGCTCTATTTACTGCACATCTTTAATGTTATTTTATTTGTTCAATATTATGTAAGGAGCATTGTAGGAGTAATTTTAAGAATATGACCACTGAATACCAAATTATTATTAAGTTTAATATAATAAAGCGCACTTAAAGTGAAATAGCACAAAACTGCACTGTACAAATGTGATATTATTATTATTAGTGGTAATGATGTTGGTTGTTGAGTAAGATGGACCTCACAAAATTACTTTTTAAGTGAAAAACCAAATAGGATTCCACTGTATTCGTAAATTACTTCTACAATAATAATCATAAAGATAGCGATATCGTAAGCAAGCTTGTATAAATAATATAAATGTTGTCAATAAACACGGTATAATAAAAATTAGGTACTTACATTTCAGATAGACAGGACATGAATCCAAAAGGATACTGAATTTCATTATGAACATGGACAATGGGATGGGCTTCTTTAGATAGGACAGGATAAGAATGTTTAAATTAAAAAAATTAATACTGTTATTCTCTCACTAACTGTTATTCCGCCACCCAGCTTCCAATTAGTGAAAGCGGCAGATTACTGTGCATACAAACAAAATATGGTAAAAATTAAAACAGGTAAGAAAGACAAATGCAGTTTTTATTTCTAGGACTAGCTGAAAGTTAAAACGTCATATTTAAACTTGGGAGAATAATCCATTTTGTAATCTTGTTCATAAAAAAAACGTGACAGAAACACCTAAGACAGTTGCTAGAACACACAGAGAACATAAATTTCCTAAAACAACATGAATCCAGGTGATTGGTAAAACGGTTGGCTCTAGCAAACAAAACCACGGTATAGTAACTGACTGTGTAAAAGTAAGATAGTAACCCAACCTGTGGGTTTATAAAGCTTGGCACTCGAGTCTAGGCACGCGGCGGACTACTGAATTTGACTTACGAAAACTGGCAAATTATAGAACTTGATTATGTGCTTTCAACAAAATAATGGCGGATTATTGTAATTGTTGGCAAACCAGCGGCGATTTACTGAGAGAGTACAGCAAATTAATATAAGTAGATAAAACAAAATTATTATAATAATTGGGTAATTTTACCACACACCTGCAATGAAAATAAGCAGCATCCATTTATAGCTACCTTAATTTAAAACCTTACTTGTGTTCCCAAAATGAAAAGAAATTCATAAGTTTTCAACAAAATTAAGAAAGAAAAGAAGAAATAATCCATGGTGCTTATACATTCTATTGGCAGATTTGTATCACGGTAGGGAATGAAATATTTAAATAAGTAACACACATTATCGTTCCATGCACAAACATATAATAAAAGGTGTTAAATATATTTTTCTGTTAATTTATAAACACATATATTATGTATTTGGAAAATAAAAAATGATAAATAATTTATATATAATATTTAATAAAGAACTATATATTAACCTTTTTCTTTCACATTCAATAATTACATCCATACAATGTATTTTCACTCGCAGATTGATAACATAATTGCTTGCGCTGTGAAAATGGGATGAAACTTGGAAGCAATCACCCTTTCAACATTGAAATACGTTCTTCAGTAGACAGAAATCACAGTAACCATGCGAAACAAAATTGTTTTTCTCCAAGAATAAATGAACAATCATTGATTAAATGAAATTGACTGAAACGGAAGACAGCCAGCCTTATATTATTTTCCCAAATTAAGATGCAAATTATAAAATACCCAGAGATATATTTCGAATGAATTTTATAATTATTATGAATGGACATTTCATGCATCGCTATTTATTACCCATGATCTTAGAATTGAATCCAATTGCAATTGGATTGCAAACATCCAAATCTAATATGTGAACTGTAATGTGGAGGAAAATGATATATATATGTTGAAATGAAAACACATACATTTGACAAATTATGGAAGGACAATTGGATTTTAGAAAAAACGAGCCATTGGGGAAGAGCTTTATAAAGACAATTGAGAGCGTAAATACTCAGAGGAAGAGAGGAATTTACAACACAATGAAGAAATCAGACAAGTGACACAAACATGTAAAATTCACAAAGTAAATTAATCGACTGACAAGAATTATTGTCACAGAGTACCGACTGTAAATAGAGGATAGTCCACCATAAAATCCTGCAGCGGGATAACAGGGAGAAGAGTCAGTACGGCATTTGTGTTTGTTCCTTTCCTGAATATGAATACTCGGGACAACAATCTCCAGCTCTATGACAGGACAAGATGCAATGATGACCAGACCAGTAACAGGACGTCACAACAAGCTCCCGGTGATGAGGCCAAAGTTGTACCTGGCTGTGGGGATAGTAGATTGGTACGATTGTTACAGAAGTCGTAATCCGTGCAGCAATCAGTCTCGCTCCGAGGCTCCTCTACGTGCTCCCGACACCACACCGGGTAGCCCACGGGGGGAAATACTGCTCCTTTGTCATAACATCTAGCGACACCGACCAACTTAATTATCACTCTTTTACAAACATAATTAATTCAACACACTCAGATGACCAAAAAATATGCACAAATTTAATTCACAGCAAACTGACTACATATTTCATCTATATTATTTAGAAAGAAAGGGTAATGATTAAAATAAAAACTAAAAATAAGTATATGTTAGAACTGTTCTACAAAATGGTAAACACTGGAAGCGCTATACATATTAATATGCGTGGCAAAGGAAAGAAATAGAGAGCTTGCAAATTAGAGCCTAGAATTAACAAAAGTAAAATCATGCATGCAACCTTCAACCTGCTGAAAGAAAGTGTTTGGATTAGTGGGTTCATGGGTTTATGGTAGCTGGTAGCCGGACGGTTACCTGGAGTCTTGTTCGGGTTGAGCGGCAACTTTAAGTCTCGGTTGCACATGTGCTCCTTGCAACAATGGATCACCACGGTATCATTGCGCGCCGTAGACGATAGGCATAGGATGGGGTTGTCTTGTGGGAACATCATTTTGCGGTCGAGACACCTGCATCGCATTGCACACAGGAGGGGTTTAGTGTGTTAACAGGGATGATAAAAACGCATTCAAAAACCTTCATTACTACTATTGAGCAATTAAACACTAGCAATATCAAAATAAAGATGATATTTCCTAATTCTTTCATATTATACTTGTAATAAACGGGGGTAGCCAATCGAGATGTTTTGAATAAATTTGTAATTTTGAACAAAATATAAAAGATTTTTTTCAGAATTTTAACATAGATTCCGAATGTATTCTTTTCAGATACACTGGGATATCCACTTTGCGTGTTAAGCGGTATGTTAAGCTACATTATTTGTTAAGTAAATGAAAACACTTCACACAAAGGTACATACGCAAAAGTTCACAATGGTGTTAGGTTGGTTGATTGATTGATTGAGGTTTGCCTGAAGTTACCTGTGGCAGGCGGCGGATTATTGCAAGCGTCCTCTTGGCAGCAAGAGATGCCCTCCTCGAGGCACCATAACGGAGGCATCGTAATCTCCGGTGGGAACACGTCCTTTAGATGCAGGCACCTTGGTATTCCGTACCGTTACATATATCTCTTATACTGCACCAACTTATAGTCACTAGCTAGCTACCCCCCACATACATACACACACACACACATACACACACACTGACTTAGTTCCCCACTGACTTCAATTAGCTCACTGACAGCTTTTTGTTACTTGTAGTTCAGTCACTAAGGACTATTCATACACCACTACATACTTTCTGTTAATATTTAAACAAAAACATATTTACCGCAAATTCGTAAAAAGTATTCTTTTTGATCTTAATAATAGTAAAGAGTCTAAAATTGACTCGCTGATAAATTGATCTTCAGGAGACAAATATTTACTTAAATAACTATATGTAGTAATAAATGTAAATTAAAAAGCTTACTTACTAACACAGTTTCATCAAACATGAATTATTTATAACTTTAAAGCACACCATGCGTGTGTGTGTGTGTGTGTCTGTAAAACTCTGTGTGTATGTGTGTGAGTGTGTGTTTGTGTGTGTGTGTGTGTGTGTGTGTGTGTGTGTGTGTGCGTGTGCGTGATAAATATGCAATAATTTATATATTTTAATATTATTAAACCTATTAGAAGAAAAAATGTTAATTATTATTTCTTGTATGAATAACACAAATAATTCCATTCTAGCTTTAGGCTTAGAATAAAACAAATTCCTTTATGCTAACTTTAGGCTTTTAGATTACCTTTATACTTGTAAGTAAAATTTACGGCTTAAATAAGTTTTTCACAATTTATTCACAGAAGTTGTTCGGAAGTTCAACTTAAGTAAGTGTTCATAGCGACGATAGCGACCGTTTACAACTGTAAATTCATTTGCGGTAAGATGGCTTCCTGTCAACTACGATTTGCTGCTGTCAAATTTATGCAATTCTGTCAATAAAGACGAAAAGGTCTGGAATCAGAAATGTTTCTTTCGGTTTCCGTTAGTTTTTGTGGGTAGGTAATTATTAATTTCCTATTTAAGTTTTATCTAGTGTTATATTACATTGTTTTCGGGAGATAATAAGGTGACTAATTATTCACTTAACGTAATCATATTTTAATTAAAATAATAAATACTAATTTTAATAGGAAAAAACACCTGTCTTTTCATTTTTGACATCTCGCATGACGCGTTTTGGTACCATTTCTCACGGAAGGTCTCTCGACTTATAAAACTGATTTTATAAACTGTAAGAAAGCTGGAAGTTAGATTAGACCTGTCAAAAAACTTCCGCAAGAACAACTTTTGTAACTTGCTATAAATTAATGTAAGTGACTTTTGGTGTCGTTTACATTCGTAATTTGGCCAGAACTCACTTCCGTGAGTGACTTATCGGGAAAAAACTTACATGTGTTAAGGCAGCCTTACACCCTTTTGCAAGAAACATTCTTGCACACTCTATTATCTTCGCTCGTAAGTGAACGATTTTTTTTTCTCCCTTTGTTTAAAAATTTGTCAAAAAAATCTTTTATTAATGATGCTGCTTTTCAAAACTGCTATTACGACTTCTACTCCTCCAACCCAAAAGAATTTGATGGGGTTGCATTAGGAAAACATGAAAAGATCAAGTGATTAGAATGAATCAATAATATTTGAGTCGGACCATGTCAAGAGTTTGACAATCAGAAGAGTATGTACCAGATGTAGGAATGTGAATGAAGCAAGGAGTGTGTTCCGAGACAAAGATAAATGAGCAGTTTATCTTCTCTGCCTACTCGAGCAGGGAGTAATGCTGTGATGTTAGTTTATTTTTAGAAAAAAATTAAATGTTGCCAAACTTAACACTTCCGAGAATAAGGGGGAGAAAAATCTGTAAAAGACAGGCACCATATTATACAGGGTGTCCGGGAGGTGATTCAACATGATGGCAGGATTAAAAAATATTATGTAATAACTTTTCCGAAACTCCAACTTTTTTTTTCCACTGTGTAAAAAGACAAACCTATTAAAAATCCTTAGTGTGAGGTACAAACTTATGGGACGCGATAGTGGCGACGTTGGATGATTATGGTTGGCCCGCATCGTAACAGCGGAAAATAATAGTTCTGACCCCTTATAAAATTAATACAACAGTGTGGGATGCATCGGGAGCATCACCTATCCTTATCCCATTTTCCTCTTCCTCTCCTCCTCACCAAAACATTTTAAGAGATATATTAAAACTCCATCTTCAATGTAAATTTAACATAGGAGACCTTTTTGGCTTGACTAAATTTAACTATGTATATATGTATCTCTATTTTATTGTTGTATATAAGCTGTCTGTCTCTTACAAATAAATAAATAAATAAGTATCCTTAAGAGTTAGAATTTAGAAAAAAGTTATTTATACTATCATGTAGAATCATCTCCCGAAGTTATTGCACTTTACCCCCGGACATCCTATATAATAGATGGGGAATATAGTTCCACATTACATTACTGACAAAAAGAACTGCTAATATTTTATTTATTTATTATGCGTTAATCAGCCCAAGATCCTGAACATGCCCTTTCCCACCATACACTTTCTCTGCGATCAACTCCAATAAATTTATATAATAAAAAAGAAATAAATTATTACGTAACAAAAAAAACTCACCTTTCAATAAATTATATCCATTATACTAAAATTCGCAATCTACTTTAAAACATCCATAACCCTGAGCTACGCTAGTTAGTGATAAGACGGGCATTTGTGATATATTTGAGAAAGAGACAGATGAAACATTGGATATTCTATTGTCCTAATCCCCAACAGGTGGATACGTATTGGATGATCGTAAAATATGTTCGCCACTTGAGCAATGATTGGATGATGATTGATTTAGCAAAGTGGGCTGTTAACCGCACTAGTGGGGACACTTAATGATTGGAAGTATTAAGCTCAATGAAAAACGTTGAAATTGATCTTAAGCGGGTATTGCTGAAAAAGAATTTGATATAATAAAAGTTTGATCCATAAAAAGGCTTTGAGCAGTTTGTTAAATCGTTTATTATATTTTAACATCGCATGATGCGTGAAAATACCTTTGAAAGATGGTAAGGAAGTTAATACTGAATATAATTTTACAGGGCATGTGAACCAGTGGCGGTACGTGAGTTTTCATTGAGTAGAGTGCTAAGATTGAAAAAACAATGTTGTTGTAGCTGAAAATGAATTATTTTTTTTTTTCAAAATTTCAACTTTTTGTATGAAGATCTTCAGGATTCTTTCAGTTTGGGGATGCGCCGCATCCATAAATTAAAAGATCTTCATACAAAAAGTTGAAATTTAGAAAAAAAATATATTATTTCCAGCTACAACATCAATAATGTCGCACTCTAGCTCACTGAAAACTCACGGACCGCCCCTGATGTGAACGTATTCGCACATCTCATAGAAAAGCGTTGTAAGTCAAAATTTTCTATTTTACGCTTCATCTCTAAAAAGTAAAGTGATTGTGATTATCTATGCCCCACGAAAACCGTATTTAAATTACATCACTCGTTTTTTCGAAGAGATTTCGCTAGTGTCCCTTTTCGACGGGACTGCTTGTTTCATCATTTGTTTCGCTTTCCTGTAAAATTAATTTTTTTGGCTTACAGCCTTTTTCTACAGGATTTGCGATATGTATTTATTGTATCTGATGCAAGTTGAATACTGACAAAACAGAATGTGTCAATATTCTGATGAAAGTTGAAATAGTGCATGATGGAAAATGGTATGTTGCCGTGATCTTTTTAATCCCTCACTGACCTCTAGTGTAATATGTACATGTTATACTCTCTCTCATATGTTATCCATTTAGGCTTGTGTTATATGAGGTTGATAAAGTCTAAATTAGACTAATATAATAAGTCTGAACCGACATTATCCACATTTTGCTATGTACAAAAAAATTTGTGACTAGTATTTTCAAATCAATTTATTTTGACAAAATTTCTAAATTAATTTTCTTGTTGTCTTTCTTTTATGGAAAGGTTTACTGTTTTAAAAAGGTAAATACCATATTAGATTTATTTAATAATCCCCTTTGGAATTGTGGTTGAAAATGTGGAAGCCGAAACCCAATTGTTGCTAATTGATCTACAAAATATGACAATCTTTGTCATCATTTTAATAATAGTAATCTAAGAAAAATATCTATTCTTTATGGATAGTGCATTAAAATGGGCAAGTTTGCATTATATTGAAACAATTTGAATATATACATATATATGTAATAATTTTGTTGAACAATAATATAAATGATACATTCTGATGTACGTATATCATTTTATTGGCAAACCCGGTCAAACGCGGCCTTCTACAAAAATAAGTCTTCGTCTCCGGCTCTCCAGCGCCGGATCTGCCATACGTTCAAAAACGTGCAAAAAACCTGGCGCCCACTACGAAGGGGCGCCGTGATAAAATAAATATTGTTTTAAAATTCAATTAAAATATTCCCCGAATCGTTTAAAAATAACTCGTAATACGGAATTATTAGTTTGCGCTAGCAACACTCACTTTCCATATGCGTGAACCTAATGCGCGCGCATCGATGGTTAAAATTTAACAAAATACGGATTTGACTTACGTCAAGGAATTTTTTTCCAAATACAATATATTTCATACGAACGTAAGACCTATTTTTCCTTGTTGCTCTTACGACCATTGTATCGTTCGAAATTCAACAAACACTGTGATTGGTTCATTGATCGCTTCTCGTACGGATCTCCCTTCGTAGTTGCTCTTTGATGATAGTTCGTCGTTTATTTATGTTGCCATTCGCGCGCGATTTGGCACCATATTAAACAAACTGATCAGAATATTATTATTTCTGAACTAAACTGTTTTATATTATATTTTGTTATGATGTTCTCATTTTGTCTATCTTTGTTTGGAAAAGTTACTCTTGATTCTTGTTGGCGGGATATTAATTTATTTTAAACGTATTGCATAATTTTTTTTTTTTTTTTATGTATATAAATTTTTTATCTGAATTTTAAAAAAATGTTTGGGGGGGGGGCGCCATCGGTACTTCCTGCACAGGGCGCCAGATTTCGTAGAACCGGCGCTGCGGCTCTCCGTTCAAAAAGTCTATGCATTCCCATGGTCTGACTACGAATTTACAGCAAGGCCACTAAACATAAGATTGGTCAACAGATAATTAATTTAATGATGACTACATGATCTTATAATCAAATCAAATAATCATTATTTATTTATTTTCTCATGTTCTCCATAAAACGGTTATACACCAATATATCATGGAGAAGATTATAAATTACAAAGTACACAAGGGCAGTTTTACTACTTTGTGATATGTGCTAAAAGATAGTTGCTGAACTGTCTGTAAGTGGCATTGAAAATGTCGATGGTCAATGCAGAATCGTTAACCAGTTGAGTGGCTCTGTTTATTGGCGCATTCTGATAGGCAGAAGTCCTCACTTTCGGAGCATAAAAAAGTGCAAGGGATCTCCCACGAGTATACTTGTTAGGGACATAAAAATTAACCTCTTTTAACATAGGCGGATTGGGTATGATACCAGAGATTAGCTAAAAAAAAGTGTACCTAAAAATATTTCAATGATGTTAAAATCGAGCATCCCTGTTAAGAAAAAGGACGGATATAGGAATGGATAGTACGTATATTCCCTCATATCGTATATTCCACATAAACCGTTTTTGTACTATTTCTATTTCTAGGATATGGTTTTGTTCAGAAGGGGCCCAAATAATGGAGCTATATTCCAGGATGTTACGAACAAGCGCTTCATATGTTCTGCGTATTGCAATTCCATCAGTAAATGATCTCGCAATACGAAGAACAAATCCAAGCACTTTGTTGGCGCGGGAGACAATGTCAAATATGTGGGATTTGAAAGAGAGATTTGCTTCAACAATCACGCCAACTCATTTTTGCGTGTTAATATATTTTTATTAATCCGGTAGGGGAATAGAAATGTATCTTTGGATCTTGTAAATGTAACGACATTGCACTTCTGGATGCTGAAGTAGTTCCGACCATTTGACAAGAGAATCAAGATCATTCTGTAGAAGAATGGAATCGATGTAACTTTTAATAGCGCTGAAAAGTTTAAAATTATAATTAAATCCAAAAAAATCAACTGTAGCACCCCTTGTAAAATTTGCTTTTCCTTTACTTAAAATAATACAACATAAATAATCCAATACCACGATTAAATAACATCCCCAATAATATGCAATGTGCAGTATTTTAAAAATTATGTCCTCTGCATGCAAAACTGTAAATAAAATTCCCTAACAATTCTAAAGTTATCCGTCAGGTAAGTAAGGTCCTGTATTATTAACTACCTGTACACAATATAAATAGCATTGTATAAGTACATTTTAATGCAGCATCACACTCATCGATGATACATTGCAAATATAGGTTTTTTATAATGTTATTGACTGATGATCTGGTAAATGCAATCTGTTTGCCTTATGTTATAAGTTGTTAAAATAAATAAATTATCTACACTGGTATAGTGCAGCGCCCTTGAGGAGATTTTTCACAAAAACAACACTTTACGAATCATCCAACTACTATAATAAATTATGAAAACTATTACAGAAAGATTATGAAAATATGTACTTAGGGGAACAGCAGGTTATCTCTGCAAAGGCTTAGTGATAAAATAGAGTGGAATAGTCAACTAGAACAATGTAAATAATTGCACATAATATCTTCAATTTTGCTGCAGATATGTTTGCACAAATCATTATCACCATTTAACTTCTTGCCTTCACTGGGCATAAACCGCAATAGGAGATACGCACAAACCATAAAAGATTTTGTAAAAATATTTCTTACAAAACGAATACAATCTGAAAAATTGACATTTTTAGTCTGCTAGAAGTGAATATATTATGCTATGAACCCTTTCTTGTTCATGTTCGACGGTTTTATGCTCATTCTGACATGTGCACCATTTTGCTTGATGCTTTTTTTTAAATATTCGATGCTCGATGCAAAAATTATTCAAGGTCTATAATTCTTGTTGATGTTCGTCAGAAATTCAGTCGAGTCTGTCTCGACATGGAGACAACGCATTGAATGGTAAGTTTTCGAAATTGGACACTGGATATTTTTTAGAAAAAATCTTTAGATCACATTAATTACTATAAAATAACACTTTTTGCATTTGGTCCATTTATTGTCCAATGATTTTGAAAATTTACCTATCGAACATGTTAGTCGCCAGTCTTGAGTCCGATGCTCTTGTTGTCGTTGGCATTGGAGAACAAAAATGGATATTCGGAGTTTCGATTATCCTTGCGATTTAATTGAAATTTTTATTAATTTATATTGCGAAGAAGAGTGCTCACGGAATACGAAGTCACCAGATTTTACATTTGACCATAAATAAACCACTCACATTTGACCTTAGAATATTAGCCGACTGAGCGGCGTCTCATGTCGAGCGGCTCAAGCAGATTTTTTTTTTAATTTGTAAAAATTTTTTTAACCATAAAAAAAACCTTATACACAATGTAATTAATAAAACCCCATTTTCAGTGGTAATCTGCAGTTAAACGGGTGATTTAAAAGTGCATTATAAACAAAATATTTGTTTTTACTTCCGTGAGTCTCCAATATGTATAATGTCAATGTGGATCTCATTGGCCTACATATCAAATGATAAGTAATTCAACTAGCTAATAAATGTTTTGTTCTGCAATAAAAAAACAATATGCAAAATATAATAATATCTTTTTATTTTAGAACGCTTCAGGGGAATGGATGCGCGACCTTTATCATACAAAACTTAAATTTGGTTTTCAGGCCAAAATACCCAACCAAACTGAATAATTATTTTTTTAGTCCAAAGGTATAGCAAATATAATAATATAATAATAATAATTGGATAATTTGTAGAGCGCTGTTTTTGTGAGAAATCACCTCAAGGGCGGTATAGCAAAATAATAGCAAATATCTGGTACGGTTAGGTGGCGTACATTAACCTCTCATTTGTCGTAAGCCCGCCGGCGGTATCATTTCAGACTTTGCTTTTTATTAGAGCACTCTAGCTTCTCAGAATGCTCTGATATTAATTTTCTGTGAAATACGTACGGCCTTGACATCAACTGTCATCCGACATTCAAGAGGTTAATTTCTCTCTCACATCAACTTTAAAAGAGTATACACTAAAAAAGAGATAATAAAAAAAAATTATTGTTTCACTTCTTTTGAATTGTCCCATTTTTCCTGCTGAAAAATGGCTATTATGAAAAACATTTATTTCGAGACTAAGAAAAAAAATCTCAAGTGAGGGGGGGGTCTAAATTTTTTTAAACTGCTCACGTAATTAATGTATGTCGCCTTATTTGCTATTTTATTAAGCTGTGTTTAAATTTTGATTTATAGCCATTAAAGCATTCAATTTTGGATGATTAGTGGGAAGTCATTTCAAAGATTTTAAAAACATTTTTAAATTTTTTTTTTATTTGATTGAGGTTTGAACCTTCCTTCCCAGTGATCAGAATCAACCTCTTTACTGATCTTACCAAACTCCGATTTTTATAACTGACTATTCGTATTATAAGTGCTTTAATTTCTTCTAATTTCATATAAATGTGAATATGTCCGCATGAATGCCACCAAATGATAGAATGCATTGTCATCAACAATGGTTGTCATCGATGTCGGTATGTGGGTTAAATTCCACTTCCAAGATTCCGTGGCATTCATGCATTTAAACAAGAAAAGAAAAGTGAAATTCAAATACATGTGGGTTTTTTGGGTAGAAACATTAATTTATAAATGACAAATTTATGGTTTCAACAAAAATCGGTCACTTGTAATTTAAATTTACGCCCATCAAAAAGCTTTTTTTTTTTTTTTTTTTTTAATTTTCATACAGCAAATAAAGTAAAATATATTTTTAAAAATAATTATCATTAACTCGCAAACAGCGGCCTAACATGCTTCTGAAATCATGAAAAATGTTATTATTTTATGACCAATATTTTATAATTAAAAACAAATAAAGAAAGTAGCACATATCTGTACTACACATGTATTTGCTATACATATTGATTACAAAAATAATTATTCAGTTAGTTTGGGTATTTTGGCCTAAAATCCAAATTTAAGTTTTGTATGAAGAAGACCGCGCAGCCGTTCTTCTTAAGGCAATCCACATCGAAGTATAACATTCGGAAATATGCAAAATCACACACTCCTTACGCAGACGGCAATAAAATTTAATTTTGTGAAGTTCAGGCACAATTTTTCAAATATTTTCCGAATATAAACTAAAGAACTTAATTTGCCACATTACATGAGGCGTATTGAAACAAGGACGGCAATCTCCACCATTGGTCTAAAATGAGTTAGCTATGCGATGGATAGAGAAACAACAATACTATTGACAGCTACAAAGGGTTTGGAGCATAAATGACAGTAACCTTTAAAAAAATTTGTTCTGCAAAAGAAATGGCATTTTCCATAAAAAAATTACAGGATACGGAACAAAAACGGCAGTATCCCTTTGGGCCAATCAGAGAGTCAACAAAAGAGGCAATCTCCATCTACCTCTCGATGGCCAGGTGTATTTGGAAAAAACTGCGCGAAATTGGCTTGGTTTAAATGGTTTCACTTTGAGGTGGTATTTTGTCAATTTATTTTGACCTATCTTGTCTTATATTTACCAAAACACATGCCATGGACAATAAACTATCTATAATAACAACATTATTTACATTTTAATGATGAAATCGGGAGATTATGGAGTTTTTACAGCGAACTCGAATGCGCTCGAAATGGCAGTTGAAAAACGCTATAGTGACGTCAAGTTCACCATAGATATATTTTATAAATTATTCCGAGAAGCTAGCACTATGCGGTTTTTGGTTATATCGAGAACGAGAACGGCCCAAGCGATTTCGAATATGTTCTTGATACAATTTCTTTATACATAAGGGACAAAATCGCTTCAAAAATTTTTTTTTTTGAAAGATGTTGCCGGTCTCACCGGTGATTGAGAGGCCAGCAAAAGGTTAATTGAAGATAACTAAATAATTTACCATTGCAATAAAATATATGCTGAGTATAACTAATGGAATTTTATGTTTAAAATTATGCTTTATTGCTCGTAGCATTGCAAAAGAACTAAAAATACATTTTTCGCACATTACTCAAAATGAAAATAATTCAAGAATGAGTCTTTGATTCAACCCGCCTCATATAATAAATCATAAGAATGAGATTTTACACATCAAAGAATTTTTTATAGGCCAGATACTTTTACATTTTTTTCTAGGCTTATCAAAAAAATGATCGATTATAGCAAAGGCCAAGATGACGTGTTCTATTCGCAGTATTTAATTAAAGCAACTTTATATAATATTTCTAGGGGATCAAATTTTTAAACCAAAACCACAAGATTTTGAATTTCTTCACATCGCATCGACTTAAATCAAACAAATGAGCAATACAATTAAATATTGAGCTTATTCGAGTGTCGGTTGGTTCATTTTGTATTCATTCCCTGCTGTAAAATGCATGACTATTTGTCTAGCTTGTATTGATTCTCTAATAGAGCTAGCACACATCTCACAACCAACATGTTCACCTCCAAGTTATTAATAAATCACATTGATGAAACTTTGAAAATTGTGTGAAATCAGACAGTTTTAGGTTTGTATCATACCTGTAGGAGTACATAAGAACTCCTTTCTCCAATGATGTTGATGTAAAACAAAAGCCATCAGTCTCGCACGTGTTGTTCGTTTTGTAGCAGATATCACAGTGGCATTTGAGAGCTGTTGGAAACAAAAAAATAAACATTTTCAATAAATACTAATTAACAAACTCCTTCACATCAGAGCCGGTTCAGAGTAAAACTTAGTAAAAAAAAATAAAATTTGTGTGACTAATTTCTATTTGATTTTTATAAATGCCGACATGAATTATCATTTAATGAGTGAGATTAAGAAATGGAAGCTTAGATTGTTTAGGCATGTAGAGCGAATTAACGAAGAAACAAGTGTAAGGAGAATATATGGAAATGTCAAGACGCCCGAAGAAGGCATGATCGTGTGAACCAGATACTTTAGACAACAGAAAGAATATTTCAAACCTTTTCCGAACTCGTCCAATTTAAAAACAACCATTGTTTCGCATGACAAGAGTTGATATGCAAAACCGACAAACGTTTCTTTCAACGACCACCTTCTCTTTCAAACATATAATATTCATTGTGTTTTCTCCACCACTGTAACGGCTGAAGCCATCATAAGTAAGAGAGTGCATTTTTATTTAGCCGGTAGACGACGCAGACATTTTATGGCGGAAATATGGACGGAAGATATCATAACCACGGACATTTTATAAATTGACCCAGCGAAATTGACCTCCAAAACAGAGGTGATGGTTATAGGAAGGGACCAAACTCAGTGCAACATACTCGCTAATGGGACTCAGCTGAACCAGGTGGACAGGTTCAAATACCTTGGGGTCGAATTCTCCAGCGACGGTCGGCAAGACGGAGAATTTGATCGAAGAATTAGTGCGGCAAGCAGTGTGCTACGTCCTCTCTACAGCTCAGTGATAAGAAAAGCCGAGCTCAGCATCAAGACAAAGATGGCAGTGTTTAAAACGGTATACCGCCCGACGCTCACTTACGGCCACCAGATATGGATGCTAAACGAACAAACACGCTCTAGAGTCCAAGCTGCCGAAATGAGGTACCTGAGAGGAGTGGCAGGGGTTACGAAATGGGATCATATAAGAAATTCTATGATCCGAGATGAACCGCTGCTACTCTTCGTAGAAAAATCGCACCTGAGGTGGCTTGGACATGTACTAAGAATGTCTGATGACCGAATTCCGAAGAAAATACTGAGTGCCATTCCAGAGGGTAGACGTCCAGTAGGCCGCCCCAGGCACAGTTGGGCGAGGCAAATCCAAAAACTGTGCGAGGAGAGGATGGATCTGCCATGGACGGAGGCCGATCAATCGGCGCAAGACAGGGACGTATGGAGGAGCCTTGTCGATGCAGTGGGTCCCCGACCCGAATAGGACAAGGGGAAGAAGAAGAAGAAGAAGACCCAGCGAGGCTTAGATCCGTGGGAAAGGGAGCTTCTATTTGAGACTTTAGATGTCAGTCGCCGCTGTCTGCAAGTTCGCAGTACATTTCAAATAAATTAAAAATAAGACCAATTTTACAATACTTCACAGTAAATCTGATGTTATTGGCCTAACACTGTTTACCTACTTTGTAAATAGATCAAGTGATAGTCTGTTACATGTTTTACCTTCACCCATGTGCATTAAATGCATTTTGTGAACATTCACTACATATATTTCTTTTTTTGTTACCAGACATATTGAATAACAGATAGATAGTTTGCCTTAGTTTTGTAATCATTTTCAATCATCTAACACAGTGGTCACCAAAATACGGCCCGCCAAAGATTTTCATCAACATCAGAAACTAATGCGGTCTTGTCGTCACAGTGGCTCGATTTTTACATAAAAATTTTGTTGTGCGACATAAATTACATTTCATATTACTTGCTAATCTGAAGTAAATAAAATGCAGGTAATACGCTCATGCGGTGCATATTCAGCAGTCATAGT
This sequence comes from Limnephilus auricula, assembly GCA_951813805.1. Taxonomy (NCBI): domain Eukaryota; kingdom Metazoa; phylum Arthropoda; class Insecta; order Trichoptera; family Limnephilidae; genus Limnephilus; species Limnephilus auricula. Next base: position 6,580,671 of record OX638391.1, read on the forward strand.
TATTTATTGCTAGGAATGCATTATTTGTCAGATATTTGCCATTTTAATTCAATTTAAACATTTTAATTGTTTACAAAATTATTATTTCAAATCGTTTTTAAAATATGGATAAGGAAAAAAAGCATGTTATGGGTAAATGCACTTCAAGCCCTACACAACTGAAAAGCCACCATTAAGCGCCTGTCAGTTGTGCAAAATCCAAAACATGCACATCAGCAAAGGAATAAACGTATAAAGCAGATTTATATTAACAGCGACAAAGCTTGCCGTCTAAATTCTGCTTTATTGATGTTAAACATATCCAAAGTGATTCTATTTAAGTTATCTCTCCCCCAGGCATGACCATTATTTTTTTTATATTAACTCAACACAGGAGGCACTGAGGAAAATAAGAATAGTGATGATTGTAAACCTAAAGACCATTTCAAGTTTGTCCTGCAAACCAGGAGATAAAATAGTCTATGCTGTCGGTGACGAAGATAACCATCGGAACCAAAACTAAAGCTCCCCATGATAATCGAGTTTTCAAACCATCCACAAATCAATCTGAAGAAATTTGATGTTCATTCCGAGCGTGCCCAAGAGAAAGTCAGTAGGAAAGAGCCACGGGTAGTAGCCATATTCCCTCAGGTAGAGAAATCTCAAAAATAGTTATCAGAAAGTACTCTAGTTTCACACTATTATTGACACTATTTTCGTAATAATTTACTTGCTTTTTACAAAATAATGTTTTGTAAATTGTACAATAATAAATTCATTAATAATAAATTTATACATTTAAAAATTGTACTTAACTATCCTAGTGTCATCAAGGTATAATTGTTTTTTTTCTTTCTAAAGTTATAAAAACATAATATAGTATAATGAAGGCAAATGAAAATAATCTTGAGTTTTATTATACTGTCTCGCTCTGTAAATATATACAGTATGTATCTACTATCACTTTTGAAGATCAGAATTACATCATTTGACATGGAATTTGCGATGCGCTTTATCACAAATAAAATAATATATTTGTATGTGACGAAATGACAAGCTAGAATAATGCTTAGATATGTACATTATTTGATTTTCAAACGAATATAATAGATATATCTTAGTAAGCTAGGAGCATTTTTGAAGGTTCAAAATACCATAGAATACAGGCAAGAGCGGTGAGCTAATAGCAAATGCACGGTGGATTCGCCGGCACACAATGGGTACAAACGTCAGAAATCAATCAATCTTAGCACACAAGAGGTTAAAAAGACAAATTGTTTTTGATTATTATGTGTGATAGTAGTGGTCAGTAAAATTTTTAAAAAATTGCAATAAAAATAAATAAAGTGACCAATGTTTCAATTACATCAATATAATCCTATTTCTGAACTGCCACTGGAGTATTAATAGAAGGAATGAGGTATATTGATTGCAACGGACCCTTTTAGTATTATACTCCGTTGAAGGTTTACAATCATCACTGCACGAACTAAAAGATGGTGTCAAAAAAAATCTGTCATTGTCAAAACACAGTTTCTTCTAAATACTAAACTAGAACTGCTGACTTGACTGAAATAAACATGTCTCCAATATTGTGTTGTGAGTTGTCTCATTGAGAATGATATCCAAACATCAAACTGGCATTAAATAACCAAAATAAAACTGCACCATTAGCAAGAGAAGATGGTGAATTTATTATAAGTTTAATTACTATCCAAATTGTATTATTTAGGTGTCCATTGTTAATATAGTTACTAAAATGTTAGTTGTTTACACAGTAAAGACGACAAGACTTACCCTCCACGCCATATCGAACTTGACAGAAGAAAGTGAAGATCGCAAGAAACACAAATACATTTTGCATTCCTAAATACATGTTGGTATAATATGAAACCGGAGTGTCTTGTTAATCATTTCTATTTAAATTCTGTTTCCGGACAGAATTCAGAGTTTCCCTATTTTTGAAAAGGCGATATCGTACATTTTCGCCATATAAAACAGGTCTTTCGATCGTGCTTCATAAATCTCACAACGAAAACTTTAACAAAGAGTATTATGAATAACCGAGCAGGTAAAACACTTATATGTACGAAAATATAAACTCTGTTTATTTAGGTTCGATATATTTCTATTTTGCTTATTATTTCAGGTATATTGGTTCAACTTTGCGCAAATCGGACTAAATCTGCACGCCCCGCACTTTAAGAAACAAAATGTCACATATCGCATAGACAAAAACAACGAGTACCAAAAACAACAAAAACATTTTTTATGCTAGCATATTTTTATGGCGATCCAGTATTTACTTAGATATGGTTTTCCGAAATAATACCAAAAATCTTTTTTTTGTTTGTTTTATTTTCAGGAAATCAAAAGATTTATATTAATCAGCTTAAATTTGAAGAAAATGATAATATTATAATGCAGAAAACTGCAACAAACGACTGAAGGCCGTTGGCACTAACAAAAAATATTCAAATAAATGCAACTAGCAGTCCATAACGAAGTGCTGATACCTACCCTGACATATATGTCAATTAACAAAGATAATACCACGCAAACCTGAATGTAAACTTAATGAGCAAGATAAAGAAAATGTCGCTTAGATCGTTTGGGAATGTAGTGCGAATGAATGAAGAAAGTATTTACGAGAATAATATTTATAATTTATATATTATATACCGCGATCGTGAATAGTAGAAGCAGTTGGGGACGCGCGAGGAAGAATTAGCACGATTTAACATAACCAAATACGGAATCTTGTGTTGCGACATGACAAAAGACGATCAAGGAATGTGAATATAGCGAAAAGTCTATCATCTTTGCCTACTTACCCCTGGGGGGAAATAGCTTGATTGTTAGTCAAATAATTGTATACCTATTATATCGAACGCTAAAAATGATAACTTGAACCAAATGAAACGAATAATAAAAGGAAAGAAAACATATCATGAGGATTTCTGTGATGAAAGAAATATAGCATCAAGACATTATCGAAACAAAAATTATCAAACAATAATTTTGAAACGTCTTTTGGCGCTACTACGACGACTCTTTGGAATAACAAGGTTCCATCTATTGCGGTAACGTCGTGTGACAATGGGATCTATAGTAAGCTACTTTAGAGGTCATTATCGCATGATGTTACTGCGACAGGTGGAACTTTGTTATTCCAAAGGGTCGGAGTGTAAGACTGACTCTAATGTGGTAAGACGGGACCACGTTCTTGCGTGGAACGACGCTTCATTCGACGCTCGACCGCTAAAACTTTCTGCGGAATATTTGCTTCTATTCTAACCGAAATAACCAAATCTAAATGATGACGAATTGTTAATTTGTAAAATATTTCTCTGTGTATATTTTAATTATAATAAAATAATTGTTTTATTTATCAACGATTTAAAGCATTTTTTAATTACAATTTCAATATCGTCTCGTATTGCCACAAAATAGTCGGTTTTACCTTCTAGGAGCGCCAAAAGATGTTTCACAACAAAAAATATTTTCCGGTTCTCAAAATTACAATTATTTTTTAATAAACCTGGGAAAGCACACTACTATGGACAACAATAGCGGTATGGGCTGCTATAGTATGATAAGAACTGAATGAGTTGTTGTAATCTGCGAAAAACGGCATAACCAACACACTAAAAAACTTGAAATAACAGTTAACTAACAGTTAAATTAACAAAATTGCTAATTGTGCCTTTTTTAACTAGATTTTTCATTAAAACTAAATTTTATACAAGTAACCGTGAATGATGGACTGATGGAAGTCACTCAATAACCTCACTTTCAGTCACTAAAATTGTATAATCTAAATTTATTCTGGCCTTCACTGATCCACTTTGATCAGTACAGCAGTATTTTGCTTGAGAGCAATAACAACGGTGGGAGCTTTGTAATAGAATAACAACCAGTCTATTTTGTCTCTGGTTAATCTGACGTTTTCTTTTCTGTGTATTTCCTAGCTAGTTTTGTGAGGTGTCCATAGTTGCAAAGTTGTGTTCGGTATTCGTGACAATTTGTGATAGTTTTAGAGTGTTTGCGTTGGTCAATCCACAAATTGAAAGCACCAAAATAATAATTTCTTCCCGTGAACTATTGTGCTTCCATCGATTACAACAAAAAACAGGTATTTTAGTTAATACTGTCGCTTTACCGTTTCCAAATGAATGTCAGTTACCTCTGGTGTACCATTTTTATCAATTTTTTTAATATCTCTCAAAATACATTTATTGCTTTATTAATCCACTATAAACTCTCATTCCCAGAATTTGACGCTTTTCGTGTCAAAATGCTCATTTACGACGGTGTTACAAGTGTTAACTTCACTGTCAATGATTCCTTTTTACCGTTCAAATAGGTTGAATTCTCAGATGTCATTAAATATGTACTACCTATGAATTGTACACGCATTTCGTATTTCTGTATATAACACAACATGGTCAAATCTCCAAATGGTTCTTAGATGAACATGTAAAGAGGGATCACAAATTTGAGGTTATTCAACCCACACCCTCAGTCAATAAAATACTTGATTTTAGACCTTTAGAAAGCTATTATTTTAAAAGTAATTTGTCAGCTTTTAATATCAGAAATTATATCTGGTTAGACACTTATTAGATTCATATTGAATATATTTCACCAACCTTCAAGGTACATAATATCTACAAAGGTAAAATTAAATCTGAACCAAAGAAACCAAAGAACTTCTAGATGACTCAATGCTCCAAAATTCTACAGAGAAACGGCCTGAATGAAAGCTATACTCAGAACCGAAGAAGTTATAACCTGAAAACGAGAAGAGCTGACCCCAACTGTCTACCTAGGCAATGAGTTGGGACAGTGCAAGGAAGAAGAAGTAGAATTAAATCTGAAAGCATTAAAGTGTGATGGACATTATTGTCTTTCGTCATGCTCTTTTTGATAATTTTGCATAAACCAGAGATAAATCAATCAGCCGTAATCTTATTTGGTTGAATTGGTGCCTGTTACTGCAGTGAATAATAATTAATCTGCCAATTATTGGTACATAGTGAATTCTCTGCGACATCAATTCAAATTGATTTGAAAAATTTTACTGAGAAGACGGACTGTTGGAGAATTGGTTTACTTTGAACCATTTGGAACAAGCAAAGTTTTTTTACAGAGCCGATACTGAAAGCAACCAGTAAATTCATAGAAAAAAAACATAACTCATATTTATTTATATTGCACAGGTACAATGTAAGAGATGCATATCTGTAACTCATTACTAAAAAATCTTTAAAATATACACAGTATATTATATATATTCTGAAAGCCTAATTTGAGTAAAGGATTAGACTGTGTGACGCACAATTCTTGTCACTATTGACTGAAATAGTAATAATTTGTTTTTTGTTTCAGAATATCTAGCTTGGAAAATTATACATCGAAGGATTATAATGCTATGATTCATAGATTGGTGAGTCTCTTAGTTTAATATTTAGTCTTGGTGTGACGATGAACAAAATTGTACTAAAACAAAAAATTCATGTTTAAAAAGGTTTAATAGGTTAGGTTTAAAACATGCATCAGAATAACAGATTCCATTGAATATTATTTATTGTTTTTGTGTTTAATTCGTAGAACTCCATTTAATTAAAAAAAAATTTAAGTTGTATTTTGTATTGTAGTATTTTGGTTTTTATTTTTATTTTGGTTACAGCTGTTTCGGCTTACAAGGCCATTTTCAAACTGTCCTTCTAAGCCATAATAATTTAAAAAATTATACCAAATGAAACAAATACTTAGTTTTAAACCACTTTATTTTAATAAAGTGGTTTAACTAAGTATTTGTTTCATTTTACCACTTTATTAAAATAAAGTGGTTTAAAATTAAGTATTTGTTTCATTTGGTATAATGTTAAGCCACAAAGTGTTTGCTTTCTTCGATAATTTAAAAAGTTATATTGAATTTCTGTGCTCGCTAAGTAGGCGATGATTAAAAATATTAATATATTTAGTGCCGTGCATGCAAACTTTTGTACATTAATTAGCTCTACAAATGATTCCATTTGGTTGAGCAGTTGTCTCAATCTGGTTGAGTTAGCATGGCTATCAAGTTGAACGGTTGAACCGCTCGAGCATCTAACCACCCATCCAAGTTGGATCTTCTGTAGTGTGATTGAGCGTTGAACCAACTTTACTCCATCTGCCTAGACAGCCAACGTGTGTAGTTTGTAAGCGTATATTTAACAATAAAAAAGATAAAATGACTAATGATTGTGAAGTTTTGACAGATTTTTTCACTTGATATAAGGACATAACTTGCTTGTGGGATACTACAAGCGAGATGTAATCTGATGGAGATGCCAAGATCGAAGCTCTTTGAGTAATTCAAATTATTATTGAAAAGGTTGCAATGAATCAAACTGTAAAGAGATAAATTTTGGCTTCCAGAAGAAGGTACTTGCAGTTTTTTTTTTTTTTAATTAGGTCTACACAGGAAGCCCTGAGGAAAATAATTTCCCTCAATCTTTTATATCATCTTTGGGGATGCTGTGTGAAGGGTATTTTTAAAGAAAGGAAGTAGAGGAAGTTCTGGGAAGGAAAAATATATGAGGGTTGGGTAGGAATCTGGGGTTCAGTGAATCTAGATCATCCGCCGCCAAGACCTAGACAAACCTTATCTCATGAACCCGGGCACCCTTGCTAAGTCACCAAACGTAGCGAACCACTTGTTGTGACCTATGGCAGACCTATGACCATTAATTTCTTAACTTGTTATTAGCAAGTTTTAAGGCGCTCATCACTGACGTTCATATTATTTATATCTTTACTAAACTAGAAAAATACACAAACAAAAATATTAAATATTTTTATTAGGTATTATTTTTTTTAAATAATTTTTGGAGTACCCAGTTCTAAGGTCACATATGGTTTTGTGTATGCATTATAAATTAGCTGATAAGTTAACTACAGTTTTATTTCAAGGTTGATGAAATTTTACACACTTGACCTTTAAAACAATGGGAAGATCACCGTTTACATTATATTTCGAAAACCCAGCCTCATCTCTATTTTCTATTCCTTAGCAATATTTTGATATTTCTGATGAAATTTTAATTACTGTCTACATCAGATTTCGAAAAACTATGCACAAAGCCCTGGCAACGCCGCCGAGGACATCAGCTATATATTATCTATTTGAATATTAATAACAAAGTGTCCTGCTGGCTTTGGCTGGTGGTCTGACTTTGTTTTTGAAGTAAATACTTCTTTACGCACGCTTGACTTGAAGGGTAAACTGGCGAATGCGTTACGGAAATTACGGTAGTTACGAGAGGCGTAATATCGGCCTATCGGAGGCGAACGATAATAAATTAAAATTAATTTTGAGGTTAATTCCTCACTATCTAATCGTAACAACATTGCTAAAATCCATAGTAATGACGTTTGGAATGGGTGCTGGCATTTATGTTTTAAACTTTGTAAGAATTAAATCAACAATCCCATTCTAAGCGTAATTCCCATAATAAAATGAATCAAATTTTCATTTAGAGTGTGCGAACTCAGTGCATTGAAACGACTGATTTGCACGATGGCAACAATCCAAACGAATCTTCAATATAGATTCTTATACACTGATGATTGGAATGGTTTTATTCGATGCCAGAAAGAAAATTAGATTAGATTATCTACTAAAGAAGTATTTACTTCATTCGTGTGGTCTAAAGCACACTCGTATTTTTTAATACAAATCAGTAGTTTTATTACGAGATTGATGAAATTTTGCACACTTGACCTTCGAAACATTTTAAAGAACACTTTTTAAATATGGTTTACAAAAAGGACCCCACCAACTTTTCCCATCCCTTAAAGCAGAATGAAAACCTGGCAAAGCCGGGGCTTCAGTTTAGTTTTCAATAAAATGTAATATTTTTTAATTATTTAAAGTTGTGTGCCTTTAATTTTTTTTTCTATTTTTTTGGCAGGAGGTAAGAATTTTTTCAACTGAATAAATAAAATTTAAAAAATATGTGAAAGGGGCGCCATCGGTACTTACTGCACGGGGCGCCATATTTCGTGGATCCGCCACTGGCAACAACGAAACATCTAATAAGAACAGGGTTAAAAATTAGCATTTCCAATACGAATCGGAAATTCTTGGATATGTTTCTCTGCTGGCGTGCTGAATGCTGTGGGTGTCGATGGAATTGTTCTATCTGGAAATCTCGATTCTAGGCTAAGGCTCCGCTTCGCTCCGTTGACCGCTCGAACGTAGCTTCACCTGCAATATTGTCCGTGTCGCGATTTCGAGGCGATCGCACTGCATTGGAAAGTCTCGGCTTTAGTTTGCAGTCGGCATAATTTGCATTGATTTTTTTTCTTCAATCCTGCGTCAAAAGATGGCTACATAAAATAAGATAAGGGGGTGATCCATTTATTGTTTTAAAAAAAATATATTTGGTAGGTATCAGAATAGGTCGTAAAGTATATTTCATTCCGCGAGCTCTGGCTTTATGAAATTTGCATAAAAAATTAAATAGGTCAAAGAGTTTAGCAGCAGGGATAAAAGTCGTGAGGAGGGGGAGGGAATCCGGTAGGGACGGAGTGGAATTAAGCTGTAGGGGGGGGGAAGGGAAGATAAGGGAGGGGTTAAGGCGGAAAAGGTGGAAGGTAAAAGTGGAACGCATGTCTGGAAGGAGAAGTGGAAGGGGAAGAGGTTGCGGAAGGGGAAGGGACGAATGGGAAAGGACACGCATCGAGAAACAATTTCTTTATTCAAGTGGCATTCAACGCATGCCGGGTATCAGCTAGTAATTAATAAAAAAATCGCAAAGATACACAATTTTTTTTCAAATTTCAATTGATTTAAAACATTTTAATTATTTTGCTGTTAACTTTTAGATTTGAATATAAAGCATGTTGTTTTCTTTTTCTAACGTCGTTTAGATCATATTTTTAACTCTGACAGTAAGGGAGAAACGACCATTTTCATGAGACCTGTATATGTAAGTTGTTAAGCAAACCGAAAAAAATTCCCTGACGGGTTAAAAGTTAAAAGTAACGAGATTTTAAAAAAAGCCGTTAACCTAACCTAACGTAACCTATTTTGTGTTCGTCATTTTTAATGACATATCAAAGGAGTGATGAAGTTGTACATTGTTGAGTTGTCCGGTCATCATAATAATATACAATCCTGACTTAAAAAAACAACCGCATCAACGTGTCAGTGTAAATCAGTATCTGGTGGAGCGATTTCCTCACACATTAGTTTTCAGTTTATCCAAGAAAATCTCGTCTTCATATTCCTGCAATTGGTCGCCCTCTTTCTGTTTTTTTTTCTTTTACACATATATTGTGGGTTATATCTATCTTTTATTTTTTCATGCGGGTGTTTTCACAGAGATGCCAGCGTCATACAATTCTGTGTGGTGGAGAATTACACGACGAAAGTCGCTATTCATGGCATTCGTTTCCATTAGGGTATTCTGCCGACGGTTTTGTTTTCCAACAAAGGGCAATCTAAACCCTCTCTTCTCCCCTCCGGGACTATGTCTATACGTCGCGTCCCCGCAAAGCCACGACCAAAGCACCCCCCAGAACTATTTATATATTGTGAGCCACTAGCTGTGTGACTAGCATGTGTTCATATCGTGTAGCATGTGTATAATCGCTGGATATTAAAGAGTATGTCTGTATGTACTCGTACTTGTACGGGGAATTGACATAATACCCGCGCAAAACCGTGAAAATATTATAATAATTGTAGGATTTGTGAAGCTGAAAGTAATTTGAATTTAAATAAACAAAGATTTTTGCCTCATGATCGTTGTCATTCAAAAGAAGAAATTAGTCCTTTGTATTTTTTTAAACTGTTAATTAAATTATTTTAATAATTTAATCAAGTTAATCAATTTAATCAATTTAATCAATTTAATCAATTTTTCAATTTAATCAATTTGATCAATTTAATCAATTTAATCAATTTAATCAATTTTTCAATTTAATCAATTTAATCAATTTAAATAATTTAAGCAATTTAATCAATTTAATCAATTTAATCAATTTAATCAATTTAATTAATTTAATCACTTTAATCAATTTAATCAAATTAATCAATTTAATGATTTTAATCAATTTGATCAATTTAATCAATTCAATAAATTTAATCAATTTAATCAATTTAATCAATTCAATCAATTTAATCAATTTAATCAATTTAATCAATTTAATCAATTTAATCAATTTAATCAATTTAATCAATTTAATCAATTCAATAAATTTAATCAATTTAATCAATTTAATCAATTCAATCAATTTAATCAATTTAATCAATTTAATCAATTTAATCAATTTAATCAATTTAATCAATTTAATCAATTTAATCAATTTAATCAATTCAATCAATTTAATCAATTTAATCAATTTAATCAATTTAATCAATTTAATCAATTTAATCAATTTAATCAATTTAATCAATTTAATCAATTCAATCAATTTAATCAATTTAATCAATTTAATCAATTCAATCAATTTAATCAATTTGATCAATTTGATCAATTTTAATCAATTCAATCAATTAAATCAATTTAATCAATTCAATCAATTTAATCAATTTAATCAATTCAATCAATTTTATTAATTTAATCAATTTAATGGAAATATTTATAACATTCATGAAACTATTATACAATTATTGGATTGTGCGTTTTGTCCCGCGGTTTAAGACTTACCGATTTCGACTGCATTTATCGTTTCGTATAAGGCTGGTTCCTTATCAGGTATCAGGTGGCTGCCATCTACATAGGACTAGGAATTTATACTGCCACCAGCGCATGCTCAATTATAATTGGGGATCCTGTTTTGATTTCATAATAAGAAGTTTATATATATAATAGTTGTCCGACAGTCTATTAGGTGAACCTACCTTCATAATAATAGCATTATAGTTTGGACCTCCCAAACCAGTTTCTCAGCCGGCGAACATTTAGAGTTCTGTTTATTAGTTCTATGCAGTAATTATTTGTAATATGAAATAATGAATGATAACGTGCAAACATTTAAGAGGAACGGCTGCGCAGCCGGTTTCATACGCTTGAGGCCAAAATTCGATTTGAGGCCAAAATACCCAACCAAACTGAAAAATTATTTTTGTTACAAAACAGGCATGTTAAATATATATCTCGCATAAGAGCTACTTTTTTTTCTTTTAAAATATTGACGTATTGGTAATTAAAGAAATCAGTTTTGGTTAATTTTGGAAGCAACTTTGGAATTTTTTTGTGTGTTATTTATAATTATTTTTAAAAAATCTGCCAAATCCTTAGTTTTAAAATAATGAAAAATAAAATATAAATGTTGACAATGTATAAATATATAATTTGTAATTTAAATTTACATGCATAAAAAATATTTTTAATTTTATATTTTATCATTTAAAAGAAAAATGAGTTTAAATATATTTTTTTAATATTTACATTTACTCGCAAATAATTGTGCAAGTTGTCTTTGAAATCAAAAAATATAAAAACTTGAATAGCCTATATTTTATAATTTAAAGCAAAAATAAATAAATAAAGTAGCTCCTGTCCGAGATAGACTTTTGACATGTTTTTGATTAAAAAAAGAATTTTTCATTTTGGTTGGGTATTTCGGCCTCAAATCCAAAACTACGTTTTGTATGAAACCGGCCGCGCAGCCAATAGCCTTAAGGTGAAGTTTAGTTTCTTCAAAAGTTTAATTTCATTGCTTCTAACACACTGATACACATCGGCATGATACACACAACAACTTGTCGGTCGGTTTTTTCAAATTTGTGGCAGCTGCCATCCAGAAGTGTGCATTTTTTGTTCTTAGCGCTTATTTATCACGACAAACTGGCACTCCAGCTACTGACATTGGGATGTTTGATAAAAAAGTTGTATGGACAATCTTTTCTCTAATATATAGGGTCTTTCAATAAGGATGCTCGATTTTAAAATGTAAATAAAACAAGCCTTGTTTGAGATATCCACTGATTTTTTTTCTTTTTCCTTTAACATAAGACCAACATTTTTTATAGTCACGGGATATATTAAGTTCAGCGTTTGTTATAAATTGTTTAAGACATTCTCTAGACATTTTCTTTTGCCTTGATCGAAGGATACAGAATTCATGGTAGTCTAAAGGATTGGACCACATTTTAACCGCTTGGTCACATAAGCTTGTTTTCACGACAATTTAACGTAGGTAGACATAGGAATGACGTATGCCCGGACCTGATTTTAAACACTTTATATTCTTCTTTAGTAAGTTTTATTAGGGGTGGACTAAACCAACAAGGATAAGAGTTATTAATATGAACTTCCTTTGATGGGACGTTTAAACGAATGATTTCATATAAAATTTCATGAAAAAGGTCAACGGCATTATTGGTTGATAAGTATAAAAATTCCGCATCCCAATCAATACTACTGAGGACGTTATTTATTGTTTCAAAGTTAGCTTTCCTAAAGAGATTGATTGTTCGTTTATTGTCCACCATAGGGGTTTCCAGAGATATTTTTATGTCAACAAGAATGTTTTTATCATGTTTACATTCAAAGATGAGATACTGGTAGAGTATTTGATACATTTACAGGGATCGAACTAAAAACAAGGTCTAGGTATGTACGATTATTATTCGGAAAAGTGCGATAGATCAGTAAATGAAAGTGTGTCCGATAGTTTGGAAATAATTTCAGATTGATAGCCTTTCATAATTTGCATACCATTACCATTACCAATAGACCAGTTAATTTGTGGTAAGTTGAAATCACCCAATATGACAAAATGACCGTGGCGAGGTTGTTTTTTTTTTTTTTTTTTCTTTATTTGTAACATTTTTTTATACAGTTTTTATTACATGCTTTTCGACTACCACACTAGACACATGTCCGTACTATGGTAGTCGAAATTTAAATATATAATTATATAAATATAATACACGTTGAGGGAATAATACATTTTAGGTGTGACGAGTAACGGGTGTTAATTTTTTGTTGTGTTTTTCTTTTATCAAATCCTTTTTCCATATGTAAATGAGAATTGTTTTTATGTATAACTAGCTGACCCAGCAAACTTTGTACCGCCTCAAGATCAATAAATGTTGTGTTTAATTTTTTAGCTGTTCGAATTGATTCAAATTATATCGACCAACGCACATCATTTGAAAAGCCGTTCCATACAAAATATATGAAAAAGTTTATTTTCTTCATAATTATTTTTCCCGTGATTTTTTCCGATGTTATAGTTACTCTGTTAATCGGGACGGAGACAAATCCAACAAATCAAATATCATAAAAATCGATTCAGTCGTTCTTGAGTTATAAATGGTGTAACCTAACCCGACTTTGTTTTAGATATTAAGATTGTCGAATTTCTAATATTCTGATTTTTTTAAAAAGGGGTTCTGATGGGTGTGACGGTTTACATTTAAATATTGTCCTTAGCAACAGTAGTCCTCGAAGTTCACATAATTTTTCCATGAATTCATTTATACTTTGTGAGTGATTGACTCCTGGTGGTAAAATATAGTCGATGGGGTCTATTTGACGTTCAATTATTAGAAGAAAATTACGGACTTCATTTGATTTCGAAAAATTCTGCATAAAGCCCGGGCAACGTCGGGGACTTCAGATATGAATTCTAAGTCACTGTCTAAATCTGATTTTGATAAATTCTGTGTAAAGCCAGAGCAACGCCGGAGGGTTTAGTAAGTATGATATAAACAAAATATATTTACGATATCTCTAAAATCTGCAAGGTTTTGGTTTAGTTTAGAGGTAAGAAAAGGTAAACTAAATGATTACCGCTGATATAGCCACGTTCGTTATAACTTATATCGTATTATCATAAACGACCAACGTAACTAAAAGAGTTGTTACCACGGAGCTCTCAACGGCAGGATCATAAGTATACTTTCATTGAATTTGAAAGATAACACTTGTGATTCAAAGAAAATACTAAAGTGTAAAAGAAAATACTAAAGTGTAAAAGAAAATACTAAAGTGTAAAAGAAAATTCTTAAGTTGAAAAGAAAATACTAAGTTTAAAAGAAAATATTTAAGTTTAAATGAAAATACTCAAATTGAAAAGAAAAAACTTAAAATTAAAAGAAAATACTTCAAATTAAAAGAAAATACTACGTTTAAAAGCAAATACTTAAGCTTAAAAGAAAATACTTAAAATATTTGAAAATACTTAAGTTTAAAAATAAATTTATAAAGTTTAAATGAAAATACTTTAGTTGAAAAGAAAATACTCCAGTTTAAAAGAAAATGCAAAAGTTTAAAAGAAAATACTTCAAATTAAAAGAAAATACTACGTTTAAAAGCAAATACTTAAGCTTAAAAGAAAATACTTAAAATATTTGAAAATACTTAAGTTTAAAAATAAATTTATAAAGTTTAAATGAAAATACTTTAGTTGAAAAGAAAATACTCCAGTTTAAAAGAAAATGCAAAAGTTTAAAAGAAAATTCGTGTTCAGTGCAGGGAAATAAAAAAAAACTCCAAAGAACTTTAGAAATGGTTACGTTGAATGAACATGGAGTGACTAAACTGCAATACTGTGTGCAATCATAGATCTAGCAGTCTCAGTTAATAGTCGCGCACGTCATGCAAGCGCCATGCCCAGTGCCCACTAACAGTAGGCGGTGCAGGTGAATTTGGAGAAAAAGAAACAATATTGTTAGCGCTGGAGAAGTGTTCCGGCGCGCGGCGTCCGGTTCTGCTATCCCGGCCATAAGTACAATGTACGTGCTCCGCAGTGCTGTCTAAGCGGCTCGACGCTCAACTGCCGGTCTATCGAATATTGTCGAATACACCAATCGAGTCATCTTCTAACACTGCTGCTGCCGTCCGTCCATCTCGGACTGCCACTAATTGCCCGGCTCTTCGCTACCAAATACTGGTACATCCTGAAGATAAAAAAAACTCGCGCGATATTTCGTTAGAGTACTCGTTCCTACAGAATTGATTTTAAGAACATCGCCGTTATACTCTGTTGTGTTTTTTGTGCTGTGAAATCATGTTAAGTGTGTTGCTATCACGATTTTGGATTTGAATCGTTTTACGACTGTGTAACGTTACAAAACCATTTTGGACGGAATACATAAATTATGTTTTATTGGCGATAAAAAGATAAGGTAGACTTTTGTTTAATTACTAATCTTAACGGAGAAAATTTGCAAAATGTATAGGTAAGTAATAATAATAATGATATTTGGTTGATTTGTGTAACGACTTTTTTGTGAAATATAATATTAAGGGGTTGTAGAAAAATAAATATATATATATGTACTTATCTTACCCGTCTCAGAACAGACATTTTCTAGTGCGGCGGGTAACTTACTTCTTTGAATATGGTTATTTTATTGAAGAAGAAGATAACACTAATAATATAAACGAAAATATGAAAATTAACAAGACGCAGTAAAATAAAAAAAAATAACAGTCAAAACTGGGACACGAACCCAGATTATATCGTTTTACCGGGATGAACGCCTATTCGGATACTGCCACCATTCACTTAAACGTCTTATTTGTCAATCTCATATTTGATTTAATTTCAGAATTAACAATATTGTCTGTCAATATTTGTTTTCCATATTATGGAATTGATAAAGGTGTTCGTCCCGGTAAGATGATGATGGTTCTGGGTTCGAGTCCCAGTTTTGACCGTTATCTTTTATTTTTCTGTGTCTTGTCATGTTCATATTTTCGATTAGATTATTGGTGTTATCTTCTGATGGGAATAACCTTCAAAAGTTATAAAAAGAGTTTTTTTTAATAAAAATTGAATTGTTATTTTAACTCAATAAACGCCCGGATTGCCGGTAATCATATCTATTATTAAATTACATGGTCACGTAATGGAACTAAAGTGTTATGATGATGCACCACGTCTCGTAAAATTCGGGATCAGGCCGCTAACAATAACACCATTTATATAGATGGCGATAAAGATTAAATTCCGGTTTAACACGAGGCGCCCGTTTTGATTTATTTGCGAAAAAAACACCCCCAAAAAGCGTGTATTATTTTATTTTGCAGATAATTTAATTTTCCACATTATACAATAAAACCACAACCAAAGAGATCCGTAACCGTAAGAAAGAGATTTGAACTTTAAAGCAGTTTTTATAGGCCTGAAACTTTATTTTTTCCGGGCTGAAAAACTTAATTATTTTAAAGGCAAATATGTCCTACTTGCAGTATTTAAGAGCCATTGACCAGCAGCTGAGAATAAAAGCTTAAAAATGCTTGCAACTGTACAGGGAGGTTCCAATGAGAATGATCGATTATTCCCCGTATCAAATAAAAAAAATAATATCCATTTATTTTATTCAAAACTTGCTTTAATATATATCTACATTCAAGTAACCAATAAACATGCTTAAAACGCACGATGATAAATTATTAAATATCGTGTAGTTTTTAGTATTTTTTGATCATAAGTATTTATGATTTTTCAATAATGTCTAAACAAAGTAAGTGTGTAAAAAAAATTGAAATATTTTAGTTTTTAAGACCTTAAATAAATAGAAAAACTGAGGTATTTTTGTCTCAAAACACGTTCTCAGATTTATTTTTTAATGATTTTAATTTAACTAAAAGTAAAATTTTTAAAACTGTGTTGACTAGATTATGTATTGATTTATTTTGTTGTATGTTTATATGATTTGAAATTGGTGTTGTTTAATAGAATCTGTCGTTTGAAAATTGAACAAATCTGCCAACGACCAACGGTATTACCTTGGTATATTGAAAATACATTTAGTTTTTCAATATTTTAAAACTGCGTATACCAGATAAAATAACAATCTTTCAAAATCAATTTATGTTTTTTTGTAACAAAGAGTTAATACGTCTAGAATTTGATTTAAAAAGGAATAATTTCCGGTATTCTCTGGTAATACCCTCTTATTTAAGGCATCTAAAATATTTCTAAGAAATCAAATTTTCAAAATAAATCACATAATTTTGCATTTCTTAGTACTGCATCGATGTTGGTCCAAATTTCCATAAAAAAACTATGTATTTTCCAAAGTATTTATGTACGCTATTTTATATAGCGTACATAAATTATTCTTATACATTTAATATATTCTTATAAATTAATTACGAAATCAGATTTTGTTTCATTGATTGTAGAATTGGGATATGCTAAAAGCACACTTCATTTCGATCTAAATAATTAATAAAAGATATATGTAGTTTCGATAGTTATTTAACTGACTAAATAAAATTATTGAATAAAATTTTATGTTAAAAATATATAACTTTCCAATATTCTTTAATGCATAACTGTGAAAAATCCAATCAAAAACGTGGGACTTGATGTCAAAAACGTAATGGTAAAAATGCCCAAGAAGATGCCACCGAATGATAATTAACGATTTTAATAGAGGAACATGTTTCTTTGCAAAACCAAACGCTTATCAAAATGTTTCAAAACGACCTATGATTATTTCTACGCGGGTTTCATTTGCTAGTTGATTTTTTATAAAACCCGCCACTATCATCATGGTGGATGGTAATACATGCGAGGAACCTAATTGTAAAGAGTATTTGTTTTGCTAGAGTCAGTGCATTATTCATGAAATTATGACGAATTAACCGTTGAAAACTAACATGTTCTCACATTGGAACATTAAAAATCCCTCTTATACTCACCGGACTGCTTGAGATTGAATGTCATCCTTTATCATAATATTATCATCGAATTTACTTATCACTAGATTAATCATCGAAGTTCACGCTGATAAGATAGATAATTTACACATATTTGGGCGAGACGAAATAATGCAATTATTTACGTATTTTGCTGGAAATACTCTACAAACTTACCAACAATACAAATAAAATCTAATGACAAAAAAAAATATGGGTCCAGTACCAAATATTTATAAAAAATACAAAAATTGTAAATATTAAATAAAAAATAAAATTACATATAAGAACACAAACAATATATTGTAAAATTTATCCTTACTGCCCTAACAACAGCAATAATCACTAGTCTATCTATCTAGCTATCTATATATATATATAAATTAATCCCTGTTTCCTTGGTCACGCCATAACTTCAGAACGACTTTACCTATTTCATTCATCTTTTTAAAAAAAGTTTTCTAATCCTTTGTAGAAGGTTCTTACGGAAAGAAAAATTAAGAAAATTGCGCAGAAAACTGGATAATTTCAAAAAACCTAATGACTATTTTAACTTCGTACATTTGAGAGTTCGCTCGTTTGATATATTTAGAGATGTTTCCTATACTATTCATCCGATTGCGATAACAAATTGGTGAGTTGTTGTGGACATGCCCGAGAAGGTTTCTATACAGCAATATTTCTATATTGGTGAATTCCAGAGTTCTTTGAAAAAAAAATGTAATTGTATTTTATGGGAAAAAGGTGGGAGGGGGAGGGGAAATAGGGAAGGACAGAGGGGAATGAAGGAGGGGTGGTTTGTGGGACGGAGGACGAGGGAGGGGGGAAGCGGAGAAGATGGAAGGGGATGAGGGTAAGGAAGAGGTGGCGGAAGGGAAAGGGGACGAATGGGAAAGGAAACGCAGGGAGAAATAATTTCTTTATTTAAGTGGCGTGGCATCGCATGCCGGGGATCAGCTAGTATAATATAAAACTAAGTGTATTAGGTGCTTGCCGCTGAAACTCAGAAACGAGTCCCGGTACGATCAAGGGAGTTATATTGTGTGGTAGCCCTCTACCCCTTATCCATGAAAAAAGTTACCTCTGAAGGGCATGCTTTTGAACATATAAAGGCTGGAAGTTACGCCCTCTAGAAATTTCTAGAACAGTCTACAACATTCGAGAGCATTTGAGAGCATTCCACAACACTCCAGAACATCCCGGAACATTCTTGAATGTTGTGGAATGTTCGGTAACAGTCTGGAAACATCCCAGATCATTGTGGAACATTCCAGAACACTCTCGAATGTTGTGGAATGTTCTTTAACATTGCGGACCATTGATTGACCCTTTTGCATGGGTGGGGGATAGAGGGCTACCACACAATCTCATATCAATTCCCTAAGCGAAGCCGGGCACCCCATCTAATATATACCTAGAACTAAACTGAACACATGTTTATAAAGTGAGAAATAAACAATATATAATTTTTTTTTACAACGAAATAGGAAACATTACCACATGAATTTTATATGCGCTTGTAAATTCAGAATATTCTAAGCTCAATCTTGTAAAAAATATTCCACGTTTGTCGACTTATAAAATCCATTAGATAATATCACTATAAGAGTATATTTTCGGCATGTGCATCAATCAATATGGAATGTCAACCTATTTGATAATATAAATACAGCCGAAGGTGGATTTACTATTCAACGATCTTGTTCTGCTAATAAATAAGTAGCCATTTAAAACCGGTGTGCTCACTGAATTGATCTAATATTCAGCCGGTTTGCTCTGAGCAAGTGGCTGCGCAAGTTCGAAAGGCGGATTCGATTAATTATGTTATGATAATTTTATAATAGGAAATCCATAAAAAAAAAATTACATAAAGAAATTATTTAATGCGTATGATTTATTATTAAATTTAAACTCTATTTTTTTATACCACCAGCCCGCTTTTTAATGTTTTTTTTATTAAGCTTATTTGCAAGTTTTTTTGCTTCTCTTAATTATTTTATTTTTTTGCAGAGAAACGGCTGCACGACCTTGTTCATACAAAACTTAAATTTGGATCTGAGGCCAAAATACTTAATCAAAATCAATAATTATTGAAGTAAAACTTCTTTACGCACGCTTGACTTGGGGAGTAAGCTGGCGAATCCGTGACGAGAGCGTTACGAAATGTGTGATCGAGCGAGCCGAACGATAATAAATTTAAATAAATATTTGTAGAAAATTAATTATTATATTATACACATATATTTATATATACATGTAGATGGAGTTAAAGAAGTTTTACTTCAGTCGTGTGGTCTAAAGCACACTCGTATTTTTTTAAATCAAAAGGTTTGGTAAATATCTATGGAGGATTACTACTTTATTTCTTTGTGTTTTAAATTATAAAATATAGGCTAAAGAAATCAATTTTTCACGATTTTATAAGCAACTTTGGCAATTATTTGGAGTTAATGATTACAAATAATACTTAAATTGATACTTATTAAAAAAATATTTTTGTTCTGTTTATTATAGCAATATGAAAATATATATAATAAAAAAATTGAAATAATCAAATTATCAATTTGATCGGCATAAATTTAAATTACAAACGACTGATTTACGTTGAAAATTTATCGTATATAAATAATAAAAAAATTCTACCCAATAAAAAGCTTTAAAAAAGATAGTAATTTATTTATTGTCAATAAAAGACTATTTTAGTTGTTAAACAAATTTGTTTTTATAATATAAAAATGACATCTTCCGTGGTCGAGGGGCTAGGCTCTCCACTAACATACATGTAGATGGAGGATCGCAGGTGCTTCCTGGCGTGCACATGTTAATTTTATTTGTGCTTTCGCAATTTAAATTTCCCATGAAATTCGGTCATTTTAAATAATACAGGGTATATTTGCCGCACGTTCCAGAGTGGAAGATACTCATCACAGTCATCACGTACGTAAGACCACCTTCCAGAATTGAAACCTTGCTTGAAATGGCTTTAGCAGTGTTTGGTGAGAAGATCTGAATGGCCAGGTACCGGCCTACCTAACGATATTCCCATCTCATTCCTTTCCCCTCTTACTTTCAGCCTCATAACATATCTCAGTTAGGAATTCCATAGTCTTTCTTTCTTCAGGCGATTGGAAGCAGTTAACATGTAAAAAAATGAGTGTGTCTGACCTTTACGCGCGGTTGAAGTAAAACTTATTTGACTGTTGTGGCAGGTATTACTATTCTAGCGAAGGCGAGAACCATTTAAAAATAAAACAAACGCAGTAATTGTACCGATATCCGAACACCATTTCCGTTTGAAAACGTTATTTCCGCCCGAAAAAATACACGAATTACTCGTTAAATCGCACCCAAAAGAAGTTTTACTTAAATTATTGTTTGTGATATTTAATTAGGATTAAATGTTGAAGAGAGTGTAACCAGAGAATACCGGAAATGGTCCTTTTTAAATAAAATTCTTGACGTATTGACTCTTTCTTACAAAAAAATATAAATTGATTTCGAAAGGTTGTTATTTTATCTGGTAATGTCATTTTTCAAAATTTGAAAAACCATGTTT
Source organism: Limnephilus auricula (assembly GCA_951813805.1). Classification (NCBI taxonomy): domain Eukaryota; kingdom Metazoa; phylum Arthropoda; class Insecta; order Trichoptera; family Limnephilidae; genus Limnephilus; species Limnephilus auricula. Next base: position 6,601,872 of record OX638391.1, read on the forward strand.
ATTTTTAATATTATAGTAAGGTTATACCGTTGGTCGTTGGCAGATTTGTTAAATTTTCAAACGAAATATTGTATTACACAACACAAATTTCAAATCATATAATCATACAGTAAAATAAACCATTACATTATCTAATAAATACACTTTTCAGAATTTTAATTTTAGTTCAATTAAAATCATTTAAAAATAAATCCGAGAATGTGTTTTGTGACGAAAATACCTCATTTTGTCTATTTATTTAAGGGCTTGCTGACTAAAATATTTAAAAAACATTTACACATTCATTTTGCTTAGGCATTATTAAAAAATAATAAAGATCTATGATTAAAAAATACTTACAATAAGTAAACGATATTAAAAAATGTATCATCATGTGTTCGAGCGTTTTTATTGCTTACTTGAATTGTAGATTGTAGGTATAGATTAAAGCAAATTTTGAATGAAATAAACTTGATATTCAGTTATTATTTAAACTTTTGGGTACTTAGAATAAACAATATTTCTCACCGGAACCGCCCTATACAGTTGCAAGGGCACGATCGCAATTTGAAATTTCAATTTTCGGCCGCTGGTTAATGGGTCTTAAACGGTCGGGTATTTGTATACAGGAAATTGATAGAATGATTTAAAACACAATGTAAAGCGTTATGCAAATTAAAGTACCAAAATGCTGCCATTCTTTTCCAAAAACGAGAATAACCTCGAATCTCACATTTTCTCTTGGCGTGTTTCACTGTAAAAAAGAGTAAGTCACAACAATCTGTTTACAGTTTAATGGTGGCGCAAATGAATTACGACAAAGTGTAATTAAAATTTCCTCTGTCCATATTGAATTAAAGGAAATCGTTACACTTTCTCCAAATGTCTCTACAATGAGGTTTTGGTGCCAAATCTCGGATATGGCAGTCCGGAAAGACAGTGGAATCGATGAACATTGAACACCCAAATGATTTGTTATAATAATTGGAATAACAATAAAACAATCACGTTGCATAATGGTAATAATTAGTTCAACCTAACACTACCGAAAACGGATTTGATAATTTATAATTTATAAGAACACTAGGCTTATAAGCAATTACTAACTTAATCCCTTAGGCTAATTTATTAGTTTATTCGGGCAAATCGTATATGTCCATAGTAATCGTTGTCTTCCTTACTATCATAATATATAACAGCATTACAACTTTAACAAGAGAAAAAATTATACATAGTACAGTGAAAATAATAATAATGAAGTTACGGTAAAAAAATACATATATGATTTAAAATACAAGCAAAAAAAAATTCAAAGTACGGTGATCAGAGAATACAACATTAAACATGTTAACTGAAGTATTGGTTTCGCATAGTACGAGCTAGTTGCAGGAGTTCGGAACGGTCCAATTTAATATGATATTAACGGTGTAAGAAATAAAAAACACCGCGTTTTACAATCAAATCTAAAAGTTAGTCACAAAGTAAAATCTACACCTTTTTTAAACCAGTTTCGGATCGCATTTGATAAAAATGGGTGAAATTTTGGGATTTTTTAAAAATTATTATTTTTATATGGAACTACAAAAAAATTATGATAAGGACGTTTATAATATATTTGTCTAATAAAATATGTATGTGCCCCCCTCCTTAATTCCCCAACAGACCGTTCCGCATACCCCTCCCCCCAGCCTTTTTCCCTGCCGCCTAACTCCGTGAAATTAACTCCTAACACCCATTTTTCCAACAATTCGCGTGACCTATTTAATTTTTTAATGCAAATTTCATAATGCCAAAGCTCACCAGTATAGATATAGAAGTATTCACGGGCATGTTCACAACAATTCAAAAAAAAAATTAATAGCAATCGGATGAAATTTCAATCGCAATCGTATGAATGGTATAGGATATAATTTCATAACGCCAGAGCTCACTATCCTATAACCATTACGGGTATGCGCACATCATATTCCCAAAATTTCATCGCAATCGGATGGACGGTCTTGCCGCGTATAAGGTTCGAACAAACCAACAAAGAAACAAACATTTTTTTTTATTATAGATAAATTATGTTTATTTTGATTTATAAAATTTGAAAGCGTATTTTCTCACTTTTCAAAATCCGTTTTTAATTTTCGGATATGTTCAGGAATATATAATTTATTTGGATTTTATTGCAAAGCGGAAATATTTTAACCCTCTGACAAAATATAAAAGCAATACTATAGAAAAAGGTTTTTAGATTTCAAGTGATGTACAGGAGAATCATTAGAGGCAACGTTTGAATATATTTGTGTCTTTTGATATTATCGTCTGATAATATGCTCGCAGTTCCCTCTTGCCTGTAAATGTACAAATTTACCGGGTGCGTAGCGGCGTGATTTAATTCGACGATGTTCTTTTCGTGTTTTTTGTTTGATTCTTCAGCTTCCTATCCAAAACAAAATTATTATCAAATAATTTTTCATCAATCAAGTAGACTAGTAGACCATTATACGTGCACAAGCAAGGGTCTCTTTAAATAATTTAACTGTAGGTACGTACTTAATATGATTTTAAATTTAATTTACCTAACTCGCACTTATTTCTATGTAGGTACTCCATTAAATTCTCACATTTTCCCATCCTATTTAATTTTCCTCTGGCGTTTTGTCTCATTTTCTGTGAGTGTTTTAATATTTTTTTAACGTTTTCTCTCTCTTTCGAGTACCTACACACCCTGTCATCATATTACACACGCGTTGTATATGTTTAAAAAAATCACATATAGTAACAGCGTCAATGACAGCAACAGTTTTGTAAAATACCTATTATTAAATTTCGTTTGCGTTTGAGTCTGCGATTCCTTTTAAAATCAATTTTGGAAAAATCGGACGCTACGGTGTCTTTTAAAATGTTTCGAAGGGTAGAAACGGCTCTAAAAGTTTTTTTTTACCCTTTGGTTTCCAAGAAAATTAAAAGTAAAAACAAAATCAAAATGTTCAGATTGAAAAAAGTTTTTTTTTTAACGTAAATACTTCTTTACGCACGCTTGACTTGAGGGGTAAACTGGAGAATGCGTTACGGAAATTACAGCGTTACGAGGCGAACGATAAACAAATTAAATTAGTTTTGAGGTTTATTCCTCACATTCTAATCGTAACAACACTGCTTAAATCCATAGTAATGACGTTTGGAATTGGTGGTGGCATTTATGCTGACAATAGTTGTTGTTTCTCACATTGTAAAAGTTAAAATCTAACTAATAACTAGCACTTTTTCGAATCGAATTTTTTAAATTTCCTGCTGAAAATGTGAATAAACGTCGCTCTCTAACTAGAATCCGCATCAAAAAAGTTTTTATTTTAAACTTTGTAAGAATTAAATCAACAATCCCATTCTAAGCGTAATTCCCATAATAAAATTAATCAAATTTTCGTTTAGAGCGTGCGAACTCAGTGTATTGAAACGACTTATTTGTCACGATGATTGATAACAATCCAAACGAATCTTCAATATAGATTCTTATACACTGATGATTGGAATGGTTTTATTCGATGCCAGAAAGAAAATTAGATTAAATTACCAAAGAAGTGCAGAATGAGGCAAAGAGTGTGTGCCAAGACCGAGGTGTTTGGCGGTCCGTCCTCTCTGCCTACCCCTGCGGGGAAACGGCGTGATGGTTAGTTAGTTAGTTAGTTAGAAGTACATATTTACTTCAGTCGTGTGGTCTAAAGCACACTCGTATTTTTGTTGGTTCTCTGTGTGTAATGTAGAGCAGATTGACAATTTTAACGAGTGTAGAATGATTTCCTAAAACTTCCTTATGGTACTTTTCCTTAGCTGTCTTCTATGATCTTCTGTTATAGTCTCCGGTTGCGAATTCTCAAGGTTTAATGCGATTGCCTCGACTTCTCCTATCATGCACTTTCGCGTCGTCAATTCGCTCCGCTGTTCTCTCCAGCGGTATCCGCTCCATGCGACTAAACGACATTAGCATCCCTTTCTTAACTTTCTCCATACTGTTTTACATGATCGACTCCGTAGAATGGGACTGATGAGCCAACCTCTTTGCAATATATATTTATGCATTTCTTCGTGTTCTCCATAAAGCGGTTATACACCAATATATTACGAAGATGATTACGAATTAAAGGTAAATGCAATGTACACAGGGGCAATTTTACTATTTTGTGACATAAAAAGATAGTTGTTGAACTGTATGTAAGTGACGTTGAAAATGTCGAAGGTCAAGGCAGAATTGTTAAGCAGTTGAGTTGATTGGCGCGCTCCGCGTATTTTAGAAATATTGATCAATAGCTGGCTTTAGAAATATTGATCAATGACCGGTCAGTGGTTGAGTGGGAATAGCGTTTGGGTCCACCCAGGCGTTCCGTGTTCGATTCCTCGGCTGGCTAAGTCCTCCATCACAACACAAGCAACATCTTCCGTTTAGTGTAGTGGTAGTAGGAAATTTTCAAATGTTGTCGGGTTATTCGTAACCCGAAAATGTTTGTTTTTCTTTAAAAAAAAAATTTTTTTTCTTAAAATTGGCGGCGGGTGACCCCCAAAAATTTCTTTAAATTAAAAAATGTGTATAATTTTTAGCTATTGAAAGCATTTAAAAGAGTGCCCCGATAAAAAAGACGAAATTTTATTTTTTGAAGCAGCCTAACGTACAAATTATAATGGACGGTATCTTGACATTGCACAGAATTAATAACCACTTTAGATTAATAATTTTCAATTCAGAAATAGTGATTAATATTTATATTATTACATGCTGACCCGCCCACGCGTTGATTTGGCTAACGAAACACATCGCTATCTACTGGATGGTTACCTAATCTAGATAACCAATAAATTAACTCACACCGCCATTTGTCAGTAACTTATAGAACTTACAAATAATTGTCCCATGAAAATCATTTAATTCGCAATAATAAATATTGAGGTCAATAATCGAGATAAAAAATATCCTATCTTTTAAGTTGGACCAAATTACACACAGTAAGCCAAATTTCATCAAAATCGGTTAAGTATTTTCGGAGTTTACCTCGGACGAACATTGTGACACGAGATTTTTATAACACAGCGCCATCTACTTGATGGTTTACCTAATCTAGATAACCAAGTTTTTTTTATCAATAAATTAACTCACACCGCCATCTGTCAGAAACTTATAGAACTTACAAATAATTGTCCCATGAAAATCATTTAATTCGCAATAATAAATATTGAGGTCAATAATCTAGATAAAAACTATCCTATCTTTTAAGTTGGACCAAATTACATACAGTAAGCCAAATATCATCAAAATCGGTTAAGTAGTTTCGGATTTTACTTCGGACGAACATTGTGACACGAGATTTTTATATATAAAGATATGCCTTGTTTTCACATTTTTAGAAAACATAACAAACGAATGTTTTGTTTTCTCTCCTCATTTCTCATTCTGAGCTTATAATAATATTATATTATTTTATCTTTGTGTATTGAAATTGGAACAATGGCTATCTATTAACGGAACTCTTCATATTTGGAGAACAATAAGTGAGTGGGCCGTGCAGAGGTGTTTCGTTTATTTCCGATTTTTTGAAAGAACAAGATTTTGTCAGATCAGTCTTTCCAATAACGAAAATGTTTCTTTGAGTGAGAATACTACCATTTCTTTAAAATACTCCCTTATTTCGCGAAAGAATTACGTAGATGTTTACTCCGTTTCACCTCAAGTAATCTGAAATTTAGCGTACTTTGGGCACACAAATATGCCTACTACACTGACCACATCTATATCAGTTTATCTCTACTACTACACATTGTAAAACCTTCTTTTTATTGAAGTAAAACTTCTTTACGCACACTTGACTTGGGGAGTAAGCTGGTGAATGCGCGACGAAAGCGTTACGAAAAGTGTGATCAGGCGAGGGGAACGAAAATAAATTTAAATAAATAAATATTTGTGGAAAATTTATACATGTATATGTTCATATTATACATAAAGAAGTTTTACTTCAGTCATGTGGTCTAAAGCACACTTTTTTTTTTTTTTTAACATTTGCACCAAACATTATCTATCATCTTTGAGGATGCTGTGTTGAGGGTATTTTTAAGTAAAGGAAGGAGAGGTAGTTCTGGAGTATGAATGTATGATGAGCGGATATAATTATTGGGGGGTCAGTATAACAAGGAGTGGTCCAAGGCGATGTTTCGAGAGAGTCCGGCTGGAGAGGTCAAACGGTCTCTCTCATCCAGTCTCATCCGCCGTCAAGATCTAAGCAAACCTCACTCGATGGACCCAGACACCCCTGCTAAGTCACAAGACGTAGAAATCCACTTGGGTTGACGTATGGCAGAGGTGTTCGTTATCAAATAAAATTTCCCGGGGTGGCGGTACATATTTCCGCCTCCCAAATTGATTACCTGATCGGAATATTCTGCTCTACTATAATATATTATCTTTCAATTGTATTACATTTAAATATTTGAACTATGTGGTTTCCTGTCACCGAGAATTTTAAACCACACCGATACTTATAAATAACATTACTATCGACCTTGACCGAAGAGGGAGACGATAAGGCCGCGGTGTATTATGTGGCTCTTTGATTGGTCATGTTCGTGGCTATCTCACTGGGAGTTCAATCGGAAAATAAAATGGTTAAAAAAAAAATAAAATCGTGTGTAGATATTTTCCATCATATATATTTCTTTTTCCCCAGATCTAAAGAAATTTCATCAAGTCACAGCAACCTAAGAACTACATAAAATTCGGCGAATAATTAAAACGTCTGCGGCTGTTGAATATAATGTCGTTGGTTACAAAAAGAGTGCTTTAGACCACACTACTGAAGTAAATACTTCTTTAGCTCCATATATATATATTTATATGTATAAAATATATACATATATTAATTTTCTACAAATATTTATTTAAGTTTATTCGTCTCGCCCGATCAAGCCGTGCGCATCGACGTCCGCTCCCCTCCGCGTTTGGCTCGTCACTGGTATTTTAAAATACTGACTTAAATATTTCATGCACTGGCTGTGAGAGGAAGAAAGAAAGAAAATGTGCGCGCGCACTACTCTCTCTTTATTCTATAGTGAGCCCGTTCGCCTCGCAACGCATTTCACTTTTCGTTACATTCGCCAGTTTACCCCTCAAGTCAAGCGTGCGTAATGAAGTATTTACTTCAAAAATTGTTTAATTTAAAAATCACAATTTTCACACAAATTTGTTAGTTTTTAATGTAAAACGTAACATCTTCAGTAATTAACTTATTTTTAGAAATGGCTGAAAACCCGATAATCACAGAATAAATCTGATGATTCTTGCAAAATACTATTACGTACCAATTTGGTGTTAACAAATCTCATAGGTGCTGCGCACCCAGACTTCTAGTAGATTCCCAAGGTTTGCAGGTTTGCCTCTTGCACTAATACTAGTATGTTTTGTATAAACCTTAGTAATATAACGATAATACAAATACAACGGAAGGTCCCGTACGTGCTGCCATTCATCACGCACCTGGGATTTGATTCATTTTCGACTCGCTCTTGAGCATTACCAGTATCATTCGGACGGGTGTAATTTTTAGCAGCATGGTAAAATTAAAATACAACTTTGTCTTCTTTCCTTATAATTTCATGAGAGTTCACTGCACAAACGCACTTTAAAGAAAAACGCGACTGACGATGTTTGATTGGAGATTTATACGAGTCCACTGACCCGAAAACGTAAGATTTTTACCCTTATTATTTTACGCTTATTATTAGTTTGGTGCAGTTTCGCTTTGATAGTAGTCTTGTCATTTCTTCAAGAACATTTGTCATTTTTACACGACTCACTTAAGAGCAAGCAGTTGAGAATAAAAGTTTAAAAATGCTCGCAACTATATAGGGACTTTCCAATGAGAAAGATCGATTATTTCCCGTATCAAAATTTTTAAAATAAAAATTTAATATCGATTTATTTCACTCAAAACTTGCTTTAATATATACCTACATTCAAGTAAGCAAAAAAAATGTTTAAAACGCACGATGATAAATTATTAAATGTCGTGTATTTCTTGTAAGAATTTTTTTATTATAAGTATTTATGATTTTTAAATAGTGTCTAAACAAGATAAATGTGTACAAAAATTTGAAATATTTTAGTTTGTAAGACCTTAAATACATCGAAAAAATTAGGTATTTTTGTCACAAAACACGTTCACGGATTTATTTTTTAATGATTTTAATTGAACTAAAATTAAAATTCTTAAAACTGTGTTGACTAGATTATTAATGATTTTAATTGAACTAAAATTAAAATTCTTAAAACTGTGTTGACTAGATTATTATCGTTTTAAAATTGAACAAATCTGCCAACGACCAACGGTATAACCGTAGTATATTAAAAATACACTTAGTTTTTCAAAACTTTAAAACTGCGTATATCAGATTAAAAAAAAATAATCTTTCAAAATCAATTTATGTTTTTAAAAAAAAAAATTCAATACATCTAGAATTTGATTGAAAAAGGACTAATTTCCGGTATTCTCTGGTACCCTCTTAATTAAATGTGTGGTTGAAACTTAATAACTTTTTATCGTTAAGGAGAATATTGTAATATTGCTTTTCTACCAATCATTTCTTTTCGGTTTCTCCTCGCTAACGGACTGCGCTGTAAAATAATGGATGCTATTTTGGTATTATGATCAATAAACGATTAAAATTCCATAGACGTAGAGAATTTACTCTGTTTTGTAAAAATTTTCAACAATTTTAGGATTCTTTCTTTGACCTTCCCGAGGGTCTTCTTCTCTCTCTGCGTTTAAAAGCAAAACTAAGAAAACATTTTTAAGTTTGTAAATTAAAATAAAACGATCACTCAGGGGCATTTTTTTCACTGAATTTTAACGATTCATCAAATTTCGAAGTTATTTTTCAAGTTCTGTTATTATTTTAGTCCTTTGAATCAACTGACCCATAATGATAAAAAGCAGAACTTAAGTAGTACTTCACACATCTTGAAAATGTACTTTGAAATGTAATAATTTTTTCAACCCGTCATCCCTGCTCTAACCAACACCCCTGCCATGGTCACCCCAAGTGGTTCGCTACGTTTGGAAATTTATATTCATGGGGTTAGGTTTGTCTAGGTCTTGGCGGCAAATTTGTTTGCCCACGTACTGCGTGGCGGGCCGGATCGGGAGAGACTGGTTGAGGGCGACCTAATTTAGACATCTCCAACCGGATTCTCTGGATCCATCGCAGCGCCTTGCATCGCAGTTGGAGGCTTGGATTCATATGTCCGTCACTCCGAGACACTTTGATTTGACTTCAGATTTCTACCCACCCCTAGAATGCGTTACGAAAAGTGAAATGCGTTGCGAGGCGAACGGGCTGTATCACACTGTCGAAGCAAGAGAGAGCAGTGCGCGCGCACATTTTCTTTCTCTCTCCTTAAAATCACAATTTTGACGTCTGCGAATGCGCCTCCCATTATTTCGCTAACCGTCCGGACTCGGCTGATCACATTCACATCACATTTCTATAGTATTTTCACTGCTGACGGAGGTTGAAACAACCCAATTTTTCGGTGAATGTCGATTTGAGGGAAATTCAAACGTGAAATTTTCCGAAACAACTGGTCCTAAAGTTAGCCAAAAAAAAATTAAAATGCACACCTTTATGAAATCAAAGTTTCCGACCGCAATTTGAAAAAAAAATTACGAAACTTTGTGAATTTTTTAAGATTTTTTTACATAAAATGACAAAAAAGCGAGGTGACAGAAAAGTTTATAATTCACTTGTCTAATGAAATAAGTGTGTGTTTTTATTTTTTTTTCATTATCAGTAATTTAACGTAAAGTGAACCATTTTTAAAATTTTTTAAAGTTTTCATCCAATTTTTTTAATATATAATAATAAAATTTAAAAGCCTGTTTCATCACCTTTCGAAAACAGTTTTTAGTTTTTGGATACATTAACAAATATTAAATTTTTTTTGGATTTTATTGCAGAATATTTTTTGCCTCTGAAAAAATACGCCAAATTTTTGAAGGGTAAAGCCCCAGTAGTATAAAAACTGAGCTAGTATTTTAGTTGTACATGATATTTTCACAATCACACAGTTTCAAAGTGCATTTTTTACTTTAGTTTTTAATTAGAGCTTTCCTCTTCAAATTGAGCTTTTATGACCCTGTGGAATACACATGTCGCGAAATTTTTTCTTTATATTTGGTGACGTTTTTAACTGCGTTGTTACATTGAACACAGATGTTTCCATCTTTATAAATCTACACAATAACGGTGGGAAACACATGACGCCAAAAATGTAGACAGCAGACAGTGTAATCGTTTAATATTTAACACTATCTCGAAGAGACCTTGTTGTAATAATTGTAGGTACAATTATAGAATTTATTTATTCATTTAATTTCAACGGTGTAAACATACTATAAACAATATTTACATGTAACATTAAAAAATAAAAGAAAAAAGTAGGAACATTTGATTGTGAAATGACATCTGAGATATGAGCAAGAGATACAAGTACATACAAATTTTATAGTACAAATAAGGTAAACTTTGATTAAATTAATATTGATTGAAAATATATTGAGAATAATTTACAGCCTTAAGACGATAGGCTTCGCCTTTCAGCCCATACAAAAAGGACGCCAGGGAAAAACACTACTACAACGAAAATTGCACGAAATGAATATATTTTTATATTGCCTTCTAGAAGGTGAAAGCTATGTTGGTATGTTTTTAAATTTTCGATGCGTTTCGTATTAACGTAAACATTCACTATCAAACATTTATAATTTATCGGAAAATATTATTTAAGAAAAAAGTGTTGCTAACTCAATTCTCATAAAAAATTACAAAATTATAAAAACATACCGACGTAGCTTCTTCTATCGAGAACATATTTATGTTTTTAAATTACAATTTTATGAAAGTTTGGGTGTAGAAAAATGTTTTCTCCTGAAACCGTTTTTCGAGCGATTTATGTAGGTAAATATGAGAGTTTATGGCAGTTGTCATATTAGCACGTTTCGCATTCGCATGTATCGTAAGTGTGTGTTAGCTTATTTAGAGCGGGACAGAATGACAGACAATGAAATACCTAAACGTTCCGAGTGTGGTGCAAAGTCTAGCCTCTTAAGGGGCCGCTCTGCCAATTACTACCGTTTTCTTACATGTTTTTCTTAAACGTTTGAAGTTTTTAAGCTCTTAAAAAAAAAGTTATTCTTTAAGATAGTATCTATACATTCCTCACGCCGAAACGGTAATTGTTTGAAATTCCCACGATAGAAATAAATCGCGAAGTATGCTCCGAAAATTATTATTTACACGTTTGTTTCTGTTATTTTACAAGTTATATGTATGAAAAAATTCACAATGTGTCCTGAAAGGCTACTTGACACAGCCCCCGCGAGATTTTTGCTCTTTTTCAAACGAGTGATCTTTTATTAAACATTTTAACAATATAAGCATGAATTTTATGGTTTTTAATGTTAGCGTGCTCGCTCCCACGTTCGTATTGTCGTATCTCTCCATCTTTTTCTTTTTGAGCGGAGTAGCGCGGCCTTAAGGCCCGGTAGTAAGCGTTCAAATGCAAGATGAAAGAGAGATTATAGTAAATACGAATGTTAGTGGGAGCGTGTATATTAAAAAACGATTATAATTAAGCGAAAATAGTGAAAATATTTAATAAAACACGACTCGTTTTAAAAATTGCAAAAATATCTCGACAAATGCTTAAAGCGGTCTACACACTATGCTGCGAACAAAGTGTGTAGACGACTATCGTGCTGTTAGCAGCTGGCTATTGTCTCCTGTCTCTTCTTCCTCGTGCGAACCCGTAACATTCTGTTTCACGTTGTATTCTGTCTCTTTTATTAACACAACAAATTCAATATAACCATCTCATTTCCCTGCGGCGCATCGGTTGGTACTAGCGGCAGACGGTTTCTTCCAATTTGCAGTCAACGTGAAACAGAGTGTTACGGGTTCGCATAAGGAAAAAAGAGATAGGAGACAACCTCCAACCTTTGATTTTTAGCCAGCTGCTAACAGCTGCTGTTCGCAGCATGGTGTGTAGACAGCTTAATTTGCATGTAAAGACCACTGTGAATTTTTCTCATGGATATAACATCTTAGATAACAGGACCAAATAATGTGTTTTAATAATTTTCATTTTATAATTATCAGATTTTATTCTAGCAACAATAAAGCTTGCCGTCTAAATTGTGTTTCGTTTAAGTTAAATATTTCCATATCCGAAGTGATTCTATTTAACAACACGATAGCTCTTATTGTTGGCGATCCTCGACTGGGTGTACTGCTCTTACTTCTGGACATCTGTCGGAACTTGACATAAGCTCAAATCCTAACAGCATTAAAATTAATACTACTCTTTCAAGGATATTACACTTTCCAAAGACATATTTTTTGTTGCCACTAGGTACAACCCCTTTTAAAGAGAAGAAAGATTGAACTTTGGTTTTTGCAATCATTAGAACTCATTCGCGTCTTACAGTAATGGAATTTACATCATTAGCATAGTTTAGCGACCCTTTTGGTCCAGTGTCTGATTGTGGTCACTTTTCCCTTTAATGTGTGCAGCTCGGTGCTGTGCTCAGTCAGACATGCGTTCACCGGTAGGATTCTGCGGTTAGGTAAATTGACGGAATTGTATGCTTACGGTAGCCTAATGACAGATGAATGGCTGCACTGCCTTTTTCACACAAAACCTATAAAACTTAGTAACTTTTCACACAAAAACTATAAAACTAATAGGGATTTGAGGCCAAAATACTTAAAACCAAACCGAATTATTATTATTTCGTCAATATTAGCAAATTCACTTTGTGGCGTCATTTTAATTAAATGTAAACAAATTTCTTTGTAACGAACTAACTAACTAACTAACCATCACGCCGTTTCCCCGCAGGGGTAGGCAGAGATGACGGACCGCCAAACACCTCGGTCTTGGCACACACTCTTTGCCTCATTCAAATTCATACATCGTCTCATACATACTCTTCTATTTTTCTGACTCTTGACATGGCCCGACTCAAGTATCTGATTCACTTGATCGTGCCATGTCTTCCTCGGACGTCCCCTACTTCTTATACCATTCACACTTGCATGATATATTCTCCTTACGCTTCTTTCTTCGTTCATTCGCTTTACATGCCCAAACCATCTGAGGGTTCCTTTCTTAATTTTACTCATTACGCTTACATCAGCCTTGCATTCTTTTCGAATCTCCACATTTCTAAAACGATCATACACGGTTTTACCACACATACACCTCAGGGATCTCATTTCAACAGAATTCAGTCTACTTTCATCCTTCCTCTGCCAGTTCCATGCCTCACTGCCATACATCAGGGTACGTACAAGCATTCCATCTTTGTAAATGTAATTAAACACTTAAGTGGTATTTTACAAAGTGATTTTTTTTCGTTTAATTGAATTATTGGTACTAATTATTTATTGAAGCCAAAATTGTTCAGAATTTCTACTTGTTCTAACTGCCCTAAGCCAGCAAGACTACGTATGTTGTGAATTGCGAATTTTGTTATTTCTTCAAAATTGGGTGGAGGTTAGGAGGTGACGGGTAGATATAATCTTTAAACATAGCCAATTCAAGGGTTGCGTTAATTCTAAGTGATTCTCTCATCATAACCATATAGTTTTTTTTTTCATTTTGTATAGCATGCCTACCGAAATAATACGAATAAGCCTATTTCCCTCTCCAGGAATTGAACCCACGATCTCTGAGTTTTCGGTTCTGCCCACGCACAACATCGTTTTATGTCCGTATGTGGAAGCTGTCAAGTTAGCAAGTGAAGTTACGTCGTTATGCTCGTTAAGATACTGTTTGATAATGATTTATGATTTTACTGTTGTCAAAGACTTGATTAAGAATGATAAGAAATAGTCAACAAAAAAACCCTAATTTAAACATTGAGTAAAATATTGTAATCTTGTTATGTACCCAATGTAAAAGCAAAAAGTGCGCATAAAATAGTAAATAATATAATGTTAAATTAAACAAAATTACTTTGTGTAAACCACTATAATCACATGTTATAATATCTACATGTTTTAAAACCGATGGTTTCTTCGTCAGGATAATAACATTAATAATAAAATGTTATTATTAATTAGCATTAGCGAACCATCCAGACCATTCTGGAACCTTCTTGGCTCACCGACACACTCCACCACTCCTTCCAGAACTTTCTACAGCTTTATCCAACCTTCTAGAACTTTCCGGAACCTTCTAGACTTAACGACACATAATATGTTATTATTTTTGAAACATGTAGATATTATAACATGTGATTATAGCGGTTTACACAAAGTAATTTGTTTCATTTAATTAAAATGACGCCACAAAGTAATTTTGAAAATATTGAAGAAATAAAATATTAGAATGTCTTTTATATTCACTCCAGAGAATAACTTCATATAATAAGTACTGGGACCTATACTCTGCAGTACTTATTATCCTTATAAACTACGGGATGCATGATTGAAAGAATTGGGTTCTTAATATCACAGTCACTGTTTATTGTCGTAATGTAATTATAATAATACTTCTGAGGACAAACGTCCTTCCAGGCTGAAGGTTAATTTTGATTTGCGGGGCTCTTGAAAGCTAAAGACTTTGTAAATCTACTTCGGTCACTTTCGGCACAAGTCGGCAACGAGACCATGTGAAAACCGAAGAGCGCACGATAAATATAAACTATGGTAGAGTATGTACTAGATCATAGACTATTATGATACATTACAACTCTCCCCCTTCTAATCATAGCTCTTACCTATTTGCTTCACCAAAAATATCGCTTTCTATGAATATAATTTGTTAAGATATTATATAATACTGTATATTAAAATAATAAATAAACAACTTTAGTCGACGTTTGCCAGATATATTGTGTGTTCGATCATTGCCAGGTCAGGTGTTCGAAAAAGATGCGCTCACGGGTCACGCAGACTTAGAAGTCTCTCCGGCCATCCATTTTTTTATCCCTCTAATTCACACCGGTAAGTCTAATATTCTATGAACCTGTTGGTTTTTCAGACCTATCATAAGCTGCGTTTGGCAGGTCGTTTGTGTTGGAATTTCGATGAACAAAGTAGTCAGAAATTGCTTTCGTATACAATATAACATTCTTCTAAATTTTCATTCTAGGCGTCACCTTGACCTATCGTGCCCAAGTACGATGAGTCTTTGATATATAAACCACTACAGTGGTCATACCCGATCAGAAAATGACCGGGTTTCGAATGGTCTGGCCAATATGAAAGTAGTCTACCGATTCGTCTCTACTTCTCATGAGACAATTCCAATTATTATGTTGGAACCATTAATTTATTTACCAATTTACATATATTTTTTGTTGAAAATCATCCTAATCGTTACTAGCGGAAGACTCGTAAGGGACATTAATTACGTGAGCTGTTATTTTTTTAATTTTATACCCCTCCCCCCCTTGGGTGAGATTCAGTGAGATTTGGTGGGACACCCCCCTCACGTGAGATTTTTTCCTACTCTCGAAATAAATGTTTTTGGGACAAAATGGGACACTTCAAAAGAACTTGAAAAATATTTTTTCTTTATTATCTCTATAATAATATATATTCTTCGTGAGATTTTTATTGACTCCCCCCTCGGTGTAATCATATTTGGTGAGATTTTACTGGACCCCTCCCTTCCATTTTTTGCTCATGTAATTAATGATGTCCCCTAACGTATGTCACCTTTTGGACAAGGTTCTAACTGAATTTTTTTAAAAAGTGACCTTTGAAGGCTAAAACATTGCTTTTTCTCATTTCTATAACCAAAATAATTTTCGGAACCTTGGGTTGTATTTCCGTAGACACTTATACGAAAAAATGCTAAAATCAAGCTCAATTTATTTTACAAGGTTCTAAAATCAAGCTCAATTTATTTTACAAGGTTCTAACATCACTTACAATCTCTATTTTGTTTGTATATGATAATTATTACGAGTCGCAATGTACTTCGCCACTTTGGTCGGAAAAGGTTCTAACTTAGCCTTACCATTTTCTGAGGTTTCAAAGTTTGCAAAAACGAATTTTCGTAATCTATTTAACGATTTTTGGTTGTGAGGTTACAATCTTGTGTAAAGTATTTTAGTTTATCAAATTTTAATCGAAAACATTTACTTAGTTCGTGTTCCTAGCTCAGAATTGCAATAGGGAAATGTAGGTAGAACCTTATGCAATTTGTTTTAATGCCCTAGCTTGTTGCACATGGTTCTATCTGCATGTTTAGATTGTTTTAAAATTGGAAGCATCCCTCCTATTTAATTTTTTTTCTTTAAAATATGTTAATTTAAAATGTTTTACACAAAATTCAACCTCAAATTCAGAAAAAAATAAACAGAAAATGAGAAATCGTCTTTGCAAATTTTGTCATCTCGTATCTCAGAACAAGGTAAAGTGAAGATAGAATCCTGCCCAACTGAAATGACGGTATTTACTGCATCTCTTGTAATGATATTTTACTGGGAGTTTCTATGAAGAACTTTATTAACTTCATCGATCCCTTCGAAAGGTGTTAATTTAAAACTCATTTTTGTATTTCCTTCTTTAATTTAGCACCTTTCAACATCGTGTACTTCTTTCATCTTCAAATGACCCTCCGAACAACATTCTCGTAGATACGTGGGATTATATTAACTATTCGGCATGCCTAACTGATGTTGTTTCGATGGTATTAGGCCTATTAGAAAACCTATCACATCTGGCTCAAAGTGAGAAGTTAAATTCTTAGTATACGGTAACTCATTAAAAAGTGACACCTACCCAGGTACTTACTTACCAACTAGCGACAGCTATCATTATCTCTTCAGCGACTGAAGAACCTAGACATTATAATATATTTTTTCATTCATTCTATAGTCCAAAAGGCTTGGAAATAAATTGATATTTGCATTTATTCCATTAGGCCTCGGACCTATTCCAAATAAGATCCTATAAGAAAATTAATTTTTTTTTTTGATAGGTGATAAAATTCGCATTTAAATATTAGAAATTTATTTTATTTTTATTTAAACGCCCATAGGGCTTTTACATACATAAAGCAATACATGTTTTGGTTAATTACAGTGAAGAGTTAGAAGTGAATAAACCACAGGAAAGTAACAGAAAATATAAAGACACATAATATACGCTAGATAAAATATGAGTTGACAAAATGTAGGCAATACAAAATTTAAATGAAGTAAAAATAGATAGCCTGCCAATATCCTCCAAATCAACAATAATAGGTATTAATAAATATGTATAAAATTGGTATTTACAATAGTTTATGAATTAAGTAAAATATACATATGATATTTTTTTAAATATATATAACACAGGAGTGGGGTAATGGAGGGGTGGGAGACGAATGAGGGGTAAAGGGAGGCATTACAAAGGAAACATAGTAACGGTAGGGGAAAGCAGGGGTAAATTTAGAAATTCCATACTTCTCACACTGACGGCTGTATTATGTGGCCTGCTCACGGGTCGGAAAACCTTATGATTTATTCGTGTACCAGAACTGAAAAATATATTTTGCATCCAAAAGGACTTCAATGAATAGAATTTACACAAATAATTTCTTTGAATAGCATTGCAACGCAAGCCGGGTACTCGCGTTTTTTTTTACGGTAAAATTAATAACGAATAAGTATTTATTGATTGCTAAATGTCTACTTTATCCTCCGCGAATATTGTAATCATAATGTGACGTTTCATGAAATAAACCATGTTTTTTTTTGCTTGTTTTTATAACTGGCAATACCACAATAATTCTACAATTCTATAGGAATATGATTAAAGTCATTCGACATTCTAGTATCTTGTATCTTTTTCGTTTTCATATACGACGTGTGAGAAGGAAGATTTTTATGATCGGCTTTTAGGACGATCGTCGATGACGTGCATATATGATCTCTCCCTGGGACTAGTATATATTATGTTGTCACTGTTTGAGTTTTAAAACAATGTTGGTTGAGCATCTTGGGTAGGCTTTAATTATGAAATTCCTAATTATTAATTCGATAGTGGGCTAACAAACCGGTCCGGTCGCGGCGGGCTCCGGCGCTCTATATGTGATTGATCTTCCTATTTCTGTTGGTGATAATTCCCCGCTTGTAGTGAGTTTTCTGATCAATTTCAATTTTTTTTTATTATAAATGTAAAAAATATAACATAGTAATTAAATAAAATAAAAAAAATACCTTGGCCACTGCCTAAAATGGTCCACACACATAAACGTACCAAAAGACAGAGTGAGGAAGACAGTTTAGACGTCTAAAACATGATGTACATTGCCTTCTGCCAATCAGTAATACAATATGGCATTACAGGATGGGGTGGAACTTAAAAAAAGCACACACCCGCCTAACATGGAATTTTTTTTTAAATTTTACTAAAACTCAATACCTACTCATCATAACGTCTGTATAAATAATTAAAAATAATAACACTAAATGCATTGTACTTCCTTGCAACAAAATATCAACAAACATAAATTTACAAAGATAATATTCTAAATCAAACTGCGCCATTTAAAAATAATAGAAATATCTGACCTACTTAAATTCTCCCAACTCCAAAATGTAAAAAAAAAACAACGGGGTAGTTTACTTAACATTCTTGGAGGTATTTAAAAAATAAATATTACCAGAAAGTTTAAGAAGGACATATTAATATTTAAAAGATTACTAATTCACCCTAAAAAACACTCTTAAAATATCAACTACTTACATACTCTAACAAATAAATAAGGAAATAACGATAACATAATGAATAAATACTAATAAAACATACTTACAAGCCTAGCTTTATTATGATTTTAGATCTTGTATATTACACTACATGAAATTATTATTATGTGCATTGTAACATGTTGTCTGTATATAATAAAACATTGCGTTTTTGAATAAACATTCATAAAAATAAAAATAAATTATATTTCTCATTAAAGTCTGACAGTTTATTGTCTCCTGAAGTTTACGTATGACAATCTTATGGGTCAAAGTTAATTTTGTTGGTTTATTTAACATTTTATATACATATTATATAAACATGTTATACTCATTGTTGTAGGAGTATAAAGGTGGCCTTATTGTCTGGTGGCAATTTCTTCCACTAAACCAATTATTACTGTTGGAATCAATTTAATACTTATATTATAAACGCGAAAGTTTGTATGGATGTATGTATGTTTGTTACTCTTTCACGCAAAAACCACTTGGTATTTTCCATGTATTACAAATAATTATTGTTTAATAGAAAATGTCAATATTTGAGAATGACATTTTGAAAAACAATGATTGTAAAACCAAAATTCTATTTTAGAAAATATTTAAATTAGTGAATTTATTTGAAGTATTCACCCTTGAATCGAACCAAGAATTAAGATATTTTAAATAAATAGGTTAAGAATTTTGGTATAAACATGGATCGACCTACGAAAATAAAATAGGCTAATTGAAGTACTAATGCTGCGCAGACGAAGTCGCGGGCAGAAGATAGTTTAATATAAATTGGCTTCTTTGGGGAAAGGATGAGATAGAAAAAGAAAATAATTTGAGTTGGGTCGAAACAACGTGCCTATAGATTTAATTCTTACATGGCATAAAAATTATTATTTCAATTTGGTTATTATTATGAACGTGTATTGCTCAGTAATAGTTAATTGTTGTTAAAAATTACATAACGAGGAAACCATGTATTTATTTTTTGATTTTAACGGGTAAGCGTTAGTTGTTTTTTCTAAACATCTTGTGCGCATTTTACCAAACCATCGATGACATGTAATTAACGGACTTGAAAGAAAGTGCATTTTTAATCTCGACCATCAGATCGGCCAGTTGGCTGAGTGGCTGATCCGAAACCAGTTACGGGGCACTGCAGCTGGTTAATTAATCTAGGGTCTAGGTCAAAGTAACTCCCGATCGGGCATAGAAATAAACATCTCGTATATGCGACTCGACAGTGAATTATTTCATAGTTACTTCACTGGTGACCATGAGAAGCCGACACACCCAAAAGTCTTCAACAGTTTTTTAAGTAAAACTTCTTTGGGCGCGATTCGACAAGTATTTCAAACATGAATGTCTACTGATGATTTGATGAATGATACACAGCTACGCCACCGGCTGTTGAGTTTTGTCGCTTATATTGAAAAATGCAATAAAAATCATGAATATAGATTCGCTCTTCATTTTTCATCTAAGTTTCTGAAAATAATAAAAATATTCTAGCGAAGGCGAGTACCCTTTGAAAATAAAAACATACACAGATGGCAGTAATTGTAACATTTTAACCTGTCACAACAGTCAATTAAGTTTTACTTCAACAGTGCGTAAAGCTCAGGCGCACTGATTTTTTTAGTTATGTAATAATAATAAAAAAAAACATTTATTTGTCAATAGATTTTTACAAATTTATACATATTGTTTAATTAAAATTGTTTCTATTGTTAAATGGGTCACTGCTCATCTATACATACATTCAGGATTTCTCCCGGAATGTAGCTGTTCTTCAGCAGTGCCCCTAATATAATACACATATTATAATATACCTATATTTATTAATTTATTTATTTTTTATATGAATACCGCACAAGAGTCCCATCTACTCCCGTCTGGAGCCAGTAAGACTATGGCATCCCCAATTGGGGTATGTTGTGAGGCAGAAGTGAGTGGGGAGGGGAAGGAAATGAGGAAGATGGAGGTGGGGAAGTACCTGCCTACCAAATATACTATATATTATTTTTAATTAATTACTTGTGAAATAACACAAATAAATCCAATAAAATTTATTTGCGCCAGCCGGGTTTGTACCCGCGACCTTTGGAATGGGAGTCCATAGCCTTACCGCTGGACTACGCCGGCCCTTCAGAAAGAAATTAAAATAAATTAACTCATATAAATCAAAATTCAAATGAAAGCAAATAAAATTCAAATTCAAAATAAACATTATAATCACAAACACATGTAGGTATATACAGATTCTACTGTATCACATTAATCTCTCTATAAGAACTATATTTTTATTTATTTCAACCACCACTGTTTTATTTATATACACATAATATAATACCCACGCACAGACTTTGACTTTGTGTTTTTTTTTTGTTACTGACTTATATTATCATTATTTATTAAAAAAATTGAAAATAAAAACATAAAATTATGGTAAGTGCAAAATGTGTAATTTTTTTTTATTATGCGTTTTTCGTTAAGTTTTGTTTCCTCTCGTCTTTCGTTTGATACAAATTGTCAAACTAACCAATAAATCATTGAAACTTAGATCATTAAAACTAAGATTAAAAATAACTCTTAAAACTTGTACCTGAAAAATGTCGTTTCTGCATCTATCATATTTTTACATTAACCACTCGGGCACCTAGTTACGTGCTTGTCACGAAACATCAATTGCTATCGAGTCATGTTACGCTATATCGGCCACTAGTGTGACACGTCCTCATAAAACTCTTTCTATATTCTTTTCGTACGACATAATAAATAATTTTAGAAAGATATAACACTAAGCTTTCTCTTTAAGTTTACCATATACATATACTATGTACTTAGGTAAAAAGTTAATTAAATTGAGTTTTTCTAAATATGATAATATTATGTTGGCTAGACCTGAGGGTCTTACTCGATCACACCATCTTGAATTAATTAATCATCTGAAACCTGTATAAGAATGTCACCTATTACACAACAACCAAAAACACTCATCTCCTAAAAATGATCAATCATTTCACATTAATTTGTACTTCTGGTTTTAAAATAGATCAGTCTTGTTAGAGTGAAAATCCAATTAACAAGTTAATACTACAGAGAAATACCCATAGCTGGAAGGGCGTTTGAAACAGAAAATCTATAAATGGCACTTAACTTAAGAGCGTTTGTCGTTGGGGTTAAAACAATTTAAAAACAGTTCAAAAAATTTACCGCAATTCATCGGAAGTAATCTAAAGTTACTGTTGTTTTACAGTACTTGGATAATAACGAGACTTGAACAGGACTGTCACACAACTTGAATATTAACTATGAAATTAGAGGAATTGTTCAAATTTTGTGAAACAACCATCCTAAATAATAGTGGGTTTTAAAATGAGTGACAAGTGCGAGTGACAAAGTCCAGCAGTTTAAAGTATGTTCCGTTTCATAAATCACTTACATGATGGTGAAATATCATTTTAATATCGAAAATTACTTCAAGATCTTTTATTTCAGTTAGAATCTAATTCAGATGACCTGTTAACGACATCTTGTCATTGGTGATATATTCCTGAATTGAATTATGTCGCGTTGTTCTTTCATTATTGTCGCTTTTCCGCCATTCACGCGCTGGTGAAAAGCGTCCGGCAAAGTACCCCGTCGGTTTGCAATCGAACATAAGCCCGGATGCCTCGCTTGTTTGTGCTTTGGTGCGTATCGTTAGACATTTCATGGGCCATGCTTCACTAAGCTTGCATGCAAATGATCTTCGACCATCTCAGGGTCGTTTTTGTTCTAAGGAATTCGGAGGAGGGGCCATTTTATACCTACGTTGATATAAAATCGACCACATCAACAAATAGGTAAATAATGAGAAACTACAGAAAAAATATTTTGAGTTTAAAAAAATTCGTTACGAAGTGATTTTTGAATAAGTACGTAGGTGAGATCTAGGTATAAGGGTGAGCGTAAGCTGATATTCAGGAGGCGCAGCACGTGCAGAATGTGCAGGTGCAGATTTTGTAATGTTTGGACTTGTATGAAACAACGTATGCTGAGAGGCAGACATCGTTTCATACAAGTCCAAACATTAATAAATATGCACCTGCACATTTTGCAATTGCTGCGCCTCCTAAATCTCAGCTTACGCTCACCTTACACCTAGATCTTACCTATTTTTCGATCTTTTGGAATATGAAACAGAATTGAAACTCATTTGTAAGGATTTTAAAATATCCCGTGACTTTTCACTAATTTTTACTAGTAAAATAATAATTATTAGCCTTAATGTTTCACCGTAGCATCTAGAAGAAACAACGCCCAAACAACTTCATTACCAGTCCAAAACAACAGAATTAATGAACCGGCACTAGATATTATGTGGGTGCGTTCGTCAGCCATTAAACGACAAACATTATAAAGGATTTAACTTGTTGTATTCCAAACTAATCTTCTAAATAATATATGGAGATAAACAGGTCATGATTTTTTCTTCTTCTTTTAATTAAAGAGAAGAGAGCTGAAAGACTTCGGCGGTTGTGGGAGTACGAGGATTCTATTAACTTGGAATTCATTCAATATCTATAATATGGACCTTCTTCGTCAGTGTTCAGTTTGACTTACATAAGTGGTGTCGCGTTCGTCGTTTTTTAAACAACGATACATTTACTTTAGCGGCTTGTCAAGAAAGTTATTTTAAGAGGGAACTCAGGCGGTATTTTTTCCATACAAAAGTATTCCATATTATCCTTCTCCGGATTTTGACACTCTTGCAAATATTTTTTAACATAATATAGATATCGACAACTTCTTCTTCTTCTTCAATGGGGCTACAGCCCATTTCGTGTCTTGGCCTCCTTCAACGTCAGCCTCCACCACCCTCTGTCCTCGGCTGTCGTCCTCCAATCGCAACATGAAGTAGTCCTCTTGCATCCTTCCTGACATCATCCTCCCATCTCACTAGTTCTGGCCACCTTTCGTTTACCTCCCGAGTGTCCTGTTAAAACTTTCTTCGGTACTCGAGTGCTTGGCATTCGGTTCACATGTCCGGCCCAGCTTAGTCTTTGGAGCCTTAAACGGGTAGAGAGTCTGGAAGCTTGGTAGATATAATTATTATTATTGTGGCGGATCCTCTCTGCCTCTCCCTCTCGTACCACTCTTATGATTCTTCGAAGTACCTTTTTTTCGAGTACCTCGCAGACTTTTCTGTCAGTGTTCCCACCTCACATCCATAGGCATCCATCATAGATATCGACAACTAGCACCAGAAATTAGTTTAGATTTTATAGTTGATTTGCTGCACCAGAAACTGTGTTTAATTATCTTATTAAAGAACGTTAAAAATTTAACGTTTTAAAATGTGAAAGTAATAATTAAAATTATTAAGGAAACCGTTAAAGTTATAAAATATTATTATAAAATATATTACAACAAATGCATTTTGCGAAGTTTGAAGAAGATATAAAATATTCGTTCGTATGTGTATAATGACGGTGAAAGTGTAATAATTGTTTTTTTTAAATCTTGTGTAGTATCGATTTTTTCAAAAGGTTCATTGACCGAACGTAAATTGTGCAAAAGACTGTGATAGTTTCCTACATTTGGCTCGTGCATCACGCAACTTTAGGATTTAATACGAAAATGATAATGCCTACATGAATATAAATAATATTTTAGCAAACGGATGGCTATGTTGCGACCTATCTTGGTTTTTTTTTGTATAAAAATATTTTTAATTTATAAAAAAAATGGTGTGTTTGGTATCTCTATCTTTATCTACTATTTTGCACGAAAACATATTTCGTTTGTCACTGGGCCTAATTTAAGTTTTAGGCATAATTTTTCAGTTAAGCTTCCTTTTTAGAGCTCCTCGAGACTTACACGACGACTCGCGAATAACTCATATAACCCTTTCTGTTGCGGATTTATTACCACTTTTTTATCGCACAGAGTAAATTTCGAGGCTCTCATCTGACCCCCTCCCAGCGCGATGACGTAAGCGCACTATTAAGTTACGGGCAATGATCTATTTTTGGAATATATGCGCCGTTTGATGCCACAACCTTTGGGCCTAGACATATATTTAAATAGTTAGCGACAACAAATGCATTTGGTCAATTGATCTTAGTATGGGAGCTTTTTAAAAAAAGTTTTCACCTTAAAAAAAAGTTTTCCCAAATAAAATAGAGTTGTGAATTGTAAAGATTTGTGAATGGAGGCGAAGGCGAAAAATACGTATTTTTTATGTTTGTGGTTATGAAAGTCACACAGTTGTTAACGACCATTTCCCACTTACCTTGTTTTGTAACTTATTTATTATTTTTTTTTAATGTCAATACCGCACAAGAGTTCTAACTGCCCGGAGCCTATTTAATTGTGACAATTGGGGTAAGATGTGAGAATAATAGCAGATAGAGGGATATGCGACGTGGAATAGCACGTTTGGGAAGTACTAAAGTAATTTTAAACTTCGATTCTGATTAATTTTTATTCTTCTTTTTGATTCTAAGAATTTCATCGGAACAATTCTCTTAGTAACTAACTAATTAACCACTAGGCCGTTTGCCCAGAAGATGGACCGCCAAACAACTACGTCTTGGCACCAGCGCCGGATCTGCCATACGTTCAAAAACGTGCAAAAAACCTGGCGCCCACTACGAAGGGGCGCCGTGATAAAATAAATATTGTTTTAAAATTCAATTAAAATATTCCCCGAATCGTTTAAAAATTACTCGTAATACGGAATTATTAGTTCGCGCTAGCAACACTCACTTTCCATATGCGTGAACCTAATGCGCGCGCATCGATGGTTAAAATTTAACGAAATACGGATTTGACTTACGTCAAGGAATTTTTTTCCAAATACAATATATTTCATACGAACGTAAGACCTATTTTTCCTTGTTGCTCTTACGACCATTGTATCGTTCGAAATTCAACAAACATTGTGATTGGTTCATTAATCGCTTCTCGTACGGATCTCCCTTCGTTGATTACAAGTTGCTCTTTGATGATAGTTCGTCGCTTTCGCCGCGTTATTGGTTTATTTATGTTGCCATTCGCGCGCGATTTGGCACCATATTAAACAAACTGATCAGAATATTATTATTTCTGAACTAAACTGCCTCATGTTTTATATTGTATTTTGTTATGATGTTATTATTTTGTCCAGTGTCATAGATAGCTACCGCCAGGTCACTTGGAAAAGTTACTCTTGATTCTTGTTGGCGGGATATTAATTTATTTTAAACGTATTGCATAATTTTTTTTTTTTTTTTTTTATATGTATATAAATTTTTTATCTGAATTTTAAAAAAATGTTGGGGGGGGGCGCCATCGGTACTTCCTGCACAGGGCGCCAGATTTCGTAGAACCGGCGCTGCTTGGCACACTCGTTGCTTCATTCACATTCTTACATCGTCTCATACATACCCTTATGTTATTCGGATTCTTGACAAGGTCCCGACGTCTTCTACCATTCATTTTCGCGTCATGTATTTTCCTAACACACCTTTTTCGTTCATCCGCTCCACATGCCTAAAACATATAAGCGTCCCTTTCACAATTCATTAGACTTACATTCTTTGCGAATCGCCCCATGGTTTTGGTACAATACGACTCACGGATCTCATTTCTACAACATTCATCCTTCTATTTTCGTCCTTTGTTCCATACCTCACTCTAACTGCCATTCGACAGGGGAGGTACTCGTACCAGCACTCCAATTTAGTAGGTATATAGCTTGCTGATGGTTGGTTTGTACTATGTCCATTTTTGTTTCTGTAATAATCAAATTTTTATCTACTGTATCCACACTATACATATATTTTTATCTACTATATCAAAAAAAAAACAATTATTCACCACGAACTTACATTTTGAACATCACTTTTTGTTCTATCTCCATAGTAATTACAAAAATGAGGCTTGGAGTGTACTATGTCCATTGGCCAATACAATTTTTTTTTTCTATCATTTATTAAATCCTTATGTAGTGTTTGTAAAATTTACTAATGTTTGATTACTCTATACATTTTATTTACTCATACGACAATACAAAATTTTATAATTTATAATAAAGAATTTTTAATATTTTTCATTTTAATTATATTTATTAAAAACTTAAGTATGTGAATGTTACATTAATATTGTTTGATGTGACATAGGATGAAATTACTGTTGGTTTGATCTTCGCCGAGAGTATGGATATAGTATAAACCAACATTAAATATGGTCGCGGTACAAACCAACCTTAATTTTTTTGCTATTTTGTTTAAAAAAAGTGTCCTTTTACGTTCTTGATTATGCTTTTATTCAAATAAAAATTCAACCAATTATATTGTTATGTTACTTATAGAGAGATTAACCCTTGTATTTTATATTATCATATAACAATTAGTTTGAAGTAAAGGAAACAAAAATAGGATCTGCCCTGATGATGGACACTGCAACGCTGTCCGAAACGTCGGCTAAAGAAGGAGGTAGCACAACACGGCATAACACCCCAAAAACAAACAACGAAAAAAAAAAAAAAAAAAAAAAAATTTTTAAACTTTAATCTTCGTTTTTTCAATACGAGTTTTTGTGGACATAGTACAAACCAACCCTCAGCAAGCGATTTTCGTACTTTTACCGTTGATCATTTGAATACCTACAGCTTCTGTGTGGCGTTGAAAGTTACCGCTTTCTCGTGAATACTGGCTGGCTTTACTTGTAACTTCTTCGGCTAACTAGTCGGCTAGTCTCGTGAACACATTAGGCATCTAATACGAGGCCCGACCAGCCAAGCAAAACACCATAATCTAAGGTGGTTTGAGAGTAAACCCATCAAATGACGGAAATAAATGGTTTAGGAATGTCGTCATTATACATGTATTGGGTACCCAGTGGCGCGCGTTGTTTACTGCACAGAGGTTTTAAAAATGAGTGCCCGATGTTTCAAAAATTGAAAAGATAAAACTGATATGTTTCTGATTATACATTATTATCCTTGCACTATGCCGCCTTCGTGAAACTTAAAAACTGAGATTCAATATAATATCTTTATTGGCTTGGGTAGAGGGGAAACTGTAATTTACAGCTTTACAAAAAATAATAAATTTTCCCCACTTATGAAAGTGCAGATAAAAAATTCTTTTAAGTTTACCCTTAAAAAAAAAACATAGATTCCATTAAAACTTTGTTCAGACATTATTTCCCCGATTTATGTCTTTGTGCAAATTATCTTTGCTATATTCAAGGTATTAATACCTTCTATCATTAGTATTGCTTCTCGGTTCGTGTTATATATTTTGTTATTATTGGACAAATAAAACAAATATGTGTATTTTTAAAATAAAAATATAATTTGTCTAATAATTATACGCATCCATTGATAACAAAAATGAATATCTAAGTATTTATTTTCTTAAAAAGCTGTCGACACCGTATACTGCAATTTATTAACTCTTATTTTTGCGGGTATTGTTGACGGGTGGGGGAGATTTAAAATGTTATTAAAAAATGATTGTAGAGACAGTAAATACGCTAAATACTATACACTTTTCAGGTTTTTGTTTATGCTAATTCTCAGACTACAATTAAATGGCCCGGCACGCCATTGCTACATTATACAGTAGTTCCCGCTGTGCACATCACATCATCTAAACATTTCAAATGTCATTATTATAAAAATATATTTAGGGTGCTTCTCACCATCCTCCCAATAGATTATCTACACTAATAACGAATATTTTCGATTTACGGTTTATTTATTTATTAAGTTGGAGTTTATAATTCGGTACTCGAACCTATGAATAGTGGCTATATATTGGATAAGTTAGCTGAGTTTTCTAACCACTGCGAGTATTTTATTTTTTTAATAATATTCGTTATTATGGTAGATAAGCTATTGGGAGGATGGTGAGAAACCCCCTTAGTATAATATGTAGGAGGTACGAAGGTAGTTAACTATATAATAATAATTTAACTTAAGATTTGGTATTCTAAAACAGCAAGTCTCAAACCTGATCGTATTTCTAAGCCATTAATAATTTTCTTCGTTTTTTAACGGAGCTTCGAAATATTCAAATATATTATAGTTTGACCCCTTGAACCTGTGCACCTCTGCTAAGCCACCAAAAGTAGCAAACCACTTGGGGTGACCTATGGCAGTTGGTTATCCAATAAATGGTTCTACACGGAGAAAAATGTTATTCGAAAAAACAATAATTTTAATAGTAAAAACAGTTAAAAACGTACTGAAGTTCTTACGAACAAATTAACAGTGTTTCAATGTTTATTGGCGGGAAAATGCAAGAATAAACATTGAACCCCTATTAATTTGTTCGTAAAAACTTCAGTCCCGTTTTTAACCGTTTTTACTATTAAAATTATCGTTTTTTCGAATAACATTTTTCTCCGTGTAGGGGCGGCGATACATATACACGCCTCCCAAATTGGTATACCAGCTACGAGTATTGTTTGTTGCACATTTTTCAATTATTATTTTTGTCAAATAAAAATGATTTCGCTTAGGTGTTGCAACTCGAGCGAAGTCGGGTTAGCTTGTTGATTTATAAACACTGTACAATTGTTCAATTAACTTTAAATAACTATCTAACACCTTCTTAGCTTGTTAATTTTATCTGTGAATATTGCTAAAAGTTTTTCAAAGTAACTTTAAAAAAGAAAAAAAAAAATTTAATTGGCTGTTTGCTTATTGGCTACCATGAATTCATTTGAAACGGTTCTGCATTGTTACATATTTTTATCTGATTCAGGGGGTTTCTCACCATCCTCCCAATAGCTTATCTACCCTAATAACGAATATTATTAAAAATAAAAATAAAATACTCGCAGTGGTTAGAAAACTCTGCCAACTTATACAATATATAGCCTCTATTCATAGGTTCGAATACCAAATTATAAACTCCAACTTAATAAATAAATAAACCGTAAATCGTAAATCGAAAATATTCATTATTAGTGTAGATAAGCTATTGGGAGGATGGTGAGAAACCCTCTCATTAAATAATATTATAATAGAAAACCACCGGTTTCCCCAGACTCAAACCAGAGCGGCAAGTTAGTGTCAGCTGTCTTTATACTTCTCCGCTTACACGCTAGATGCCGTTAGTTGTATGGAATCTGGTCACGCACAATGGAGTGTAATTTGTTTTATCTGTAGTTGATAAATTTATTTTACTTCATGATTTTATTAGACGTTCGTACTGTTTCTAGTCAGCCTCATAACAAATGTGGGGATGTAATATTGCCGCGGTAAATAATAATCTTAAATAAATATTATAAGAGTTGTTAAGCCTCGGAGGTTTCTCAACATCCTCTTAATAGCTTATCCATACTATAACGAATATTATTAAAAATATAAATAAAATACTCGCAATAGTTAGAAAACTCGGCCAACTTATCCAATATATACTTAGCCCCTATTGACACGTTCGAGTACCGAATGATAAACTCCGACTTAGGGGGTTTCTCACCATCCTTCCACTTTACTAATAACGAATATTTTCGATTTACGGTTTATTTATTTATTAATTTGGAGTTTATAATTCGGTACTCGAACCTATGAATAGTGTCAATATATTGGATAAGTTGGCAGAGTTTTCTAACCACTACGAGTATTTTATTTTTATTTTTAATAATATTCGTTATTAGTATAGATAAGCTATTGGGAGGATGGTGAGAAACTCCCTTAATAAATAAGTAAATAGTAAATCGAAAATAAACTTTATACTATATACTTTATATATATATATAGCTATTAGGAGGATGTTGAGAAATCCCCCTAGTATTATAAGAAATATTTTAGATAAAGAACAACTATTTTAAATTTATTACGCATTATCCCGATCTCATCTACAATATGGTATTATTGGGTGGGGAAGCTTTTGCGATTCCACTATAAAAATAAAATATATATATAGCGCAAAAGGCAATTTTTAAAATTATATCGAGTCCCCATCAGAACTACTACAGACTATGTTTTTAAAGCCCTCAATTTAATGTCTCTGAAACAATTATGTTTCCAGAGATTACGCTTTCAAAAACCAAACTTTACACATACAAACTCCGGCCGATTCACAAGATACTCATTATAACATACATTCCACAAATCTACAACTAAAACGACTTTTGGAATATTCAATATTTCTCTATAATTAACGTATATAATGTATAGAGAAATGATAAAATATTACTAATGGGAAAATTATAAAGCAATATCTAGAAGTAAACACAATACAAGCTTGAATCTATGTTAGGTTGCAAAATGGTTGTTACATTTTTCATTCCCGTGTTCATAATCGATATCTAAATGCTTCTTTTGAAGTCGGTTATTTTTTAAATGGTTTTTATTGCAAGAGATATTTCTTAATTTTTTATTTCCAAATAAAAAAAAAAATTACAAAACAATTTACAATGTGACTTTAGAACGGGGTACCCCAGTAACGTCACATTCTCTTAAAAAAATAAATAATGTTATTTTGCAATGGGTTTTGCACGATTGCGCAAATTTAGCTTCTTCATTTTGTTTTTTTATTTTTTTTTTTTTCAATCTAAATCTAATCAGTAGGTATTACAACAGAGACCCAACGGCTGCTTTTATAATTCCGGAACGGCACGGCGATGGTAACGGCTCTCAGCATCTTTTTTAATACGAGTGAGGGAGATGCAAAAAAGAAATCAGTTTTTGAGAAATGAGATGGCACGAGCCATTCCTGTCACCGCTCCATTTCCGCGGGAATGCTAAGAGCGCCTATTATCTGCATAAAAACTTTTTTAGTTGTTAACTCTTCCCTAAAAATCCCTCTCTTTACGGTGTTGTGTACTCGGTACACATGGTACACGTTTAGAATTTTGTCATCAGAACTTCTTCTCTTTCTTTTCCTTAAAAAGATCATCTAGACGGCATTCCCAAATATGACAATGTGTGGGGTTAATGTAAACATATGGTTTTTGGCTTAATTCTGTATCGAATATGTAATAATAAATAAGGAAAGAGTACCTAGTATTAATTTATGTGTGTTGTTGCAGGCGTGAAGAGTGATGGCGGCCCAGCTGTGCCTGCGCGAGGAGGACGTGGTGCGGCTGGCGCTGGAGTTCCTGTCCTCGCGCGGGCTGCACCTCGCGCAGGTGGCGCTCGAGCGCGAAGCTGGCGTCATCAACGCCGCGCTGTCGCACGACGCGCTCTTCCTGCGCCAGCTCGTCATCGACGGGCAGTGGGACGACTGCCTGGAGTTCGTACAGCCCCTCGAGGCCCTTGAAGCTTTCGACGGAGACCGAGTCAAGTTCCTCATCCTCAGACAGAAATACGTGGAGTTGCTATGTGTCCGCTCGGAAGCGGGCTGCAACGCTCTGGAAGGCACAGTTGACGAGGTCGTACGTGTTTTGGAAAGACTTGAGAAATTTGCCACAAAAGAAGAGCACTCCGCCCTCTGTTTGCTCCTTACCCTCCCTCGCCTCGGAGACCATCTCGCTTTCCGGGACTGGAATCCGACGGAATCGCGTATTAAGTGTTTCAACGAACTCTACCCGTTAATTGAGAGCTTTCTGCCGGCGGATAGAAGGCCGCCGTCAGAAATTAAGTTTTCCAAGAATGACAGACTGATGCAAATCATCATTAAGGGAATGTTGTACGAGTCCTGCGTAAACTATTGTCAAGAAAAAGCTACCGGTGGGAAAGACCCCCGCGCAATTGATGTGAAGTTTTCTCACTTGCTGGATGGCTCCGGGTTCGGGGACTCTGACCTGAGTCTGCTGTCCTGGTTGAGAAGCATCCCCGGTGAGACGTTTGCCGTGCCCTTCGAACAACGGACCCTGAATGTGGACGTTGAGCGATTGGAGAGGCCTGCTCTGGAGGCTTCCTGGACGGAGCACATGCTGGTGCGGCCCATCAAACCAAAGACCTTCCCGCACTCGGCTGTGTCTTTCTGCCGACCACGATCAGCGGCAGATGTTATGACGCGGTCGCTATTGCCGCCCGCTAGTGCCGCTCCCACTGCTATCCCTGCGATGGCCTTGTCCACCGGCGACCTGATGCCGGGCTTCCGGCTAGCGGGAGCCGAGGCTGCGCGGCCGATGATAGCCTCAGTGGACCGTCTGTTCCTGAACGAAGATGCTTTCATGAGCGACGGTCCTAATTTTGGCCGTCCGTTGCCGCAGATTGCCGAGACCACAGCGCCCCCGACGCCTCCTTCCCCACCCTCTCCACCACCGGCCGCGCTAGGCCTGTATAGGGAATTTCAACAACGCAAGGGTGGCCAGTCTGAAACTCCTCTTTCTACACCACCGTAAGTCCTATTCTCTCTAAAATATATATTTCTATTATATTGATCCGGGATAAAAGTTTAACCTCACTATTACTTCCAGGGCGCAACCCCCAACGCCAGTCCCCACACCTCCCCAGCAGATTCCACAAGCCGCTCAGCCCTCGCGGAGTGCAGCACCAGTAGTAGTCCAACAACAGCAGCGGTGAGTAATATTTTCATTACTCAGCCATACCTACATATTTAATTGCATATATCTCTTTACTACGCATATTCTCGAGCATGATATGCCGATCTGTTCTACCGAAGATTGATTTAATCTGGAATTACGATGAAAATATTACGTCCATCAAGGAATCGCGATTGGGCGAGCACGAACTGCCGATGAATAATAATTAGTTTTCCAGGGTACAATATTACATATTATTCTTATAATTAATTATTATTATTACTGCATGCTCTGATAGCAAAATACAATCAATGAAAAACTAAGATTATATCTATCGATAAACATACATTAAATTGCTATTAAATTATTTTGCTTCTCCGGAGGCTGAAATGGAAGCTTCTTATTGTAATTGAGCTGCCGCGAAGTATTTTTAAAATAGTTGACGTATATTCCCCACCAATAATAGTGACTCAACTCATAATTGTGTCTTCTTTTTTATAATATACAGTAGAACCTCTCATAACGAGTACCTTCCTTAACGAGTAATTCGCATAACGAGCAAAACATATTGTGAAAAAAATACTCCCTTAACGAGCGATATTTCGCATAACGAGTGACGCAAGGGGAAGTCCCATCATCACATTACTCATTTGTGAGCCGGGACTACCGTGCCAGTTCATCAGCCTCTGGTTAGCACTTGTTCCGCTAGCATGTTAGTGTCGCATGTTTATCGCATTTTTACAAACTGGAACATACAAAAAAAATTTCTTCACTGTGAATCAGCACAGTTAATTGTAGTACATGATTAGTTGCAGTCGGAACATGAAAAAGGTTTTTCTCCACTGAGTCAGTTTGTGGACTTTTAAACGTTCCTTTTGAGAATGTGAATAGTTGCAGTAAGAACATGAATATGGTTTTTTTCCACTATGAGTAAACTTGTGGGTTTTTAAAGCCTCCTTTCTATCACATTAATAATTGCAATTGGAACACAAGAAAGGTTTTTCTCCACTGCGAGATAGATTGTGTGATTTTAAGTGATCCTTTGTAGAACATGAATAGTTATTTGGATAAACATTAAAAACAAAACAAAAAATGAGTATTTTTTTGGCATGGAACGCATTATCGTATTTTACATTGATTTATATGTGAAAAAATTGTTTCGCTTGACGAGTGTTTCACATAACGAGTAAGAGTCTGGAACGATTTATGCTCGTTATAAGAGGTTCCACTGTATTGTTAATCTGTTATCATTTTTCAAAAAAAAAAATTCCCCCATAAACAAGCAAATGCTTTTAATGGAAAAGCAGTATACATCTTAATACACAAAAATTGTAAGATACCTGAAAAGAAAATTGCAGTTAGACTTTTAAATTATAATAACAACAGTCCCGCAAGAACCTATTTTCAACGCATTAAACATAGGAATCTAATATTTTCTTCTTGCCCGAGGGTCGTGACCATCCTGAACATTAATAATGTTCTTCTGTTGTGTCATAAAATTAAACTCAAATTGCTGGTTGTCGGCGATCTCAAAGGTGAGAAGAAACTGTTTCTTTCGATTCACGGATTTGACCAATACAGTCACGCGGTATAGAGAGGAAGATGCACACTTGCGCACTTTCTCTGACTCGTCAGCCTTGTCACCAACGCAAATTTCCTCCCAAGTGATGACGCAATATCTGGCCGCTCTAATTGGTTTAAGAACCGTATTTAATTAAGAATGTGGACTCCCAATGGGAATATTATCTAATTTGGTCCCATTAACATCGCCAATTGACAAATAAATTGCTTCATAATAGTTAGTGCAGTACGTCGTTCCCAATATCCAGAAGGCAATCCAACTATTCAATAATAATTCACAAGATTTGTTGCCACGCCGATTGTATCAATTAAGGACAGTTAGTGTATTGCATCCAACCACATATTCTATTTCTTAGGATTTTGCTTCAATTTGGTACAGAAACTGAATGTTGGTAGAATAAAAGCATAGTTATTAGTCCAATGTAAACATATTCGTATCTCTCTTGAACAGGCCCATCATTATTTTCTCTATAGAATATTTAATTTATTTTCTGCACAATGTAATACACTGGGATTCTTCTATATATATATATAATGCATTTTCAATTTTTTTCAAATGTTCAGTTCACTACCTTTTTAGTGTAGTATCTTTTTCAAATAGTATGTTGAAACCATGCGTCACGTTATTATAATTCAAATAAATACATCAGAAGTGATGCGCTTCGGATGTATGTAGTTTTATGCAAGGATCACATTATTGCCTCTGACATAAACAGCTTCTGGAAAAAAAACATTAATATTTATTAAGGAAGGTTAAGGAATGATGCAAAAGTTCTCGGAAGAAAATACTGAGGATGTTCAAGAAATTGAATTGTTATGGCACAATAATTGAGAGACTCAAATTTCTAATTGAGAGTCAGCAAATAATATTATTTGGAAGGGAAGAAATGAATACTAACCAATTTTATGTTTGTGGCGTGTTATTATCGAAACGTGCTGAGAAATTAATGTTTTTAATTTTGAAGTAAATACTTCTTTAGGCACGCCTGAATTGAGTGGTAAACTGACGAATGCGTTACGGAAATTACAGCGTTACGAGAGGCGTAATATCGGGCGTTACGAAAGTTACGGAGGCGAACGATAATAAATTTTAATAAATTTTGAGGTTCATTCCTCACAATCTAATCGTAACAACAGTGCTCAAATCCATAGTAATGACTAATGACGTTTGGAATGGATGCTGGCATTTATTTTAAACTTTGTAAGAATTAAATCAACAATCCCATTCTAAGCGTTTCCATCAAATTTTCTTTTAGAGTGTGTGAAATCAGTGCATTGAAACGACTAATTTGTCACGATGATTGGTAACAATCCAAACGAATCTACAATATAGATTCTTATACACTGATGATTGGAATGGTTATATTCGATGCCCAGAAAGAAAATTAGATTAGATTACTAAAGAAGTATTTACTTCAGTCATGAGGTCTAAAAAGCACACTCGTATTTATTTTTAATTGTAATTTTTACATTTAGTTTACAAATTTCTATTATACTTGTATATATATTTTATCTTGCTTATTATGGTTTTTACAAACTATTATGAATTTATTAACTCTCGGAATGCCAGGGGTAAAATGCCAATCGCCCGCTTACTTGTATCGTCTTAACAGATAATGTGTTTCATCAACATATATTTATTAAAAAATGTATACATCAATGAAATTAAGTTAACCCAGGATAGTTACTTATAGATAGTTATATTCATATATATATAGGTATATTAGATAGGTATATTCATATATAGATAGGTATATTAGATAGGCATATTCAGAGAAATGTTTTGTTTTTATCTCTAATGTTATTAAAAAAATGTATGTAACGATGACACACGAAAATATTCCCAAGTTTTATAACATTTGTCAGCTAAATAAGCGTTCTATACATTAAAAATCACAAATCTTAGTTATGTGATTTCCTATAACTAAGTAGAGTATGAATTTTGTAAATCGTAATATTAAGCGCCTCCGCCCACTCAGGCAACTGAAAACTCTCAACTGCCAACTGTCTTTGTATGACAATGTGATGGCCCGCATACTACACAATCACACAAAACCCCGTTGTCAATGGTAACGCAAGCGGTGACTTGCGACCATCTTGCGACCATCTTGCGACTGTCACGGCTGATTACCCTGGGCAGCCGTTGCTAGGTTGCGAGCTGTCAGCTGATTGTTCTTCATCTATGGTTAAACAAGCTTTTTGACCAATCAAGACAGAGAAAACAGCCGGTTTTAGTTGGTTTTCAGTTGCCTCAGTGGGCGGAGCGCCTAAGACTTTGACTTAATATTGATATATTTTTCATAGATAAAATAAACATGCTTGCAGAAACGAAATGACAATATAGAATAATATAATAATAAATTCATTATTTCCCTGCCAAGCGAATAAAATATATTTTAGTTAGCTAGGAGCATTTTTTTAGGGTTCAAATTGTTATCATAAAATCCATGCAATTGGTGAGCTACTTGTAAATCCATTGTGGATTTCTTGGCCAACTAGGAGTTAATTGGTGTGGTTTCCGGAAAATAAACTTTTTTGCGTATTGGCTTTGTCCATTTTTGATAGTCTGATTTCATTTTTTATTTATTTATTTATTTATTTGAGACACAAACAGGATATTTATAAAACATTCATGTTGGTAATATAAAACAAAATTAAATACAAATATAAATATCCCTAGACTAATGTGTCTGCAGTAATCATATTTTAATATACTCATAAGCAAACACAAAGAAAAACAATGCCAGTATTTTTAAACTTAACTCTAAAAAACTTAATTATAATAATAAAAAATCGAACAAAAAGAAAATGTTTAGAAAAAATAATAAAACAACAAACAATCTTTTAAACAACAAACTCTAAAAAACTTAATTATAATAATAAAAAATCTAACAAAAAGGAAAATGTTTATGAAAAAATAATAAAACAACAAACAGTTGTAAAATAATAAATCAACAAACAAAATTTTTTTATTTTTATTTTTAGGTGCACAAATTGTGGAGATACTTCTTGAAACAAGTTATATTATTTACAAAAATATCTATGAAAATGTGTGATTTGGCAAGATCATTGTATGATCTAGACATTCTAGAAATAGGATTAAAATATCCAGTATTATTGGTAAAAATTTCGGTCCAAAATATGTTAAGGTTTCTGGTAGATTTGGGCCTGGCGTATAACTTGATTTGATTGATTAAGTTACTATCTACCCGATAATTTACAATTTTATAAAGCATTAAGAGGTCATTTATGTTACGTCTTTTAACTAGACTCTCTAATTTGAAATATGTTAGTCTTTGTTCGTATCCATCTAGAAAATGGTACACACCTGATCGATAAGACAAGATCCGTGTAAATTTTCTTTGGACAGATTCAAGTCTAGATACCTGTGTAATATAATGTGGATTCCAGACTGTTGACCCGTATTCAAGAACACTACGGATTAACGAATTGAATAGAATTATTAGGCTATTAGAATTCTTGAATAATTTGGTTGATCTTATAATGAAACCAAGTAATTTATTTGATTTACTCACAATGTATTCAATGTGTTGGTTGAACGTTAGTTTGTTGTCGAATATAATTCCTAAATCTTTAATCGAATCAACTGTTTCCAGATTGTGACCACATATGGTATATGAATATACAGTTCTATTGGTGTTCTTGGTGAAATTTATAACTTTGCATTTTGCTATATTTAGTTCCATTTCATTGTCAACACACCAGGTAGATATTGTGTCATGAATGACTGTGAATGTCCATGTTGTACGGTTATATATATTTTTTGAAATGTATTATGTTATCTTTAATTTATGTATAAATATCTTTGTGTTCATTGTTAGCATCTGTTTCACGGTTAGCTAATTTATCTCCATTAACATATTAGTTACTTTTAAAATCTATTTCTCCGAAGTATTATTAATTCTCTTTGCTTCATTTCTGAGAATTTGTAACTTATCTAGTTCGCTATCGTTACACCAGAAAATAATCGTAGAACAATAGTTAAAATTTGGAGCAAGAATGGTGGTATATAGTGATTGTGGTTTTAATGGAATTTTTGACGTATATCCAAAAACGATAATCTTACATATTTTCTTTTTTATACACTTAGCATGGTTGTATAAATGACGTGGAAAGATGTTTAGATTCTCATTCCTCTACTAATTGTATGTTCTTAAAATATCGTTTTCTTAACAGTTTTTCTCTTCTAGAGTAAAATCAGTTTTGCTGGCTTTATTTGTAAAGTTTCGTCCTGTTTTCTAACAACAAGAAACCTATACGCCCACTTTGAATTAACATAATGGATCCCATAATCTCTACCTTGATCATGATTCATGACAATGATTGTATAGCGCATCTGATGGAATGCATACAATGTACATACCAAATTACAATAGTAATAATATTATATAGGTACTCAGTAGTCAATAAAAATCTCGAGTAATTTTTTGATTTGTGCATGCATAATGTAGCACTCGCCGATGCGTGACTCGCGGGCCTTGTTAACAGAAACTTGCGAGGAATGCATCAATTTCGCTTACATAACACGATCTCGCCAACATGTGGGTTGGGAATTTAATTCGCTCGAGAAAGTGATCTACTTCTTGCCTACGCTTCTTATTGATGGTCTACTAGTTAATGTTCCTTATATTTTGTTGAAAAAGGACTAAAATTGAATTGCATATTGAGCTGAGGTGGCACTATAATGGGTAATAAGGGACTTACCTTTTCAGTGATTCTTGACATTATTTGGAGTGTAAATGAATATTTTGGTCTCCCGTAAATTTGTGATGTTTTGATGTCCTGTGAAATCCAAGCATCACAAGACACGAACCCACAAAAAACTCATAAGACCCTATCGTTTTTCTCTCCTGTGAAGTCTATGTTTCACAAGAAATGCCAATGACTGAGTGGGCATCGCGTTTGGGCAGTTGGGAGCTTCACAAGACATGTCCCTACTAAAAAATTATACCACCATACCTTTTGTCTCTCCTGTGAAGTCTGAGCTTCACAAGACATGTCCCTGCTAAAAACTCATACCATCTTAGCGTTTGTCTCTCCTGAGAAGTCCAAGTTTCACAAGACGTGACCCTGCTAAAACCTCATTCCACCTTACCGTTTTTCTCTCCTCTGAAGTCCAAGCTTCACAAGACATGTTCCTACTAAAAACTCATACTACCTCAGCGTTTGTCTCTCCTGAGAAGTCTACGCTTCACAAAGCGTTCCTTCTAAAAAAAATTATAAAGACTTTACCGTTTGTTTCTCCTGTGAAGTCTAAGTTTCACAAGAAATAAGAATAAAAATTTCCCCGCTAAAAATATCTATTATCTTCCATAATTGAATGCTCACTCTAATTGGAAATATCATCACCGAAAAAAATATTGATTTACATTCCCATTTCTCAGTAGTATTGTAGGAAGTGGCGGATTGTGGCCTATGTCATTAGTAGTTCAATCGCAGAAGAAAATTCTCTCATCCTTAATTAGTGTATTTTGTATAAGATTACATACCTGGCAACAAGATAAAATTTAGCGTTCATTAACCAATGTGCGCCAACGTAACTTAAGAATTTTTCCAAAAAATAGTTTCTTTGAATATAATTAGCTATTCTGGGAAACTACTGATGGTCGATTGTGCACTATTTATATGAATGTATAGAAAAATATGTATCTTGTAGGACGGCACAGTTTGTTGCAAATAAGTAAGTTATTACAAAAATAGAATAAGCTGGCGGATGGCGAAAATTTAGTACCGGCGATCAAAAAAGCATCCGCAGCTAATAAATACGAGTATAATGTCGGTTTTTGTTTTAAATACTTTACACAAGTGTGACATCTTCAGTATTATTATCACAACAACAAACAACACCATAATCACAAGAAAAAAACTATTGGTTCTAGCAAAATACTATTCCGTACGAATTTGGTGTTAACTAATTAATATCATACTCGCTGCGCACCCGGTTAGCTTCTAGATTCCTAAGGTTTGGACGCTCGCACGGTTTACCGTTGAAGCGCCACAAAGCGCGTTTTGTATGAACTATTTCTTCGAAAATACAGTCCCATAGTCGCTGAATTCGTAACGCACTTATGGGATTCATTTTGGACTCTAATGGAATGGAATTTGAATAGCGCGCGATTTAAAGACAGTGTTGTAAAATTAAAATACAAGTTTATATTATTTTCTTATGGGAGTAAACTACTTATACCACTTTAGAGACAACCGCCACTGATGATGGGTACCTACTTACGTTCTCAATTAATTGATTGATTAAAGATTTACAACGAGCTACGCACTTCGTGACTAATAAATTCATTTTTTAAATTATTATTTTTTTTTATTACTATTTTTTATGCTAGGTAAAGTTTTAGTAAGACGAGTGTAAACTCCCAATTAGTTCAGTTCGGAAAGGCCTTCGATCCGCGATGACACCTGCTGGCCAAGAAGTATGTAAGTTCGCGATTAATATGATAACTGTGTTACCGCAACTTTAACTATTGTGGTAAGTGTAATCGTGCCTACGTGTTCCCCGTGGATTATTACAAAGGCTTCAAATACCATTATGGACATCACTTGCGGTTTTTTTTCAATAAGGGTGCAAAGGTAAAGTTTGAATAATATATTTTTTTAAGTTTAAATAATTTATTCTATACCCATTTACTTCTCTCGAGTTCTTCTTCAATCCACATCTCTTTATGAGCCTTCCGGCGTCCAGTTTTTGGCATTCGCACATTCCATAGAAAAGTGTCGCCGAAACCAAATGAATGCATGATGAATAAGTGGTCCCGTCGAAAAAAAATACTAGTGACATCTTGCGGAGATGGAGTGATCTAACTTAAATGCGGTTTCGTGGGCATGGATAATCACAAACACTTTAATTAAATTAAAACAAATTTCTTTGTTTAAACCACTAATATAATCACAATTACCTACATGTTTCAAAACCGATGGTTTCTTCGTCAGGGTAGTAGAATGTAGAATGTCATTACTACCCTGACGAAGAAACCATCGGTTTTGAAACATGTAGGTAATTGTAATTATATTAGTGGTTTAAACAAAGTTATTTGTTTTAATTTAATTAAAAATGACGCCACAAAGTGATTTTGCGAAGTTTGAAGAAACAATCACTTTACTTTTCAGAGATAAAACGTAAAAGCGAAAATTTTGACTTAAGACACTTTTCTACAGAATGTGCGATATACGTTTGTCTTTCTCAATTATTTCTTGACGGCTCACTTACATCCAAAGCCTGCATTTTCCTCAAAACGTTAGCTCATCTCAGCTGTGGGCGACCTTTGTTTCTCTTTCCCAACCAAGAATACTATCCGATGATACTTTGATTCGTCTTGTGAGTCGCTTCTACGACTCGTTCTTGAATTCAACAGCTTGGCTGTGGAACGATTTTCCGGCCTCTATGTTTCCCTCCTCCTACAACATGGGTCTCTTCATGAACCATGTTCAATCCCTCCTCTCCTCAAAATACCCTCCACACAGCATCTTCTAAGATGATATTTTAAAATAATATCTTTCGTAATTCGGTCATAAACGAATCCACTGATTCACCAGCTAAAGCTCTCGAACTTGATACTATCCAATGAATGCTAAAGAGCTTTAAAAAAATGAAATCCAAAAATGACTTTATTAGAAATGGAAAAAGTATGTCAGTTTCTCATGGGTCTGATTGTACGGAGTTCGACCGGCATAAATTGGTATTTACCCCGCGAGTGCCCCCATTTCGCTCTTTTGCCATCGCAGATTATAGTTCCCGGCACCCTCGACTCCTGGAGCAGGAATTCGGTCGCGAATTACGCGAACGTGACGCTTGCCATTATTGTTATTATTTTCGAAACTTTATCGAGATAATTATTTGTTCAACAGTAAGTTTCTTGGCTCCTGTGGCGGGAAATTGCTTCATTATTGCTTTACCGTGTTCAGGGTGGAACTATTGACCTATTAGACTAAGGACTGGTTGTTTCAAAGAACTTGAACAAGTCATCAACTTTCGAAGTTAATATTCAAGTTCTGTTATTATTCAAGTCATTTGATAGAACTGTCGAAGTTCAAATAGATGAATTTAAAAATGCCCGACTGTAGGAAAGGTCAAGATGTATTCTACTCGCAACATTGAATGAAAGCATTAAATTTTCAAATCAGAAACACCTTATTTTTTCAATTTTGGGATATTACGCCGTGTTGCGCTACCTCCTTCTTTAGCCAACGATAATACTTTTGGCCGTGAAAATCTAAAAATCATACCAAACCACCGTATTTTTCATTACTTGAACAAGTCACCAAATTTCGAAGTTAATATCCAAGTCCTGTTATTATTCAAGTCATTTGATAAAACTGTCGAAGTTCAAATAAATGTATTTAAAAAATGCCCGACTGTAGGAAAGGTCAAGATGTATTCTACTCGCAACATTGAATGAAATCATTAAATTTTCAAACCAGAAACACCTTATTTTTTCAATTTTGGGATATTACGCCGTGTTGCGCTACCTCCTTCTTTAGCCAACGATAATACTTTTGGCCGTGAAAATCTAAAATCATACCAAACCACCGTATTTTTCATTACTTCGCATTGCATCGTCTTCAGAAAAAAAGCTATACGCAACCTATGCCATATTTTACTACTTTAGACCAGCAGACCGTCCGTGGTCGAGTGGTAAGACACTTGACTCCCAATCGGAAGGTTGCGGGTTCGAACCCGGCGTGCACAAATAAATTTTATTTGATTAATTTGTGTTATTTCACAATTAATTAATAAAAATAATATATATTATATTTGCGGCACGTTCCAGAGTGGAAGATACTCTCAGTATCGCCCTGGTGTAAGACCACCATTCAGAATTGAAACGTTGCTTAATAATGGCTCTAGCCGTGTTTAGTGACTAGATCTGAATAGCCAGGTACTTTCCCACCTTCCTCTTCCCCATCTCCTTCCCTTCCCCACTTACCTTCAGCCTCACAACATACTCCAATTGGGGATGCCATAGTCTCACTGGCTCCAGAAGGGAGCAGTTGGGACTCTTGTGAGGTTTCTCTATAAAAAAAAAGCAGAAAATGTTATTTATATTTCTTAAATACCGGAATATTTGTTACATATAGGGTCATATTTAGTTAAAATGTTATGAATTTATGTCTTTATTGTTTTGAAAGACATTGTACTCACATTATCATTTCCCAAATTGACGAGGCATTTCCGTTGTGTGTTCGTTGAGTACTTTGTCAACATTGTCGATTGTATTGAAATGGACGGGACGAGATTCTCGGAACTGATCGGAAGTACATACAGTTCCTGCAGATCACTTGCAATAAAAACTAAGTACATATTATTTATACGTTTATATTCGCGCAAGCCGAGACGCTTAGCGGTGGGTGCGCCATCTTCTGACACGCCCTAAACGTAGGGGCCTACCTAAGTCATTTTAAATTGGTACATTATTTTTTGATATTGTCAAGAACATTCAATCATCTACAATAGCTGACCAAATAAGATGTCTTTGAATAAATATCAACTTTATGTAAATGTCACAATTATGTAACATGTATTAAATAAATAAATAAAAAATAAATAAGTCATATTTAAACACATCTATTTTTATTTTCATTTTGTTTGTTTGAATGAATGTTTGAAAGAAGTGGAATCTTGGAATTGTCAATTAATCGTTGTCGATGACCATGCATTCTAACAATTTTTGTTGGCACTCAAGTACACACAAATTTCTCTGAAATTGGATGAAGACCAAGTGGTTCGCTAAGTGTAGTGATTTAGCAAGGGTGCCTTGGTTCACGGGGTGAGGTTTATCTAGGTCTTGGCTGCACATGCGTTTGTCCAACTACTGCCTGGCGCACATCGTGAGAGACTGGTTGAGGGAGACCTTTTTACCTCTCCAGTCGGACTCTCTCGACCCATCGCCTTGTACCACAGAGATGGATTCAAACGTCCGTCACTCCTGGGCACGTTGACCCCAGATTCCTACCCACCCTCACTACCTTTTGCCTTCCTAGAACTTCCTTTCCCTAAACATACCCTCCAACGGCAGAGATAATAT
The DNA here is from genome assembly GCA_951813805.1 of Limnephilus auricula. NCBI lineage: Eukaryota > Metazoa > Arthropoda > Insecta > Trichoptera > Limnephilidae > Limnephilus > Limnephilus auricula. The sequence continues at coordinate 6,646,672 of OX638391.1, forward strand.
TAATAAAAATGATGGCGCAACTAGGTCGCGCGATTCGATACGATTTAAAAAAAATAAATTATTGTTAACGATTTTTATTTTATTTTATAGGTACTTTTGCAGATATGTAGTTATGTTTTGGCGCATAATTGATGCGATGCCACACAATGTCACCATTATAATATAATATAATTAACATTTTCTTTACAAACCGGCCGGCAATGTGTCACGAAAGGAAACAAATACACCGGAGAATATGACGTTATGTTAATATGTCGCTTTCATATGTAAATTTACTTTAAAAGAGTTGCTCGTTTATATTACTTATATTAAGTAAATGAAGGAGAATGCATTATTTACATCCATCATTTTCTATTTTGGTGTAATAATTATACCTTGTTATTACAAATATTCAAGGTGCTACGCCGTTTAAATTCATGTGCTTTTTCATAAATAATTTACTATCTTCGTATTTGGTATCTTTTTTTATCTTGGCGTTTGTTTTGATGAAAGTATAACGTTGATCTATTTCAACTTAGGCAAAACTATGCGCAGAATAATTTGCGATCATAGAATTCCATGTTACAGATGTGTAAGATATGTTTATGGCGTGGTAGTACGCAATGAAGAGCGAGTATAAGTATTATGTACTGGTATTTATTTGTGAGTTGCTTGTAACAAAAGAGACATACTTCTAGCACGCATCGCTTTTTATAGAGTCTCGCAAGCATACTGTCTCGCTTGCTCTCATACATTTTCATACAGATATCACAAGATGCAAAATTCAAATGCAATAATTCAACACTGACCCTTCACAAGTTACCATCCGCTACTGCGAAAATGTAAAAGTTTAACATTGAACCTTCACAAGTTACCATCCGCTACTGCAAAAATGCAAAAAATTAACATTTACCTTTCACTAGTTACCATCCGCTACTGCGAAAATGTAAATGTTTAACATTGACCCTTCACAAGTTATCACCCGCTACTGGGAAAATGTAAAAGTTTAACATTGACCCTTCACAAGTTACCACCCGCTATTGCAAAAACTGTAAAAAATCATGGTTGACCTTTCACAAGTTACCATCCGCTATTGCAAAAACTGTAAAAATTCACGGTTGACCCTTCACAAGTTACCATCCGCTACTGCAAAAATGCATGAAAATCAGTATTCACCCTTCACAAGTTGAAACTAACGTGGTTTGGGTATATATTATATAAGTTGTAAATGTGGATTTGAGTTTGTTTAATTAAGTGCTCTTTGAAACGCTCATTCATTCTAGCTTTTGATTCCCCGCAACTTGAGAACAATTGAAGGTAGTGGGAAAGAGGAGATGTGAAAGAAGAAGGTGGGGAATTACCTTACTATTCAGATCCGAACATCAGTCCTAAACCGTTTCAAGCAACGTTTCAATTCTGAGTGGTGATCTTACACCAGGACGAAACTGAGAGTATCTTCCACTCTGGAAAAGAGTAAATAAAAAATGTCAAGGGATATGTATGTCTTGGCAAACCACTTGGAATGAACTACCGCACAGGTGTTGGTAATCCAATGAAAGGTTCCCAGGGCGGCGGTAACCATACATACCCCGCCTCCCAAAATTGTTAGCAAGTTACTTAAAAATTTTACTTTTCAAATAGTGTTAAAATGAAGTTTCACGTGAATGCTATTGCTTACTTCAGAATCGGTTTCTATTATATCTTGTAAAAATACAAAGAAAATACAAAAATTATTGACAAACCACTTCAATTGATCAAAAAAGTGCATTGCAAACATTAGAGTCGCAAAGAGAAGCAGTATTTCTTTTTCTTTTTCACACGGAAGGCTATTTTCGCTTAGCAAACAGAGACTGTTGACTCTCCGTGATGGTTGAGGAAAACAAACCAATGGACTGGCTTATCGCGAAGTGTTTTCAACGGTTTTATGGTTCGTCTAGCATTGTTTCCTCACTGCTGCGTCTGGACTGCCTGAACTAACACACCCATTCGTTATAGAGAACTAAAATTAGACCATTGTTGTAACAATGAGAAATGTCACACTCTTTATAAAATACCCGTTGTTAATTTATTGTTTGAAATTGACGCTACGAAAAACGACGGAGGTGAAAAACTGCAGATCCTTTACAGGTTGCGGATATTGTTCAAGGCATTTAATTTATTTATGACTAGCGAGTAAAATTATTTCTCCCTGCAAGTATTTTTCAATTCTTCCCCGTTCCCGCCCTATTCCACTCCCGCGTCCCCTTTTTCTGCAGCGTTTCTCTTCCACCTTCCCCGTCTTCCACCCTCCGGCGTCCCTCCGTCCCGCGAACCCTCCGAACCCTATTTCCTGCGTTTCCCTCTCGGGTTCCTCTTTCACCTTCCCTGACTTACCCTGCTCCCTCGCCCCCCCCCCTCCAAACCTCCTTTCGTTGAAGGAACGCATAAGGGACAAACAAATAAACATTAAATCCAATTAGAATATTACATTTTTTTTTTTTTTATTTAAACAAATATTTAAAACAAAGAATAATACATACATATCAAATAAAAACATTATACAAAAACAGAGAAAAAGTCCCAATAAACTACTTTTAAGTAGTCCTGTTCTGATTGGGAAAATCCTTTTCTAACTGATTTGATTTTAGATTTCGCAGCCAAAAAGTACTTTTGATATTTATTTTTGGGGTCGTATGCCGTGTTGCGCTACCTCCTTCTTTAGCCAACGTTTCCTTTTCTAACTCACTAGTTTTTTTTTGCATAAAGTCGTGCTAAAGGTTTCATGTAAGAATCTATGGATCCTTATACAATTGATCCCCAGATATTTGATCCCCCGGTCAGTTGAACCCCCGGAAAGTTGACCCCCCGATTGATTCCAAAAACAACGATTATTTCTGCTGTACTCGTACTTCCTTCCGTAAGTCGTCTTTTGTTATTCTGTGGTTATCCTCTCTGTACACCTCCTTCCGGATACGACATTTTTGTTTGTATCAGATATATTTATTAATAGTATATCGTAGTATAATTAGTATATCGACTTTTGCTATGTTACCAGGGGGGGAGTACAACGTTAATAATCTTTTAAGGGATCAAGTATCCGTAGGATTAACTGTACAGAGGATCATATTAGGAAGCACTTGTTCGCAGAATACTTTATATTATTTTAGCTCCTTCTGAACGAAATCATATTCTAGAAATAGAAAAAATACAAAAGAGGTTATGCGTTATCTGTGTATGAGATATCCTTTCCTGCATCCAACTTTGTTCTTAACAGGAATGCTATCGAAAGAAGCCCGCCGAAAAATATTTTTAGGTAAACATTTTTAAAAGTTAATATCTGGAACTGTACTCAATCCACCTACGTTGAAAGAGGTTAACTTATATGTGCCTAAAATATATACTCTAGAAGCTCCCATGCACCTTTCTATGCTCCGAGCGTAAGGACTTCTGCCTTTCAGAACGCGTTAATCAACAGAGCAACTCAACTGCTTATCGATTCTGCATTCGCCTAGTTTAGTATCTACCTTTTGGCGCATGTCACAAAGTAGAAAAACTGCCCGTATGATCTTTTTATACTTACACACGGAGAAAAATGTTATGCTAAAATACGATCATTTTTTTCGTAAAAACGGTCAAAATCGGGACTGAAGTTCTTACGAACAAATTAACAGTCTTTCAATGAAATGTTTATTGGCGGGAAAATGTAAGGATGATTTGTTGTTATACATAACAAATTATTCTTACATGTTCCTGCCAATACACATTGAAACCCTGTTAATTTGTTCGGAAGAACTTCAGTACCGTTTTTAACCGTTTTTACGAATAAAATGATCGTGTTTTAGAATAACATTTTTCTCCGTGCATGTGCGTCAAATTTGTAATCTTCTCCTTCGATGTATTTGTGTATAACCAGTTTACGGAGAAAATGAAAAAATAAATACATCAATTGAATCTATATACTTAGAGATACGTAAAGAATTTGTTTTCTGAAAAAAATAAACGTTTTGCGGCTGGAATTTGCCAGCTTTTTTACGTCCAACTGAAGTGTAGCGGGTAGCTACAATTCAATACAATGTCAACACCGTTTTTGTAATATTTATTATAACTGATCGATGTGTTAATTTGATGAATGTCACACAAGTGAAGACGATGTGCTATCGGCATTGAAGACATGCCAATGACATATTGATTTGTGTTAATTACCAGCACGGACTGCAGCAAATAACCCAACACCTAATTATTTAGCTTGACTTAAAAATATTATAAATCATTTATATCAATAATGCATTATAATGTGTTATGCTGTTTACATATTTGGTTTAAGATTTGCTTCATAACCAGATCTGAATTGCCAGGTATTTACTCGAATATACCCGAAGATTAATGTAGTTTGGTGAAACTGCTTATTTAAAAAAATAACATATAAACTTAAACCTACCTGTCGGAACTGTGCATTCCAAATGATGTCAACACTAGGCAAGCCACCCTTCGATCAGCATCTTCAACAGCCATAGGTAGACTCTCAGTATCTATACGCAGTCCCAATACCAATTTCGGAGACCGAGCTTTTGCAGTAGCAGGCCCAACAGCTTGGAACAAACTGCCTTCACATTTGCGAAAGATCGACAGCACACCTGAGTTCAGATCAAAACTAATACTAACCTTTTCAAATTATCCTATCCTCAATAATAACATCTCTCTTCAGTAATATTTCACTACTTAGTTCATTCGATTTTCGTTGATCGACTTATCTCTCTTAGACCACACTTTAACCACACTTTGACCTCACTTTGACCATACTATGACCACACCGTGACTACACTTTGACCACACTGTAATTTTTTTTTTTTGTAATATTTTTTATATTTTGTCACTGATAGCACGAGCAGTAGGTAAACATTACAATAATTGAAGAAATAACAATATGTGTTTGTTAATGTAATTAGTATGTTAGTCATAAATATTTAGGTTTAAGATAGCTGTAAGTCATAGTACTAGTAAAGCAATATTGTGTAAATACCCTCTCGGTCTTAAAAATAAGTGTAGTTTTTAGTTTAAGTCATTAGCTATAAATCTTTGTTATAAGCCATTTGTAATATACATATAGGTTAAATGTATAAATGAATTTGTAAAGCGCCCTTGAGGTGATTTTCTCACGAAAATGGCGCTATAAAAATCATCCAAACATTATTATTATTATAAACTTAAGAGATTTATAAAGTTATTCAATGATCAAATTACTACACGTATTTGGGTTTTATCCCCTTCGGAAATATAACTCGTGGTACGACTGTGTAATTGTCTGGCGTGCGCCTCACCTCTTTGCCGGAAAATTACATGACGCTGCGTAGAATGCATACATAACGTTTGCATTTTAGTTTGGCAAGTGAAATAGAAAAGATGTAATGGGCAAAATAAAATTTCTGACGGTCGGTCTAAGAGCGAGGTCGACAGCCGTATACACCAGGCTAGGCTTGCATTCAATAAAAGGTCGAAAATAATAGAATCGAATAATATAGACCTAAAACTGAGAATACTCCTCATCAAGACCTATGTATGGAGTATCTTGATGTACGGCTGCGAAACATGGTGCATATCCGAAAGAGATAAACGGAGACTAGAGGCTTTTGAGATGTGGTCCTATAGAAGACTATTAGGAATTTCCTGGAGAGACCACATTACAAATGAGGAGGTTCTCCAAAGAATCGAAGGAGGAAGGCACCTGCTCAGGACCTTGTCCGAAAGGCGTGCACGATTGATCGGCCATATAATACGACAAGAAGGCCTCTTGCATGCCACAATGGAGGATATGACCGAGGGGACAAATGTATGCACTTTTATTTTAATATGCAACCGCTCATTTCGTACGCACTAAACCGCCGAAAAATTCAAACAAAATTCAACCGCCTAGGTGGCCAGCCGCTAGTGCGTACGAGCTCTAAGGGACGGCCACGCCGAGAGTGTAGCCTACGCTGTAATATTTATCAGATCCATGGGTTCACGATACGGAATTAAGGAATTTAGACATCTGCGATAAATATTGTGATCCGTCATTATACTAGCCTAAATGTTCAATAAATATCACGATATTTGATAAATATTGACGGATCACAATAAATTTGAACGTGTAGGGTTCGCCTTAGGAACGATAGCTACGATCTTCTAAAACGATCTCCTTTAATTGCGTTTGCATTTACTGGACCCGGTAAAGAAAAAGCTCTTTGTTGTTTACCAACTGTTAGATTGCTGTAGTAATCTGCCTCGGGAAGCGTGAACCTCATTAAACCGCATCCGGTGCAGTAACAACCGCCGTAAGATTTCTGCATTGTGTAAGTGGACCAACTAAATCCCATAACATTGCCGAGGAATGTCTACCCCACTGAAGAGATTAACCGAAGTAAGCTAAATCGTTCCTTACTTAGGAGTTTAAGGGCTTAGGAGTCAAAAGATCTTTTGAACATTTGAATGTGGGCTAGCATATTGACGTCGAACCTTCCTTCCTCTTTCCCATTTCCTTCCCCTCCCCACTTACCGTCAGCCTCACAACATACCCCAATTGGGGATGCCAAGTCTCACTGGCTCCAGACGGGAGCAGTTGGGACTCTTGTGAGGTGTTTACTCTAAAAAATTTAAAAAAAAAACTACAGTGGATGTTATATTTTTATTTATTGTTTATTCTCGTGGTATTGTATTCTTCTTCTTCTTCTTCTTCCTTGCACTGTCCCAACTCATTGCCTAGGTAGGATGTTGGGGTCGGCTCTCCTCATTCTCAGGTTGTAGCTTCTTCGGTTCTGGGTATCGCTTTCATCCAGGCCGTTTCTATTTTTTTGTTATATTTCTATTTCTTTTCACGCGGTATTGTATTATTGTTTACATTTAAAAAAATTTTCAAGAGCCCAAAATTTCATTTACATTTTTTACTCCAAATAATGTCAGGAATCACGTGTTAAAATCAAGAAAGCCCCGTGACAACCTGAATATCAATATAACCGTTTATTATATACATGTAATGTTGATGTAAAAGCTACTTAAGCAGTAAAAAAAACATTAAAAATGTATTAGCTTGTTAAACATTAAGTTAAAAAATTATTAAATGACTGTATTTTATTGGTTTTAACTGTCATAGGTGATAGATAATCTGTGAACAACATAACGCAATGTTCCGCCCAGTGATAAACATCAACAACATAAAATCATTTAAAAATGAATCATCAGTAAGTGTTAATAAGGTGTTATTTATTTCGTTAATATTTATATCTAAAGCATTGTTAAATAGTACGATTTCGCGTTGTTACCGTTTAATCATTACACGTTGAAGTGGAATAACGATGTAAGAAAATCTTTATTTTGAAAATGTAGGTTTCTGACACAATAAAAATATATTTATTCGCAATGTTAAATTAATGACAATCATTAACCATATCGTAAAAAAATATATACTCGTACATCACATTAATCATTTCGCAATGCTTTTTGCAAAGGCCGCGAAATAAACGTCTATATTTATTATTGAATTTTGTATTTAAATATCATGGAAATAAATTTAAAAAAAAACATGAACCTGCTTATTACGACAAATGGATGATTCATGATTCTTACGACAATAATACGAAATTCAAAAAGAGTTGTTTTGTAAATCTTGCAAAAATTAAGAAAGGAACCCTCAGATGGTTTGGGCATGTAGAGCGAATGAACAAAGAAAGGAGCGTAAGGAGAATATATAGATACTTGAGTCGGGCCATGTCAAGAGTCAGAAAAATAAAAGAGTATGTATGAGATGAAGTATGAATGTGAATGAGGCAAAGAGTGTGTGCCAAGACCGAGGTGTTTGGCGGTCCGTCCTCTCTGCCTACCCCTGCGGGGAAACGGCGTGATGGTTAGTTAGTTAGTTGTAAATCTTGCACCTATTGATGTATAACTAAGATTTCGACTTCCAGTATGTTCCAGAAGGCATGCATTGTATTCAGGAAACACACCAGCATTCTCGAAAACTTCCATGCACTACATTCAATTGAATTTTCTATGATATTTGATGGTCTTATGTCTCCAGAGGATCCAATATACTATAACAATAATATGTCCAATAACACTAAAATATTATTGGTTCTAGAGAGAGACGTCATCGTTCTAGTATCTTCTGCCTTTTTCGTTTTCATGTAAGACCTGTGAGACGATGAGGACGATCGACGATACGATGATACGATCTCAACTGGGACTGCTATATTATTTTATTGGAATTGCGAAGTTTTGTGCTATAACATTCCCATGCAGTGGCCGGGAAGTCATTAGTTCATCAAACACTTATACTTCTTCATTTCCCTTTAAATCGTTGGTATTCATTTCTGATTTTTTCCCAATCAACTGATTTTTTCCTTCTTCCTCAATCTTTTCTTTCTTTCTCAATTCTTTTTTCTTCATCCTCAAGCTTTTCTTTCTTCAATTATTTCGACTTCTTCCTCAATCTTTTCTTTCTTCAATTATTTTGACTTCTTCCTCAATCTTCTTCAATTGGAGTACATCGTGTATCGGCCCTCTTGCTTCTACAGTGTGATACAGCCCGTTGGCCTCGCAATGCAATTCAATTTTCGTAATTTCCGTAACGCATTCGCCAGTTTACCCCTCAAGTCGAGCGTGCGTAAAGAAGTATTTACTTCAAAAATCAGATTTTCCAAATAAAATTTTTGTGTAGTTGGTACCTTTATTTTTACATTTAATTGACATAAAATTTCTTTCAAGGGTTAAATCGATTAATGGGTCAAACAATGCTTAGATTTGAATTACTCGTTAGCATCGTCACTATTTTTTTTTTTTACATTAGGTCCACACAGGAGGCCCCGAGGAAAATAATTTCCCTCAGGGCCATGTCATCTTTGGGGATGCTGTGTGGAGGGTATTTTAAGGAAAGAAAGGAGAGGAAGTTCTGGGAAGGAAAAGGGTATGAGGGTTGGGTAGGAATCTGGGGTTCAGTGTGTCTAGATCATCCGCCGCCAAGACCTAGACAAACCTTACCCCATGAACCTATTTATTATTATTTCCATTAGGGTTTTTGTGGATTTCAAATGCCTCCTTTCACAAATAAGGCATTCTGTTGAAAATGTATGGAATATTTAAAGATTATTTTTCTGATTTTATTCATCGCATTAAAAATGTTTTTTTTTTACGTTTTCGTTCAAATTTGTTCATTTCAAAAACGCTCAAAAATCTACGAAACCAAAACGGCCCGTTATTGCCAACAACGCTTCGTACGCACGTCATCAAACAAAAAAAGTAGTACTGTCGGAAATTTTTCAAGAACGAGCGACTCTTCACAAGTTGAAAATTTTGGCGGGAATACTAAAATAGGCAACTTAGACTCGCTGTAGAAAATGTATTCTTCAACATAAAAATAAAATAAAAATGCCACAATAATCGTAATTTTTTTAAGCAATAAAAAAATCGTGGAAATGCCCTATTAGGCCTGCACTAACTTCACATTATTTGATTATGTAGGCCTCACTTGATACTTTTTTGTTATGAGGTATGATACATAGGTGTGATGTTAAATAACTACATATAATCAAACGTGCATGGCTGCCTCTCATTTGCTTCATCAGTCCGGGTACAATCTCCATATTATAATATTTATCGCAGATAATTATGTTCAGTGATTAACTCACGTTTAATCAATGCATTTATCTATCTATAGCTATCCATATTTGGAAACTATGTTGATGATCAGCTGCGTTATCCTTTCTTTCTCAGTAGGTACGTGATTTTGTCACCGAAAGTTGCGGTGAGTACTTCGATAGTCACTCCACTCACATACCTATCCATTGTATCATTTCATCCTTTCTTATGAACGACGCATTTTACAGAAGGAGAGTTTATAAGCGGTTGCCAGACCTCTCATTGGCAAGCAGGACCGTATTATCTATGATTAATATTGCTACTTGGTTACGCGTTGCAGATAATGACTGTGTGGACTGTATAGTCTTCGTGGTTACGAGGTGTTGCGCGTTCTCTGTACGGACTCCGCACATGGCTATCGGCGAAGGCAATGAGAATAAGCAAAGCTCAGTACATTCTTCCCGCGCTGTCGGCTAGTCGCGTCTCCAAGGAAGACCTAACCTCACTTATATACTAGTTGTTTTACTTTGCGAGTTTACCTACATTAAATATTATGAATCCAATGAAAAACTAATTCTTTAAAGTTAAATCGATTGTGTTAGTGCGGGCCAGTTTTGCGTGAATTTGACGTTGTAAAAGTGTTAGTTGGATGTTGATAAAGACTTGTTTATATTTATTTACTTTTCATTTTAAGTGAAGGTTAATTCCTTTTGTTTAATCGTGAGGTTTATATTGTTGTTTGTTATCATACTACATTATGTTCTTAATTTAAGCACATTTGTTATTCTGAGATTAAGTAATTTGGTTTTAGTGTGCCTATCACATGACACATTCATATACGAGTAACAGGACGATTGGTAAAAAAATTCCGAATGTGCACTTTATAGTTTCTTTCCTAAGAGTAAATAGCACATTCCAAAGAAAGATTATTTCGAATGCCTTCCACATTGGTTTAGTTTGTTATATTAGGAATTATTGGACCATTTTTAAATTACATCTATTTGAGTTTGATCTTTTCTTGAATGAATGAATGCAAATCTTGGAAGTGGAAATAAACCCTCTTCCCGACATCCGATCGAGCTAAAACTCGGCAGATAGACTTGTTGTCGATGACAATTTTTACAACAACATTCTATAAACTTTAGCACTCATGTATTTCTCTGAAATTGATAAAATGATGGCACAAATTAATGATCGATGGACGATTGGTCGTGCCTTTCGATGTGTAGGACCGTAGCGGAAAGTCGGAATTTTTTCATTACGTAATAAAAATAGATGTAGATATTATAATAAAAAGAATTTTGTTTATACGGGTTAATTTTTGTTTTTAATTTTAATTTTTTTTTGTTAATTTTAATTTGAACCTGCTAAGCTAACAGCTGTCAGGTTGATTAAAATCGTCAATAAGTTATTGACAGCACTAGCTTAATGATATCAGTATTTTTTTTAAAGATATCCGAAACAGTGTTTTTAACGAAAATAGATCGAATGATTTTTCCGAGTGTGTAGGGTCCACCCTTAGGGATGTATTGGATGATTTGTTAGATTTTTCCAAAAGTTTAATAAAAATATTAAGATTGGAGAAAACGGTATATCTTCAACAGTTCGTCATAATTACGTTGGCGCCAATAATACATTAATAGGGTCGTGAATCTATTATCATTAACAATTTTTGTTATAAATTTTCTAAATTAAAAAAAATACACAGTCTTTTTGTTTAGTTAATTTGCAACAAAACGGTCACTCCACTTTTTATCTCGTTCATAGAATTAAAAATGATTAAAAATTATAATAATAAATCCTCGAGGATAACTAAAAATGTTTATCAGTACGTAGGTACAAGATATTTAATTTGATTTATTTACATATTTACGACCGTTAACAGGGCTTTTACATATATTTACATTGTTTATACATTTACGTTTTATATATTATATACAGTGAATCTCACATAAATATGTAGGTAAGTTTGAAATAAACATATTTAAAATATTGTACACGAAAGAAAAAAATACATTTTAGAGGTACATAGTAGGAAATAAAATAAAAATAGCAATATAATTTGACAACTTAAGCTATAAAACCAACGCTCATTTGCACATCCTGCAGGGAGCGATTTAAAAAAACTGTATTAGAACCAGCTTATATTACAATATTGATGAACTAAATCACACATAACAATCTCTCTCTCTGGTTTCAATCCTGGGATTGGTTTGGAGCAATTTCTTTTATTTTTTTCTTCCTTTCTTCCCTATCTTGTGCGGCTCTTTTGAAGTCTGCATATGATGAGCAGCGCATGTCCACCAGCAGGTCCTCCAGGTACTCTTGGCGTGGGCGTCCCCTAGAGTTTGTAACATAACATAACATGTAACATAACAATATTGAAGAACAATGTCGGATGTGCGATTTTGCAGTTTAGCAGTAGCGTATTAAAGATTCGTTTCTGCCATTGCAGATACGAAGCTTTAATTCGATTTATTTTTATTATAGGATTTATATTATTATTTCTTGTTTGTATCGTACCTATGGGTATTTTTATTTAACTAATTTATAAATGGAACCATTCATTTTGGCGCCATAAGACGGTCAAGTCAATTTAATATGTTTAATGAAAATGCATTATGATTAACTCATGATGAAAAAAGGGCCCTTTTGGCCCGGAGCTCTGTATGCCATTATATCAAAAAGTATTATGATTAGAACCAGTGTAAAAAACATGTTGGGTGAATTTATTTTCACTTCTCGAAATTACTTTGAATGCATTTGGATATAAACTTTTCGATTTAACTAGGTTCAACAAAACACTGGCTCCCACAATCCTAGATCCGATGGATTCCTGCGTTTCCGTGTTTTGATTTTACTTTTACTTTACTTTTATTTTTATATATTTTTTTACGTTTCATATTTATAAAATATTTATGTTTTTCAATATTATATGTACTTATACTATCTATGGGATGTGTGGGATTGCATTCACCTCCCTACATTCTGGAATAAAGAAAGAATAAGAACTAATTATTATTATTATATATTATTATTAGGACAAATAAAAAAGGCGTTAATCTGTTATCGGTTCCGAAATGTCGGTAATCAATATTTCGGCAGGATATTGTGTAAACAATAAAAATATTGGTAATCAATGATTACTTATCATAGGACACGTATGTTCACCTTTTTTCAAATTTTTTTTAAACATTTTTATCTGAAAGACTACGAGGAAAAAATATAAACAAAAAATGTGAAACTTCTTCAGTAATCGCAAATTCACTTAGTGGCGTCATTTTTAATTGAATGAAAACAAATCGTTTTGTATATACCACTTATCTAATCAAAATTATCAATGTGTTTCGCAACCAATTTTAGTTTTTATTTTATCCTGACGACGAAATCATTGGTTTCGAAACATGTTGATAATTTTGATTAAATAAGTGATGTATACAAAGTGATTTGTTTTCATTCAATAAAAAATGTGAAATATTAATGAAATTAATCTAAAATTTGGTAATAACGAAAATCGGTAGCAAAATCAAATATTTTTATGATTCTACCTGTTACAATTCTGGGAGAAATTAAAACAAATGCTTTATTCTAATAATTATCGATTTAATTAATGACAAATTAAAACACTTTGTTTTTACAACAATAATCTTTATTTTAACACATCGACATGTTTCGAGAACGATGTTCTCTTCCTCAGGACATAAAATGTACTGATTTGATTACAACAGGTGTATAATCGTTTCCTAGTATGCTGATCTGAGGAGTTTATACCTAGGCATGTATTTTACTTTACTAATGTAACGTTTCACTGTAGCCCTCTCCAGAGATATTATGTTTTATTAGTACTTACCAGTATCTCAGTACTATTCTGTATTGATTAAAATATTAGTTGGTTCTTTGAGATCACGGTGACTGTTTATTTTTATTTCGTACTTTACAAGTATTGTTTAAATGGACACACGTCCCAGGAACTGGTAAGCTAGTTTTGGTCTTAATAATAAGAATAATTGAATCGTTGAGTTCCAATATCCTCCCTAATAATTTTTTGTTGAAAATGAGTTGTAAAAGACATATTTTGTGTTTTATAACCAGTTTATGTTGTTGTTATTATTTCCATATTCCTCCTAGTTTCTTTATAAAACGTGTTTAAATATCAACCTTCCAAATATTTTTTAAATTCAAAGTACTCCGTAATTGAGACGAATTACGGAGTATTTTGAATCAGAAGTCAGTATTTCAACAATCTTAAAATGATCACCAGTTTTTTTCCATACAAATTTTAATCGTTTGGTTGACTTTTGTCGTGCTTATTCTATTAATTTCTCGATAAAACAAAAAAAAAACTGGGATCATGAATACTCATCAGCCCACACGTTTTTCTTGATTTACTCAAAAGTATGAAAATCCATTATGGAGGGTTTTGGAACTCAACGATTCAATTAATGTCTCGTAAAATAATGACTCTGCTTATCCGTCTTCGGCTATCTTCGGCACAAATCGTAACCGACGCCATGTGACCCGAATATAACATAGATAACTCAAACAATGTTAGAACTGATCATAAACCGATGATACATTATAACTAATATATTATAGTACTTTGTTAGATATTTTTAAAACCCCCAGTTACGTAATGGGTTCTTAAGAATTTCCAAGAAAATATATTATTTTTATTGTAACGACAAATTTAGAAAAAATACCTTGTAATCTAATCAAAGGCATGCTGCAATTTATTTTTGCTCTCAACACCTATAACACAATGAAAGAATGTTGTATAGTTTTCGACAACAATTCATTATTAATAGAATTTATGTTATAATTTCTGTTTAATGAACTGTCACCTAACGAAGCCACTGATCGCAAAATGTTGATTATATCCTATTGTGTCATCGCATCACTGGAAAATCTATATTAAAATAATTAAATAAATTGATGTTAGTGGATCACGTGAATATTCATTCAGATTTGACATTTATAATTTTCTAGTACTTACCTACCCGAGTGTGTCTAAGTTCAGTGGAAACTGGGCGGCGTTTTGTCCATACAAATGTATTCCCCACTTTCATTTCTGGATTTTGAAACTACTGCAAATATTTTTAATGTGATGTAGATATCGACCACTAGCGATATGATTTTTTTGATAAATTACATACGCCATAAACAGAAGTTCATTATACAAACTAGACAATATGTTTTTAAAAAAAGCAAAACGTCCAGACATACAGCATTTTCTTCTAACACAGTTAGTAAAAAAAATCTTTAAAATCTGCCCAGGTTTGGAGGAGAAAATAGGAATATAAAACCTCGATTTTGATTATTTTATTTATGTATTATCAGCCTGAAATGCAGTTGTCCCTTTCGCTAAGTATTATGTAGAGCGACAGTGACACCAACAATTTGGGTTTCTTCTTAATATAACGTTTTATTGTATTGTTATTTATCATCAATGTAATGTATTATTGAAGTCGATGATAATACTAATAAATTGAAACGAAACATGAAACATAATAAGACACAGAAAAATAAAGATGTTAACGTACGTTTTTAGATTTTCACGGCCAAAAGCATCTTCGTTGTTTGTTTTTGGGGTGTTATGCCGTGTTGCGCTACCTCCTTCTTTAGCCGACGTTTCGGACAGCGTCCATTGTCCAGTGTCCATAACCAGGGCATATCCGTCAGATCACATCGTCGGATCTGCCCTGATGATGGACACTGCAACGCTGTCCGAAACGTCGGCTAAAGAAGGAGGTAGCACAACACGGCATAACACTCCAAAAAAAACAACAAAAAAGATGGTAACGGTCGTAACTGGGAATCGAACCTAGGATCTATTGTCTAACCGGGACTAGCGCCTTAACCAACTCGCCAATTGGGGCCTATTGATTTTACGTAATTTTTGTCGATCTCTTATTTCAAATTCAGAATAATCATTTATATTTATGTATTTATTCTTTATATTTTTCTGTGTCTTGTACTGCTGAAAAATTGAATAATCTGATAGTATGTTGCCTGTTGTATACTGATGATGCGGTGCTGATTGCTAACAGTATAGAAGATCTGCAGTCTCTCGTATCTAGAATGAACGAAGTATGAAGCATGAATTAATGATGAATGTAAGTAAGTCTAAAGTCATGGTGTTTGAAAGAGAGAGTACGAAAACAGTGTGCAATATAGTTGTGAATGATGAATACTTGGAGCAGGTGGATGAGTTTGTGTATTTGGGAAGTATGTTTACGAGAGATGGGAAGGCTGATAGGGATATTGAAAGAAGGGTAAATGCAGGTAACTCCATGGAGGACTGAACGCCGTTGGAGCCATCAAAAAGTTGTCCACGGAAGCGGAGCTAGCAGTCCAAAATGTTGTGCTGATACCTACCCTGACGTATGGCAGTGAAGCATGGAACTGGCAGAGAAAGGATGAAAGTAGACTGAATGCTGTTGAAATGAGATTCCTGAGGCGTATGTGTGGTAAAACCATGTATGATCATGTGAAGAATGTGGAGATCCGAAAAGAATGCAAGGCTGATGTGAGCGTAATAAGTAAGATTAAGAAAGGGACGCTTAGATGGTTTGGGCATGTTGAGCGAATGAGTGAAGAAAGAAGTGTAAAGAGAATTTATGACGCGAATGCGAGTGGTAGAAGAAGTTGAGGCCGCCAAAGGAAGACGTGGCATGATCAAGTAAATCAGATACTTAGTCGGGCCATGTCAAGAATAATAGAAGAGTATGTATGAGAATATGTATGAATGTGAATGAGGCAAGGAGTGTATGCCAAGACCGAGTTGATGGTTAGTTAGTTAGTGTCTTGTACTGTTTCATGTTTCTTCTTCAATGATTTATGGCATTTTTTATTATCTGTAAATTCTATAATATGGAACAGACTATTCCTCCAAACGTTATCTTCCCTTATTTTATGACCGTTCAATTTTTATTTCATAGCTCAATACAATTGCTTTGGTTTGGCAGTTCAATTCTAGACAAATACCTAACGGGCAAAAAGCACAACATGTGACTTAGTGTTTTTTGCCAGAACAAAAACGGTTGGCAAAATATACTAAATGCTACCATTTTGGAAATAAACTTAAAAACCGGATGTTTGTAATTCAAAATCAAACAAGCAAATGAAAAAGACATTCTTAAATGAACACACACCATGATATTGTATTTTTATATCAACGCAAACTGCAATTAAGTTTGTTAAAAAACTGCTAATTTACTGTTAACGTTTTTTGCCATTACGGAAAATTTTCGATTTTATGCATTCTTAGAAAACAAAAGCGCTTAGGTATGTAGAAGAAATGTCTAGAATAATATTATATTTTGTGTACCTATTTACCTTGATAGGTGCTAAGTACACATTTGCAAAACTATAAAGATTATAGCTATTATAAAAATACACGTGCATACGTTAGTTAGGCGTAATTTATGTGCCATTGGTCACCCCAAAGTGGTTTGGTGATTTTGACCCGAGTTCATCGGATGATGTATGTCGAGGTCTTATGGGGGATGTGTCTGCCTGCTGCGTGGCGGACCCGATCGGGATAGCCAGGTTTGGGGAGATTTTTTGACGTCTCCAAATAGGCTTTCTCTCCACCTGTGGCAGTGATGTATTATTACGTCCGTCAATTCTAAACACACTGAACCCTAGATTTGTACTTACCCCTCATTTATTTTCTTCTCAGAACTTCCTCTTCTTCCTGTCGTTAAAGACAACCACACAACATATCGGAAGAAGACATACGTAGGTCCTGAGTGAAATTAGTTTCCTAAGACCCTCTTTCAGTGAGGTTAATGTAAAAAAAATGTTATTTCGTGTGACGTAAACCGGTGATGATTTATTTATTTACTTACTGTCGTTCTTTTCTGGTACTTTATGCAAATAAGACCTTTTATCTCTTGTGATGACAGAATTACAATGATGTTTATCTTTTATGCTTTGTTATAACGAGTGTTGATTGTAGATCTTAAAACTAACTGCGCAATCGTTGTTTATCTCCTGATTGTTAGCTTATTCTTCTATAAAACATGCTGATGTATCTCTGACCTGAACTAACCGTCTATTAAATATCGCTGATGTATCTCTGAATGGTAACAAAACCATTAAAGGTGTTCTCGGTGAACACCTTAGCCATCTACAAGAGTGGAAACTGAGCCTTCCAAAGATATTCAGGTTGAAGCCCTATTGGGAAAGAAACCGTCTATGAAAATTATTGCTGGATATCTGCGAGGAATCAAATTCCTCGGAAGGTTTTCTTGTTAAACCTAAGATTGAAATTTAAACCTTATATAAATCATATCCGCCATACCTCTGATTGGAAACTAAACCTTTTACAATTCATTCATCATCGCTGTTGAGTCTCCTATTGGAAACTTTAACTTCTGAAGGCATCCACGCTGTATAGACGCCTGAATGGAAGCTAATGCTTTTTTTAAACGAGATCTTTTATCCCTTAAGTACTGAAAACTAAGTGTCGTAAGTCAAAAAAGTTAATTTTACAGGAGAGCGTAAACAAATGAATGGTTGAAGAAAAGAAAGCGGTCCCGTCGAAAAGAGATACTAGCAATAATAGAGATACTAGCTAATATATAAACGGAAAAAAGTTTTTTGGGTTATTGCCGTATATGTAGTAGCGTGTCTCGCTCTCCATAGAGAGAAAACAAATTGCCTTTTTTTTAAACGCCTGTGGTCTCAAAAGTTGCGTATGATCTGTAGCTAGTCGAAAATATAAAAATTAATGTAATTGGTGTTCACCAGCTCGCTAAAGTGGCCGGAAGTTTTGAAAAAAAAAATTGATTTCGTGATTCTGGAAAAAAATAAAATGAAGGGTTAATTTTTTATATTTTGTAGCAAACTTAATTTTTAACCCATAACTGTGGTCCAAAGAAAGCATTTAAAAAAAAAACATATTTGATGTGTTTGTTAAAAATATAAAAAGAGAAAATAACACTTTTACTGGATTAAGATAATAAACAAAGATATTAAGCAATAACTTACACCAATTTTTTAAAACAAAATACAATTAATAAAAAATAATTGATGCTCAAAAATTGAATGATAACATTTTATGATAAAAGTAATTATTGTGAAACAAATATTAATTTCCATAATTTAAAAATACAAGTTTTAGGTGTTTTTTTTGATTTTCAATGCATTTTAGCAAGCTTATAACCAGTTTATATGCAGTTTTAATTTTCTTTGTAAGACACAACTTTTGAGCGTTTCAGAATTCAAAAGTTGAAATAATTGACACACCTTAATGTCTTAATAGCTTTATAGGGTTCAGTAGAGTAGATACACATGAAATACATGTAAAATAAATGTGGTTTTCGGCGTTTTGATTTGGTGTAGATGCATTGTACCGGGTACGTATTTTGTATCCCTGAATGAAAACTGAACATTCTATTAGGCTTCATGTTATCTAACATCTTAATGCTTTCTGTTAACAGCACGTTAATACCACCAAAGTTCCAGGAATGATTTAGGAAAAGTGCTCCGAATGTTCCGCAGGTGATTTAGATGATTAAGCGTGTTAATTGATGAAGTTTTCTAGGCATTACTACACTTACTGAGTTCTGTTTACCTTTCACCATAGAAACACAACAATAATTGCTCGAAGGGGTGAGCTATCGATCTGAGACTGGTGGAAGTATTCTTTGCTTCGTTCTAATCGACTCGAGCAATCACACGGTCCGCGAACTGCGCAGCGCCAGCTTTCATATCGCTGCGATTTATTGCCGCCAGTAGGTGCGCGATTTCAATAACTAGTTTTCGTACCTAATGCCTACGAATGATTTGTTCGCAAGTTAAGTTGTGTTAACACTGAGGAATGTCTTCCTTCCGATTACTATTGTTTATTAGAATTTATTGCTTGTAAAATGTCACGTAAAGGACAACTCAGTAGACACATTCAAGTACGCATTAACCACGGGAGCGACAGAGCAATTTAAAACTTTTTTCTCGGATTTCTGCAAATTTTTCCACCTACATTAAAAATAACTTACCTCCGAATTTGAATATGGAGACATACAATCTGATTATAGTTCTACATATCCAATGAATTCACCTATATTTTTTCTATTATCACATACTCGTAGGATTTATGAAAAATATATTATAAAATCGTTCACTTTAAAACATTTTAAAGACGTATGTTAATTTAAAATGAATATAGTACATGCCTAAAATAATATTTGTATTTTTATTGTGTCTTATATCATTACGAATACAGGAAGTAGACATAAAAATCGCTTAGTTAGCTAAGTCTGGAAATTTTTAATTTGAGCGCAAAAATTGTTTTTTTATTTATGTTGTGAATAATTTAAAAAGGGATTTGGGTATGGTTACCGCCGATCCGAGAACCATTTATTGGATAACCACCGTTTGGTGATTTATCACGGGTGCCCGGGTATATGGGGGTGAGGTTTGTCTAGGTCTTGGCGGAAGATGCGTTTGCCCCCTACTGTGTGGAGGGCCGGACCGGGAGAGACTGGTTGAGGGAGATCTTTTGAATACTTCAGACATACTCTCTCGACCCATGATCATAGTCCGTCACTCCTTCCTTTTTCCTTCCCAGACTTCCTCTCCTTCCTTTCCCTAAAAGGACCAACACACCAAAGATGACATACTCCCTGAGGGTTTTTTTTCCCCCAGGCGCCTTCTGCGTGGAGCTCATGTAAAAAAGGGAAACTATCGCAAAAATCTTAACCGTATAATAGAATGAAAAAGTTGTTTCTTTTGCGTTCATAATTTAATGTTATTTCTTAAAATATTGTACGCTTTTATGTAGGTATGTTTTTGTGATTTTTTTTTAATTCTACCCCATCGAACTGTACAAAACTTTAATTTATCCAAAGCATATTTTTTGGTATTTCTAATGTAAACCGAACACATGTTAAGGAATAATTTAAAATAGTGATTGAACTTATGCCCCATTCTGACTGGACGAGTATTTTAGTCGAGTAGCGAGTATATTAGTAACGAAACGTGTCCGAACACCACAATTTTAGTAGAGTAGGCTAGTCAGCTCTTTAGTAGATTGAATCCATTTGGTTCTATTATTTCGGGAGAGAAGAGTCCCCCTCCACGCGTCCCTGCGCAGTGCGCACTGACATGCGCAGTTCATTCGTAGACGCATACACGCGCAATATGTCGTCCTGTTGGAGCGAAAATGCTATTCTAAAAATCTTTATTTTTGCAACTATTAATCTATTTTCGTGTCCATAATTTATTTATTTTCATCTCACTAATTTATTCTTCCACCTCTTCTAAAATAAGCATTATAATCAAGCTTAATTAGCGTATTTACTTTATTGCGTTGCAGCCCGTCATGACGCGACGCGCCGCTTACTAATGAACTCTACTTGACAGCAGTGCGAACACTTTTTGGTGAGTCAAGTAGCGAGTTACTCGCCACTCGACTTATTACTTGTCACGTGCGAACAAGGCAATAGAGCTTCGCCTTATGTGTATGTTTTGGTGTATATATTGTACGCTCCACTGACTGAGTCTGAAAAATTCGAATTTATTTTTCTTTGCGTTAAATAAAACCTTCCACTTTTTGTTCTTTTATTTATTTATTTATTTATTTATTGGTAAGAGACAGACAGCTTATACATAAAATATAAAGATAAATATATACATTGTTAAATGAAGTCAAGCCAAAAAAGTCTCCTATGTTAAAGTTGAATGGAGATGGAGTTTTATTACATACAATTAGTTTTGGGTGAGAAGGAGAGGAAGAGGAATATAGGATGAGGATAGGAGATGCTCCGAATACATTCCACACTCTTGTATTAATTTTCGATCGTACGTGTTACTTCTAATCGATATTTGTGAAGTGTATTGTTAAATATGTCAATATTTTGAAATTTTGTGTTATATTGTGCACATATATGGGGAATTGGTGAATTTTCTGTTTTCTAATTTTGTTCTGAAGTAAACACAGTATGAACGCGATAATTAATCTATCAGTGGCTCACATTCCCCAGCTCGTTAACACTAAATGCATCCATAATTATAATTATCAGTCATAGATTAATTTACCAACACGTTTAAACGTTTATGTTGTAAATAACAACATCTAATACAAATAATAATACTGTCGGTATATTTCTTTGTATTACGTTTCATACAATTATTTTGTTGTTTTGAATTCATTTCATAATTATCATGCTTTCCGATTTGAAGGTTACACTAACTTGCATAATTGCTTTATGGTTTGATTATTATATAAACACTACTTACTGAATCAGAAGTTCAAACGCTATAGTAATTTGCCGGTTCAATTAAAATATTAAAAATCTAGTGTTTGATGTTATTATATCACCCAAGTTAATAAATCTGATAAATCGATTGTTGTATAGGATGTTCAAATCTTAGATTGATGTAATGGGAACCGTAATACTTAATTTTTTGAAATAAGAAAATGGCAAATCATTTTTTATTTACATCTTAACCAATTCCACATTTTTTAAAATTTATAACCAGCCAAGGCTAGTTGCCTAATTGAAACATGGACAAAAAACTTGTGTGTAACATTTTTTATTATTCCTTATTTTCTATAAATGTATTCCAAATTCAAATTAACATAATACACTGATATTTTTAAAACCATTTTATCCACATTTTTAGGTTTTATAAAAATTAAAAAAAAACTAGAGTTACCTCACTATAGAATTTAAACGATACAGTTTTTTAAAGATACCCATGAAAACCTATTCAAATTTCTTGATGGTTCCAATGCGTTACGATTTTTATATTTGTAGCATTCATGGAGTAACGGTTTTAGTTTGTAATTCAAAACGCTGATTTCGGAGTTACCTGGTTGTAGTAATTACTTCTCGATATTACCTACAAACCTCTGCCCGCGACTTCGTCTGCGTAGGATTAGTACTTCGAGTAATCTATTTTCTTTTCCTAGGACCCATCTACGTTTATACCAAAATTCCTAACCTATTTATTTAAAATATGTATAAATCTTGATTCGATTCAAAGTATTAGGCGAGTACTTCAAATAAATTCAGTCATTTAAATATTTTCCAAAATAGAATTTTGATTTAACAATCATTGTTTTGCAAAATGTCATTCTCAAATTTTGACGTTTTCTATTAAACTATAATTATTATTTTCAATGTATTGAAAATATAGATAGCTAGCTTCATAAATTATAGCCTATATGTTATTCTGATGTATGAGCTATATTATTGTAAAGTTTCATTAAAATCCATTCATTAAATTTCGATTTAAAGAGGAACAAACATACATACATCCATACAAACTTTCACGTTTATAATATTAGTAAGATGGGCATTTTGAAGTATAACTTCCTTACGCACGCTTGACTTAGGGAATAAGCTGGTGAATGCGTGATGGGTCTTAATCTTTACTATGAATCGGTTTACAATACGAATTTAAAGAAAATTACATTATATATAAATTGAGATTTTTCCTATCGTTTTACGAGCGTAGAATTAACATAAAACTTTTAATTACTTATTAAAAAATATGTGCGTAAACCACAAAAATAATTATGTAGTTTTTTCATTTTTTCATGTATGAACGCCTGCAAGAACAACTTTTAAATGATACTGAATCAGACGGTTCACTCGAGTGAAGGTTTACTCTATGGTTACTCGTGCGAATGTTCCCAACTTCGTTTCACTTTTGTTTCATTTCTTTTTTAGACGTGTCATTCCGAGTAAAATAGGTGGAATGAAATACAGAAATGAACGATTAGTGAACCGTCTGATTCCAGCCTTATAAAATTATTCACAAAATAAATTAAAACCACTTTTTTGATAAAATCGACCGTTTGCCAAGCGATTATTAGCCTATTACCTATATTCGTGGTGATATAAGGCACACTAAGAATAAACACACTTGTAGTTAGTGTAGTCTTCTTAAACCTTTCAAAACATCAGAAAATTGAAAAAGTATAAGTTAAACTTCAAATTCAAGTTTCAAGGTTATTTCAAAAGCCTGTTTTGTTTTGGTCTAACGAGCAGCCTACCGCCGCGCCACTCTTTGGGTTTTCTGCATTGGCTGTTTGAGAGTTGTGAGGCACGAGCATACCTTCTAAGGGCCGTTCCTTAATCTGAAAATCGCGATCTTGCTGCTTAGTATTCTTCCCTCGTATGTAGTCCTTAGTAGCTGGGTCAGTGATCGGAGGTGAATTAAAAGATCGCCTATTGACTAAACAGTAGGACAGTGTTGATTTGGTCGATTAACCCTTGGTGCGCCAGCTAAAATGCCTATCAGCCCGCCAAACCGGCTCACACTATTTTCGTAATAACTTGCTTTTTTGTAAACTGATGTTTTCGTAAATTGTAACGACTTACCAGATAATGTATTTTGAACAATTTTTACGGGGGCCTGGCTAGTTTTGTGAGCAGCTCCCCAACTGATAATGGCATATCGAAGAATAAGCCGAACTAATGTATTAAGTAGATATACTAAGGTATTAAGTAGATATAGATTTTTGTTAATAAGAAATTTCTAATTCGTTAGAACATGTAAATTAATTTCCCTATTCTGTTTATTCTATGGCTGCTGTGATCTTTTCATTTTAGATTTTTGTCAATGATTATTACTTGATATGTAATTTTATTCGCTATTTTCAGAAATAAACATTTTTGTCGACAATAAAGGGTCATATTGTGTGAGAGATCATTTGAAGATTTGGAGGTAAATTGTTGTATTCATTTCGAAAGGGATGACTTCTGTTTTATCACTTAACGTTAGGAGGTTATCGTCAAAGCATATTTTTAGATTATTTATATCTTCTGTGGCTTTCAAATTTTATATCCATGTTTTTTCATTTATTGTAAAGACTGCATCACCGGAATAAGAAATATCGTATTCATCTATCATTTGTAAGAGATATGTTTTTCTCTCTCTCTAATAAATGTTATAAAATAATATCAATGAAATCCAAAATATTCTTGAGTTTTATTATATTTTCTAAACCTAAGGCTTTCCTGTATATAAATACGGTACTAGATATGAAATTAAACAATTTTTTTCACTTTGTTCCACTTGTTTATTTACACCAGGACCGGTTTCGTCCTACTACGGACATTTTCAGACTGGTCTGAAAATGTCCGTAGTAGGACGAAACAGTTGGGGAGCTGCTCACAAAACTAGCCAGGCCCCCGTAAAAATTGTTCAAAATACATTATCTGGTAAGTCGTTACAATTTACGAAAACATCAGTTTACAAAAAAGCAAGTTATTACGAAAATAGTGTGAGCCGGTTTGGCGGTCTGAAAATGTCCGTAGTAGGACGAAACCGGTCCTGGTGTAAATAAACAAGTGGAACAAAGTGAAAAAAATTGTTTAATTTCACATCTAATACAATGGAATTCCACCATGAATTAACAGTTAAAAAACTAGACTTATTAAATACGGTACCATGATGTTTGAAGGTGAAACATTATAACATTTGACGAGGTATTTGCGACGCGCTTTTTTACATAATGTTTACAAGTGACCAAACAAAATGTTAGCATTATATTAATAAGATACATTACTTCCTTGCCAAGCGAGTAAAATTTATTTTAATATGCTAGGAGCATTGTTTTTCTTTAGTAAATTTTTAATCAGCGTCCCACAAATCCAGTACGGATCGCCGGCATTCCAAGGGTTAACAACGATTTTCAGACGTAGTAATCTAAAATTTAATCAAAAGGACGACCGCATAGTGATAACGGCATACTGGTTGATAGCTCCGTTGTTTTAACCTCCCTCTCTTTCTCACAAACGGCGCTCTCGGTGGCCGGACTATGCAGTCTATAATCGACCTCCCAAAGTAACCTTACAAAATATGGTACAAAATAACTTAAGTAGCTCTTATCAAATGTCTTGAATGTATATTGAAATGTCTTCTCCGTGACCAATACGAAACGTGATATATTATTGAATCTCCGCACTGCATCGTGGTCACCTTTTTCAAATGCAAAGTAATATGATCGATCTCCATTAGAATGTCCGAATGGGCCACTTGCGTGCATTTCATAATGACTTGGAAAAAATCCTGAAGATAGATCTTTCTACTAAAATTTCGAAAATCTTATTGAAAACTATTGGAAAAGTTTTTGAAGTAAATTCTTCTTTACGCACGCTTGACTTGATGGGTAAACATTCCGAACGTTACGGAGGTGAACGATAATAAATTAAAATCAATTTTGAGGTTCATTCTTCACCATCTAATCGTAACAACAGTGCTCAAATCCATACTAATGACGTTTGGAATGGGTCACAGCCTTTATGCTGACAATAGTTGTGTTGTTGTTTCTCACATTCTAAACATTAAAATCTAAATAATAACTAGCACTTTTTCGATTGGAATTTTTTTAATTTCCTGCTGCAAATGTGAATAAACGTAGCTCTCTAACTAGAATCCGCATCAAAAAAGTTTTATTTTAAACTTTGTAAGAATTAAATCAACAATCCAATTCTAAGCGTAATTCCTATAATAAAACTAATCAAATTTTCGTCTAGAGTGTGCGAACTCAGTGTATTGAAACGACTGATTTATCACGATGATTGGTAACATTTTAAACGAATCTTCAATATAGATTCTTATACATTGATGGTTGGAATGGTTTTATTCGATGACAGAAAGAAAATGAAATTAGATTACTAAAGAAGAATTTACTTCAGTCGTGTGGTCTAAAGCACACTCATATATATATTTTTTAAATAAAATAAACATCAATTTTTAGCTCGTGTCGTCACGATTTTTTAAAAGTAAAATTCCACGCTGATTTTTATTTGAATACAGCATCACTGAGGTTTCCGGTGACTTTAACGGTGTATGCATCTGAATGTTGTTTTACGTAATTATAAAGTTATCCTATGGTTTGAAAAAATGTTTCAAATTGGTTTTGCTTAGGGTCAGTCTGACAAGTTGCCGATAGTTCTAGACATTCACTCATTCATGTCAGCTGATATTGAATGTCCGAATAACTATAAAATATTTTTTCTGAGACGTCGATTCTCAGTATAACAAAAGATCTTTTACTGTTTTTTAAAAAAATACATTATCATTTATCTAGAAATGTGAATTACTCTCATACATTTTGCATTGCTTATCATAACAATACAATAATATTCACTTTAATTATTTTGTTGATTCAGAATTTTTTTTTAATCGATCTTTTTTTTTTTTAAATTTTTGATGACGTCTGGAAGGCGTTTATATACTGGATTGCTTACGTAGTATGGTATGGTTTAACGTGTAAAGTTAGTGTGTGAGTGGGACATTTTAAAGAAGAGAATGTTTATACACATGAGTTTATTATTTATTGTTGAATTGTTATAGAAGTATTTTTCACAAAGAAACTATATAGTTATTTTACGATCTCTAACCCTACGGCAATTAAAACAAAACACGGAGTCCGCTACCTGCTCAGAATCATAACGGATTATATTATAACTTGAAGTTCGTACGTTTCTCTGCCTTCCGATTTATAGGCTTACAAAATTTTAATAAAAAGAAAAATTAACTTAGTTTACATAACTTTATTTATATATATAACATGAACACATCTATGTACTACTTATAGATACTAATTTATACTTACGATTTTTCAATTTTTTTTAATCTGATTTTTGGTTGTTTAATTTTTTGCATCCATAAACATTATGTCCAGTCCTTCTTGTTTAAAAATAAATTATCCGATTTCTAAAAATAAATTGTAAAAAAATGTCTTAAACTTTTGCCTGAATAATTTTTTTTTTAAAACGAGATGTAACTTGTCTTTTGTGTTTTGAAACCGTAATCTGGTAATCTACCTTTATGTATTCGCGGATGCATAATGAGTAACCTAATCTATTTCTTATAACAATATTACTTGGAATGTGTTGTCTGTTTATCGAGTCACCTTGATCGATATGCTCCGAGAAGTTAGTGATTCACTGCCACACGGTTACCTACATACCCACTTCTGCCTGATCCACATTAAATATTATTATCAAAGTTATCTTAATCGCTATCATCTGACGGTAATCACCGCTCCTATGTTGGTCTAAGAAGTAGGGGAGAGCGGGCCTAGTCATTCTTCGTTTGTCGGAGAAATTATAAAATAAAGCAGTGTTTTAGATAAGTATCTATTCTCATGTGTAAATATCACGTGTGTGTCTAGTACACTTGATGTAGCAAGGCATACCCGACTTGTGATTGGTATATATCCGGAAATTTTGTTTTTGTGGAAAATTTCCGATATAGTGAATATTGCATTTAAATTTTCATTTAAATGGTGAATCACCACGAGGTTGTCTCCTATAACGAAATTTCATATTGTTTACGGTGACCGAACAAATTAACAACATGCAAATTCATCACCGCCTTTGAAAAGTCATTAAAATTGATTTATTTATTTTTTTATTGTTAAATAAATTACATTTGGTTAAGTTATGGGCTAATTTTTTATATTTTTTAATGACTTTTTATCACTTTTCAAAGGGGTGTTCAAATGCTACTTTTTTGCAATGTCGTGGAACAGTTATTTACAATTAGCGTATTAATTAGAGTAGGCTCATAACAAAACTTTTTCGAATAATACATTTTGGAAAATACCGAATTGTGCCGAAGATTGTCGTCAAATTGTTGACATTTGCGGCCGGCCGAAAAGCATGTGATGCCAAGGTACCTATAATACATTTACTGAATTTTGTTACGTTTGACGTCATGAGATACAATTGTACCCTAGTTAACTTTGAAAATTCAGGACTTCGTCATTATTGGATATTTCGAAAACCAATTTTATTATCGTTATTAGCTTTTTTTAAATATAATACACTTATTCGAAATAAAATAAAACCTCGTTCAGCATATAATAATTTCAATTTTCGCCACTGGCAATACTTGAAGACAGCCTATTGTTACGTCGCGTCGTGGTACGCACTGTCCCGTTTGCGTATCATTTTGCGTTAAGGGATGGCCAAAAGTCCAGTAGTGGCGACATGCGAAAGAAATATTTATACCAGCCAAATTGAATCTTCATGTTGGGAAAAGATATATGTTATTGAGTACAACGCTTTGATTTTCATCTATCTGTAAATTTTGTTTGTGTGTTCCATATATTATCCATTTTTTTGAAAACTAAATAGTACTTAAAATGCTGTATTTGCTATTTTTAGTTACTGTAATAGTTATTTCTCATTGTAAAATAAAATGTGCCCATTAACTGCGCGATGATATGACATGTTTTGTCTTATGATCGGAAAATGATATAAAAACATCAATCCTGTCAAGGTGGTAGCCGTGTTGGATAGTACCTATTTACTCCGCCAGAGTTCGCAAGAGCGTAGGGAGCTATCAAATCGAAATAATTAACAGTTTACATGCTTGTAAAACGCACAACAAAATTGTCACCTGTTACCTGTGTGAAAATTATGCCCGTTCTCCCCCATTCTTTTAGTTTCTTGGTTACCTACGATAACCTCGTTTTATTGCCCAAATGCAATGTTTTTTTTAGTTTATCGTGAAGTCTCGTGACTAGTTTAAAATATTTACTTAATGTAGGCACCATAGCCCTTTAATACTGTAATTTTGGTGCGTTTACCAGAATTTAATCAATAATTCAAAAATACTAATTTCGGTTGTGGGTCCATCAGTGATTGTAACTCTGGTTCGATGAATCGGATTTCTTTTGAATTTAAGTATTATTTACAAAAATTTTACTCCTGCGTCAAGAATTCAGACAAGCGATAATGTAACTAAGTTTATTAAAATATTTTTTTTCTAGAAAATTAGACAATTTAACAAATCTAGGATATTTTCTTTTCCATTTTCAAGAAAGCTTTTTTTACTAAGCTTTGCTAACGGTGTTTTTTGGAAAGTTAAATTTATTATGGTCTATTTTTATTTTGTCAACAAAAAAAAATAGACAATATAATTTAAAAAATTGACAGTATTTGTTTTTGGAAAGCTTTGGGAGTATATTCGCGACATGAAAAATCACGAAATCTAAGATTACTCACAAAGCCTACAATTACAATATCCCCTGATTTTTTACTGGTCTTTCGACAGTTTTTTTTCACTTTCCGACAATAAAAGGTACCCAATTCAAATATATTGATTATTTTCTTTATTTGCATAAATTTTACCAAATTCAAAGATTTAATTTCTGTTAAATTTTAAGTACTGTAAAAGTTCTTTTCAAATTTTGTTATTATTTCTACATTGAACGGTTATTTGACAGTAGGTACTTGGATAATATCAGAACTTTGAATTTTTATGAATTGATTGATGAATTTTGATGAATTCTGTTAAACAGCCCGTCCAAGTATTTTTTGATAATATTAGTATTGTAACAGGATAATTAAATAAAATGTATAATTTTAACGGTAAACACTTTTAGTCTTTTTTTGTATGTATATTATAGTACACGGTAATAGCAAGGCCAGGCCAATAACTTTGTGGATTCATTCCCAAAGAAAACTTAACTGTTCCGTCAACCGCTCGTTTAACCTTTTACCAAAAGGGTTACAACGAGTATATTCACTCTAGGTTAGCTGAAATCACTTCAGTTCTGCCAGAGATATTTAAGATATTATAAGAACCGGGAAGCAACATAACTTTCTAGGGTTAACACTTGACGTTATATCGGTAATCCCGGCTGTGACATCCCTTCCAAGGATCACGTCTAAGCGGCTGAAAATTAACCAATAGCATCCCTCGCTCAAATTAGTAAGAGGCGAAGCGATGCGGGAATGAGAAAGTATTCGAGATCGAAGAACTAATCAATTAGATGATTTGTTACAGTATGATTATAAATGTATGTTTTGGATTCTTGACCATCGGCGGTCGCGTTAGTGGTTAAGACTTAGCTGTAATAATTGTTAAATTTTTTATAAGATTTTATATGTTGGTAGTAATCCAAATACGTGTTGCATGTTAAATATAATGGTGTCTGTGGTGGAAGCTCGGTTAGGAGGAGAATATTTAATTGCGCCCCGGACTTTCACAGACAACATTGCTTACTTTGTTCTATTAACCGGTCACGTCCGCGAGGGCCGACATATCACTTTGCGATGGTACATCTATTTAACTTACGATCCGATTCTTTATCTCGCAAGTCTCAAGCCATACGAGGGTCCTAAGACGAATCCGTCCTATTTCACTGAAACATAGAGATTTTTATAAAACAGCAAAAGAGCATCTAAAAGGTTTATTGTCTTTGATTTTGACATGGTTTGTTTTGTGATCGGAAAATGATGTAAGAACATTATACGAGATTTTTATATAACATGCGTGACACGGTGTCTGGATAATCGTAGTACAAACGGAAAAATAGTGAACCTACATCACGTTTAGGGTCAATTTTGTGGTAGGTAGTGTAGGTACATGTAACTTTTTAGATACATGTACAGGAAAGCGAGGCACGGTTAAAAGGAACATTTCAGTTAGTTAAAAAAACTTTGTATCAAGCAGTTAACAATTAAAAATAACTATTTCAGTTTTCGGAAATTGAAAATAATCAATTTTAATTCCTAGTTATTTCGAATTAAAAAATTAAAATCGATTGTTCACTTGGCGACCATTGTTATTGATGTAAAAAATTTATGATTTGTTTTTTCTTCTTTTATTTAAACCTAAGATCCTAAAATAGGTGTTTAGTTTATTAGTTTGATAATTGAAGAAGGTAATAAAAAAGTAGTAAATAAATTTTAAATATTATTATGTAAAAACATTAATGTGAAGAAAAGACATCAAATTATCTGCTTTTTGAACGAAATAGTTATTAAAATGCATTATTTTCCATTTTCGGTTACTGAAATAGAAATAAATTCTCAATGTTATCTCACTGATTCACCTCTTTTTTTTAAATAAAATGTCATGTACAACATACCAACAAAATCTCAACTACCCCAATTTTTGCAAGGTAAGGTATTTAAATTTACTGGATTTTATTACTAATTAATTGAAAATAATTCTAGAAAATAAAAAGAAAATTATTTGTTATTCGTGATTATTTTTTGTGGTATTTAGCCGTGTTGCGATTCCTCATTTTTTAAGCCAACGTTTCTGGATACAAAAGAACACACTTCACCACGATCTGTCTGAAACGTTTACTAAAAAATGAGGTAGCCGTAACACGGCAAAAAACCCGAAAATAAATCACGATAATATTTTTGGCCGTGAAAAGTATTTATAGTTAATATTATACCAGTGCGTCAATGCGTTGCATTCATTGTGTGTCAAATACTGTTGAGACGTCTACCACGAAGACGACTGTATTCGTGCTGTTTACGACTCGGCGTGCGCTTTGCATACCGCCGGTGTTCTGGAGCGTGCAGGCTTTTGCAGATCAGAAGGAAATGTGTGTACATGGCACACTGTGCAGCTTCAGTAATTAACTCGCAATTAAAGGTTATTAAAGATTGAAATTAGTCTGTTAAGTGGAATATTACATCTGTTGTATCGCTGCGCTTCGATACAACATTATCAACAGAGAATAATTAATAAGGTGCATAGCACGAACTATGTTTTTAAAATTTCTAACTTAAAAAAGTTATTTTTGTTTTGTTCACAGAAAAATAATAAAATATAATGGCTGCAACTGGGACTCGAACCCAGAACCTCACGTCTAACCGGGACATACGCATTAACCAATTTTGCTATTGCACCCTATTATGAGACTGTCGTATTTGTCACCTTCATATTTCAAATTTCAGAATTAACAATATTATCTTCGAGTAATGTTTTTTTTTTTCAAATTATTGGCAGCTATATTTTTCATTGGAAACAAGTATTCGAAGAATGTATTGGTTACCTAGATAGTGTCTCGGATAAATATATCCGATTTTATTTTTATGGAACGCCTATTGACTTTTTGTAAAAGTCTAAATTAATATTCATTTTTGTTTTTATAAGAAAAACTCTCTTTTAACTTTTGAAGGTTATTCCCATCAATGTAATATATCATTGAAGAATGTGTCTTATTCATTTTCATGTTTAAAAAAGTTGGATTATTATTGTTATCTTCTTCTTCAATGATAAAAAAGTTATGTTTGAGGAAAATTGATGCTATAATTGTTTTGAACGTAGTGCATATTTATTTGTGCACGAATGTCGCTGTCTTTTTGTGATGACTTCTGAAGTTGAAGGTTGCGTTAGATGAGTTTGTAAGGTTTGATGCTCCGAGTATCTGGCGTCTCGTTTTAAACCTTACAAAAAGCAGTTGCATGCAGCCACAACTACTGTAAAGCATCGGTACCCCAAGTGCCTACCCCAAGAAAAACAAACCATTATACGATTAAAAGAGAATTTAAAAAAATCAACTCATATCGAAACAACTATTCTTTCATGATTTTATTATGGAGCATAAACACTCGGCGGAAGATTATAATTAATAATAAATTAAGCATTTTAAAATATGCTAAATACAATATTATTTTTCATTCCCGAACATTTCTGCCTTTCTTTAATCAAAGCCTATTCCTAAATAATATAATACAAACCCGGGAAATTTCTTGGCCTCCTGTGTAAAGTTTATATATTATACTAACTAATACTTCCCTTCACCTTCCATCACCTTCACCGCATTTCCCGTTCCCTCTCCCGCTGTCCCCCTTCTCGCGAACCCCCTCCTCACGAATTCCGCTATCACCTTCTCCGTCATCCCCTTCCCCCATCCCTCCATCAATTCCCCTCCGCCTCTCATTTGTCCAACAACTTGCGTGTTTTTTATATATTAGATAGGTGTATAATATAGGAAATAAAAATGCTATAGATGTCTCCATATCGGATGCTCGGATAGATAGATCGATAGGTAGTGATGTACCATTCTGTGGCAACGAGTGATGGAATGAATGCCAATGAGTTAGTTCAGACTTTAGTTCTTCGTCAAGTTGATTGATTTTCATATTTTTTAATTCTGTAGCTACCTTTTCTTAAATCAAAGTCAATACGCTTTCTTCAACATTGCCGTTTGTGAGTTTAAATGGTAAATCATTACATAAATATAACTCCCTTGAAGTAATAATAGTTGTCACTTCTGAGCCGTTGTGGCAGTCGATATCTTGGCTGCAGCGTCGATCGATATCTCGACTTTGGCAGCACTTAACATCAGTCACAGCGGTTGACATCTTGGTTGTCGCTGCAGTTGATATAAAATCGTCTGTCTCAGAAGTGTCAGTATATCAGCTGTTGCAGCAATTGATATCTCGACTTTGGCAGCAGTTAACATCAGTCACAGCGGTTGATATCTCGGTTGTCGCAGCAGTTGATATAAAATCGTCTGTCTCAGAAGTGTCGGTATCTCAGCTGTAGCAACAATTGATATCTCGACTTTGGCAGAAGTTAATATCTTGCTGCTGCAATTGTTGATATTTCGTATGTCACAGCGATTTAAATCGTAGTTGATATACCGTCTTTCTCAGCAGTGTTGATACCTCGTCTGTCGCAGCAATTGAGATAATATCGTCTGTCTCAGCAGTATCGCTATCTCGGCTGCACCAACAGTTGATATATTGACTGCCTCAGCAGTTGATACATCGGCTGTCGCAACAATTAATATCGTCCGTCAGCAGTGGTAATATCTCGTCTGTGGCGGTAGTCATTTTCTTGCCGCATGAGTTGCGTATCGCATAGGGGTGTTCGATTGATACTGGCCAGTGAGAGTGAATAAGCTCAGCAATGTACCACAAGACTCACCTGCACCCACCCTCGCGCCTCGCTCGCCTTTTCCCGCAGCTGCCACAGGAACATCTCCCAGACTGCCCGCAGGCTTTGGCGAACAAAACGTAAGGATATCTAGATTATTCGTTATTGTTACAATATTAATTATTTTAAAACAATTATGTTTTTTAAAGACACCGCAACCATTGAAGAGAGTCTATAAACAAAAAACCTTCTCCGTAAGTTACAACTATATTATTTATAATAGGTAAGCCTGCAGGATGAAGGAGTGTTGCGGGGTCTACACTGAAAGTTGTGGGCAAACACTACACCCTTAGCCATAAGAACCTGTAGGTCGACAGCAATCACCTGTAGAGGTGAAGGCATTTCCCAGAGTCGTCGAGGAGTCTTCTGATAATGATGATCTGCCACTACGTACAAAGTATTCACCACATAGACAATGACAATCTTACCATCAATCCTACCACCTACAATCTTTCCATCAATACACATGTGACTCCTTCCTTTCCTTAAAAAGACCCTCTTTGAAGATGATCAAAATGAGCATCTTGTGTGGAGTTAATACACGGAGAAAAATGTTATTCGAAAAAACGATCATTTTGATAGTAAAAACGGGACTTTAGTTCTTACGAACAAATTAACAGGGTTTCAATATTTATTGGCGGGAACATGTAAGAATAATTTGTTGGTATACGTAATTTCGTACGTATACCAACAAATTATTCTTACATTTTCCCGCCAATAAACATTGAAACACTGTTAATTTGTTCGTAAGAACTTCAGTCCCGTTTTTTCTATTAAAATGATCGTTTTTTCGAATAACATTTTTCTCCGTATATTAAAAAAATATATATACTGTTACAAAACAGGGTGCTCCAAAAGCTGTGGATCCAACGTAGTTAGATTATCATTCCACTTCGCAGCTGCTCGTGCCTTTTGGGTGTGCTTGAGTGCTAATATTAAATAAAATGGTTTTATTAATGTTGTTGTAGCCGAAACATTTTAATGATAATAAATTTAAAGAAATATTTGTAAAAATGAATATTCATATAAAAATACATATGGACATACATATAGATGGAGCTAAAGAAGTATTTACTTCGATCATTTGGTCTAAAGCACACTCGTATTTTTTTCCCATTAGCTCCACACGAGAGGCCCTGAGGAAAACAATTTGCTTTCAGGCCTGTGTCATCTTTGGGGATGATGTGTGGTGGGTCTTTTTAGGAAAAGGAAAGGGATGAAGTTCTGGGAAGTAAGGAGGTAAAAGGTGTGGGTAGGAATCTGGGGGTCAGTGTGCCCAGAAGTATCGCAAGTGTGAATCCATCCCTCCCACTGCGGTAGAGACTGAGAGAGTCCTGCTGGAGAGGTCAAAAGGACTTCCTCAACCAGTCTCTCCCAATCCGACCTACCACGCAGTTAGTGGACAGTTGTTGGACAGACGCATCAGCCGCCAAGACCTAGAGAAATATCACCCCATGACCCCTGCACCATTTTTTTTTCAGTTTTGCTAAATGCCGATTCTAGGTCCACTTCAGATTTTAAAAGAATTGTGATCAGCAGAAGAGGATAAATGTTAATTGTTCAGGAGAGCGAAATATATATCTTTTGTTTTTCAAAATATCATATTTTTACTGTAAATTTCTTTTATAACAATATTAAATTTAATTTTAATTTTTCAAAAAAAATCCCTCTTAAAATGCGCATTTTAAAATAGGCACTTATTTTTCTAGAACTATTTCGACGACATCGCATATCGAAAGGGAAAAAAGGTGTAGAAAATGACATATTTAACATTTTTTTGGATATATTGTCCTTTACACTATTTAAAATTTCCATGATCGATATCTTAGATGACAATTTCAATTGACAGAATTTCTTTCTTGTTTAGTGAATTATCACTGCTGTTTGTAATTGTTTACATACCCTACTATTATTTGGGTTTTTTTGCCATGGTGGGTTATTTCTTTCTGTAGCCAACGTTTCGGATAGTTGTTACAGTGCCCATCATCCGAACGGTAGGCTAAAGTAGGAGGTAGTGCAACACGGCGTAATACTCCAAAACCAATTCACGTTAGAATCTCAAATCATATCTATTCATATGTTCCGTTTTATTTCTACATAGTTTTTAGGGTCCAACTTCCCAAATAGGCATCTGCATTATGTCCTAAAACCGTGGCTTTAGTACCATTTACAAAAAATTACAAGTAATATTTTCGAAC
The DNA here is from genome assembly GCA_951813805.1 of Limnephilus auricula. Lineage (NCBI taxonomy): Eukaryota > Metazoa > Arthropoda > Insecta > Trichoptera > Limnephilidae > Limnephilus > Limnephilus auricula. Next base: position 6,683,103 of record OX638391.1, read on the forward strand.
AAAAAACGCATACCTACTATAAACTATAAACAATTTCGATAATTTTTGTATTTCTTTCTTTTCAGAAATGGAAAACCGCCAGAGAATAATTCCGTCAGCGACTATGATCAAGTTCAGGTGAGTTCCCTTTATAATGATAATTTATTAATATTTCTGATTTCTTAGATCTTGACACAATCAACAGGACTGGACAAAATCCACTGAATAGAATTTTGACCTGTCTGATATACTCGTGTACATTTCGATCCTTCGTACCAACTTTACAGTAGTTATATGAGTTCGATCGAATGAGTATTTACTGCATTTGATTTTAGTGTTTTGACCTCTCATTATTAGAGATCATTTACGCGCGTGAAAATTTACTTTATCGATTATAATGCGAATATTACCAAAATTTTCAACTTTGGTAAATATAAACTCGGGGAAAAGTTACGTCTTCTAAAACTGCGACTTTTTAAAAATAATTTGGCTTTCAATTTAATGAAGAGCCAAGAAGAGTCGAGGAGGGCCAATAAAAGTCAAGAAGGGCCAAGAAGAGACAAAAAAGCCAAGAGAGTCAAGAAGGGGAAAGAAGATGCAAGGGGAGAAAAGGCGAGCCAAGAAGAGTAAAAAAGAGAAAAGAGGAGCCGAAAAGGCCCAAGAAGAGACAAGGAGGGTCAAGAAGAGACAAGCGGGAGTGCTCCTGTCTGGGGAGGTACAGCCCATACCTCTTGGAATGCTACAAATTATTCATACCGAACAACTACCGCCAGGGTCGCCACCACGACTTGCTCGGTATTCCACATGGCAGAACGGACGTTCTGTATTTGTCAATCTGTAATACACATAAAAAAAACAAACGTATCGTATTATACAGGATGTCCGGGGGTAAAGTGCATTAACTTCGACAGGTGATTCTACGTGATGGTATTAGTAAGAAATAGTTTTTGAAATTCCGACTTTTAGGGGTACTTTTTTGGTACAAAGATAAAATTGCTCCGGCGTGTACAGCCAACACTATTATTTTCCACTGTTATGATACGTAACCATCACAACTGCCTCAATCGCGCCCGGCTGACTCACAGCAAATTTATCGGGCAAGTTTGTACCTTACACCAAGGATTTTTAATAGGTACGTCTTTTTGTATGGGAAAAAAAAGTTGGAATTTCGGAAAAAGTTATTTATCTTTTTTACTCCTACCATCATGTAGAGTGACCTCCCGAAGTTAATGCACTTTACCCCCGGACACCGTGTATAGTAAAATGCTTTCAATTTATGAACTTACTTATAATTTATTTCAATATACGGATATTGCTGTTATTTGACTTTTCAAACTATTTACATTTTCTAATTGATTCTAACCTCTGCACCCCGACTGGGAACGGAGTACAGAGTAATGTTCCTAGATCCTACACTGATTTAATTCTTCGAGTTCTAGTTTCTTGGGCGATAAACGTCACAAGTCCAATTAAAAAATCCACGCATTTAAGCGGTCGACAGTTATGAATTTAATTGATTCGTTGTTCCCACGCCAAGCACGACATTATGTCTCATCTCGTGTCTCATGTAGGTAATAATTCATAATAATATACTTCGCCGTCTAATTATCGTTGTACTTAGTTATTTCAACGATGATACTTCAATAATAATTATTATAAAGTAGGTACATGGCACTTACCACGTCTATTGTTGATCGTAATGAGACCTTGTTGTGTATCAAACAATGTCGGATACGAAGACAGATCAGATAGTTACATAGAAAGATCGTTTTCCTGTATTTGCATTATTTACAAGTGTTTAAAATTAAAATAATAAACAATAATCGTATCCGTATCAGGTGTTGCCAAGTAATCGTTTTAACCGCCATTTGCCCTTATTGTGGCCTAGTACTCCCTCAAAGTCACCTCTGGTGGAATGTGGGCGAAATTCTCATTTCCGCGGAAAATCTTATTTGCATCGATCTCCATAATATTAAAATAATATCTTGTCAGAAATCACCTTTTATTGTTTATGAATCTGTCATTTTTCACGTTTTACATGAACTAGTTTTGGATGAAATAATAATTATAATATCACCAGTTTGATTTATAGAACCGCATACCAACATAATTGCAGGAATTTATGTAAAATATTATTAATTTGTTAAATACAAAAACCTTGGCTTATATTATTCCACCCACAAATATATTTTTCCCGGCAAAAATACTACGGCTAATAAAACACTTGTAAGCCGAGACGCAAACCGATTAATTTTGTCTGATAGATGTCGCTGTTGTATCTTGTCCAGATTTTATTGTAGGTTTTAGTAGGTAGTTGTTTGTTAATTTTACGTTACGTCGACAGATGGCAATTTTACAGGATGTAAGAGATAATTCCATAAGTTTTCAACATAAAAAGCTCTGCGCAAATAAATAATAATACTGATAATTATAAATAAGTGCTTTATTGAAAATTTATAATTTAGTAATTAATGACACAGGTATAATTTAATAATTATTGCATTATATATTTTTATTTTAGTGTCTGTTTTCGAATTGCTGCCTCTTCGTGACTCGACAATAATTTATTTCGCTCAGCTAAACATTTTTGGCAGTTCTCATTAATTTACCACTTAAATTTATTGCACTTATCACGGAAATATTTAATTATGACTTCTCGGAATGGAATCAAATTCGGCTAATAAATCAATAATTTTATTTAGAAACAATCAAAGCCAGTGTGAATTCTATTGAATTCTGCCTGCTCCATGCCAGCTGTTTCTTCTACTGGGAATATATAAGTTTATTTTGCACGTTTTACGTATGTTGGTGTTTTTACAATCACTTAAAATTAATTACTTCAACCTATGTTTTTTTGTTATTTGGTTGATTTACACACTTTACGACGTTTTCAATGTGATACCATAATGCATTAATAAGCACGTTTCTATTGGCGAATTACACAGCGTGTAACACACATAGTGTGTGATTTTTAACCAGCGATTTATAAGCATATTTGGAGTACAAAAAATGGATGTAATTTTGCTGTATATAAATTGCTATATTTTTCAAAAACACGTCGCCACTGACTACGGGACGGGATACGCGCCCTGTTTCCGTTTTTACTGTGCTGCTAGAACGAGACGGAGTGCCTATCACTTGAACCCGACTATTCAGTTGCGGCATTTTTATTGTTTTTAATTGAAAAAAAATACCATAAGACAGCAAAATGACATCTACATTTTAACGCCAAATGTGCTGAGGAATCGCTGGATAAAATCCTTAGGATACGCGCCGTTAAAACCTGTATACAAAAAGTCTATTTATTTACTGAATGTTTTTCTTAGATACGTAATAAGAGAGTATTATAATGTATGTTTACATTTCGCAATCCATTGAAGTTTATAACATATTGATGGAACTCCAACTGGAAATACCAATATTATAAATAAAGATGACTCTTGTGTGATTTATTGTCGACTTTGACGCTGTTGACAAATAATTACAATGGCGTACGTCATTTTCTGTATTTCTTGTTGGCGTACGATAATATAAATAGTCAACAAAGGAACGGCTCAATAATAGAAAGAGTCGGGACTGGCCACGAGAAGAACATACAGAAGATGGCAACTAACATTGTTGGTTGATGATAAGTTCTTTGCTGCCTATATTTATTTATTCACACCGTTTAATAAATATATGAAACAACACAAGGATTTACAATCCTGGGAGAAATCAAGCACGTTGGCACAGACACTAACTACAATAAAAAAATAAAAAAACATCGCCGTAGAATTCTTGAAGTTGAACTATAGCATTGAACTATGCATCTAATAAAGAATAAAACTAGAAATGTCTTCCATATAAATATGAATGGAAACAAATGTTCCGTTTATCACGCGCTTTTTCCAACTCATAGACGTTTGACATCGCAGATCGCCACCCCATTCGAATTTCGTAGTCATGATGAAACACAGTTTTGTATTGGAAATTTAAGAACCAATTTGCAAAATATTTCGATAACGAAACACTCTTAATGGCATTATTCCTGCACTTATTCTATTCTATGCCTCTATCCAAAACCTCGGTTGCAGTTCGCAGCAAGGGACCTCCTAAGTCAGAACCGTCTGCTTTTGGAGTTCGGCTAACCCGGAGGGAGAAAATACTCGTTGAAACCCTTTTGGTAAAAAAAAGATTAAGGGAATTAGGTTTCCTTTGGAAGAACTAACACATGTATGACCTGTTTTTCACTATCTTAACTAACTAACTAACTAACCATCACGCCGTTTCCCCGCAGGGGTAGGCAGAGAGGACGGACCGCCAAACAATTCGGTCTTGGCACACGCTCCTTGCCTCATTCACTTTATATTATTCTGACTCTTGACATGGTCCGACTCAAGTACCTGATTTACTTGATCGTGCCACGTCTTCCTTGAGCGTCCTCGGCTTCTTCTACCGTTCACATTCGCGCCATAAATTCTCTTTACACTCCTTTCTTCATTCATTCGCTCAACATGCCCAAACCATCTAAGCGTCCCTTTCTTAATCTTACTTATTACGCGCACATCAGCCTTGCATTCTTTTCGGATCTCCACATTCCTCATACGATCATACATGGTTTTACCACATGTACGCCTCAGGGATCTCATTTCTACAGCATTCAGTCTACTTTCATCCTTTCTCTTCCAGTTCCACGCTTCACTGCCATACATCAGGGTAGGTACCAGTACTCCATTGTGGACTGCGTAATGCTATTGTTAATCTGCTATAAATTCTTGTCATATTTGCAAATTGATTGTACCAAAATTAATTACCATATTACCCGTAATTGCGTTTCCCCGTTAAATTTTTTAATTTATTTGATAATCCCTTTACAGTTTTTGATAGCTCAATTAGAAAACGCTCGTACTTGTTGACTTGCAGATATTCTGATAAATTTCATGTCAGGATGTCGTGACGAATAGTGTTCATGTCGAAGTGTTCCGAGAATACACCTCCAAGGCGTCGTTTGTTATGTTATTACATAAGGCAGATTACATTAAAATGGCAGGATGACTTTTTCAATTGCATCATCTTTATAATGGTCATTTCATATTGTGCTTAGCGGAATGACATTGTAATATTATGTATTATGGTTTTAAAATAAAATTATTAGATGTTATTACGGACAGCCGGTGGGCGATATACTTTATTGCTAGTGGGCACTGAACAAATCAACCGTTAGAAGGGTCTGTTCCAGAAGTAAAGTCTATTTGATTTTAACTTCTTGAAATTGGTCAAACATCAAAAAACTATTTTGAAGAGAACAATTAATTTCATTGAAAAGATTTATGTAAATCGGCAACATAAGTTTTCTTTCCGATCGGTAAAGATCACGCTGCTAGGATTTATCTAATCAGTGGTCGTGGCATTTCGGTCGGCAACAGTTTGGACAAATTGAATTTATTGGGAGATTAATCATAATACGTATAAGGTCGTCCATTTCCATTGTTTAGGCATTATAGTAATATTATACGTTAATTTTTTTAATTGAGATAATGCTTAGTTCCTACCGGGATGTCTTTTATCCAGTTGCTACCCCTCCCTAACCATCTCCTTGCTGGTAAAGAATTGAAATTGAAATATGGAACCATGCAAGGATTTGAAACTACCTATCTTGGAAGCAAGTTGTTGGTGTTTTTCGTCTACACAATCTCGTTTTTAAATAAAAATAAGGAATTTCACCATCTGGAAGTACATAATATCTTTTTGTTGTGGTGATTATTACATCGATGTATCGCGGTGGAACTATTTAACTGTATTGTGTTGTGTGCTCCTTCGCAGAGATAGAGTGGTAAATGATTGGTCATCCCTTTTCCTTGCATACCTTGGCTTTCCTACACAATTAAAAATCACCTAATTTAAACACCATTTTTTCTCGTTTCATTTTTGGTACATACTTACAGTCAATTACAGGTGCATCTGAAGTACTAATTCGTAAGCAGTTTTTTTAAAGTTTATTACACTTGAGTACATATAGTATTATTAAAAATTATCGACATACTTTTTTACTGTTCATTACTTAAATTTCGTTGGTGGTGATAAACCATGTAGGTTTCTAAGCAATGATTTTCAAATTATCCAATCAATAATTTTGGAAAAAATAAAATAACGTATCTTAAATTTTCCATACATAAAATAATTAGAACAAAAACAACTTAATTATTGCTTGATTTATAAAATAATTACAAGGTGAACGGCTCATATGAGAGGATGTTTAATTTATTGATTAATTTAAATAATTATATTATAAAAAAATTGCGTTTATAAATATTATTGAAATTTTACCTTTTATATCTACGAAACGATATGGTTGTGAATATTTTAAATTAATTTACGCTTATTTTACAATATTTTATAAACACAGGTTAGATTTCACATCGTCAATAGGTATTTTATATTATTTTTTTATGGAAATATTACATTTGAATTTCTGCGAAACAACTGGGACTTAATATATTTTTTTAATATTCAAGGGTACCTAGCACGGTCAATCGATATACGATTTATTTGATCATGATGCACAAACGGCCATTCAGTGCAATTTTCTTTTAATTTTGAAAGGTTCTCGTTAAACGCTGATTCTGTATTTTAGCTTTCTTTCAAATTGTATTACGCTGACAACATGACAGTTATCCTCTTCTGCTGATTACAATTTGTTCAAAAGCGAAAAAAATACTTAGAATCGGTATTTTAACCGGAACCTTTCAACTGTTAAAAGAAAACGAAGCAGCGCTGAATAGCCATTTGATGACTTTGTCACGCGTGAATTTCTGCGGTACAACTGGACGTAAATGAACGTCGTGACAAAAATCACATCATATTTCTGTTCAATTAATTTTATTTTTATTTTAATATTTTTTTATTCTAAATTTAAAAGTAAATATGCAGAATAATGATATGTTTCATAACATTCATTAACCATTTAAAATAGCCAGTTAGTAGAGAAAAGGTCAAGGTACTCGTAATTCCAATATAATTGTAAATGACTGTTTAAAATCTTCCCTCTTGGTTACAATATAAGTCAATACAAATCACAGTCTATTAAAAAACCCTGAAATTTTCTATATTCCTTTACAAATAACCAACTTAGCCTTCTTCCACCTCTTGTGCGAATGTGTCGACTATATTGCACCCATTGCTGATCTGATCGCCCCCCCGAACTTTACTGAATTTTTTGAATCTCTTGTTTTCACTTGACATCTTGATCAGGCCCCCTAGCACGGTCGGTCGCTAAAGATTGATAGGATAACTTTCGGTAACTTTTCATCGTTCCCGAGCATGACTGCAGATTTCCAACGAAGAAGTAACAAGTTGCCCTAGGGCTCATGCTCATTTCCTCTTCCACCCGCGAATCAATAAGAATGCTCACAAATCAACAGCCGGTTGGTTTGTGAGCATGCTCATTTGGGCGTGACACACCTGCTACTAGGTAGCATTTGCTCGTTATGTACTGGCACACGCTCATTAGTAGCATGCTCATTTCCCATTTCACCGCGGATCAATGAGCATGCTCAAAAATCAACAGCCGGTTGATTTGTTAGCATGCTCATTTGGGCGTGACACACATGCAACTAGGTAGCACTTCGGGTGGAAGAGAAAATGAGCATGCTCATTTATAAGCATGTGTGTCATGGTACCGGCACACATGCTCATTGATTCGCGGGTGGAAGGAGAAATGAGCATGCTCAAAAATCAACAGCCAGTTTATTTTTGAGCATGCTCACAAAAATCACACTTGGGCGTGACACACATGCTACTAGGGTGGAAGGGGAAATGAGCATGCTCATTTATGAGCAAGTGTGTCCGTAGCTTTAGTAGGTACCATCGGTAGCAATAGAGCATGCTACTAATAATGAAATCTACCAGTACCATTTTCGATCGACAGAAGGCTTAGTCAACAAAAACAACAACAACAAACAAGACAGACAATGGTTGTTCCGCGAAACCGAATGTACCACCGATAGTTCGAGTATCTATACTCCTACCCTTGCCTTGGCACAAATAGCGCGACATATTTTTATATCGTATGTATTATGACCAGAAACAGAATGGCGGCGCCGCTATCCTCGCCCGCCATCGCGGCTAAAGGTCGCGCCATTGCGTAACTCCGATACATCTGATGGGCCAGGGCTGCAAGTTTCTTATTCTATTTTATTGTTTTCACGTGTGTTTATTAAAACAGAAGAATGTTATGTGATAGCCCTGAATATCTTTAGATACTATTTATTGTTTTTGTGTTTAACTCCTTGAACAACTTACCTAATTTAATTTAATTAAAAAAAAATAATTTAATTTAATTTAATAATGTTATTATTAAGTTCTGCAAGTATTATAGATTTGTATTTTCGTTACAGCTGTTTCGACTTACAAGGACATTTTCAAACTGTGGTTGAAACCACGTTTAGACGACTTACATACGATTTTAAATGTCTATTTTGAACGTGCATAAATTGATTTATTACCGGTTAAGGTGAATGTCAAAAGAATTCATATTCTACGCTTTCGTAGATGGCGCTCGTATAGTATTTTTTTTTTACTTATAAACGCTTTTTAGAAGTTATGCTTTGAAATATTAAGAAAATTTTATTTTTCGCGAAAGTACACAAGCAATATGAATATTAACAAATAGTTTTTTAATTAGCAAAACTATTTGTTAATAATCATATTGCCTGTCTACTTTCGCGAACCACAAATTTTTTCTAATATTTCGAAGCATAACTTGTAAAAAGCGATTATAAGTAAAAATTCTATAGGTACGAGCGCCATCTACGAAAGCGTAGAATATGAATACTTTTGACATTCACCTTAAGGGCTTAAACCATTGTATGTTTTCTCCGCACTAATTATTAATGCTTTCGTAATTGTTTAATAATGACGTTATTGCTATGAATTATTTGAATGCGTTATATTGCTTAGCTTTTGTGAAAATACTGAGAATAAATTATTTTCCGTACTTTATTAATTAGTGTTAAATTAGGGTAATTCGTTCGTTTATTGATTTCTAATTGTTCAAGTAGATTTAATATGAGACCCTTTCTTTCAATGTGTAATGGTTTAGGCCCCTTGTGGTTGAGTGGATTGTGATTATTTACCAAGAGATGTTCCGCGAATTTTGAAGATGTGTTTTTATTATTGTAACATGGTATATGTTCTTTGAATCTAGTTGAGAATGCCCTTCCCGTCTGTCCGATGTATGTGGCATTACAGTCGGCGTGGTCACATTTTAATTCATATATTCCACTATTATTGAGCTTAGGATTGTAAAAATCCATCGTATCTCATATTATGAGTAGTTGTTATTAACTGTATTCCCTTCAGATTTTTATCAGAAATCTGTTCACATTAGCAGTATGTTCCCAGAGTAAAAAGATACCGTATTTCGAAATCACTTATTTTCCACATCCTCTTACTTTCGAAGCATGAAAACGTGTTCATAAATTAGTTGGTAAACTCGACCAAAGCTAAATTCAGAAACTCATCGATCTTTTATAAAATATGTGTCTACACGTCAGCTGAAACACGTATTTTTCTCATAAACCAGTTGGCTGAATACTGGTTCAAATTATCATCATTGACAGGAATGGAGATTAGCAGCCGCAAAAGAAAGTAAGGCACAAGTTCTGCTCTCACTTGAATTCAGAAAAAAAGTGATTTGTGATGGTGACACCCCTGCATCGATATTACTTAAAAAGGACTCGTTCTACCCCCGCTCTCTATTATCCTAACTTTTAAAACTATCACAAATTCACTCACTCAAACTTACACAATTTTCTCAATGGTCTTTTTTTTAGAAATGAAAGTCCCCGGCGTTGTCCGTGCTTTTCGCATAGTTTTTCGAACTTTCGTGTAGACAATGATTATTATATTATTTTGAAGGTCAAGTGTGCAAAATTCCATCAATCTCAGAATAAAACTGTAATTTGTTCCAAAGTCCAATCCACGCCGAGCCTCCTTTGTATAAATATAAGATAGATTGATTAGAAAGAGTTCCTAATTAGAGTAAGTTCTAATAAACATTTTAAAAGTTCATCTATTATGCATACATTAGGTACTGATTAGGTATTGTTTATTAAGTCGCTAATAAATGATGACTGAATCACAACAATGCTTTAAATAACTTCAGATTATTTTTATGTTTAGTTTGATGGTCTTACACTAGGGCGATACTGAGAGTATCTTCCACTCTGGAACGTGCCGCAAATGTACCTTATATTATTTTTAAATGATTAAATTGTGAAAAAACACAAATCAATCAAATAAAATTCTCTTGCGCACGCCGGGATTTGAACCTGCGACCTCCGGAGTGCTAGTTGACTGCCTTACCCCTCGACCACGGAGGCCATCAAACTGTTCATTGACGTATCGTAATTTATAATAATTCTTCGGAGGACAAACGTCCTTCCTGGCTGAAATCTAGGTTTGATCTGCGCCCTGTGGTGCTCGTGAACTATAATGACTCCGCACATTTACCTTCGGTAACCTTCGGCATAACTCGGCGACGAGACCATATGATCTGAAGCCCCTAAAGACTACTAAAATAATAATAATAATAATAATAATTGGATGACTTGTATAGCGCCGTTTTTGTGAAAAATCACCTCAAGGGCGCGTAATGTAGGTACTAAATCACAGACTAATATAATACATTACCGTTATGTAAATATTAAAACTTTCCGATAAAAACAGAAGCTCTTTAATATTATTATTTACTTTTTTATATGGCCAATTTAAAATAAGCTCGAATCAATTTTATTCCAAGATGGATACCTGTTATAGGATTATTATAACGATAATTACACCTTTTTCAATTGACCGTTGATTTATGGCAGCCATAAAATATCAATTTTCATAAAATGTCTTAAAATATTATCCGAAAGAAATCGCGCTATTAATAAATTCCAATATTAATGTATATTTTTACTTGTCTTGGAAGAATGCAAGGCCAAGTAAAACATCAAACAGAAGTTGAGATTCCTTCAGCACATACGTACATATTGTTTGTTCTCAGCAGTTTGAATAAACACAAGTGATTTTATAATACAAACAATGTTCTATTATTTTTTTGTGGCGTGTGTCACTGTAAATTGTTAAATAATAAAGATGACTTATTTTGAAAACCCACCTGCTTATGTCTCATAGATGTTTAACTTTGAATATTGATGAATTCTTTAAATTCTGTCAAAGAGCACATTTACGATTCGTTAATGGATAGTCAATGTTTATAGTTAAAATTTAAGTACTGTGAGGTTCTAGTCAAGTTCTGTCAAACGGAGAAAAATCGATTTTGACCCTCACGATAATTTTTCAGGCCATATTTATAAAACATTCGTTTAGAAATGTTTTATCTAGTTGCCCTGATAAGGTAACATGACGATACAACGAAAAAATACGTTGTACCAACAATGTATATGTTCTAATAATTAATAATAATAATATACCTATTCTTACATTTTCCCGACAATAAACATTGAAACCTGTTAACTTCAGTCCCGTTTTTAACCATTTTACGAATAAAATGATCGAATTTAAAAATAAATTTTTAAAACGAATTTTAAAAGAACATTTTTCTCCGTGCACTATTTCAGTTATGTGAATTAACAGCCAATCATAATATAAAAAAACAGAACTTGAATTTGTCCTTTACGGAACTTGAAAATTAACTTTAAAATTTGAGGAGTTGTTCAAATTCTCTGTAACAACTGACCCTTAATTTAGTTTTTAAAGAAACGTGGTATTTGCTACAAAATAAGCCTGGAAACTAACATATTTTGCTTCGTTACGTACCATTTTTTTTATAACTGATTGAGCGTAGCGAAGTCCTGCTTTGACTTTTGCATTTAGTCTGTCAATAAATTTGTTTTTTTGTTCCTGTTCGGTCAATCTTATTGTCTTATTAATTGGTCAATCCTATCGATATGGTAGCCGTTTTTGATAGTACATTTTTATTCCGCTAGAGCGCATGATAGTTGCGAGAAGTCTACTATTCACATAACTACTAGTAAGGTCTACAAAGGTACTTACATTTCGAAACATAGTTATGTTTTCGAACCCGAATACGTCTAATAAACCAAGTAACATTTTTGCATGTGTGAAAAATGAAAACATTTTTACCAAATTTTTAAACATCATGTTATAACATAATTAATTGCTACTTTAATTAAATATGCTTATTTCGTAAACGTTTAACATCGTTTCTATAACTGGATCTTGTCCACTGACCATAATATTCTTCTAGGACTGAATATTCTCAGCGTATATATACAGCGTAATGCTCTACATCTGGCATGAGGCACCATCTGTGAGTCGTCCTTGGGCGCCCCATAGGCCGGCCTGGCCTGCCCGCGCCTTGCACTAAAGCCTTAGTCAGCTTAGTATACAGCCGAGTCCTGCCGGAACAGCAGTGTTTCACCTGGCCGTACACAGAGCACTTTTAAGCACTTACACTGAGAACTCCTTAGTCTGTTGTTCGGATCATACCGTGACTAATCTCGCGCATTGGTGTCTTATGACATCATTTTATTTTTAATTTTATTTTGAGTGACGTTTAAACGTTGAATTCATTATAATACGATCGTATAAATTGATCAGAACTTATCATCATTTCGTAAACTGTGTTTTGTGCTTTTGTTTTTTTTGTGAAAACTATTTTTAAACAGTGAATATGGGACTGTTAACTTACTCCACTTGAAGTTGTAAAAAGTATTTTAGAAATTTTATTGTGGCCATGATAGTATTTGCGTAATGTCTTGTCCAAGTGTCAGAATCGATGGTCGGGCTGTTGAGATCCCCTCTAAGCCTTGTGCGACCCCTAATATGAAGTCCAACCCGGTCGTTAAGCGGCTTGATCAGATGTTTAAGCGGTCAAGCGTGGTGTTTGTTGAGACCATCCCCGATTTCGCGTGTGACGTGCACGGGGCTAAGAGTCATTATACCGGGGGTAAAGGGCTGCACAATGGGGCGGCGGGTCGCAGGGCTTCGCTGGCCCCCGCGATGGTGACTCCGCTCGCCAATCGGCCGCGCCGCGCATCGCTGCCACCCCCTATCAGGTATTGAGGGATTCACCTAAAGCATATACACATTATTAAAGCTTTATACTAACGCATATCAACACAAAATAACACTTATGGTGATTGGTATTAAAAACTTAAAATGTTTAAAGTCAGTTTATTTATTTGTCATTCATGTAGAATAACGTTTACCACCAAGAAAGGCACACCGTGACTCCCTAATATCAAATATATTTTAAAATTTAACATCTCATAGCACTTCTGTGAGAAATATGGCCTCTCTTCTTCTTCCTTGCACTGTCCCAACTCATTGCCTAGGTAGGCTGTTGGGGTCGGCTCTCCTCGTTCTCAGGTTGTAGCTTCTTCGGTTCTGGGTATCGCTCTCTTCCAGGCCGTTTCTACTTAGAATTTTAGAGCATTGAGTCATCCAGGAGTTCTTTGGTCTTCCTCTGGATGACTGTCGATGAAGCTCCATAGACATTGCCTGCTTCACTGTGTGGTCTGGTGGTCTCCGTTTTATGTGACCATACCATCTCAACTGTCGTTCCTCTAGCTTATTGTTTATGTCTGTGACACCCAGGCTACCACGAATGCGTGAACTTTTAATTTTATCTTTTAGTGACACTCCTGCCGACCATCTAAGCATTCGCATTTCTGCTGATTCAAGCTGCCTGGTGAGAAATATGGCCATGGGGAAAATAATTTCTTCTCCAGTGACTGGCTTTTCAGGGCTTATGTCATCATTGAGGATGCTGTGTGGAGGGAATTTTTGAGAAGAGGACTGAGTTGACATGTTGTTGGAGGGAAAAAACCCTGGCACCTCTTTCTACAGCCGAATTATTGAACTCGAGAACTAATCGTAAAAACAACTTAGCACTATTTTCTTATTATTTTTATTTTACCTTTATTGAAAAATATATATTTTTTTAAACCCCTAATACAGAGCCCATAAGAACTGATATTGTTGGTTTGCGTAGAAAACTAGTAGGTACTTAATCTTATGTTTTTAGATCGCAGCATATTATAATACCTACGATATGTGTCAATCTTCTCCGATGTGACCTTTTATGGGTTTAACAGTCCGCCTTTCAAACCTTCGCGGCCATTAACTTATAGACGAACACCCTGTTAGGTTAACACAAGCCTCGACCTAACTTGGAGTAAAACCTTTAAAAACATGCTGCAGTTTTGACTTGCAACGATCATTCTAATGCTTAGATTTTATGGAACATTTCGAACAGACTCCCTAACTCTCTTGCTTCAAAGCTCGATAGATCTACGTGTTAATAACAGTACGTGAGTTAATGCCCATCGTATGTACTTGCTAGATCTACCGCCCGGCACATTAACCTACATCAGGTTTGGCGAATGTTTCAATCAAACCGCGCTGAAAATGGACGTTTTACTCATAAAACTGTATAAATTACCCGAGGCTCTACACTGCGACTCGCATGACGTCAACGTTATTTTTATGTTGGACTTGAATTGCCGTAATACGGAATACTAACTTAATAAAGTTGGTTTTTGTATATTTAAAAATACGTGTGCAAAAACATTCTTGTTTTAAGCGATATTATATAAGTAGATAAGAAAACAAGCGAATTTATCATTGAAGAAGAATATACTAATAAATCTAAATAAAAAGGTAACGGTCTCAGCTGGAGCTCCAGCCCAGGATCTCTTGTCTTACCGTTTACTGGGATAAACACCATAAGAGCCATTGACCAGCGGCTGAGAACAGAAGTTTTAAAATGCTTGCAACTCTACAGGGAGGTTCCGATGACAAAGATCTATTATCCCCCCTATCAAATTTCTTAAATTGAAAATTTATTATCGATTTATTTCATTCAAAACTTGCTTTAATATATACCTACATTAAAGTAAGCCATACAAATGCTCAAAACGCACGATGATAAATTATTAAATTTCGTGTACTTTTTGTAAGTATTTTTTGATCATAAGTATTTATGATTTTTCAACAAGGTCTAGGCAAAATAAGTATGTAAGAGAATGCGAGTTTGTAAGGCCTTAAATAAATAGAAAAACTCTTTGTATTTTCGTCACAAAACAGTACTCGGATTTATCTTTTAATTATTTTAATTGAACTAAAATTAAAATTCTGAAAAGTGTCTTTACTAGATTATGTATTGATTTATTTTACTGATTTGAAATTTGTGTTGTGTAATACAATATTTCGTTTGAAAATTGAACAAATATGCCGACGACCATCGGTATAACCTTACTATGTGTATTAAAAATAATCATGGTTTTTCAAAATTTTAAAAATGACTTTACCAATCTTTAACATTCTTTCGAAATCAATTTATGTTTTTTGTAAAAAATAGTCAATACCTCAAGAATTTGATTTAAAAAGACAAATTTCCGATATTCTCTAGTTATACCCTCTTAAGGTGTAGCTATTGTTAGAGATTCGGGTTTTGATTTACTAATATTTGTTTTGGTCTCTAAAAAAATTGTTTTAATTAATTGATTAAATAATTTTTAATGTTGGTTGTAACTTATACTGTTCCTCTTGTATATAAATGTTAGTATAAATTACTATCTATAATAACCGCTTTGCAACATTGTTAATAGTTACACTCTCGTAATTAAAATTCCATAATGCCGAGAAAGTGACACTATTAATTATTATTCAAATAATATCAACGTTAATCTTCAAAATAAGTTATGTAGAAAATCACAATCGATTTCTAGACCGTCAACCATTCGATTTTGCTCTCAATCGCTTGATTTTTAATATTGATCACTTTCGGTACCGGGTATGCGTGACGTGTTTTCTATTCAATCTATACAATATCTATTAATAGTGGTTAATAATGTACTGTTTTACTTTCTGTGGTTTTCAAGAGCTTGTCTCTATTGGCAATGGCGCGTGGCGTAGTGAACCTCGAGGGGAGAATTAAAAATTCGTTGAAGATACGAAAAATGCTTTTTATCATTTTTAATTATCGCGTTATGGGTTTATCTATTATTTATAGGTATTACTAGTAATTTTGTGAACAGTTAGTAGACCTCACGTCCAAAAATTATGTTG
Organism: Limnephilus auricula; assembly: GCA_951813805.1. NCBI lineage: Eukaryota > Metazoa > Arthropoda > Insecta > Trichoptera > Limnephilidae > Limnephilus > Limnephilus auricula. The sequence continues at coordinate 6,699,165 of OX638391.1, forward strand.
CTTTTTTTCTGTTATTTAAGTAATAAATACATGCAGATAGTACATGCCAAAGAAATTATACAACAGTACATGCCAAAGAAATTATACAACAGTACATGCCAAAGAAATTTTCGGAAAAACCTCACTTTTTTACTATAGTTTTATACAGGAGGCCCTGAGGAAAACAATTTCTCTCAAGTCCTATGTCATCTTTGAGGATGCTGTGTAGAGGGGTCTTTTTAGGGAGAGGAAAGAGAGGAAGTTCTGGGAAGGAAAAATGTATGAGGGGTGGGTATAAATCTGGGGGTCAGTGTGCCCAGATTTGATAGATGTATGAATCCATTCTTCCCACTGCGGGAAAGGACCCCTGATGTGTCGAGTGAGTCCGGCTGAAGAAATCAAAATATCTCTCTCAACCTGTCTCACCCGATCCGGCCCGTCCCTCAATAGGTTGGCAAATACATAAGCCGCTAAGACCTAGTCAAACCCGGGCACCCCCGCTAAGTCACCAAACGTAGAGAACTATTTGGGATGACCTGTGGCAGGGGTGTTGGATATCCAATAAATGGTACCCATACCCGCTTCCTCAATTGAAATCACTAAATCAATGAGTATAAATTATTTGTTCACACTTTCTTCACGCAGGTAGTTGCCATACACGGAGAAAAATGCTATTCTAATATACGATCAATTTATTCGTAAAAACGGGACTGAAGTTATTACGAACAAATTAACAGGGTTTCAATGTTTATTGGCGGGTACATGCAAGAATAATTTGTTGGTATACGCAATTTCGTACGTATACCAACAAATTATTCTTACCTTTCCCGCCAATAAACAAATTGAAACACTCTAATTTGTTCGTAAGAACTTCATTCCCGTTTTTACGAATAAAATGATCGTATTTTAAAATAACACTTTTCTCTGTGTAATATTGCTTATTCCAATTTGATAGCTCGTAGAATGATCCACGCTCATGCGAATTCTTGCGGGATAAAAAGGCAATATACAACACAGCTACCATGTAGAAACAGACACAACAATACAGACAGACGTAATACAAAACGGTCGAGTTAAAACAGGACTTTAGCTAATGAGTGTTCAATATAGTGGAATTAATTGCCTGCGGCGTCTTGTTTCTTTGCTCTTGTAAGCGATGTTTAAACATCGAACCGTAAATTAAAATGGTAAATAATAATACCTATAAGAATAGTTTATATTTTTTAATGATAGCCTTAAATGGCGACCTGAAGTTAGATACGCCTATACATGAAGCTGTTTTGACCTTTATCACTTAACCATGTCTCTATAACAGTCGTGGCTAGCAAGCACGATATCATATTTTCCATCATCTTTGTATTCGCTTCAGGGAAAGACAAGTGATTTTACTTGTACCGAGTGATGGGAAAATTCCAGGTAATTTATTTATGGAGAATATTCCAGAAACGGGAAACTTATTGCGGGAATGAGGTTCTATCCTACAAAGATATCATGTTATTTACAAGCGTACCACATTAATTACATCTAGCGGAGGACAGAACTTTCGATTTTTTGCAAAATTCCGAATAGCAGATTTTAACCGTCAAAATGTTGGTAAGTATTTGCGGCCGGCTGATAAGCGCGTGACGTCACAGTACATACAATGCACGGCACGACAGTAATGTAGCAATTCCATTCGAATGATGAATTGTACTGAATTTTGTCTCATGTGTCTTCACAAAAAATGATTGTATCTATTAATACGTAGTTCACTTTGAAAGATAACTTTTTTATTTATGGAGATAACGAAAACACTGATTTATTGTCGTTAAATGCTTTAAATATAATACATTTTTCACAATAATAAATATATATTAAAGATACAACCTCATTTAGAATACCTACCTAACTTTCTTAAAAAAATACATCTTTCTTTTTAACGTCCAATGAGTACGTCTAACCTTTACCCCCGGTTGAAGTAATCTTCAACTGTTGTGGCAGGTATTACTAAAAGGTACAATTCTTGCAATCTATATTAATTTTTTATTTAAAAAAAATAAAAGGGTATTGCTAGAATATTTTTATTATTTCATCTTTAAAAATGAAGAGCGAATCTATATTCATCATTTTTATTGCATTTCTCAATACAAGCGATTAAATTCAACAGCCGGTGGTGTATCAGTATGTATCATTCACCTGTAGATATGAATGTTATTTGAAAACGTTATTTCCGTCCGGAAAACATCTGAATTACTTATTTATATCGCGCCTAACGAAGCTTTACTTCAAAAGAATCCCAACTTTGGGGAATTTACATTAGGCCGGGGAATATTCCCGGTTGCATATCACTACTTTTACCTACTTGAAAATATACTTTATTTGGCAATTAGTAGCAGTTTGATTCCTGTAGGAACATACTATACATTTATGATATTGATGTAGACTACATGTCTCAATTCAAATAGTTCTTTTACCCAATTTTTCCGCAAACATTCTGAAATGTTTCCACTGTCCCCGTTAAATGTTTAAATAATAAGCATTATGTTTTTAATTAATCTGTAATGAGTTTAAAGAAACAGCTAACAATAACGTGAAAGGAGCTAATTAATTAACTAAACCAAATTGGTCGTTGTTGCGTGATTTGGTTAACAATGGTGTCGCATTTTTTGGCAATTGTTCATTCTTGATGATTCTCTAACCGGCTATCTGCTTTTGTTATGAATGAATTTGAATAATAATAATCACCTTATGTTCCTATTATTTGTTCCGTTTTCTGTGAACTAAAGATAAGTCTGTGCTTGACTAAAGTAACTCGTGTTGTTTAAAACGTCTGAGAGATTATTTCATTCCAAATTGGATTCCACAACAATTACATTGCTCTTCCATTGAATAACAGTACCATAATTTGATGTAGGCTCTACAGATCCACTTATTGTGGTATTCTGTTGTTTCTTCTAATCAACAATATTTCTCGGATGATCGGGGGTTTCGATGATATTCAATTCGTCAGGTAACAAAGCATGTTTATTATAGTCTTATTTACAATGAAAATTTAACTGGACTTGACGTCCGTTCATGCACTGTGTTTTTCACAGCAGTCGATCGGATATCATCGGATATTTCCGTAAAGTTTCGGGTTTCGGTTCCACAACAATTACGTTGCTCTTCCATTGAATAACAATAGGTACCATAGTTTGATGTAATAATAATAATAATAATTGGATAACTTGTAGAGCGCCGTTTTTGTAAACTGATGTAGGCTCTAAAGAACCGCCATTATTGTGGTATTCTGTTATTTCTTCTAATCAACAATGTTTCTCGGATGATCAGGAGTTTCAATGATATTCGGTTCTTCAAATTACAAGTCAGGTTCGTTACAGTCTCATTTAGGTACAAATAATACTTTACTGGACTTATCGTTCGTTCATGCACTGTGTTTTGCTGAAGAAGGGGAACTGGTCACTAAAGGTGCCCAGCTGTCGAACGGATATCATCGGCTAATTCCGTAAAGTTTCGGGTTACGGTTCCACAACAATTACGTTGCTCTTCCATTGAATAACAGTACCATAGTTTAAGTTATTAAATAACGGTACCATATTTCCATTGAATGGTGGTGTTCTGTTGTTTCTTCTAATCAACAATATTTATCGGAGGATCAGGAGTTTCAATGATATTCGGTTCTTCAGGTTACAAGACAGGTTTATTACAGTCTTATTTACCATAGTGTAAGTTATTGAATAACGGTACCATATTTCCATTGAATAACAGTACATGAGTAGGCTCTAAACAACGATTATAATCGTGGTGTTCTGTTGTTTCTTCTAATCAACAATATTTCTCGGATGATCAGGAGTTTCAATGGTACTCGGTTAGTCAGGTTTCGAGTCGTGTTTATTATCATATTATTTGTAATGAATATTTTTCTAAGGCAGTACTGAAGGTGCCCAGTTGTCGATCGGACATCATCGGCTACTTCCATAGCAGATCGGGTATTAAACCATATTAAATATTTATTATGCACCTTCTATATATTTATGAGACACCTTCAAAAGTGCATATATACCTACATATTCTAACGACATCTGTTGGAAAACATTGAAACTACATACATATTCATGTACACTACAATAATATTGCAAACGTATCGCAGATTTTATCCACATAGATTGCTTAAAATGCTTTCTGATGCTAATTCTGCTATTACTTTATAACATGGTATTTGTATTTATGCACTTATGTATGTTAAAGTCAAACAACTTCATTCCAACATCTCTAATGCTATCATTACGAGTTTTTATGATTTTATAAGCACATATTTGTATAATTTATAATAATTTGACCATTTGCTGACTAATTGGAAAACTAAATATTACGTTATAATGGTTGATTTTTGAGGTATAAAATTTTTAACTACCACTTGTTTCAATTTTTTTGACGGCTTTGCAATGTTGTTTATTATGATATTTTAAATGTGGGAGTCTTTATTTTTTTTAAATATACTCGCTGCAACTGACATCCTCTATTGGAATTAGAAATGGATGGAGGGAAAGGAAATTAAAATTTCAACTCTTTTTGCCATTCAACGGTGGCCTTTTATCGGGGCGATACTGAAACCAAATTTCAGTATATTATTAGTAATTATTTTTTCAAAAAATAGTTAGGTTTTGTAATGTGTGTTTTAGTAAATAAAATTGTTTTATCATATTTATTTTTTTAAAAGCCCAAAGGGATTTTACATAACGCTTGTTGAGGGTTAGTTTGTACTACGTCCACAAAAACTCCTATTGAGAAAACGAGGTTTGAAGTTTAAAAAAATTATATTGTTGTTTCCTTTACTTCAAACTAATTGTTATAATTAATAATATAAAATAAAAAGGGTTAATCTACCAGTAAGTAAAAGAACAACATAATTGGTTGAATTTTTATTTGAATTAAAGCATAATCAAGTGTAAAATGACACATTTTAAAAACAAAATAGCAAAAAAATTAATGTTTGTGCTATGACCATATTTAATATTGATTTATACTATATCCATACTCTGGGCCGAGATAGATTAAACCAACAGTAAGTTCATCCTATGACACATCAAACAATAATAATAATAAAATAAAAAAATATAAAAAATTCTTAATGATTTTTTGTATTTCTTGGGCATTAACTATGTAACAATTTCTAGACATTTTAAAATTTGCTAGTGAATGGTACGGATGTGTCGAAACCGGTAGCAGAAAAATTAAAATTTATGTAACGATAGTACATTGAAAATTAAAACTCGTCAAAACAAAAAGATAAAAATATGATTAATACTACTGCGTTCGAAGTTTAAAAAAAAAAACATAAATGGACATAGTACAAACCAACCCCGAGCAAGCGATATGTAATGCATTATACTTTTGAAAAATTACAATGAAAATAAAGAGTTAACAAAATAATAATCGTATTCTTAATATGTTCGACGTCAATAGTTGTTTGTACGTTAGCCATCTGCAATTGTCCTAGGGAACGATGAGAAGTTACCGAAAGTTATCGATACAGTCCTTATCGATCGACCGTGCTATTATACTGCAACCGCAAGGCTAAAAATCACATACGTAGGCCATTATTCTACATACCTTTTTTTGTTTGTTAGTTTGTTCCTCAAATGAATCTGTTTTAACGAAGTATCTGCGTTGTTCATCGTAACATCGACACGTCACATCAAGAAACTGTGCGTTTCGTTGTGCAAATAAATACCTGGTAGGTACCTTCATTCGTAAGAAGGTACCCGACTTTCGCTGGATCGCAATTTAGATAATTCTTTATAATTACGCAGATAATGCTTTAATTGCGGGATAACAAGTGTTGAATTCTTTTGTTTCCATCGCATTACTTTTGGAAGATTCCCCGAGCGGTGTCTAAAAACCGGTTCCTAACATTGTTATACCTAAATTGTATCTCAAAATAAGATTAAACCTTTTCGTAGTGAAGAGGAATTCAAATCATTTTTAAGTTTTTTTTAACCACTGATCAATGACAGAGCAATTTAATTTTTTTTTCTCGGATTGCTAAAGGAAATTTTTCCGCCCACATTAAAAACATCATACCTCCGAATTTGAATATGGAGACATACAATCGTTCTTCATTACGAATTAAATCGCACACGTATCACGGCAGTCGTCCTTTTAAGATAAACTCAACATTTTTTTTATATGATGGGTTCTAAAAAAAGCAGGATCAACGACCTGTACTCCGATACTCTTGTCCGTTATTTCCGGCAGATGTTGAAGAAAAGAGAGAAACAAACGACTTTGGACAGGTTTTTCACTGCACCATCGGCCAAAAAGCGGAAAATGGATGAAGATGTGCGAAAATAATAACAAAAAATTTATCTTTTTTTTATGTCATCTTACCATATTTTATGCTACAGAACGAATTATTTTTTTTAACATGTATTGTTATGGGAAAACGCGTTTCACATAACGAACTTTTCGCATAACGAACTTGCTCCTGGAACGAATTAAGTTCGTTGTGTGAGGCACCACTGTATATGCAAACTGATTGTAATACTATATAGCCAATGAATTCACCTATCTTTTGTCTATTATTATATATGCGTAGGATTTTAAAAAAAAAATTAAATCGTTAACTTTAAAACATTTTAAAGATTCTGGAAAATATTTATTTTGTTATATTTTGAATGTACAATATTTTATATAGTCGCTTTAATAATAAAATAAAAAAATTGCCGCATTTTGGCAACAAAGCAATCCGTGGTTTTGAAAATAGTGCCTTATCGTGGCAAAAAGCGCTCGAGTGGTTAAAGCACTTCAAATTTCTACATGGGTCAATCCTTCCGCGTTAATCCGCAATGAGGTCAGATTGTAATAGGATGATGTCAGAAGAGTCGTTTAAATAATTATTCAAAAATAATTAATTAATAGAAGATGTAATAAATAAAAAAAGTATATGAAAAAAGGAAAGAAAAAACTCCAATTAACTGTACATTAGACTAGTGCTCTAAAATCATTTTGGGAGGGGGGTATGGGTACCGTGGCCCCGGGAACCATTTATTGGATAACGATATTTTGCTAAGTTTGGTAACTTCGGAGGGGTGCCTGGCTTCATGGGGTGAGTTTTGTCTATTTCCCCTCGGCATCGGCTTGCACCTCAGTTGCAGGGATGGATTAATTCTTTAGTCTTTCTTGGACATATTGGCTCCCAGATTCCTACCCAGCCCTCATACATTTTTCCTACCAGAACTTCCTCTCTTTCCTTTACCTAAAAATATTACCAAAGATGAATTAGGCCCTGAGGAAAATTTTATAAAAAAAAAAAAAAATTATAGTTAATTGTTTCGCACTTGAATATTATGAGATTAGGTAAATATTTTTATAGCTGATTAATATTGAATTACCACTTGGATTAGAAAACATCTTTATGGTTTTATGGTTTATGTTAAATACAGCTTTTTGAATATCACCAATAAATTGCACGTCAGTCTTTCCGCTGTGGACAAGGTCAAACGTATTTGGTCAAATTCCTTTGAATAAGCTCCAAATGGATAATCCATTAGCAGTTTGAAACATTAATATTGGAATTTTTAAAAGTAATAACAACAATTAATGACAATTTAACGAGGTAAAGTAAATACAATCTTTGAATGAGTGATTAAAAACTAATTAACCTGTCTGTCATAATGAATTTTTATGAATCTCTTATAGGAAACTTTTGAGTTAATATTTATATTTGGGTTTTTTTTTTGTATGAAAATCAATGCCGTGGTGTCCGTTCAGGCAACTTCGGAAGAGTGCATAATATGAAGACCAGGGCTTTTGAAGATCAATTTCCAAAAACAATTTCCAGAGTGGTAGATGCTCTCAGTATCGCCTTCTTGAAATACCATCATTCATGATCGAAACATTTCTTGAAAAGGCTTTAGTGTGTTTGTTGACCAGACCTAAATAGCCACGAAGTTTCAGAATTTCCTCTTCCTTATTTTATTATAACTCCCTCCATTCCCCACTCCATTCAGTCACCCAACATACCAGAATTGGGAATGCTATAAGTCCCAGTTGTTTATATTTCTTAATTAAAAACATATATTTTTGCCTATAATGGAAACAACTTTCAAGTCATAAATTTTAGCCTTTGGATGAATTTTTAAGTTTGGGACGGTTGCGATTCAGCAACGATTGATTATTAATAATCGAAAATACAAATTTCGGTTGTGTGTCTATGATTTTGATCCTGTTTCAATTTTCAAGGAACTACTTGACTTACTTTAACCATTGATTCGTGACATTATTTGGAGGAAAAACGTAAATGAAATTATAAAGTGACATTTTTAAGTTTTTTTTCTAACATTAAAAAATAGTAGGTGTTGGACAGTTGGGGGCCGTGTAAAAGTTTGGTTGGTTACTCGGCTGAGTGACCAATGACAAAGTGCGGAAGAATTTTTATTTTTTGAAAAAAAAAATTTAATAAAAAGGTCATCGAAAAAGTCACCAGGCACAAAATTTCATTTACATTTTTTACTCCAAATAATGTCAGGAATTACTGGAAGTAAGTCAAGTACGTCCTTTAACATCCTGCATAATATTTTAACAGATTTTAGTTGTCATTTTCAAAATTAGAACTGATGTATCCAAACGTATGATTTTTCACCGTTCTTTGCTAGTTTTACATAAGAATCGACTGTCATTGCATTGTGTTGTACGAATTTGATATTCAATTCTCGCACTATATAATGTATTACGTTGTCCTCTTCTATATCAATCCCACCTCCTTGTTGCTTTAAATTTTTGGATGTAATCGCTATGCTAAATGCTTTTATTCGAAATTGTCGATATGTTCTTTTGCATCTGGTAGAGAAGCCATGGTGGTTCCTTTTCTCTCAGTGCCACTTGCAAGCTCTCTCATTCACCACATCGGTGGTGATTGCCAACTCCACATCGCGACCGGTTTTCTGCGTATTTTATTGCGTTCACTGGGCCTCGTGCCGACATTAATTATTTATTAATCGACTTACTAAACGATATTGTATTAATAATTTTGCATCGGTCTCAGTGGCGCGACACACTTTTGCTTTTCACTGTGATATCAAATCACTCTCTGAGAAATGGATCGATACATTGTGTTGTCGCTTGGCATACAAATTGCCGCTACCACTGAAGAGATATCACAAAAGAATTGTGCTGTGGGCGTGTCGTGTGCCAGAAGTAATCTCAATTTTATCTTACCACAAGATGAATTTGAAATAAAAAAACATTTTAAAATGTCGAAATTCTTTCTTGAATCATTTTCATTAAACAGTCTGAGCAGAATCTAAACTTTGCCTAAGTAATAACTTTACTAACTGTTACACGTGATTTGTGATTTCAAGGTCAAAAGTATCATAATTTATTTTTGATGTAAAACTTATATTTCTTGTAGAATAGAAGAGACTTCTAGATATTTTCTTATCAGTGTCCAGCAGTCTTATCGGCCCCAGTGGGAAAAGTTTCATTCGATCCGATTCGATCTGGGGCCGGGAGAAAATTTTAATTCAATAAATTGACGAGGCTTATTTGACCACGAGGAGGGGGCGCGCCATAGTCTGTCTTTCATGCGCCAGGCTGTTGAGGCTTTGAAAAATATAATGTTGAAAAAATTGTACCTAGCTTTTTGAATAGCTGTTTCTAGTCTTATTTTTAAAACAAATTTATTATTTGTTGTATTGCTAAGTACCTGTGTACAATCACGCAACTTCGAGAAAGTGATTTTACTGGCGTATTCAGCGGAGTTCATAACGAGTCGAAGGTTTCGGTTAGGAACGAAACTTCAATAGTTGATTAATTTTTTATGAACCGACGCGTGAGAGTTTATCTTTGCTTCGAGAATATTTAACTCATGATCTACATAGGAATACCGTTTATCGTATTAGTTGTTGGAAATTTTAAACAAGATAGTAAGACCCTAGCAATGACATACATTTCAGAAGACTAGCTTTTAAGTTACAAAACTGTGCCTAAGTAATTTCATACTGAATACGAAAGGATGAATTTTAAGAATTATTCAAGTCTGTTAGCATTTTTTTCTGTTATGTTGAACAAAACACACTTTTTATGGTTAAACTAAGTGCCTACTTTCATCTTAAAAATTGCAATAGATTAAATGCACTCACTATTTGACGATTATCAAATCGTAAATCAGCGCTATTTTGAGTTTATTATATTTGAATGATCCCCGTTCTCGATCCGTTTCTGCTTTCCATCAAATTGTGACCAATTTTCAAGCACAATTACCATGAATTTATGCTTGTCAGCTGATCATTTTTTACGCAAAAGCCGAAGCAGACCAAACATCGGTTATTGACGAGGACCATCAAAATTGTCAAAAACATTAAGTTGATCATCAATTTGATAGTCATTTACATACTTATTGTTACGATAGTTTAACATACCACTACCTAACTTTTATTATTAGATATAGATACAGATACATACCTACCTACAGATTTTATCGAATTTTCATTACTTAGTAAGGGAGTCCTGGTTCATGGGTTGAGTTTTGTCCGGGGATTGGCGGTGGCTATATCTGCCCACCGGATCGGGAGAGACTGGTTGAGAAAGACACCTTGACCTCACCAGCAATACTCTCTCGGAACATTGCCTTGCACCGCAATGGAAGGGATGAATTCATAAGTCCGTGACTCCTACAAGAAGAAAAATGTTATTCTAAAATACGATCATTTTATTCGTAAAAACGGTTAAAAACGGGACTGAAGTTCTTACTACCTAATTAACAGAGTTTCAATGTTTATTGGCGGGAACATGCAGGAATATTTTAACAATTTGTTGGTATACACAATTTCGTACGTATACCAACAAATTATTCTTACAATTTCCCGCCAATAAACATTGAAACACTGTTAATTTGTTCGTAAGAACTTCAGTCCTGTTTTTACGAATAAAATGATCGTATTTTAGAATAACATTTTTTTCCGTGTAGGAGTCACGGCCTTATGAATTCATCCCTTCCATTGCGGTGCAAGGCAATTTTTCGAGAGAGTATTGCTGGTGAGGTCAAGGTTTATTGCTACACATCTCCCCATTTTTTTTCCTTCTGAGAACATCATCTCCTGCCTTTCCTCAGAAGACCCTCCATACATCATCAAAGATGACATAAGTCCCGAAGGGAAATATTTTCTTTCTGTGTGGAGCTAATGTAAAAAAATACTGACCTAGTTTATAAGTGTGAGTGTTAAGACGAAAAACTACTTTCCATTTCGTTAATTTTATCGTTGACGTGAGCCTATTTGGTTTATCAAAGGTTAAATGCCAAGAGGTTTTGCTTTTGTATAGCGGCGGCTTAACGCGCCGCGCTAAATGACTCATGTCCAATGTCTAATGGTTTAATGATTCGGCGGTAGGTTCCGGTGCTTTGTCTCCCTCTCGCCCTTTTCCCGTCGTTGGGAATTCGGTCACTTCTCAAATTGTATTCCGTTTTGCGTATCTTACTGTGAGAGTTTTCCTTATCGTAATTCGCCATTGAAGTAATCTTGCCGGTCTATCACCACATTTTTTTATCCGAAGTAAAACTTCTTTAGGCGCGATATGACGAATAATTCAGATGCTTTTCGGACGGAAGTAACGTTTTCGGGTTTTCGGATATCGGTACAATTACTGCTATCTGTTTTTGTTTGTATTATTAAACAATTTTCGCCTTCGCTAGAATAGTAATACCTGCCACAACAATCAAATAAGTTTTACTTCAACCGTGCGTAAAGGTTAGTTGCATTAATTTTTTTAAATCCAAGATCTAACGCACGAAGGTTTCTATCTTAACCGTGCGTTCAAGTCTTTTGTAGAAATTGCCTAACCGGAGTTTTTTTACTGTTGTTTTGTCGAAAGTTATTTACTAATAATTTATTTTTACAACTTTACTAGCACAAACCTGTGAAAAATCACGGTATGTTATAATTGTAGGATTTGTGAAGCTAAAGGTATTTATAAAATATTTGCCTCCGGATGAGCCTATCAAAAACAAATATTCAGTCATATATTTAGACCGATAGTAAAGTCTTAAAACCATTTGAATTATAATTGGATTCAATATGTTGTTAATATTAATATTTATTCAATGTGTTGTTTTATTATATTTTCATGTTTTATAAGACTGTTAAGTGAGGGAAAATATTACCACTATTTACATGGTCACTGTTATTGCCATTGATTTCTGTTTTGTATCGGATTTAATTTATAGCACTTTTATTTCACTAATAATATTTACATATTATCGACTTTCACAATTTCTGTAACGAAATAATATATCGAGTGTAAACAAACAGAACGAATACAACAAACGTCGATTGCCTAGGTAGGCAGTTGGGGTCGGCTCTTCTCGTTCTCAGGTTGTAGCTTCTTCGGTTCTGAGCTTTCATCCAAGCCGTTTCTCTGTAGGATTTTGGAGCATTGAGTCATCCAGGAGTTCTTTGGTCTACCTCTGGATGACTGTCGATGAAGCTCCATAGACATTGCCTGCTTCACTGTGTGGTCTGGTGGTCTCCGTCTTATGTGTCGGCCGGCATAGTCCAGCAGTAGGGCGTTAGACTCCCATTCCGAAGGCCGCTGGTTCGAACCCGGCGTGGGCAAATAAATTTTATTTAATTGATTTGTGTTATTTCACAATTAATTATTTAAAATAATATGTAGTGTATTTGCGGCACGTTCCTGAGTGGAAGATACTCTTAGTATCGCCCTGGTGTAAGACCACCATTCAGAATTGAAAAGTTGTTTGAAACGGCTTTAGCCGTGTTTAGTGACTAGATCTGAATAGCCAGATACTTCCCCACCTTCCTCTTCCTCGTCTCCTTCCCCACTAACCTTTGGCCTCATAACATACCTCAATTGGGGATGTCATAGTCTCACTGGCTCCAGACGGGAGCAGTTGGGACTCTTGTAAAGTATTAACTATATATATAAATATATATATTTTTTTTAATAATACCGTCTCAACATTCGTTGCCTAACATAACGAATACAACAAACAAATTAAGAAATTTTAATTTTGGTTTTAATTTTTCGAGTATTGTTCCTGCTAGTCTCGGCATTATTAAGTGTGCGAGATATTAAATATTATTTGCAAATTTGGAATGACCTTTCAAAGTTGGCTTTGCGGTGGCCTGACCGTGTCTGCAATTTATAACCTATATGATGATTCATAATTAATAATATGGTATGATATTGCACAGTAAGTAAACTGTATTCCAGAAGTCATTTAGCACAAAGTAAGCCATTTAGAAATAGTTAACTAATCATTAGTATTGCGTCGCCGTTATTTGCATTATTTAAATGCCTGCTGATTACTTATGATTATTTTTGGTCTCGTTGGTCTCCATTTTCCTAAATTAAATTTAATCGTAGCACTAATGGTTTCTAGATCTTCATTACGTACATCTTGCAGATTTGTTGCCATTTTTTAGGAATCTTGTTGGCTGAATGAACTGCTTCAATCTTACCCCCTTACCTATAATCGTAGTATAACTGATACGCGTCGTATTACATCGTAACAGTTAAGAACTTGACTTATTATCACTGCGTGTTTATGGTTAAAACGGCTTTAAATCAGGTTTAAGGCCAAGTTTACGAAATCAAAGATGAGTCGACGGATACCGCAATGATGGGTAAGGGGGTATATGTTTATATTTTGTATTTTATACTTTTATATTTTCACATTGCTATTTATTTTTGTAAACTTTTTAATATTGGAAATGAAAATATCACTAACGCAGCGGTGGCGACCTAACAGTCGCTCGCAAACGGACGGAAGCAAAATTCTCATTAAAATTCACGAGATAATAAAAAAAAAAAAATACGAGTGTGCTTTAGACAACACGACTGAAGTAAATACTTCTTTTGCTCCATCTATATGTATGTCGATATATGTATACGTTTACATGTATATACATATTTTAATTTTCTACATATATTTATTCTAATTTATTATCATTTGCCTCGCCCGATCAAGCCGTTCGCATCGATGTCCGCTCCCCTCCGCGTTTGGCGCGTCACTGGTAACTGGTATTTCAAAATACTGACTGAAATATTTCATGCACTGGCTGTGAGAGGAAGATAGAAAGAAAATGCACTGCTCTCTCTTTTCAACGCATTTCAATTTCCGTTACACATTCGCTAGCTTACCCCCCAAATCAAGAAGTAAAGAAGTATTTACTTCAAAAAAGTATATTGAATTTCTGTCCAAAACCAATATTAGAATGCCATCTGTGATGCATTTCAACAAGCGCTAAACATTTAGTGAATCTTCAAATACACGGAGGTGGAAAAACCATCTTTGAGATAAACGCGAAAGTTTGTATGGATGTATTTGTGTTTGTTACTCTTTCACGCAAAATTTACTGAATGGTTTTTAATGAAACTTTACAATAATATAGCTCATATATCAGAATAACATATAGGCTATAATTTATAAAGCTAGTTATTTATTTTCAATATATTAAAAATAACAATTATTGTTTAATAGAAAATGTCAAAATTTGAGAATGACACTTTGCAAAACAATGATTATTAAATCAAAATTCTATTTTAGAAAATATTTAAATTTGTGAATTTATTTGAAGTACTCGCCTGATTCTTTGAATCGAATCAAGAATTATAGATATTTTAAATAAATAGGTTAAGAATTTTGGTATAAACGTAGATGGGACCTAGGAAAAAAAATAGATTACTCGAAGTATTAATCCTACGCAGACAAAGTCGCGGGCAGGAGCTAGTTATTTATAAATGAATAATGAATTCGAGACAAAAAACGAAAAAGAAGTTCGTTTTATGGTAATAAACCGAAATTTCTTGTTTTTCACAATAATTATTTTCTTACTTTTCATTGCGTATAGAATGTTGCCATTAAAGAAGAAATAATATTTTGAGACGGTAAATTTGAACATAAAAATACCGTATGTTTTTTAAGCAAACAGTAGATTCTTTTACAATTTTTTTATTTCATAAATAAGTATTTTAAAGAAGTGTAAAACGAAATAAACATGCAAATAATTACGTAAAATATTGACAGACTTCAAAATGAAGTCCGCCATCTTAAAATGTACCCAAATCGGTATCAAAATAGAACACGTAATTTTTTTCATCTAGAAACTGTATGAAAATAAGACCCATATTGAAACTGGACGAAAAAAAAATCGTGTTAAACGCCCATTAGACGGGTCCATACGAGTACACTTATATTCAGCTTCTCTACTTGCCGGACCGGTAAAGCTTGGACAACTTGTTTCTGAATCTAGTTCGAGCATTCTAGTAATCTAGTTTGTTTTGTGGCTCATCTCTAGTGGACCCAGCACATCGATGATAGGCTGTATCAAAAAATTTCTTTATGGTTTTTAGAATGGTTGATACCTCTACTATCTAGTATCTTTTTAGTTTTCATCCATATTAATCAACAGCTCAATCTTTTTAAAGGAAATGTAAATAAAATAACAGAATGTGTTACAAACATTTTAGTACCTGAGTTCTCTTACCTCTCTTATTTTTAACACCTATTTTTTTATTAAACTCTCCTTAGTTAGCAGTCCACAATGGAGTGCTGATACTTACCCTGTATAGCAGTGAAGCATGGAACTGGCAGAGAAAGGATGAAAGTAGACTGAATGCTGTAGAAATGAGATCCCTGTATGTGTGGTAAAACCATGTACGGTTGTGTGAGGAATAAGTAAGATTAAGAAAGGGACACTTAGATGGTTTGGGCATGTTGAGCGAATGAATGAAGAAAGGGGTGTAAAGAGAATTTATGATGCGAATGTGAATGGTAGAAGTCGAGGACGCAAGGAAGGCGTGGCACGATCAAGTGAATCAAATTTCCTGAGTCGGGCCATGTCAAGAGTCAGAATAATAGAAGAGTATGTATGCGAAGATGTGTGAATGTGAATGAGGCAAGGAGTGTGTGCCAAGACCGAGTTGTTTGGCGGTCCGTTTTCTCTGCCTACCCCTGCGGGAAACGGCGGAATGGTTAGTTAGTATTATTTTTATAACTGAGTAAATTACAAATGGTGATCTTCTATGTATCACAAAGCAACTATATAACTATATTCCATTGGTCACCATGAAACAGGCAGTCTCCTAGTATGGTGATCTAATGTATCACATATATGTAAATGTTTCAACCTGTATAATCATGTATTTTATAAATAAATAAATAGGTACAAGGTGTCCGAAAAAACAAGAAAGTAATGTAAGATCTATATCAAGTTTGGAGTCAATTTTTTGTGTCAATTTTTTTAAATTTGACTTCAGTTTTCGAGACCGAAGTTGGATTTTTTTAATAACAAATCAGTCATTAGGAGTTAAAATCAGCTATGTATCATTATCTTTTAAAGGTGCGTCAAAAAGCGTAGACATGGTTCCACGGTTTTTAACCAGAATTTTTTATGTTTTATATTTTTTGTATTCCTATGTGATATATATTTCCCAGTTTCCCGCTTGTACCTCTCAATAGTGTCCGAACACTGTGTACATAATCTACATACATTATATTTCATCCTCCACAGATATTTCATCATGTTTTGGTACTGACTCATTGTGGACAATTTGGCGGGCACAATAACTCCCAATTGGAAAGTATCACTGTTAATATTATAATTGAATTATTTTAATGTTCATTTGAATGGGTGTCTAATTTAAAATATATATTTATTTTTTATGACGACTTTTCTCTCTGTCAGTTTTAAACGCGCCAATGAATTATTTTCGACTTTCTAAATGCAACCGTTAAATACTTAATTGCATTCATACAATTTTCTCTCGAAGCTATACATAAACCGTGTCTCCAATATGGTACAGCCGCCCCGTGAACCGTTTATTGGACAACCAACATCTCTGCCATAGGTTACCCCGAGTGGTTCGCTACGTTTAGTGACTTAGTAGGGGTGCACGGATGCGGATGCGGATGGATTTTTTTCCGAATGCCCACCAACTCTATAACGGCCCGCGTTTGGAGAGATTAATTGAAGGAGACCTTTTTACCTCTCCAGCAGGACTCTCTCGACCCGCTCATCCAGTGGGAGGGATGGATTCATACCTTCGTCACTCTTGGACATACTGACCCCCAGATTCCTACCCACCTCTCATACTTTTTCCTTCCCAAATCTTTCTCTCCTTCCTTTCTTAAAAAAATACGAGTGTGCTTTAGACCATACGACTAAAGTAAATACTTCTTTAGCTCCATCTATGCATCCGCATCCGCATCCGCATGACTGAGATATTTCATGCACTGGCTACGAGAGGAAGAAAGAAAGAAAATGTGCCCCCGCACTGCTCTCTCTTGCTTCTACAGTCGCCCGATATAACGCCTTTTCGTAACGCACTTAATTTTTCGTAACGTATTCGCCCCAAGTCAAGCGTGCGTAAAGAAGTATTTACTTAAAAAAACCTTCCACACATCATCTCCAAAGGAAAGGCCCCGAAGGAAATTATTTTCCCCAGGGCCTTCGGTGTGGAGCTAATGTAAAAAAAAGATAAACGTTATTAAATATTTTGTATTATGTTGATAAGTTTTTAAAATAAATCATTTGTTGAAAAGTAGGTAACTAGAAAACTAACTGTTTTTATCTTTAGATAATAAAAAAGACATTGTTTTAGTCATGGCCATTAATCATTAATCATTAGTGATGATTTCCACACTGTGCACTTTTTCACACGTTTGTATCTGCCTTAATTATCTCAGTTATGGAAATATGCTTCATTCTCAATATTTTAAATGCGTATTTGAGTTTTACCAATCAAATTATGAATATATACGACCCGTTGAATGCCAAATTTAGCGAAGCTAGCAGTTCACAATGGAGTGCTGGTACCTACCCTGATATATGGCAGTGAAGCATGGAACTGGCAGAGAAAGGATGAAAGTAGACTGAATGCTGTAGAAATGAGATCCCTGAGGCGTATGTGTGGTAAAACTGTGTATGATCGTGTGAGAAATCTAAAGATCCGAAAAGAATGCAAGGCCGATGTGAGCGTCATAAGTAAGATTAAGAAGGGGACGTTCAGATGGTTTGGACATGTAGAGCGAATGAATGAAGAAAGGCGTGTCAAGAGAATATATGACGCGAATGTGAATTGTAGAAGAAGTCGAGGACGCCCGAGGAAGACATGGCACGATCAAGTGAATCAGATACTTGAGTCGGGCCATGTCAAGAGTCAGAATAATAAAAGAGCATGTATGATAAGATGTATGAGTGTAAATGAGGCGAGGAGTGTATGCCAAGACCGAGTTGTTCCCCCTGCGGGTAAATGGCGTGATGGTTAGTTTTTTTTTTGAATGCCAAATTCAGAAGCTATGCTTCTTCAGGCCTGTCTGAAGATAGGTACCCGTTATAAGGTAAAACCGATCCGGTTGTAAATGAAAAAAGAGGAAGAAAGTTATGAAGGTTAATGTACAGAAGTCACACTTAAGTGAATAGAGTTTTCAAAATTAGAATTAACTAGCGCAGACTCGTGAAAATTGGCGGTGCAATGATATTCCAATTAAAAAAATTCGTACAATCAAAATAATTATGTGTTAAAATATTGAAATATAGGTAAGTAGGTATTAGGTACCTACTTTATTGCTTGTCTGTATCCTTCACATAATCAGTTACAATTTTTAAAATGTCTCATAAATTCACAGACATCCGATGTTGGTGTTTCAATTTGGGAGGTCATTTATTGGATAACCAACACCCTGCCGTAGGTCATCCCAAGTGGAACGTTACGTTTGATTATTTAGCGGGAGTGTCTTGGTTCGTGGGGTGAGGTTTGTCTAGGTCTTGGCGGTGGATGCTTTGCCCACCTACTGCGTTACGTGCCGGTTCTGGAGAGACTGGATGAGGAGGACTTTTTGAACTCTCCAGCTGATCTCTCTCGAACCTTCGCCTCGCACCGCAGTGGGATGGATGAATTCATACGTCCGTCACTCCTGGACTCTACGGATTCCTCTCTACCTTTCTTTTACTTCTTTTCCTTACTTTCCCTAAAAAGACTCCACACAGCATTTTAGAGCCCTGAGGAAAGTTTTTTCCTCGTTAATAATAACCTATTATTTCTCGATCTCAGTGATTTTTTTTTGAAAATCTTATAAATTATGTATTATACGATACGTAACAAAAATAATCAAACAGAAATTTAACTTCATTTCATAATATCTCAATAAATATTGTCAATTAAGCAGACGTTGATTTATTCCCCGTGAAACCGATCGATCGGTCACAATTCGTCAAAGCAATATAAAGGCTCCGTCAAACAGAAGGCGTACTTACCGCGCGTCAAGGCGTCAGCGTAACGTCGCGTACTTTCTATTTGAACGGCTTCGACGCGCAAACCAGAGCGTTCGGCGTCAGTCACTGTCAGTCGGTTTTCAACACGATGTCCAGCGATTCAGATGAAGATAAGTTGTTACTGCTGTGTGCATTGTCACGTTCCCGTAGTAATAGAATATGGGTGCATGATATTAATAAGAAGAGGAAAGAATTTGGAGAATATCATCGTTTATTCCGCGAGCCTTCATCACATGAAAATCGCTTCTTTCATTACTTACGTATGTCACGAGAGTGCTTCGAAGAATTGCATTCCTTTCTGCAACACCAAATAAGCAAATGCACCACAAATGCAACTGTCCTCGTGTCATACAAACAAGAATGTGTTTGGACACATTCAATTAACTTTTCGGCAACCATTTTTATTACAGTCAAGCAAGAACTCCCGGCGTCAAAGGAAATTTTGTAACAAAAATACAACGTGGCGTTCTGCCGCGGCGGTAGAGTTTCGCGTATTGCTACACGCTCGCTCTGTTTGACCGGTTTATACATGTTCAGTACAACAAAACATAGCGTTATACGTCCGGGACGTTTTAACGCCTTGACGCGCGTAAGTACGCCTCCTGTTTGACGGAGCCTTTATAATTCATTGCTTCGGCTGCGGCGTAATTGAGCTTGACTTTGTCATATTCGAGATCAGAACCTACCGAGTGACTTGTGGTATAATCGTTGAAGGAACAATAACAACATCGCCCACTGACTCTGGCTAATACGCCTGGTGACTGCTGACTGGTCCTCAGCGGAACCCACTTACTTGGCCTAACCGCTAACCACTAACTACGTCAAGTCAAAGTCTAAGACTACATAAAAATACGAGTGTGCTTTAGACCACACGATTGAAGTAAATAGTTATTTAGTAATCTAATCTAATTTTCTTCCTAGCATCGAATAAAACCATTCCAATCATCAGTGTATAAGAATCTATATTGAAGATTCGTTCGGATTGATATCATCGTGACAAATCAGTCGTTTCAATGCACTGAGTTCGCATACTCTAAACCTAAGAGAAAATATGATTAATTTTATTATGGGATTTACGCTTAGAATGGGATTGTTGATTTAATTCTTACAAAGTTTATTTTTTTGAATGATTTAATTAAAAATTTATTATCGTAACGTTCGTATATAATATAAGAAAAAAATAAAAATTATTTAGTTCCTTGAATTTTTTGAAATGCCCGATATTACGCCTTTCGTAACGCTGTAATTTCCGTAACGCATTCGATAGTTTACCGCTCAAGTCAAGCGTAAAGAAGTATTTACTTCACACATTTTAGGGCGTTATAGTTCGTGCCAAACTTCAATACCGACCTGATGATGATACAGAAATCGTCGCAATAGGCGTGTTTATGGTCCCGAAAGTGGGATACCTCGTCGCACGAATGTTTTTACGCATCTTTATCTTTCGTTTACAGTCATTGTAAAGTCAGAAAATATACTGTACCTGTGCGAGAATAGACTGTATCAAGTTCAGGCCCTCTAGCACAATCGATCGACAAGGATTGATAGGTATAACTTTCGGTAACTTCTTTTGTTACCTAAAATGACTGCAGATCGTCAACAAATAAGTAACAGTTCACAATGACTAAGTGTCCTAAATTCGACATCAATTTTTATTTGCATTTTTACAATCTGCAGTTGTCCCAGGGAACGATGAGAAGTTACCGAAAGTTATCCTATCAATCCTTATCGATCGTCTGTGCTAAGGGGACGTCACATTTAAGTTTGGCGCATACAGCGTATGACCGGAAAGTAACCGGGACAGGAATGTAGAAAATCGAATGAAATATACAAATAGTAATATTCAATTTGTCCCGTAATATGATTATAACAAGGAGTGTGCCAATACTGAGCTATGTTGCGTTCAACAAATCACCCCATATATTTGGTTCATTCCTCTGCTATCAGGTAGAATAAGAAAGTTGAATGAAAAATATGTTGACCTATAAAAAATATTTTCATGTAGATGAAATTAATTTTTCAAGTTTGAATTTTTTTAAGCCCGCCAAAACGCCCGGTAAGAGGCGAGTGTGTGTGTGTGACATCATCATGTCGAATTCACTGTATGAAATGTTAAAAATATATGAATCGCGGTGAATTGATGTTTTTTTTTGTTTTGAGTTTGTATTGAAAATTGAGTGATGTTTACTGTGTGATTGTCTGGTTTGTCTGATGTGACGTGTGATGATTCTTAGTCGATTTCTAATAAATCATTCATTGAACATATTCCTCATACGGAGATCATTTGGTCACCTCTAAAGATAATGAATTATTTTTAACTTTCGGTGATTGGCTAACATTTTTGGAATGAAAAATAAATAGAATAAATGAGTAGTCGAACGTAAATGGTAACTTAACGACTTTTGATCTCGCCTGCTGTTTCTGGGAAATTGAACTTAACACACCCCGGCTTTCATAATCATTAATAAAAAATTTTGAGGTTCATAACATGGCATTAGGACTTGAAGAACTAAAAACGGTTTATATAAAAACGCTGCTAAATTAACCACATGGCTTAGGAATGGTGTAATTTGAAACACCCACCAATCTAAGAACTGTTCAATGCCAGACGGCGAGACTCCATCGCCGTGATGTCGCCGCATCGGCCGCTCGAACACCCCAGCGACTTCCCTTCAATGCTGCGGCGCCAGGAGCCCCCGCCGCCCGTGAGGATGCGCGAGCCCCGCGAGGGAAGCCACAGTCGCGAGTGCCGCGAGGGCAGCCAGGGCCGCGAGGGCCGCGAGGGCAGCCAGGGCCGCGAGCCTCTCAAGGGGCGCGGGCCGGCCAGGGACTGGAGCCGCGATACGGCGCGGCTGTCTATGGACTCGCTCGACAGCCGCCGCAACTCCTGGGACCTCGCTCGCTTCCTTTTCGAGGATAAGGTACATTGTTTTATACTGTTTTATGTGTGGGCTTGACCACCGTTGCGTTGTGCACGGAGAAAAATGTTATTCTAAAATACCATAATTTTATTCGTAAAAACGGCTAAAAACGGGACTGAAGTTCTTACGAAAAAATTAACAGTGTTTCAACGTTTATTGGCGGGAACATGTAAGAATAATGTGTTGGTATACGTAATTTCGTACGTATATACCCTTATCACAATTTTGATGACCTTCAATAAGTCAATCAGCAGAATTTCGATTTTTTTTTAATGAACGAACGCAAATTTTGGATGTGGAAATTTACTCATTCCTCAGTCCACTGCTCACAAAGCTATTTACATAGTTTTATTATTATAATTATGACTTCTTAGGCTCTACTAATAACTATTATTTACAAATAGATACAGAAAATATACTTATCTACCTGGCAGGTCACTTCCGATAAACACACTTTAATTAGAAAGTTTATGCTTGTAGGAGATACGACTTTGCACGTGGAGGACACTATACTTAAAACATTTGACATTGCATAATTTTACATTTGCTACACAATCACTT
This sequence comes from Limnephilus auricula, assembly GCA_951813805.1. Classification (NCBI taxonomy): domain Eukaryota; kingdom Metazoa; phylum Arthropoda; class Insecta; order Trichoptera; family Limnephilidae; genus Limnephilus; species Limnephilus auricula. Next base: position 6,721,900 of record OX638391.1, read on the forward strand.
TTAATATAACATTTATAAGAAGATCACTGCCAAAAATGGAGTTAATAAATTGAAGTTATTTCGGAAGAATTGAGAATTTAGAACTCACTAGGTCTGGAGAATTTGAATGAAATTAGATGCACATAAACTCACAAATAAGAATTTGTTAACATTTTAATGAAATTAGTTATTTACTATGTCGCGGGCTGAGACGATGAAGGTAAAGGTTTTGTTTTTTTGCTTTATGGATACGACTGTCTAAAGAGGTGAGTTTTAAGTTTAGCTCTAAATTCCGCCGAGTCTGTGATCATTCTTAAATCATGTGGCAGTTCAAGGCATTACAGTTGTTTTGCAGTCAATCTATTTCAATCTAATCAGTTTCAACAATATTTTTAATATTTCGAATAATCTAGAGATATAGAGACTTTGTATTCAACCCGTTTCCACAAATCCCATTAATTAAACGTCTCGCATAGTGATGAAAGCGGCTATCACCCTATACGGACAGCCTACGCGCATTAAACTTTTACGACCCGTGAACAGTTCATAAGTTACGATTGTTTCACCACATAATTGTTCTTTGTGTTTATTCCCCTTCATTTTTAGTCCAAATAAAATAGACTTTCCAGTTTGCATTAATTCCGGGCAAGCTGAATTTTTGTACATGTCTTGAATACGTCATTACAAATGCTATGTCAAAAGTCCCCAAGACGCAAAGAAAAAAAACAATAATAATAAATAATGAAAAAAAAAAATTATAATTTTCAAAACACAAATACACGAGTAAATAGCTGTATAAATTTGAATTTGATATTCCTAAGCAAAGAGAAGATATTTGAGATCAAAGTTGCCAGTATGGCAAATCGCCAATTTCATATGTAAGGACCTAATAAATGGTTAGCCGTGTACGTGAATATGCAATTATACTGTACATAATTTTTATCATTAAATTCGAATCTTATTCATCAAAAAGTATTGAATTACCAAATACAATAGATCTACGACTTGAACAAGTTCGTCGTATCAAGTTACTATTTAAATAATTCCGATTTACATTAGTTTTAAGTCAAATCGATACATACCTGCTTAATTCGTTACGCAGATGATAGTTTTCATCGTGTATTTCTACCAATAATTATTTCGACCATATTTTTGTGAACCGCCTTTTCCGAGACGCACATCGAGTGACCGTGGACCAAGCGATCATAATCATCAGTTTGTTTTTATTTTTGGTTTCTAACAATTTGTATGTAAATCGCTGTACGGTTTAGGCAGCACTCGACCAACTAATTAAAAAAGAGCCAGTCCTTTTACAGATGTGTTTCAAAGTCAGATTTCACAGTTGAGGTATTAATTTTATGCAAACGCAGGTTTTCTGCCTACTCGGAAATTGTTTCCATTTTGTTACATCCAACTTTTAGTTCTCTTCTCTTTAAACTTTTATTTTATAGACTTGTTTTGATAACAGGCCGTCTCCCTTATAAAGTTAGACTTCTATTATACGTGTAGGCAGTAAGTACCTACATGCCAACATAAATACTGAAGGGCACATCTACAACCATCATAACCAAATTGTACACAAGACCGTAAAAACCTATTTTGAAGTAAAACTTCTTTACGCACGCTTGACTTGGGGGGTAAACTGGCGAATGCGTTACGAAAAAGGAAATGCGTTACGGGCGAGTCGAACGGGTTGTATCACTGTAGAAGCAAGAGAGAGCAGTGCACGCGCACATTTTCTTTCTCTCTTCCTCTCATAGCCAGTGCGTGAAGATTATTAGTAATTTCATTTTGTTCTTGAACAATTTTATAAATACTGTAGGAGCAAGAAAGAGCAGTGCGCGCACATTTTCTTTTTCTCTAGAAGTTTTACTTCAGTCGTGTGGTCTAAAGCACACTCGTATTTTAAATACATTGTATTATCTTTACATAAATTACATGTTTCCATGTCAGCAGGTCAATTTGACAATATGAATAGAAGAAAATAGACGTTGAAGGATAAAATTTCAAGTGACTGCAATACAAAGGAATAAATACATAGAAATATAAATGTAACAAAGGCAACACACTAGTAGGCATACACACATACTCAAAGGCACATAATACTTAAACACACCCATAGGCATATTTATACATAAGATTACATGCATAAAATCAATGGATGATAATGTATAGGGTCCTAAAAACGATATTAATATTAAAAAATGTTGATCTTTTGACCATTTTTTCAGCTTTTTTATAAGTTCATTTTTGTTTAGGATTGAATTCAACAGGTCAATTTCACAATATTAATTATAAAGCTCATGTATAACGAGAAACCATAATAATAATAAATAAATAATAATAATGGAGTCGGTGAATTATTTTCCCATTTAATAGTCTGGTAGGTTAACATGTTGTTCTTGTATTGTTTTGTATTAATTATACTTATATAATACACTTGCATAGCGTGGATTTACTAGATGATCATTTTTATCGAAAAGTGTGAAAGGGTTTAGTTTTTCCTATTGTGAAAACTAAACCCGGACCTAAAAGTCGGGTTCGTAAAATAAATAACCATAAGATGTACATGAATAATTTTTTTAAGCAAATAGATGTACATGAATATTTTTTTTTAATGCAAAGGTGTATAGATATAACACAGGTATTATACTCATATGTATACACACATTATAAGGCACACAACATACATAAACACACTCATAGGCATATTTAAACTTAAGATTACATGCATAAAATCAATAGTTACTAACTAATGCGTAGGTATTTAGAAACAGTATCAATATAATAATATTTTCTTATTAACCTTTTTTCATCATTTTCTTTAGCAAGACGTAAATTCACAGATAGACCAGTGATTTTCATATAAAAGATCCATCCTTACATTTATTTATCTTTACCCTTTTCTTGTTCCGACTTTCAGCCCTTTATTCTCTATCAAAAATGGTCGCATTCGCCGAATCGCATATCCGACTGTCTATGCGTTAAAATTTCAAATATTATGTTAGCTATAAACTGTTGTGACATGTTGGATTACAAAATGCCAAATTAGCTACCTGTTACTTGTCCGTAAATGGCCGTCTGCCCTACTTCTTTCAATCTTCCAAGTTCCTACCGATAATCTGAATTGCATCCGTATTTGGAAAAAAAGTTGTGACATTTGGTGCTAAATTTATTTGATCGTGTGTATCTACTAATCTACGGTAATAAATATTTTTGAGACACACTAAAACAAATCAGTGTACTTAATTTACAAAATAAAGACAATAATGACCGTCGGTTGCTATTGGTGACGTCTTGGTGCTAGAGAGCTAAATTTATTGAAAATTATATACACCTCAACTTATACTATTTACATTATTACCTACTGTTACATTTTATTTTCTATTGTTCATTGTATATATAAAATTTATAATCCACTATGCACTATATTTAACGTATATTTGTAATTATTGTTGTATTTGTAGTTGTGTTGTAATTACTAATTTATGACCATAAATATATTACATTATACAGGTTATCCGAGGGTAAAGTGCATTAACTTCGGGAGTTGATTCTAGGTAAAAAGTAAAAAAGTTAAATAATTCTTAAGTAAAAAAATAAATAATTTTTTTCGAAATTTCAACTTTTAGGGGTACTTTTTTTTTGGTAAAATGATAAAAATAGTCTGGCGTGTGCGGCCAGCATCATTATTTTACTCTGTTACCATTCAACGCCGCCACAATCACGCCCGGCTGACTCGCAGCCAATTTATCGGGTAAGTTTGTACCTTACACTGAAGGATTTTTAATGTAAGGTACAAAAGGTTTTAATTTAGGTACGTCTTTTTGTATGGGAAAAAAGTTGGAATTTCGGATAAATTTGTTAATCTTTTTTACTCCTACCGTCTTGTAGAATCACCACCCGAGTTAATGCACTTTACACCCGGACTCCCTATATACGTTTCTACTTGGTAGATAGGTTCTAAATGACAATAAACTTCGTTTCTTTCAATAGATAATATTTAAAATGTATGAAATTTTTTTTTTAACAAAACTACAGTTACTAGGTGAAACATTATACTAATTTTTTTGGTTAGTTCTCGTTTGTGTTTTGTTCTATAACCTTGATAATATGACAAACACACTTCACAAAAATCATCTTAGTTGTCTAACTAGCTTGTGTGTTTTAATTTATAATTATTTTATTGCAGAAAGGGCTGTAGGTAAATTTTATGGCAATTTAACTCAGTACCAGTTTCATATTCTGCCAGTAAATAAGTACACCCACCGCATATAATAAAATAATTACGCTACAGCGGAACACGTGTCAACACCATTGAAAATTAAACAACGTTTGAATTTCACAAGAGGGCCATCGAAGGTTGTTGAAGTGTCTTCCGGTTTGGTTTTAAAACGATTATTATTAAACAAATGTCTAATATTTGCACAAATATGTGGGTTGGAATGTTATAGATGCCCTAAACAATTTATAACACGATCGTAGACATTAACCATAAATATAAAACAGATAATATTTTCAATTTGTGAGGCTGGTATGAGTACCGCGGCTCCGGGAATCATTCGTTGGATAACCAACACCTCTGCCGTAGGTCGCCCCAAGTGTTGCGCTACGCAGGTGACTTAGCAGGGGTGCCCGAGTTCATGCACGGAGAAAAATGTTATTTTAAAATACGATCATTTTATTCGTAAAAACGGGACTGAAGTTCTTACGAACAAATTAACAGGGTTTCAATGTTTGTTGGCGGGAACATGTAAGAATAATTTGTTGGTATATTTGTACGTTTTAACTTCTTTAGCTCCATCTATACATCCGCATCTGTATCTGCATAACTGAGATATTTCATGCACTGACTATGAGAGGAAGAGATGAATAAAATGTGCGCACGCACTGCTCTTTCTTGCTCCTACAGGTTACAGCCCGTTCGCCTCGCCCAGTTATGCGTAACGTAGTAACGCGTTTTCGTAACGCATTCACCAGCTTACCCTTAAGTAAAGCGTGCGTAAAGAAGTTTTACACCAAAAAAATAAAGTATGTAATGCTATCTCATCATCAAAAATTTCTTATTTTGCTCTTATGTGTTGTGTCCTTTTAATATATTTTTCTTTTTATAGAGAATACCTCACAAGAGTCTTAACTGCTCCCATCTGGAGCCAGTGAGACTATGGCATCCCCAATTGGGGTATGTTGTGAGGCTGAAGGTAAGTGGGGAAGGGAAGAAGATGGGAAAGAGGAAGGTGGGGAAGTACCTGGCTATTCAGATCTAGTCACCAAACACGGCTAAAGCCAAGTGGTCTTACACCAGGGCGTTACTGAGAGTATCTTCCACTCTGGAACGTGCCGCAAATATAGTATATATATTATTTTTATTAATTAATTGTGAAATAACACAAATTAATCAAATAAATTTTATTTGCGCACGCCGGGTTCGAACCCGCGACCTTCCGAATGCGAAAATTGAAAGAGTTTTCCACGTTTGCGGAAGTTACTCATGTTTGTATTGTCATAGGTAGGTACTTAAGTTTATTCAAGGTGTTATTTTAATATTAAATTGAAAAACTTTAGATTTGGTTAGATAATAAATTACGTTAGTATACGTGGTACATCACACATTCGTCGTCGTGGCTTTGAAAAGCTAAGGACCGAAAATGTTGAACGAAGCATTCTGAACGCTTGCCTGCTGCAGTAAGAGGTTGATGTTTTCTGATTGTGATTATTAAATAGTTGTACAATGATTGTTATTAACTGATGATCATTATGTATTTGTACATTGCTGTTCTCTCTTTATTTTCGTTTATCAATTACATACATTATTTTCACCGTTTTCTAAAATATATCAAATTCATTGCAATCACCTTGCATAATTAGCTGATGAATTATATATTATTACGTTTTTTTTTAATTATGCTGTAACAAATCAATGTTGTTTCTCGTTTTCAAAACTAATTTCTCCTGACGAGATTTCTCGAGAATGTGATAATCGATAACAGTAATAATTATAAATAAGAATAATCTTGATTTTTGATTATTATTCTCTCTCGTAATCATAACGTTAAATTTAATTTATAAAATTCCCAATTCAGCAAAGAGATCGTTGTTTCGTAGTTATTTTATTTTTAAGATGATTAAATGCTTAAGCTTTATGAGATTTCGTATGTAAATAACAAAGCGAAATGAGATACTGTTTAAGAGCAATATTGAAATGTCTAAGAAATGTACATATTAAATACTTAGGTAAAACAATTAGTCCTTAATTAAAATTGAAACCAGTATTACGAGTGTGCTGAAAACTGTTGGTTTGTCCTACATAATTGCACTTATTATACCAGACATAATACCTTGTACCTCGTTCGTGTAAAATTTTATGAGCTAATAACGTTGCACTGATTGAACATGATTGATAATTGTTTTACAGGAAAGTCCCCAAGCTATAATGCCATACCTTATAATACTTTATTCGAAGTGTACCTAATAACATACATTCTACTGTTCTCTTCTTAATCCATAATACGTATCATCTTCGTTGCGTGTTCTCCTTTACTTCCCCCGTTATTTTGTGTTCGAATCGATTATTTGTGCGTCCGAATATGGCGTTTGTTTGGTTGGAAAGCTGACTCATGCCTTCCTAAAAGGAAACGAGTCACTTCTATTCCAGTCGAGCGAGCCTGCTTTGAAGAGGCCGTGCTATTTTAAAGGATGCGATGTCGTTTTCATTGCCAAAAAAAGCACCTATGTTTTTTTTTACCTGGGGTTTCAATGTTGAACACGATTCCTTCATGTTTAAACCCCTACGATCGTAATCTTCAGATATGGGTGTAATTAACAATGCATGCAATTAAAAATATCTAAGTCAACACACAATCAACGAAATATTTTAAATATGCACTGTTGCGACGGGTTATCAATCAAAGGTAGGTTATGTTATGATGATTTCCACGAGCGCGATTATTGCATCCACCGAGGCGTCGCGCTCAGCGAGTCGTAGTGTTACCTAACAACATGGTTCCCTAATCGCCATTCCGCGTTGTGCATTTTTAATTAGATTCCGTAGAAAGCGTGTTGTGGTATTGTCAAATTCACTCGCACCGTTCGCTTTTCGTTTTTTGCACCGGTTTAGTTTTATATCCGTGGTTGACCGATGCCCATCGGATCGTAATTTGGTCGCCCAAATTGGCATTTTATTGTTGTGCATTAACATACAAAGGTTTTGCGTGATGCGTGAAATACTCCGTAACATAAGCATGACCTTTGGTTCTAGTTTAGCATGGATTCAAAATAGTTCTATTATCCAAATTCAAAAAAAGATTTGACTAAGTCTAGTGTTGTTTGGTTGTACTCTCCCAATTTTTTGGCAAGATGTGCTCTTCGAACAGTGGCAGGAGTATCGCTTCAACCATGTACTCCAGCGAGTGTCGTGGTTCCTGCGATTATCATCCTCGCGAGAAGCCGTGGATTCTCAAGCGTTCCAGCTACAGTCCCGAGCCACGCGAGCGCTGGGTCAGCGAGTACCCAGACAACAGGGAGCTGTCTCCGTGCCCAGAAGAAACTTCATTATATCTAGACGACAGCTTCACGGACGATTCTGGTTGCAGATTCTCCGACTCTGATCGGTCAGGGTCCATGTGCAAGACTTACATGACTAACGTGTGCGAGAGAGCTAGGATAAAGTCGCCGAAGCAGAGGACCCAACGCGACCCCGTCTCCCGGTGGATCAGTCAGCTTGAGACGGTCGAAGAGGTCGACACAGACTTTCGCTCAGCCTGCTCGACGGTATGCCGTGTTTTTCTTTATTAATTTCACCAAACACTTTCGCTACTGCGGCTTCCACACTTCAGCGGTTAACCTACAAACGCAACAATATCCAATATCGGAAACTAAGCGAGAGCGTTAGACTTGAATGACATCCATTGAGCTGTTTCTTTTTTTATTGAATACTGTAATCTAATCAAGCACATCGGACAACATTCTATTGCCTATGTCCTAGTGTTTTTTGCCAATAACTAAGCCGAATAACTGTTATTTATCACCCACGGCCAAATTCCATCATATTGAGTAACAAAGAATTTGGCAACTAGCATGTTTATCAAATTGCTCTTTATTTGGACTTGATGTTATTATAGAGTTAATTTTTTTTATGAAATTGAGTAGGTAGATACATAATGTGCCCAATCTATTACAATAATTATGAACATTTTTTAAATATCGTTTTGTACCTAATTGGATCCGCAATTCATAAAAGCATATTTAAATCGCAATACTAATCTAATTATATTTCTGATTAGTTTAAATATTATTATATTCAAATCATATTGCTCATTTGTGGTGAAGAAAATACGTGCCATAGAATGGATTCGAAAGTAAATTCGCCTCGTGTCGTAATCAATTATCAAAACTACATATTCGGCTTTATAATTTGATTCTACTAATGCAACATAGTGGAGCCGCACACGGAAGTTGGTACAATAAATCACAACGAAATAATGCAGGTCTGAATTTGTGAATTGTTCAACTTTTTCAAAACTAGGTTGGATTTCAAAAGATGTTCGTAATAATTATTAAAGGATGGATTCTAATATCACGTGCAACGATTTTCAAGTCGTTACAACACTGACTAGCAAAAAATCGACCCGATGATAATTATTCTTTCTTACGAAATGCATTCTTCGCCTTTTTTTCAATTGTAACACTCCTTGTTATTAATTGAGCATATATTTTCAATGACCCCATTCGTTCCAAAATACTCAATATTTCATTAAATAAATATGATACGTAAAAAAAAAAGCTAAGTTAACCGATTTTGAGATATAACATTCGTTGAATTTAAAATGAAAACAAAATCACTTGCCGGTCTAAGAGTCTTATCGTGAATTTTTTTTGGGGTATTTTGCTGTGTTTCTCTACTTCCTTCTTTAGCCAACGTTTCAACGATGGACCCTGTAACGCTGTCTTAAATGTTGTCTAAAGAAGGAGGTAGCGCAACAGGGAATAATACCCCAAAAATAAATCAAGATAATACTTTTGGCCGTGAAAATCTAAAATTATATTTCAGTTGCTTTTTAAGGGGCCGCTCTGCCAATTTCTACTTATTTCTTACATGTTTTCCTTAAACGTTTGAAGTTTTTAAGTTCGTAAAAAAAATGTTATTCTTTAAAATAGAATCTATACATTTCCCACGCCGAAACGGTAATTATTTGAAATTCCCTCGATAGAAATAAATCGCAAAGTATGCTCCGAAAATTATTATTTACACGTTTGTTTTTTTTATTTTACAAGTTACGTGTATGAAAAAATTCACAATGTTTCTTTAAATGCTACTTGACACATCCCCAACGAAATTTTTGATATTTTTCAAACGAGTGATCTCTAATTAAACATTTTCACAATTTTCGCAGGAATTTTATGGTTTTTAATGTTAACGCGCTCGCTCCCACGTTCATATTGTCGTATCTCTCCATCTTCTTCTTTTTGAGCGGGGTAGCGCGGCCTAAGTTCGGCTTGAGAGACATTTATGTTCGTTATGTTGCTCTCTTGTAGGATTAGTAATAGGAAAAGCCGACTGATAGCATTTCTGGGCATACTGAATAACCCGACATTAACACTAAATGGAAGACACACGTACGGCCGCTGTTCCCAATCCTACTAATCAATTACTAAGCCAAAAATTTGCCTTAGTATTTGATTAGTGCACAACTACGCTTTTTCCAACACACAAGTATTGCTTAAGCATATATCTTAACCTAAGGAAGCCGGACTAGTGTATTAAACTCGTTCCGGCCGCCTCAGTTTTGGACTAGTTCTTAAAAGTGTCAACAGAGTAGAAAAAATACCGCGAACACATTGTATGGTCGATGAAATATCACTTTGACAGAAGACGCAGTTTCGCGCTCATTTCACTTCTGTTGTATTGCGTTTATCAATTATCATTTTAATTAATATGGATTGAGAAGTTCGGATGCGTGCGGAGCAGAGACGAAAAACGGTCAATTTATGCGAAAAACTATATCGTTTTCTAATATTCGCCAAGCCAAGTGTCAAGTCCAGTACCTACGGTCAAGCTGACACATTATTTTATATACGTTTGTTTAAAAAAATATAAAATGTCAGTTTATGGATAAAAATATTTTAAATAAATTACGTGTATTAATAATAAATCCAACAATTAACTCTATAATATTAATTTAACTTCGAAAGTTCTTACTTTGATGTCATTTTATTGTCTATGAAAGTGGGCGAGGCCAGATAACATAAGATGTTTGGGGACAACATAAATCGAGCGCTACCCTACAAAATGCTTGGCTGATAGCGGCCTCAGATGAATCGATGTAAAAGTTAGAAACAGCGGCCGGTAGTCACTGGCAAAGTGTTTGGCAGAAGAAGCAGAGGACGGTCACCTATGCACTGGAGTGACCAGGGATCACTGGCGACTGGTATGTCGGTATCCTTGGAACCGCGAGGATTGGAAGAGCCTTGTCCGCCATAGAAATTGGAGTATTTCACATGATCTTCAGCAATTAGGAATCATCTTAAGAAGAAGCACTAAAAACCAACAGTGTCGGACAATCTACAGATGTTTATCACTCAATAACTGCTTCATGGTACGATTTTGAAATGATAAATGGAATAAAAAAACCTTTTTTAAGTCGAGGCGGAACAGATTAATGCTGGAGATTTCAACCCACGGACTGTAATTCGTTTCTTGATCTTAATTAACCGATACATATTTATCCTCCGCCAACACTTGTCTCGGATTGTCCATTCGAATGTCGGCTTTGTTTGTATTGTACTTGTAAAAAGAGACCCGTAAATTGAGTCAGATATTCATCTCATCACCCTTCGTAAAATCGTTTAAACCTCACCATGTATGTTAGTTACTCAATTTAGTTTCGATCAATTTTCGCCAATTTTTGCGTATGGATTTGTCTAACAAAATCATTCTACTTTATAGAACAATTAAAAAATATGGGAATAACTTTATACAAAATTAAAAAAATATCGTTAAACATTCTAATTTCGGTTTTAGGATTCTCTGTGTTTGTATGCGCCTCCGCCCACTGAGGCAACTGAAAAATCTCAACTGCCAACTGTCTTTGTATGACAATGTGATGGCCCGCACACTACATAATCACTCAAACACCCGTTGTCAATGGTAACGCAAGCGGTGACTTGCGACTTCCTTTGCTGATTGCCCTGGGCGGCCGTTGCTAGTTGCTAGCTGTCAGCTGATTGTTCTTCGACCAATCAAGACACAGAAAACATCCGGTTTTAGTTGGTTTTCAGTTGCCTTGTCAGCGGAGCGCCTAATTCTTAAAACTAAGATTCATTTTTTCTCAAAACAATTAAGAAACGGTTAGAGATGTGATGAGCGAAGTTTCGAATAGTTCCCCCGTGACATTTTATTGGACTGCGTTAAAGCGAATATATACTTAGAGGAGAGAAAGACGGCAACATACCGCAGATTGAGACCAAAATACCCAACCAAACCGTTTCAGTTTTGTTGGGCATTTTGGCCTCAAATCCAAAACTACGTTTTGTATGAAACCGGCTGCGCAGCCAATAGCCTTAATGCTATATCACTCATTTCGATTAATCTATAATATTACGAATCCTTACATTTTAATACGAAAAACATGTTTCGAATAAATTGAGGTTTTTCCTACCGTTGCCATTGAGTACAATCAAAACAAAACTGTTAGTTATTTAATAAAAAAAATATAGGCGTAAACCACTAAAACATGTTTTTTTAAATGATTTTAAGGATAAAATTATTTGTGACAGTTTCCATTGACAACATTTTTTCTTTCTTAAAATAAATAAAAACCACTTTTGCGCTTGGAATCGTGACCTCTAGACTCCCTTTGCCAATTACCTATATTCGTGGCGATATAAAGAATACACACATTTTCGGCTTGTGGATTACTCTTAAGATGATAGACTTCGCTTTTCGGCCCATACAAAAAGGACGCCCGGGAAAAAACACTTTTCTACATCGAAAATTCCACAAAATAAATATATTTTTTTATACTGCCTTCTAGAGGGTGAAAACTATGTCGGTATGTTTTAGAATTTTCGATGCGTTTCGTATTAACGTAAACATTCACTGTCAAACATGTACGATTTATCAAAAAATACTATTTAAGGAAAAAGTGCTGCTAACTCAACTCTCATAAAGAATTATAAAATTATAAAAAACTACCGACGTAGCTTCTTCTTTCTAAAAAATATATATTTTTAAAATTTTCAATTTTGTGAAAGTTTTGGTGTAGAAAAGTGTATTCTCCATAACCCCTTTTGGAGTGATTTCTGTAGGTAAATTTGAGCGTTGTCTCATTCGCACATTTCGCATTCGCATGTATTGTAAGTGTGCGTGAGCTTATTGTGAGCGGGACAGAATGACAGACGCGGGTGTTCCGCGTGTGGTTCAAAGTCTAGCCTCTTAATTTTACAGATCTCCGGGAATATTATGTTGGTTTGACTATTAACCCTTTCCGATAACATTTAGATACAGTTTTGAATTTTACAGTTTAATGAAGCAATAATTTAATAAAGTGGAATTAAATTAAATAAACGAACATTGTACGATTGTACCTTCCTTTAAATGTAATTAACATAGGTAGATTATGTGAAGGGTAAACAAGTCTTGAATTATAAAAATGACATGCCATAAAACACTCGTTTTATATCACATCCCACATTATAAATGTTATGTATAATCACAATGTCGTCGATTATTCTCATTGCTGAACATATTTTATTACGTATAATAATAATATTCAAGATGGATATCTTTGTTATTAAAATGGTTGTTACAACTTCACTACGAGTGACCTCTATAAGGACGATGCTAATCACGTTGGTTTGTCCCGTGGATATTTGCATATTTTAAAAAATCTTTAATAACTACGTTCATTCATTCACGGCCTGCCCAGCAGCCATTTTTGAGTAATTGATTTTTGTCCAATAATATAAATGATAATTAAAAATAGTTTTTTTGTTGTTTTTCTTGAGCTATGTTACTATGTAACAACTTCTAGAAATTTTGTTTGTGAATAGTTTATTTCACTATTATTACTTAATTTTTATTTGTGTGCTAACGGTTTTGATGCATCCGTGTTATTCACTAGCAATCTTAAGCTAACTTAAAAAATATACAAATACAGAAATGATTAGATTTTATTACTTGATAAACAAAAATGAAGTAACAAATGTACATATTAAATAATGGTCTTCAAAAACAATATAATAATAATGACATTACATTATCAAATTATGGGCATTAAGGCCGGTCTCCTGCAACAAAATGTTATACAAAACATCCGACAAAATAGAACATTGGGGCAAGGCCACAACGTTTATGGTTTTCTATAGTCCGATCTCCAGCTTCAACAAAACGTTCAACATCGCCTTCATAATGTCGAGATCATTTCTTGTTTTTTTTTTCACATTGTCGTCTCCTACGTTTGTTGAAACATTGGAGCACGGTAAACATAGATTTCAACATACACCGCTGTAGGCGTGGCTACAAACATGACGAGTCTACCATAATATTTTTACAGAGCTTCGAAATATTGCCGTTTTGCAATAAAATCCAAATAAATGGAATGTTTCTGAATGTATCCGAAAACTAAAAACTGTTTTTGAAAGGTGATGAAATACGCTTTCCAATTTTATGATTCAAAATAAACATATAAGTATAATTTTTTCTTCAATCTTTGCAAAATTTATTTTTTCTTCAATCTTTAATATAAGTAATATTTGAAATATAAAAATTTATAAATAACACTATAAAACACAAAAACTATAGAACACATTATATCAGGAGGAAACTATAGAACACATTATATCAGGATGTTCTATATTAGCGCCGTCTGAGTATACATTTAGGCACAATCAGGTTTTAAAAATAATTCACCAAAGTTTGGTAATTAAACATAACTTGATTGACTGTCATAATATAGTACCATATTATGAATACGAACCAAATTCATTTTTAGAAAATAATTTCTTTAAAATTTACTATGATAAAACTATACTAACAGACAGACCAATTGGTCATAATAGACCTGATATAGTTTTACATGACAAAATTAAAAAAATAACTTATATTATTGATGTAGCTATTCCAAATTCCTGTAATATTCAAAAATCTGTTTCTGAAAAAATAAGAAAGTATACAGATTTAGGAAATGAAATTAAAAGAATTTGGCATTCTCAGACTATAAAAATATTACCTTTTGTTATTTCGGCTACTGGCATTATACCTAGCTCTCTTATTAAAAATTTAGGCATATTAGATTTGTCAAAGAATTTGTATATAAAAATGCAAAAATCAGTCATTTTAAATACATGTAGAATTGCGAAAGATTTTTTAAATATTTATATTGAGGGATCAGTAGGATTTATCGGTCAAATTAGGAATTCCACAGAGCCGAACCCTCTGATATGAAAATATCTGGAGACGGTGAATTATATTCCCATTTAATAGTTTGGTAGATTAACGTGTTGTTCTTGTATTGTTTTGTATTAATTATACTTATATAATACACTTGCATAACGTGGATTTACTAGATGATCATTTATATGGAAAAGTGTATGAAAGGGTTTAGTTTTTCCTATGGGAAAAACTAAACCCGTTCCTGTAAATATGGTAAAAAAAAAAAAAAAAAAAAAAAAAAAAAAAAAAAAAAAAAAAAAAAAAACTAAATATTTAACCACCGGAGAGACAGAGCACTTTAAATATTTTTTCTCCGATTGCCAAAGGAAATTTTTCCGCCCACATTAAAAAAATCATACCTCTGAATTTGAATATGAAGACATACAAACTGATTATAGTTCTGTATAGCTAATAGATTCCCCGTATCTTTTGTATATTTATAGGATTTATAAAAAAAAATATAATTAAATCTTTAAGCTTAAAACATTTTAAAGAACCTAGTGAAGAGTTATTTTGTTATATTTTGAATGTACAATTTATTATATAGTCGTTTTAATAAAAAAAAAAATTATTCAAATTTTTGCCACATTTTGGCAACAAAGCAATCCGTGGTTTTGTAAATAGTGCCATAATTTGCAAGAACATTGCGTCTGTGTGTACGGTCACGCCCCTATTGACGATGTTGTAAGTCATATGGAAGCAGAATGTTGTCGCAGGAGACGATAATATTGAAGGAAGACTTATCAGCCACAGAAAACAAAAACATTTATTATTTTATTTATTATTTAATCTATACATATATTATAATTACATGTTATTTTTTTCAATGCCTGTCTCACTAGGGTAAACCTGTGTCGTATTGTATAGATAGATTTGCAGTGTAGATATATCTGAAGGCTAGTCTCCTGCAATAGTTTCCACAAACATTTTGTGGATGGTTAGGGCGGGGAACGACGTTTTTTGTTTTCTATCGGCCACGGAAAATAAAAAACTTTTTAAAAACCGTTTTTTCGTTATTGTGAAATCGCTAACAAACTGCAGATCGTTGCATACGACATCTCGCTGGGACTAGTATAAGTTGTTTGTTTCTTACAAATAAATATAAATAAATAACACTTCTAACAGTTTTGTGTTTAGTGGTTGTTATTATTAGGAATTTCTCCCACGCGGTTGAGTTTGGTAAGTCGTGCCACAATGCCTGTTATGATCCTTTACGTGTCCTATTACACCATACCACGCATCCTAAACACTATTCAAATTTTATCAATATCTTTTTTAGCCTTTAATAATAGATACATAGTCACTCGCTAAATTAAATGTACACAATTCTAATTGCAACACTCATTACACATGCAAATGTTTGTGTTTCGTTATTTTTATTATGATTTTTTTTGCTCTTATCATATACCGTATTTTAAAATATGTATAAGAATTTATTCATATCTATGGTGAATCATGCACACAGAACCATAACAGGTTGTCTAGCATGGAGGATCGATAAAGGATTTGTTATCATTCCCGAGCACGACTGCAGATCGCTAACATAAAAACTATAGTTCATGGTGAATAAATTAAGAACACTTGTGTCGTTGTGGAATATTATTTGTTCGTTGGCGATCTTCAGTCATGTTCGGGACCGATGACAAGTTTATTATCGATACATCTGTAGGAACTGTAATTCGCATTTTTAAGCGATATAAACATTCGCGGCAGTTCCTACACTGGCAACCCTCCTGCGCAGACCCGAGTGCGCGGGACGCAACTCGAACATTCCAGCTTCGACGATCGAGCTATAAGCTGATATTAAAAACTCTCCTTCTGTAAATTCAATTCGCGGTAAATGTAATAACCCTTGTAATCTTAAATAAATAACCAACAATTATAAAGTGCTTTTATTATCCACCCAACCGTGAATCAATGTTAGGGACCGGCCCAGGTAAGTTGCCGTCGAACATAACCTCTAAACATCCTTTATCGATCGACCTGCTAGATACCCAGATATGTTGTATGTTGTGTTTTTTCTTTTTTTTTCTTTATTCATTAAGTTGTTAGTTACATGTTTTGAGGAATTACTATCACCATTCTGGGCACATGCGTTGGTGACTTAGCAGGGGTGCCCGGGTTCATGGGGTAAGGTTTATCTAGGTCTTGGCGGCGGATGATCTAGACACACTGAACCCCAGATTCCTACCCAACCCTCGTACCTTTTTCCTTCCCAGAACTTCCTCTCCTTCCTTTCCTTAAAAATACCCTCCACACAGCATCCCCAAAGATGACATAGGCCCTGAAGAAAATTATTTTCCTCAGGGCCTCCTGTGTAGACCTAAAGTAAAAAAAAAAAAAAATTGCCCGTGTTGTGGTGGTCACCAATAATTACGTCTAAATTTATATTTTACTAAATTTAGGCATAACTATTATCAGTCACATAGGTGTTTACATAGATTGGATTCATAGTTTTTTGTTTTGAAAAGTTTCATTTTTATATGTACGTTATGTTGCTTAAAGTTACAAAACAAAATATCTAGAAATTGTTACATAGTTAATGCCCAAGAAATACAAAAAATTGATTCACAGTTGTTCAGTCGCGGAACTGAACTCGTACCAGTCAATTAGTTTTCGAAGCTTTTAGTTTCTAATGTTAAAAATTAAAATTCCACACGGCAGAACAGATGTCTAAGTACAGCGTAGCAATTTTGTATTTATTTTTTTTATTTAATATTTAAAAGTTTTTTTTTACAATAAATACACAATTTTTACATTTTATACAGTGGTATAATAGTGGATAAGAATAGCTTTTCCCCACTATAAAGAGACAAGGCTCTTGTGTTTGAATATAATTCCTAAAAAGTAGGCAATATATTAAATTACTTTTAAATAACCTTAATACTTTTTTGTATACCTATACCTAAATTGAGAATATATTTTATATATACAGGCTGTTAAGGAAAGTACTTAACTTACTATAACCAATGATTCCTGACATTATTTGAAGTAAAAAATGTTACTGAAATTTTGGGGTTCGGTGACTTTTTTTTTGTTTTTTTTTCTTCAATTTTTTATTCTTCAAAATAAAATAAATTTATTTTTTTTCCACACGACGTCGCTGGTCACTCGGCCGAGTAACCGCCAATCCCCCACTCCGCCCTTAACTGTCCAAAAACTTGTGATATATGTGTTTCGCTGAAAAAAAAATACTAGTGTGCTTTAGACCACACGACTGAAGTAAAACTTTTAGAGAGAAAGAAAATGTGCGCGCGCACTGCTCTCTCTTGCTCCTACAGTATTTATAAAATTGTTCAAGAACGAAATGAAATTACGAATAATCTTTATGCACTGGCTATGAGAGGAAGTGAGAAAGAAAATGTTCGCGAGCACTGCTCTCTCTTGCTTCTACAGTGTGATACAGCCCGTTCGCGTCGCCCGTAACGCATTACACTTCGTAACGCATTCGCCAGCTTACCCCCAAGTCAAGCGTGCTTAAAGAAGTTTTACTTCAAGTAGTATAATGTTTCACCTCTTAACTGTAGTTTTGTTATTTTCGTTTGTTTTAAAAAAAACATCGGAAATGTCACTGGCTAAGTCTGGTATGTCCCTTAACACCATGCACACATATGTATTATTTTTTTAAAAATATTTGTTGAATTAAAAATGAACGGTGCTCAATCCACATACATTACTTTTGTTTACCCTTACAAAAATCTGCTTCAGTGTTTTCTATATCTATCTACCGTAGAAACACCTTTACATATTTATATGCTCACAATTCTTGAATCCAACATTCATGATATTAAAATGTTATCTCAAAAAGATTAAGATTAATTTGGTTTGTTTTACGTCTTCAATAAATTAAATATTAGCAATAACGTAACCGTACTAATCCGCCATCTGCCATTCGGCAGGCGCCGAGTTCATAAATAAAATGGCGGTATGTGGGTACACCTCCGTTGGTTACGTTATTATGGTAACGGACGTAGTGAAATGTGTCGATGACCTCTGTCGGAATTAATAACAATGTCAGCCAAAGATAGCTGAGGAACTTCGTCAGGTCGCCATTGTCGCCGCGCGATACTAGAGAATCTAGTGAAATACCTACTGTTGGAAATCTGATGACTGTTTGAAATAATTGGAAAACGTTTATTGGATAGCCAACACCTCTGCCATAGGTCACCCCAAGTGGTTTATTGGATAGCCAACACCTCTGCCATAGGTCACCCCTAGTGGTTTATTGGATAGCCAACACCTCTGCCATAGGTCACCCCAAGTGGTTTATTGGTTAGCCAACACCTCTGCCATAGGTCACCCCAAGTGGTTTATTGGATAGCCAACACCTCTGCCATAGGTCACCCCAAGTGGTTTATTGGATAGCCAACACCTCTGCCATAGGTCACCCCAAGTGGTTTATTGGATAGCCAACACCTCTGCCATAGGTCACCCCTAGTGGTTTATTGGATAGCCAACACCTCTGCCATAGGTCACCCCGAGTGGTTTATTGGATAGCCAACACCTCTGCCATAGGTCACCCCAAGTCGTTTATTGGATAGCCAACACCTCTGCCATAGGTCACCCCAAGTGGTTTATTGGATAGCCAACACCTCCGCCATAGGTCACCCCAAGTGGTGACTTAACATGGGTACCCGGGATCATGGGTTGAGGTTTGTCCCGGTCTTGGCGGTGGATGCATCTGCCCACCAACTGCCTGGCAAGCCGGATAGGGGAGACTGTTTGAGGGAGACCTTTTGACCTCTCCAGCAGGACACTTTCGGATCATCGCCGTGCACCGCAGTGGGAAGGATAGATGCATTCGTCCGTCAGTCCTGCTAATACTGACCCCCAGATTCCTACCACATTTTTCCTTCCCGGAACTACGTATCTCTCTTTTCCTAAAAAGACCCTCCACACAGCATTCCCAAAGATGACATCGGCCATGAGGGGAATTGTTTTCTGTGTGGAGCTAATGTAAAAAAAGAATGCGTATTAAAGGTATTTTGCCTTCATGATATTACCTTTAGGTACAAACTTTAAAAAAAAAAAAATTTAACTTTATTTTTTAATATTTTGACATTTAATTTTTACGTTTTGTTTTTTGACTTTTACGTTTATACTTATTTGTTTTTATGTTGCTTGTTGTGTCATATGTTGTGCCGTTTATATGAAAACAAATAACTCCGCTGTAGGTGAATATAAAATAAAAGACGAGTGTGCTTTAGACCACACGACTGAAGTAATACTTCTAGAGAGAAAGAAAATGTGCGCGCGCACTGCTCTCTGTTGCTCCTACAGTATTTATAAAATTGTTTAAGAGTGAAATGAAATTACGAATAATCTTTATGCACTGGCTATGAGAGGAAGATAGAAAGAAAATGTTCGCGAGCATTGCTCTCTCTTGCTTCTACAGTGTGATACAGCCCGTTCGCCTCGCCCGTAACGCATAACACTTTTCGTAACGCATTCGCCAGCTTACCCCCCAAGTCAAGCGTGTGTAAAGAAGTTTTACTTCAATAAAAATCTAGTAAACTTTGAGCTAAACAGCCAATTCATTTATTATAGCATTAGTTTTTAACCTTTACTCTGCAGTAATGTACGTGGGCAATTAATACATTCATATTCATTTCTCAATGGAAAGGTAAAAAAATTACTTCTGTTTTACATACTATAAGGTAGGTAGGTACTAAGAATAACAATAACAAAACCATTAAAATATCAAGTTCGCTGTGTATTTTGTGCAGTCTGCCCCGATTTAGGATAATTTTCCATGAGATTGTTTTCCCACTGGGCGTGGTACTATTATCGCTATTATAACCCCACTGAGCCGAATGAATGCTGAAAGGAAAATTGTGAAATGAAATAAGTACTCGTTACGGAGTATGTTACATTGTTAAATTCATATTAAGTTCCCATGCTAGGTGAGATTTTCCCCACACAAGTGGCGGACTTGGGTCGCCAACCTGGATACAACTACAAACAATCAAATCATCACTACTTATTAACTTTATTAACACTCGTGCTTACCACTGGTATTTTAGTTGCTGATGCTCGTGAATTTTAAAATTATAATAATCCATAGAAGTGTCTTTGCTTTTTTTAATGTGAATATCGCACCAGATTCCCAACAACATATGTATCTTATTTTTCCACAAAACGTTTACTTATGTAGTATTATGATATTGTAACGGGATTATTAAATAAATGTCTTTATTGTGGGTACTATCAATTTGCCAATATGACCCATATTTATAGCAGTTTAACACAATAACGAGATAGTGTAATAAACTTTAAAAATAAATGTATGGGTTCACTGAGAAACAGTATATTACACCTATGTCAGTCCTCCAAAAGTAAACCTGTAATGGTTTCCTTAACCCTTTACGGAGAAAAATGTTACTCCAAAATACGATCATTTTATTCGTAAAAACGGTTAAAAACGGGACTGAAGTTCTTACGAACAGATTAACAGGGTTTCAATGGTTTACAGGTTTCAATAAACATTGAAACACTCTTAATTTCAGTCCCGTTTTTAACCGTTTTTACTATTAAAATGGTCGTTTTTTCGAATAACATTTTTCTCCGTGTAGGTAATAATGTAAATAGTATAAGTTGAGGTGTATATACTTTTCAATAAATTTAGCTCTCTAGCACCAAGACGTCATTAATAGCAACCGACGGTCATTATTGTCTTTATTTTGTAAATTAAGTACACTGATTCGTTTTAGTGTTTCTCAAAAATATTTATTACCGTAGATTAGTAGATACACACGATCAAATAAATTTAGCACGAAATGTCACAACTTTTTTTCGTACCAACAAATTATTCTTACATGTTCCCGCCAATAAACATTTAAACCCTGTTAATTTGTTCGTAAGAACTTCAGTCCCGTTTTTACGAATAAAATGATCGTATTTTAGAATAACATTTTTCTCCGTGTTCGTTTGACGAAAAGGGTATAAATTAGTATTTTCGCCCTCTGGGTTAGCTGAACTCCGAAGCAGACCGTTTACAACATGACCTTTTATCGGTAATTACAGCTATGACATCCCTTCCAGGGAACATATTTGTAAGCCTGAGCGGCGGGTGAAAACTAACCAATAGCATCCTTTGCCCTAATTAGTAAGAGACGAATCGATTCAGGAATGAGAAAGTATTCGAGATCGAAGAAACTAATCAACGTGCGCGCAGAAATCTGAATAACAATTAGATGGCTTGTTATCGCCATGAAATTCACCGTGAACAATTACCACTAAAACAGTCGGGACAATCACCGCTCCCCAAACCTCATTTGTGTATATATTAATTAGGAGCGAATAGTTATATTAATTGTCCCACCTCCATAGTACCGGTGACTCAGTAAATCGGCTGAAAGTTACCCGAAACTGGGGTAAGTTAAAACGTGTTTAATTAACTTCCATTTAACGACCGAATTAACGTGACTCGACTTACTGCGAAATGCAGTTTCGCACCGGAGGCGGTGTAACACCCAATTTGTTATTCTGTTTGGAATAAATGCACAAGGCTACTTATCTCTGAATTTGTAACAGTTCTTTACGATGCATCTCCATCAGATATGATTAAAGATTCTCACTGCCATGGTCTTATGTTTGATGTTTTTTTGGTGCACGAGCAGTTTTACTCATCGTAAGTTAATATTTCGATTTGCCTTGTGAATATTCCCTGATGTCACTGAAAATTGACTAATTGAATAAATTACCTGGCCGTGCTATGAACTTGTGTTATTTTTCATTTTGTTAATTCGAATACTATTTTATCATTAAAACATATTCTTTGGTTTTAATGGTGATCAAGTATTAGATACCAAAAAACTTCTGATAGTTTTATTCCCTTTCCTTGCTATTGTTTACATGTTTTTTATTACTTTTATTTCGTTGCATTACAGCATTACTGTATTAAATATATGCGTAATGTACCTACTGTGAAAAATGTTAAATGTGCGATACTGTACTTGTATGTTAATAAATCTATTATCTATCTATATACACAATACTACATAAATAAGGATGTCCGTGGCGGGCACCCCGGCTTTGGTTTTATTCAGAGGTTTGTGAAATTTTGCTTTTTGCGCTGTACTAGCAAAATAGTACGACAGGTAGCGGGTATCGGCGATTTAGTCGCTTGTAAGTTGTGAAATTTTGCATTTTGTGCTGCACTAGCAAAATAGTATGACAGATAGCGGGTAGCGGCGATTTAGTCGCTTGTAAGTTGCTGCGGGAACGACGGGCGTAACGCTGTCCCAAACGTTATACATATCACAAAAATAAATCACGATGAACAAAATGACAACTGTCTACACCTGATTTCTAAAAACTGCGAAAATCCCGGGCAACGCCGGAAACTTAAGCGGTTTTTATTTATTTTGTAAATAATTTTATAAGAAAAAAAAATCAGTTTCACAGATAATTTTTAAAAAAATACTCAAAAATATTTAAAGTGATTTTGCAAAGGTTGAAGAAATAATTTCTAAAATTATATTTTTTGTACGCGTTCATACATTTCTAATGAAAAAAAAAACATTTTTATTATTTTACGCTTATATTTTTTGTAAAGTAATTGACAATTTTATTTTATTTCTACTCAAGGGAAGCGCTAGGAAAACTTCCATTTATCCAAAGCAATTTTTTTTGTTTTTATAATGTAAACCGATACGTAGTAAAGATTAATTAAAAATAGTGATTAATCTTCGCCTGAAGATTTAGTGTCCTATTCTTCTGGTTGGTATGCGAATATAGACGAATACTTGATATTTCCCATACTTATTAGTCGTTTGCATTCTGCATTCCTCAGTACCTTGTCCCTAATCTACTGCACTGTCAAGCCGCCCCATCTCGATACATATTAATGACTAGAAAATGGCGATCGAAGCGTTTCACTTCTTCCCTGTCTCTTCCACGTTCAAGCACGTTCTGATTAGCAACAGGTTGGGCAAAGTCATATTGTGTCTGTTTCCCGTTTGGTCACGTGACGCCGGAGTAGCGATACAGCTCCGGTCCCGCGACAGTGACGTGATGCAGCATCCGAAATCGCTTAACGCAATCTGTGCGCGCGTTTATCTAACTGTGTATAGACTATATACCACGTTGTTGGTGCTGATTTATGATCCCAAGCGCGTACTACCAAACCGTAACTCAGTTTGTGCAAACCTAGCTACTAGCGATCCGAAACTAAGTTGTTTTATGAAGAAATATATAAATACATACTTTTTTTTTGTGACTATGTAGAAAAAATAATCGGGTAGCATTATATTCTATTCGAATTTACCGAATTAACCTGGTAACAAATAATATATTCAGATTTACAGAATATGAGATAAGTAGGTAAGTTGGGAGTGTTAAAAAGTGTAAACAAAGTACCTGATAACAAGATGGAGGAATAACAATAAGATTTATTAATAATTATAATTAATAACAATAAGATCATAAAGATATGAAGTTATATTAGGTCATTTGTTGAGAAGTGTGAACTTATAATACATAGATATAAGCATGATTATTTTCACAAATTTAAAACGTATTTTCAGTACAAATTATATTGTACGACAATACTATAAGATATATTATTATAAATAATATAAGATATATTTGCGACTCGTTTCAGAGTGGAAGATATTGCAGTATCGCCCTGGTGTAAGAAAACCACCGCTCTCTCCCCCTCCCCACCACCTTCAGCCTCATAACATACCCCATTTTTCGATGCCATAGTCTGGCTTCGGGCGGTTGGGAGCAATTGGCACTTTTATGCGGTATTCACTTCAAAAAACCTCCGATATAAAGAAAACTCTTATCTCAAATCATCAGAAATATTCTTCAGAATTGTTCTATTTTTTGTATGTTTCACTTGAAAAAAAAATTATAAAACCAACAGATAAACACACCTTTTACGACTTTTTTCTGTGTTTACAGTGCTATTGTAAAGCAATGTTGAAAGATAATTTTTTTCGTCCAGTTTCTATATTGGTCGGCTCTTCTTGTGGATTCGGGATGAAAAATTGACGTGTTCTGTTTTAGACGACTGTAACACTTATTTATCACTGATTATTAATATGTTCGGTATTGTGAAAATGAAAAATGCGTTCTTGTCATCTATTCTTTGACGATTTAGTACCCTACTAAAAAATTATTTCTTCTCTATTGGAAACTATGAATATAAAATTGTAAGTATGAACATAATGATCGTGTGAATCTGTAAAGTTTAAATTTTTCACATGAGTCCCGATGTAGTTTTCATATGGGATAGGTATGAAAAAAAAGCATTCGTGTTAAATTTGCATAAGTTCACAATTTGGATAAATCATCGAAGGCGATTTATTGTTTGAAACATTTATAGAGTGTTGACAATTATTACATTAATGAAATTGCCCTTGGGATGTCCGTAGGTATTAATTACAATTTTTTTTAAAATTCTTAATTATTATCTTTTTTATTTTTATTTTTTCTCTTCTCTTTATTTCTTCCATTTATTTTTGTTTGTACAAGACACGTTCATTATTTATTTATTTATTTATTTATACGCCTATTAGGCTTTTACATACATAGTTATAAAAAATATTCATAAGATTGTAAGTTCACAGTTACAGTAGTAATACATAGTATAATCTATCTATTTAACATATTATAACAGCAAGTAACTAGTAATGCATAAGATGATTATTTGTAGGTATAAACCTGTTGTACAAAAATAAGAATGTGCGTACTCCTAAGGTTAACAAACGTAATTTAGCTATAAAGAAATGTAAAGTTTATATGTACATAGTAGACAGTGAGAGCAGTAACATGGTATAATACGACATAATAGTATAGTGTATAATATAATATGAGGCCTTTGAATTAGTGAGTTTACGAAATAATTGTTGGCGGTATTGTTAACATAATATACCTAGATCGTTTGACCAGTAATCGTGGCCCGTTAAATCCAGGGCGTTCGCTCTGCCATTTTACATAGTTTATAAAAAATATTATACACAAAGATTATAAGTATAGAATAGTAAAAGCAATAATTTAACCTTAACCATTTGAGACATAAAAGCAAGTAAAAAGCAAATGAAAACATGATAGTTTGTAGGTGTAAACCTGTCGTAAGAAATTAAGAATATGCATACTTCTAAGGTATAAAAACCAAAAATTGCTTATAAAAATGAAGTTTATATGTACATATCAGGTAGTAGTAGTGTTAACATAATATCTATGCGACACATAAAAGCTAGTGTATATATTAATTTATTCATTCACTAATCTATTCACTAACTAGCGGGCTCCAAAAGCCAGCCAGTTTGTAAATTGATAAATAATTAAAAATAAAATAACGTTTTTACTAAATGGTTACAGTAATTACATGTGAAAAAATAATGCAGTTGTAGTAATTGCAAGAAGTCTACATTTATTATTGTGTCAAACATGAGGAAATATTTCGATCAGAGGTGCAATAGCTAAATGTTTATTGTTTTATTATAAAAGTTCTAATATACTGGTTTTAAATTTGGAAACCGATTGAAAACGATAGACATCAATTGAACTATATGTGTTTCCAAGTGTATGAAGCCTTTGAATTGGAGAGTTTATGAAGTAATTATTGGCAGATTTGGTAACAAAATATAGAGCGTTTAAACGAGTATTGCGGGTAGGTATACGTAAATTAATTAAGCTCGTTAAATCGAGGGCGTCCAGGCTGCCATTTGATATATTGAAAAGGCAAACTAAGTCACCCACTGTGCGTCTTGTAGTTAAATCACTTAGGTTTAGTAATTCCATTAAAAATGTATAATTAAGTTCTTCAATTGGTATTCCAAGTTTGTAATTAATGAACCTAAGAAACTTATGTTGTACTCTTTCGATTTTTTGCTGATGAGTCTTATAAAATGGAGCCCAGATTACTGATTATGTTCCATATATCATCCTAGTTTGACTGCCCTAAAACGGGATCCTTCCTAGTTGGGCAGCCAAAACATTTTATAAATAATGTATGTATTTTATAATGTATGTATAGAAAAAAAGTAAAAAAAAAAAAAATTACGTAAATGTGCGTGTAAAATTAAATTAATAACGCCTGTTAGAAATTTAATGTGAATATTACTTAGACAAAGAGTGGTTTCAAATTTGTTGTAAATGATTATGTATAAACATATTAAAAAAGTACATTGTCTTCGTTTTTCTAATTAGATGATCAGGACACAATGCAATATCCGAGAAATGATGTTTGCTCTTAGGCGAATAATGGTGTGTTAAAACGCTACCGATGTATCTGTCCTGAATGGCGCAGTTGAGAATAGAACGCGCTAACTAACGGGCCCTGTGGGAGTCTACTAACTATTGTCGGATGCGTTATACATACCATTCATATCGCCATTACCCGGTGTTAATTCACATAAAAAACACGGCTCAATTTAAACACATAACATTAATTCGGTGATTATTATTGACCTGTCCTGTTTTGACTCCACCACTTTGCAATTCGCCTGTTTGTAAATTCGTTTGTAATTTCCTTGTCCGGTTAATCCTGTCAAGTTGGTAGTCGTGTTTGATAGTACATTTTTATTCCGCCAGAGCGAAAGAGCGTTGAAAGCTGTCCAATCGGAGTAATCAAAATTACGCGAGGTTTGCTGTTAAAAAATAGGTACTTTTTAAAGATTTTTTTTAAAATGGTTAACTCCTCTCAGATTCCCATATTTTATATAAACCGGGGAGAAAGGGTCGTTTGTTGTTGTTCTTGAATTCAACAGCTCGGCTGTGGGACGATTTGCCGGCTGCTGTGTATCGTCTGTCTATCTGTCTCTTCAAGACCCATGTTTACTGCTTCCTCTTCTCAAAAATACCATCTACCAGCACCCCCACATGACAGACCAAGAGAAATTATTTTCCTAGGGGCTCCTTGTGTGTGAAAAAAAGAGTATCTGCAATGAAATCTCCTTTCCATTGGTGTTTAGTCGAAGATCGAGACTTGTAACCACATAAGAGTGGCGTGCCGCGTGAATCGCCCCCTGATTGCAGCCAATTACCGCCAATCTTCTCGCACGTCGATCTCCTATGCAACTACGTAGCTACTACTACATACTAGATACTCCCATTAATAGCTCTGCTCCGAATTTCTCAACGTGTTTTATCACTCTTTTTTATTTTTCTTACGATTCTTCGTTTCTCTCATCATTCATTTGCTGCAAATTCTGTTTTTTGTGATTATTTATACTGCCATAATGTATGCAGTTTTAAACGGCTAAGCTAATCATCGGCTTTGCATAAAGAATTCACTTTTGCGATATAATTTTATATTTCTTTGTTAATTTGCTTAGGGGAATATGTACGCTCACACACGCACACAAAATTGAAGTTTACAGTTAACGCAGAAATGAATTTATAATAATTAAGTTAATGATAATGAAGTTTACAGATAATATAGTATGTATTTATGATAATTAAGTTTACGTATAATAAATCATTGATGATAATAAAGTTTACAGATAATATAACAATGAATTTACCAATTTTATAGATTACTAGTAGTCACAACTCTAGAAACTTTGCAATTGCAAATTCTAAGATGCTCATATTCACCATAATTATATTATTTGTAATTTTTTTTATTGTTGTGTTGTCTAATCAATACAAAATAATTAACCTTCATCCTTCCTCTATTTTGGTAATTTTTGGCATTCGATGCTGGTGGATCTTACCGGAACACCACCGGAACAAATTTAGTCGAGTTCTCCCAATGTATCTTTTAGGTTAGGTTTGGTTGGATTAGGTATGAGGTTTAGGTTAAGTTAGGTTTGAGATTTGTTCTACATTTTGGTCCAACTCTCCCTATGTATCTGTTATGTTAGGTTTGATATTTGATCCAGCTATTACCTCAGCTCTCCTGTATATATAACCTATATTATGTGTTTTTATATTTTCTGTTACTAACCTGTATTTTATTCACTTCTAACTCTTCACTGTAATTAATCAAAACATATATTGCTTTATGTACGTAAAAGCCCTGTGGGCGTTTAAATATAAATAAATATACAGTTATGTTTGGTTAGGTTTTAGATTTGATTCATATTTTGGTCCATCTATCCTTATGTATCTGTTATGTTAGGTTATGTTTTAGATTTGACCCATATTTTAGTTCAGCTCTTCTTATGCATCTGTTAAATTACGTTTGAGGTTTGATACAAATTTTGGTCCAGCTCTCCCTGCTTATCTCTTAGGTGAGGTTTGAGTTTTTGATCCAAATTTTACTCTAGCTATACCTGATGCCACACCACCTGATATCACACTTATCAGGTGGTATCATACTTATTGGCTTTCTTTAGCATCGAGTCGTGCTTCGTAAGCTTTCTCCGTTATTTTGCGCGGCTTTGATTGTTCCTCGTTCAAAGTTTCCTTTTTGGATTATATCTAATTTAGTGAGTCATGGCGACCTTCGAAGCTTGCATTTCTCGGCGGTGCGTGAATAAGTTGAAACTTTCGTTTCGCCGCGAGAGGTCAGCATTCAACCCCACAATACGTGGTCGTGCTTACAACAACTGTTCTTGTTTCTTACTCCGTACCACATTCTCTTACTAATTGATCTGTAATTTTCAATATAAAACAGAAATCTACTCTCTTTCTTGACTCTCTGTAATCTATGTTCTGTAATGTTTATTTATTTATTTATAGATAGATACAAAATAAAGTACAAGTTACATATTAGGAAGCTTTGCCTGTCCAACTAGGAAAGTTTCCCGTTCCAGGACAGACAAATTGACAGGTTTAGTTCATATTATTCCTTAAGTACATAATTGCATAACAAAAACAAAAAAACCAAAAAAAAACAAGAAATTTAATTTTTCTCTGAAACTGAGTTGTGTTATGAAGAAATATATAAAAAAAATATACATACATTTTTTTGTGACTATGTTAAAAAGTAATCTGGTAGCATATGTGCTATTCGGATTTATCAGAATTACAGAGTATGAGATAGGTAAGTTGGGAGTGTTGAAAAGTGTAAACAAGGTATCTGATAACAAGATAGAGGAATAACAATAAGATTTGCAAAATAAAGATTTGAAGTTATGTTAGGTTATGTGTTGAGAAGCATGATTATTTTCACTAATTTAAAACATGTTTTCAGTACAAAATATATTATACGACAATACTAGTATACACCGCGCTCGTGTCTTGAACTACTCATGCTGAAATATAAAAACAATAACTATAAATATATAATATAAAAAGAAACTATGAATACAAATAAATAGTACCTGATTTATAGCTACTTTGGTAACGATATTGTGAAATTGTTGCATTGCTTCGTACGTCATACATGCTGTGTTATGTATTGTTTATTTATTAAAAATGTAGTGTAATGTTTTGGCACTATGAATTTTGAACTATTTTTAGTAATTTCTAGTTCACGTCTATTCACAGCTTTTCAAGTATAGTTTCTATAACAACATAACTTTTTTCAACTAGATACAAATTTTTTAATCTTTCAACTAAAAGCATATCACCAAATGTAACTGTCAAATAGAATGTCTTGAATATATTGTTTTATTATTTCAAAATTGCTCAAATAAAAAAAAAATAAAACTAAAAAATGAGTCTTAAATTCGGCATAAACCACTTGTTGTATAATGAAACAGTGATTCCTTTCAATCAAACTTACTAGGCTCAGTTTTATTAAGTTTTTATAAGAATTTAATAGATGAAATTTTAAAAGCAACCTTTTTGAAATCCTAACTTTTTAAGATTGATGTAGGTTCCCGTCTCCTCCATTAACCTATTTGTTTTTATCACCGTTTCAATTGTCTTTTATACGAAATTCCGTTCAGAGAGCCTAATTGCCTTCATAGACCATTAATATGAAAATAAACTTCACAAACCAATTTAAGCTGTTAAGAGCCGAGGCGTGAATTTTACTTACCTCTTATTAAATCGTTGAATTTGGCACCTGCTCCGTAAGAGACTACATTTAAAAAAAACTGTTAAAAATTTCTATAGTAAGAATCCCTTCAAAGCGTTTTCCACTCTGAATTTGATTATCTATGGCGTTCTAAACGTTTGAACTGGTAGTCTGTATTTATGATTATTATTATCATTTTTTTTAATTTTAATTATATATAATGTTATTATTATTGTTCTGCAATTATTTCATTTGTGTGTTTGTGACAGCTGTTTCATCGTTCAAGGCCATTATCAAACTGTGGCTTTGCCAAGTTGGGAAGACCTTCACATATTTATATGATTCTATATTTTTTTTGTATTTTCGGTAAAAACGATTTATACGATTCTATATTTTTTTTTTGAATTTTGCGATTAATGATGGCAGGATTGTCTAAATTATTTAAAATTAATTAAATAAATATAGAAATATGTAAAATTGTTTTTTATTACTAAAATAAAATTATGAAATAAATAATAACGTGAAAACCATTTAATTCATTAGCCATTCATTTATTACCCGATTATAAAACGAAATAAAAAAAATATTTTGTAAATCCCTGAAATATTTAATGAAATGATATTGTTTCGTTTTAATGAAGATACAAGATCGGAGAACAGATATTTTTCTTTGTTTATTTATTATGATATTAAAAAAATTAATTGTATTTCATCTAAAGGCTCCGTCAAACAGAATTATTTACCGCGCGTCAAGGCGTCAGCGTAAAGGCTCCTTTAAACAGGCACCAAAGCGCCGTAACGTCGCGTACTTTCTATTTGAACGGCTTCGACGTGTTCAGTACGACACAACGCAGCGTTTTACGTCCGGGACGTTTTAACGCCTTGACGCGCGTAAGAACGCCTCCTGTTTGACGGAGCCTTAGGATGAACACGCGCGGCCTATTTGTCCGGACATACGTATTCCCCTCTTTCCTCTCTGGATTTTGACACTAGTGCAAATATTATTTAGTATACTATAGATATTGATAAAGCACTGGCATGTCCACATGTTTTGCTTTTTTGATTCTAATAGAAGTTAGGACCCACCGAAAATCCCTAAAATTTCCTAGCTTTAACGCTACAAAAATTAGACAATGTAAACGTACAGACATAGACATAGAATATATTCTTCTAATGCAGTTGGTGAAAAAAATCTTTAAAATCGGTGCAGTTTTGGAGGAGAAAACAAAATTTAAATACTACGAGTGTGCTTTAGGCCACACGACTGAAGTAAAAACGTCTTTAGTAATCTAATCTAATTTTCTTTCTGGCATCGAATTAAACCATTCTAATCATCAGTGTATACGAATCTATATTGAAGATTCGTTTGGATTGTTACCAATCATCGTGACAAAACAGTCGTTTCATTGCACTTATTTCGCATACTCTAAACGAAAATTTGATTAATCTTATTATGGGAATTACGCTTAGAATGGGATTGTTGATTTAATTCTTACAAAGTTTAAAATAATTAAATATTCTAGGCTGAGAGCGACGTTTATTCACATTTGCAGCAGGAAATTCAAATTTCCAATCGAAAAAGTGCTAGTTAGATTTTAACGTTTAGAATGTGAGAAACAACAACACAACTATTGTCAGCATAAATGCCAGCACCCATTCCAAACGTCATTACTATTGATTTGAGCACTGTTGTTACGATTACATTGTGAGGAATGAACCTAAAAGTATTTACTTCAAAAACCTCGATTTTGACGGCTTTATTTAGGTATAATCACGCTGATGTGCAGTTGTTCTTTTCGCTCAGTATTCCGGGAGGAGTTTTGTAAATTAGCAATGGTTTTGTAAAATACCTATTTTTCAAATTTCTCGGCGCCCACGTTTCTTTTTAAGGTTATGCTCACCGGTTTACCGGACGGTTAAAAAAGTCTTCAATAACTACTCTACAAATTATTAACAATTATCATTAACCGTTGCCCATTTCGGCCTTCTTCTTACTTTTACATCCTGATGCATTTCCCCTTTAATCGCCGTATTTAAGTGGTCCACTTTTCTTTTCACGCTCTCGACGGAGAGAAATGTGACGGTTTCTTCCCGGGACCGGTAGTGGTTAAGCGAGGAAAAAAATTACTCGACTCTCTTTGTAGTAGAATGAGAAATCCTCTTGTATTAGCAACAACCGATTTCGCTGTCCATCGGTGTTAGTTTACGCGTCAACTAGAACTGACAACGGAGTCTTGTCGAGATTAATGGAAACTTGGAATGACTTGATCGGAAAACATACATCTCTGTCTATCTGCTATTTATGTTATATTGTACTATAAGGTTTATAAAGTTGATACGGTAAGTTGTCATTAGGACACGGACGCGTGTGGCGAAAAACGAACAACGATGTAAATGTTTTGCATTTTTTGGACGTTTGTCATGAATTTTATTTTGGAATAATCATGCAAATTGCGTCATACTCGAACATTTCCATACATTTAAATTTGATCAAGGTGTTTTAGCCTAAGTTGTTGGTTAGGGTAAGTTATGTCACTATTTGACCGACGGAGGGAGTACTGCGGTCTGCGAGAACGGCTACGAATTTCCGCGTTGAAAAGACCGTAGGTAACTCTGCGTGTCCGTTTGCTACACTAATGATAACATCAGAAAGTTATTACCGTCACTTTTTCCCGTTGTGTTTTTATCTACAACTGATAATGGGGAACGAGAATTATTATATATTTTTTATTGTTGAAAAGTTGTAAAGGCGCTGGGCGCGAACCCTCCGGAACGGGTCCATCTGGCGAAGTCATTAAAATGAGAAACTGCCGCTGCAGCAGCCAGTGCAACGGGATTCAACTGTGAAAGAGCCAAGTGGAAGCTGCCGCTCTCTAAAGCCTAAAGAATCGTCTGCAAAGCACGACTGCTTCGTCTAGTAGTTCTACGCGGGCCTCTTCTAGCCCGCGCCTGTTGGTGATACTGCCTCACTGCCTCAATGCCTCCGCTGTCCGTCAGCCAGCGAGCACTCGGCACTGAACGATGGGGCTTTTCCATTCCGTGGACCAGTTTTAGTCTACGCCCGCTCGGGTCTCTCGAGAGGTACACGCTAAGTGGGGCGGTAGCCTAGAAGCGGCAGTAGATAGCATTTCTCCAGCGAGATCGGTCCTTTCTCTCGCCACAGCAGAAGATGCTTCCGTTTTGTCTTCATTATCGATGGAAACTGAATCGAGTGTAGAAGTGTCTCTTAGTTTTCCGCGAAACATCAAACATTAAAAAAACTCAAATTCGTGATGTAGTAGATACACATACTGTAAAATAAATAATATGTTTTAAGTGTTATGCGAATTATTTGTAAATATTACGATTAAATCACCGTTGCAAAAAATGTTGTGTTAAGTTTCAAAATTCATTATTACTGTAAATAACTCTAAATCTCTTTTTTTAAAAACGTTGTGGAATTGTGCCAAATATATTTTGTACCTATCGACTTGTATGACGCATCGTTAAATTATTTCAATGTTTGTGCATAACCCGATATTTGTATTGTGCATATCATTGTGATTAACGAAAAATAATATATTAACGTGAAAAGTGAGCGTAATACCAATGGAACATACTGAAAGTTTTTCGACGCTGAACAACTAAAAGACTAACATATATAAACATTATAATTAGCAACAACAATAAACATTGTGACTTTCCATACCAAAGATTTCATAAATTTTACTTTTCAGTTATTATCGGGAGATTTGCAATTATATAAAAATAATTAAATTTAGTGCCATAGTGAACAATTTCATTATTGAATGGCAGCATCCAAAGAACGAGTTTATTTTTGATTAGAGAGAAATATCTGATGATGACTACTAATCAAACATCTGTGCAATAGAGTTCGGCAGCAAGTTTTGATATCAAAATACCGATAGGATTTTACTATAAGAAGAAAAAGTTTGACACCTCTCAAATATAAGCATATGAGATTAACGGGATATTATAACAAAAATTGGTATGATGGTGATAGAATAATACAGATGTCAGCAGCTTGATTGGAAGAAAAATCATTTGAAACCAAAGAAGAATGATGGGGGATCTATTAATGCGTCACAAGCCCCGGCCTTGGCCTCCGCTGTACCGTCCCTCCCCCGAGTACCCGGGGCTGAAGGGGCGCGACTACTACTTCTTTTCCCCGCCTTGGAGGGGCGCGCTGGCGGGGCCCGCGCGGGGGCCGTCGGGCCGCTGCGGCTGCGCGCGCCCGCGTTCCCTGTCGCGCTCCATGGAGGACGTGCGCGGCGCGGAGGTGTTCGAGGGGCCCGCACGTCGGGGGCCCTCGCTACCCCTGCCGCCCTCCGCCCGGAGATCTGCAGAGAACCTGCTCGATCAAAGCTTCCAGGTCTGGTGAAACTCAAGTTTATTAAAAAACATTTCGCCACTTTGACAAACCGATGCCAGTTAATAATTGGTAGCAAAAACGTTGAAACTGCGGTTGTTTATTGGGCTGAATGGAGGAGCTAGAAGAAGAACACTATTTTGACCGTTAAATACATCTAAAGCAAATATAAACCCCTGTTCTTGAAGTAAATACTTCTTTACGCACGCTTGACTTGGGGGGTAAACTAGCGAACGTGTAACGGAAATTGAAATGCGTTGAAAAGAGAGAGCAGTGCGCGCGCACATTTTCTTTCTCTCTTCCTCTCATAGCCAGTGCATGAAATATTTCAGTCACTATTTTGAAATACCAGTGACGCGCCAAATGCGGAGGGGAGCGGACATCAATGCGCACGGCTTGATCGGGAGAGGCAAATGATAATAAATTTAAATAAATATTTGTACAAAATTAATATATGTATATACATGTATATATTTTATACATATAAACATACATATGGACTTACATATAGATGGAGCTAAAAAAGTATTTACTTCAGTCGTGTGGTCTAAAGAATACTCTTTTTGAATATTTTTTTTATATATGTGCCTGAGCGACGTTGGATCCTAAATCTGCGTTCATTTCTCAACGTATTTCACAAAATCACATAGATATTTAGGGGGCTAAGGAGCTGTAAAATTCAAAATAGGCGGATTACCATGCAAAATTGTGAATACAGTAGTTGTTATATAGCACCATGTTGACTACCTACCGTTCTTTGTTATAATTATTTATAATGAATAGGGAGGAACAAAAAACACCACTAATTTCATCATTAAGTAACGCCAAAGTAAATTTATGCAACTGTTCAATTTTGATTGGTGGTGTTGCTAATATAATCATGTGGGTACCTGCCTGGACCAATACTAGCAGTTGTGTGACCTTTCCATTCCCAGGCGTCCACAGTCTTGTGACCTATTTAGTATTACGTGTTATTTTTGTAACCTTTTAAAAAAACCTGCAGAATTAGCATTGCGTTTCGTCAGAAACCGAAAGTTCAAACAACTTCATAACAAGTTGATAGCGAGGCGTCCGTCGCATGATTCGACACGGCAGTGGTCTCCGCTTATGCGCGAAGATTTTTTATTTTGTTTTTATTTGTTTTGTAACCAAGAACCGTCAACCTATTAAAAGGAACGGCTGTGCGGCCTTTTTCATATCTTACTAATATTATAAACGCGAAATTTTGTATGGATGTATGCATGTTTGTTACTCTTTCACGCAAAAACTACTGAATGGATTTTAATGAAACTTTACAATAATATAACTCATACATCAGAATAACGTATAAGGTATAATTTAAAAGCTAACTATTTATTTTAAATATATTGAAAATAATAATTATTGTTTAATAGAAAATGTCAAAATTTGAGACAGACATTTTGCAAAACAATAATTGTTGAATCAAAATTCTATTTTAGAAAACATTCAAATTTGTGAATTTATTTGAAGTACTCACCTAATACTTTGAATCGAATCAAAAATTATGTGTATTTTAAATAAATAGGTGAATTTTGGTATAAACGTAGTTGGGACCTAGGAAAAGAAAATTGATTACTCGAAGTACTAATCCTGCGCAGACGAAGTCGCGGGCAGAAGCTAGTAAAACATAAATTTGGATTTATTTTTAATTTGGACTTAAATTTGGAGGACAAAATACCTAACCAAACTGAATAATTAGTTTTTAAACAAAAGCAAACATCTGGTATACATATGTGCAGATTTATGTAATACTAGAAGTTGGGATTTATTTCAGTGCAGAAATTCTGAGACTAACTATCATATGTATCCGCAGCCGTTACAACCGTTTTTCTTCAATAACTAAACCTCCTCGCAATATTGAATAATGTGCATATTTCGATGATTCCAAACATGTCCGTTATTTTGAATTCTCTCGAATAGTGTCACCTTATTCGTCGATATGTTTGCAGTGTGCCTCAGGTCATTTTGCCTCGAAGTGTAATAAATATTTGCCCCGAGTCGTGCAACAGGTATTCATTGACCCGTACAGCGCCCAGTCAGCACTCGGCCATTATCCTTGACCTACAATGAAAGCGATAACTGCCTCAGGATAGCGATAACTGATGGTTATCATCTTATTCCACTCCAATTTCTCATTATGTTTGTGAGTTATTGATAATTTACAACATTTTTGACCGGTTTCATTCGATCATTGCCTTTTTATGATTATGTGTCTTACCGTACGTATCAAATACATATTTTTTTGTTATAGTATTCCATAAGTCTTGGAATCGAGACGTGGCTCTACTATCAATATGATTGTAATAATGGATTTTACCACTATGTAACCTTATTTCGTCAGGGTTCTTACCACCGTTAGAACCCATTTGTTTTTATTGTGTTCAATAAATTATTCATCGCCTATACGAATGTGTACGGAATTTCATGTAATATGTACGTTTTGCCCAGCGTCTTGCCAAAATTGTCAGATTTCTATAGAAATCCTCTGAAAATTTTCTCCGGTAAACCTTCATATTGCATCTCACGTAATCTAAGCACGTTCTATGCATGTGCAAATGTATATCCCTTAAACCCGTATAAAATAGGTCACTCATATATTCACAAGTCAGTATTATAAGTCATAAGCTCAGAATCTTGCTGCATTTTATGGGAATTTCAAGTGTTGGTATTTTACACATTTGCTTTGATTTAGTTTGTAGATGGTAATAGTTTTTCTTTTCTTTACCGATCAATCAGTTCTATGCTGTGTACGCTGTAACTCTCGTGTAAAAATAACAAAACGAGCGTTTTTTGTTCTATGCAATAACGATTTTCTCGCAGATAAATGTCTTCTCTAATGATATGTCACAAATCAGCCAGACAGCTTGAG
Source organism: Limnephilus auricula (assembly GCA_951813805.1). Taxonomy (NCBI): domain Eukaryota; kingdom Metazoa; phylum Arthropoda; class Insecta; order Trichoptera; family Limnephilidae; genus Limnephilus; species Limnephilus auricula. The sequence continues at coordinate 6,759,433 of OX638391.1, forward strand.
ATTGGAATAACTCGGTGAGAAATCAGATAAGATTGTGCTGTAACACGACTAATTCTTTAGTTTGGGTACTTTTTCACCTTTTACTTTTCAATTCAAAAGCTTTTTATTGAAGTCACTGTAAACTTGCACGGATAAAAGTAAAATTATTGCATTTTGGCTTCGAAATCAAATGATCCATGGCAATGTTGCTAACATAGCTGAATGTTTAATGTGACATTGTTTAAATAAACATCGCATCGCTTAGTGAACACATTAAACGTTTGCTTTTTATATGTGAATACCGCGCAAGAGTCCTAACTGCCCCCAATCGCTTGGAGTCAGTTAGACTATGGCATCACCAATTGGGTAATGTTGTGAGGCTGAATGTAGTGGAGATGGGGAAGAAGAAGATTATTCAGATCTAGTCACCATTCACGACTAAAGCAATTTCAAGCAACGTTTCAATGCTGAATGGTGGTCTTACATCAGGGCGATACTAATATTAATTTTAACTGATTAAATTGTTAAATAAAACAAATCAGTCAAATAAAATTTACTTGCACCAGCCGGGATTTGAACCCGCGACCTCCGAATCGCTGGTCGAGTGCCTCACCCCTCGACCACGGAGGCCGTCGTAATTGAAAAATGTCATTTTCTGCGTTTAACCTTTCGGCACTCTATTTATTTTAATATTCCGCGATAACCTTAAACTTATAATAATTGATTGCTGATTTTGGTAACAGATAGTGAATAGCAAAATTATAGAAACTTCCAAATAAACAGTGACGTTAAATTTACAGAATGTGTTTTTTCTCTTTGAAGTTATCTTAGCTGTTGCGTTTAAATGTGATGGCAAACTGACTGTTTGATTTTTATACATCTACACTGAATGATTCGAGTGCCAAAATGTTAATTTGGAAAGAATCATTCGTACCTACTTACGCGATCCGCTCTAATTGCCAAAACCCGAACCTTCTGTAGGCCACGAGTGCCAACTGAATTCACCGCGACCATCAGACAGACGACTGTGAGAGATGTTGAATTTTATGTTTTAATTAAAACCACTGTAAATCTAATCCAAGTTTTTAGTGAAGCAAGCACAACAAATTATATAAACATAATCATTCTGACAGCATTCAATTATTTAAGGAACCATCATTTTTTTAATTGAATTTATTTATTTATACTGGGTTTTTACAGATGTTCACACTTACGTGAGAACATCCGATTATAAAAACTCAGTGATTGTACAAATAGAGACATGCAATTACAAAAAACTACAATTACATACAATTAAATACATATACATACAATTAAATACAGATACTTACAATTCGAAAAACAGAAAAATCACAAATAAAAAAAATAAAAAATAAGTAATAAAAATAAAATAAAAAATACAAAATACAAAATTTTATACAAGCTCCTCAAGTAACACATATTACAATGAGAGGCAAGAGACCTAGTAATCACATACAAAACAACTTTTTTTCTGAATTCATAGTTATTATAGTATATAGAATTATAGTTATTATGACATTTGATAACTCTTTTTATACCTAGCATTATGTTTTACTAATGCAGACCGGTAAAAATTCACTGGAAATAATTATAATTGTGGGATTTGTGAAGCTAAAAGTATTTATAAAGAAATATTAACCCCAGGATCAAAAATTAACATTTTTGATTTTAGAGACGATTAGAAATTTATTTTTCGCGTGAATACATACATATATAAACTTGGAAAATTACTACTTCTGTCAAAAAGTTAACGAAATTAATACACTTTTCTAATTTATAACGTTTGTCTTTTTTTATCGTTTGTCTAAAGTCCAAGGTTGCTTTTATACACGTAAGTTTTTTGCCGTAAGTCGCTCACGTAAGCAAATATTATTTGCCTATTTTTTACAAGTCGCTTACGTGAGCGACTTACGTGAGCGACTTACGGGAAAAACTTACGTGTGTAAAGGCAGCCTAAATCGTTCCCACAATCGGGTCCAATTTTAATAAAATTGATCTAGAATATTAATGTAGGTAAATAATTATACCAAGTCAGTGGACATCTTCAATTTATCACTAAACAAATACAAAATGTTGTTACTGAGGAAGTTCTGTATAGTTTTACTATTCATGTGTTCCCCCTAAAAAGGGCGTTAATAAATAAATCAAATCTCAGTACTAAAGGTCATTGAATCAAGGTTACACACAGACATTGAGACACACCACTCACAAAGAGCCCTTGGGGTGATTTTTCCCACAAAAAACGGCGCTATGTAAATAATCATTATTATTATTATTATTAAGACTCAAAGTGCTGTAAGATATCGCTAGCCTTCCAAGATTGAAGCAAGTGCGGCAATGTGGATTCCCGGCTCTTTCCTCCACATTTTTTACGCACAATGCCAACGGTTTTCTAACCGGGTTATAATACCTGTTAACAGATAATGTAATTGCCACTTCGGTAGCTTTCAATAACTCAACATAGTTACGATGGTCGTGTTAAAGTTGTAGAACTTAACAACAATTTAATAACTAAACAAATATTATTACTACTATTACAGGTACCTATAGGCAAAACAACGACTTAGGGCAAGTATTTCAGTTGTCGTTTTTTTAACTCGGTTTTAACGTAAATATCTCTCAAGCCGACTCCAAAATACCTAAAATACCACTCCTAATTTATATCAAGAATTGAGGATAACCGTTCTTATATTAAGGTTATTGGCTGCGCGGCCAGTTTCATACAAAACGTAGTTTTGGATTTGAGGACAAAATACCCAACCAAACTGAAAAATTATTTTCCTAATGAAAAGGTATGTCAAATGTCTATCTTTGACATTTTTGCTTTAAATTATAAAATATAGGCTATTAAAGTTTTTAATATATTATATGATTTTAGGGGCAACTTGGACAATCATTTGCGAGTAAATGTAAACATTTAAAAAAATTGTTTTACTATATATTTTTTATAAATATGATGAAATATAAAACAAAATATTTTTTTTTTAGAAACAATTTTTATGGGTGTAAATTTAATTTACAAGTTACCTACTTACATCGGAACATGTTTATATACGTTTATATATTCAAATTATTACCCAAAAGAACCGCATTTCTAACATTTTTATTTTATTTTTCATTATATTAAAACCAAGTATTAGGCACTTTTTTAATAATTATAAATAACTCAAAAAAAAACTCCAAAGTTGCTTCCAAAATGAACCAAAACGGATTTCTTTAATTACTTATTCGTCATCATTTAAAAGCAAAAATTTAATAAAGTAGCTCCTGTCCGAGATAGATATTTAACATACCTATTTATTACAAAAATATTGTTTCAGTTTGGTTGAGTATTTTGACCTCAAATCCAAAACTACGTTTTGTATGAAAACGGCCCAGCGGCCGTTCCTCTTAAGTGCGAAACATTTTTGAGTCGTCACGAATATTTTTTTAAACCACAGAGCAAGGAAAGATACATTTTGAAAACTGTGATGTTCAAATCAAATTATTAATTTTAACTAATAACTCGCAGCTAAGATTTATTACTAGTGACTTACGAAAAATAAGACCTATAGCTAGAAACTAAATACTGTGAATTAACTATTTTATGTAGCATTGTGTTTTTGAAATAGTCATTAATATATATATATTATTTTTTTAATATCTTTATAAAAACAATTCTTATTGTTCTTATCGATGCCGGTGCAATGCAATCGACAACAGTCTGCCAATGTGTGGAAGATCTTAACCGTGTACTTGTATGTATAGTTGAACGGTTTCCTATTATACCTAAAGCAGATTATCTCGTTTCAGTTTCTAGTCCCACACATTACTGCAATATACAAGTATGAACGTGTTATTAATAAGGCCATTAAGCGTGCAATGAGACAGCTGTGGGTAATTCATAAATATAATGTTGTCTTTTAAGTTCTAACTAAAATGAGTTTCTACGTTTACCGAGTTAAAGTTTGTACGTTCATGTTCAAACGACGAATGTGCCCAGTAGATAGGAATACATTACTTTCACTGTTTGCCGAACACTTTTCAGTTTAACTTATAGCTGTCGTGATTGCGTAATGGCAGTTATTTTTAAATTTGTTAGGAGGGTTTATTGATTTTTTAAGGGATGACGTGTGTTTTGTACCTACATAGCTGTATTTTTTAAGGGGTGACGTGTGTTTTGTACCTACATAGCTGTATTTTTTAAGGGGTGACGTGTGTTTTGTACCTACATACCTGTATTTTTTAAGGGGTGACGTGTGTTTTGTACCTACATACCTGTATTTTTTAAGGGGTGATGTGTGTTTTGTACCTACATAGCTGTATTTTTTAAGGGGTGATGTGTGTTTTGTACCTACATAGCTGTATTTTTTAAGGGGTGACGTGTGTTTTGTACCTACATATCTGTATTTTTTTTGCGTTTTGGATAACTATGTAGTGGGTACCGCAAACTTTAAGCTAAATGCGAAATATTACAACCTTACCATTATTTTAGTGTGTTTGTAATACCGATTTAACATCAAGGGATTTTCGAAGTCTACTAATAATCGTTCAGCTTAAATAATAATTTGACATTCGTATGAAAGTCTTTCTTCTTTGGAAGATTTGATACTGTTTCCACCAAATTTACCGTCCTTTGTTGAAATTTGAGTGGTAGCTATGCTATATGGTCTATTTCTGTAAGAGGGACAGGCTACATCGGAACAATAAAAAACAACATGTTACCAAAATACCTTTCAAACCAAATTATATATAACAAGGAATTCACAGATATAAAATAAGGACGTGCAATGAAATCAGACTATCAAAAAAGACAAAGCCTGTACGCAAAACAGTTTATTTAACAAAGGGTTGAATAATATTATATTGCACTGCTAAAAGCTACACTAATTAGTAAATTCAAAAAAGTTATTTAATTCGTAAGATCCATACGTGATTATGTATACGTTATAGATACGTTATAATAATTTTAATTTGTTAACTGTATATATATATAACAAAAATAAAATAATTAATTTAAAAAAAAAACGAGTGTGCTTTAGACCACACGACTAAAGTAAAACTTATTTAGCTCCATCTATATGTATTTATTTATTTTATTTATTTATTTACATTTGATACATTTAAAGCAACCAAAATAACAGAAATAATATATTACATAATAAGAGAATATATTTAATATGAATACAAGTGTTATTAACGTTGTTTTAGGTCGATATTAGTTCCTAGCTAGGCAGATTGCCTGTTCTAAGGAACCAAAGTTTGTAAAGTGCCAAATGCAATTTAAATTATTATTATTTTTTTAAATTAATACTCATTTATACTAAGTTTTTACCAAATGTGCCATTCATAGGTAACCATGTATAGTTTTAAGTCACATTACATATTAGTTTTTCAGACTCCTCCCTACCCAAGCCAATCAACCATTTAGTTATTATTGAACCAATGCAGGACATTTTGGCATTTTTTTATATTTAAGTCTGGGGGGATTTTATTGTATAGTTTCGGTCCCAGATACGCATACGTCTTTTGATACTTTGCCGTTTTGCTCCCTGGGACCAAGAGATCCTTTCTGTTGTGACTTCTTGTATTGTATTTGTATGTATATATATGTTTATATGTAGGTAGCGCCCTTGAGGTGATTTCTCACATAATCGGCGCTCTACAAATTATTTAATTATAATTATTATAATATATGGTTCACGGCGGGTTCATCGAAAACGAGTTCACCGAAAACGAGTTCCACTTAACCTAACCTAACCTCTCGTTGTCGATGCATTTGCTTTCGATGAATTGATTTTCGATGAACTCGTCGATTACCACAATATATACATGTGTATAAATTTATTAATTTTCTACAAATATTTAAATTTATTATCGTTCGCCTCGCCGATCACACTTTTCGTAACGCTCACGCATTCGCCAGCTTACTCCCCAAGACAAGCGTGCGTAAAGAAGTTTTACTTCAATAAACGTATTTTTAAAACAGAACCGTGCAGTTTGCAATAATTGTCGATCTTCGTCGTAATAAGGTCACTACATCTCAAGATTCAATTTGGCTAAAGATTAACCTCCTCTTATTCAGCCTTGTCCCCTTTCAAATAATTTTTAACAAACTACAAATGAATTATTTTTTTCAATAACCATATATTATAAAGATGAAATAGAAATGGGTCTTTTTGGCCCGGAGCTCTGTATGTCATTATTTCAATAGTCATGGCTGCTGTACCTCACCATTCGCATCCAGTTCTCTTTGCAACATTCCCAGAATTATATTTTGTTCCAAAGTAGCTCCAGTCACATTAGTTACAATCTTAGAGTAACAATTATTGTATTGTTACTCTTAAGGTTACAATAGCAATCAGCGGTCACGCTCGACGACGGCTGAGCACGACTGATCACCGGTCGTGATGCGCAGTGCGCGGTGTCAGGTGTGATTGTTTTATCGGGTGGTTATCTGCGCCGCCAAACCAACATGCAGAACCTTAGGTATATTCACTTTCTTTGCTCACCTATCGAATCGGGGGCACTTTCCCGATTGATAGCGCATTATTAAATGCGCGACGGACGTGCCCTTGGGACCGTTTGAGAACCGGTTTGTGTTTATGGAAGATTAGCTTTTCTAACCAGCTCCGCCCACGACTAAAATACGATTTGTTCAAAAGGGAGATTTTTACCTTTCCTCTATTGAAAGCAATGGAGTAATTGCAATAAACACTACACGGAGAAAAATGTTATTCGAAAAAACGATCATTTTAATAGTAAAAACGGGACTGAAGTTCTTACAAACAGATTAACAGGGTTTCAATGTTTATTGGCGGGAACATGTAAGAATAATTTGTTGGTAATAAGTGAAATTTCGAACGTATACCAACAAATTATTCTTAAATTTTCCCGCCAATAAACCATGAAACACTGTTAATTTGTTCGTAAGAACTTCAGTCCCGTTTTTACTATTAAAATGATCATTTTTTCGAATAACATTTTTCTCCGTGTATAAGGCACTGCCTTTTCTACAATTTAGGGCTATTTCAAAGCTATATTTTTGAAGTAAATACTTCTTTACGCACGCTTGACTTGGGGGGTAAACTGTCGAATGTGTAACGGAAATTGAAATGCGTTGCGAGGCGAACGGGCTCACTGTAGAAGCAAGAGAAAGCAGTGCGCGCGCACATTTTCTTTCTCTCTTCCTCTCATAGCCAGTGCATGAAATATTTCAGTCAGTATTTTGAAATACCAGTGACGCGGCGAACGAGAGGGGGAATGGAAGTGGAATGATAATAAATTTAAATAAATATTTGTAGAAAATTAATATATGTATATATGTTATACATATAAACATATATATGGACATACATATAAATGGAGCTAAAGAAGTATTTACTTCAGTGGTGTGGTCTAAAGCACACTCGTTTTTTTTATTATCTTAATTAACAATGGAAGACTATAGATCAAGCAGTATGAGGTATTTTCTGTTTTTTTTTACAGTCAAAGGGGTTGAAGTTTCAAAACTGATGTGGTAAAATTACTACATAAATAAATACGTACAGTTCGTGTGAACATACCTAGGTACATTATGTTACCAAGATGGTTACCAAGATTATCACTTGCCATGAGTTATGGCGAGACTCGAACCCGCAATCTCCCGACCCAATCAAATTTGTGTACCGTTTTATGCTACGAGGGTTTAATTTGACATTTCATTTGAAATGTGAACTTTTGTCAGGTTATGGTTATGCCACGTATCTTAAAATTTATGAAAATTAATTAACGGCGTCAGTTATGAATTTATTTTTTTTCATCTCGAAACGAATCGTCGAATGTTGGGCCTGTAAAGAGTAAAGGTGACTATAAAATTAGATAGACACGAATAACGAGATGATATTTTGAGTGTAGGTACTTACCTACTGCTTTGATCTATGATGTGTGATTTTTGTATTCTGTTATGTTTCTGTTGATGTTTTGCCCGTTCAGGACCCCTAACACACTCGATCGATAAGTATTGTATCGATAACTTTCTGTAACTTCTCATCGTTCCCTAGCATGACTGCAGATCGCCAACGAATAAATAACAGTTCACAATGACTAAGTATTCTTAATAACTTTTGATTTAACTGTTGTTTGAACGTTAGCGATCTGCAGTTGTCTTAGGGAACGATGAAAAGTTACCGAAAGTAATCGATACAATCCTTCGATCGATCGACCGTTCTAGGGGTCCAGGACTTATTTCGGTATCGCGCAGTATAACAAGATTATTATATTTAAAAAATGCCCTTGTTCGATTAGCCATGCATTATATGATGTGGTGCTTATTTTCCTTGGTTTTCTTGTGACCAGAAATTTTCTATATCTTATATTACTTGTTCGTTTTCATTTTTTGATTATAATGTTCGTCAATCAAATGTAAAGTTCATTTTTTTTTAAATTTATATTTAATTTTAATGTATATTTCATACAGCTTTGTACCGACTTACCCCTTTATCGTGCCTTTTAGATATTTTTGCAGTGAATAATCTAAATAGAAGGAAAAACTGTATCTATATAACGAAGAAAGTCTGTCGGTCGGGCGGTCGGCAAGGATTTGATTTATATGCAAATTGACACTTTTATTCCGAGACTGATACTGGTACAATACTCAGATTACTCTTAATCACCATCAAATCAATTATAATGCAGAAAAATTTGTAGTAAATCAAACAAAATGTTTTCTGGGCCAAATTGATATTTCAAAATTTCATACTAATGCACAAGATTGCAATGCCTCACACAGACACGTCTAAGTAGTATTTGCAGTAGTACTAAAAAACAGACACGTCGAAGTAGTATTTGCAGTAGTACTAAAACACAGACACGTCGAAGTAGTATTTGCAGTAGTACTAAAACACAGACACGTCGAAGTAGTATTTGCAGTAGTACTAAAACACAGACACGTCGAAGTAGTATTTGCAGTAGTACTAAAACACAGACACGTCGAAGTAGTATTTGCAGTAGTACTAAAACACAGACACGTCGAAGTAGTATTTGCAGTAGTACTAAAACACAGACACGTCGAAGTAGTATTTGCAGTAGTACTAAAACACAGACACGTCGAAGTAGTATTTGCAGTAGTACTAAAACACAGACACGTCGAAGTAGTATTTGCAGTAGTACTAAAACACAGACACGTCGAAGTAGTATTTGCAGTAGTACTAAAACACAGACACGTCGAAGTAGTATTTGATTTATGGCGAGCATACGAATATTGCTTTTCTCATTATCTCAAAACTTAGTATTTGGACATGTCTGACTAGTCAACTGGACGTTCGATTTTTCAGAATTCCGTGTTAAATCTGAGGTCGAATTGATTTAAATGTGATTATTATTAGAAAACAAACAAAAAAATACGAGTGTGCTTTAGACCACACGACTAAAGTAAATACTTCTTTAGTAATCTAATATAATTTTCTTCCTGGCATTGAATAAAACCATTCCAATCATCAGTGTATAAGAATCTATATTGAAGATTCGTTTGGATTGTTACCAATCATCGTGACAAATCAGTCGTTTCAATGCACTGAGTTCGCACACTCTAAACGAAAATTTGATTAATTTTATTATGGGAATTACGCTTAGAATGGGATTGTTGATTTTATTCTTACAAATTTTAAAATAAATGCTAGCACTTATTCCAAACGTCATTACTATGGATTTGAGCACTGTTGTTACGATTAGATTGTGAGGAATGAACCTCAACATTAATTTATTATCGTTCGCCTCCGTAACGTTCGTAACGCCCGATTTACGCCTCTCGTAACGCTGTAATTTCCGTAACGCATTCGCCAGTTTACCCCTCAAGTCAAGCGTGCGTAAAGAAGTATTTGCTTCAAAAAATAAAATTGTATTAACGGTATTTGTAAGTGTAGGCATTTCATTTATATATAAGTACATTATTAGCGTTATTACCAAGCTCGATACGCTTTAGAAGCTTAAGTAGGTACCTCATAATGTTTCCGTTAATATCACTGTAAAAGCGGGCAATCGATAAATAGTTACACTCATCATGAAGAGTTTAATTCCAAATGGTAATTTAATGTTAGGTTAGGATAGTTCCCTAACGGTCAAGTTGTTGTGATTATACTTACGTTACTAAAAGGTTTCACTAGCTATCATTTTAAAATAATTTCATTCAAAGTAATTGAAAATGTTGATTTTAAATTATCTCTTTTATCGGAATTCTATTTGAAGTAAGATTTTCGAATTCCAGTCTCTTAACATGGCTAAAGCTACGACACCCAATTTTTCGATTCTCAATTGGATTCACCAGGGCGACACGAAGCGAATATGTATATATCATTCGGCACAATTTTATGAAAACTATGCGAATTCAAGAAAAAAATTCGCATAACACATAACGCCGTAAAGATTTAGTACCTTATGTAGCTTAGCTTTTGAATGTTTGTTATAACCAGCTGAAGTCTCCGGCGTTGCCTAGGATTTACACAGAGTTTTTCAAAATCAGATGTAGGTAGTAAATTTACCCTTATTTTGAACTTCAGATGTGTATAAAGTCATCAAGAAAAAACAATTTCTCCTTAAAGGGGTGGTTAAATGGTATGGGTACTTTTTCGAAATCTCATGTAGACTGAACTTTTTCCTGTTTTGAAGGGCAGGTATGCAAATTTTCATCAATCTCGGAATAAAACTGTCGATTTGTTTAAAAACAAATTCATACCAGGACACTCTTCTATTTAATATAAAAATATATACAGGGTGTTTAGGGACGTACTTAACTTAACGAAGTAAAAAATGGTAATGAAATTTTTTGGATCTGGTGACATTTTTGATGTTTTTTTTTCTACAAAAAAAAAGTAGGCGTTGGACAGTTGTGGGCGGGATAAGAGATTGGGCAGTTACTCGGCTGAGGGACAAGTGACGACATGCAGTGGAAGTTTTTTTGTTGTTGGATTTTGAAGATAAAATTTTTTAAACAAAAAAAGGCATCGAAAAAGTCACCGGAGACCAAAATTTCGATTATATTTTTTACTCCAAATAATGTTTGGTGTCACTGGTAAGTCAAGTACATCCCTTAACACCCTATATATAGGTAGGTTTTTTAAATTACACTTACTTGATATAATCATCATAGAATTTATGTAATTCCCTGTGGGCGACACAAGAGTGGCGTTGTAACGAACTTCACGTATGAAGATGATTTTGTATAAGGCGCGGCGACAGAGACGTACTCGAAGTCGGGTAAAATCTTAAATTTCAACCGTACAGTCGCTAGTGTATTTGGTTGGGCATTTACACATCTACACTTACATACATACATCTATACAAACCTATACACACACATGTACTGCTGTACTTGTAGCTAGTATTGTCCTTCCTACCTTTCCCTATAAACCTGTCACTTTTTCATATTACATTTTCAGCGCCCTTGAGGTGATTTTTCACGAAAACGGCGCTATATAAATTAGCCAAATAGTATTATTATTATTATTATTACCCACAATCAGTCAATAATCGAACCTCTTCCTGAAAACATCTCTGCATTTAATTTTCGCATCCGCATCCGCTCTTTAGCTACTCACCGCTCTAAGAAATATTACCGCAACATAGTGCAAAGTTAAAACCGGCCAAATGAAGAAAGTACTATAAGTTCCGCAGTGAGTAATCCTCTCATTTTCCTTATCTGCTTACCTTCTACTTGTGCAGTGGTTCTAACACATAAAAACATACACATTTCAAGGTCATTCGATTAAAAAAACTACACAAAACACACAACTGTATTAAAACTATCAGATTCTCGTTTGAGTTTATGAAGTTCTCGTTTGAAATTGAAAACGGTTGTATTGGTTACCCCTTCCTATTGTATTTATTTAGCATTACATCCGAAATTTTAATTCATACCCCATTTAGGGTAATGAGTAATGATTAACGCCAGTTCGCCGACCCTCGATCTAATCACTTTTGTTTATTTCTTGGAGCGTGGCGCTGCGTACAAATAATAGCAATAGATCGATCATTTCAACGAGTCTGACAGAAGGGTAATGCCGTCGCGTGCACTGCTTAGGTTGTTTAGTGTTGATTGATCGGCGTATGTCCGTTCCATCACGTAAATCATTACGGTGTATCGAAACCGTAACGGCACCGGCACCAGACTCCCGCTTATCTGGAAAATGCCCCGGCTGAGTGAACTCGATGGCGAACTTTGATTGAATGTATGCATGTTATGTTGTGACTTATGTGCATAATGGTGTATTGTAGAGGTTATATGCTATTATATTTATTAAGTGTATTTCAGTTATATGCACCGTTTCTTAAGTTACGACGGAGTTATGTCCGGTATTTAAACTTTTTTTGATTGAGCTTTCATTTTGGAGTAAATCGAGTCCAAAGTTCGTATTTATTTCTTAGGTCAAATTTGGAAAAATATCGGTCGCTAAGTTATATTAAGTGAAAACTCTCAACTGCCAACTTTCTTTGTATGATAATGTGATGGCCCGCACAGTACACAATCACTCAAAAACCCGTTGTCAATGGTAACGTAAGCAGTGACTCGCGACTTGCACTACTGATTGCCGTGGCCGGCCGTTGCTAGTTGCCAGCTGTCAGCTGATTGTTCTTCGTCTATGGTTAAACAAGCTTTTTGACCAATCAAGACATAGAAACCAGCCAGTTTTAGTTTGGTTTCAGTTGCCTCGTCAGCGGAGCGCCTAAAAGCGTCTAAGCATAGAAATGCCCGATTCTAAAAAAAAAAACCATTGTGTTTTTTAAAAACGGAAAAAATATATATACTTTCTAAATTGTTAAAAAATTAAGAAAAAAATCAACCCATAAAATACTTTTATTTTTATTTTATAAAACATCTATTTTCAATTTTGGATTTCGTTGCGCCTTCTCTTGGGACGGCTAGTAGCAATATTTTTTTTTTGGTTTGCCTGGATTGAACCTTCATCTCAGGGACTGGCTCTTATCTGCTATAAATTTTAATTTGTCCTTAAAAAGTTTAAATAAAATGGTTTGACTTAAGATTGAAACTTTCTCTCAGGGACTGACTAAAATGAGAGAACACCGCTAACATCTAAGCCAAATTCTAATTGATTGGTACAGACATTTATTTCTTATATTAACTACTGTATTTTTTTAAACATAATATCATCAATTGTGCGCGTGTGTGTACGTGAGTGAATGAGTAAAAAAAAAGGGTTCTCTTAAGTGTTGTAGATTCTTAGTTTCCCGCTTGTGCCTACTACTAGCTTCCGGACACGATGTTCTGCCGCTGAGAGATCCGTTGCAACATATCTTTTTATAATTTGCGTGATTGGTTGATACTGAGCTCTGGTGTAACCTCTATTTCTTTCTTTCTTAAGAGGCTAGATTTTGAACCACACGCGGAACACCCGCGTCTGTCATTCTGTCCCGCTCACAGTTAGCTCACACACACTTACAATACATGCGAATGCGAAATGTGCGAATGAGACAACGCTCATATTTACCTATAGAAATCGCACGAAAAAAAGTTTCGGGAGAAAACATTTTTCTACACCCAAAATTTCACGAAATTGTAATATAAAAACAAAAATATGTTCTCGAAAGAATAAGCTATGTCGGTATGTTTTGATAATTTTGTAATTCTTTATGAGAATCAAGTTAGAAGCACCTTTTCCTTAAGTAATATTTCCCGATAAATTATACATGTTTGACAGTGAATGTTTACGTTAATACGAAACGCATCGAAAATTCAAAAAGCTACAGACATAGCTTTTACCTTCTAGAAGGCAGTATAAAAAAAATATATTCATTTCGTGCAATTTTCGATGTAGAAAAGTGTTTTTCCCGGACGTCCTTTTTGTATGGGCCGAAAATGTATTATTAACGAGAAACTGAGAGGTTATAGTCCTACCGATATGAGGTTCCGTCGTAACCCCTTTCTCTGTTGCATTCGTCCTTTATAAGATGAAGAGGGAAAACAAATACAAATCTATCGGTGGTAAGCCTGCTCATCTGTTGGTAGTAACATATATTTACTAAGTAGTTGACTCCCCGTTTTTATTCACAGGCCATTATAATTTCCAGACAATGTATTTACACATGCCACTTTGTTTCTTAGTAATATCAATTATTATTGTGATTCCCCAGTCACATGTCAAACCAAACCATCAATTCAATAAATGTTAAAGACTATAAAAAGTCGACAATCTCTTTAATATGTTGATATCATCTTGAAACATTTGTTTTATTTTCCTTTTCTTATAATTTGAACTCGTGTAGTATCACGCAACGTGCAACGATGTAATTAACGTGGTAATACTTAATAATTGTGTAAAAAAATATTATATACAGTAAACACCCAGCTTTAATACCGACCTGACGTTAATATAAAAAAATCGTACCCACCATGTATTATGTTTATTTTTAAAAGTTTTTTTTTTTTTTGAAGTAAATACTTTTTTACGCACGATTGATTTGATGGGTAAGCTAACGAATGCGTTACGAAGAGTGAAATGCGTTGCGAAGCGAACGGGCTGTATCACACTGTAAAAGCAAGAGATAGCAGTGCGCGCGCACATTTTCTTTCTCTCTTCCTCTCATAGCCAGTGCATGAAATATCTCAGTCATGCGGATGCGGATGTGGATGTATAGATGGAGCTAAAGAAGTATTTACTTCAGTCGTATGGTCTGAAGCACACTCGTATTTTTTATCTTAACATTTTCAACCCTTTTTGTATTTCTTGGGCATTAACTTGTTGGTAGCAGATTAAATGTGAAATAAAATTCATCAAAATAAAATTTAAAACTCTCTTTATAAACCTATGTAAAAGACCATCGGTGCGTTTGTAATTAATAAAAAATATTGAGTGCGTCTAATCTTTGAAACTTCTTAGAATGTTGTGGCAGGTATTATTATTCTAGCGGAGACGAGAACCCTTTAAAAATATAAACAAACACAGATGGCAGTAATTGTACCGATATCCGAACGTCATTTCCGTTTGAAAACGTTATTTCCGTCCGAAAAAGATCTGAATTTTTCACTTAAAAAAACAATACGTGTGTATAAAATGACATCTGAAGACGGACTTGTTAATTGAATGTTATGTTTGTTTTGTTGCAGCCCGTCACGGGCAGCGCGCTGCGGCAGCCGGACCCGGTGGGCGAGGCGAGACCGCGCTTTGTGGCCGTCACGACGCTCGAGGACGCGCAGGCCATCCGCTGCGCCGACTTCCACCCCTCGGGTCGACTCTACGCCGTGGGCTCCAACTCCAAGACTCTGAGGATCTGCGCCTACCCGGACACTTCTAGACTCAGGTAACACTTGACAATAATAACATCATCGTTTTGTGTTTTATAGTGGAAACATTATATTACATTCCCCCTGACATTTTATTATGTCCGCTGTTTGGTTTTGAAATGAGAACATGTTTAGTTCCTACCTCTCCCTAAACATCACATTTTTGGAAAACTATTTGAAAATTGGAACAATGGCAAGAAAATAGTGCAAATTCGGATGCATTTGTTTTTTTTCTAAAAGAAGAAGAATTGAAACTATATTGGAAGCAAGTTTTTGTGTACATAATACCGATTTTAAGTAAAAAGAAGTCATTTGATTATCTTGGAATTGCATAATATCATTCGTTTTGTTGTGGCGATAATTACCTAGGTATCGCAGTGAAACTCAGTATATTGTGGTTGTGTTGTGTGCTCTTTCGCAGAGATACAGTGGTAAGTGATTGGTCATGCAATTTTCCTTCCATACCTTGTTCTTTCCTACAATTCATTTCCTACAATGCATTCTATCGCCCAATTTCAGTGAAAACCATTTAGTTTCGTTTAAAGCATTTAAAGTCTATTTCAATTGCATCAGAAGATGTAATTCGTAAGCAAGTTTGGATGCAACAGCCACTTCCAAAAGCTTTTTACAGATTGGGCGTATTTGACAGTTGTGGCTCAAAGTGGCTTATATATCCTAAAAATTCACCACTCTCTGTTGCTTGTTAGTGCGCTTACGTCATCAAGCAAAGGGGATCAGATAAGACTCTCGTAATACACTCTGCGCGACCAAAGAAACCAAAGCCACGCTTCGCTATGGAGACGCTTCTGTATATAAATAGATTCAATTGTTAAAAAAATAAAAATTTTTGGCTATTTTTTTTAATTTTTAGCTATGGTAAAGGGTAACCTACTCCAAGAAAAGTATCCAGCGTAAGTACACTATTGGAGGAGCGTCATGTTCGAGAAGTGTTATTTAAAAAAAGCCTAAGGAAAAGTAAGGGTGGACATAATAAATTATCAGAGGACTGTACTATGTGCTTAGAACCGTACCTCTGCTAATCTTCATAGAAAAGTCGTAAATATCAATGACGTAATTCCAGAGGTAAGATGTTCAGTGGATCGCCCAAAGCAAAAATGGTGGAAAGCTAAACTCATCTTAGGTCTCCTCTCCTCCACTTAGACTCTTCGCTTAGCGCCGTGATGACGATGTTGAGATATTATGGGGTTAGGTTTCAGCTTTCACATCAATCAATCAGATCAATCATCAATCAATCTCTGTTGATCAGAGTTAGTACCTACCTTAACGCTATTGTTTCGATGGCAGCTGTGCCTAGGGTTAGATAGAAAAGACGAAGAGAGTTTTAATATTGTGATAGTACCTACGAGCTAAAAGACATAGACGGCTCTAGTGTAGAAATATATTGGTGGATACATACTTATCTGATAAAGGTTGGCCTCTCCATGTTTCGAACTGATTTGGGCTAGTAGTTGGGTTTCTATCATTTTAGAGATTTTGAGAGAATAGAGAGGACTTAGACCTCCAGGCCGTCCATCACCCTCATTCTCGATTATTAGAGTTTCTAGTATATATGTACGGATAAAGTATTTTGTTGTGAAGAAAGCGTTAATTATTTACAAAAGCCATTCAAAACAACCATTTAAAATGAAATTACTCCCTCCAATTGATTGTCATCATCAAAACTGGAATTTAGTTTCTGTGCAATGTTCCCCACTGGCTTCCGTCTCTGGTCATTCATCTCCAATTCCTCAGGCCTTCATTTCCAGCTATGATCAGCTTTGACGCAATCATTCCGCTCTTCCTCTGGGGCACCTTGTTCATGATTTCCTTTGTCCTTTTTTTCTAATTTGATACCTTCTGCCATCGAACCAAGAGTGAGAACCAGCTTAAAAACATTATCCAGAATTAAACAGTTTCACCAAATAAATCACCTCTTCTAGACGAAAAAAAACCATTGTGTTACCGTCCTGCCAAGAACATGGAACGAAATTAAATGGTCAATGTACTTAGACGTACACGTTATAATGTATTGCATACTTCTCAAATCCATTGAATAGTGTGTCTTCCCATTGTTTAAAAAAATATAGTAACGAGACAATTGCTATTGCACATCAATGAAACACCCAGACACTTTTGGTGTGTATTATTTTGTGTAAAACTGAACGCTGCTGATCAGAAAGTTGCCCGTTCAAGCGAAAGAATCGGATATTATTATTATCCATGGGAAAAGCGGCGACAATGTGCCCAAAGCGCGTGCGTGCAGAGTCTGTTGAGACGGTGGATAATAGTCTGCAATAATTTGACCCAAACAAAAGAATTTGCTTTCAGCACGAACCCCCTTTTCTCACTGCGAAACGTGAACCGTAACGGATCTCTCCGACCTTTCGGAATACTTGCAAATAATCATTTTGTTATTGTTATAACATGCGTACTTGCTATTATCACGTTGGATACGGAGATCAAAAACGCAGTGAGATGCACGGGAACGCAATTGTACGTGCTCCGGTAACGTGCGGAATATTTATTTACGGAAAATAAACTTGTCATTTACATTATTTATTATTACGAGGGCACTAGGGCAAGAGGGGTATTTTGACGGCCTCTGTGGTCGAGGGGCAAGGTTATCGACTAGCGATCCGGAGATCGAGGGTTTAAATCAGTTCAGTAAATTGTATTGGATTGATTTGAGTTTTAAGAATTTAATAATTTAAGTTATATTTGCGGCACGTTACAGAGTGGAATATACTTTTAGAATCGCACTGGTGTGTAAGACTTCCATAAAAAATTGAAACATTGCTTGGCTTTACCCCTATTGGGTGACTAAATCTGAAGAGCCAAGTAGGTACTTCTTTTCCCCGTCCTTTTCTCCTCCTCACTTACCTTCAGCCTCACAACATATCCCAATTTGGAATGCTATGGTATCACTGACTCCAGGTGACTCTTTTGTGGTATAATATTGTCATAGTGGAGAAAAATCGTTAAATTTTGAATTCTATTTTTCTCCATTGTGCAAATTTGTGGTTAGATCACTTTTGTGCTACTGGCCTCATATCACAGAACATACACATACTTACATGTCTGGTTAAAGAAACTCTTATGGTTATAGGTAAACTTCACGCCCATATGTTATGTGTACATTTTACTAGGACGGAAGGAATGAGGCAGCATAATAATATACAGGGTGTTAAAAGAAGTACCTACCTGACTTACTTTAAAAACCGATTCCTGAGCTTATTTGGATTAAGAAATCTAGAAGACATTTTGGTCTTTTTAAACTTTTTTTTAATCACAAACATTTAAAAAATCAGTAGGTATTGGGCAGTTAGTGACCAATGACGACATGTGAAAGAATTTTTGTTGTTGTTTTTTTTTCTTAAAACAAAGTTTGACAAAAAAAAAACAACCAAAAATTTTACCAGAGATAAATCTTGATCTAAATTTTTTTGTCAAATAATGTCAGGAATCACTGGTTTAAGTAAGTAAATAAATATATATTAAGAATATAATATATATAATACAAATCTACAGTTTTATTCCAAATTGGTGAAATTTTGCACACTTGACCTCCAAAACAAGAGGAAGACAACTGTCTTCATGTGATTTCAAGAAACAACCCACATCTCTTTTCCCACCCCTTAAATCAGAATGTTGATATTTCTTGATGAAATTTTGCACACCCTATGTTCAAAATAAGAGAAAAATTAATGTTTACATCTGATTTCGAAAAACACGGTGAATTTAACTAGTCTAGCATAAATAAGTAATCCTTGTTCATGTTTCAGGGAGGACCACAAGGCCTACCAGCCGACCGTGGTGCTGAAGCGCACAAAGCACCATAAGGGCTCGCTGTATTGCCTGTCGTGGAGCCCCGCGGGGGACCTGCTGGCCACCGGCTCTAATGACAAGACCGTCAAGCTCATGCGGTTCAACGTGGACACCGCAAGCCTCGAAGGTCAAGATGAGGTAAGCACATATCGTTATTTATCAGTTCCCCTGTCCTAAAACAGTCAGAGAGAGGTCATATATACACATCGACGATCGTCCTCTTCCTTCTTTACACGTCTTTTACGAAAACCTCGTCAAATAACAACATGACAGTTCAAAATAAGTATTCAACTTTTATTTTACATTTAAGTTCCTTTTAACATGATTTGCACCTTTATTGTAACGCTACGCAGAATATTAATTACACGGCTCGTTCCCTGGGGGCCTAAGACAGTACTTAGTTCGTTGGTTGAATTATAGACAAAGGAGAAAGATTAAGGAATCCCATTGTATTTATAAAAATGGTAAAAACTAACACAAAAAAAAACCAACACAGAACTGTCAAATGGAAATGACCGGCTGGGTTAGATATCTGTTTTACCATCTGATGATTAATTCTTAGAACTAATACCAGGGTACAGCTAAGTGCAGAACCAGCTTATTATACATTTTATGCCACAAAGGAAACGATAGTTAGTTATTGATTTTTAAGAACATTTTTTATGGTGATATATATAATAATATGTAATGTTTTCAGGTGGAATTGATGATGCACGACGGCACAGTGCGAGACCTCTGCTTCATAGAGGACACCAGCAACAAGTCCAGCCTCCTGATCAGCGCTGGTGCAGGGGACTGCAAAATATATGTCACAGATTGTGCTACAGGAAATCCCTTCCAGGTACCTACCTCATATTCTCTCATTTGACATTAAAGTTGTCTTCATTATATTATTGTATAACGAGTTAAACAGTCAAAAAAGTCAAATGTTAAGCTAAAGAAACGTACAAACTTCATGCCATACTATCTGCCAAAATTTGACAAGTCTCAACGTCGGCGTATTCTGGGAGTCAGCATGTATCACGCATGCAGATTTTGCAGGAAATGTATGGACCTGTGCGAATCATGTCTGCCTCTCAGTATAAACTGTTTCATATAAGTCCATACATTACAAAACAAATTCTACACGTGCGACAAATGCTGACTCCCCAGTGTTGACATATTTTTAAAAAATCGGTGTGGAATTTTATAAATGTAAGTGGCCTATTCCTGGTCAAGATATCTTGGACTTAATGTACGAGTATATAGTTATTAATTGATTTAATCTGTTTGATACACTAGGTGGAAGTTTGTTGTATAACCTTACAGCTAAAAATTTAGAGCTTCTTTGTCCAAGGGTATGTTCCACTGTTACACTGAGGTAAGTTCTGCAGAGTTTTTCTGGGCTGTAGCCTGCAGGGTGCATATCTCTGATAACAGTTAACCTCTGATAGGAGAGGGCAAAAAACATTATGGTATTTTGGGAGAAGCTTCTCTTGCAATTCTGATAATAAACCTGCCACTGAGTTGTACTTTGTTAGCACTTACAGTAGTACCTTTTTTTACCACCATGTGTTTGAACTTGTTTCTAGGCCCTGAGCGGTCACTCGGGCCCTGTGCTCTCCCTCTGCAGTTGGGGCGGAGCGCTGTTTGCGTCGGGTTCACAGGACCGCAGCGTGCGCCTTTGGGACCTGCGCTCTGCCGCTTGCATAGCTCTCTTCACACCGCCCACTGCCATTGGACCAAGGGTAAAAACCACTTTAACATATATGCGTATAAATACATACATAAGCAACATTTTCTGCATACTAAGATGGTTAGCGGGAGATTTTCAAATCTTGTTGGGTTATTCGTATCTTAGGAATACTTGTCTTTCTTTTTTAAAAAATATATGCCTAAATAGTACAAAATTGCTGATTTTTGCAAGTCTATGATTCTTCTTTTGTCACATGACTGCTCTTCACTGTGTGTTGCTTGCCCTGAGTGAGCCCGTAATAAGGTCATTTTACCCTTACCTCAGGTGAAATTGATCAAATATATTCAAATGTCGAAATTCTTTCTCGAACAAATAATAAAATTCGTTGGTCGATCTTGGTGCTTATAAGTCGATATATCAACAATGGAAAGTTAAAAAGGCTAAAGCGCCATACAACTTTGACATTAAAGATTAACCTACACAAACAAACAATATAGCTTATAGTGTAGGTTCATCTTTAATATCACAGCTATATCGCTCTTTAGCCATTTTTCCTTTCCAGTGTCGATATCGTATAAAATTGGGAGCAAAAATTTTTCTAATCGGTATAGATCACACTTCTAACAATTTTCTATTCCAACCTTTGGAATAACAAGGTACCATCTGTCGCAGTGGTATCATGTGATAATGGGATCTATAGTAAGCTACTTTAGAGTTCATTATCGCATGAAGTTACTACAACAAATGGAACCTTGTTATTTGAAAGTGGTTCAGCGTATTTTGAATTTGTTTATTTTTACTATGTTGTTAAAGAAGTTGTGTGTTTGCAGGGGTCCCCCGTGGGCAGTGTGAGTGTGGAGCCGTCGGGCCGTCTGCTGGTGTCGGGCCACGAGGACGCTGCTTGCGTGCTGTATGATGTGCGTGGAGCACGCACTCTGCAGAGCTTCCGACCGCACTCGCAGGATGTGCGTTCAGTGCGCTTCTCCCCGGCCGCCTACTACCTGCTCACCGCAAGCTACGACTCCAAGTTAATACTGACCGATCTGCAAGGTAGGCCAATATCACTTAGTAAAATTTCCTAATAAGTCATTCTGCCCAGTGGCGGCCAGCTCTAAAGAGCGCCAGTGCGACGCATTCCCAGAATTTCTGTCAATCCAAAAATTCCCTAGCGCCGAATAATATATTTCCGACACGCCTCGTCACAAATCACAATACACACTTCGCTAATGCATACATAATATGTACATATAACTGTGTGCGTATCGAAGCAGATCATTGTGTGCCTATATTCGTTTTTAAAATCGCTCCAAAGAGTTATGAAAATCCCTTCGTAATTATCTAATAAGTTCAAACCGTGGCCACGGTGGGTAGGTATAATATGGGTAATATCCTTAACAAATCTTACGTGTACGAGATTGGCGATCTGAAAATTTCCACCACATCAAAAGGAACGGTTTGTTCACCAGCAGATTAAAATGAGACACGTTTGTGTAATATTATTTTCGATATTGTGTATTTAATTTAACATCTACTCTTTCATTTAATGTTCCGCTTAGCATAATTAACAAAAACAATGTAGACATGTTGTGACTGGTCACAGGTCCAATACGCTATTGTAATTCGTTTCTTGGATGAGTAAGGAAGATTTAAAAATGTGGTTAACTTTGAAAAACGGTTAGAAATTAAACATTGTGATCAATATCTATTTTACAACTCTTTTATAGTAAGTAATAAATTATCGGATGCTTTTTCATGTGTTAAATTGTTAAAAAATGTTTCGGTATTTTTCAACTTCAAAAAGAATTTAATTATTCTTGAGAAACCCAATTAGCCAAGATAGACTCAATGCATTGTCAGTGCTAAGCATTAAATAACGCCTAAATCTATACCGGATTTTAACTCCAGGCTCATTGATGTCTTTACCACTCAGAGACAACGGAGAATGGACCTAATATACTATAGGTGGGATATTTTCATAATTAAATTTATTTCAAAGGAGAAAGGAGTGTAAGGAGAATATATGACGCAAGGTTGAATGGTATAAGAACATAGTAGGGAACATCCGAGGCAGACATCAGATACTTGAGTCGGGCCATGTCAAGAGTCAGAAAAATAGAAGAGTATGTATGAGACGATGTATGAATGTGAATGAGGCAAAGAGTGTGTGCCAAGACTGAGTTGTTTGGTGGCCCGTTCTCTCTGCCCATCCCTGCGGAAACGCCGTGATGGTTAGTTGGTTTAAATTTATTTTAATTAGAGTAGGTATATGTACAAGATTTTTAGCGCACCACCGATTTTTGTGAGCACCAGCCGCCACTGATTCTGCCCCTTACACTTACTTGGAAACTAACTTGGTCATGATGTTTTTTTTATGTTAGCTCTACACAGGAGGCTGTGAAGAAAAAAAAACATCTTTGGAGATTGGTGTGGAGGGTCTTTTTAGCAAAAGGAAGGAGATGAAGTTCTCGGTAGTAAAATTATATGACGGGTGGGTAGGAATCTGACGGAAAATGTGTCGAGGAGTGACGGACATATGAATCCTCCCACTGTGGTGCAAGGCGAGGGGTCGAAAGAATCCTGCTGGAGTGGTCCAGGTTAGGTCACTCTCAACTAGTCTCCCGTTCCGGCCCGCCATGCAGTAGGTGGGCAAACGCATTTGCCTTCAAGATCTAGGCAAACCTCACCCCATGAACCCGGATACCCCTGCTAAGTCACTGATGTTAAGTTTAAGTCGTTTGTTGACCCTATTGGTTCACTTTAATCAATTTTATGTTTTGTAATGAAACTTCTACCGAGCAAGCAATTAATTATCAATACCAATTATTTATAGCTATGGACATTTTTCCTAATGTATGGACATTTTTCCCAACATGAACATTGTTGTTGCAAATTGCAGGTGACCTAACGGTGGCGCTCCCAAGCGTCGTGGTGGGCCGCCACTCGGATAAGGCGATCTCGGGGCGCTGGCACCCGCGGGACTTCTCTTTCCTGTCCACGTCTGCCGACCGCACCGCCACCCTGTGGGCCCTGCCGCCCGCCTAGCGCTTAACCACTTCTGCTCAAGACACTCTGACACCTGACTCCCTGTGAAAAATACTCGGCATTCAACTGATGACGATTTGACGCTGATTTTGTTTTTTATTTAAATTAGTAACTTTAAATTGAAACTCTCCAACTTTGTGTGATAACTTTAATACTAACAAAATGTCGACCGGTTTTCTTTTCTTTTGACGGATTGTATTTGAACACACATATATCATAAAAGCACAATTAGCCTTTGCTTATACTCGGTTGTGCCAAAACCGGTTGTCATTTTGTTAAAAATAATGTGTGGTACACAAAGTTAGTTTTTAATTTGTTTTATTATTCCTGTGGTGCTGTAATAGAACCTCATTTATTTAACCGAAGAATGTGATGATCATGGGATATATTATATTAATATGAATGTTGTGTTAATACTGGAGCGTTTTTTGCAAACACCAATTAATAACTCAGGTCCGGGGCATACGTCATTCCTATGTCTACCTTTGTTAAATTGTCGTGAAAACAAGCTTATGTGCCCAAGCGGTTAAAGGCATATTTTAAAACATTTATTGGAATTATTTCAAATCTCCCAACATGTATGAATCTTTGATTAATCATAAAGCTAACTTAGTACCTAGTTTCACAATTTAGCAAGAGATGTCTCACATCATTTCTGATTTATTTGTTATCGAAATTCCGCAAACCGAAATTACTGAACTATTTTTTCTTACAAATTATTGATCTTGTGTTTTACATATAAAAATGAATGTTTGAATCAAAATTTATTTATGTGATTATCAACCAGGCCACAGATAACACACAGAATTCATAATATTTATAACATCAACCGGGCCATAGAGACAACACAAAGAATTAATAATATTGCTCTAAGTAGGTACCAAGAACTGCAATTTTAAAGTAAATAATATGTGGAATTCAAGTTTTTATAAATTTAACGATTTTTTTAAAGATCCTAAAAGTATGGGATAAGCGATTAAATATATGTATTTTCAATGCGGTACTTAAATACGGTACTTTCAATGCTCTCTAATGCTATACGCAGTTTATACATTTCCATATTAAAGTTCAGAGGTATAATTTTTCGAAAGAGGGTGAAAATTTTCCAAACTGAAAGCTTAAATATTTCCACGCACTCAAGGCTGATCTCGATTATCAATGGCGGAACGCTCCAGTGGGTAAGCACATTAGAACCATAATATGAGAGAGCTTTCTATGTTATAACCCTTTCCGACCGGCAACAAATGTTTACAATTAAAATTTTCCTTTACTTTTCGTTTTCATTCTGAATTGATGGGGTTCCGTTTCTTCACCACCAAGTTTCAAGTGTCGGAAGTGTTTGTTTTGAAGGTGTTAGAAAGACTGAAGTGGAAGTAATTTTGTTGTATGTTTTAAACCGTTACATTGACGGATAATCGTAATAATGATAACTTTATTATTGTAATGAATTGTGTGTTAACTCTAAGCATGTAGAAAGATACACCACAGAATTCTCAAAGCTATCTTTCCTATTTGCTAAGTCGCTAATTCAAGTAATTCACTTAATAAGCTTTATAACGACTAATGTACACTTTAATTCCCCTTATATTTAAGGGCTGGCATCCCGTAGTGCTAATTAACTTTATTTAATTTCTATTCTGCTGCTCGAGATTAGACAAACATTAAGGAATACTTTGAGAGCTGCAGCCCTGACATTAATAGTTAATTATTTAAATGTTTGAATTTTAATCACCAAATATTTTTGTTTAAATACGCATAATTCTATGAATGTTCCTTGAATGTTGTTTATTAATTTGATCTCTAATCTTGTTGATGTAAATATACAAAGCTTAATTTGGATATTCTATTAAAAAAAATATGTCGCAACATAATATTTGAGAGAGGTATGTACACATAATTGTATTTTTATCAGTTGATGTACATATTTATTTACGATTTGTGAGTATTCTACACTTATATCTACTTAAATAAAATTTTATTAAAAAATTATTTATTTCTTAATAGGTGCTTATTGAAAAGTATAATGTTTATTTCATACTAAAAAGTATACAAAAAAAAAACGCTGCTTGTTTTATTAGAAGTATTTGACACAACTTTATAATTTATTTTGTTCGTATGAAGCAGTTACTTTGTGATGTGACATTATAATTTAAAATAAAACAATAACTTTGTATAAACCACTTTTATTTTTTTATACTTTGTGCCGGGTTTCGCTAGCACCGTAGCTTCTTCAGTCAGCAGAGACTATACTGCCCTGAAGAAGCTACGGTGCTAGCGAAACCCGGTCGGCATAAAGTATAAAAAAATAAAAGTGGTGTATACAAAGTTATTGTTTTATTTTAAATTTATAATTTAACTTCTCAATAGGGTATTTTCACAAACGAGGGATTCTGTTGAAAATGTATGGAATATTTAAAGTTCAATTTTCTGATTTTAATGATCCTACTAAAAACGTTTGTTTTTATGTTTTCATTCAAATTTATTCATTTTAAAAACGCTCAAAAACTCTCAAAAAGGCTAAAACGGCCCGTGATTGCCAACAACGCTTCATACGCACATCAACAAATAAACAAAGTAGAACTGTTGGAAATTTTTCAAGAACGAGTGACCCTTGTAAAGTCACACATCGAAAATGCCGTTTTGGCAGGATTACAAAATGGGCAACTTAAAGTCGCTGTAGAAAATTTATTTGTCAACATAAAAATAATATATAAATGCCATAATAATCGTAATTTTTTTTGCTTAATTTTTTTAAGCAATAAAAAAATGTGGAAATACCCTATTGATTACTGTTGTGATATTGCAGACATGAACATTTTATGAGTGGTATTATTATTAATTTATGTCATTTATTTAAATTTCATCAAACTTGTGAAAAATTTTATACTTGTTAGAAAAAAAATTAATTAATTTCAAAACTAATTAGATAATTAAAATTATTGTTGATGATAATTTTTTAAAGTATTACATTTAAAGTTATTGTGAAATTTAAAAAAAAAAATGAAATGCATCTCTAACAACGAATGTATTTTGTATTATAGAGTAATTTACTTCTACTTTACTAATTTATATCCTTTTACCTGCAGAAATATTAAACAATTTCATTTATTTATGAATTCTAAATTAAATTAACGAATTGTATTTTTAGTAATTTAAGTAACAATAGATTATCAGCACAATTTGTTTATAAAATTGGAAAGAAGTTTAATAAATAACATATTTTTATCATTCAATTAACTTTGAAACACTTCAGAGATAGTCAGTGACTTAAAATTTGCAATTTTAAAGAGCAATTTTAGATAAAGGAAAGGTTTTAAAAAGTCTGCTTTTTGTGAGAATTGAAAAAATTGTGAGAATAAACAAATACTTATATTGAGTATTCTGGCTAGTAGAAATAAAAAAATAGAAGTTTTCATAAATTATATTTTTTCATGTATTATGTGTCGTCATAAGTAAATATCAATCTTGTAGTTTTTGTTCTGGAAAAATGTTAAAACGGTTACACTCTAGTTCTCATCGAAGGGAATATTAAAAATGAAATTCTAACTATTTAAGTTTATTTTACGATCGATGGTAAATTTAATAATTTGTGCCATAATCTATTTCCTTTCGTTTATTTTTCTTCGTAAATTTGTTTATTTCTGTTAAAGTTTTCTTCAGCACAATAAAGAAGAGTGTTCACAAATTCATATTCACTGTGCTCTGTGTTTACAATACAGTAAATAGTATTATCATTGTTTTTCCAATAAAATATATAAATTTATTTTAGACCACTTAAATTTTAATTAAATTCTACCGGTTTCGGAAGAACCCTTCCTTCGTCAGGAGAATATTAAAATTGGTTTTCATTTCAGTTTTAATATTCTCCTGACGAAGGAAGGGTTCTTCCGAAACCGGTAGATTTTAATTAAAATTTAAAGTGGTCTAAAACAAATTTATATATTTTATTGTAAATTATGGCGAGCCACAAAGTAAATGCTTATTATGAATAAGTATTATCATTGTTTTTGCAATATTATTTATATTTATAATGTGTATAGTTATTTAAAAAAATTTCAAAGTTCTATTATTAAAGTCATGTTTGATGATAACTTTGTAACTCGCTGTATTTTAAAATAATATTTTTATAAGGAGCAAAAATTGTTAAATACCTTTAAAAAAATATATTTTTAATTTAGCATAAAAATGCGTAAAACAAAAATATGTTTAAATTGCAATAAATATTTGTAAGTACATACTAATTATTATTTGACCCTTTTTGTTTCTCTTTCGGTTGATCGCAATTCATCCATAGAAAATGTGTAAAATCAAAAATATTTCCCGCTGCATTTATTTTAATATTTTTTTCTTCTGTTGAAATTTGTTATGATGATGTATTTTTGAAAGATTTTATTAATAATAATATCTTTATTAATCTAACTTTCTTAGTACTGTACCAACATAAAATAATATAATATAAACTTGTAAATAACATAACACAACAGTAATTGGTTTAACATTTTATATGACAAATGAAAAGATGGTTCACAAATAAAATGTATTTATATAAAAATGTTTTATTCATTATTATTATTTTTTATTTTAACTTTATGTATAGGTTTATATTAGGTTAGCATTAAGCTAAACATTATTATAATTTAAACAAACTATTTTATTTTTATGATTGTGTTTTATCTATTTTATCTGTAAAATTACTAAATGTTTTAATTTTTCTATGTTTAAATGTTTGTCTTATAAGTTTTATATTTATGTATTGGTTAATGTTATGTTCGACAGGCGTTCTAACCATCCAATTTATTATAATAAATATACAAGATGCGATATATATAAACAAGAAATGTGTATTGGGTTTGTATGCATAATACAGTGAAACTGTCTTATGAAGTTTTACAAGAAACCGGAAAAAAAAAACTTAAGCGGTAAATTCTTATATGTGGCATAAATTTGGCCATTTTTCAAATTCAGCCTTCAGGGTACTGAAAAAACCAAACTTTTTAAGCATTAAAACTTCTTAAGTTGGAACTTCTTAAGCAAGTTTCACTGTTTATGTAAACTATCACTACAGTTGAACACTCTTAAGAAGTTCTGTCTTAAAAAGTTTTCCCACATAAGAAGTTTTTTTTCCGGTCTCTTGGAAAATTTCTTTGGAGGGTTTCACTGTTTAAGCGTAAATATTGCGATTTTTCTGCTGCGGTGTTATTTTAATATTGATTTTATGTATTAATAATTGCAATTTAATATTATATTACATTTGTATTTATGTAACAATGTTTATTTTTTGACGTGTTTGGTTAATTATAATTGATGGTAAAAAATTATTTAACTTTGGTCAATTATAAAATCTTTCAAATATTTACTATAGGTAGTATTGAACATTCACGTAATGCGATTTGCGGTTAATAATTTAATATTTTGTGGTTTATTTCAAGAAATACAAAATGAATACAAATAATAACACATTATTACAACATTGAAAGGAATAACTAATCATTTTTTCACACAGTTTATACATTATTAATTATTATCCAGTAGTTAGTTAATATTATGAGTTATTTTTATGTATTAATCATAAATTAATATTGAAGGGAACTTTAGAAATGTATTTTCAATAAATTAGAAATACCGCCCTTATAATATTGTTGTGAAGAGGTTTTTAACCCAAATTCTGTCGTTATTTTGGTATTGCGAGATGCGTCTAACTGGATACGTGTTATATGTGTGATTCTTTATTGATTTGCTTTCTATGGTTGTATTTTGGCGGTATTGTTTATTTTAGCATTTTTTTGAACATGTGAGATTATTGTTCTGATGACATTGTTTATATTTACAGTGAAACCCTCTTAAGAAGTTCTCGCTTAAGATGTTTTCCTGCTTAAGAAGTTTGGTTTTTTCGGTCCATGAAGACCATATGGCCCAATTTTTCCCATTTATAAGGTTTTCCCGGCTAAAAAGTTTTTTTTGCGGTCCCTTGGAAAACTTCTTAAGAGGGTTTCACTGTACATGCTTGCGAATTTTGCTGGTTTTTAGCACTAGCGTCTATAAGGGATGCATTGTAAATAAAAAGATTCACCTTTAACATTTTTAATCCTTTCAGACCTGAAGTAAAACTGGCAGTGGTAGAACATCTTTGAAAAACAGCACATACCCGAAAGTGTTTAATCGGCGAATTCTGAGCATATTTGGAGTAAAAAATGTACATGTCATTTTGCTGTATAATATTTTTTTTTATTAAAAAAAAAAAAATTCTATTACACGTGGCAAACGAGTACTCGTGTAAAGCCTAGCGGTTGTGTCACATGATAAGCACCTTAAACCCCTTGAGACATGTAGGAGCGGGATCACTGGCGACATGTGATTGAATTTTTTATTATTTTTGTTTTTAAATAGAAAATAAATACCATTGTACAGCAAAACGACATCTACTTTTTGTACCCCAAATAGGCTCAGGAGTCCTGTTACACTTGCATATCAGGATAAAAAATAATCTGAAATCTACATATTTTTAAATATATGTTTTGTACGAAAGGGTTAATTATTAATTAAATTTGAAATGTCAAAAGTTAATCTTTCTAGCTAAGGACCCACAAATTAATGTGCGATGATGATGAAGATGAGTTGATATATTATTATGTGGCTTATTATTACCTAGAGCGTATATTTGTTGGATTTGATTTTAATGACATGTATAAAACATATTTAATTTGTACTAACACAATGAAATATTCGTCTACTAATGTTCTGTGTAATGCTGATTGGCATTGGATTTTGTCAATATCTTGATTTTCGTAATTTTATTTACTTTAATAAAGCACTAATAACCAGAAGATGCGAGTACTTGCTTTATACCTTTCCCCGGATGCGTAAAATGTTTTGCTGACATATAAGAGATGAAGTGGACCGAGGGGTAATAAAACATGTGGGAAGGGATCGAACAATAGATTTGATAAAGGAAAGGACAGTAGGGAGGCCGTGCCTTTTGAATGCGGTGGCTTCAGTTAGTACCTGGGCCGGTCAGCCATTTGCAGCGGTCTTGAGGGTGCTCGAGTGAGGGCACTCGAGTGCTGCTCTCGTATTTCGCAGTTCTTGTTTAGATTTTTATTGGCTGTATAATTTCTTTCGTTTCTCGATTCAGGCACAAAACCTGACATTGACCGAGCACAGGTGGCCGATCTGGTGGGAAAGGAGCGCACAGCATTTTGAGTCATCATGAAAATATAATCTACATACATTTTTCTATGGAAACACCAGAAGATACAGAAGTAGAAAGTTGCTTATCACTTACATGCTGTAATAAACCACCAACGCAAACGTTTTATTTAGTTCACCTGAAAGATATTGCAGAATTCTTTTTTGCCAAGCCACAAAAATGAAAAAAAAACTGTTATCCTGTTTTAAAACATTTAATATGTATTTTGGTTATAATAATATAATATTTACACTAGCCTACATAAAATTAGATCACAATGTCATTGATTGTTCAGTTTACACCTTTTCACAGGTACATAACGCACATTTAAAAAAAAAACACACAAAATTGTTTGAAACCAACTCTTTGGAAGTTGCCGCACAACTTTTGTCTTAACTGAGTTTTCATTGTACCATAATATAAACTTTTATAGTATGTCTTTTGCCGTGCGCAGAAAGCGAATTGTTTATTAATAGCGCTCGTTGGTCACCTCCCTTCATTCCGGACTACACAAAGGGTCTTTTGTTTTTGGTCGAACTTAGTTTTAATATTCACTAGATTTCTTTTGAAAAATGTGGCCATTTGGTGATTTCGTTATACAGAACGTCGCCGGGACTAAGGGAAGGGATGAGCTGGCGGTGGCCGTAGAGCTTGTAGTCCTTGGTGAGCTTCCCCTCCGCCACGCCCAGCTCTAACAGGTATTTGCAGGCCTCGATCTGGCGAGCCGGGGGGAGCACATCATTGAAGGTGCCTATGAAGGCGATGCCCACACTATGCAGGTTATAGCCTTTGGTGTGTGCGCCTACGCCATTCCAACCTCGGCCTTCGTAGGCCGCTCCGTCTCCTCCCACCAGGAAGTTGTAGCCGATGTCAGACCAGCTGCGGGACTCGATGTGGTACGTCTGCATTGTGCGCACTTGAAAGGTGCACGCCGCCTGTAATAACATAAAAAATTAATCAAATAAACTTATACCATAGCCAAGCTGAATATTCTTTTTTTTTTACATTAAAATATCTAAGTATCATCTATAAAGATGTCAATAAAGACAAGCCAATGAATTAATTGATTTTCACATTTCCACAATGGCCCCCATACTTGTTTACAGATAAAATAATTATGTTGGCAAGTCAAAGCAGTGGGTAGATGAAATATTATTTTCTTGCTAAGCGAATAAAACATATTTTAATATCCTAGGAGCAATTTTTAAGATACAAAATCCACAAAAATGTTGTATTGGCGTTCAACGGATAAAATTTACAGTGCCAATAAGCAATTCTGTTGCAGAAGTGGTTAATACTTATGAGGTTTTGAGGTCTAGTAATTAGGCTTGCACTATGCGTATTGGGCCTATCCAGTATTTTAGATACAAATACAAAATAATAGCTAATCCAAAGTAATAACCGTGCTGACTATACTGCTAGAGAGGCAGGCGACACGACAGTAGCTTAGCAACAAACTTCATGTGCGAAGATGGTTTTGCATAAGACACGGCATCAGAGATGTACTCATAGTAGGGTTCTTCAATTTCAACCGTACAGTCGCTAACGTATTAATGATACAGATTATTTTCAAATTTTAAGGTCTGGATCCAAATTGCAAACTTGCTAAAGTGCTAATCCTTTTTTTACAGGTATAAATTACAGGTATAGATAAACATAACAATAACTCAATGTCATGAACTCACAGGGTTATATAGTTATGTTGTCTGTTATTAAATCGTTGATAGCAAGAATAGAAAATGCGACTCCTACAATGAAGTATTATTGTGTTTGCAACATTAAATTATTGGTACATTATGTAATTATTTCTAATAAATCATTCTTCCTAAGTCATACTTCATTTTATTATTATTGCGTTACTTGCTGCTAAAGGTATTTTGTAAAATAATACTAAAGAGTGCAACACAAATATTGTACTAAAGTGAAGAACTATCTCTGTGTTAAACACAGAGATAGTTGTGTTAAAGATAGTTGTGTTAAACACAGAGATAGTTCTTTGTGTTTGAACAGCCTAATTACAGAGTAAATAAAATTATTATCAATAATGTCAACAGTGAATTAATCTATACTTTCAACAAACAATAGTTTTCAACCCATATATATATATATAAATAAATTTTTTGTTTTATTTAATATTTTTTATATGCGGATCGCACAATAGTCGTAATTGCTCAAAGGACGATATTGAGAGAACCTGCCATTCTGTTGCAAGCATTAATTGTGAAAAAAGGGGGTAGATTACACATGGCTATCAGCCGTAATCTCTCTTTCTGTTACAGTGTCATCATGATAAAGACGGAGAGGTTACGAAGAAGATATGGGATGTAATCACGCTTTCTGTTGTATGGCATTGTTTGTGAGAAAAAGGGATAGATTATAACGGGGCTATCAGCCGTAACCTCTCTTTCTGTTACATGCATCATCATGATAAAGATGGAGAGATGGAGAGAAAAAGGGATAGATTACAACGGGGCTATCAGCCGTAACCTCTCTTTCTGTTATATGCATCATCATGATAAAGATGGAGAGATTCCAAAGAAGAATTCTTATTGTTACATGCATTGTTTGTAAGAAAAAGGGATCGATTACAATGGAGCTATCAGCCGTAACCTCTCTTTCTGTTAAATGTATCATCATGATAAAGATAGGGTAATTAAAACGAAGCTATTGGATGTAACCATTCTTTTTGTTGCATGCATTGTTTTTAAGAAAAAGGGATAGATTACAACGGGTCTACCAGACGTAACCTCTGTTTCTGTTACATGCAATGTGTATGAGGAAGAGAATTCACTGTAGGTTAGAGGGGTATGGCTGTATTACCTGACTGGTGCAGTTCTCGGTGGCGGTGTGGGTGATGATGACCATCGGCACCGGAGATTCCATTTTATCCACCACCCCCGCTGGCGGCTGGGCGAGCCACTCCTGCCTGGCGATCATGCGCAGGTGGCTCGGCAGGAGGAGGACGTTATCTGGAACATTTACAACACGTTGTTTCACCACACATATTATGTAGATATTATAATATTATGACAGCGTGTATATATTACACGGTGTCCGGAAACTAATGGCACAAGCGGAAAACTGGTGTATCTTCATCACATAGAGAACCCAAAAGAATTTATATTTTTCGATCTAATCATTTTGAGTTTATTTTTTGAATCTCGTTTACATTTTATTTTGGCAACCAAAAAGTTAAAAAAAACTTTTGGAGCGAGGTCTACGCTTTGACTTTGACTGATGTCAACCCTCCAGCAACTGATTTTTTTCCAAATTTTACCTAAAACTACTAGAAAACTCAATAAAAAAGTTGTATCATAAAATCGACTTCAAATGTGATGTACATTAGATTCACCAATTTCCCCATTGTTCCACTAGTTTCTTGATGTAGAGGAATTTTTGTTTGATTATTAAACCTTTTGATATTATTTCTCTCCGGACAAATGACATCTTAGGCGATACTGTGAAGAGTCTTTATAGGATAGTAAAGGTTAAACCTGGGCCTTGAAATTAAATGGGCCTTGATTATTAAACCTTGTGAAGAGTCTTTATAGGATAGTAAAGGTTAAACCTGGGTCTTGAAATTAAATGGGCCTTGATTATTAAACCTTTTGATATTATTTCTCTCCGGACAAATGACATCTTAGGCGATACTGTGAAGAGTCTTTATAGGATAGTAAAGGTTAAACCTGGACCTTGAAGAAGATACATTCCACAGCTTGATCACAAAAAGGAGTCATAGAAGCGACAGATTCGACCCATGTGCAAAATTTCCAATTATGAGACATGTTCCAATATGTAAAATTTATTAGTTAGACCCAATTGTTTCCGACTTCTTAATCGAATATTACACACTACGCAAGAATTCCATCATAACTCTCTTTAAAAACACTTTTGTGTTTAGACTTACAGAGTGGCAAAAAACGTAGAAAAAAAGGAATCAGCTGCAATTGTGCAAATTGTTTTACAGGGCAACACCAAGATGCTTCAACTTTTAAGTATGAGTGACTATGTAAGTAGTAAGATATAAACAAAGTTAAAAAAATGTTTTGATTTATTGTTTAAGCGAGATAATGGCATAGAAAAGAATTTTATCTCATTTTATTTTGTTTGTTCGATATAAAATACACCTGTTATGCAAGGTGTCCGGAAACTAGTGCTCAAAACGATCAACTGGTGAGTCTACATCACTTTTGGAGTTGTTATCGTGTAACTGTTTTGGTATTACTTTTTTACTACCTTTTTGATTTAAGCTTTTGTTACCAAATAAATCGTTATTTAAATAAATCAACAGAAGTTGGATTTTTTAAAATAAATTTTAAAAACCTCGGTCGCTACAGGGTTAATATAAATATAATGTTTGGTTGATTTCTATAGCGCCATTTTCGTGAGAAAATTACCTAAAGGGCGCTGTTGTTTCAAAGCGTAGAACCGACTCCAATTTTTTTTTTCAAACACCTTTCATACAAAGGTATATCAAACAAGCAAACGTTTATTATAGCGCGTATACACTTGCGAGCCGAACAACGAATCACGGGAAACGAACGAACCAACTGGAAATGGCGATACGCACCATTAGCTGTTAAAATAAATCTATGTATAACGAAAAAAAAAACAGTTAAATTTTTACGGTTTTACACATCTGAATAATTTGTTTTAAATTCGGCATAAGCAACTCGGTGTTGCCGCAATAAGGAATTTAAATTTCTACATTTATTTGCCAGACCGTACCTATATCTGTATGAATGGGTATATTCTTGATGAGGTTCTCGCTCTCCTCCCCCGCCCCAGTTCTGGCCCCACCTTCTCCGCTGGTCGATCCGGGTAACAGCAGTGCCAGCAGCAGACAAACCAGCAGCGTGGCGCCCAGCAGCGCCGCGCCCGTCAGAGTCACACCCGGCCTCTTGTGAACCCATTTCACTCCTGAAATAAGGACAATTCACACATTTAATATAGAATATACATAATATAATATAATATATAAAATAAAAATAAAATACATGTTTTCATTGTTTTTTTTTAAAGTAAATTTTCTTTAGGCACGATATGACGAGTAATTCAGATGAATTTGGGACGGAAATAACGTTTTCAAACGAAAATGACGTTTGGATATCGGTAAAATTACTGCCATGAGGTTTGTTTTTATTTTTAAAGGGTTCTCGCCTTCGCTAGAATATTTTTATTATTTTCCTTACTTGGATAAAAAATCAAGATCATTCCTCAATGCAAGCGACCAAACTCAACAGCCAGTGGTGTAGCTGTGTTCATCTGTAGAAATTTCATCCGAGTTTCGGAAAATTATAAAAATATTCTAGCGAAGGCTAGAACTCTTTAAAAATAAAAACAAACACAGATGGCAGTAATAGTACCGTTTTATTAATACCTGCCACAAAGTCAAAGAAGTTTTACTACAACCGCGCATAAAGGTTAGACGCACTCATATATATATATATATATATATATTTTTTTTTTTTTTTTTTATAAGAATACCAATATAAATGGTAATGGATAAAAGAGAACAGTGACACAACACAACATAAATCCGTGACAAAACAGAACACGATAAAATAAAAGATTAAACGCGTTTTACACAATCCTTTTTTCATATTTTTTTTATCGGTCATGGATACGCACCTATCTTTCTTTTTAAAGTTGTTAATTCGGAGTTCGACTTTACCGAACTCCTAAACACCTAACTCCTAACTATTTAAGAATACCCACTCGACTCACCTAGGACCTATTTCAGTGTCACAATTCACAAACAAATTATGTAGGTGTCAAACTAAAACAGAACAGTGACACAACATAACATAAAACCGTGACATAACAGAACTTGATAAAATATAGATTAATGCGATTTTACACAATCCTTTTTTCATATTTTTTTTATCGGTCATGGATACGCACCTATCTTTCTTTTTAAAGTTGTTAATTCGGAGTTCGACTGTAGCGAACTCCTGAGTATAGTCAATTTAAGAATACCCACTCGACTCACCTAGGACCTATTTCAGTGTCACAATTCACAAACAAATTATGTAGGTATCAAACTAAAACAGAACAGTGACACAACATAACATAAAACCGTGACATAACAGAACTTGATAAAATATGGATTAATGCGCGTTTTACACAATGCTTTTTTTTCATATTTTTTAACAGCGAATTTTAATTTTTAAAATTGTAAATTCGGAGTTCGATTGTATCGAACTCCTGAGTGTGGTCAACTTAAGAGTACCTATTCGACTCGTTAGGCATTAGGACCTATTTCAATATCACCATTCACAAACAAATTATACAGGAAACTCACAAATTCCTGGCTTACATAGTTTAGCAAACGAATATACAAATGATTTCGAATTTGGTAGGCAGACTCATCCGCCGCCAAGATCCGGACAAGCCTCACCCTTGCTAAGTCACCAAACGTAGTGAACCACTTGGGGTGACCTAAGTCAGAGATGTTGGTTATTAAATAAATAGTTTCCTGGGCGGCGCGGTACAAATACACGCCTTCAAATTAACATTGCAAGGAATTTCGCCCCCGAAAGATTTATTTTTCGAGTTTTTTTTTCTTTCTGTTCTGATGTGAACATCCTATTGATTTATTTGCATACTTTGAAATAATATAATACTCGAAGTTCTTGAATCATTCATTACTATACAAATAGTATAAATAAATAACTTACTAGTTAGGTACCACTGGGATGTTTGATGCTTATGTTTTGGTATGGTGGAATTTTGTCAATTTAATTATTATGTGTATTCACCATCGTCGAGAAATCTCCTGAATAGGTAGGTACCTAGGTTCAGAGTTTCGAGTTACTAACCACTGGAGCGATTTAGGTGGAAATTATGACCGCTTTTATTTTTCTGCGATTGATATCGGTCGAAAATTGGACCACATTTAACGAATCTACGAATATGGGATAAACGGTGAAATCTAGGTGAATTCATTAGCTGTAAACCGCAGTAAGCAGTTTATATGTTTTCATATTAATATTTTGAGGAATGATTAATTAAATTGAACGGCCAATGACCAATCGCTTTTTTTTCAAAGATGTCATATAAATTGATTTTTTTTTATATTGATTAGGATAGTTGATACGTCTACAAACAACATAAAAATTTGAAAAAATATATAAAATTAGTTTGAAAATAACTTCTATGCTGAAACAGCTTTCGCAATAATGAAAAAAAAAACTAAAATACTTGCAGAACTTAATAATAACCCTATTAAATTTGATTTACATAAAATTAAAAATAAATAAATAGTAAACTTTTTCATATATAATAAAGATTTATTCAGAGTGCAGAATAATGCCGTTTTTCTAAATTGTGAATTCTTAGGCCCAGTTGTTTCTCAAAAATTCAAATTTAACAAGGTGCTTAACAATATGATAGAAGGACCAGTTGTTTCGGAAAATTTCACGTTTGAATTTCCCTCAAATCGACATTCACCGAAAAATTGGGTTGTTTCAACCTCCGTCAGAAGAAATTTCATCGAAAACTCCATAGGACCAGTTGTTTCGGAATTCCCTTCAAATTTGAATTTCCTTCAAATTTGAATTTCCTTCAAATCGTCATTCACCGAAAAATTGGGTTGTTTCAACTTCCGTCAGCAGTGAAAATACTATATAAATGTGATGTGAATGTGATCAGCCGAGTCCGGACGGTTAGCGAAATAATGGGAGGCGCATGCGCAGACGTCAAAATTGTGATTCGGCGGGAACACTTGAATAAAATTTTCAAATTTATCGAACGTGATTTGTTGCTATTTACTGCTGACGGAAGTTGAAACAACCCAATTTTTCGGTGAATGACGATTTGAAGGAAATTCAAATTTGAAGGAAATTCAAATTTGAAGGGAATTCCGAAACAACTGGTCCTATGGAATTTTCGATGAAATTTCTTCTGACGGAGGTTGAAACAACCCAATTTTTCGGTGAATGTCGATTTGAAGGAAATTCAAACGTGAAATTTTCCGAAACAACTGGTCCTAAGTTGTCCTATTCTGCTGATCACTATTTGTTCAAAAGCTGAAACGGGCTTATATAAACTGTTCACTGCGAACGAATCCACCAAGATTTCACATTTTATCCCATATTTGAAGGATGGTTAAATGTGATCCAATTTCGAACCGATATCAATCGCAGAAAAATAAAAGCGATTCAAATTTGGACCTAAATCGCTCCAGTGGCTAGATAGGTTTTTCACAATTTTTTTTTAACAAAGTTAGATGGTAAGTACAGCTATTTAGCAGGATAATCAGTCAGATAATATGATGTTTACACATCAAATGTAAGCAGATACTTATACTTATAGTAGGTAAAGACATAATACATCTTGGGGAAGTCGAATCTAAAACATAAGGGGTTTATCCCAATGACTGATAAAATATCTAAGATAGTTTAACCCGAGCTGAGTTAGGAGTCATCAATATGCATGACTTTATTGATAAATATATACGTTAGTTGGTAATTAAGTTTCTATGTGTGATTTTACCCGTTATACAACAGATCTAAGCACGCAGTGGCACTTCAACTGTCCGTGTACTCGAGCCTCAAAATAAAAACGCACCTCTTTATAAAACCTTAAAATGGTTAGTTTTCTCTGTGATCTTCCACAAGTCCAACATATTAATAAAGATGCTTATAAATACAAAACCAAGAAGTCAAAAATTGAGTGAATAGTATCTTTTTTTTTCGCTGGGCATATTTTTTTTGATCTGCTAACTTTTTTGAGTTTCTCGAGATCTACACGACGACGCACGAAAAACTCATGTAAAGTGGGCGACAAACCCGGAGCTCGCATCAAAAGATACTGTGTTATAAAGTATCTTTTCTACCGACACACTACGTTATAAAAGATTTCTTCCTACGGCAGGAGAAGAGATCAATTGAATTCGTAAGCGGCCAAGGAAATATTATTTCTTTGTACTGGATATGTCAACTTGACGGCCGACAGCGTGTATTAAAAATGACCCCTCTTCTGTTTACAGCAGGGGGGGTTGTCGCATAACTTTTCTGATATCGCGCCGCTAGCGGTTAAGGAGAATAACGCCGATTAGCGAAGACTCGAACGCTTATAACACATCATCTCTTTTACGTATCTGGGGGGTCTGTATGGGATTGTACGGCGACCTTACCTTAATCCTTTCCGTTCATATGACCGATTCATTGGTCGAGCAGAGTGAAGTTCGAGTCTCTTATCTGACTCCCCTCAACAAGCAACGGACTGTTTTCATTATATACACGCCATTTGGCGCCACAACCCTTGGGCCACGAGATATATTATTGAAATATTTGACGATATCAAAAACGTTTTATCGCTAACTCTGGCGAGACCTTAATACAGGAGACTTTATAAAAATCATTTTCACAATAATATCCTCGTTATTATACCTCCTCTGACCTGGACGCCATTGAATCTGCATGCTAACTCGGTATTTCCTCTTCAATATCTATATATATAAAAAATGAATCCCTGTTTCCCTTGGTCACGCCATATTTTCAGAACCAATTTTTCCTATTGCATTCATCTTTTTTTAAAGTTTTCTAATACTTTGTAGAAGGTTCTTACGGAAAGAAAAATCAAGAAAATTTACGCAGAAAAATGGATAATTTCAGAAAACTTAACGACTGTTTTAACTTCAGAAGTCTGTCCCCTGGGAGAGAGGAGGGGGAACGCGGGGAAGGTGAAAAGGGAACGCGGGAGGGGAAGAGGACGAGGGTGGGAAAGAGGTGGCAGAAGGAAAACGGGGACGAATGGGAAAGGACACGCAGGGAGAAACTATTTCTTTATTTAAGTGGCAATTCAACGCATGCCGGGAATCAACTAGTAATGTTATAAATAACCTCAACTAGAAAACTAACTTTAATTCTGTCTTCTGATAATTACATTTTACAATTTTTTTTTCTTATTTATAAAAATTGCCTCTTTTAATATTCGATGCCTTACGAGTACCTACATCATATCTTTATTTTATTGTATTTAACACACACACACACACACAATTGTTTCCATATACCTATATTCTAGATTTTATACATTACACTTTGCTTTATGTCAAATTTTATTATCTAAATAATTGCATTAGTTTTTTTTAATGGTACAACTGTATTATTTATCATTTTATACTTAAATATT
Organism: Limnephilus auricula; assembly: GCA_951813805.1. NCBI lineage: Eukaryota > Metazoa > Arthropoda > Insecta > Trichoptera > Limnephilidae > Limnephilus > Limnephilus auricula. The sequence continues at coordinate 6,800,554 of OX638391.1, forward strand.
GTAATTTAGAATTTTAATGTAAATAAATACAAAAAAGTTATTGAAGAAGTGAAACTTCTTTAGATGCAATATATGTACGAGTATTTCAGATCTTTTTCGGACGGAAATAACGTTTTCAAACTGAAATGACGTTCGGATATCGGTACAATTACCGCCATCTGTGATTGTTTTTACTTTTAAAGGGTTCTGGCCTTCACAAAAATATTTTTATTATTTTCCGAAACTATTGAAGAGCAAATTCCAAAAATGAAGAGCAAACCTATATTCATATTTTTTATTGCATTTCTCAACACAATGCGAGAACCCTTTAACAATAAAAACAAACACGGAGGGTAGTAATTGTACCATTTTAGTAATACCTGCCACAACAGTCAAAAAAGTTTTAATTCAACCGCGCGTAAAGGTTAGAAGCACTCATTTAAAAAAAAATTTCATTGTGTTATTTTTCTTCCAAAATAGTAGGTATTTCAAGGTAATTTACAACTACAGCTTAGCAATGACAACTTGTGGCTATTAACTCCAGATGGCCTAGGTGGCGAATGACCTTCCATTCGGTCGGAAGGTATCGGGTTTGTTTTCCGCCGCTGCGAAAAATATAGAAATATATAAGTGAATTTGAATTTATTACTTAACTTAACAGTATATGTTATAATGTTTTAAAATAGTTCGTTAAGGTGAAGACATGCGAAAAAATGCAAAATCGTACAAAATCTTGTGTTTTAGTTTTGAAAATTTGATCGATTAGAAATAATATACATGCTTCAATTAAATACTGTGAGTGGAACACATCTTGGCCTTTGAAGTCATCGAGTATTTTTTGATAAGATTTTTAATAAGATTAGAAAAAAATTATGCGTCTGACCTATAAAAAATGGTTAAAACTGAAAAATCTCCTACTCACAAATCCTTTTTCTGGTGTTGTTTTATTGAATAATGTAGCTAATTAAGTTTCTTATAAAGTGATCGGAAAACATTTTAATATTTGTATCTGAACTTCACAAAATAAAATAAAACGTGCATTTTGGCGACGTTTCTTTTCAGTGAATAAAAATAGACGGTACCCAACGAATTTGTAACTGCGAATTTCATCCTTCTGTCATGTACAGAAGGATTTTAGCTCGTCGCTCAGTCTACGCCCAGAACCCGGGGCCAACGGACATGCCTTGTCTACGCGGCGCTTCGATCTTTAAAAATATACTTGCGGAATAACAAAACGCTGTTGTTTGCTAGAGAATAGGGTTTTTATTGGTAAACGCCCAAAAATCGTTCGCTCCGCCCATTCCGAATGAGTCAAGGACTAGTGGATCTTAAGTTTGTTAGATCTTAGAAGGAACAATATGAAAATAAACACATTGAAATTATTTTGATTGATTTGGCATATTGTCGTTGCGTATTTAATTTATTTTTATTTTTATAGTGAATAACTCACAAGAGTCCCAACTGCTCCCGTCAGGAGCCAGTGAGACTATGGCATACGTATGTTATGAGGCTGAAGGTAAGTGGGGAAGGGAAGGAGACGAGGAAGAGGAAGGTGGGGAAGTATCTGGCTATTCAGATCTAGTCACTAAACACGGCTAAAGCCATTTCAAGCAACGTTTCAATTCTGAGTGGTGGTCTTACACCAGGGCGATACTAAGAGTATCTTCCAAATATAGATACTATATATTATTTTAAATAATTAATTGTGAAATAACACAAATCAATTAAATAAAATTTATTTGCGCACGCCGGGTTCGAACCCGAGGCCTTCGGAATGGGAGTCTAACGCCCTACGTCAATGAATGGCCGTATGAACAATGCGACGATTTTGACGAAAATGTGTTAAATATATAGTTATTTTTTTCTTTTTTTTTCTCCATATTCTACAATATGAGCCATGTAAAAATATCAAATATTTAAGGCGATAGAAAATAAATTATGTGAGGACAATCAAATATTTATAATAATATGTATTATATGTTATTATATAATTAATATTAACATCATTTTGTGATGTCGAGCTGTCAAATTTTAACAAATTTAAATTAAATATTTTGCCATTATTATGGTATTTAAATTATGACGAAAACTGTGTATAGAATATGAACCATGTAAAAAAACTGTGTATACAAATTTAATAATTCAATTTTCAGGCATTAAATAAATAATGTTTGCCATAAATATATTCTTATAATGAACCAAATTTACTTTTCCTACTTTGTCCATAGAAAGAATTGTTTTTTATGTTTCGTTATTTTTTTTAAACAGTTTTTATTGATTAGTATCTCAGTATCACATGGTTCATATTGTATATGCAACGACGATATTCTGATAAATAGATATAATTATTCAATTCTTTTTTTTAAGAAGGTGTAAGAGATTTAGCCGTTTCACTCCTTACCTTTGTTGTTTAAATTATATATTACCTCTACCACCAACTATGAAACTACTAGGTACCCTTTAACTAGAAGTTCTGTGAATAGTTAACCTCGCATTCAAATGTATAACGCAGGTAGGTACATAATATTGAAAAAATGCGATTAAGAAAGTCGAAATAAACACGACGATTTAACATTTTTTGAAAAAATTATCTTGAAAATGTTTAAAACGGCCATTAGCTTGAATCGGAAACGAAACGTACAAACATTTATACAGACAAACGAAATGCAAAGCTGTCGAGTTAAAACAGCATTTCGGTCAACAATCGCGCTAAACAATCACTACAATAGTTGTGATTGTTTAGCGCGATCATGAAAAATTATCAAAAAATAATAAAGATGTTTAAACAACAAAAATAAATTATTTTAAATATAATTATTAATAAGAAAATAAATTTAAGAGATGGCTATTTTTAAAAAATATTTGGTTATTAATAATATTTAATTTATTAATTTATTAATGTCATTACTACCCTGACGAAGAAACCATCGGTTTTGAAACATGTAGGTAATTGTGATTATATTAGTGGTTTAAACAAAGTTATTTGTTTTAATTTAATTCAAAATGACGCCACAAAGTGATTTTGCGAAGTTTGAAGAGATAAAAATTCTATTGTTGTTCAACTCACCATCCAAAAAATAATGTTGTTTCCGAGTTCGATATCTCACTCAAAATGTTCAATGTCAAATTAGTGACACTCGAATGAGCAAAAATCGGGAATAACAATATCGGGAATAACAATATCGGTAATAAGCAACCAAAATGTTGAATGTCAAATTCGTGTACGAAAGGATCAAGGAATGATCAATATCGGGAATAACTCTAAGGAAATGTTGATTGTGAAATTCGTGTACGCAAGGGACAAGGGAATGCGAAATATCTGGAATAACAATGTCGGGAATAAGCAACCAAAATGTTTGTTAAATTCGTTTAGGAAAGAAACAAGGGAATTAGCAATATCTTGCAAGGAAAAGTAAGATGAGTGAAAATGCGAAATTAAGTTGGAATTTTACTTAAGGAACAAGGGAATAAGAAATATCGGAAATAAGCAATATTGGGGATAACAATATCGGTAATAAAATAAGCAACCAAAATGTCGAATGTCAATTTCGTGTACGAAAGGAACAAGGAAACGAGCAATATCCCGATATATATATATATATATATATGTAAATATCAGGAATAAGCAAACAAAATGATGAATTCAAGGTCATATTCGTATACGAAAGGAACAAGGAAACGAGCAATATCCCGATATATATTAAAATTTTAGGAATAAGCAACGAAAGGAACAAGGAAACGAGAAATATCCCGATATATATAAAAAATATCAGGAATAAGCAACCAAAATGATGAATTCAATGTCAAATTCGTGTACGAAAGGAACAAGGAAACGAGCAATATCCCGATATATATATATGTAAATATCAGGAATAAGCAAACAAAATGATGAATTCAAGGTCATATTCGTATACGAAAGAAACAAGGAAACGAGCAATATCCCGATATATATTAAAATATTAGGAATAAGCAACGAAAGGAACAAGGAAACGAGCAATATCCCGATATATATAAGAATATCAGGAATAAGCAACCAAAATGATGAATTCAATGTCAAATTCGTGTATGAAAGGAACAAGGAAACGAGCAATATCCCGATATATATATATATATATGTAAATATCAGGAATAAGCAAACAAAATGATGAATTCAAGGTCATATTCATATACGAAAGGAACAAGGAAACGAGCAATATCCCGATATATATAAAAATATCAGGAATAAGCAACCAAAATGATGAATTTAATGTCAAATTCGTGTACGAAAGGAACAAGGGAATGAGCAATATCGGGTTTTTACTAAGTTAATTAGCTTGCAAGGAAAAGAAAGATGAGTCAAAATGCAAATTAACTTGGAATTTTTCTAAAGTAGGGGACATCGCGAAACGGTTTAATGATGGAAAAACACACCAAGGAAAACAGGTGGAGTGCTCTGAGATCGTTAGACCTTTACAATTAATTCGTATTAATGCAGGTAAATAAATTATAGGGTTTTTTTTAGGGAAAGGAAGGAATGGAAGATCTGGGAAGGAAAAAGGTATGAGAGGCGGGTAGGATTCTGGGGGTCAATGTATCGAGGAGTGACGGTCTATAATGGTGTTAATCTGTAAATATCTAATAATTACCGAATATTTCGTATAGCCTAATGCTGTGTATACATTTGTAAACCGAGCCACGAATTATGGGAAATGAACGAAGCAACAGTATCTTAAAGCTTTTTTTTTTTAAAGATGAAAATTCAGAAGAACTTGATAATATTTGATTTCCATCTATTCATCGAATGTTGCTTACGCAGTATTAAAGTATGGAACCGCATAGCCCTGTTAGAACCCGAACCCTGTTGGAACCCGATTCTTTAGAATTTAGACTACTGAACACCTATAAAATACATCTATTTGATTTTAATAATAAAACAAACTCGTATTTCATTATTTTGAATTTAGATTTTGTATTCGTCAATGAATGGAAATATTGACATTGTAAATTAACCCACTTCCCGACATCCGATCGAGCTGAACCTCGGCAAGACCCATTATCGATGAGATTGCATTAATTCAACTTTTGGCGGCACTCACATACTCATACATCGATTTGTTTGAAATTGGCTTACTAACGGACCTAGGAGATAGCCCCAAAATCGAAATTAGACGTATTATAATAAAAAAAGCTTAGTTTTTATTACGGGTTGATTTTTATTTTTATAATTATTTTCTGTATAAATGAAACAATGTTTGAATCAAGAAAACCTTACTGCTACGAGGAAAGAGTGAATATATGATCACTACAATAATAAGAATAATCTTGCATACTTATGTCCCTGCTATAGCCACGCGCTGCGCCGTTAAAGGACAAAGCGAAGTGATATAATTATTGGCAGTGGATGTGTATTGACATAGCGTTTTAGTCAGTAAAAATCTAGAAAAGCAAATTGCAGCCTCTTGCTTAAGAAAGTATTACCAGAGAATATCGGAAATTAGTCCTTTTTAAATCAAATTCTAGACGTATTAACTGTTTTTTACAAAAAAACATAATTTGATTTTGAAAGATTGTTATTTTATCTGGTACACGCAGTTTTAAAATTTTGAAAAACTCAGTGTAGTTTTAAGATACTAAGGTTATACCGATAGTCGTTGGCAGATTTGTTCAATTTTCAAACGATAGATTCTATTAAACAACACAAATTTCAAACCATAATACAACTAAATAAATCAATACATAATCTAGTCAACACAGTTTTAAAAATTTTAATTTTGGTTAAATTAAAATCATTAAAAAAAATCCGAGAACGTGTTTTCTGACAAAAATACCTCAGTTTTTCCATTTATTTAAGGTCTAAAATATTTACTAAAGTATTTCAGTTTTTTTTACACACTTGTTTTGCTTAGACATTATAGAAAAATCATAAATACTTATGATCTAAAAATACAAGAAGTACACGATATTTAATTATTTTTTCATCGTGCGTTTTGAACATTTTTATTGCTTACTTAAATGTAGGTTTATATTAAAGCAAGTATTTAATAAAATAAATCGATATTAAATTTTTTATTTAAAAAAAAATAGTACGGGGAATAATCGATCTTTCTTATTGGAACCTCCCTGTACAGTTGCAAGCATTTTGAACTTTTGTTCTCAGCCCTTCACTCTTAAAGAAATTTTTATAATATTGCTGTTTTAAATTAAATAAAACATATTTCCTGTCTAACTACCAGTGTTAATACATCTCCACATTATATACTACCATACAAATTTTTTGAAACATTACTCTGTCCGCGACATTGTAAATAACTGAATACGTAAATAGTTATTGCTAATTTGAGATTCAGTAACTTTGGGAGGTCTGGCATAGTCGATCGATAAAACCGTTCATAATACGACATTGACTAAATCCGTCATCTATGGTCAGTTATCAATATTTGCGATCACGGGATAAGAGATATTCCGACCGACTATTGATAAATTTTAGGCCGGACTCAAGAAGTTTCGGTTATCTGTCAATATACGCAATTATGTCGTTCGTCATGCAAAATATCTTGCTTTTAATGAACGGAGTTCAACTAACAAAGCTTTTAGAATTGAAAGAAGTCGTGTACGCTTTCCGTAGACGAACAATTCAACTAAGAGGCGACCAATTTATTTCGTTCGATCTTTGAGAAACTAAAATGGTTGAAATATCTATGACTAAATATCTGATTAACTAATTAAGGCGCTCCGCCCACTGAGGCAACTGAAAACCAACTAAAACCGGCTGTTTTCTCTGTCTTGATTGGTCAAAAAGCTTGTTTAACCATAGATGAAGAACAATCAGCTGACAGCTCGCAACCTAGCAACGGCCGGCCAGGGTAATCAGCCGTGACAGTCGCAAGATGGTCGCAAGATGGTCGCAAGATGGTCGCAAGATGGTCGCAAGATGGTCGCAAGATGGTCGCAAGATGGTCGCAAGTCACCGCTTGCGTTACCATTGACAACGGGGTTTTGTGTGATTGTGTAGTATGCGGGCCATCACATTGTCATACAAAGACAGTTGGCAGTTGAGAGTTTTCAGTTGCCTGAGTGGGCGGAGGCGCTAACTCCTGTTTTTTCGTTTTTTTTGAATTTCGATTTTTTTATATAACGAAGTTAAAACTTTGGTAAATTACTTATTTCCATAATAAAATAAAAGACATCATAAAAAAATCCATACGACTTTGATGACAAATAATGTCATACTCGCTGCGCACCAGTGGCGGTCCGTGAGTTTTCAGTGAGCTAGATTTCAGTGTGCTAAGATTGAAAAAAAAACGACGTTACTGATGTTATTGTAGCTGAAAATGAATTTTATTTATTTTTCATAATTTCAACTTTTGTATGAAGATATTCAGCATTCTTTAAGTTTGAAATGTTTAATTTTTGAAAAAAAATAAAATTCATTTTCAGCTACACTAACATCAGTAACGTCGTTTTTTTCAATCTTGGCATTCTAGTTCACTGAAAACTCACGGACCGCCCCTGCTGCCAGATTCCTAAGATTTACACCAGTAGCGTCAATATTTTGTTTTGTATGAACTATGATTTATTTCTTAGTATGGAAAGTCGCTGAGTTCATTACTTGGGGATTAATTTCGGGATCAATAGATTGTTAATTATTGTTATTCGAAAAGCGCACTGCGGTTACATTATAATATAAGTTTATCTCATTATCTTACATTTTTATGGGAGTTTATTGAAAAAATGCTCTTTAGAGAGAACTCCTACTGCCTATGATAAAAAAAACGAGTGTGCTTTGGACCACACGACTGAAGTAAATACTTATTTAGCTCCATCTATATGTATGTCCATATATATATATATATGTTTATATGTATAAAATATATCCATGTATATACATACATACATTAATTTTCTACAAATATTTATTTAAATTTATTAATATTCGCCTCGCCCGTGGGCATCGACATCCGCTCCCCACCGCGTCACTGGTATTTCAATATACTGACTGAAATATTTCATGCACTGGCTATGAGAGGAAGAGAGAAAGAAAATGTGCGCGCGCACTGCTATCTCTTGCTACTACAGTGAGCCCGTTCGCCTCGCAACGCATTTCACTTTTCGTTACACATGCCAGTTTACGCCTCAAGTCAAGCGTGCGTAAAGAAGTATTTACTTAAAAAATTTATATTTATACAGTACACTAAACATGTGCCTACTAATAATTCAATTAAATGGTTGTATTGTGTAGTAATCGCTGTTGAGTGTGATATGCCAACGCTAATGTAAGCACCGATAGCCTCAGCTGGTCGGGGTTAGCGCTGGAGGAGGCAACAGGTTTTTCCGGCGAGTCATGGGTAATGGGTAATATTGCGGATCCCTAACGCCGCGCTGTTGTTCTCGCAATCTGATAGATCTGCTTCACGTTATAATACGAGTATGTTAACTAGAAAAGCATTGACGCGTCGAGTATCTACAATCCGGGTCACAATATGCATTTTTATGTTCGTTCCGTTCGTTCTGCTACATACACCGACCAAAAAAGTCTAGACAGGGCGTGTGGATGTTAAAAATGACACCAAAAGCTAAAGTATTGGTTCCAAATATTAAATTACGAAAACATTATTTATCGAAATTTCGTCATTCTTGATACGCGTAGATGATCGGAATACCGCTTCGTTTCAACTTAATCACAATAGAGTGATTGACCAGCGGCTGAGAATAACAGTTTAAAAATGTTTGCAACTGTACAGGGAGGTTCCAATGAGAAATATCGATTATTTTCCGTATTAATTTTTTTTAACCAAAAATTTAATATCTTTTTATTTCATTAAAAAATTGCCTATCTACATTCAAGTAAGCAATAAACATGCTCAAAACGCACGATGATAAATTATTAAATATCATGTACTTATTGTAAGTATTTATTGATCATAAGTATTTATGCTTTTTCAATAATGCCTAAACAAAATAAATGTGTGAAAAAAGACCTTAAATAAATAGAAAAACTGAGGTATTTTTGTCACAAAACACATTATCGGATTTATTTTTTAGTGGTTTTAATTTAAATAAAATTTAAAAAATTAAAACCGTGTTGACTGGATTATGTATTTTGTTGTATGATTATATGATTTGGAATTTGTGTTGTTTTATAGAATCCATCGTTTGAAAATTGAACAAATCTACCACCGACCAACTTTATAACCTTAGTATCTTGAAAATTCACAACGCCCATCGCTCACGTAGCTACTTATAATCGATGCTACCGCTACCTGTCATACTATTTTGCTAGTGTAGCGCCTAGCAGCGTTTTAAAATACTAATATTAGTATGGAAAATACAGACGAGCGGCGATCGCGTCGCTTGAACGTAGCTCTATGGAAGAACGGCGTTAGTTTTTCAAAATTTTCAAACTGCGTGTATCACAATCAATATATATAAGTACCTATGAATGAATATTAGTTGTAAAATGAGGACCTCAGCACGGTTAACCCAGCAAAGCTCACATTATTAAAAAAAAAAACAGTGTGAAAAAAATCTTTATGTTATGGAATTTAAAAAATAAAAATTATAAATAAAAAATAAAAAAAATTTCAACGAATTTCGAAAAATTTCCAAGATATTTTAAATGTCCCATATATTTCTTATTTTTGAAGATGTCGTAAAGACAAATGCCATGTTAACAATGAAGTTCATTATTTTCAGATTATTTAATACCATTCCTGTTTCATATTTATACAAGAAATTAAGCAGGTATGTATGTATTTATATGTTTAATTAGTATTTTATTTTTCAAAAAAGTATCCAAGGAAATATGTAAATCACTCCAATATTAGGGTAAAATAATATTAATAATATTAATAATCCAATATTAATAATCATGGCACCACGGAACCGATTCTAGGAGTTACGAATTTCAATATGATTTTGAATCAGATGACCTCACAATAGTTGGGAATCTCTCCATATTCCCTCGCGATGTCGCTACAAACAGGAGGAATTTGATGTGTTACAAATGCGCTACAAATGTCGGGGGGATTTGATCTCATTTTTATCAAAATCATTTTATTTAGTCCAGACTTTTTTTTATTCTTTTTAATGTATTTTTCAGCCACATTATTTTTCAATGAAGATGAAAATAATACATATAAATCTAAACGAAACATGACACAGAACATGAAACACAAAAATATGAACGTAACGGCCACAACCGGGAACCGGGGAATGAACCCAGAACCCAGGGTATTTTGTCTTTCCGGGACACAACGCCTAAACCAAGTCGGGCACTGGGACACAAATAATTAATGATATTATATCATTGAAGAAGAAGATAACAATAATAATCTAATTTTTTTAAATATGAAAATGAACAAGACACAGAAAAACAATAAAAGATAATGGTCGCAACTGGGACTCGAACCCAGAACATTACGCCTTACCGGGACATACACTTCTAATAAATAAATAAATGAATAATATTATACACAACTAGTTTTATTTTCGAATGATTACAAAGTTCTTTAGTGAATTTATTTAAAACCTAAATAGTGTCCGGATAAACATATCTGATTATATTTATATGGGACACCTGTTAACTTTTAATGTTTTTCACTTGATTGTTATTCAAAAGACGGTCCTTTGTGGCACAAATGCACCAACCCCACCTATAAAATATGCGTTGACTGATAATAGAGACGTTAACCTCACTCAAAAGTGTCGGAATGAAATGCCAAGTAGGTGATTAGGTATTTAGTTTTTTTAAATCTTTACAAAACCAATACATGTGTTCAATAGGTACACAAGAGGCCTTGCGAGTAGAATCACAATGGCCGATAAAATAATAACATTAAGGTATTTGCATAAAGAATAGAATGATATAAAAGTAACAGGCATAACATTTGGCACATCTTTTATAACTTAGGTCATCACAACCTTTTTCAGCTCGTAAAATCATTTCCGTCAAAGTTAAGTACTTAAAATAGAATTTTTGGGGGAAAAAAGTTGGGTTAAGGATAGGTTTGATAATGGGTTATAATCTTTAAAAAAATATGTAATGTAGGGAATCTAAAATGCGCAAGTAATTTATTTTTAATTAATTTGTATTGCGGAAACAGTTGGACTCGGTCATGTTCTGTGTGAAAATACAAAGCAGCAAAAATTTCAGATCAGATTTTTATTTTTGTATAATTATGTCAACTATTTTCTGGCTGGCAACTACGCTTTTATGAGTTATGCCTGTCGATGTCATTTGAGACGCATCTATATATAATGAATCATCACAAATACCCAAAAATAGCTCAAAAATATTATGTAAATACTCGTATGATGTTTTCTTACAATATTCTAAATTACTAAGATACCCTGAAGTCCAACAAGGTCAAATTGTATGCCAGAGCAATATATATCACAACACCCCAAAGTTCTTTATTATATATTATAAATACACAGCCCTTATTTTATATTAAAAATATATTATTGTTACTGTATATTTCTTTATTAAAAGAAAAACAATTCTACCTTAAATACTCTTAATGATAGCCACATAGATAAAACAAAATGTTCAAATTTGGATTTTTTTGTTGTTGGGCGGTTACATGCTAAATAATCACTGGTTGTAAGACAAATCTCTTAACACCCTGTAAACGCAATATATAATAATAACCACATTATTAATATAGTTATGTCTACTGAAAAACTTCACGATTTGACAATTTATTATTAATGCAAAGCTGGAAAGAATAAATTGAAATCAAGTCACGACATTTATCAAGAGTCAAATTGAAGTATAAAGTGTGAAATTGAAGTGTAAAGAAGTGCTTCGAGACTTTATAGCAGTTAGTAAGTAAGGTATACCAAGTGTCTGCGGTGGCTGAGCTGTGCGGAAATTCGCGGTCACATTCTGCGGAAATTACCCATTACACCAAATACATCAAAAAGATTACATTTATCATGTGATTTTTATTTCTATTTACGCATATTTTCTAATTAAATATACCGGAATTAATACACTTCAACTTCTCCCAACCGTCTGGAGCCAGCGAGACGCGAGACTATGGCATCCCCAAATGAGGTCTTGAGGCTGAATGTAGTGGGATCCTGTTTGTATATTTGATTGGATGTTTTCGTTTGATCAAAACCCGAAAAAGTATTTCATCTGCTTTCAAAAATGTTATTTCATTTGAACTATCGAAATTTAACGTGAAGTGGAAATACTCAAACCGGTAGATATCTTTTTATTTTCTGTGTTCTCTCCCCGTTTTTATTTATTTAATAATTTATTGTGAAAAACAGTACAATCCAATTTCATTTCACCAATTACAGTTTAACATACATACATTTAATTACATAGGTAAGTACGTCAATAATATCAGGTGAGATGGAGTCTTATGTTAAAGAATATATTTATTGGGATCTTAAATTATTTTTATTTCTTATTATTTTTTCGATCTTAATTTATACTTATTCTATATCTGTTTCCAAATCAAACTCAACAATAACAGTCTACTATATGTAGCTACTCCACCTTAAACACCTATTAAATAAGCAATAATTATTAGCCTGAAACACTCATCCACATTGAAAAAAATCTCCCGAGAAAAGATACATGCCGCCGACGGTACTCGATGTATCTTTTCTCGGGAGATTTTTTCAATTGTTTCAGGCTAATAATTATTGTATTTTTCATCAATCATATTGTAATTGTAAATTTCATCAACCATAAAATAAAAATGTAGATTTCTGTAGAAATCAAATCAAGGACGCCCACTACATACAGACAATCTAATTTATATATTAGAAGATATTATAGATTACTATTTTTTAATTGAAAAACTAATGTTTAAGACAAGATTTTTATAGCACAAAGGGTAACAATTATTATAAGCAATAATTATTAGCCTGAAACAATTGAAAAAATCTCCCGAGAAAAGATACATCGAGTCCCGTCGGCGGCATGTATCTTTTTTCGGGAGATTTTTTTTTCAATGTGGATGAGTGTTTCAGGCTAATAATTATTGCTTATAAGAATTGTTACCCTTTGTGCTATAAAAATCTTGTCTTAAACATTAGTTTTTCAATAAAAAAATAATAATCTATTATATCTTCTAATATATAAACTAGATTGTCTGGTTGTGGTGGGCGTCCTTAATTTGATTTCTACAGAAATCTACAGTTTTATTTTATAGTTGATGAAATTTACAAGGGGAATTCAAAACAAGGAGAAGATAGCTATCTACCAGAGATTTCAAAAGCCATGCCATCCCTCTATCCCATCCCTTGAAGCAGTATTTTTGATGAAGTTTTGCACACGACAGCATAAAGCTCCAGAAAACTCCTAAATGTATTATGTAATCAATTTATTATTATTACATATACAAATAAGCGAATTCAGCCATATAAATATATATTTCTATCTTAATATATGAAGAAGTGTCTCGTTTGCCACCCCAAAGCAGAATTTTTATACATCCTGATGAAATTTTGCACATTTTAACTTCAAAACGCCTAAAAGGTCACCGTCTACATGAAATTTCGAATAACCACCCTATCCACTTTCCCCACCCCTTAAAGCAGAAAAAAGCCCGAGCAACACCGGGATCTCCAGCTAGTTTAAAATAAATAAAGTGAATAGAATAAGAAACAACTAAATGATTAATATAAAGACCTTGATTCGGATAAAGTTTTTATGTCGATTGCTGCTAGGAATACTAATCAATTGAAGTAAGTATTTTTCACGGTCTGCATACTATATAGAGATTTTCCTTGATGAAGTTGTTTTATAAAGACGTGCAGCATTTTTTACGTTACGAGATTACGGACAAGAGATCAGGTATTTAATATATTTAATCATTATCGAACTGAACAAACTAAAAAAGTAGTCTGCCATGACAATGGGAATACTGGATATCTGATAAACGCAGCATTAAGGAGAAGCACTACGAAGCAATGCAAAATCACGTGTTTTGGTTTGAAAAATTTACCGAGTACTTTTTTATAATTCCAGAAAAATATTGTGTCAGGCCTATAAAAACGGCAGTTCAAAATCTCCTACTTTCAAACCCATTTTCGGTTATGATTCATTGGGTTCTACGACAACTCAACTACGTGATATTTTAACAATGAAAACATAGCTCATAATCTAACCTAAGATGACCTATTTAAGTAAGTTTTTTTTCATCATTTTTAATGAATTTTTAAGTTGAAGTTGCGCGTTTTTATGAGTTGTCAAGGTTACCGTTTTATTGCAAAATGTGGCAACTAAATGTATTTAAAAAATAAAAATAAACTATTTTAATATTTGTGCCTGAACTTCACAAAATAAAATAAAAACATAATTTTGCGCGATGTTTTTTCTTGTGTGAATCAAAACAGGTATGCAAGGGTTAAAAGGGGCTAATTTCAAATGTTACACGACGCGCATCGCCTTAAGCCTGGAGGGATGTCGTATTTTGTCGTTTATGGCGTATAAACCATTCTAGATTTTTGCACCTACAATCCGGATAATTTTACGAAAAACCAAAAATTTATTAAAAAAATTTGCTTTTTCGATACATTTAATAAATCTTTTTAAAGGTAGCTGAATCGTCGATAGGCGGAGTTTTCCCAATTATCTCGGATTATTCGTGCCCCGGTAACGTTTGTCTTTCTTCTAAGTTTTATTTTTTTGCTTTTTAGAGATCGAATAAATTAATAATAAATAAGAGATCATCAGCACACCTAAATCGAAGATTAATGCTAAATCAATATTTTAGATTAATTTTTACTAAGGAACAATTTGAATTACAAATATTTTTAAAAATATGCTTTGGACAACTTAAAGCTTTTTCTTCGCAGATTTAAAATAAAATTGTTAATTACCTTATAAAATATATCAACGCAAACTATTTAAAAAATGTTTTTGAAACTTTTTGTAACTTCTTTACGCACGCTTGACTTGAGGGGTAAACCTATCGAATGTGTAACGTAAAAAGTGAAATGCGTTGCGAGGCGAACGGGCTCACTGTTTTTACAGAGAGACTCTCTCTTGCTTCTGCAAGAGAGAATCTGTTTCATAGCAAGAGCATTAAATATTTCAGTCGATATTTTAAAACACCAGTGACGCGCCAAATGCGGGGGGGGGGGGGGGGGAGCGGCCGTCTATGCGCACGGCTTGATCGGGCGAGGAGAATGATAATAAATTTAAATAAATATTTGTAGAAAATTAATTTATGTATATATATAAAAAACGAGTGTGCTTTAGACCACACGACTGAAGTGAATACTTCTTTATCTCCATCTATATTGTCCATATATATTTTAAACATATAAACATATATATGGACAATATAGATGGAGATAAAGCTAAAGCACACTCGGTTTTTTTTCTTTGGAATGTATGAACGGAACCAAGACAGATCTTTAAAAAAATATTACGGCTCAAATTATCTGTGACAGTTTCCAGAGATTATCTTTTTTTCTTTCTTAAAAAAATTTCACAAAATAAAGAAAAGCCACTTTTACCATTGAAATCGTGACTTCTAGTCTGCGTTTGCCAAGCGATCTTTATGCCTATTACATATATTCGTAACGATATAAGGCACACTAAGAATAAATAAATTGTTGGCTTGTGTCTCCCAATGATATTCTGGTTTTACTCCACGAGAATGTTTATGGTAAGCAAGGTTTACAAACAGAGTGATTCAAATAATATATTTATAACTCCGATTCCAGCAAAAGAAATAGAAATTTTTTAAATTAAATGTTCAAGTTTTGTTTGCACATCTGCGTCACCGCGTATGTCTTATTTCCGTTTTGGTAAACAGACGAATCGTTATCTTATACACTTTAAGTGCTAGGCACATATGGAAGACGACTACGACTGCTGCCAAAGTGTATTAGCAAATAATTTACCTAACTGACTGAATGTAATATTTTTTACCGTGGTCAGCATTGGAAGAAGTTTTCTTATTTTGTGAGTCAAGCCAATTCGTTAAATATATTAAATATTACAATACACGTAGGGATAGTGAGACGGTGAAAGGGAAAACAAGTTTTGGTAAAATTACTTCTTATGGGACATACCTACATTAATTACTTGAGCAGTTAAAAAAAAAATTAGATCACTCCCCCACCCTCACGTGAGATTTTCTTCTTACTCCCGAAATAAATGTTTTTCATTATAGCCATTTTTTCAGCGGACAAAATGAGACACTTCAAAAGAAGTGAAACAATTTTTATTTTATTTTATGATCTCCATCATAATAATTGCTCTTTTAAAGTTAAACGTTAGATTTTTATTGACCCCCCTCGGTATAATGAGATTTGGTGAGATTTTACTGGACCCCCCCCCCCTTCCTATTTTTTACTCACGTAATTAATGTATGCCCCCTTACCTACAAAACAGCGATAGTATAAGATTCTTACAATATTCTCAGTTTTGTAAGAATTATACAAAATAAAACAGTACTTACAAATATTTTTATAAATATGTTCCTAACAATACAAATCAAAAACACTTAAAACCTCAGTAAATGTCCTCCTACTGACGAAACACCGTATTGTTAATATTAATTTAATTATTAATATATAAATCATTTTCCTAAGTGAAATTTTATTAATTGAACTTATGTATAATTAATTTTACGTAAAGAAAAATGAAATATTCAAATGAATAAATGAAAAAACATAATATTAATTTAATTATTAATATATAAATCATTTTCCTAAGCGAAATTTTATTAATTGAACTTATGTATAATTAGTTTTAAGTAAAGAAAAATGAAATATTCAAGAGAATAAATGAAAAAAAATTTAAAATTATCGTTAAACGGAATATCTAAAAAATCACTTCCAGTAGGTCTAGCACTGACGATCGATAAAACCCTATATCAATACGATATTGACTAAATGTGTCATCCTTGGTCAGTTTTCCATATTTGCGAACACAGTCAACAATTTTTAAGACATATTTGGTTAAAATTCGTAATGCCGTCATAGGTAGGTACTATTTTATATCATATTTTTAAGGTACATACCTATGGCTAGTAGTAAGTAGAGTAAGTAAGTACTTCCAATATTTATCATTCAATTCAAATATTTAAATGATTCCAAAACAAAAGAAGTCTACAGACTTGATTTTAATAAAAAAAACGTTCTATAAAAAACGTGCAATTGTAAAGCACGTCAATGGAAATTGTTATTGAATTAAAATAAAAAGTACGACTATTTACATATTAAAAGCGTGTTTAATTGCAAAGGCGAGTAGCAGAGAAAACCTACACCTGTAATAACAAATAATAGGCGTCAAAAACGCCAATATTCATACAGACAATTGATAAATTTTAGCGAGATAAGTTTCGGTTAACTGTCAAAATTCGCATATACATAGGTATTTGGTTAATATCGTTCGTTACGCAAAATTAATGGTTTATTATTGAACGGAGTTCAATTAACGAAGCTCTTTCCGTTTTTCTCTCTTTCAATTTATTCCGTTCGATATTAGAGAAACGCGATGGGTTGAATTTTGACTAAAGATCTGATTAAATAAATAATTCCCGTTTAGTATAAAAATTAAATGCGGAGTGCCATTGTATATTTAGGTTAGTATTTCAAATCAACATTCCCAATTTATGGTTATTATTACGTAATTTTTTTGGTGGTTGACGTTTCGGAATGTGAATTCATAGAAAACATCTCCAGAGTGTATAGATTTATTATTTAGTCGATGTCAATATCGGTTCGGCTGTCGTTCGTCAAACTGTACTCGGTAAGTCGATATAAAATCGTTGGAAGTTACGCCTATCGATCCGATATTGTAAAGTTATCGATTTCACTGTGCTAGCACACTCGATCGATAACGATCGGTAGGATAACTATCGGTAACTTCTAATCGTTTCCTAGCATGATTACAGATCGCCAACTAATAAGTGACAGTTCACAATAACTAAGTGTCCTTAATATATTCGACATCAACTGTTGTTTGTACGTTAGCGATGTGCATTAGGGAACGATGAGAAGTCACCGATAGTTATCCTATCGATCTTTATCGATCGACAGTGCTAGCACACCTGAGGCCCTAGCACGCTCGCTCTATAACGATCGATAGGATAACTATCGGTAACTTCTCATTGTTCCCTAGCATAACTATAGATCGCCAACGAATAAGTGACAGTTCACAATGACCAAGTGTCTTTAACATATTCGACATCTACTGTTTTTGTACGTTAGCGATGTGCAGTTGTCCTAGGGAACGATGAGAAGTTACCGATAGTTATCCTATCGATCGTTATAAAGCGAGCGTGCTAGGGCCTCTGATGCGCATATTCATTTAATCATATTTTTTTGTTGTTGTTTTATTGCAAATTTCTCATTCTTTCGCAATCTTATTTCAATAAATGCAGGTACATAATATACAACGTGGAGGCAGTATGTGTGTATATATAGTTCCTCCAAGGCATGCAATGACAGGCAGAAAACCATGCTAATAAATGGCGTGAATGCTGGAAATACATTCATGACATATTAAAGCTAATTTATTGCACTTGTCGTTTGCTTGTTGCAAATAGTACATTTATGGAAGTTATGCTAAAAGTGCCTATATCAAATTTGTAAATTGCTCTGTGATGAAGATTGTTTATCTCTTTCTTGTCTTATACAATGCCAAAACAATATTTTCACTTCTACATTAGATAGGACACAGTTTCATCAATTAGGAGCACCTTAAATAGGTACTCATAGCATTTAAATAAGGGACGTTTTAGAGTACTTTATGGTACCTAAATTAAATTACCAAAAACTGACGTTGACACTTTTAGCATCAACCTCCAGATTTAAACCAATGTTCTGATCAAGAAAAATGTACGCAGATCGAAATTTTATCTTGAAAAGTTTTAGCAATGGATCCTGAAAGTGTTAGAAGTAGGTAAAATAAACAATTAATTCTAATTGATTTTTTTTTAAAGGAAGGTCAACATTCCCTGGTTATTCGAGGGTCAGTCAAAAACCATGCCTCCCATCTTTTTCTATTCAAATAAAGTTAGTTGTGAGAAAATTTTTAATTTGGCGCTATTCCTCCAACCTTCTTCTACAATTTTCTGCAGTAGTAACTTTCTGCGTCAACAGGTGGTGGCATCACTGCGGTCGCTTGCTAAATAGCGGACATCGGTGTTCGTATAAGATATCGTTCTGAAAATGGATTCTTGAATACAGGGTGAAACGCCCATTTTCAATTACGAAAGACTAAAAAATGTTGACGGTGATGCAACGATTAACTGTGAGATGATGGGTTCGTCGATGTAACGAAGCTGAAGGCCGTTGACTGACGAAAAGCGGAGGCAATTAACTGCAGTGATTCCACGCAACATTCAGCGAGTCGATAGCATCATTCATAGTGACCACCGGATAACTACAGATGAATTGAGACGCATTATCTACCTCGGTAAAGGCACTGTAATGTGAAGCTCATCGTGAGATTCACTTTGAAAATGCGGAGGCCGTAAAAACGTCCGTGCGTCAATGGCTTATACAGGGTGTTAAGGAACGTACTTGACTTGACTTACAGTGATTCCTGACATTATTTGGAGTAAAAAATGTAAATGAAATTTTGGTCTCGGGTGACTTTTTCGATGACGTTTTTTTTCCAATTTTTTTTCTTCAAAAGCCACAAAAAAAAATTCTTCTGCATGTCGTCACAGTCACTCAGCCGAGAAACCGCCCAACCTCTTATACCGCCCTCAACTCTTAAAAACCTACTACTTTTTTATGTTTTGTAGAAAAAAAAATCATCAAAAATGTCACCGGATCCCAAAAATTTATTAACATTTTTTGCTTCAAATAACTTCAGGAGTCACTGGTTAAAGTAAGTCAAGTACGTTCCTTACACTGTATAGGAAGCAGGACGGTGCTACCACCCTGGAAAACATGCCTTTGTTAAAAGATGTACCAACACTGTAAAAATCGACGTAGATTATTTTTGAAACTGATAAATTAATCGTCAATAGCGTGGTATTTCACCTGTGTAATTTCAATTTCTTGACAATCAAAAGGAGAAAAAAAAATAGGAGGCATTATCTACTTTTTGACTGACCCTTGTAGATTAAACCGGACAACATATATAAATATCCTATTACCGTCAATTCATAAATTAATGGAATGGAATATTGGAAGTGGAAATTAACCCACTTCCCGACAACCGATCAAGATGAAACTCGGCTTATAGACCGGTTGTCGATGACAATGCATTCTAGCACTCATGCACACATTATAACACAATTGACATAGATTGGATGACATTAACGGCCCACTAAATTATGTACACTAGGCCTAGTTCAGTGAAACCATGCGTGATGCCTCTATAATTTACAGGGACGGCACGTGAGTTTTCAGTGAGCTAGAGTGCTAAGATTGAAAAAACGACGTTATTGATGTTGTTGTAGCTGAAAATGAATTTTTTTTTTTCAAAATTTCAACTTTTTGTATGAATGAATGATAACTTATATCTCAGAGAGGGGTGCGAGCACACATTTTCTTTCTTTCTTTCTCTCATAGCCAGTGACGTTTCATATATCTAAGACACAGTGCAGGCCTTTTGTCTATATCACACTGTAGGAGCAAGAGAGAGCAGTGCGCGTGCACAAGTTTTACTTCAGCCGTGTGGTCTAAAGCACAGTCGTTTTTTTTTAAAGGGTCCATCTTACGTTTTTTGTAATTAAAATTACCGTATTGATAAAAAAAACAATCATATTTTATTAGACAAATGAATTATAAACATTATTGTCACTCAACTTTTTATCGTTCAATGTAAAAAATAAAAATTAAAAAAAACGAATAATTTACAAATTTCATAAATAAAATTTCAATTTGCGGTCTGAAACTTTAGTTTAATAAAGGTGTACATTTTTATTACTTTGTGGTTGATTTTTAGATTTTAATATATAGCGTGTTGTATTCTCTTCCGAACACTATGATAGTAAGTGAGACACAAAGATTTCTATGAGACCTATTAGAGCTGGGACAAATATGGTCTCTTGAGATTAAATGGCTTTATTAAAAAAATGTTCATTGCAGCACCGCCAGAGGCCAAAGCGACTGATTAAACAATATCGTACTTTCTGAAAAACCAATTGTTTTATTTAGAATCAACTCTGCTGTTTTCATATTTATACACTCTTAATTCATACATAGTTGTAGATATATGAAGAATATTCTGTTATCAGTGGCAGTCTCTATCGTCCGGGGCAGAGCACACGATAACCTTATTTGCATGCTTTCACAAAATGTCAAACGCTCGCTGACAACATAATACGACGTCGACTGTGGTTTGGTAAAACCCTTTAAGCCACAAATTAAAATTTTGCAGGAGATTATAAAAACGCACATTTACACATTCGTAAAACTAATTAAAAATCTTGAAGCTTTTATGATAGCAATAATTTGTTATTAAAATTTTTGGTGTAAAATATTAGATTTCTTATTAATTGTTTTTGTGTATTTAATTCAAAATAATAATTTTAATTGCATTTATAAAATTTTTATTAAGTTCTGACAGTATTTTAGTTTTTTATTATATTAGTTTCGACTTTCAAAGCCATTTTAAAACTGTGGTTATCCCACTTTGAGTCGACTTATTTATACGTTTCTAAATTTCAATTTTGAAGGTGTCTAAATTGCATTTTTACCGGTTAAGGGTAATATAAACCCAAATAAAAAAAAATGGTTAGATCAATCTAAGGTCCCGGGTTTAATTCCTAGATGCAACCGTATCTTAATCTGAAATATCTATATCCAATTTGGCAGTTGCTAATATTGTCTCCAATGATTAAATATTACAATTTGTATTTTACTTTTTAAGTTATTCTAAGAATATAAAATAGAATTCGTGTTATTACAATAGTTAGGTGATAAAATCATTAATGACATTTTAATATCGCTACAGAATACACAGTTCATACAAACACGAGAATCAACAAAAAGTGTTTAAGAACAAGAATACAGTGTTATACACAACACATAAAAATTTCATTTTTCGTTGCTAATATTGTCTTCAATGATTAAATATTACAATTTGTATTTTACTTTTTAAGTTATTCTAAGAATATAAAATAGAATTTGTGTTATTACTTATTACTATAGTTAGTTGATAAAATCATTAACGTCATTTCAATATCGAATACACAGTTTATACAAACACGAGAATCAACAAAAAGTGTTTAAGAACAAGAATACAGTGTTATACACAACACATAAAAATTTCATTTTTGTTGCTAATATTGTCTTCAATGATTAAATATTACAATTTGTATTTTACTTTTTAAGTTATTCTAAGAATATAAAATAGAATTTGTGTTATTACAATAGTTAGGTGATAAAATCATTAACGACATTTCAATATCGCTACAGAATACACAGTTTATACAAACATGAGAATCAACAAAAAATGTTTAAGAACAAGAATACAGTATTATACACAACTATAAAATTTACTCAGCAGTAAAGTCATCAGATTCGTGCACTGCAAACGCTACATGCAATTAATAGGCAATGCATTTATGACTTTACGTTCAGTCAATGCAAACATATTTCGAAATATGTTATAAGCTTTAACTTATTACCAATCAAACACGTTTTGTCATCGTGAGCATAATGCCTAGAACCCAGAGGCTCCTCTAATTACGCTATAAAAGTGAGATTCATATTAACGCCACATTTTTCCTTTAGTAGGTAGTTAATATTTCTTCAAAGAATGAATATTATTATTCGCTTAACCACGTTACAAGTTGGAAGAGAAGTGCAAACCGGTTGTTGTTTGTTTATTATTTATGTGTACTTCATCGCACGTATGTATAATGTAAGGTATTTATGTATGTCAATATACCAGTTTAAGAGAAAAACAATTTTGAAAAACGACTTTTCGAGTCATTACTTTCAGTAGATCAAAGATATAATTATTCAATACTGTCGCATGTCGCCGAGATATCGCAAAATTTCAAAGGAATTATAACATTATACACATATGCATATACACACACAACACAAACACGAACACATAGTACATACTATTATGATGATGGGATTTCTCATTTATGGAAAAAAAAACATTCTCGGGTTACGAATAACCTGACAATATTTTGAAAATCTCCTCTAACCACCACAGTAACTGAAAATGTTGCTTGTGTCGTGATGGACGAATTAGTTAGCCGAAGAATCGAACACAAGACGCCTGGATGGGATCCAGACGATATACCAACTCAGCCACTGACTGATCATATGATTATTTTAAGTCACTTGTTCTCTTCCTGAATTCATTCCATGCTAACCGCATTTTATCAGTTGAACTAAAAATATCCTTAGCAAAATCGAACATCAGATAAGTCTGGAGGGCGTCCACAGTATATAGTTTTATAACTAACGTTATTTTTTGCAATTTCAACATGTAATACTGTTTATTTGGAATTGTTTCTATTTTAAAATTATGTAACTACCTATGTGTTTACAAACTATGCTGTCCAATCGTACACTATTAGTAACAAAGAAAACGCCAAAAAACATTATACGCACCAATCAACAGCAATGTTATCAGCACAAAATATTTCGCAGCAGCTTAAAAAAACAATGATAAAGGCAACGCTCGTCTCCTCCTGCATACAAACAAACGCCCCTACAGAAGAATTAATAGTATCTACGACTACGAACCATAATAAAAAAAAACATCATTTTCATGCACTTGATTATGTAGGTATGTAATATAAATATATAACGCATTGTTTTTGTTGTGAGATAAAGTGTGTGTATATAGTGATTACCGTGGTGTAAATACAGACCCTTCCAGGCCCATTCAGGAGTAGATTCTTCAGCAGCATTTCGCTCATTTCTCTCCGCCCTCGTCTCGTCAGACTCGACGTCATTGAACTGTTTGACGATGGTAACAGGCCCGTGGATAATAGTCTTGTGACCGAAGTGCACGTCGGACGAGTTGCACACGGCGACGTTCTGGAAATTGGGCGCGGGGTCGCGCGCTTCCAGCACTTTGGACAGGACCCCGATGTCCGGGGGGACCTCCGCGCGCTCGCACACCGCGGGGCTCAGGGCCGTCATGACGTCATTCGCACTCTGACACTCCACCGGTCACATGACACTCGGATCACTGCTTCACTGCGCACTTGCTGACGTCCACGGCTGACTTAACACCACGGAACACTGGCCGCGGCCAAGGGACTGCGGATATCGGTGATGTCGCGCATGGGGAAATAATCCTAGATCTGGGGAAAACATATATTGTTCTATTATATATGTATATATATATATATATATATATATATATTTTTTATTTTTATTTTTTATAGTGAATAGATTGAATGAACAAGATTCCCAACTGCTCCCGTCTGAGCCAGTGAGACTATGGCATCCCCAATTGGAGTATGTTGTGAGGCTGAAGGTAAGTGGGGAAGGGAAGGAGATGGGGAAGAGGAAGGTGGGGAAGTACCTGGATGTTCGGATCTAGTAACTAAAAACGGCTAAAGCCATTTTAAGTCACGTTTCAATTCCGAATGGTGGTCTTACACCACGGCGATACTGAGAGAATCTTCCACTCTGGAACGTGACGAAAATATAGGATATATTATTTTTATTAATTAATTGTGAAATAACACAAATTATTCAAATAAAATTTATTTGCACACGCCGGGTTCGAACCCGCGACCCTCGGAATGGGAGTCCAAAGTCTTGGCCCTAGACTACGTCGACCGTCGATTTAATTTGAATTAATTTAATTATTATGTTGAAATATTTAAGCAAACATATAACATGTTGAAAAACATTCTTAATTAAATAAATTAATTACCTACTTAGTAGAGAAATATTCTCTGATATAAACTACCCGATAATATTCCTCATGTTCCTCATCTGCCAAAATTTTACCTGGGTCAGCTCTTTCGCAGCCAGTTAAAGACATTTTTTTATTAGTAAGAGTTCGAAAGAGAAATTATACAGTCTTTATGCAATGTGTAACTAAAACTCCATTTAAGGATGGGAAGTGTTTTTTTTTTGTAAAGCTGTAAATATTTAAATAAAGACAGGTGTGTATATATTTACATTCCACAATAAGTCGATAAGTATACCCACACACTGGCCTTGCTTGGGATTTTATTTCATATGCACTTGCACATTATAAATATGTAAATATAAGAATTATTTTTTATTTTTTTTGTCATTAAATAATGTTGTGTCTGTTAATCCCAGTGATTATAATACTTAGGGCTGTATATGTAAAAAAAAATTAACGGTTATGTTGTTCGAAAATTATTATTTTTCTTACCGCCATCTTACATATTTTAGGTAAACCTTTTTTTAAATAGAATCTAGTTAGAAAAAATATTGTTTTGGAATTCAACAACAGATGTGTGTCGAAAATAATTGATTTTCTGAGGTCTACGTAAAGGCTTCAAATTTATTGGGAAACTTCCAAATAAGTTTGAGGATCGCTGTTAATACAAGTTGATTTATTTACGGTATCATAAAGATTGAAATTAATATTAAACTGGATCTAACGTCCTTATTATAGTAGGCTCTAAGTATTGCTGAGGCTCCGAGTTACCTGCTTGATGGTGACGGTGTCTGCTTGACTACCAGATGCCTTCGGCTATCATCGGAACCGTTCATTCAATGGACACGGACGCCGATATATGGTATTTTTCTGATATAATACTTAACTGACATCTGTTGGAATATCGCAAAACTTCGTATAACTAACCATACCAACGACATCTATTGGAGGTTGTTAAAACTACATGACTACCCTATATTTATTTCTTCCCACAGGGAAATATTTTTTTAAAGCATCACACACTGACTGACTTCGAGGAACAATACGCGGAAAACATTTAACGTAGTTTGCCATCAAACTCATCATAGTATCACACAGCTCCGCCGCGAGAGCAGCAGCCCAATAATACCAGCCACCTCACTAAAACTACATTCCCATTCATTGGACTGGTGAATAAATTATTTATATTTTTGGTTCAAAACCACTCAAAAGCTTTATAGTTAGTTGTAAAGTGGTCCTGGCTGTACAAAACAAAAACTAGGATGTAAACAAAGTTTAGCCTTACAATTATAAACCAACATATTATTTTATTTAAGTACTTATATTTTTTATAAACTTCAGATACTGAATACTTGCCCTTTTTGTCCTTACGGCTTTACTAGTATGCGTGTGTGATTGTATTTTTGTGAGTGTGTTTGTGCCACCGACAAGGATGTATTGTAATATAAAAATGTACTGACTGTGGTGTGACAGTGCAGTGATGTTGGGCGGTAAAAATCAAAAGATTGTTTTATTTTTTATTTTTATTTGATTTAAAATAATAACGTTTGGATCATTTCTATAGCGTAGTTGTCGTGATGAAAAACAAGAAAACTCGAAATATCTCGTAAGTACCGATCAGGTCATTGCAATCAAAATGACTCCTTGTAAAGTTGGACGATTCTTAATCCATTCAATTTCAAATAATTTGAAGAGGGTATTACTGGAGAATACCGGAAAATAGTCCCTTTTAAATAAAATTTTAGACGTAGTGACTTTTTTTACAAAAAACATAAATTGATTTTGAAAGATTGTTATTTTATCTGGAACACGCAGTTTTAAAATTTTGAAAAACTAAGTAGGTATATTTTTAATTTGTAGTTATACCGTTGGTCGTTGGCAGATTTGTTCATATTTCGAACGATAGATTCTATTGAACAACACAAATTTCAAATCATATAATCACACAACAAAATAAATAAAAAATCTAGTCAACACAGTTATCAGAATTTTCATTTTAGTTAAATTAAAATCATTAAAAAATAATTTCGGGAACGTGTTTTGTTACAAAAATACCTTAGTTTTTCTATTTATTTAAGGTCTTACAAACTAAAATATTTCAATTTTATTTTACACACTTATTTTTTTAGACATTATTGAAAAGTCATTAATACCTATGATCAAAAAATACTAACAAGAAGTACACGATATTTAATAATTTATTTTTGCGTTTTGAACATTTTTATTGCTTACTTGAATGTAGGTATATATTAAAGCAAGTTTTGAATGAAATAAATCGATATTACATTTTTAATTTAATATATTTGATACGGGGAATAATCGATATTTTTCATTCGAACCCCCCCGTACAGTTGCAAGCATTTTTAAACTTTTATTCTCAGCCGCTGGTCAATCGCTATGAAACCCATTTTTGTGATTTAAAAAAAAATATCCAGAATGATATCTATAAAGGTTTTTATTAAAAATGCAGTGTATTTTTATTCAGTGGTGCCATTTAGCTATTGATTTTTTTATTGACACGATTAAGTGCAGATCATTTCGTGTTGCATTTGAACTAAAGTCAGTAAACAAATCAATACATACATAATCTATGCATAGGTTTTTGTGCTAAATCACCAATGAATGACGTAGGTATGTGGTGAGTGGGAGGAGCGGAGGTGCGAGGTACGGGCTATGTACGCCACTGGTTCGAGCGAGGTTGTTCGGTTAGTTGAGATTATGCTAGATTAGGCATGCAGAAAAGAAGTTATGTGGTCAGACAGGCAAGATTGGTGGGACTGGAGGGGCGAGGTAAAGACTATGAGTAGTATGCGCAAAACTTAAATGCCGACCTGAACTTGAAACGATCAGACACTTTACTGACTTTACAATGACCGTAAGCAAAAGAGAAAGATGCGTAAAACATACGGGCGACAGAGAAAGGCGTGGGCGGAGAGGTATGCCGCTTTTCGGACCTTAAACTTGCCTATTGCGACGACTTCTGTATCGATGTCAGGCCGACATTAAAATTTGGCGTTTGCTATACGCCACTGGTTCGAGCGAGGTTAAGTGAGTTAAGGTTAGGTTAAATTTGGTATGCAGAACAGAAGTTATGTGGTGAGATAGGCAGACTGGTGTGACTGGAGAGGCACGGTGCGGACTATGTACGCCACTGGCTTGAACGAGGTGGTTCCGTCGCCGCGGTAAAACCCGTCTGCGGCTCTACATGCATTTGTTATACAAATATTTTTATTTTTACTTGTAGATAAGATGCGGAGTTGCCAACCAATATTGTCGCTTGTTCGCAATTGGCAAGTAGTTTAGTCAAGTGGTGAGAAACTCGCTTCTCGAGTAGAGTACATTAGTGAGCGTTACGTTGCAGATGAACGGTCTGCAACGCAACAAAGTAAATACGCTACTTATGCTTATTTTAGAAGAGGTGAAAGAATACATAAGTGAGATGAAAATAAATAAGCTATGGACACGAACAGAGAACTTTTAGAGTCGCATCTTCGCTCCGACGGGACGACATTTCTGCATCTAGGTTAGGGGTCACCAAATGGCGGACCGCGTTCCGGATCGTCGACCTATCTTGTGTTAACAATACAAAATATTTAACACATGTAACATAGGATATTTTTAAATACATCAATGATCCGAACCTTAAACTTCAAGGAAAAGAAAAGCTTGCATGGGATAGAAGTAAAAATCTTTTAACGTAACATTTGTTTATAATTTAATAAAATAATGTTCCGCAACCCATTCGTATTCGGGGGGGGGGGGGGGGGAGGTAGGCTTTTCTTTCCGAACCTCGACTGTCATATTATTTAAAAAAATGGACCCCTAATGAATGTAATTGGTGACCCCTGATCTAGGTACTAATGAACTCTACTAAAACGATTGGTTAAAAACGGAAAAAATTGTACGAAATGAATTGATAATAATAATGATGATTGATGATAATGGACTGATAATAATAAAGAGCCGACTAAACTACTCTACTAAAATTGTGGTGTTTGGAAGCATATAGTTACTAATATACTCGCTACTCGACTAAACTATTAACCTAGTCCGTACGGGCCATAAGAGCCAATTTTTTAAACATTAACACCACGCAGCAAAATAATTTCCCTCAGATCATATTTTCGGATGCGGTGTGGAAGTTCTTTATAACTTTTTATAAATAAAGGAAGAATAGGAATTTCTAGGAAGGAATACAGTATATGGGGTATTTAGGAATATGGGGGTGAGTACGTTCAGGAGTGATGGATATACTTATAAAATTATTCCTTCAACTGCGATGTAAGATATGGGTCAAAAGAGTCCGCTTGGAGATGTCGAAGGGTCTCCCTTAATGAGGCCCCGAGATGTATATTGACCTCCGAGTCATCGGCCGTAGGAAGCCACATTTATTGGATAACCAACACCTCTGCCATAGGTCACCCCAAGTGGTTTGCTACGTTTGGTGACTTAGCAGGGGTGCCCGGGTTCGTGGAGTGAGATTTGTCTGATCTGGACACACTGAACCCCAGATTCCTACCCAACCCTCATACCTTTTTCCTACCCAGAACTTCATCTTCATCTCTCCTTTCTTTCCTTAGAAACACCCTTCAGCATCACAGCATCCCCAAAGATGACATAGGCCCTGAGGGATATTATTTTCCTTAGGGCCTCCTGTGTGAAGCTAATGTAAAAAAAAAAAAACGTAATCGGGAGGCATAAATTAATCTGACATTTTATATTCCTACTAGTACTTAAAAAACGTCAACATTCATTTTAAATATATTCTCTTATCATGTAATATTATTTCTGTTATTTTGGCTTTAAAGGTATCAAATGTACTATTGCATCTATTATATATTACTACTGTATCCTACTAGTATATACTATATTACTACTGTATCCTACTAGTATATACTATTTTGTTTTGAAGAGTTTTAATTTTCAATGTACTATCGTTACTTAAATTTTAATTTTTATGCTACCGGTTTCGACACATCCGTGTCATTCACTAGCAAACTTAAAACTAAACATAAAATTTAAAACAAGTACAGAAATGAATTAGATGTTATTAGGTGGGGGTGGTGGGAGGGGTGATTTTGGGGGAAGGGGAGAACAGTGGGCGGGGTCAATATGATTGATATCATTTAATAGAGACAGGCCATAGCTTCAACAAAGAAAAAACCAAATTTAAACATATAAATATAAATTCATACTTTAACTTGTGCGCTTTAGAAACTTTAGAAATAAACAAAAAAATTAAATCAAAAATTAATTTAGTTAACAAAATAATAGCACCCTGCAAATCTCCCCTTCTGACTTTATTCCCGTGTGATATTGACCCCGCCCACTGTTCTCCCCTTCCCCCAAAATCACCCCTCCCACCACCCCCACCATTTATTATTTACAATTATAATTTCGGGTGGGGGAGAGAGAAATTATAACTTTTCTAAATGCTAGATAAAATTCTCCAACATAAAATGTCGAATACACATTTAAAAAATTATAATAGCGGTATTAGATTTTTTAATAATTATTATTATCTTTTAAATGCTCTTATGTATATTTAAAATCACAATTGGGGGCAAAGCACTTGCTCTTTCAATAAAATTATTTTATAATTAGTTGTTTTCCTGTAGGCTTTTTTTTCTTTCAAAAAATGCCCCCTTAACTATAAGTAAACACGTATGAAATAAACAAAATTGTAGCACACATCCTTACATTCCTAACTAGGGTGAAATAGATATTAGATTATCTTATAATGTAAAAAGAATAAAATAATACTAAATGTAGGTGAAATTAACATTATTTATTTATTTATTATTAATTTTCAACGCCCTGATGGGCTTTTACATAATATGTATATAATACAGTGATATATATGTAATATATATATATATAATACAGTGATAATAATGTTTAAATAAGAAATATAAACTTATAGCAATTAACATAATAAAAATGGTAGGTATAAAAGTAAGTAAAAAATATTATATTTTAATAAAAGAGAAAAAGTAAAAATAAATTAAACTGGAACCAGTTTTTAAATTGCAGATGGCATAAAAATCATAATATATAGTGTAAGTTAATATTAGAAATTTACAGATGAGTAATACAAGAAAAAGTTTACAATACAGAAAAACAAAAGAGAGTAACAAGTTTTTACATTATAGATAAATAGAAATAATACAAAAATATGTGCAACAGTTCCTACATTATAAGAATATGCTACATCATTATATTATGGAATCTTTTAAATAACAGTAACTAATATTAAACACGTCTGATTTCACATTCTGACATGAATGATTTAATAATTTCATGTTTGTATTGTATCAGCGACACATTCCATACATCTACGTGCGAATACATATTTCCCAAGTTTTAAATTCTCTGTAGTGGTATATTGAATTGGGCCCTGGTCGCAGTATTACTACAATAAAATGGTAGTACTGACCTTGTATTTCTGGCTGGCACATTAAGATTTATAAGCGATAAGAATTCAGGGCAATCAATTATATTATGCAAGATTTTAAATAGAAATATTAGATCAAACAATTCTCCTGTCACTCAAATTTAGTAGATTAGATAATCGTAGTAGAAAAGGGTAGTTTTTTGTTCTTTCGGTATTTTTAGTTTATAATTTAAAAAGCTTTGGATTTTTTTTTGTACTCTTTCTAGTGTTTGTGAATGCACGTTGTAGTGGGGAGACCATACAGTTGAATTATATTCAACCTGACTCCTCACTAGTGATGTGTACAGAAGTTTTAAAGTTTTAATGTTGGTAAAATCTTTAGCCACTCTTAGTACAAAACCTAACATTTTTAAACCCTTCTTTGCAATATTTTCAATGTGTGGTATGAAGCTAAGTTTGGTGTCGAAAGTAATACCTAAGTCATTAATTTCGGAATCAGATTCGAGAATGATTTATTAATAAATTATTAATTATTAAATTATTCATTAATTATTTATAAATTTTATTATGAATATAAATACGTAAACATAAATCATAGTAAATAAAATTAAAAACATGACGGAATTTTTCAATTTATTTAATAAATTCATATTTTTTTAAAGTTCACTTATCGATCTATGTAAGTTCTGTACAAGTTCTGTTATTAGCAGTTGCTTCATAAAATGTAATAATCACATAACTTGAATATAGCTTTCAGAGAACGAGAAAATTAACTTATAAAAATTGATAAATTGTTAATTTTTTTTAAACAACCCAACCCCGTCTTGATCCAAGACAGAGGTTTTGATTATCCAGTAAATGGTTCCCGGGGCGGTACTATATTCGCCTCCCAAAATTAGAGATTGATGAGTAGAACCCAAAGAACCGAAATATGTTCTCCCCCCTCCCACCATGTGATGCTATAGCTTTATAACTTACTGTATACGCATTATAAAATTACTTACAAAGTAAGTACCTACAATTCGTAAGTAATCTAAACCTTTTTGTTTATTAGGAAAACGAATGTAAATAGGAAGTTGAACCATAATATTTATCTAAACCCACTCGAATAATTTTATTATAAATGCGCAAACAGGCATTGACATTACAATATGCTATACATGTAACTGTACAGCAGTCTAGGTAATATTAGTTGATAAGTTCATATTTATTTATCATTGTTCATAATGGGGCGTTCTGACGTTTCGATTTTTGTTGACCCACTTTTATTTTACGAAAAAAGTTGAGCAACATTTTGTTCACAAGTTTCAATTTAAGTTGAACCGATTTTGACATTCAAAATGGCGTCAACTGAAATTGTTAGTGCGTGCGTCTATCTAATTTCTGATGTTCTGTGAGAGGAGCTGGAGATTATGAAAAAACATAAAAAACGTCGTACTTGGGTGAGAAAATGGATCATGAGAAGGAGTGAATTAGGCGCATCCAACACAATTTTTTTCAAAATAATATTATTTACATTTCAAAAATAATATTCTATTTTTGTATACTTCTTGCTTTTGATCCGAAAGACAGGAATGGCTTTGGTACAGATCCATAAATCTGAACATTAAATCGTCCAACCATTTCAGATATTTTTTGGTTGAAACGGATTCCATGACGGTAGGAACTAGTACCGAATAAATGAAACGCCTGACGTTTACTTTTTCCAGCGAGTAACTAAAAATGATAAGCGACTTGTAACATGTGTTCAGACGCGACGATTCGATGTAAAACTCGAACGATTAGTAAAACCAAAATGGCGATAGTCATACTTGAACGACAAAAGTAGACGGGCTATCAACTTTCGCTAGCAACAAAAAAAGTTGATAACTTTGTTAACAAAGAGTTCACACGTGTCAATTAGCTTTCAACTGTCGAGTTGACCGACAAAAATCGCCCCGTGTGAATCGGCTATTAGGCATGTTCAATGTTGCATCGTTTTGTACAACTTACACTAGTTACTTATGCGAGAACGGCTAAAATATAAAATTAATATTACCACTACAACTTCATTATTAATTTCCCAACTGAACACAAGTTTCGAAAAGTATTAATAGATGGCAGTAATAGGCTGATATGTGCCGGGAAAATTTAAGATAATGATATATTTTGTATTCTATGTATGTAGTGTAGGTACAGGAATATCATTTTTTAAAAGAAGCCAAGTAGCAAGTCAAGTCAAAATGAAGATACTAGTAAAATATGAAGATACTGCTAGTAAAGTATTACCCTAGTAAATAAATAATTTTATTAATAGCAATAGGAGAAACTATAAAATAGAATAAGTTGGGGAGTTAATCATAACAGCAATGTGCCATAAAAAACAGCAATGTGCCATAGATCCGTAGATTAAAATGCGTAAATATATTACATTTGTATTATTCTTTTTTCCAAACAAAAAAGGAGCCAACGGCACGCGGTGTTCCCAAGCGGTCACCCATCCAAGTACTGACCGCGCCCAATGTTGCTTAACTTCGGTGATCGGACGAGAACCGGTGTGTTCAACATGGTATGGTCGTTGGCAAGCTGCTTTAAAGAAAAATGCTACAAATTATATCAAACAGTTTCCTGAAGCTGATAAAAATAATGTTTCATTGAAAATCTATAGGGTTTTCCTTAAAATAAAAAGGTTTGAAACTCTGCTGTTATCTTTATTATGTTTTCAGTACTAAAAAGCCTTCAGCAAAGGTTTTGATTTTTTGTCGCTAGGTGGCTGCAACCGAACCTAAACATTATGCATCATAATAATTTAATAGTATTACGCGGACATCCATGGCATGGCCCATCCGGCCGAGCGGTGAGATCCTTGGCCCTGGGCTCAGATATCGTGGGTTCAAAGTCAGCAAGGATAGACAAAAACAATTAAAAGGTAAACGGATTTTACCTCACCAATATTACAAATTTTAAGGAATGGGTACCTGAAAAACGTACAACATATATATATTTTTAGTATCTACACTTTCGTTGATTTGCCTGTTGAGTCGCTTCTCTCAGATTAAATTAAAATAGTAGCAATTAAAAAAAAAATAACTTAAGTTAAAATAGTTAAAAAAATATATTCATCCTAGACTTGCAGAAAAGTCAATAAATGTCGCATGTTAAATAAAAATGTATAAATTTATCCAAGACACCCTAGATGGTATTTAGTTCGGGTTTGAATCTTGCAATTATACATAAAGATAGCAGCCAATAAAATTTGCGTTAAGAAAATGAAGATAATATTGGTGGTTCTTAGTCGAAGTGTGATACCGATAAGTATGACCGAAGGGGATAGGGTCCCACTAGCTCAGTGGTTGAACGGCGCCCCGGCATGGCTGAGGTCCTGGATTCAATTCCTAGAAGAACCGTTTTTTCTCTGATTTTTCTGTTTCCAATTTTGGATTGACAGTCACTAATATTGTCTACAGTGATTAAAACCCATTAACTTTTATTCACGCTACATAGAGAAAAATCATTTATCAAAATGGTGAACAAATTTGATGTGTGATTGATCCTTTTAAAATAATTTTCCAGTATTGCACACGGACAAAAATAGACTTCGTGATATTACACATGCAGAGATAGATGTAAACAAGCCAAAAAAGGTAGTTTTTGATAGATTACATTTTCCACCGTCATGTGTAATATCACGAAGTCTATTTTTGTCCGTGTGCAATACTGGAAAATTATTTTAAAAGGATCAATCACACATCAAATTTGTTCACCATTTTGGATAAATGATTTTTCTCTGTGTAGTGATAACCGTTTTTTCTCTGATTTTTCTGTTTCCAATTTTGGATTGACAGTCACTAATATTGTCTACAGTGATTAAAACCCATTAACTTTTATTCACGCTACATAGAGAAAAATCATTTATCCAAAATGGTGAACAAATTTGATGTGTGGTTGATCCTTTTAAAATAATTTTCCAGTATTGCACACGGACAAAAATAGACTTCGTGATATTACACATGCAGAGATAGATGTACACAAGCCAAAAAAGGTAGTTTTTGATAGATTACATTTTCCACCGTCATGTGTGCTTAATTTATTTTTTATTTGAATAATTAAGTTTTAATTTTTGAGGTTAAGTTAAGATAGGTGTTTTTTTGACGTGTATAATTACAAAAGGTTTGAAAAGCGCCATTTTTTGTGAAAAATCACTGCAATAGCGCTGTAAAGGGGGTGATATTCCATCTGTGTGTAATTTTGGCAGTAATTGATGAGTTAAATTTATATTATTTCATATATTTATATTTGCACCACATTACAATGTTCTTATATACGCCATGAAATTACATCCTTAAATAGTTAAAAAAAACATATCCTCGCAAGACCCAAGAGTAATAATAATAATCGGATAATTTGTAGAGCGCCGTTTTTGTGAGAAATCACCTCAATAGCGCTGTACATTTTATTAGGTAATATTATCCTCTGTGTTTTTAATGACATTTTCTTTCATCATGCTTTGTCTTTCCACTCAGTCTATTCTGTTTGACCGTGAATTTTTCATACAATAATTACGTAATTTGACTTCAACTTGTTGGCTACATAAATAAATTAACGACTCTGATTCTCGGAAATTTGACTTTTCGTGCAGCTCTAAAAGTGCACAAAGCTCAGTAGTTTTGTCTTAAATTATTCATGCTTTTCCTTGTTTGCCAGCAATAGCGAATTGTTTTATTTGTCAACGTCAAGGTTAATATTAATAAATAAACAACAAAACTACCGGGGAGGGTTCCTTAGTAGGTACCGCCTGCTTTATATTTTGGTATTGACTAAAAATTATCGAGATGGCCGGCGTGGTCGAGGGGGTAAGTCTCTCAACTTCCAATCCGAAGGTCGCGGGTTTGAACCCGTCGCGCGTGCGCAAATAAATTTCATTTGATTAATTTGTGTTATTTCAAAATAATTAATTAAAAATAATATACAGTATATTTGCGGTACGTTCCAGAGATACTCTTAGTATATTCCACTCTGTCCTACTAAGCGCCCTTGAGGTAATTTTCTCATGAAAATGGGGCTATAAAAATCATCAAAACATTATTATTATTGTTTCGCCCTGGTGTAAGATC
Organism: Limnephilus auricula; assembly: GCA_951813805.1. Lineage (NCBI taxonomy): Eukaryota > Metazoa > Arthropoda > Insecta > Trichoptera > Limnephilidae > Limnephilus > Limnephilus auricula. The sequence continues at coordinate 6,836,783 of OX638391.1, forward strand.
ACCATTTAGAATTGACACGTTGCTTGAAACGGCTTTAGCCGTGTTTGGTGACTAGATCTGCATAGCCAGGTACTCCCTCACCTTCCTCATCCCCATATCGTTCTTCTCCCCTCTAACTTCTCCCTTACAACATATTCCAATTGGGAATGCCGTCGTTTCACTGAATGCAGAATGGAGCAGTTGGGTGTAGTTGTGCGGGATTGATTTAAAAAAAATATGTATTTAGTTTTAGCTTGCTGAATACGTCAAACTGTTGCTTGTTGAATACGTCAACGAGTTTTATAACTCCACCCTAGTACCTATATGCCATAGTCCCACAGGCTCCGGACATTCGTAAATAATAAAGTTACAACTCTCAAAGAAAGGTTGAAAATTGCATCATTTCGAATTAAATGCAAATTACTTTATTATATACAATAATCTACAACTTTCGAGAACGATGTTCTTTTACTAACTTAATATGATAGACTTCGCTTTTCGGCCCATACAAAAAGGACGCCCGGGAAAAAACACTTTTCTACATCGAAAATTGCACAAAATGAATATATTTTTTTATACTGCCTTCTAGAGGGTGAAAACTATGTTGGTATGTTTTCGAATTTTCGTATTTCGTTTCGTATTAACGTAAAAATTCACTGTCAAACATGTACGATTTATCAAAAAATATTATTTAAGGAAAAAGTGCTGCTAACTTAACTCTCATAAAGAATTATAAAATTATAAAAAGCTACCGTCGTAGCTTCTTCTTTCTAAAAAAATATATATTTTTTAAAATTTCAATTTCGTGAAAGTTTCGGTGTAGAAGAGTGTATTCTCCATAAACCCCCTTTCGAACGATTTCTGTAGGTAAATTTGAGCGTTGTCTCATTAGCACATTTCGCATTCGCATGATTATGTAAGTGTGCGAGTGCTTATTGTGAGCAGGACAGAATGACAGACGCGGGTGTTCCGCGTGTGGTTCAAAGTCTAGCCTCTTAAACTAACATGTTTAGAGTGGTTAGGTAGGGGAACGGGTAGAGGCAAACCTCGGCAGATGAATTAATGATGGAGTGGAACGGGTAGGAGTGGGGAGTTAATTATGGGATTTTCTCAGAGTGAGTGAGAATGGGTTTGCCATTTTTTTCTGATATTTACTTAAATTAGACTTTTTATTACAACACAAAGTAAAAACCTATTTTGAGAATAAGTATTCCTCGATTAAGACATTGCCGCCATAGGTGAGACCACAATGTCCTACTTGAGTCTAATGCTGCGTTTACGTATCACGCCCCCGCCAACTTATACGTGTAGCACATCTCAACCGAAACGTTAAGAGTGTTTTACGAGAGAACACCGGAAATTAGTCATTTTTAAATCTAGACGTATTGACTCTTTTTTACAAATAAACATAAATTGATTTTGAATGATTGTTATTTTTTCTTGTACAAGCAGTTTTAAAATTGGGAAAAAATAAGTGCATTTATAATATACTAAGGATATACCGGTGGTCGTTGGCAGATTTGTTCAATTTTCAAACCTATTAAACAACACAAATTTCAAATCATATAATCATACAACAGAATAAATCAATACATAATCTAGTCAACACAGTATTCAAAATTTAAATTTTTGGCAAATTAAAATCATTAAAAAATATATCCGAGAACGTGTTTTGTGACAAAAATACCTCAGTTTTTCTATTTATTTAAGGTCTTACAAACTGAAATATTTCAGATTTTTTTTACACACCTATTTTGTTTAGATATTATTGAAAAATTATAAATGGTTTTGATCAAAAATTAATTTTAAGAAGTATATAATTTTCATTCATTTACCATTCCCCGCTTAATCATTTTTGTGGCAGTTCGAGACATAAATTCTCGCGATTCATTAGCCACCGAGACGCGACTGTGTGAGGTTGTCTGTTCGCGCTGTTCATTTTGACAACATTTCATGGTTTTAAAAACATCCGCGCGCAGCGCTGTTAACAAAAACAGAATAATGTGAAAAACAGAATAAACAAAATCAAACAATGGATCAACGAAAAAGGTCGTGCAATAATTAGTCACCTCACCCAAATATAATCGTATATCTCATTATTGTTTCCACTACTACCTACCAACCTGAAAATTTTGTCAAATATTTTTGCTTTATTGAAAAACGTACTTTATATAATAATTAAAAAATATTTGTAAACTAGTCTGTCTCGACACAGGAGTTCCTAGTGAGACAGGCAAGGCCAAAAAAATGTAAACCTTATGATATAGATTCAATAAATAAACAATAAAAAAACAATAAACAATGGATTGCTGAATATTTCCTCTTAAGAATTAATGCAGCTGTTCACGTTGAATGCATATAACTTTTTTCAGCTTCAAAATACCAAAAAAATGACACAACATAATTTTTTTCCCAAAATACTAATTGCTGCTAAATAACACCGTTTTTCCCTGTTTTTGTGTGTTATTGGTCAAATCATGTTGGCAATATCGTGGAAGGAGCGGGGAGGGGGGGGGGGATTCCCCCCGTCACTGTGGCGCTGGTAAAATGATGACTGCATTTTGTATTCATCATTTATAATCAAAGTAATAACCGGTTGTTGTGATCAAAGGGGGATTTGTCAATCGCAATACCTGCATATACATATACATATACAAATTATAGGTAAGTTCTACAGTTTATAATATTACACACACTGGTGGTGGAGTTAAGACTTTTTTATGTGAATACCAGGCAAGTGTCTAAACTTCCTGGTGCCAATAGGTCTGTGGCGTCCCCATCTTGAGTATGTTGTGAGGGTGGAAGAGTGGAGCGGGGAAGAAGACGACGAAGAGGATGTTCTGAAAGTCATAGCAAAATCTAAAATATGAATTGCAGTATTTCAGAAGGACAATTCTTGGAAATTCAATCACTCAGAAACCTGCAGCAAAATGACTACAACTTTTTTTTGTGAAGTATCTTCGTAAGAATCAAAATTTGAATAAATTATTTGCACACACCTGGTTTTGAACTCCCCAACTCTGGATCAGTAGGGGGTTCGAAACCAGGCGTGGTTATTTGCCAATCTGCTTAATTGAAATTCAACTGGATAGTACTTTTGAAGAACAATAATTAAAAAAAAAGTTTGTTTGTTAGTATCTCCTTTGTCCGCTTTCACAGACAGTTCATACTAAGGCGCTCCGTTGACGAGGCAACTGAAAACCAACTAAAACCGGCTCTTTTCTATTTCTTGATTGGTCAAAAAGCTTGTTTAACCATAGATGAAGAACAATCAGTTGGCAACTAGCAATGGCCGGCCACGGCAACCCGCAGTGCAAGTCGCAAGTCACCCTTTGCGTTACCATTGACAACGGGTGTTTGAGTGATTGTGTAGTGTGCGGGCCATCAAATTGTCATTCGAAGACAGTTGGCAGTTGAGAGTTTTCAGTTGCCTCAGTGGGCGGAGGCGATTAGTCGTTAAAAAAAAAATCATTCACAAAAACTAGTCGAAATACATGGCAACATTCCCCCATTCCTTGTCAAGCTATCGAAGGTTAATCATCATTCGTAGTATTCGTACTACTTCCAGACCGCTATGGTGGCTTGAGCTTTTATAAGTAACTAGCGAGTACCCGGCATGCGTTGAATGCCACTCAAAGAAAGAAAGATTGTTTTTTAATTCTGTTTATTAAAGTGCTTCCGTGTTTCCAAGGGAATATTTTTTATTTTTTTCGTCTGGTGCGTATACAAAGAAGGTTATCCAAAGCGTGAATAGGCCAAACACACCTGCCTTCATAAGAAGCATGGATTTTACAAATTTACCCCAAGCTATCCCCTTCTGCTACTATGTCTCCCTCTGCCTCACCAGCGTCCCACAGCCTTCGTTACCCTCCACTGCGTGTAATTTCCCATGCACCCTCGTTACCCTTCCACCTATCCTGTCTCCCCAAAGTTGAATGGTATAGGAAATAATTTCACAACAAACCATCAAAGTTTCGTCGTAATCATGGGATATTATAACAATACAGGATCATTGCCTTTCAAAAGAAAAAAAAAATACCGTTATTTACCGACAGCTAAGACTTCCATAAACCTACAGAACCCCCAACCTACCTACAATATTATAATAGTCATTTTGACTACTTGATTTATGAATCTTTCAATTTTTTAAATTAAATATTATTAATTGACTTAATTGATCTATTAATGTCACGATGATTGCTGTCAGCTGACACTATAAATGCCTTACATGATTTATTCATAACTAATTAATATTTTTTTTATGTAGGTACAGTGGGAAGAAATAGATATTTATTTAAAATATTATTTCTTTAACAATGTTCTTTCTCACTGCTATAACACATCTACGAACTTTTCAAAACTGATACGTTTTTGAAATTCATAATTTTTCCTTCATTTGCACAAAAGCTTTTTTTCTTTTTAGGCCCTTTTGTACTTAGGACTCCCCCATTTTTTTTACAAAATTTCAGTTAATTTTTTAACCAGTTCTCTTTAGATTGTCAGCCTATTTGTAGGTCACCTCTGCTGTGATCTAACTTCAGAGCAGAGCTGTTTTTCATAAAGCATATATAATCGCATTCACTTTACTTTTCAGAGATTAAACGTAATATAGAAAAATTTCACTTACGACACTTGTCTAATGGATCTGCGATATATATATACAGAGTGTTAAGGAACGTACTTGAGTTACTTTAACCAGTGATTCCTGACATTATTTGGAGTAAAAAATGTAAATGAAATTTTGGTCTCCGGTGACTTTTTTCATGACAATATTTTTTTTTTCAAAAATATTTTTTGTTCAAAATCAAAGAATTTTTTTTTCTTTCGCATGACCTTATTGGTCACTCTGCCGAGTTACCGCCCCACCACTTACCCCGCCCCCAACTACCCAACACCTACTATTTTTTATGTTTTTGTAGAAAAAAAAAAAAAAACATCAAAAATGTCACCGGAGACCAAAATTTTATTAACATTTTTTACTCCAAATAATGTCAGGAATCACTGGTTAAAATAACTCAAGTACGTACCTTAACACCCTGTATATATATATATATTTTTTTTTTATTAAGTTAAAAGAATTATACATTTTTCGCTTTGTTCACTTAAGTATACATTGATACAAATAATATTAATAATGATGGTTTACTACCTAACACCAAGTAACACATTTTTTAAGTAACAATATTTTGGTTTTGGTCATTAATCTTGAGAGCAAACAGTTTTTTTTAAATATATTCATTTTATTTTTGGTTGTCAGGAAGGAGATTATATATGTTTATACCCTCATAGCCCATGTTTCTTTTGCCACAATGTCTTTGTTGAATTTGTGTTTAATTTATTACGTTGTCTTGTGTGGTGTTCATGTACTTGTGATGTTTTCATAAATGTAGTATTTTTGTGTATAAAATCATTTTGAATTTTGTAGATTAATAAGCATATGTTGTATTCGTACAGTTTTCTGATTTTCATTAAGTTAGTTTCTTGGTATACTCTTTTGGTGGGAGTATCTGGTCTATAGTTAAAAAGTTTTAAATAACTTTATTCTGTATTATTTCAATTTCGTTTAAGTATGTGATATTTGTGTTTCCCCATATTAATTAAGATGGGAATGAATTAAACTAAAGTATAATCCCCTCTTTACTTGTATTGGTAGAATATGTTTATATCAATGTATTTTTCTTTCCTATGTTGATGCTACGTTGTTACAATGAATGAAATATGAAATGAAACAACCCGAGGTCTGAGCGCTATCCCACACGACTTTAAAGCTGTAAAAACGATTCGTCCTCGTTAAGTAAGTTGTCTGCCGCAGTTGCCTGATGTTGAGTGCCTAAACGTAGATTATTCCAGTACATCAACCACCAGTGTTAAAGAATTGTGCCATTTAATTATATGCTGCTAACATATTATTAAACACAGCCAGTAAAAAAATACAGGATACCTGTGAGAAAATACAAAATATTATGAAAACAATGTATCTGATTGTCGATAGCCAATTTGGAAGCGATCAGGTAATACTAAAAATTGATAAAATAAATTTAAAAGGGGATAGCAATATTAAATATTTGGTTGTAATATATTATAATATTATTGTAACCGACGTGTACACACCCTCGAATTCTTTATTATCATAATTTTATCGTCGGCTGTATCCTCCAACCGATCGCATTTTTTGAATCATATTTTATGGCATTTCTGAGAAATTCACCCAGAATTTCTGACCTATCAATGCTTCAGTACCGTGCCGCCGACGATAAATCATTTTCCCATAGGAATCTATAATTTTAATCATTGTTTCTCATTTTAATCTAATTAGATTTATATCTACATGTAAATTGTAAACTATTATTTGTGTGTAAAATGTACATCTTCCCAGTACAGCAAAAATAAAAGCTATTTTGCATACGCTGTTACTGGGAAGTTAAAATAACTGATATTTACGTAATTATGTGTTTTCAATAATATTTTTATGTTTTTCCGATTTTAAAAATCCAGAGACCTCGTAGGGTAATAAACTAAACAGATTTTATTACGCTATCCTACGGGGGACCTTGGAAAAATATGATTTACGCCTTGAAACGTAATCTGTCCGTCTGAAGGCCAAATTACGACAAATAATTATCACGTAAACCAAAATATTTCTAAAAACCATTTTTATTGTGAAAAAACAAAAATCTAGTTGTAGCCTCATGTATAATATCATCAATCACACAAATAACTACTTGTAATTATATACTGTTTGACCCACAGAATTAATTGTAGAAAAACAATTCAATCGACCACTTTCATGGACGGATCTGGCAAAATGAGTTGGCAACAGTTTCCGTCCGCTTATATACTCTCGTGCCGAGGCGACCTTTTCCCTCCACTTTTTCCTGTACAACGGCCGGTAACGCTCCCCGGTCCGACAAACAGGATATAAAGAGCGATTTTAAAAATAATAAATCAGTTCACCACTTGCTTTCAAACAAGTCTTTTATTTCAAAACCCCTTGAAATAACCTCATCAGCCCGCTGCCCTCCGCCGAAGTCCTGCCTTACGACCACCTGGTGCCTACCTCCTCAAGAAAAGTCGGCCCAGCTCTTGGACACCGCCAGGCGCCAGGCTCGGCCAGGAACCTAGGCACATCCGGTACCTCTCACAGTACTGGACACACGGAGGCCAGCGAAGAAATCTACGCAACCACTATCATCATCATCAGCAAAAGAAGTGCACGAGAGCCGGCAGCAACTATTACACATTTACAGTCTTGTAACGACCAGACGTCTGTTACAAGTGGTCCTTCGAGCCGGATAGCTGCACACCTTCTGCCAGGATGTCACCACCTTCGCTCAGATCAAAGAAAACTACCCGGGATGACGAGTCACCGCCGCCCCCTTCTGCTGGGCCGCCCACTCTTCCGGATGCTGAATTACGGGCCACAACTGCGCCTGACACCGCACCTGATGCCGCACCTGATGCCGCACTTGAAGCCACGTCTGACGTCACGTACGACGTCACACCCAGCGCCAGCACCACCCCTGAGCCAGTTCACTCCCCAGAGGAGAGCGACAGCGATAAGTCACCACCCTCTACTTCTACTGAAGACACCGTGCGGCAGCTGCGACAGCAGCTTCGCAGCCAAGGCCGACAAATCAAGAGCAGCCCTTCAACCAGCAGCAGAGCCTGCCCGACCTGGTCCCGTACTCAGAGAGGAGCGGCCAGTCCTGAAGCTAACCGGTAACTCAGATTATTATATTAATCCAGTAGAACCTTGGCACTCTCTTGGACAACCACAACAAGGGACGCGGCCTGGCCCAAATGGCCCACAGTTGCAGAGCCTCCCGCAAATCGGGATGGAGCTACCAGTTAAACAATGGATGCGGCCTGGCCCAAATGGCCCACAGTTGCAGAGCCTCCCGCAAATCGGGATGGAGCTACCAGTTAAACAATGGATGCGGCCTGGCCCAAATGGCCCACAGTCGCAGATCCTCCCGCAAATCGGGATGGAGCTACCAGTTAAACAATGGATGCGGCCTGGCCCAAATGGCCCACAGTTGCAGAGCCTCCCGCAAATCGGGATGGAGCTACCAGTTAAACAATGGATGCGGCCTGGCCCAAATGGCCCACAGTTGCAGAGCCTCCCGCAAATCGGGATGGAGCACCTTCTTGGACAACCACAACAAGGGATGCGGCCTGGCCCAAATGGCCCACAGTTGCAGAGCCTCCCGCAAATCGGGATGGAGCACCTTCTTGGACAACCACAACAAGGGATGCGGCCTGGCCCAAATGGCCCACAGTTGCAGAGCCTCCCGCAAATCGGGATAGAGCACCTTCTTGGACAACCACAACAAGGGATGCGGCCTGGCCCAAATGGCCCACAGTTGCAGAGCCTACCGCAAATCGGTATGGAGCTACCAGTAAAAACAATGGATACGGCCTGGCCCAACGGGCCCACAGTTGCAGAGCCTCCCGCACAGAGGGAGGAGCTACCGGCCCAACAAAGGAAGCAGCCTGGCCCAACGGGCTCATCACCTCTGGCTGACCAAAGGTACCAACCAACATCAATGCCGCCTGGACCTTCGGACCCCGAGCCACCTTTGCCTCTGCTCCACCAGAGGCAGCCGACTGACCTGCAGGGTGAACCTGCCAGATCCGTACTGCTGCCAGAGCAGTGGTATTCGCAGTGGACTCACCCCGAGCCATCTAGATATGGACCACCCATTCCACAGGGATACCAACAGCCGGCGCAGATGGATGACCATCCACGGGCCGCTGCCAGTACGAGCTCCGGCCTGCCATTGTTTCCGCCACAACCAAGTGCGGACGAGATGGCCCGGCATACCAGGGCTTGGATACAGCAGGCTGACAATCCCATGGCCCAGCTCACCTCCGCACTCACGGAGGCCATCAGGGCCTCAAGGGCTCAGGACAGCCCACGTCCCTCCATCGAGGACGACCCCCGGATGGCTGCGCTCATCGCCAGGCAGTCGATGGCCAAGGACCTGCCTCCCTTCTCGGGTGACCCGCTTGAATGGCCCACCTGGAAGGCCCAGTTTAACCAGTCGACCTCAACATGCCGGATGACCAGCAGCGAGAACCTGATCCGTCTGCAGCGGGCCCTCAAAGGAAAGGCCCGGGAAGCTGTGTGCCCTCTCCTGATGGACCCAACTCAAGTACCGGAGATACTGGCCGTGTTGGAACAACGCTACGGAGGGACGAACTCACTGGCCACCCTGATGCTGGACAAGGCAAAGAAACTCCCGCATCTGACGGCTGAGGCATCAATGGAGGACCTTGCAGACTTCTCCGGCACCGTGCAAAACCTGGTGACATCACTGCGCTCGCCCAACAACGAGGGCTACCTCACCAACCCGGCACTGCTCAGCGACATCGCGGGGAAGATGCCCTGCACGATGAGGCTGGCGTGGCTGATGGAAGTGCGGCACTACGGCGTGCCTGCCACCATCTGCCAGTTTGCCGCCTTCCTGAGAACCGTCGCGAACGCCATACCGAAGTCGGGCATGGTCGACCCCGCGAGGTCTAGACCCCGTCGCGAACAAACATTCGCGACAGTTGAACAGTTCGGGCCGCGTCAAAGTGAAAGTTTTAGAAACACGCGTGGTGAAAAACGAAAACGTGACAATTCTAAAAACACGCGTAGTGAAAAACGCGACAACCTCCAAAACATACTTAAAGACAGTGTAAAAAGTGAAGAGGCTCCGCCCAAAGGCAAGTTTTCCTCAAGTGCCGAGACGCTTACCCACCTCGCTGAGTTTAACAATCGTGACGGGTGTGTCCAGTGCGGGGAAAGAGGTCACTTCCTACGTGACTGCCACGAGTTTGCCCTCAAAGACGTGAAACTACGGTTCGAGACAGTGAAATCCACCGGGTTGTGTCGCATATGCTTAGAAAGCAAGCATCCGGCACGTTTGTGCAAAGCCCGGGACTGGTGTGGTATCAGGGGATGTCGCCACCCCCATCATACGCTACTCCACGACCCCAACTTCGGGAAACGACAAACCACAACAGCGGAAGTGCACCAAATATGACGCCAACCCGACAGCGCCGTACTAAAGGTGGTACCAGTGGTACTGACGGGCCCCAATCAACAGATTTCGACATACGCACTACTAGACGAAGGGTCTACCGTCACGTTGATGGATGCCGCCACTGCAGAGCAAATCGGCGCTACCGGACCTGCTCACAAACTACGGTTGCATGGCGCCAAGGGCATGTGCTCTTCCGATGACTCATCACGCCGCGTACAAATCTCACTACGTGGCGCTGGAATGAGTACCATCTACAATATCAAGGCAAACACGGTGCAGAACCTCAGCCTTCCAGAACAACGGCTCCCTGGCGGGTATGTCACCCCCGCCCTCCTCATCGGGCAGGATAACGCCTACCTCATTGTCTCAAGGGAAGTGCGTGAAGTCCGTGACTCCACGCGAATAGTGTCACGGACTGCATTGGGGTGGATCACCCATGGAGGTGGGACCCTTTCCAGTGAAGGCCAAGCAACCACACTGGCGCTGCGTGAAGAGAGTCACAGAGACGACCTAATGAGCGACCTTATAAAGGCAAATTTCGCCATCGACTCATTGGGCATCACCGCAGCCTCCCGTATAACCGCACATGTGTTACGCGCCAACCAACTGATGGAAGATACTACACGACAGCTGACAACCGGCAGATGGGAGACCGGCCTGTTGTGGAAAAACACAAACGTCATACTACCCGACAACCGGCAATGTGCGTTGAAGAGACTGTTGTCCCTCGAAAGAAAATTATCGAGGGAAGATGACTTGGCAGCCGCCTACAAAGAGAAAATCACCCGGCTCATTACACAAGGTCACGCAAGAGAGCTCACAGAACGAGAAGCGGCTAAAAACTCTGCCAGAAAATGGTACTTGCCCCACTTCGCAGTAGTGAACCCCAACAAGCCTGGCAAGATCCGTGTGGTATTTGATGCTGCTAGCCGCTGCCGAGGGACTTCCCTCAATGACCAATTGTTGACGGGACCTGACTTGCTGACTTCCCTCCTCGGGAACATTCTCCGGTTTCGAGAAGGAAAAATAGCTCTCGCCGCCGATATAAAGGAGATGTTTTTACAAGTGAAAATCAAGGCGGATGATCAGCATTCACAACTATTCCTGTGGCGACAAACACCTCAACAAGAGCCTCGCACCTACATGATGTCCTCCATGATGTTCGGCGCCACCTGCTCACCGAGCAGTGCCCAGTACGTGAGAAACCGGGTGGCCCTGGACAATGTTGAAGACTTCCCGGCGGCCGCAGCTGCAATCCAAACCAAATTTTACATGGATGACTATCTGGATGCAGTGGATACCATCAGTGAAGCTACAGGGCTTATAAAAGACGTGGCCACAGTTTTATCGTCAGGAGGCTTCCACCTTACCAACTGGGCCTCCAACAACCCGGCAGTGATGGCCACTATCCCACCTGAGGATCAAGCTAGCTCAGCTATACACATTAGCAGCGGAGAGGCAGAGACGGAGAGAATCCTCGGCCTCCTATGGGATCCAGTGACAGACCAGTTCCTTTACGCCTTCAGAGACGCCACGGACCCAGAGCTGGTCAGCCGACCTACCAAACGCCAGCTGCTCAGTATCGTCATGAAGATATTCGACCCTGTGGGATTCGTCGCCTGCCTCACAATCCGATCAAAGATCCTGCTACAGGACGTCTGGAGATCGAACATCGGATGGGACGAGACAATCAAGCCTGAACATAACGAAAGATGGCTGGACTGGCTAGAACTCCTTCAACACTGTGGAGTCGCCATACCTAGGCGTTGCTTACAACTAAAACAAAGCAACGTCACGCTCCACCTTTTTTGTGACGCTTCGGAACAGGCATGCTGCGCGGTCGCCTATCATACTGAAGAAATCAATGGAGAAACCACAGCTACATTCCTGGCTAGCAAGTGCAAGGTAGCACCCCTGAAGCCACTCTCCATACCCCGCCTCGAGCTTCAATCCGCGCTCATGGCAGCCAGACTGGCAGCAACGCTAAAGAGGGAATGTCGCAGCAACATTGCGCGAACAGTGTTTTGGACAGACTCAACAACGGTGTTGTGCTGGTTACGCACAGACCCACGCACCTACTCAGCCTTCGTGGCCAACCGGCTTGGAGAAATCGATGACCTCTCCCGCATAACTGATTGGCGATGGGTTCCCACCAAACTGAACCCGGCCGACATAGGCACCCGAGACATCGAAACACCCGATCTCTCACCTGCAGGACGATGGTTCGGTGGCCCAGCCTTTATTACCTCAGCTGAGGCAAAATGGCCGCGCGAAAGGTCCAAACTGCCCCAGCCTGATGACAGCGCACTAGAAGTGAGGTCCCAATATGTCGGACTTATTTCGACCACTGCAGAGGCTCTACCCGAAATCAGCAGATTTTCCTCATGGCGTCGCCTCATCAGAGCCACCGCCTGGGTCCACCGCTTCATAAACCGATGCCGTGTGGGACCCCTAAAACCACTGGACGGACACTTGCGGATCGACGAAATCCAAGAAGCAGAGACCCGGTGGGTGAAAGCAGCCCAGCAGAGCACATTCGGGGATGAAGTGAATACGCTTCACCGAGGGGTTCCACTGCCAAGGGACAGTCGGCTCAGGGCACTTAACCCCTTTCTCGGACCTGATGGACTACTGAGGATGAACTCTCGAATACAAGCTGTCAACAAAGTTTCCAGAGAGGCACGGACACCTATAATACTAGACGGTGACCATGCCTACACACGACTGATTGTGAGCCATCACCACCGAGCGGCCAACTACCCGAGTACGGAGAGAACAATGGCGGAAGTGCGTGGCAGCTACTTCATACTGCGATTGCGCACAAACATACGCAAAATCGCTCACCAGTGCCCTACCTGCAAAATGCGCAGAAGCTAGCCAACCCCTCCACTAATGGGAGCCTTACCGCCATCAAGACTAGCCCACCACGTCCTCCCATTTACAAACTGCGGGCTGGACTACTTCGGGCCAATGGAAGTTACCGTCGGCAGACACCGTGAGAAGCGTTATGGAGCCCTCTTCACCTGCCTGTCCACACGCGCCATCCACCTAGAGCTGGCTACTACCTTGTCTGCGGACTCAGCCATCATGGCCCTCCAGCGCATGACGGCGCGCCGAGGCCAACCAAAGACTATGTACTCAGATAACGGTACAAACTTCCACGGTGCGGACAACGAGTTGAAGGACGCCCTAAACTCGCTGAAGGATGATACCCGGATGAGGGATTACCTCACCTCGGAAGGAATTGAATGGAAATTCATTCCCCCAATGTCTCCTCACATGGGGGGAGCATGGGAACGCCTGGTGCGTTCAGTAAAACACGCCCTGCAGGCCATTCTGAAGGAAAGAGCCCCCAAAGAGGAAACATTGCGAACAGCATTGGCAGAAGCTGAGTGGACCGTGAACAGCCGCCCTCTCACACACGTATCAGTGGACCCCAGAGACGAGGAGCCCCTCACCCCAAACCACTTCCTACTGGGAGCCGCAGGAAAACGGCCCCAGTTGTCGCTGTACAATAAAGAAGATGAGGAGGTATGTCTCCGCCGCCAGTGGCGTATCAGCCAACAGCTAGCTGACATGTTCTGGAGGCGGTGGCTCCGCGAATACCTCCCCACTTTGGCTGCCCGCCAGAAATGGCAACAGCCCACCACCCCCATTAAGAAGGATGACCTGGTAATCATCATGGACCCCGCAATGCCCCGCAACAGCTGGCCACGCGGTCGAGTCCTAGACGCCACCCCAGCTGCCGATGGCCAAGTGAGGACTGCCCGAATCCAGACGAGCACCGGTGTCTACGTGCGACCCTCGGTGAAGCTCGCTGTGATCCTGCCGGCCCCGCCTACCACCGCAGCCTCTTCTCAACCACCTGTCCAGCGTCGTGCGCGAACACGTCTTGCTGACTAGGTACAGCACTGCTGTACGGGGGGAGTGTAACCGACGTGTGCACACCCTCGAATTCTTTATTATCATAATTTTATCGTCGGCTGTATCCTCCAACCGATCGCATTTTTTGAATCATATTTTATGGCATTTCTGAGAAATTCACCCAGAATTTCTGACCTATCAATGCTTCAGTACCGTGCCGCCGACGATAAATCATTTTCCCATAGGAATCTATAATTTTAATCATTGTTTCTCATTTTAATCTAATTAGATTTATATCTACATGTAAATTGTAAACTATTATTTGTGTGTAAAATGTACATCTTCCCAGTACAGCAAAAATAAAAGCTATTTTGCATACGCTGTTACTGGGAAGTTAAAATAACTGATATTTACGTAATTATGTGTTTTCAATAATATTTTTATGTTTTTCCGATTTTAAAAATCCAGAGACCTCGTAGGGTAATAAACTAAACAGATTTTATTACGCTATCCTACGAGGGACCTTGGAAAAATATGATTTACGCCTTGAAACGTAATCTGTCCGTCTGAAGGCCAAATTACGACAAATAATTATCACGTAAACCAAAATATTTCTAAAAACCATTTTTATTGTGAAAAAACAAAAATCTAGTTGTAGCCTCATGTATAATATCATCAATCACACAAATAACTACTTGTAATTATATACTGTGTGACCCACAGAATTAATTGTAGAAAAACAATTCAATCGACCACTTTCATGGACGGATCTGGCAAAATGAGTTGGCAACAGTTTCCGTCCGCTTATATACTCTCGTGCCGAGGCGACCTTTTCCCTCCACTTTTTCCTGTACAACGGCCGGTAACGCTCCCCGGTCCGACAAACAGGATATAAAGAGCGATTTTAAAAATAATAAATCAGTTCACCACTTGCTTTCAAACAAGTCTTTTATTTCAAAACCCCTTGAAATAACCTCATCAGCCCGCTGCCCTCCGCCGAAGTCCTGCCTTACGACCACCTGGTGCCTACCTCCTCAAGAAAAGTCGGCCCAGCTCTTGGACACCGCCAGGCGCCAGGCTCGGCCAGGAACCTAGGCACATCCGGTACCTCTCACAGTACTGGACACACGGAGGCCAGCGAAGAAATCTACGCAACCACTATCATCATCATCAGCAAAAGAAGTGCACGAGAGCCGGCAGCAACTATTACACATTTACAGTCTTGTAACGACCAGACGTCTGTTACAATTATCATAAATTAAAATTAAAATAAACACAAATAAAATAGAATAAAAAGCTAAGAAATTTGATAAAAATTTTGATTCAAGGGATCAGAAATAACTTGGATCTCAAGACAATTTTATACTATTCTATTGTAAATCCGCATTTTAATTATTGTCCTGTGGCCTTACTACAGCATTTTTTGTATTTTAAGTGAAAATAATTTTTTAGCTGTTTTTGATCTGAACCATGACTAGATATGAACAGCCAGGTACTTCCCCACTCTTCCCCATCTCATTCCTTTCCTCACCTACCTTCAGCCACAAAACATACAATTTGGGATGCCAAAGTCTAACTTGCTCCAGACGGGAACAGTAAAACAGTTGGGATTCTAGTGAGATATTCCCATAAACAAGGTTAAAAATTATATGCATGCATAAAAATAGATGAAAATCTTGTTCCGAGATAGATGAAACATTGTACACTTGACCTTCAAAATAAGAGCAAGGTCACAGTCTACATGAGATTTCTAATAATCACTCTCATCCATTTTTCGCAACCCCAAAGCAGAGCTTTACTTATAATATATATATTTTTTTTAAATTTGCGCACTTGACCTTCAAAACAAGGAGAAAATTACTGTCTCCATTTTTAAAGTAAATACTTCATTACGCACGCTTGACTTGAGGGGTAAACTGGCGAATGTGTAACGAAAAGGGAATTGCGTTGCGAGGCGAACGGGCTCACTATAGAAGCAAGAGAGAGCAGTGCGCGCGCACATTTTCTTTCTCTCTTCCTCTCATAGCCAGTGCATGAAATATTTCAGTCAGTATTTTGAAATACCAGTAACGCACCAAAACACGCACGGCTTGATCGGACGAGGCGAATGATAATAAATTTAAATGAATATTTGTAGAAAATTAATATATATATGTACAATGTACATGTATATAT
Source organism: Limnephilus auricula (assembly GCA_951813805.1). Classification (NCBI taxonomy): domain Eukaryota; kingdom Metazoa; phylum Arthropoda; class Insecta; order Trichoptera; family Limnephilidae; genus Limnephilus; species Limnephilus auricula. Next base: position 6,852,832 of record OX638391.1, read on the forward strand.
TTTATACATATAAACATATATACGGTCATACATATAGATGGAGCTAAAGAAGTATTTACTTCAGTCGTGTGGTCTAAAGCACACTCGTTTTTTTTTAGATTTTTGCCAGATACTTAATACTTAATACAACAGCCCCAGATACTTAATACAGCAGTATCTTAAACGAAGTATATATCTTTAAGATCGCTACTATTGATAAGCCTTTTCTCCTCGGTGCAATTCAATGAAACAAACGATAGAGTATTCTGATAACAAAACACAGTTCATGTACGTCAAGGGCCCAGCTGGTATGACTTGCAAAATCCCGTAGGCAGAACCATTCTCAGCGAATTGGCGAGCACCATTTGATATTATTCAATTGGGCACCCCACGAAATTGTTCACACAAGTACTTATTCGTATTACATAAAGCATTAAGCCTAGGTCGTAATAAAACTGGCGTACGAATTGATCTTTGACACATAAGTGTTCGCTTCCTTTCATTTGCGCAGTCAAACCAATTCAACCCGCCATTCTCGTGGCTTCAACTGTGACACGGATGACCCATAACATAATGTGTAACATGCACGGATGCTTGCGTGTATAGGCGGACTCGGTGGTCGAGCAAAACTAACCCGTTGCATAATCAAATTAACCCCCATTTGTCACATCTTCACGTATTTCATTCTATTTTTTAATTGATCGGTGGAATTGACCTCGAAATTGTACAGCTTCAGGCTACCCGAAGCGACAGAAAGTGACACCTTATAAAATAGAAATATGAAACCCTTTGAATAGTTACGACAATAGATGAACAAATATAAAAATAAACAATCTAACACATTATGATTCATAATGTGTTAGAGAAATAATGTTAATGCCTTGCGAAGTCCTGTGATTCTAAGAGGAGCGTATTTGTTTCATATAAGAATTTTGAGTAAAATATTCAAGATATTAGGACGCATCTAGAATAAACCCATAAACACTCGAGCGCTTTTTGCCACATTATGGCACTATTTCCAAAACCACGGATTGCTTTTTTGCCAAAATCTGGCAACTTTTTTTTATTTTTTTATTAAAGCGACTATATAATATATTGTACATTCAAAATATAACAAAATATATTCTCTAGATTCTTTAAAATGTTTTAGCAGATAATCATTGTGACTTACAAAATAGCCTGGAAAGGTGGAGAAAAATCCTAGAGGATAATGGCCTAAAATTAGCAGGAAAAAGACTGAATATTTGTACTTGCCATTTGAAAACACAAATGCTGTAACTCCTTTGATGCAACTGGATGGAGTAACATTAGCCAACTGTGACACATTTAAGTATCTCGGCTCACTCATCCACAAAGATGGAGGATGTGCAGCAGATGTTAACCACAGAATAGGTGTGGGATGGAGTTTTATTGTTTATTTATTGAATCTATATCATATGGTTTACATTTTTTTTGGCCTTGCCTGTTTTACTAGGAACTCCTGTGTCGAGACAGACTAGTTTACAAATATTTTTTAATTATTATATAAAGTACATTTTTCAATAAAGCCAAAATTTATGACAAAATTTTCAGGTTGGTAGGTAGTGGTAACAATAATGAGATATATGATTATATTTGGGTGAGGTGACTAATTATTGCACGACCTTTTTCGATGATCCATTGTTTGAGTAAATTTAGATCCGTAACAGGAATCTTGTGTGACACAAAAATGCCTATAAAACTAAAAGGAAAGGTATACCAGATTATTGTTAGACCCGCGATAATGTATGGCTCCGAATGCTGGACCATGTACAACTCCTACACCAGGCAACTTGAATCAGCAGAAATGCGAATACTTAGATGGTCGGCAGGAGTGTCACTAAAAGATAAAATTAAAAGTTCACGCATTCGTAGTAGCCTGGGTGTCACGGACATAAACGATAAGCTAGAGGAACGACAGTTGAGGTGGTATGGTCACATAAAACGGAGACCACCAGACCACACAGTGAAGCAGGCAATGTCTATGGAGCTTCATCGACAGACATCTAGAGGAAGACCAAAGAACTCTTGGATGACTCAATGCTCTAAAATCCTAAGAAGAAATGGCCTGGAAGAGAGCGATACCCAGAACCGAAGAAGCTACAACCTGAGAACGAGGAGAGCCGACCCCAACAGCTTACCTAGGCAATGAGTTGGAACAGTGCAAGGAAGAAGTTTTAAGGTTAAAGATTTAATAATATTTTTTTTATAAATCCTACGAATATGTGGTAATAGACCAAAGATAGGTGAATCATTGGCTATATAGAACTATAATGAGTTTGCATGTCTCCATATTCAAATTCGAAGGTTCGATTTTTTTTATATGGGCGGAAAATTTTCCTTTAACAATCCGAGAAAAAAAATTTTGCTCTATCGCTATATAGTGGTTAAAAGAGTTTTTTAAAAATCTCTTCCGTTATGTTAGCAGATCTGTAATACAGCTGGACACGTTCAACCACAAAAATCACTTCTAAAAAATAACTAGTTGTGTTGCCTGAATTGCGGTTTTGAACTTAATTGTTGAAGCTCAAAAGTGACGGTTACATTTCTCGGAAGTAATTCATTACTAGCAGACAATGCTTTTTCCTTGTCCAACCAGATGCACAGTATTACCTTAAATGGATGGAAACCAGTTTTCGCAAGGGAGAGTGACTTGTTTGTAACGGAAACAGAAGTTTTATAACATAAACTTATTGAAGTAAAACTTCTCTACGCACGCTTGACTTGGGGTTAAGCTGGCGAATGCGTTACGAAAAGTGTAATGCGTTACGGGCGAGGCGAACGGGCTGTATTACACTGTAGAAGCAAGAGAGAGAGCAGTGCATGCACACATTTTATTTCTCTCTTCCTCTCATGGCCAGTGCATGAAGATTATTCGTAATTTCATTTCGTTCTTGAACAATTTTATAAATACTTTAGGAGTAAGAGAGAGCAGTGCGCGCGCACATTTTATTTCTCTCTAGAAGTTTTACTTCAGTCGTGTGGTCTAAATACTGAAGTAAAACTTCTTTAGCTCCATCTATTAGTATGCATATAATTTAGGATTTAAAACGTTATTTTCGCCCGAAAGAGAAATGAATATCTACTCATCATATCGCGCATATCATAGTTTTACTTCAATAAAATAAAAATTAAAAATAACGTATCGGTAGTACATAAGTAGGTTGTACATTAAATAAAATAAAACGCATAATCACTCGAGCGATGGGTGTACGGTTTTCGATTTGGCCATTCGATTTAATTAATATTAAAAAAATATTAACATGGAAACATATCTACTGCTTTCTGCGATTTAAAGCCAATGAATCGATAATCCACATTGATTTGATCGTTGTTTCCATATTCTAAGGTTCTATAAATTTTGGCACATCATGGTAAGCGATCGTTCAATACGATTTGCAAACTTGCCATAAAATGCCAAAAATAGCTCGAGTGAATAAATAATACTTTTATGTTCTTCGAAAATCTTTCCGCATTTAAGTAAAAACCAACTTGTAATTTTTCCACGAATTATAAAACCTTTTAGTACACATTACAGAACCCATTTCAGCTCACCCGATACAAAACATATTAGGTACAGTTACACAATGTTTCTATCTCCGACACCGTATCATATAGAAACACAATACATCCACATTACCCACACTGGTCACGATATCAATCACAGTAGTGAGCGGGTTTTCAGGAACCATTTGAAAAGTCGTAAATCGTAATTTATTTTGTTATGTCCTTGACAAGTACTGTTCGTGAGCGTTACATGGAAACAGTAGTTATTTTCAGAGATTATGATTTCTCTTCTAAGCATTCAGATATTATTGAAGTAAATACTTCTTTACGCACGCTTGACTTGGCGTTACGAACGTTACGGAGGCGAACGATAATAAATTTAAATTAATTTTGAGATTCATTCCTCACAATCTAATCGTAACAACAGTGCTCAAATCCATAGTAATGACGTTTGGAATGGGTGCTGGCATTTATTTTAAACTTTGTAAGAATTAATTCAACAATCCCATTCTAATTGTAATTCCCATAATAAAATTAATCAAATTTTCGTTTAGAGTATGCGAACTCAGTGCATTGAAATGACTGATTTGTCACGATGATTGGTAACAATCCAAACGAATCTTCAATATAGATTCTTATTCACTGATGATTGGAATGGTTTTATTCGATGCCAGAAAGAAAATTAGATTAGATTACTAAACCAGTATGTACTTCAGTCGTGTTGTCTAAAGCACACACGTATTTTTTTAAAAATCTTTATCAGTTGAATAAATTCATGTTAGTCCCTTGGTTCTGTTTGTAATCTTTGAAATGAAAACCAAAATAATGAAAAAAAAAGGATATTGTTGAGAAAATCACTAGATGACTTATCTATTTTTATTAATTTATTGTACCTAAGATAGTTTATTCATCCAATTACATTACCTTTTTTTTTTTTAATATGTTTATTCAGTTTTAATTTTACAATATTTTATTTTACAAATCTTACGAAACTGATCAATCAGTTTGATTGTAAGAAATCTCTCATTTTTTTCTAATTATTTAATACAGTATACTTTTCAGTTTTACATAGTAAATACTAAATATAATAATACTTAATATTAAAATACTAATTATTACGACAAACTAATTTTTATAATGTTTATGAATTGCGTTGTAGTAAAAATATTTTACACAGTACCTACAAACATACAGTGAGAAAAAAATAGAAAGGAACTATATTATTTGATTTCATATTCTTTGGAGGTAGAAAGATTTTACTTTTGTTTTGATTTTTGAATAAGATGTCTCATTTTTGATATTTTCAGGTAATGTGTTAAATATTTCCGGAATTTTATGCCTTTTTGTTCTATCTCCGTATACATTTTGAGATTTATTGATAGTAAACATTTGTGCTTCTCTATGCCTAGTAGGGTAGTTGTGGTTTACAGGTTTTTTGAATTCTGTACTCCAGAATTCATCTAGCGTTAATTGGTAATTTACCTTACTGTGTATAGAGAGGACATTACACAAGGAGAACATTTTTTTATAATCACCTTCACATAACTGGACTTTTTTTTTGCCTGATATCAATTTTAGGAAACGGATTTGTAACTGTTCTATTTTATTTAAGTATGTTTTGTACGTTAATCCGTAACTATTTATTCCGTATCCTATAATTGATTCTGCTAATGCGTTGTATATACAGTATAATATATTTTTATTAACAAAATTTTTTAGGTGGTAAAATTTTCCTAATATGGATCTTAATCTATTACATACATTTTCAATATGATTTGACCAGTTAAAGTTGACATCTATTGTAAGACCAAGGTATGTATATTGGTACACTTTTTCTATATTCGGGCAATTACACTGCTGGAATTGGTTTTTTGTGTGCAAACAATCATATGAATGACTTTTTATATGCAATTCCTTTTCCTGACAATTTACATATGGTGAGTGTATAAGCATATATTTGGTTTTTTTTGCGTTAATAATAATGTCATTGTCATGGGACCATTTAATTATGTTATTTAGGTCTGTTTGTAAAATTTCCTGAATTTTTAGTGGATCTTTGTCAGCACATATAATGCAAGTATCGTCTGCAAACATGTAGCATTTACAACGTTTTATTACATTTGGTAGACTGTTAACTTGCATTATATAACATGTAGGCCCCGATATCGACCCTGTTGCTACTCCGGTATCTGTTAACATTTCATCACTAAAAATTCCGTCAATTTTAACTTTAATTTTTCTATTTAATAGATAATTTTTAATCAATTTTTTTAAAGGACCTCTAATACCACATTCCTCCATTGCCCTTAATAATGTTTCATGGTCCAATGTGTCAAAGGCCTTTTTAAAGTCTATAAAAATTATACCAACATAATATTTTTCATTTAAATGACAATTTATATGGTCAGTGAATTTAGACAGTAATTGTGTAGTACTTTTTTCTTTTTGAAATCCGTATTGTATGGGATTTATGATTTTATTTTTTTCTATAAAAAGTTGTATTTGGTTAAAGATAGCTCTTTCAATAATTTTATCAATACATGAGAGAATCGCTATTGGTCGATAGTTTGTGAAATCTTTGTGGTTTCCTGATTTATATATAGGTCTGATAATGGATGTTTTAAGTTCGTCAGGCATAATACTTTTACTTACACAAAGGTTAATTAATTTAGTCAATATTGGGATTATATTATCAGCAATTAACTTCAGGTCTTTAATTCTTATTTGATCATTGCCTTCTGATTTTTTAACATCCATATCATTAATAATTTTTTTAACATCTTTTTGTGATACAGGTCTAAATCTCATTGACATACTAGCAGGAGTTGTATACGTGTTATGATCTAGGAATTTTTTAGTACAGTTATGTCTTATGTCTTTTATTTCATTTACGAATGTTGTAGCAAATTTATCACATAAAAATTTTGTGTCTCCTTGACTTCCCATATGTTGAAGGATTATTTTATCTAGATTTTGTTTAGGTTTTCCTATTAGGTTATTTATTTCGTTCCAGAGTTTCCTTGGGTTGCCGTTTAAACTATTTATTACGTTTTTATGAAATGTGTTTTTAGTAATATTAATATGTTTATTTGTTTTGTTTCTATATCGCGTGTATTCTAAACGAAAAACAGGGTTATTAGGGCTATTCTTGCATTTTCGGTAAAGATAATCTCTTTTTTTAATCATGTTCTTAATTTCTTCAGTAACCCATTGGTTGTTGTGCCTATGATTATTTTTAAATGATTTTTCTTTTTTCGAGGATTCATAGATATTATCAAAAATATTTTTTAAATTATAGTACAGTTCTGAGGGACATTCAGTTTGTAATAATTTACCCCATTTTACTAGTTTTAATTTGGAATATACCAATTTATTATCAATAATTTCCCTTTTTTCATTAAAATCCTTTGTAAGTTCCTCTTTCCCTATCGCAACTCCTGTTATATAATGGTCCGATATTTTGTTAGTCACAATACATGAAAATACAATGTTATTACGGTTACGAATTGCAATATGGTCGATACAGGAATAAACATTTTTACCGTTTAAAATTTCATCCCGGGTCACATCTAATATTACATTTTCTAATCCATTTTCACTGAGTAGATTTTGGTATTCTGTAATTACACTATTTTTGGTATCCAATAAATTTAAGTTAATGTCACCACAGTACAAGTAATTTGAATCAGATGAGGTTAATTGTAATATTTCTTTGAGTTCCTTCAAGTATATATTCTTGTTGTTGTTCGGCGGGCGATATACTGCAAGTATATTTATGACATCTTGATGAACGGTGGTTATTTCTCCAGATATTGTCTCGCAGCTTTTAAAAGAAATGTTTGTTTTCTTAAAAGTATGATGGTTTTTTAAGTACATGATTAATCCCCCTCCTCTTCTATTCTCTCTAGTATTTGCAATCGAGATGAAGTTTGGTATATTGAACATAGTTATTATTTCATTTGTAATATTTATTTCCGTTAGAAAAATTACATCTATAAACTGCAGAATGTCATTTATTTGTGCAATAAATGAATTAAAATTCTTTTTCAGTGATCTTATATTTAGATGAATAGCCACAAACCTCATATTGATGCTTTTATCGTTTATCCAGTTATCCAAATTATAGCACTTTGTAAACTTGTGAGTTTGGAATTGTGTAGAATCTTCCATGACGTGGATTTAGTAACTGATAAAGTAAGTGTTTCGGGTCAAAAGGTGTTTTGATTTATTTTTATTTTTTATTTAAATGTATCTGTTTATATCATTCTCATTTCTTATATGGATTATTTTCCCATCACCTTCACTTCTTATTAATATTTTGGAATTTTGTACCCAAATGTATTTAAATTTTGTTTTCATTTTTTGTTTTGTAATGTATAGGAGATCTTTTTTTTCTTTTGTTAGATTTTCATTTATGTATATTCGGTCGTTGTTTCCGTTCTTGTAAATGTCGTTGTTCGTTAACATGTTTTTTCTTTTTTGCAGCCATTCATCTCGATGAGATTGACGAGTGAACTTCACAATTACATTTGCCGGTTTTGAGTCCTTTCTATTTGGAAGTCTCCAAACCTTTTCAATATTTTCGCCATTCGTATTTAGTTTATCTGCAATTGTTTTTATAGTTGTTTCAATATTTTCGTCTTTTTTCATTTCTATACCAAACAGTTCAATGTTGTAGTTTTTTTCTCTTTGTTCAATTTCTTGGATCCTGTATTCTAATGCTCTATTACATTTTTCAAGGTATGTGTTTTTGTTTATAACTTCGTTGAGTTCATTTTCGTTTTCTTTTAGTTTTTTTCCCAATTCTAGATGTAGCGATATCAGTTCGTCATATTTGTTGGATAGAAATTCAGTTGACTGTGTGAGAGTCTCCATATCTTTTTTCATGACGTACATTATGCTTATTTTATTATTTATTTCATTAAGAATTTGTTTCATTTCTGGGATATTTTCTGGGTTCGGGCCTTGTGACCCGCTGCCTCCGGCCGTTGCGTTATCTGTGTTCGCTGTTCGTTGTACTTCACAGTTTGTACAAATAAATGCATTACCCACGTTAATGGCGGGGTTTGTACATAGTTTGTGGAAGGTTCCATTACAGTCGATGCATTTGACCAATTCACTGTCTTTAGCAACATATTTTTTACATTTCTTACACTGCACCATTTTAAAGTAGTTTGAGCGTTTTTCGTTTACTTTTAAATCACTTTTACAATTTATTTATCGCACACTGATTTACACCGTTCGTGTTCGCTGAGAGACCTACAATACTTCTTATTCTGACACTCTCGAACAATCTTGGAATATAATTATACAAAAATGTCTTGTAAGGAATTATATAAATTTGAGAAATTGCATTCATCAGCAACATTCCTCTTATCATTCCTTGCCAGAAAATGGCCGAGTTGGTTGAGGCCTTTGTCCCCATAGGAAGAGATTCTGGGTTCGCGTCCCAGAAGCGACCCTTACCTTTGTATTTTTCTGTGTCTCGTTATTTTTCATATTGTTGCATTAGTATTTTCTTCCTCTTCAATGAAATATTAAATTGAATAATCCCCCAGATCAAACATCCAAATCTATCTATTTAAAGAATATCATCCTGGACATTGATCGGGTGCCGTTTGTTTGATTTTTATACAAATCCACCGTTTTATGAGGAGATTGATGAAATTATTAAAATTTTATCATAAAATGAGAGGAAGGTCGCTCTCTAAGTCTGGTTTCGAAAAAGTTTGGGCAACGCCAAGGAATTCAATAATCAACATATTATATATAAAAATGAATGTGTCTTTGTTTGTCCCTTATTATATCCTTTACATTCATCCGATAGCGATGACACTTTAGTGATTCATTGTGCGCACGCCCGTAAAGGTTACTATATATAATGGAGAGCTCTGGAGTTATGAAATTAGGGGAACGAAGGAGAGGAGAGGTCGCGGAGAAGAGGTATGAGCGAGATAGGAAGGCGGGGAAGGTGGAAGGGAAACGCGGGAGGGGAAGAGGACGGGAACGGGGTGCATGGGTAAGGACAGACAGGGAAAAACAATTTCTTCCTTTGACTGGCAATGCAATACTTGCTGAGTGCTCGCTAGACTAGTATACAGATAAAACGTTAAAGCATTTAGTTCTATGCAGTCGATAGATAGCGACCAGCCACTGTAACGGCCGCTGTTCCCAATCCTACTAATCAATTACTAAGCCAAAATTTTGCCTTAGTATTTGATTAGTGCACAACTACGCTTTTTCCAACACGCAAGTATCGCTTAAGCATTTATCTTAACCTAAGGAAGCCGGACTAGTGGATTAAACTCGTTCCGGCCGCCTCAGTTTTGGACTAGTTCTTAAAAGTGTCAACAGAGTAGAAAAAATACCGCGAACACAATGTATGGTCGATGAAATATCACTTTGACAGAAGACACAGTTTCGCGCTCATTTCACTTCTGTTGTATTGCGTTTATCAATGATCATTTTAATTAATATGGATTGAGAAGTTCGGATGCGTGCGGAGCAGAGACGAAAAACGGTTAATTTATGCGAAAAACTATGTCGTTTTCGAATATTCGCCAAGCCAAGTGTCAAGTCCAGTACCTACGGTCAAGCTGACACTTTATTTTATATACGTTTGTTTAAAAAATATAAAATGTCAGTTTATGGATAAAAATATTTTAAATAAATTACGTGTATTAATAATAATCCAACAATTAACTCTATAATATTAATTTAACTTCGAAAGTTCTTACTTTGATGTCATTTTATTGTCTATGAAAGTGTGCGAGGCCAGATAACATAAGATGTTTGGGGACAACATAAATCGAGCGCTACCCTACAAAATGCTTGGCTGATAGCGGCCTCAGATGAATCGATGTAAAAGTTAGAAACAGCGGCCGTAAGTGTAGGTATGCAACACAATGATCACAAAGTTGTTTTAATTCAGTAATGCATCAATAACAGCGTACTTATTGGCTAACACGCAACGTGTAGCGTGTTTACCTGCTAGAGGCAGTGCAGCGGGTCGGGTACTTAATTGCATTTCGCTTCTCGGACAATCATTTATATTCATTGTCATTTGTGCGAGGGCCACTAATCGACAACACGACATCCAGACCGATGGTTTGGATAACACACATAGAAAAACATGTCATTAAAAAGTGACGGAGAACAAAACGTTTCTCCGAATATAAATAGGTATTCTGGAAAAACCACTAATTCAATTACTTCACAATTTTGATAAAAACATAAACACATTATCTGATAAGATGGCACGATTATAGACTCACTTTGTGGATAACTCTCACTTTGAAACCGGCGCACGACGGAAATTGAAGCTCGCGCGAATTCGGCGTTCAAAAGGTTAATAATGTAATTTATTATCGTTTATAGAAAGACGAACATTACCGGGTTATGATTTATGGAGTCCTTTAATTAGAGAGTCTTTTTAGAAAAGGAAGGAGAAGAAGTTCTGAGAAGAAAAAATCATGAAGAGCAGGAATCTGAGAGTCAGTGTGTCCAGGAGCATCGGACGAATGAATCCATCCTTCCCAATGCGGTGCAATTAGAGAGAGACAGCACCACACCTTATATTCGAATTTCCTTTATGAAACCAAAGTTTCCGACAAAATCATCATTACTAGTGTTCGATTGATTTTTTTCAACGTAAAATTACAGGGAACGACACATGTACATTTTCCCAACTATCAAACAATTGCATGTTGAAGTCACTTAATGCATTTTCAATTACATTATAATATTTGAGTTGAGAAACCAATTCATTTTCCCGATTTTGCTGTAGTAGTTTTCCATTTTTTAATTTTAAATATTTATTTTTTTATAACTCCCGTTTTAACGTTTGAAGGTTTATTCCCATCAATGTAATATATCATTGAAAAAGAAGACAACAATAATAATCTAAAATAATAATAAAAGATAATGTCCCAATTTGCGACCAATATCTTTTATTATTTTTCTGTGTCTTGATCATTTTCATATTTTGATTTAGATTATTATTGTTATCTTCTTTTTCAATAAAGCCAAATTCGTTCCAGATTTCCATGATTGCAAATGTGCCTATTTATTAATAATTATCACGACCTTGCTGAAAAAGTTTCTCATGTATTAATTTAAAAAAAAGTATCTTTCACACTTATTTGAATTGCAAAAGAGATGTTTCCCGATTCACCGCAAATCTTCCAAAACAAACATCGCCTCAGACAAAAGACCGAGTTTTATCTGAGTAATTAATTCGCGAAGCCGTGCAAACCAGATGAAACGGGAAAGGGGACATAAAGTCCGGCCGCGTTAATGTGGGTCACCAATTATTGTAGTCACTCTCGACCGATTACGTTTAATGTATCAATACCGAAAACAGAGCGATAACGTGTTTGTACAAAATTCACTAACACACGAATCTGCAAACCACGGATCGAATTCATGCGGATAGCCATGAACCGGATCGTGGAGTAAAGACGATACAGGAAGTGTAACAAGACGCTGATTAAGACCTAATATAGATTTCTAGATTCTACTTCAGGGGTCGGCACATAATTGTAACTGTGCGACTCTTTGTATGAATAAAATTATTCTTAACACTTGCCCTGTCATATCCATGTGATGATAGTTTGCTAAATGAGGTTTCATTTAACAAAAAATAATTCGTCTAATCTTTAGCGAAGGCGAGAACCCTTTAAATATAAAAACAAACACAGGGCAGTAATTTTTACCGATATCTGAAAGTTTTAATTAATGCCAAAAATTACTCTTCCAATCGTGAGCCCGATATTTTAGTAAGTTGTTAATCTTTAACAATTAAAAAAAGATATTTCGGCGGTCCAAATTTTTCACCCTCCGTGGTCCGGATTTATACCGCCGTTCGACTGTTGCCGTCCGCGGTCCTCCATCCAAATTTTTCCATATGTCATGGTATGCATTTATTATGTATTAATGTAATGGTTTTTACCTATTATAATATAATAATAATAATAAGCCTTTTATTCTGGACTTCGGTTAGGTACATGAATTTAAACATTTTTTGTTTTTTATAATATGTTTGTTATAATATGTCCCGAAGCTCAGTGTGCCTCTTGGCATAGGCCTCCTCTAACATTTTCCAGTGGGACCTGTCACGCTCTACTCTTCTCCATTGATGTCCAGCCGTGAGTTTTAGGTCGTCTTCCCATCTTATGTGTTGACGTCCTCTACTTCTCTTGCCATCTCTGGGATACCAGTCAGTGACATTTTTGCTTAATAATTAATTTTTAGTTAAATTATGAGGTAACCATCACGGCATAGTAACCCAAAAGTAAGTCATAGTAATACACTTAGGGCGTGAAAATCTCAAATAATGTTATTGTTGAAATAAAATGTTTTGACATTTCGCTTGTGAAAATTTTGGTTTTTAAAATTTGAAGAAATTTTTGTCTTGTCAAAATTCGCAATTTTTTTTACTTGATTTTAAATAAAGGTGGCTTTACAAATGCATTGAAACATTATCATAACATATTGACTACAATTAATTATTTAGTTGTGCATTTAATGTGCACTTAAACGTTATCATAACATATTGACTTGAATTAATTATTTACTTGTGCAAAAACATTAAATATTTTCAAAATATATGTATGACTTATTAATTATTCACTTATGCATTTAGTGTGCATTTAAACATTAGCATAACATATCGACTGGAATTAATTATTTATTTGTGCATTCAGTGGGCATTTAAACATTAGCATAACATAGTCACTACAATTAATTATTTATTTGTGTATTTAATGTGCATTTAAACATTATCATAACATGTTGACTTAAATTAATTAATTACTTGTGCATTAATATTAAACATTATCAAAACATATGTGTGGACTACAATTAATTATGTCCTTGTGCATTTTATGCATTTAAACATTAGCCTAACATTGACTACAATTAATTATTTACGTGTGTTTAGCATAACATAATATTTCATTTTTTTATTGACGCCCTATTGGGCGTTTACATATCGAATACAAATTCCATTTATAACAAGAGTATAACGTAAATAAAAAAGATTACAAAGTATGTAATTAAAGCAAAAACACAATATAATAAATAAGAATATATCTAATGCTAAATCCACATCGATAACTTTAGAGAACTCGTAGGTATAACAAAACAAAAAAATCAAAACACATTAATTTTTGCAATTACTCGTTGTTTCCATCTCGAATACGAATAATAATAAAAATAAAAATATTAACTACAATTAATTATTTACTTGCGTATTTAAAGTGCATTTAAACATTATCATAACATATTGACTTAAATTAATTATTTACTTGTGCAAAAACATTAAACATTATCAAAATATATGTATGGACTTATTAATTATTTACTTATTAGCATAACACATTGACTAGAATTAATTGTTTATTTGTGCATTTAGTGTGCATTTAAACAATGGCATAACATATTGACTACAATTAATTATTTACTTGTGCATTTAAAGTGCATTTAAACATTAGTATAACATATTGACTAAAATTAATTATTTACCAATAATATTTCGATATTTTTCTTTGTGAAAACGCTCTTTCGTTTATCTAATCACAAATATCAACGATCTAATTTTCAAATCTCGAGAGAAAGAGAGAGACAGAGAGAGATAGTATCTAATCGAGATTCAATTAAGCCGGAGGAAATTCGAGATTCAAGGTACAATCCACATACAAAATTACTTCTCATAAATGTGACAAATTAAACATGGCAGTTTAATTGTCATTAATCTCTGGCCATAAGTAAGCAATTATCATTGTTGTAGCTCGCTAAGCAATCAGATAAAAGAAGTACGCTCCGCCAGGCTGTTGTATAATTATATCAAATTATTGTCTTATGACTTAAATATCACGAGGTGCCCGCGTGTAGTACGGACGTCACTATTCGAACACTCTGAAGGATAATGTCATATTTATTTATATTATAAACAATCAAAGCAATTTATTATTTTCGTGCATGTATCAACAAAAACGTATGATTTCCTTCGCCTGAATAAGATTTCTAAGAATAATGAAGAGATTGTGTTTATTCATTGTCGTATTTTAATAGCGTCAAAATTAGCACTGTGCAATTATTTTGACTATTAATTTGTTAGCATTATTTAAAAAAAAAGCAATGTTACCACTTTGAATAATGTTGTCTAACTAAACTAATTAACTAACCATCACGCCGTTTCACCGCAGGGGTAGGCAGAGAGGACGGACCACCAAACAACACCGTCTTGGCACAATCTTTGCCTCATTCAAATTCATCTCATACATACTCTTTTATGATTCTGACTGTTGACATAGTCTGCCTTAAGTATCTGATTCACTTGATGCCATGTCTTCCTCGGGTGTCCCCGACTTGTTCTATCATTCACATTTTCTTCTATCAGTCACACATATATTCTTCTTACAAACCTTTCTTCGTTCATTCGTTCTACATGCCCAAAACATCTGAGGGTCCCTTTTTTAATCTTACTCATTACGTTTACATCAGTCTTGCATTCCTTGCAGATCTCCACATTTCTACAGCATTTAGTCTACTTTCACATTTCCTCTTCCAGTTCCGTGCCCTACTGTCGTACATCAGGGTAAGTACCAGCACTCCAATGTGGACTGTTAGTTACTTATTTATTTATTTTATTTATTTATTCATTTACACATATACGGCACAACATGTGCCATTAACATAATTGACATAACATATAAGTAGTACAACAACATGAAGAATAACTAACAGTATAAATGTAAGTTAAATATAAGAAAAATAATGTAAAAAGTAAGTAGTAGGAAAAGGGTAAAATATAAATGTAAAGTGAAAACTATTAATTAATAAAACTATCTAATAAAAAAATTACTTTTCATTAGATAATTTTTTAATAGCGCCAATGGCATTCAGTCCTCTATTAATGGAGTTACCTGCATTTACCCTTCTTTCAATTTTTCTTTCAGCCTTCCCATCTCTCAGACTTGAATTCTTTTCTTGATTTTCTTGAAAGTCTCCGGGATCTCATTTGTACAGCATTCAATCTATTTTAATCCATCCTTTCATACATCAGGGCAGGTACACTGGACTGCTAGCTATAATGTAGTGAAGTTGCTATCATGTTTTAATACAAATTTGAGTACATATTTAGTTGACAAAACTGAATACCCAGATGATTCTTAATTATCCTCTTCTCAACGATACTTCCTCCCATACTTCCTCAAATACAAGACATTCGTCAAATTGACCCATCAGCTCACAGATCGACCAACAAGTTTGCAATTCCAATTATTGAGATACGACTACGACACCTTGACCGTTTGGACCAAACAATTTGGGAGGAGTATTTAAAAAAAAAGTGAATATCGCACAATGGTCCCGATTGCTCTGAACCGCCTGGAGCCAGTAAGACTGTGGCATCCCCAGTTGGGGTATGTTATGAGACTGAAGGCAGCGGAGAAGGGAGGGAGATGGGGAGAGGTAAGTGGGAATCACCTGGCTATGCACATATACTCACCAAACACGACTTAAGCCAATTCAAGCAACGTTTCAATTCTGCATGATGGTCTTACACCAGAGCGATACTGAGAGTTTTTCCTTTCTGAAACGTGCCGCAAACGTGCCATATATTACTTTTAAATTATTAAAATGTGAATCAACACAAATCAATAAAAAATTCTCGCACGCTGGAATTTGAACGGGCAACCTTTGGATTTTTTGTCGAAAGACTTACCCCTCGACCACGAACCTGTCAATGTGGGTACCTCTGCCATTGCTCACCGTAGTTGTTCGCTATGTTTGGTGATTTAACTTTCAAAGGAAGTTCATAGGGTGAGGATAGGCCGGATCGCTAGAAACTGGTTGAGGGAGACCTTTCCTAGCCTTTCCTGCAGGACTCTATCAAAACATCGACTTGTACTGCAGTGGGAGAGACGAACTCCGTCACTCCTGGTCACACTGACCCCTCATACCTGTATCCTTCTCAAAATTTTGTCACCTTCCTTTTCAAAAATACTCTCCACACAGCATGCCCAAAAATGAATAATTCATTATTTTTGTTCACTAATTTTATTTTACTAATTATTATTCCCCAGTTGATTTATTTTGATAGTGTAAAAAACATGCAGAAATAATTTTAAAAAAGTGCCTACGAAACGAACGAAGCACTAACTAAAAATTGAATAAGTGTGGACCTCACATAGTTAAACAAATATTCAAATAATATCGACATTATGTATGTAACATTTCCTATGTTTAAATCATACTCAAACACTTATTTTATTTCAGCATTTCTGATAATTTCAGTTTATTATTGTTATCAGTTTGTTTTCTTCAAAGTTATCTAATTGTAAATCACTATTTGTGAGAAATTATTTATTTTAGCCTATTGTTCATTACTAACTTTCGTGTAAAAAAGAGTTAAAAAATGAACAAGGTTAATATTTTAAGGTACTAGCTGATACCCGGCATGCGTTGAGATGCTACAACAAATACATTGTTTCTCCCTTCGTGTCATTTCCCATTCATCCCCGTTCCCCTTCCGACTCCTCTTCCCCTCCTAGAACCCCTTTCTAAAGTGCTATTTAGCAGTAATGGGGCTTCACTGTAATTTATTACTTACGTTAGATAAAAAAAGAATACACATTAAAAAAAAAAAACAGTTTTACTGTTGTCACTAACATGCATTATAAAGATTTTGATCAGCGTCAGTTTGTGTTGCTTATAGTTTATTATGAGTGGAAAATATCTCGTGATGCTACAGATGAGCGTAACTTCCCCCTCGTCACCACCCTCCTCGCAACTTTTACCCCCACTTCCCCCTCCCTACAACCCCCCCCCCCAACCCCCCTCCCTCACCCCCTTCCCCCAAACCCCCTTACTACCACTCTCCACATCCCCTCACCAACTTACCCCACTTTATCACGACTCTACCTTAGTCCCCCTCCCTTGGGAGCAGTTGGGACTCTTGTGCGGTATTCACATACTACTAATTTTTAAAAAATGTACTTATACCTATATTGATATAATTTAAAAAAAAAAAAATAATAATAATAATCATAATAATTAGATAATTTGTAGAGCACCGTTTTTGTGAGAAAACCCTCAAAGGCGCTGTAATATAGTAGCTCTAGCTCGCGGATCTAATACAAATACGTCGCCTACGATGTAGTGCTAGTATACCAACTACCTCAACACCTCATACATTTGTATTAATACAAAAAAGAGTTGGACCTCAAATAAGTCCCATACATCAACTACCTCATCACCTCATACATTTGTAGTAATACAAAAAAGAGTTGGACCTCAAATAAGTCCCATACATCAACTACCTCATCACCTCATACATTTGTAGTAATACAAAAAAGAGTTGGACCTCAAATACGTCCCATGCAATGTAGTAATACTACACCAACTACCTCACCACCTCATATTTGAAGTGGTACAAAGAAAAAGAGTTGGACCTCAAATATGTCCCATGCAATGTAGTAATACTACACCAACTACCTCACCACCTCATATTTGAAGTGGTACAAAGAAAAAGAGTTGGTACAAACACATTTTGTGAGGTGATGGGACATTTTACGCCTTTGTATGGGACATTTGTAGTGCATCTTGTATGAGGTACTCAACACTAGTCAGATATTGGATGGGTAGTTTAAATTATTGGAGTAGAGTACCTACTTGTCCAATATTGCTAATGGATCGGCGATTAGAGTAATGCCCTGTTGTTAGGCGCAAATTGAAATGTTTAACCAATACACGCAAATTACTGATTAAGAAATTGCTTATTTATAACTTTATTGTGTTCGTAAAATCTAAATTATTACCAGATGAAATAGAAGATTTCCGGAGGTATCTTGCAGTAACTTCGCGAGTTGTTTCTACATATCTACAAGTAAAAAATCATCTTTTTTAGCTTAACTTTATCTGAATTTCATTTAGAAAGTTCATACTAAAAAAAAGGAATTGTTTGTACGAAAAAAAAAATTGTGAGAAAAGCAATGGAATTTACACCAACATAAAAGCAATGGGGGGTGGAATATAAGGGGGTTGGGGATTAGAGTTTGATCTTTCCAGCAGGACCCTCTCGACCCATCACTTGAACCGCAATTGAAGGGATGGATTTATATTATATTTCTCCTCGACACGCTGCCCTCCAGATTAATACCCCTCAAACCCTTTTCCTTCTCAGAACTTCCTCCCTTCCTTCCTTATATCAAAAGTTTTTTATGCTTAGTAATGAATTAACCTAATAAATACATTAAGTAAATCTTATAATAAATTGTCTCTCAAACTAAAAAGAGGTCTCTGAAATTATCAACACTAATTTGTTGTTGTCTAGACGAAATAAAACTCTAGAAAAATCAAAACCAAGTTTGTAGATACATGCTTTGTTTAGTATTAATCTATATTGCTTCCAAAATGTAACCCATGATATTACAACATTTTATACACAAAATCCATCAACGTATCACTCGTGCCCAGTACTTAATCATCCGAAATAATGGGCACTCAAATATTAAAATCACTATCACGTTTTAGCGTAGTGGAACTAAAGTGTCATTATGTTATTACTTTTCAGCACAAAAACCGGATCTAACAGGTTTGTTTGTAGGCGCTGAGATAAAACAATGTACTTCTCAGGAATCCTCCTCCTTATCACACCACATAGAGAAATAATAAATTAAATAATAAAATAAATTTCAACTGTACAGACCAGGGGTGTTACGCATACGCATCCGCAAATGCGGATTATTCGCATTGATTTAGACATCTGCATTCGCATCCGCATCCGCATCAATTAATGCGGAGCTTTTACGGATGCGGATTCACATCTGAGACAAGTAACGACATGTAAAGAAAGTGAAACCATTTTTTTTTGTTTTCAAAATTTTTTTAAACTCAATATGCTTATAAGTTAGACTAAAAACGGTTTTAATTTAGTTCTCAAAATATGATTTAATAAAACAAATTAAAATTAAATCCATTTTCATTTATTTATGAACTTAAAAAAGAAATATCTTTTAAAAATCTTGATATCCGCATCCGCGGATGTGAACCTCTAATATTACGCATCCGCATCCACATACGCGGAAGTCAAAATTTTTGCATCCGCAACAACTCTGGCACAGACGCACGGGTAATAATAACGTCACATTTGATGAAAATCATCTTTTAATTATATTAATTTCTCTATTTAAAAATATCCAATTTGATAAGGAGGTACTCGTGTATCCAAGTGATCTGCGAATATTAAGATTTCACCTTGAATTCAGAAGTTATCGGAGAATCGGTTTTTGAACCGAAGCATCAGATTTTAAAAACAGTTTTTACGACATTGACCGATATATTATTATAGGCATGTTCGCATTTTATTAATCCTGACGCGAACTGGTTGAAAGTGTTTAGTGTTCGATCGCACAGAGCGGGTCAGAGGTCATGGGTGAAGTAGACGCTCTTATTATCAAACTATAATTAATTTTTAAACTTTTACACTGGAAAAAACTTGTAGAATATCTGAAATAGATAAAGTATGATGAATAATATATTAGTTACGTAAATATGTATGTCGTTAGGTGCTACACGGATTTGCCCAAGTTTCAAAACTCTTCTTCAACAATCTTGTATTTTTATTGACAAATAATATTAATGGTAAATAGTAAAATGAACAAACAACAACCAATTAAGCAATTGCATCAAATATGTTATTAAAGAAATTGTAGAATGCAAAAAAAAAAATCAATAACACCTTAAAAAAAAAAAAAAAAACATTACGTTACTGTTAAAAACAAGGAAAAATACTGTGTCAAAATAAATATAAGAAGATGTAAGACATTATCCTAACTAAGAAGGTCAGGATAATGTTCTTATCATCTAGACGAAGAAACCTTTAATGTCGAAACATATGTCGATAATTGTGATTATATAGGTGGTGAACACAAAGTTATTTGTTTTCGTTTAATCAAAAATGACACCATAAACTAAATATAAGAAGTATTAGAAAAAACTTTGACATTTTTTCAATACAATTCGATTTAAATTTATGTATTTCATCAAAAAAGATGACATATATATATAACATATTTTACACAACAGATATATATATATAAAAGGATGTCCAAAAAACAGACCAATTATTAATGTTCACAGGTTTTTAGAAATATAAAAATGAATGTAAACTAGAAAAAAAAAAACAGAATTAAGCAGAAATTAAAAGAATAATAACAATTCAAATGATAAACCTATAATACACAACAATAAGACTGCGAAATAGTATATAAATAGTAAATATTTGGTTTGGAATGGGTAAGGGGAGGAAAGGGATAAAGAAAAGTTGCCACCTAAGAGTATGGATATTGGAGAGACGGCATGTGAAGTGTGCCCGCTCGCTCCAAGTGTGCCTTTTCGAGAATTTTACGCAAACGGCTTACATTGGCTGCTGGTTTTTGGCCGTTTAATACGTTCGACAGCATCCATTTTACATGGTGACAGCCAATGTCAGCCGTGTGGGTAGAATTCTCGAAAAGGCACACTTGGAGCGCGCGGGCACACTTCACATGCCGTCTCTCTCTAATATCCATACTCTTAGGTTGCCACGCAAGTAATATGATTGTATTAGGTACAATTAATTTAATCGTCCTAGAGTGAATTTATATAATATGCCTGTCACTAGGAGTTTATATAATATGCCCACTCACTGCGTTGAGGCAGAATTTTTAGCTAATTATTTTTCGCATTTTGTATATGGTTAACTTACAAATGTATAAGATAGGTTCCTATACAGCAATACATGATTTTAGTTAACATTATTGCTTGCATATACACAATACACAAATAGCAAGGTTTTGCACAATACTACAACAACGGTCAATGACAAGGCGTTTGAGTGAGGGCACCAGAATAGGCTCAATCGTTGGAATATATCGAAATTTAAAAAAAAAAAAACTCTTTCTGTGTTTGACTCAATTTAATATTTTCTGGTAGCATTTTGAATATTTTTGTGGCCAAAAATTTAAAGCTACGTTGACCAAAGGTGGAAGAAAGTGCTGGAACTTGCAATATGTCTTTGTTCAAATTTCGCGTAAATCTTAAGTTTTTTTTCCTAAAGCACGTGTTTGTTTTTAAAGAGATGCATGCGGATTGTTTTTACATAGATCTGTAGAACATCAAATACTCTCATTATATTGAAAATGAAGTCACTATTTGCAGTTTGAGGAAGTTTGAGAATAATTTTCATAATTGTTCTCTGCGCCTTTTCAACAGGATCTAAAGCTGATGAAGTACCCCTCCCCATGCAATGATCCCATACTCAATAATAGATTGGGTGATAATAAATCGTTTTTAGAAGTTATAAGTCAAGAAAGTTCCTTATGGACCTGAAGAAAGGTATGGTTTTTCTAATTTTAATTAGATTCCATTTGAGGTATGGGTCAATGTCAATGGTGAGGCCGAGGTACTTCATCTGTAAAGTGTGCTCTATATTGGGGATCTCACTGCATTAATTGGAATTCGTACAATTATGTATTTTTATGGAGTAATCATCATTAGGTTGGCCTAAAGTATTGATGCTTGAAGTGGCATATTTTGTTTTCTTAGTGTTAAGGGTAAGCATGTTTATATCTAACCATTTTTTAAAGGAGCTAATATTTTTATCAGTTTTTTTTTAAATATAGCTGACCAATTGTTGTCTTCGAACAATAAGACAGTATCGTCAGCAAAGCTAATAATGCTTCCCTGTTCAAGGTTGCAAAAAATGCAAAAGTACTAGATTCCTATCTTAACTGAATGCTGAACCTACTCGACCTATATGTATATATCATATATATCATTCAACATAGATGGTAATGAAACATCCCATTCCACAAGCAGTATAAATCAAAATGATGGTCTAGTGATTTTTGATAATAGTTTCCTAAACGCAAGCATCACTGAAATTTACGTTGATGACGTATTTGCAATTGATTAATTTAACTTCAACCTTAGCAAACTCACTTTGTGGCATCATTTTATTCAAATTACTTTTGTGTAAACCACTGTGATCAATGTTATAATATCTACATGTTTCAAAACCGATAGTTTTTATTCATTTTATTATCCCGACGACGAAACCATCGGTTTTGAAGCATGTAGGTAGATATTATAATATTGATTACAGTGGTTTACACAACAGTAATTTTATAAGTCGAAGCATATATATCGAATTACCGACCCGTATCAATCATCAACTCTATTTCTAAAATACTTGAAAGGGCAGTAAATATTCGCATTACGATTTATCTAGACAAATACAATCTTCTCTCAAACAGACATTATGGCTTCCGAGTCAAAATGAGAACGCAAGAAGCAATCAAAACACCAATGCACACACACTGTAAACAATCTAGACAGTGGTTCTAAGGTTACGGGTTTTTTTTTCAACCTCATCATCAAGCATCATGGCGCAAAAACTTCAAAAACATCGACATTATTGCCAAACCCCTGCGGTATTTTATAAGCAACACTAAAAAAAAATATTTTACTGACAATATAAAATAATTGTACATACAAAATATAACGGCGAATTTAAGTATAGATATTGTATTTCTTAGTCCTCCTCATTGGGGAGTCCTGTGGGCGAGGCGGACTAAAGTTATTTAATTACAATTTATTTGTCTTCTATGTTATTTTCAGTGTCTTTAATACGATTTTTTCATTGACCTCTTTCAGCCATACTTTTATTCTTGATAGGATCGAATGGGACCTACTTACCAACTCAATGAAAAAAGTGAACTAAGGAAAATAAAATACTATGGATTTCCTACTTGTTCTTCTCGTGCCCTGTCCGTTCAACGGACGTTGGCTATGCGGAATTTGTTTACCACTACCCGGAACAGCTCTACAGTAGACTGGCCAAACCACTGTCTCAGGTTTTTCAGCCATGATGTCCTCCTTCTTCCAGGGCCCCGTCTCCCGGCAATCTTTCCCTGCATTATGAGATGCTTCTATGATGCATACTTCTCCGGTTGTCTAATCACATGTATGGATTTTCACTGGCTCCAATTCTACATTTATGGATTTCCACTAGCTCCAATTCTATTCTTAATCCATAACTGTATTAGTTTTTTATTGGTACAACTATATTATTAATCATATTATACTTAAATACTGTAATTTAATGTAAAATTTTAATACAAAAGCCCATTAGGTCGTTAATAAATCATAAATAAAATAATATTTGGGAACATATTTATGACAAAAAACACTAGATAAAATCCTAACATATGAAAAGCGCACTGGGTTTGATGTCTAATGGTAGCTACAAAAGCGTTACATACAAATTACAATAATCAATATCCTTTAATGTGCCTCTAAGTTATTTCGTAATGACTTACTTGTTTTTAGCCATATTATGTTTTTTTTGTACCGTCTTACTATGAAGTGGTATATATTTTTAAAAATAGGTAAATATCTAAGTATCGTATAAGTATCGTTTCTCCAGGATAGCAACTAATTTTTCAGATATATATTTGTATTCTCTTTATTATAAAAAGTAGACATAGAGGCTAGTGAGTAGATTTATTAGCAAATCCGCTGAGGATTATTAGGAACTTTAGCGATTGCAAATTGTCACTAATAAACATTGATTTTAAATGCAGAAAAACATATTGTTGTACACTAAACTTATTTGGCAATTAACAATATTATGGCAGAAGGTAAGAAGATAGACATGCATTTATTATTGGCATTTTTATTTACATAAATATGTTTTGATCAACAATATTAATATGTTATAATATCACAATGGTTATTATTTTTAAAATGTTTACCGGGATAACATCTATATCAGGCGCAAGGTCATTCAGCAAAACAAATATATAAACTTTATATATTACAATATGCTGTGAAAATGTGGCATCGAAATAAAGTTTTGGCTTTAATATTACTGCTTTGCAGTCTTTGGCTTAAAACTTAACATAAAAATAAAAATGAGGAAGAACAAACTCTCAAACGGTGAGCTCTAGAGCATGACCAGTCAGTGACTGAATTGTGAGTTTGAATCTGATGGTAAGTTCTATTTTGATGTCAAATTCTATTCAAGTTCTGTAATTATATCATTATAGGCCAGTTGCTTCATAAAACTGAACTAATCACATAAATTCAATAGATCTTTCACAGAACATGAAAATTAGCTTAAAATATTTGATGAATTGTTCAAATTTTTTTAAATAACCTCTTCTTTGAAATTTCTGTGATTAGAAAAAGTGTTAATAGCCAATTAAATATTATCTATTAATAACCAAATATTAAAAAAAACGGTCTTCTATTAAATTGGTTTTCATATTAATACCTACATATATTTATCATAATTTATATTGGTTATTTAGACAACTTGCTTATTCTTTGATTATTTTGTGTTAATTTATAAAAATTTTTGTTAATGTGCAGTAGTCCGCATACTTTTGTATGGATATGATATTTGAGAAATTTGTTTCAATCTAAATATACATGAATTACTTAGTTTACCAAAACTAAGAACCTAATAACCTATTTTGTGCACGTAAATAGTTGTTTATTATACTAATTGTTGTAATGAAGTGTAAAAGGCCTCTTCACTTCTGAAAAAAATCTTATACAAATTGCATATTTTTTCGTCTCCCCCGACATAAATACTCACTTTTCGTAATAATGAAGCTAAATCTAACTGTTTGAATAAAAAATATTCCGTATTAACCAGTAGAAGGAGTACGACACTATTAATAAAGTTTTTGATATTTAAATGCAATTATTACCTATAGTAAAATATTTTATTTATTTTTATTTCAAATCATTTGTTTTTGATGATACCTTTACCGAATTAATCAACACTTGTTGTAATGTTTTTTGGTTATCTTCAGGTTATTTTCTTTTAAACTTGTTTGTCTTTTTTTTATTCTTGATAATTTTTACTTTATTATCCTGACGAAGAAACCAGATTTAGAAACACGTTGATAATTTTAATTAAATAAGTGGTGTATCCAAAGTGGTTCTTTTCATTCCGTTGTATTATTATTATTATTTTTTTTTTTACTTGCCTCTCAAGACAGTGTCTGTTCTGAGTTAAGATACGGAAATCTGAAAAATTATTAAAAATATTAAACCAGTAACTATCCATTTTAAAAATAATCTTAAATTTTATTACGAGATGCCAAACATATTTCTGAATTTGATCACGACATGCCAAACATATTAAAAATGCCTTACAATAAATTTATGAAGAACTTGTATTTCATAAACATAATTCACCCCTCAGATAGCATAAGCAATAGATTGACAATAATTGGCTTAAAAACCATCCCAATGATAGCATTACGACCTTCCCCCAGCACCACTACTTGTATTGTAATCAGATCTGAGATGGTACAATATATTGTCCAAAAACAAAATGAAACCACCGGAACTTTGAAATATAAACAATTCAAAAAACAAATTATCTCCTGAAATTGAATAATGGCGTATGGTACCTTAAAAATACTATCTGGCAATAAAAAAAATAATCTTTGGTTATTGTTATAGTTTTTCTAAAACAATTTTTTTTAAATTATTTACATTGAATTACGTTTTTAGTTACTCTAAATGTTGAATTACGTTATTTTGTATGTTGAATTACGTTTGTAGTTATATAACAAGTATTTGATTATTGTTTGCATCTCGCCTTACATTATTTTTTGTGTGTATGTAAAATACTCCTCCCACAACCACGAGCTACTGGAGTCTTACCTTGAAGTACCTAGTAGAATAATTAGAAAAAACATTTTACAATTTTGCAAATTATTATAATCACAAATGCAATTTTTTTTTGTAATAAATACACTTCTGAATTTGATCACGAATCGCCAGATATATTTCTGAATTTGATTACAATTCCCAAATATATTTCTGAATTTGATCACAATTTAATTTGTATATTTTTTTCATATATTTTTGAATTTGATCACGATTCGCCAAATATATTCGTTCACAAAATAATAAATATATAATGTTAATTAGTTGTCTAATTAGTCTATTTTAACAAAATACTTTAATATACGTCAACAAAGTTATTAATAATTCAGATAATTCTATTATTATTATTTAACAGTGCGGATTTCGTCTTTCAATGAGCTCATGATAATTTTTAAACATCATTATTTATAGATATTGCTTAAAACTGGTTATATTTAGTTTGTTACTTCTTTTGTCGCCGGCAAGTTGATAATTTTTGTGTAAACATTAGATGCAATAAAATTTTAAACAATTTCTTCGAAATGCGCACGAATGATTTGCACTATGTGTATAAAAATAATCACGACAATATTTAAACTAACAAATACTTCGTGTCACGAATCGGAAAACCATTATGTACTTATTGCATGCACATAAAATAAATGACAAGTAAAATATGTTTCCACTTATTAAATGTTAGATAACAATTGGATTGCGCGGTCACGTTCCAATGAACCTTAATGTCTTTCACCTTCATAATGTGGATTTACAATTAAGATATCTATGTACATATCCCACTGAAAATCTTGCTTATGTGATTTGTGTGTAACGCCCTTTGCTAATCTACTTGAATCATTAGAAATCAATAAACAAACGAATGACCCTAATTAATAAAGTACGGAAAATAATTTATTCTCCCCTTCACAGTATATCAACAAAACCTAAGCATAATAACGCATAAAAATAATTCATTGCAATAACGTCATTATTAAACAATTAAGAACGCTTTAACAATTAGTGCGGAAAAAACAAAAATTGTTTAACTGGAAATTTAGCGGAATTATTATTTTTACCTGATGATATGTCCATATTGTCCAAAGAAGTGTGGAATCTGGCAGCATCTCGAAATGTACAATATTTTTAAACAGCTTTTTCTCGGATAGGTACTATTAAGTCTGCCGATACCGTATTAAATTCAAATCGTAGCCAATTTAGTCCAGTTCGATAACTTCGATTTCTTTAATTTTTTACAATTTTTGAGCAGTAGATCTGTCGAGGTTAAAAATTTGGATTTATCATAAGACCTTCATAAACATATATTAGATGAAATCTGAAAATTAAACAATCATAACTACCCCTTTTAATGCAAGGTAGGTAACTCTCCCATTTCCATTCTATTATGGAGTCAAAAATAAGAAAAATGCTAGAGGGTAAGTGTTGACTATATACATTTTCCTTTCTACCTTCCATCTACCTATCCTATCTGACAACATGTGCCAATATTATCTACATGTGACATTTTGGAACAATAACTCAAGGAACAATCTACTGAAGTAACCCGTGCAATTATCACCTCCTATGGTATCTCTGTGACTTTAATATCGATCCTTACGGAAACTTATGCATTGATCAACGATCATGAATCTCACAAGAACGTACTGTGTAAAATTAAAGTAAGTCAGATTCTTTACCAGTGTCCACTGTTTATCAAGCTTTTCGCCTAGTTGTGACACATTGAAAACCCATATTTTTTAATACAGACCATTGAACCTGCGACTAGATGGAGTGCAAGTTACTGGAGTATGATCGAAACGAGTCAATTGAGTCAAAGCGAATAGAAGTGCCAACAAGTTGCTATCATAATTTGATGACCTAGCCGCAGTGTCGCTATTTGCATGCGATCCAAGGTTTTCATGGCCAAGACACGTTTGTCATTATCAAGGCAGCGCGCGGTATTGACAGTCAGTATGTGAAAATTATCCGGCTGAGGACGATTGGATGCACCGATCATTGAAGACATAAACCCAATAGAACTTCTGTATGCCCGAATTAAGCATTTATAAGTAAGCATTTTTCTGGGGAAATTCATCAGACATTTTCGGATAAGCATTTAATCGATTTTATTGACCTATCTGTTGCCCAGGTGGAGAAATGTTATGGAGAATCCATGGAAGACAAATAGCGTATTGCTTTAAATTTTTGTTTTAATAATTGACAGGAATCAGGAAACAATGAAAATGCTTCTGACAATATTTTTTTATAAATCAAAATAGCGAGTAGGACCCGTGCGCGAGTCAAAGAAAGTGTTTTTGTTTTAATTCTGTTTATTGAATTCCTTTTTCGATACACACATATTTTTGTATATTATATATCTGAAGGTTTTCTGACCTGTCAGCAGGGCACATCTGTGTGAGAAGTATAAATTTTACAAATTTATCCATTGCTATCCTATACCTTTACTATGTCTCCTTTTCAATCCCTTTTCCTTCCCCCCCCCTCGTCTCTCACCACTCTCCTCGTCTCTCCTATGAGTCCTTTCCCATCCCTCTCTCATTCCCTTCCTGCAGCTAAACTATATGAAATCCATACATTTTTCAAACAACTCCATACACGAATCGCACACGAACCGCACACGAACCGCACACGAACCGCACACGAACCGCACACGAACCGCACACGAACCGCACACGAACCGCACACGAACCGCACACGAACCGCACAAGGGACAAAGAAACTTTCATTTTTGTATATTAAAATGAGAGTATCTGCAGTGGGGGGGGAGGGGGGTAAATATAATTTTTATGCTAAATAACAGTTTTTTCTGAGATTGATGTAGTTTTGCACGCTTTACACACCTACACAGTTTTTTGGTCTATATTGAGCCGCTCTGTGTGAGTGTTTAAGGCAGACACAGTATACTTTTTTTATGTCGTTTATGTTTGGGATTCATCATAATGTGATCGGACTATGTACTATGATGTTGAAAGTTGGTTGTGACATGAGTACACAACATACGTAGAGGATCCGTATCCCAGTGAAATAAAAGCTTAAGTAAAAGGCAATTTAATAAAAATAGAGAAAACTTTCATAAAAATCTAATCAATATTATACAACGCCAAATATCTAGGATTCACTATTCACCGAGTCGATATTCCATGATGGCTGCGGCATATTGATATCCGAGTAATGGATAAACCATTAACCTTAAGATGCCGGCAATATCCGTTTAACCCCCACTGACGCGGAAAATTACTTTTGTGAGTTGAAA
Organism: Limnephilus auricula; assembly: GCA_951813805.1. NCBI lineage: Eukaryota > Metazoa > Arthropoda > Insecta > Trichoptera > Limnephilidae > Limnephilus > Limnephilus auricula. Next base: position 6,882,320 of record OX638391.1, read on the forward strand.
TGACACGTCAATCAACTGGAAAATGGGTTAGCGAGATACGTGAAAAATAATAATTGGAAAATTTTCAACGATCTTTCTTGTATGTGGGAAGATAATAATTATGACTAGTGTTATTATTTTAGCATCAATTTGGGTTTTTTACTGGGCAATAATTACTGCTTTGGTGATGGATTCAATTATGGGTTCCGTTTTTAAGTAGGTACGAGCAGTTTAACAAAAAAATATGGAAATTATTTATTAAATTGGATTTTTTTACAAAACTATGGCAACTCCGAAGAACGCTGATTTTTAGATAAATAGCTTTATATCGAAAAAATAGTTTCCTAGTGCTAACCAAATTATGTTTATTATATAAAAAAAAAAATTATTATGTGAATACCGCTTAAAAGTTCCAGCCCATGAAACTATGGCATGCCCAATAGGGGTATGTTGTGAAGCTGAAGGTAGTGGGGAAGGTAAGGAGATATGGAGTAGGAAGATGGGAAGTACCTGGTTATTCAGATCTGGTCACCAAACACGGCTAAAACTATTTCAAGCAACGTTTTGATTCTGAATGGTGGTCTTTCACCAGGGGGATACTGAGAGTAGGTATCTTCCACTCTGGTACGTGCTTACTTGGTTACGTACGTATTTAATACGTTAGTACGTGGTTAATGTTTATATTTGATTGTGAAATAACACAAATTAATCAAAAGTTCGGATTGCGAGTCGAGAGTCAAATACTCTATAATAATAATATTACGCACAACTCTATAGCTGGCCGCTAGAGGCGCTAGTGTAGCATTTTGGCAATTCGTCCAGACAATGGCGGAAAATATTTGAATTTTTAAATTACTTAGTGATGGTGTTTTGCGCTTTCTAATATGATGTTGAATCACCTCCTTAGAAAAGCACCACTCAATTCTGAACACCATACATACACTTGACCAAGTGGACCATTGGACCACTCGAGCGATAGAGATTTTCAGATGTTCGGTTTTCGGTTCGATTGCGATCATTACAAAAATCGTGCCTCCAAATATTAATACTGAAACATATGATGAACTGCTCACCGAGGTTAAGCAAATGAATCCATCTGGATTTCTCTGTTTATCCCACAATTTTTAGGTTTTATTAAAAAAGTTTAAATTTTAATTCATAAAAATTACCTACTTAAAATTTGGTAGCTTTCGCTAGAACAGAATTGCGCTTTTTTAGAGTTATATCATTTATCCTTTGAAACATCTTAGTTTATTTGTCATACGGTTGCTTATAAAAGCTAGTTTTTAGTTTTCAAACTAATCGGTTCAAGTTGTACATGATTAAGTGCATTAACTTCGGGAGATGATAAAAGTTAAATAACTTTTTTCGAAATTCCAACTTTTAGGGGTACTTTTTCAGTAAAAAGGTCAAATTAGCTCGACCTGTAAGGCTGGCATAATTGTTTAGCAATTATTGTCAAATCTACCACTCACTATACAGCCAGTGTGTTGATTTTGAATGCAACTGTCATTTTACTGTTTATTAGCAAAGTAGGTAATTTAACGTTCTCAGCAGTATTTGAATTTCAAAACTGTATTATTGTGATCAAGCCTTCTTAATTTTGTTTTTTTTTTTTTAACTAGTGTGTATTTATTAAGACTTACGAGTAGGTACTTAAAAGAAAATGTTTGTTAAGTACGTGTTAAGTTTATTATCCTCAATGTCGTTTCAATCGTCGTCATGGTTCTTGTCTATTTAGTTGTAAACTAACCTTACTGATAAAATTGTTTTTCTTTTGTGCGATTGTGTTAAACCCACGCTCCATAAGGCATCAACCAAATACATAATAAGATCACTAATGATGACACTACCTGCTTGCCTACAAGCAGAAGTGGACATTTTGAAAATTTATTAAATTAGTCAGAAGCAATGCCACTGGTTAAAAGTGTTAAAAAATGTATTGTTATAAGTGGAACTTCATTTTGTTATTTAGTGCAGTTAACTTTTTAAAGTTTATTTTGAACAAAAGATTTAGTAGCGTAATAGTGATTGTCAAAATCTCGGCCTGTTATTGTTTACACGATTTACAACGTTTTACCGCCGCCCCGGAAACCATTTATTGGATAACCAACACCTCTGCCATAGGTCACCTCAAGTGGTTCGCTACGTTCGGTGACTTAGCAGGGGTGCCCGGGTTCATGGGGTAAGGTTTGTCTAGGTCTTGGCGGCGGATGATCTAGACACACTGAACCCCAGATTCCTACCCAAGCCTCATACCTTTTTCCTTCCCAGAACTTCCTCTCCTTTCTTTCCTTAAAATACCCTCCACACAGCATCCCCAAAGATGCCCCTTGCCTTGAGGGAAATTATATATACCTGTGTGGACCTAATGTAAAAAAAAAAACGCGCGGATTCCATGGAAACGTGCCAATCAAAAATGTGCAACGTCGCCAATTTTACTCTCGACTCGCTCACAGCGAATTTGTGTGTTCCTCACACTAAGGATTTTTAGTAGGTACGTCTTTAAAGATGGGGATAAAAGGTGTAAATTCAGAAAAATGTATTTATTTTGTTACTCCTACCATCATGTAGAATCACATCCCAAAGTTAATGCACTTTACCCTCAGACGTATGAAAGTATTAAGTTAGTTCGTTAAATGCTTAGCGATAACCGATTGATTATTTCCGTAGCCTAGTAGTCTACGCATCTGACCTTGAGTCTGAAGGTTGAAAGATTCTCGTCAAACGTGTAATTAATGCAAATATTTTCAATTTATTTTATACTATTACATACCTATTTGGTAAGAGCAGGGACATAATTTTTTTTCCTGAAGAATGTCCTCCAGGTGAACTCCTAGTATTATAGAGGACACTAAATGTTGCTTTATAAAAATAAACAAGTGTTAATGCAAATTTTTTTTTTTTAATTATTGAATTTTTTATATTTTGGTATTTTTTAAATAGTTGTTTTTTTTAGATTATTTTACGTTTTATTATTTTTTTGTTGTTGTTTTAATCTAATCAGAATAAAGTTGTAATGTTTTATGAAGGGTACCATAATTGTTAATGTCAATAAATAAATAAGCACATTAGCGGTAGGTACCCACTTTTAAGTTGATAATCATTAGAAATAACCTCTTGACGATTTCAGGAAACAACGAAATAAAACACATGATAATTTAACAACTGATAATCAACCATTAACTTAGGATAAATGGCTGTTTATCAGTTGTGTAAAACTTAAAACACTTTTTTGTTTAATAATATGGATAGTTTTTCTTTCAAGTAAATACTTCTTTACGCACGCTTGACTTGAGGGGTAAACTGGCGAATGTGTTACGGAAATTACAGCATTATGAGAGGCGTAATATCGGGAGTTACGTACGTTACGGAGGCGAACGATAATAAATTAAAATTAATTTTGAGGTTCATTCCTCACAATCTTATCGTAACAACAGTGCTCAAATCCATAGAAATGACGTTTGGAACTGGCATTTATTTTAAACTTTGTAAGAATTAAATCAACAACTCCTTTCTAGCGTAATTTCCTTATAAAATTAACCAAATTTTCGTTTAGAGTGTGCGAACTCAGTGCATTGAAACGACTGATTTGTCACGATGATTGGTAACAATCCAAACGAATCTTCAATATAGATTCTTATACACTGATGATTGGAATGGTTTTATTCGATACCAGAAAGAAAATTAGATTAGATTACTAAAAAAGTATTTACTTCAGTCGAGTGGTCTAAAACACACTCGTTTTCATTTTGTAGCTATTAATCCTCGTGGCCCAATAATAATAGTAAAATAAAAATATATCATTAAGTTGAAAAAGAATCATTATTATTTGATTGTCATGGATTCAATGCTTTAAAAATAATGCAATCTATCAACGTAGATACACATTTTTTGCTGGTTGGTAAATACTTTTGATTTTGGATTTTCATTTAAATTGTAGTATTTTGTATTAAAGTATTTTGAGATGGTTTTCTGTGCGATTTTCATTTGTCTATAGCTGAGTTTGTTGCTCCAAAGTGAAAAAAAAAGTTCATTTGTTTTAGTTAATATACATATTTATGTTGTTTTATAATTAGGAAAATATGTAGGAATTATCTTCCTACAGGCAGCGTACTTACAGACAAGCCTTTGATGAACGGGATAATGGTCTAACGTCAATAATATCGATTGTTCAGGAACTCTTGTCTTTCAAAACTAGTAAACTGTCTTACAAAATGGTATCGTAAAAGTCAGTAAAATGGAAGTGTGAAGTGTCCATAGCTACCACAAGCTATAAAATTTAAAGAAAGTGTGCAATTCACATTTTCAATAGTGGAACTAAAAACTTATCTAAAACATAGTCCCCCCTCAGCAAAGGATCTCCCACACGGAGAAAAATGTTATTCTAAAATACGATCATTTTAGTCGGAAAAGCGGTTAAAAACGGGACTGAAGTTCTCAAGAACAAATTAACAGAGTTTCAATGTTTATTGGCGGGAACATGTAAGAATAATTAGTTGGTCTACGTAATTTCGTACGTATACCAACAAATTATTTTTACATTTTTTCGTAAGAACTTCAGTCTCGTTTTTAACCGTTTTTAATTAATCGTATTTTAGAATAACATTTTTCTTCGTGTAGTGAGGAGAACTACGAAACTAATCTACACGTATTATATATTTACATTAGGTGTATTTTCTTTAAATTAAAAATTAAAATATGGTTTACTTAAAATAAAAAAAATAAGAAACTAATTATACAAAACGTCCAAAAATAATCAGAAAATTAACACATATGTACTTATGCTACTTTTGTGTATTATACATAACTAATTATACAAAACGTCCAAAAATAATCAGAAAATTACCACATATGTACTTATGCTACTTTTGTGTATTGAAATTAAAAGTCGTTTAAATCAAGATATAAGCAAGTCACGTGACATTGATTAACGAGCTTTTTATTAATGAGAGAATTATTATTTGTCCAAGTATTAGCGCAGTATAAATATTATGCTATCTTTTTGTAGAAATAAGATACGCTAAGGCTAACGTGCGACTGTAATCAGGTACAATAGTGATTAATAGGCACATTATTCTAATCACACAGAACGTAAAATATCTAGTGACATCTTCTTTGAAAATTATATTGCGCAAACGACTACCGTTCTTGAATATTGATTATTGCATATTTACTCTTCATTTGCCACAGTAATAATGCATAAATCTAAGTCAGAAGTGCGAATGATTTTGCAACCAATCAAGTCTCTCCCACTTTAATTATGAATTATAATTATTACAAGTATTTTTTGTATTGTGATTGCTTTTTACAATAATAATAGATAAGATGTTCAATTCCAATGTGTCGTATTGGGTGTATAATGCAGACCCCGCCATATTTAGTTTAATTCCTGCATAGAATCGTGTGTAGTACAGACCCTGTCATATTAAGTTTAATTTCAACGTTGATGTTTCTTGTGTTGCGTGCATAATGCAGACCCCGCCATATTAATTTTAATTCCAACAAGGTTGTTTCTTGTGTTGCGCGTGTAATGCCATATTAAGTTTAATTCCAAGATTTAATTTCATGAGAATGCAGACCCAATCATATTAAGTTTTATTCCATCATTATTTTTTAGAGTTAATGTTGCAGACGCTTGTATCCCTGTAATATTAAGTTAAATTCCAGAGTAATTCGTGAGTTGGATGCGAATGCAGCCCCTGCCAAATCAAGTTCAATTTCAACATAGTTGTTTGGTGTTTTGCGTATGTAATATAGACCCCAACGTATTAAATTTATTTACAGCGTTGTAGTGTGTTATGCTGTGTGCAAAACAGATCCCTCAAAAACTAAGTGAATATGTTGGGCGTGCAATACATAAAAATCAAAATAAATAGTTTCTTGGTGGGTTTTCAATATTTAGCCTGCAAAGTTAAATGTCAATAATTCGTAAGCAATAAATATGCAACAACATTATTTTTTAAATATTTATGTTCATTCACTCATTATGAATCCTCGTTGGTAGACTTAATAAATTATGCAATAAAAATTCCTGTTCCTGCAAAATATTTACAAAAATCACACACAGAAAAAACAACACGTAGATATTCTGCCCGTATGTGATCACGCCGAATATGTATGTACACTTCTCCTTAGCAACATGTAACTAAAGGACTCTTGACATCTGTTCGCAGGTTTGCTGATAATAAAGATGTATTATATTCCTTGACATACAATCGTCAATTAGGGATTTAAATCAGCGCTAAATCTTAAATGAGCATTTTAAATCCGAGTACAATGCAGCAGGTTGATTAATACGATAATAAGATAATATACTGAACATCCAACTATTGATTTAATCGGACTAATGTTATTATTAATTAATCACCGTGTAAACAGTATGTAGTGCTAATTAAAAATGAAATAATTAAAGCATGTTTAATATTTTGATTGATTGGGTGACTGGATGGAATTGGTTATAATTGTTTCTTGCAGGTGATGCGCGTTCTTGGTGGACTTGGTGGCCGCGGTGGTGTCATTGAAAAGATAGGCGGTATTTCCCACGATGAGATGGGCCAGTTAGCCGTCACTTGACGAGTCGCTAAGTGGCGCGGCAAGGGCGGGCAATCACGGAGCGAATGGCTCGATTAACCGTGCAGTTGAAACATATCTATCCATATAGATCCAGAGATTCTGAAACTTATTTGACTAACCGCCCCTTTTTCAAAATATTAATAATAACGTAACAATTGTATAGCGCAGTTTTGTGTTATTTCCCTTGGAGTGTGCTTAACCATAAAAAACTTAAAAATAATTCAACAGTACTCTTTACACCTTACAAATTATCGATAAAATAATATGAAAAAAAATTGAGTGTGCCTAACCTTTTCGCGCGGTTGAAGTAAAACATTTTTGACAAAAAACTAAAAACTAAATAAAAACTTACATTTTTTAGGCGGCGGAACATGATTAGGTTGTTTATTTTTTTGTTTATTTATTGATGGACGAATTTGTAAAATTTTCCTGCGATTCAGCCATTTGAATTTTAAAGTACACTATTTTTATTGTCACACTTCTGCCACTTTTTACTTCAATAGCTCTAATTCACAAGAATCAGTGGCGGTTTTCTCTAAAGTGCGGTTGTGCGGTGAACCCCCATTAAAAAGATGATAAAATAAAACAATCTGGTTGTATAGTAATATAAGCGCATCACAGATAGCTCGACGTTAAAATTCTGTCTTTAAAACTCGCGCCACCGAAAAATACGGTATCTATTCCCATTTTGTGCGCGTTGCGATCCGCACACATTTGTCCATACGAAAAAATCATAGCGCGGCACAGCGATTCGTATCGGCTATGCCGGTAGAATGGACAAAACTACGCAGCTTGGTGCGCCGATCACGAGTCAAGATCTCACGTGACCTCCGAACTTTGACGAGTCTCGCCGAAACGAAGCCCGAGATTGTCGCAGGATGACCGGCTGACGGTCGACTTTTGCACCGACGGATGCAAGTTAAATGTTATATATTATGGTAGATATTTAACTTTGTAGTCATTTTTGTACATTTTTATTTTCTTGTTTCTGCATTTCTCCAACCGTTTACTAATGGCATTTATAAATCTACTATTAAAGTGGACCGATTTTGACTTCTGTTTTTTTTTTTAAATAGATAAGTCGTTATATCCTTTAGTTACGAGTACATTTACTAAAGTTTCGGCAAACAACGTCGCTAGTTATTCAATTTTGTGTTGAGCTTTCCCAATATTGTTTCGGCTTTCAAATTGAAAGTGGTTGAATTTATCGGTTGTCGCGAATATTCTGTCCTAATTTTTTCACACAATGACGGAATACAGTGTTATATACAAAAAATAACGTTAATGCTTATGAAAAAAGTTTGGAAATCAAATATAATTATTTTTTGTATACGTGAATAACGGATTTTTTGTGTAAATGAAAAAAGCTCATTTTATTTCGTGCCACCTTTATTTGTGTTTCTTGTTTTTTTTTATGTTTTAAAATATTAATTATATTATATTCTACATTCTACGCAAATTTTTATTATTGAAAAAAACAATCATAATTAGCAACGTACATTGAGTGTTGTAAAAACCATTAAACAATTTAAATCCTCTAAAACTTTTTTTGGTCGTTTAATAATTGTGTCGAGGAGTATCAAGTTATTTAAAAACAATAGTACCTATTTAGGTACCCCTCCACTAACTTTATTTAATTTGTATGACAAGAGTAAATTTTGATTAGACAATATATCTTCTCTTGAATTTCTGAACCCCCCGTTAAAAAGACCACGAACCGCCACTGACAAGAATCAAAAAGATAAATAAGACAAACCAATATATCCATCTAAAATCTTTAGTTAAATCATATAATAATCAACAAAACGTAACAAAAACCTGTTGAACTTACCTTAAACATTAGTAAACAAGATAAACGGATGACGTCTGACGTTTGAGTTTGATTTCACGTTTTGTTATTCGTGCTAGGCGTCGAACTCAGGTTAGGTGCCACAACTACGACGTTAGTACGATGAAATATAAATCGAACGTCATTTCCGATTTAAAATGTTATTTCCGCCCAAAAACGATCTAGGCTACTCTTGATAATTCCCCTAAAGAAGTCATACTTCAAAAAAAGGTATACAATATACGGGTATACAAAGCAATGACAAGAGAACATAAATGAACAATAACAGCGCTGTTACAGCACTGGAAAACATTAATAGACAGCTCCTTTCGTGTTTAACAAGACAAGGACAAGAACATTAAATCTAAAATATAGTATAAAATAGGTTCAGAAATAAGAATAATTCTGAGGGGATATAAAAAACAAAAACAAAAACAAAAATCAACACTTGTTAAACGCCCCAACGCAATCACTCCAGAAATACTCGCCTATGTCCATTTTTTTAAATAAATCATTATTGCATAATTGGCAATTCTTAATTTTTTTTAGGTCCGGGTTTAGTTTTTCCCATAGGAAAAACTAAACCCTTTCATACACTTTTCCATATAAATGATCATCTAGTAAATCCACGTTATGCAATTGTATTATATAAGTGTAATTAATACAAAACAATACAAGAACAACACGTTAATCTACCAAACTATTAAATGGGAATATAATTCACCAACTACAGATATTTTCATATCAGAAGGTTGGGCTCGGTGGAATTCCTAATTTAACCGATAAATCCTACTGATCCCTCAATATAAATATTTAAAAAATCTTTCGTGATCCTACATGTATTTAAAATGACTGATTTTTGCATTTTTATATACAAATTTTTTGACAAATCTAATACGCCTAAATTTTTAATAACATTATAATTGGCATGGTTCCAAAACTATCTACATACATATAAACATATATTTTTATGTGAATACTGCAAGAGACCGAACTACTCCAAACTGTCTGGAGCCAGTAAGACTATAGCATTTTCGATTACGGTACGTTGTAGCGAGGAGGGGAAGATGTGTAGAGAAGGGTGGAAGAGTACCTTGCTATTCAGATCGGGTCACAAAACATGGATAAGCTGTTTAAAGCAATGTTTCAATTCTGAATGATACTCCCAACCGCCTGGAGCCGGTAAGTCTATGCGTATCCAATTGGCGTATTTAGCAAGGCTGAAGGTAGTGGGGAAGGGAAGGAGATTGGAAAGAGGAAGATGGGGAAGTACCTGGCTGTTTAGATTTGCTTACAAAACACGGATAAGGCCATTTCAAGCAACGTGGACTTACACCAGCGCGATACTGAGAGTATCTTTCAATCTGAAACTTGCCGAAAATATACCATATATAATTTTTAATGAATCAATTGTGAAATAACAGAAAAAATTTAAAAAAAAATACGAGTGTGCTTCAGACCACACGACTCTCAAGTAAATACTTCTTTAGCTCCATCTATATGTATTTCCATATATATATGTTTATATGTATAAAATATATACATACATACATGTATATACATTTATTAACTTTCTTCAAATATTTATATAAATTTATTATCATTCGCCTCGCCCAATCAAACCGTCGCATCGATGTCCGCTCCTCCCCGCGTTTGGCGCGTCACTGGTATTTCAAAATACTGACTGAAATATTTCATGCACTGGCTACGAGAGGAAGAGAGAAAGAAAATGTGCGCGCGCACTGCTCTCTTTTGCTTCTACAGTGAGCCCGTTCGCCTCGAAACGCATTTCAATTTCCGTTACACATTCGCCAGCTTAACCCCCAAGTCAAGCGTGCGTAAATAAGTATTTACTTCAAAAAAAGTTCGCGAAAAGTGCGACCTTCGGTTTGCCAGTCGAGAATCTTACATCTTGAGAACGGAGGCCGACATATATCTACATAGTCCAAATATAAAATATTACAATTATTTTTTTATGATGGAGGATTTAGCCAGTCGAAGAATTGCACATGAGACGCCTGGGTAGGACCTAAACGCGATACCACTATTAAAATGAATGTATTATATTCTTATTGCCTTCACCGTCTTTTCCTGTCCTCCGGTAATTCAGATGACGTGAACGCCCCCCGGATTTCTTCAACGCCTCCAAGGAGAGCGATATCGCACACTTTGAGAATCCCTATTACACGTAGAACACAACATGTAATTAATATTGAAAGGGAACGACTCGCTGCAGTACTCATTGGCAATAATATGTTCACTTCCGATCACCAGATCCAGTAGATTGATTTAACGGCGGTCGGATGAAACTGTCACACTAAATGCGTCAACTTTTCACTGTACTCAAATTACTATTTTTAGTTTTTGATGTTTTTTGATACAAACATAATAGCATAAAATATAACACAGTAGGCATTGAACATAATAATACAAAGGGAAGCTTGTGCGTTGTTATTATAGCATATGTACATATATAAAACAGTAGCGGTCATAAAAAAAATCAGCACCCATAGACAGATTAATGCGATATAATAATTTTTGGGCAGTTTCTGCGATTTCTTTTTAAATTTAAAAAAGAGTTTTATTACAAAAAATATATTATTTTAAATTATGACAGCATGCAAAATCATTTCCTAATTGTTCTACTACTCCATAAGATAAAATTGGTTATGGGAGGTGTATTTACATGCATTAGAAAATAACACTTAAAAAGCGATACGTAAACAACACATTTTGCGAAGTTTGAAGAAATAATAATTAAGGACTTCTACTTCTAATAACTACAAACGTATTTTAATTTTCTTTTATTTTGCAGACACATACAGTACATAATTACATAGAAGAAAATAGTTACAAAGTTATAGAAGTTAATACAATAATTGGTAACAATGACACGTCGCTGTTAAATATATATGTTTTTGTGTGATATATATTATACATTTTACTTAAATTAAGTTAGTATATTGTGGAAGGAGAGAGGTGTGTATGAGTGTTTCAACAATCACAATTTTAAATAAATAGATCTGATACACAGTATATTTTAGATACTAAATATTCTAGATGTAGATAGACGAAGTTAAAGTTATAAAAAAGTTTACAAACTTCACAGTTTTATGTACCCAGCTTTTAAATTTTTTTTATGCTAGTTCAGGTTTTGGCACATGTTGATGAAATTGGTTAAGGAATTGGATACCTTTGGTTCAATATTTTGGGCCAGCCTGGTTTTGCATCGTGCACTGTGTACACGCAAGTGGTATGTCTCTGTCTAGAGTGATATGGGTTTTATTGTTAGGACGAGTATATATAAAATTAAAAGATTGGTCACAGCAGATTCGCCTTAATTCCATAATTTCAGTTTCCTGAAACAAAGGATTGGTGGATAGGTCTTAATCTTTTGATACATCTTCTGAGCAATTATTAACTGGTTGTTTTTGTGACTATGTTCGTACACAGTATAAGTTGCTGTTATGTGTTTGTCGGAAACGTTCCTGATAAAATTAAAAATCATGCATTCTTTAGCCAATGTGGAAGGTAGAAGAAAATAAACATGAATTATAATAAAAATAACATAGTTGTGAATCACATTTAAGTTCGATATAGTCTCTACCCTTCAGAGAAGTTAGAATGAGTAGTAGGTAATATTCTAATTAATTAATGTGTCCTTTCCAAGAGACGCTTGCTGAGGTTTGGTTTTATCTGACTTGGAACGAGCTAAATGTATATTCATAAAACAAAGAAATCTTATAGCTTCCTTACTCTAGTCCCATGTTTAAAAACTGTCTCAAAATAAACAAAAAGAAAATGTCACACCAAACTGTCTAAGTCTAAAGCACTAAGCACTAAAAACTTTATTACGAGGCCTCTAAAGTTTTTGCTTCTGAAAATGTGGAAAACCTTTTTGTTTGATGTTTTAGAGAGTATGTTTAGAGAGATTATATGTGTAGAGAGATATACCTTGTATATATTTACGGAGGTTAAAACTATATTCCCATACTATTGTTCACCTAGTATTTTTTGTGATGAAATGATTAGTGTAAAATGTGTTAGTAAACTCGATCCGTGCTGCTGCTTGCAGATAATCGAACCTGCCGGATCCAGCTAAACTGTTAACAGTGTAAATTATTCTGATTTATATTGGAATGTCTATTAACACTATAAAACACTATAAACAAACATATTCAATAATATTCTCTTTATCCTATATATTTATTTCCTTCTTCTTTCTAAATAGGAACATAAATACGTAATTTTTATTGGATTATCTCTTGTTATGATCAATGTAATGTATCATCGAAGAGGAAGATAATAATTACTAATCTAAACGAAAACATGAAATTATGAAAAAAAACACAACACAGAAAATATAAAATTACTAAAAATAAGAGGTCACAATGGCCGAGTTGGTTAAGGCAATTGTCCCGGCAAGACACGAGATTCCGTTTTCAAAAACCGATTGCCACCGTTACCTGTTAATTTTTCTGTATTATTTTTGTTTTTCTTATTTTCGTTCAGGTTTGATATTATATATTCTTCTTCAATAACATAAATATGTATTTACATTAATTTCATATTCATTTATTTATTTGTTTATAAGATTTACACAGTACATTAAATATAAGTTGTAAGGTATTTTAAATAAATTACATGGTTTTGTACCTATTACGTAAATCTGTAAAATATCAATAGGTAATTTCGCCTGGGTTTTAAAACTAAATTATGATGAAACTAATGAAAATAATCAAACATTGGTTGACTAATAAAACATAAATGAAAGAGTGTGGGTGGAGAAAATTTTACATTTTAAAATCAAAAATTATTTGCTCACTAAAGTTTAATAAAATGATAAGAAATTTAATTATTTTGTTTTATATGTTCGCAATGAATCGTGAAAAATGTCTAATTGTAATAATTTTTCATAATGGGTATAGGTTGTGATTGCGCGAGTGATTGGTGAGTTATTTGCTGCATTGGTGTTGTGGGCTTCTATATGAAAAAGAGAAGTGTGCCTGGTACGCCGCATTGGAGCATTTAAACCAATGACGGATAGTAATTCGGGACTATCGATATTATTATTAAGCAGGTTATACAGAAACAATACATCCGACAATGTGCGTCTTTTTTGTAGTGTTAACATATTATTTGTAGTTTTGTTGTATTTTAAAAGTAAATGTTTCGAAAATTTATTTATATATTTTCTAATAAATCTATGTATACCTTATATTGAGAATTCCATATTGTGGACGCGTACTCCAGATTACAATACAATACATATGATTACTATAGTATCATATTAACAATACATATTTTTTAAATTCTTAATCGGAACAGAAATGTATTTATTACATCACAAAATAAGCATGAACCATTAATTAATATTGTAAAACTGTATTTTTTAGCAAATGTACATTCCTCTTCCTGGAATAATTCTAATGGAAGAGAAACTAATCAAGAATTTTATGCACAAAAGTTTTGTTGATAAAAAAATTGTGAAGTTAATAAAAAGTTTGTAATTGTAAAAATTAGTTATATCGCCAAATATATTGCCCCGGGAAAAAATATTGGATATCCTACGCCTCTTCCATAGGTCACCCTTAAGGGGGTATAACCAGAAAATACAGGAATAAAGCCCTTTTTGAATCAAATTCTAGTCGTATTGACTCTTTTTTTTTTTACCAAAAAAAACACAATACGTTTTCGAAAGATTATTATCTGGTAAAGCCATTTTTTAAATTTTGAAAAACCAAGTTTTTTTAATACTGTAAGGTTATACCGTTGGTCGTTGACAGATTTGTTAACTTTTTAAACGAAATATTTTATTATACAATACACATTTCTAATCAGATAATCATACAGTAAAATAAATCAATACATTATCTAGTAAAGCATCATTTCAGAATTTTTGTTTTAGTTCAAATAAAATCATTTAAAAAAATCCGAGTATGTGTTTTGTGACGAAAATACCTCAGTTTGTCTATTTATTTACGGTCTAACCAACTAAAATATTTCAGATTTATTTTTCACACTTATTTTGCTTAGACATTATTGAAAAATCATAAATACTTATGATAAAAAAATACTTACTAGAAGTACCTACACGATATTAAGAAATTAATCATCACGCGTTTGAGCATCTTTATTTCTTACTTGAATGTAGGTACATATTTAAATCAAATATTTAGGGGGTTTCTCACCATTCTTCCAATAGCTCATCTACACTAACAACGAATATTATTAAAAATAAAAATAAAATACTCACAGTGGTTAGAAAACTCGGCCAACTTAACCAATATATAGCTACTATTCAAAGGTACGAGTACCAAATCATAAACTCCAACTTAATAAATAAATAAACCGTAAATCTTAAATCGAAAATATTCGTTATTAGTGTAGATAAGCTATTTGGAGGATGGTGAGAAACCCCCTGAATGAAATAAAGTGGATATTATGTTTTAAAAATTTTGGTACGGAGAATCAATATTTCTCATCGGAACCGCTCTGTACAGTTGCAAGGGCAGGATCACAAGTTGAAATTTGAATTCCTGCCCGCTGATTAATGGGCCTTAAGTGATTCACTATGTTTGGTGACTTAGCGGAGGTGCTCGGATTCATGATGATCGGATGATCTGGACACACTGAAACACTGATTCCTACCCACCTCTCACAAGTTTTTCCTTTCCAGAACTTCCTCTCCTTCCATTCATTAAAAATACCTTCCATACAGCATCCCTAAAGATGACATAGAACCTGAGGGAAATTACTTTCCCTAGAACCTCCTGTGTGGAGCTGATGTAAAAAAATCATAACAATAATTTACAAAGAATTTTTATTTTTCTTTGAAAATTAACGTATGAAAATAATTTCAGTAATCATATTATTGTCAGCCTGGAATTACGGACAGTATTCATAGTAATAATTTATCCTAAAAATCAAAATCCTTAACTATATGAATTATATTTTAGTACGTACATAATTATACATAACGCTCCTAAAATATTAAAAACCTTTCTCCGAGATTTGCAGCCATAGAATGCATGATTGCCATTGGGAACCCATTATTTGCCTTATCGTTCAACAACCTGTTGATGATATGTTGTAAATATTCACTCTTACTTTCCCGCCACCAAGAATGTGTTTAGATATTCATCCGCCAATCAAATCGCTCAATGGGCTGCCATTAAAATCATACCATCACATTGTCTTACCTTGAGCGGGTAATAATCCACGTTATTATTTGGCGAACAGGTTGCCGCTAAGGTACAAACTTGTTTTCTTTCACTTTATGGTAATTGGGTGACTTGCATAATGTGCAGTCATTTTCCGTACAACCGGTTGCCACGGCCCGCGGATCGACTTCGATGAAATATTAAATTTATTCGGCTAGTCAAAAGGACGGAATATCTCTACTTTAATACCGATATACTCATTCGATTGTTTATAATTCTTAAAAAGATAATTATATTACACAACGACTAAACATTAATGAAAACATGATAAATATTTAAAAAGAATGCTTATTAAGTTTTTCAAATTCCACGCTTCCATATTAATTTTAATAAAAAAAAAACTATGTTCAATTTAAATTAAAATTTATTCTCTTTTTATAACTTTTGAAGATAATATTAATTTTTCTGTTCTTAGGTTTAGGTCTGTATTTTCCATACTACTATTACGCCCTTCGTTCACGTAGCTACTTACAAGCGACGCTACCGGTCATACTATTTTGCTAGTGCAGCTCCTAGCGGCGTTTTCAAACACTAATAATAGTATGGAAAATACAGACGACCGGCGATCGCGTCGCTTGAACGTAGCTTCATGGAAGAACGACGTTAGTGTTTGAAAACGCCGCTAGGCGCTACACTAGCAAAGTAGTATGACAGGTAGCGGTAGCGTCGCTTGTAAGTAGCTACGTGGAATAACGGCGTTAATCTAAATTTATCTTAAGTACACGACTCACCAGATACCTAGTGGCGTAGATTTTATTAAATCAATATACTATTTAATCTGGTGTAAACTAAGAGATTTGAGAATAAATCATTAATTATGTCATCTCATCACAAAGTTAAAAGTTACATTTCAACTATACGTGATTTTATCATATCAATCTTTCCCTTTTTCATCTCCTCTTCCCCCCTCCCTTCAGTTACACGACATACCCCAATTGAGTTTGCCATAGTCCCACTAGCTCCGAAATGGTGACGAATTCACATAAAAGAGGTACATAAACCTTTTCTTGTTTAATTAATTACTAGGTAGGAATGTTAATTGTTTGAAAATATTTATTGTGACGGAGCGTGTGATGGATTCCAGATCCGTGGTTTGTTATTATTATTGGTCAAACCGGAGAGACCAGTAACTCAGTCACTATAATCTAGCCAGTGGACAATGCCGCCAAACTTGGAAGTAACAATGATTCCTTCCTTGTGAGGAACTGAACGCCATTGGAAAACTGGATGGTCCCATTTGAAAAAAGTCGAAGTTGGCATTCCGACTTTCCCTGGAAGTTTACATTAGCAAAAACAGTGTTGTTGGTATGATAATTTTAAAAGTATATAATTAGTAACTTAAATCAGTACCCAATCACTCAAATAAATTGTTTCTTCAAACTTCGCAAAATCACTTTGTGGCGTCATTTTGAATTAAATTAAACAAATAACTTTGTATTAAACCACTATTATATAATCACAATTACCTACATGTTTCGAAACCGATGGTTTCTTCGTCAGGGTAGTAATGACATTAAATAACAAAAGAAACAAACAAGTATAGACTAAAAAGAACTTTGGACAAAAATATTATAGAGAGAGGTGATTAATTAAAAAATATTTCTTCAAACTTCGCAAAATCACTTTGTGGCGTCATTTTGAATTAAATTAAAACAAATAACTTTGTTTAAACCACTAATATAATCACAATTTAATTATAATTGTGATTATATTAGTGGTTTAAACAAAGTTATTTGTTTTAATTTAATTAAAAAATATCTTAAAAAACAATTATTTAAAATTAAATATAAAAATTATTTTAGAATATGAAAAATTACATTATATAAATTATCAAAACGTAATAAAGATGTTTAAACAACAGAAATAAATTATTTTAAATATAAGTATTAATAAGAAAATAAATTTAAGAGATGGCTATTTAAAAAAAATATTTGGTTATTAATAATATTAAATTTCATATAAACACTTCTAAAATTTCTAAGTTTGCTAATTGTAAATCTGTTGTGTTTGTGTGTAAATTTTTTAACCCTTTATTTATATCAAAAGAATGATTTGTTTATAAAATGCAAAATTTAAATATTTGTTTGCAAATTCAGAATAATTTTTATTATTCTAACACCTTAGATGTTCCTTAACTCTAATATTAAAATTTCTAGAAGTCTTTCCAATATAAAAAATGTTACAATCGTTACAAATTAATTTATAAACTCCAGATTTGTTCAAAAAATCACCCTTATCCTTGTTATTTAATATATAATTTTTTAATTTGTTATTTGTGTAAAAGGCTGGGTTAATATTATAATAGTGGTTTAATACAAAATTATTTGTTTAATTTAATTCAAATAAATTGTATTTCAATTTTTTAAAACATTTGATTAAATTAATGAAATAATAATAAAATTATTTTATACCAGTTATTTTGTGTTTTTCATGTATTTGGCTCTGGCCTTGGAGCATCTCAAAGATATGAGAGAGGTCGCTGATCGATTATATCTTTAAAAGATTATGATGTGCTGTAAATAACCAAGAAATTTTATGTGTCAAATATTTTCGTCTCACAAAACTAGAGATAAGTCAGGCACTTGACATAAATTTACCGCGATACCAACTCATTCCAATAGTATTTAGGTATATTAACTCCTAATTTATTTTGAAGCAGGTACCCGATGTTTTGAAGATATAAATAGTAACAGGTACTCGATGTTTTGAAGAGATAAATATTTTGTAAATTATTGAGCTGCCGCGCCGGCCAGAACACGACCGTGGGGCGCAACATACATTATCTCCCCCCATACACACAAGCCCTGCTTTTTTATGGGGGTACATCAAACATATATTATATAATTAATTAGTGTATAAAATGTATTTGTAATTTATGTATCTTTTTTGAATTATTAATAAAAAAAAATAATAATAACATTGAAATGGGTACGGAACGTAACTTTGTGTGGCGTTTTTCAGGGCGCCAAATTAAAATAAGCAAAATTTGTTTAAACATTACAATAATGTTTAGTGACATTATTTATTTAATAAATTTATTACTAACTCACAAAGTTTTGCCAAATTTGACTCTGTAATCGTTATAAAACTATTGCTAAAATGGCCTGTATTTTATATGAAAAAATACAAATAAAGTTAAATAACACATCGGCAATAGACATTCATCGTACATTTTGTGTTTTTTTTTTTAATTATTTGATTTGGTTGGGTATTTTCGCTTCCAATCCAAAATATATTTTTGTATAAAAGAGGTCGCGCAGCCGTTCCTCTTATGTCAGGATTAAAAACCTTCAAATAATGATAAGTTGTTCTGCCTCACCCTGTACTTTACCTTATTAATCGATTATTATTTGACGTCTTTCATAATACTACAACTTAATTACTAAAAGAATTATATATATAGCATCTGAACTATCTATATTTTAGGCATGTTTCTGAGTGGCAGATCGATAGATCAACATTCAGAATTATTTTCTCTTTATTTGTAATCATCCATTTTTGTACATCCTTGTTTTTTTTTAAATTGTTTTCGTGTGCTTTTTTTCCACTTAACCTGTCTTTTATTCTTATTTTTATGCTGTACTGAATGTGAAACTTATATTTTTGATATCAAAATACCTTTGTAAAATTGTAATTATTACCATCCACCTACTTGTATGTTCCTCCCATCCTAAAATGAGTTTTGTAACTCATCATGATTGTTCTAGCAGAAAATAAATAATAAAAAAACGAGCGTGCTTTACACCACACGACTCAAGTAAAACTTCTTAAGCTCCATCTATATGTATGTATATATATATATGTTTATATGTATAATATGTACATATATATATACATATACATACATGTTAATTATTTATATACATATACATATATAAATCTTCTACAAATATTTATTTATTTAAATTTATTATCGTTCGCCTCGCCCGATCACACCTTTCGTAACGCTCTCGTCACGCATTCGCCAGCTTACTCCCCAAGTCAAGCCTGCGTAAAGATGTTTTACTTCAAAAAGAGTCGAAAATTAGCTTGAAATGGCATTAGCTGAGTTTGGTGACCACATCTGAATAGCC
The DNA here is from genome assembly GCA_951813805.1 of Limnephilus auricula. Classification (NCBI taxonomy): domain Eukaryota; kingdom Metazoa; phylum Arthropoda; class Insecta; order Trichoptera; family Limnephilidae; genus Limnephilus; species Limnephilus auricula. The sequence goes on from OX638391.1 coordinate 6,901,999, forward strand.
CAATCGGGGATGCCATAGTCTCACAGGCTCCAGACGGTTGGAAGCAGCTGGAACTCTTGTGGGTTACTTAATCACACAAAAAATGTGTCTATGGTTTTAAGGAAACTAGCAACATCGGTTTAATTTCAAATCTGTATATATCACAATTCCTGGTATTATCTTTATAATGGTGACAGAATTTTCAGCAACAACAATATTTTGTTACAAATTGTAGGCGATGAGGTGCGAGGTGTTGTGAATCAGGTCGGGATATCAATACTTGCAGGAACAAGGGAGAAATAATGCTTTTACCGGTGGATAACGCGTTCAGACGGCGCGTGGCCTTTCCCCGTCTAGACGGCGAACTACGGGTTGAACTGATGGGGTGGCTCAAACAGAGTTCGATAACTGAATAATATTTATTTTATACAAGATGTTCAACGGCAGACTTTTAACGACTTTGTACGCCTTTTACATGATCTACCTTATCGAGTTTAGTACTTCTTAAAACTTTTTTTCTACCTTGTCGAGCAGCTCGCCCTAGGCAGTTATGAATATTTGTGGAACCATACAAATATTCTTGGCCAGTCAATGAATGATGCGATCCGATACAAAATAATTTATTTTACAAAAGGTTTTATTCACTTTTAATTGATGCATTCAAACGAAAGGATTCTCACACCGAACAAAGAATTGAAAAATGATAAAATTTTTAATAAATAAAAAAATGAGTGTGCTTTAGAACACACGACCGAAGTAAATATTTTTTTAGCTCCATCTATATGTATGTCCATATATATGTTTCTATGTAAAAAATTTTATTATCATTCGCCTCGCCCGATCAAGCCGTGCGCATCGATGTCCGCTCCCCCCCGTGTTTGGCGCGTCACTGGTATTTTAAAATTCTCACTAAAATATTTCATGCACTGGCTATGAGAGGAAGAGGCAAAGAAAATGTGCGCGCGCACTGCTCTCTCTTGCTTCTACAGTGAGCCCGTTCGCCTCGCAACGCATTTCACTTTTCGTTACACATTCGCCAGTTTACCCCTCAAATCAAGCGTGCGTAAAGAAGTATTTACTTCAAAAACTTATTTCGTACGACTTTTTGACTTCAGGCCCCAGATGGGCGAATAAATTGTTTATTTTTTTCAACAAAGAAATTAAGTAACCGAAAAAGTTTGATAAACGCCAGTCAAAGGAATTGAAAAAAATATTGACTGAGCGTATCGACGTCCTGTTTTGACTCGACTACTTTGCATTTCATCTGCCAGTAAATTTGTTTGTATATTCCATGTCCGGTCATTCCTGCAAAAATGATGGCCGTGTGTGACAGTACCTTTTAACATAAAAACGGATGTAAAAAGTCTCTCACACTGAGGTCCCACCGGAGTTATGACCCGTACAGACTAGGCTAGTAGTTTAGTCGAGTAGCGAGTATTTTAGTAACTAAACGTGTCCTAACACCATAAATTTAGCAGATAGTAAAAGCATTTTGGTCAGTTGATTGGCAAGTCACTCGTTACTCGAGTAAAATACTTTCCCAGTCAGAACAGAGCATTAGTTATACATTGGTTTTATTGTCGCAAAATAGTTAAATATACCTCGAGGCCCAAGGGTTGTGGCGCCAAGGGGCGTGTTATTCTAATAATAGACTTTTTTGCTTTTTAGTGCGCTTACGTCATCAAGCGGGGAAGGGGTCAGTTGGGGACTTCGAAATTCACTCCAAAGACCAAATAATCAGTCATAACTCAGCAACCGTAAGGGTTACGTGAGATATTCGTGCGTCGTCGTGTATATCTTGAGGTTCTCTAAAAAGTAATTTGAAAAACGTAAATTATGCCCAGTGACGAACGAACGAATGACCACCCCATTTTATTATTATAGAGTACCACCCCATTTTATTATTCATGAGTATTGCGAGCTGTCAAATTGGAGTAATATACATTATTTCTTCAAACTTCGCAAAATCACTTTGTGGTGTCATTTTGAATTAAATTAAAACAAATAACTTTGTTTAAACCACTAATATAGTGGTTTAAACAAAGTTATTTGTTTTAATTCAATATACATTACTTTAAGTCTACTATTCACAGAACTATTACCGATTTATCTCTTCAGTGATTAGACCTATTAAAGGAATCTCAACCCCAATTTCTAACAAAACAGGAACACACCAAAAAAATACTTTATACAAGCCAGAACATTAAAAAATGTCAGACCATAATTTAAAAAATGGAGATTGTTTGAGAACAGCGTTTTTAATTTCATGGGCGTGCCCGCGCAAATTGTAAATGCTACTCCTTGTCCATTTTTTGTCGTGGAAATTTACATAATAACTAGCCACTAAAAGTCCCCAGCTACATGCATGTACAAGCACGCGCGTGTTTATAACCGACCGCAACGCGTAAATGGTGCACTTCCGGATATTCCTCATAGCATTCACCTTGAAACGAGAGAGCCATTTTACGCTGAAACACAAAAACTATTGCAATTCTTCCACGTAGCTCAGTTTGTCATTGAAAATAATGCATTAATAATTTGTATCTTTATCTGTATTTATTTATAGGTGTTTGCTCAATTTTCATACGGGTCATCTTTTCAAATTGATTTCGGATGAAATTAGCGATTTTCATACAGATTAAGATGGCGCTCATTATTTGAAATCTGTCGTCTGTTACTGTTTTGTCCGTACCTATATTTTTGCATGTTTGTTTTATTTTATTTTTATACAATTGATTGAAATATTATCTTCCTTTTTTGTTACATGTAGAGATAATGATATCCTCACTGGGATTTGCCGTACTGAGGATTTTATTTACATATAAATTTTTAATTATATGAGTTATTTTTATTTATTTATTTTATTTTTTATTTTTTTTTTATTTAAAGAAACATTTAAAACAAAGAATAATACATACATATCAAATAAAAACATAATACAAAAAACAGAGAAAAAGTCCCAATAAACTACTTTTAAGTAGTTTGTCAATGGGTTCTTTTAACTTAATGGATTATAACATAAATTAAATTAATTATTAAGAAATAATTGTTTACATTCATAAAAAAAATATATATATTGTATACACTCATACCATTAGAAATATAGCCTAAAAAGGTGTAACATGATATAAAAATAATTAAAACAATTAAAAAAAATTGATATAAAAATAAAAAAGAGGTGAAACATGATATAAAAATAAATTTAAAAAAAAAATATATATATATATATATATATATATATATAAAAAGTGTATGAAGATAGAAATTGTTTGTCTTAGAATCTAATACAAACTATCTCTTTCAGCGAGCCAATTTTTTAACATGATATTTATTTTTGCGTTTGTACATTTTTTGATTGCTGCAGGTATACGAAGTAATAATGTAGTGTTTTTGTCTTTATGTGGTGTCAGTATATTTTCTATTTCTGATCTCCCTATATTTTGTATCCAGCTTTTTATTTGAGATTTAAATGTGATAATGTTGTTGCAGTTTTTTGAGTGATAGTGGGTATTTTATCGTAGAGTTTAAAACGATAGTCTAAGAAGCTTTTTGCCAAAATGTTGTATTTTTAGATTTTGATCCTGAGATTTAGTGCTTCTAATATACGTGTTAGTTGTTATTTTTTGTGTTTTGTATTTACGAATGTAAAGGAAAAAAAATTTAAAATATTTTTTATTATTATTGGTATAATGTTCAGATTGATGAAGATTTCGTCAGTACTAGATCTAAGGCTCCGTCAAACAGGAGGCGTACTTATCGTGGCGTCAAGGCGTCAGTACTAAAGCGCCGTAACGTCGCGTACTTTCTATTTGAACGGCTTCGACGCGTTCAGTACAACACGACGCGACGAAGCATTATATGTCCGGGACGTTTTAACGCCTTGACACGCGGCAAATACGCCTTCTGTTTGACGGAGCCTTTACGGTGACCGGTGTTGTGAATTTCGCGTACATTTTTGATGTTTCAAAGGAAAATGTTATACAATCGATACAATCTTTATCGATAGATCGTGCTAGGTGGCCAGGCATTGATTGATGATGCGGCTGCCCACCAGCAGTGCATGGTGGGCCAGATCGGGAGAAGCCGATTTAGAGAGACCCTTCGACCTCTCCAGCTGGCCTCTCGACTCACCGCGATAGATTCATACGTCGGTCTCTCCGATGTAAGAATCGATAAAAAAATCGATTCATACGTCAAAATTAGGAAGTGTTAATTGAAAAACATGTAATTATTATTTATGTTATCAATCAGGTGTGTCTTTTATTGTAAAATAAAAAAAATCCTTAGTACAAAAAATTAAAACACGCATATACATTCACTGCAAATATAATTTGCACACTACGTCACAATTTGCATCATTATTTTCATGTTGGGATTTGTCAGACAAGGAAATTATTTTTGCAAAAAATAATTGATCTTGATAGTAAAAAAATTATAATGATAAAGAAATCTAATATTGATAAAGGTATTGATAAATGATTGATTATTCAATATGTTTTATTCGGCAGCATTTCAGAGGGAAAGGAACGAGGAAGAAATGCAAGGTCAGAAGCGATTATACTTCACAAATTTGACTCGTTTACTGAATTCTTTCAGTAATTTTTTACTGTCGCTCGCTGAATAACAGCTATAGTTTTTTTTAACACGGTCATTTTTGATCTCAACACCTGATCAGTTTTTAAGCATCGCATCAAAAAAAAAACGGTTATAAGAAAAATGATCTGGTCCTAGAAAGAGATACAAAATAGAAAAGAGGGAGAAAAAGTTTTTAAAGGTTGGGAAGGTTGAGAGGAGGGGAGGAAACAGTTTCTGCAGAGGTTAGCGGAAAAAATTAAATATGAGACTATCAGTAACATTAATTTTATTATTGATTATATTTAATTATAAATTGTTTAACCTAATTCCAATTACATTTTTAATTCAATAAAACCTCTGGGACTAAAATATTACATAATGCTTTTATATATCGAGACAGTAATAAAGGTAAGTATATGTATAATTTATAAATTTTTTGTTTATACTTAAAATCTATTTATGTGAGACTTCTAATATTATTTATCTAGAGCTAAGGAGGCTCAGGCTAAATACAAAAGAATTGCCTTTTTAACTTGTAAATTAATATATTTAAATCGGTTGAGCACCCCCCACCCCTCCCCCCGCAACCCAAGGAAAATTTTAGGTCTTCAATGCGGCTCGTGGTGCAATTTGGGTTGGCCAGACCTGCTTTAGATAGACTGTGTTAAAATTTGGTGTGAAAAATTTACCGTTTTTCAAAGGTTCAAAAGAAAAGTATTGACATCGATTTTAAATTATTACATACCTATCTAAGAATATAATATATCTTGTTGTCAATCAAATGACGACAATAATTGATGATAGTGACACCGATGACAACGTAAGTCCACCGGCTTAAGTGTTTAGTGGTATGAGTTACGCGTTTCATTGTGTTTATAATTCTAGATAATTCAATCATTTGATATACGTCGTCCATAAACAATCTTTTATTATTAATGTTGATGACTATAAGTCTTTGGATTAAGAACATGTCCAGAAGAATCCATTACGTAATTTATTTGATTAATCAACTGAATAAAAAATTAATAGATGTGTCGAACTGTTAGAAATGTTGTTGACACTTGAAACGGTTTAAGCCGTGTTTATTATTTATCTTACTTCTGTGCGCCGACATGCCTACAGCACACTTCTATAGGTTTAGGACTTCAGTGGAATAATTATATAACACAATAGTTCTTACCATGTAAGGGATCTATGCTGCGCACGTGGCAGAGATATCTTTGGAATCACAATACAATCGGATGAAGTCCTTGATTAGGAAAAGACGCAGAAGTTCTTTACAGATTTTTTACATTAGCTCCACACAATCCCCCTCAGGGCCTATGTCATCTTTAGTTGTGGGTGCTATGTGGAGGGTCATGCTAGGAAAATACTTTTTTTTTTTTTTTTTAAATTTTAATTTTTTTATGTTTCTTGTAGTAAATTAATACCCCCCTAATTGAGAAATACTCGTGTATAGGGAGGGAGTTTTTTTTCCTAATTTAAAAAGTTTCGGGATATTTACCTATAATAAACACTATAGACATTCAAATTAATTAAAGTATGTGCACATTTCTGGGAAGGATAAAGCATGAGAGGTGGGTAGGAATCTGGGGGGATCAGTGGGTCCCGAGATATGAAACTATCCCTCCCGCTGCGATGCATGGCAATGTTGAACCAGTCTCTCTCGATCCGACCTGCCACGCAGTTGTTGGGCAGACGCATCCGCCGTCAATACCCGGACAAACCTCATCCCATGAACACGGGCACCCCTGCTAAGTCACCAAACTTAGCGAACCACTTGGAGTGAACTGTTGTTTATCCAATAAATGGTTCCCGGGGCGATGGTACCCATACTCGCTTCCCAAATTGATAACAGACAGATGGGATAGGCAGACGACTTGAAGAGGCTTTGGAGACCTACAAGAGAAATTTAAGGAAAGCCTATGTCAAAAGGATGCCAGAAGGCTAATAAAGAATATATATAATATATTGGTAATACCTGTAAATTCAACATTTCCCAACTTTAGTCTTGCACGAGAGGCATGCAAAGAGAGACAATTTAACTAATTATATTGTGTCAATTGTCTCTCTTTGCATGCCTCTCGTGATTCCAATGTCTCTTGTCTCTCATTGTAATATATGTTACTTGAGGAGCTTGTATAAAATTTTGTATTTTTTAAATTGATTTTTATTATTACTTATTTTTATTTATTTTTTTATTTGTGACTTTTCTGTTTTTCTAATTGTATGTATCTGTATTTAATTATTATTTGTATCTGTATGTAATTGTAGATTGTTTGTAATTGTATGTCTCTATTTGTACAATAACTGAGTTTTTATAATTGGATGTTCTCACCTAAGTGCGAACATCTGTAAAAACCCAGTATAAATAAATAAATAAATAAAATCTCCTTACCGCCCCCGCTTCCTTCAGCCTCACCACTTTCCCTACATAAGCCGCCTGAGTCGTGAAACAAATAAAGTGAAATGTTGTTTTACATGCAGGTTAACATATTTAACCATTGGAATGTGACAAATTGTAATCGCGACAAAAAATTTCAATAACCTGTTTTGAAATTTTTTTACACTTTGCTCTTAATCTAAGAATCATTCATGACCCAATTGCAATTGTTTTAATATGTGATATGACGACACTAAAGAGATCGATAAGTTATTGATCTGAAAATTCTTAATCAGTCATCGGTGTCAGGATTATATACTGCATTAACTACTCATTTAAAAATATGGTTCAAAACAACTAGTCACTACACATACAGGGTGTAATAAATAGCACGTACCTGAAAAATTTTAACCAACGATTTCTGAGCATTTTTGGAGTAATTCATCTTGCTGTGTGATGATATTTTTCTTCAATTAAAACAAATAATTATGTTTCCATCACACATTGTCACTGATCACACTCACACACGTCGCGACGGGATTTCGTGCTACGCGTTTTCACTCCTCCGTTACCGCGCTGCGCTGCTGGAATGGGACGCAGTTCGTATCACGTTACCCCCGTGCTGGCTGCACCCAACTACTAAGTTGCGACGTGTGATGGAAAAACTTTTTGTTTTTGTTTTTAATAGAAAAAAATATCATCGAACAGCAAAATGAAATGTACATTTTCTATTCTAAATATTCTCAGGATAAAAAATAAATATTCGCTGGATAAAATCCTTCGGGCCATTGTTGTTAATATTAGCACTCTAGCTCAAGAAAAGTCACGAGCCGCCACTGGTACGTACTGTTACACTCTGTATACTAGATCTGTACCCTGTACCTAGATGTATTATATCTATAAATTGATGTATTTTGTAGTATTAGCAATTTTTTTTCACATTCATCTAATTTGTAATAAAAGTTGACTTGTCATTGCCTCCTCCCTTGATTGCAATCTTTAGAGCACAGACTGGAATGGGAACGGTTCAATGGAAGAACAGGTGGGAATGCTTCTATCGGTTTAGCTGTACTGATATTTCAGTTAAAGATGCTTTGCGGAACTAGCAAGCATCATAGTCACAGCTTCACAGCATCGGCGCAGTCGGGAAGCACACCAAGCGCTCGCCCAACATTTGTACACAGACTGAATGCTATCCAAGTGAATTCCTGAGGCGTAAGTGTTTAAAATCATATATGATCCTGTGAGAAAAGCGGATATTCGCATATAATGATCGATTGACCAAAGCATAAGGTGACGTGTGATAGAAAAATATATTTGTAATTTGAATTAAAAAAATATATGTCACCGGAAAGCAAAATGACATCTACGTTTTTTTATTCCAAATATGCTCAAAAATCGCTGGTTAAAATCTTTCAGGTATGTGATGTTACACCATATTTTTCCTTGCACAGTCTGTTGGGGTCGGCTTTTCTCGTTCTCAGGTTATAGCTTCTTCGGTTCTGAGTATCGCTTTCATCCAATGAATTTTGGAGCATTGAGTCATCCAGGAGTTCTTTGGTCTTCCTCTGGATGACTGTCGATGAAGCTCCATAGACATTGCCTGCTTCACTGTGTGGTCTGGTGGTCTCCGTCTTATGTGCCCATACCATCTCAACTCGTTGTCGTTCCTCCAGCTTACTGTTTATGACCATGACACCCAGGCTACCACGAATGCGTGAACTTATAACCTTATCTTTTGGTGATACTCCTGCCGACCATCTAAGCATTCGTATTTCCGCTGATTTAAGTTGCCTAGAGTAGGAGTTGTACATAGTCCAGCACTCGGAGCCATACATTATCGCGGGTCTAACAATAGTCTGGTGCTGTTACACCCTATATTTATAAATATCTACGCACACCTGCATTTTAATAAGCACAACAATATGTTATAGATAAAATAAATAGGTACATACCACGTATATACCGACAACCCGCACACTTAACCAAATAATAAATCAATACACTTTGTCAAATAAAAGTAGAAAATATAAAATCCTAAACTAAAAAAATTGTAGGCTGACAACACCAACTTTACTGTCCAAATGACAGTAAAATGACAATGACACTGTTTATGTAGAATACTGTAGGTAAATTTTTTTTATTTTTTTTTTAAACATAAATATTTTCAGTTTTATTTTAATAATTACAATTTAAATGCGCTTTGTATAAATATTTTCAAACACGTATACATGTTTAAAGTATGATTTTATTTTAATTACGTAGAAATATAATATTGTTAGCTATCATAGTTGTATTTTTTCCCCAAAGTTAATTCAGAAAGTACCATCAGGCGAATTGTCAAGGAGAGCTAAACATATGGGGGTAAATTCGAAACGTAAGGCAAAATAAAAAAGGGTCGCACTCCGGAAGCTATAGATAGTTTTAACATCAGTGCTATTCGTCATAAGGTACGTTTTTTTAGGGGGATGATCTAAAGCCCAGGCAACGCTGGGTTCTTCAGTTAGTAATGAATGAGAGCAAATTCTAAAATGCTTTTTATTTTACTACGATATCGTTATTCTTTATTGTGTTAACACAAAATTGCAAAGTGATAATATGCATATATGTAATTCTAATTTTGAGATCAGTGGGTATATATATATATATTTGAATGAAAATCTATTTTTCCCACTTTTACGTGTTTTTTTTTTTTTTTACTTAATTATAGGTTACACAGCCTTACATTTCCACCGTGTTATAATTTAAGTATTACCATTTGAAGAAGAGTGGCGCCCTCCTAAGTTTTCTACTCTTATTTGACAGAGAATACGTATGACATTTTATACTTACTTTATATTTATACTTTATCGGTACTTTGCCGCAAATCGCGATTATGGCTCCTAATGCTGGACCATGTACAACTCCTACACCAGGCAACCTGAATCAGCAGAAATGCGAATGCTTAGATGGTCGACAGGAGTGTCACTAAAATATCAAATTAAAAGTTCACGCATTCGTGGTAGTCTGGGTGTCACGGAATTAAACAATAAGCTACAGGAACGACAGTTGAGATGGTATGATCACATAAAACGGAGACCACCAGACCACACAGTGAAGCAGGCAATGTCTATGGAGCTTCATCGACAGTCATCCAGAGGAAGACCAAAGAACTCTTGGATGATTCAATGCTCCAAATCCTAAGTAGAAACGGCCTGGATGAAAGCGATACCCAGAATCGAAGAAGCTACAACCTGAGAACGAGGAGAGCCGACCCCAACAGCCTACCTAGGCAATGAGTTGCGACAGTGCAAGGAAGAAGAAGAAGAGAAATAAGTGTTGTAAGCAAACACACACTACAAAATATGGGATAAAATCCCTGAACTATATTGCCTATACACTATATAATTCGCTTCCAGATATGTACAAAAACATCCAGCATAATAAAAAATTGCAAAGCAATGCTTTAAAAACTACATTTAAAAATGAAAATATGTAATTGTCTTGTCATTTTTTCTTCTATCTTATATACTCGTATCAGTTTTTCCCTCTCTTTACTTGTTTTCTCTTGTTGTTTGTTCTACTTAACCTGTCTTTATTTTTATTTTTATGCTGTACTGAATGTAAAACTTATATTATGATATCAAAATACCTTTGTAAAATTGTAACTACTACCTCCTACCTATGAATTGTAAGTTCCTCCTGTCCTAAAATGAGTTTTGTAACTCATCGGGATTGCTCTAGCAAGAAATAAAAAACAATGAAAAAAAAGCATAATATGAGAAGTAATTTTCAAAATTTGAAACTTTTGTTTTATCGAAGGTATTATTTGGGTTAGGTTTACATAAGTTCTGAATCATGAATGATAATGGACAATCATTAATGATAATCTAATGTCTAAATATCAAAGTTTATTGATTCAAATCCTCTTCTGAGGGGTAATGTTGTGTACTCATTAAAGTACATTCATACTGGAATATACAATCGTCAGTTAGCAAGATTAGACTGTTGTGAATATTTATGAGTCATTCACACATAAACAGTAGCTAATGGAATGTTTTAAAAATTCGAGGTTATTAGGGAGTGACTAACTGGAAAAGGTGATAATTGTTTCGTTTCTAATGCAATTGGTGCAAACCAAACCATATGTAATATAGATAATAAAGTGTTCATCAATTTAGTGAAGTGAAAGCTTTAGTCATAATTTTTCAATAATTTATTAACCACTGGTGTGATTGGTAGCATAATGAGCAAGACATAGAACAACAGCGAGTACCGAATTAAGATGAAGCTACACGGAGAAAAATGTTATTCGAAAAACGATCATTTTAATAGTAAAAACGGGACTGAAGTTCTTACGAACAAATTAACAGGGTTTCAATGTTTATTGGCGGGAATATGTAATAATAATTTTTTGGTATACGTAATTTCGTACGTATACTAACAAATTAATCTTACATTTTCCCACCAATAAACATTTTAACACTGTTAATTTGTTCGTACGAACTTCGTTTTTTCGAATAACATTTTTCTCCGTGTATACGCAAAATTGCTACTTTACTACGAATCGGTTTACATTATGGATATGAAAAATGCACTCTGGATACATCGAAGCGTTTCCTATTCTCCTTATTTATTGGAATTAAAATAAAATTATTAATTACGTATTAATTACAAAAAATATAAGCGTAAAGTACTAAATAATTTGTTTTTCATTACATGTAAGAAGTTGTTTAAGAAAAATACGAGTGTGCTTTAGACCACACAACTGCAGTTAATAATTATTTAGCTCCATCTATATGTATGTCCATATATATGTTTATATGAATAAAATATATACAATATACATGTATATATTATTTTCTACAAATATTTATTTAAATTTATTATCATTCGCCTCCCCCGATCAAGCCGTGCGCATTGATGTCCGCTCCCCTCCGCGTTTGGCACGTCACTGGTATTTCGTATTTCAAAATACTGAAATATTTCATGCACTGGCTATTAGAGGAAGAGAGAAAGAAAATGTGCGCGCACTGCTCTCTCTTTTCAACGCATTTCAATTTCCAAAGAAGTATTTACTTCAAGAACTTTTAAAAAATACCCCTTTATGGCTAAGATTATTTTTGACTAGTATTTCCATTGACTAATTTTATTTCATTCTTGTAAAATTATTAATAAAAAAAATAAAAACAGCTTTGGCGCCACTTTCCTCAAGCAGATAATACTAAAAACACGAGGAGTGCTAAAGGAGTAAGAAGTAAAATATGTCTGGCGTTTATGTTCCTTTTTAGACTCCGTCCTCCAAATTTCTACCTTAAAATAACATATGTATAGTAAGCGCCAAACTTTAATGCTGACCTGACGTTGATACAGGAGTTTAAGGTCCGAAATGCGGCATGCCTCCCCGCCCACGTCTTTCTCTGCCGCACGTGCGTTTTACGCATCGTTCTTTTTCGCTTACTGTCATTGTAAAGTCAGTAAAGTGACTACACCTACATTTAAGTTTGGCGCGTACTGTATGTCTTTTGAACACTTTAAGATTTTAAGCTGATATTTGAAAATAATCTCTATTCATTAGCTGAGTTGAGAAAGTAATTGTATGTAATTTTATCGTAGAAAATATCGCAAAGCTCCGAAAACTATAATAACCACATCTGGGCCCATAGCACACTCGATCGATAAGGATTGTAACGATAACTTTCGGTAACTTCTTATCGTTCCCTAGGACAACTGCAGATCGCTAATATACAAACAACAATTGATATCGAATATATTAAGGACCCTTAGTCATTGTAAACTGTAACTTTATCGTGGGCGGTCTGCAGTCATGCTAGGGAACGATGAGAAGTTACCGAAAGCTATCCTATCAATCGTTATCGATCGAGTGTGCTAGGGGCCCTGAAGTGCGATTCTGTATATTTTGCGTTAAGTCAGGATTAACAGATAATTAAGACAAAATCCGTCGGATATCGGAAGGCGTCCGTCGTGCGTTATCGGCTGTCAAATTTCTGTGATTTTCTATGGCTTTCAATGGCTTTTCTACACCGGTCGTGTGTTCAATGGATTAATTTCCTACTCAAAAAATAAGAATTACTATTTATTAGTTATTAAAACTACTTACATATATTATGTTGTCGTATTATTTTGATAATTCCGCGCGATGACATTCGATTCGCCAATTTTCCTGCTACTGACATCTCGTTGTCAATGACAGTATATTAATTTATTATTTTAGTAGCAATTACGCATACACTCTCGGACAAATACACATTTTGTGATAAAGAAATTATAGCACTTTATTTACGAAACAAATTTATTTATTTTTTCATGTTCTCGGTAAAAAGTGCATAAGGGCAGTCTTACTATTTTGTGATATGTCAAAAGAGAGTTGCTGAACTAAACTTTTCAATGTCTGTAAGTGACATTGAAAATGTCGATTGTCAATGCAGAATCGATAAGCCCAAATAATGAAGCTGCATTCCAGGATGTTGCGAACGGGTGCTTCAAATGTAGATCTTGGCAGGGCTGTTCATTCCGATCACTGGGTAGGAAGGTTCAAACTTAGTAAAAATTGAGTTTTACAAGACATTCGAAAATAGATGTGTTGTAGTAAAACATATATTGTTTTTCGAAAAAAGTCGATTACATCAGAAGACATCTAGATAGTTTTCGTACCGAATCTTATCTTCTCTTACTAATATTATAAACGCGAAAGTTTGTATGGATGTATGTATGTTTGTTACTCTTTCACGCAAAAACTACTGAATGGATTTTAATGAAACTTTACAATAATAAAGCTCATACGTCAGAATAACATATAGGCTTTATAAAGCTAGCTATTTTTAATATATTATAAATAATAATTAATGTTTAATAGAAAATGTTAAAATTTGAGAATGACATTTTGCAAAACAATCAAATTTCATTTAAATCAATATTCTATTTAAAAAAAAATTGTGAGTTTATTTAAAGTACTTGCCTAATACTTTGAATCGAATCAAGAATTACAGATATTTTAAATAAATAGATGAATTTTGGTATAAACATAGATGGACCTAGGAAAAGAAAATAGGCTAATCCTGCGCAGACGAAGTCTTGTTATTCAATAAATCCGAATCCATTCGAAATTGAAAATGTTATTAGAATCGAATGAAATTGTAACGATATTCCAACGTCATCCACATCCAATTTCCTCTAAAGCATTACTCACTCTTTGTGTTATGTAAGATAGTTTGTGGAGGTCAGAGTGGAATGAGCTGAGGTTGTCCAGGCAGTCAATGTCATCGGGAGTCACTTGGTTCAGCGCAGATGTGCCACAGGGAATCTGAAGAAGGTGTCATTATTCTGCGATGTGTTCTGCTGATTGAATATGTCCAATGTCCACATTATATACTTCCAAATTGATAGACTTGTCCTAACATGAAATCTGGGTATCATTTCGATAAGCGGAATCATTGTGAACCGCATGACCATGTTTTTGACACCAGGAGAGTTGGAGAATGCTTTGATTAATCTATGACACCAGTCGTCAGTGTTGCCAACGCAGGCGATTTTTCGCCATTTATGCTCTTAAAAGGCGACTTCAGAGACAAGTTATTTAAATTAACCGAATCACAAATAATTAAGAAAAATAATATAATATTTCACGCAAATGATATCTAATACTACTGACGACGGCGAAAGTCTTGTTGATGCCTTATTATTGCTAGCAGAAGACGAATCGGAATCATCTTAATCTTTGTTTATTTAATTTTGTTTTTAAAATGCCATTACTTTACTTTATTTTAAGATACATTACGGTGTTTTATATTAGCTTCGGCCTATTTATCAATATCTACATTCTAAATATGTTATAAATAAATTGATAAAAATTAAATCTTATTTTATTCATATTGATATTTTGGCGTTAGGACTACTTAATAATAATAATAATAATAATAACTGAAATTCAGCTACATTAGGCAATTTTATTGTTGTCAACACTGGCAGTAGAATATTGAGCACCGAAGGGCGAACATTGAAATAACCAGACCCAGCGCAGAAAAGTAAAGATCGCCAAAGCAAAGCAAAAGTTTGCAACGCAATCCATTGTGAGACTTTTCTGCACAGGATTTGAATGTTCGTTTTTAATCGAGTTGCCAGCGTACAGAAGCTAAAATTGAGTGAGGCGGGTAAAAATGACAAATTTGTAAAAGTTTCTAACTAAATAGTGTAGCAACAAAAATACATTTTGGAAATAAGCCCGAGGAATAAGCGCGCTCTGAGAAATTTGGATTGTTCCCGTTCCCATGATTGGCTTGTCTATTAATTTGAATGGCTATACTCCATAAACAGAAATCAAAATCATTTAGGTCCCATTGGTGCATGCGATTCAGTGAGATCCACCGTCTCCAGAATAATAAAATCTTTTAAATATTGAAAGATAATAAATCCATTTTCTGTTTTATCACTCACTCCCACTCTCTTGGCTCTACAACCCATGGTAGGTCTTGACCTCCTCAAGAGTTCTTCCTCCACTCATTTCGATTTTGTGCTAGCTCTCTAGCTTAGAAGCTCCAAGGTGGATATGCTTTTGAGGACGTTGTCGCTCCATCTTAATCTTGGCCTTCCCAGGCTCCTTCGCCCTATCGGTCTTGAGATCAGCAGGGGCTTTGTTGCTTGATGTTCAGTCAACCTCTCCACATGACCCAGAAAGTTTTCCCTTTTTATCAGCCATCTCCATCATCGGTTTTATCAGTCTGCTTTTAGAAAGCGGAGAAAACTAACTACTGTGTTTATACCTAATAACGTGTTTTACATCATAAAACTGACATATTATTTAATACTTATCTACATAATAATAATAATTGTTAAATGAACAGTGAGCAGTATCTGTTTAGCACAAAGTTCAACGGAACTGTGCCAATCGCTAGATATTCAATATCAATGAATTGATATATTAATAGAATTTACGATTTGTTGTTCTAATAAACACAATAGCACACAATCAGTGAATGTTTCCGATACACGAAGGGTATTCGTTATCAGAACAGATTTATTGTGTGTTCAATTTAATTATTGAGAAATTTTATCAGATCCTAACAGGAAATGCTATGACGATATAAAAAATAAAATAAAACATATATAAATGTGTATTGATTGACCTACTGCAGATGTAAGGATGCATTGCGTTAGTTTTTTTAAAGTTTTTTTTTTAGTTGGGTTCGATTTTTCCGAAGTTTGAATACTTTAGGAGCTAGGTAGTTGATATGTCTTTATGCTGACGTAGTATACAGGGTGTTAAGCATCGTACTTGACTTACCAGTGATTCCTGACATTATTTGAAGTAAAAAATGTAAGTAAATAAAATTTTGATCTCCGGTGACATTTTTGAAGTATTTTTTTTCTACGAAACAGAAAAATCAGTAGGTATTGGGAAGTTAGGGGCGAGGTGAGGGGTTGGTTGGTAACTTGGCTTAGCGACCAGTGACGACACACGGAAGAATTTTTTTCTTGAATTTGAAGAAAGGGTTTTTGAAAAAAAGGACCACTAAAAAGTCACCGGAGACCGAAATTTTATTTATATTTTTTCTACCATATAATGTCAGGAATCACTGGTTAAAGTAAGTCGAGTACGTCGAACTCGTCGTAAGTCGAACACCTTGTATAGTTCAGATACTTTGTAGTGTCGGTCGATAGTTCTGGTGGTGTAGGCATAAATTTAGGATGGAGTTGATGTATTATAATCAATTCAGAGGAAATCTTGAGGCATTTTGTCCATACAAACGTATTCCTCCACTTCCTCTCTGGATTTTGACACTATTGCACATATATATATTTTTAAATAATATATGTAGATATCGACCTTGCGTGACGGTGCGTTTTCTGTTTTTGATAAGCTATTTCATTTAGGAGTTAGGAACCTTCAAATGTCGTTAAATTTGCCTGGTTTGAACGCCATATATAAACCTTCAGTATACAAACTAGACAATGATTTTTTTTAAGCTTTGAAAAAAACGAGTGTGCTTTAGACCACACGACTGAAGTAAAACTTCTTTAGCTCCATCTATTTGTATGTATCTTTATATATAAAAATCTCGCGTCACAATGTTCGTCCAAGGTAAACTCCGAAACTACTTAACTCCCTTTCGCTCAGTATTTGGGGGAGTAAGAGCAATAGTGACAGCAACAGTTTGATAAAATACCTATTGATCAAATTTCTCCGTGACAGGGTTTCGTCTTAAGTGTCAAATGGGAGAGTTTCTTTATTGAATAAATAAATTAATAAAATAAAAAAATAAAATTATGCGATAAAACGTATAACAATTTTTTGGGCTTTTTGCAGAGGATCAATATTTATTTAAGCACAGCCATTCCAAATGAATCCTGGCTCCCAAAAAGGTTAATGTAATTAAATTAAATAAATAACTTAGTGGACACCACTTATATAGTTCTCATTGGCTCAATCTACGAATTGTACTTATCCCACTCTGTTGTTTCTCTATCTTGCATAGTAGGGTATCCTGCTTTTATCTAACTCGTATTTGATTATGTTGTTGATTTTGACTTTGATTTTGTTCATGGTGTTGTTTAGAATTTTGTTTTAGATTCTGTTTTATAATTTTATTTTTTGCTTTTTTTTTATTGTTTGTAATGCTTATTTAGATGTACTTCGCTTATTAATTTTATTTTTTGCTTTTGTGTGAATTGTTTGTAATTCAGATTTAGATGTAGGTACTTTGTTAATAAATAAAAATAACATGTAAAAGCCCATCGGGGCGTGAAATATTAAATAAATAAATAATCACAATTATCGACATGTTTCGTAACCGAATGTTTCCTCATCAGGATAATAAGAACATGCATTTTTAGATTTCGAAACATTGTTAATTTTCAGTGTTCATGCAATAATTTCAGTTATTCAAAATGTTTGTTTCTCTTCGTCAGCAGTATTATTTTTTTAATAAAAAAATTGCAAATGTAGGTGTGAAGAAATTGGGGCCATCACCTTTTGTTATGTTTTTAAAGGCAAGAATCTGCTGTCTAAGCATATCTGAGGGTACATCCAATAAATCCATAGTACATTGCATGTCCTAGATCTTTGAGCGAGTCAACAACGTTACAGGCATTTTGCCACGTATCTATTCTGAATTGATTAGACTCAGGAAAAGTGTCGTATTATGAAAGATCGAATCAGGAGTGTTGTTAGCGTTTTAAAAGTATAACTTAACGATTGAATGTATTATAATAAATATAATAATAAACGCACATTTTCTTTAAAAGACAATTGCATTTCATTTTTATCAAAGTTAAATAAGAAAGCAAAATATCTATTTCATTAAATCCAGCGACTGGTAAATTCTAGATTTATAAATTTTGAACAGATTTTTGAAGTAAATACTTCTTTACGCACGATTAACTTGAGGGGTGAACTGAATGTGTAACGAAAAGTGAAATGCGTTGCGATGTGAACGGGCTCACTGTAGAAGCAACATTTTCTTTCTCTCTTCCTCTCGTAGCCAATATATGAAATATTTCAGTCAGTATTTTAAAATACCAGTGGAGGGGAGCGGACGAATTTAAATAAATATTTGTAGAAAATTAATATATGTATATACATGTATATATTTTATACATATACATATATATACGGACATACATATATATGAAGCTAAAAAAGTATTTACTTCAGTCGTGTGATCTAAAGCACTCTCGTTTTTTTTAGTCTGAATTTGATTGTCAAAGCATCTATTTTCAGCTCGAAAAATCTATTCCATCACTTAGTAGGTTTGAAATATAACTTTAATTGTCAAATATCATGGCATCACAGGAATCCAGTTCTCAATAGTTTCTATGCTAATATCAAATTAATTTCCTTCAGGGTCAGTGTCATCTTTGGGAATGCTGTGTTAAGGGTCTTATTAGGGAAAGGAATGAGAGGTAGTTCTGGAAAGAAAAAATGTATAATAATAGTTTATTCCAGAATATATGCAGGGGTAGTGCAATGCAAAACATTCCGTATTTCAAAATAACAAAAGAAATTACCCAAAATAATACGACAAGGTAAAAAATAAATAACAAACAAAAAAAAAACGAATAAGCATGATAAATTTGAGAAATGAAATTAAAAAATATTAATCACTGAATTGAATGCAAGCAGCCGTTCGGAGAGAGTCCCGCTGGAGAGGTCAAAAGGTCATTCTCAACCAGTCTCTCCCGATCAGGACCGCCACGCAGTAAGCATTTGCCACCAAGACCTAGACAAACCTCACCTCGTAAACCGATAAATCTACAACTGATCTTCCTTTATCCACGTGCCTTAAATAAACGACTTTCCTGCGCTTAAATTGTCGCACATGACAACTCGTCAAGATCGTTTGTAATATCAAAACTGGATATTTTCGGAATAAAGAGCGCTTTGGAATGTTTCGGATGACGTAAACAAATCCGTTTCAGATTAAATAGATCAAAGTACTGATGGCCATATTGTTCCTTTGATAGTGTCTGTAGGTAATATTTATATAATTAGCGATGAAACAGATAATTGTAAACTTATCTTCTATAAGTGGTTCTTGCAAGAGACACTGTCCGAAATTTGATTCAAGAAATATGTGTAGGGTTCACACAAGTAATAAAAAAAAAACTGGACTAACTAACTAACTAACTAACCATCACGCCGTTTCCCGCAGGGGTAGGCAGAGAGGACGGACCGCCAAACAACTCGGTCTTGGCACACGCTCCTTGCCTCATTCACATTCATACATCTTCTCATACATACTCTTCTATTATTCGGACTCTTGACATGGCCCGAGTCAAGTATCTGATTTACTTGATCGTGCCACGTCTTCCTTGGGCGTCCTCGGCTCCTTATACCGTTCACATTCGCGTCATAAATTCTCTTTACACTCCTTTCTTAATTCATTCGCTCAACATGCCCAAACCATCTAAGCGTCCCTTTCTTAATCTTACTTACTACGCTCACATCAGCCTTGCATTCTTTTCGGATCTCCACATTCCTCACACGATCATACATGGTTTTACCACACATACGCCTCAGGGATCTCATTTCTACAGCATTCAGTCTACTTTCATCCTTTCTCTGCCATTTCCACGCTTCACTGCCATACATCAGGGTAGGTACCAGTACTCCATTGTGGACTGCTAGCTTCGCTTCTGTGGACAACTTTTTGTTGGCTCCAACGGCGTTCAATCCTCCATTAATGGAAACATATTTGAACAATCTCCAAAAACTGGAGATTGTTTAAATATGTATTTACTGCTTATACAAGGAGAAAAATATTATTCTAAAATACGATCATTTTATTCGTAAAACGATTCAAAACGGGACTGAAGTTCTTACGAACAAATTAACAGGTTTCCATGTTTATTGTCGGGAAAATGTTAGAAAGAATTATCATTATTAATTTTTTTTTTTTTTTTAAAAGATAGACAAACATTCCCGGGTTACGAATAACCCAACAACATTTGAAAATCTCCTACTACCACCACACTAAGCGGAAGATATTGCTTGTGTTGTGATGGAGGACTTAACCAGCCGAGGGATCGAACACGGAACGCCTGGGTAAGAGCCAAACGCGATGCACACACAACCACTGACCGGTCGTTTATTAGAACACATTTCGTATTTATACATTTTTTCGTTGTATCGTCATGTTGTATTATCAGGGCAACTAGATAAAATATTTCTAAACGAATGTTTTATAAATATGGCCTGATAAATTATCGTGAGGGTAAAAATCAATTTTTCTCAGTTTTTATTTACCATTTAGGTTGTAAAATTTGTTAAAATATATTTTTTTCCAAAATATGTTTAGTTTAAAAAAAATTATAGGTTAAAACTAAAAACCGGCATTTTTTACATTAGATACAGACAGGAGGCCCCAAGGAAAAAAATCCTATCTTTGGGGATGCTGTGTGCGGGGTCTTTTAAGATAAAGGAAGGCGAGGAAATTATGGGAAAGAAAAAGGTATGAAGGGCGAGGGAATCCGGGGGTCAATGTGTCTAGGAGTGACGGACGTATGAATCCATCCCTCCCACTGCAATGCACGGCGAAGGGTTCTGGTCAGGAGAGGTCTAGGATAGGTCTCCCTCGACCAGTCTCTCCCGACGGTGGGCAAACGCATTCGCCGCCAAGACCTGGACAAACACGACTCCATGAACCAGGGCACCCTTGCTAAGTCCCTAATTGTATGAAACCACTAAGCTGACCTGTGTTGGTGTTGGTTTATTTATTTATTTATTTATACTGAGTTTTTACAGATGTTCGCACTTACGCGAGACCATCCAATTATAAAAACTCAGTTATTGTACAAATAGAGACATACAATTACAAACAATCTTCAATTACATACAATTAAATACAGATACATACAATTAAATACAGATACATACAATTAGAAAAACAGAAAAGTCACAAATTAAAAAATTAATAATAATAAAAATAAATAAAAAAAATACAAAATGTTATACAAGCTCCTCAAGTAACATATATTACAATGAGAGACAAGAGACATTGGAATCACGAGAGGCATGCAAAGAGAGACAATTGACACAATATAATTATTTAGATATAATTTTTTAACAGCGCCAGAACTTTTTTTCTGAATCCGTACACATTATCGACGAAAATATCTACTTCGGCACACTCTATCTTGTTATATAGTCGACACATCTGGGTCAGAGGGCTAAAGTAGGCTATATTATTTTTAAATGTATTCAGGTGAAAAGTGTTATGGCGTCTTAAACAATGGGAATTGGGGACATTTATTTCAATATTGCTAAGACATAGTGTAGTATCAAGATGGCCGTGAATGATTTTATGTAAACATATTAGAGCTGTCAATTGCCTTCTAGTTTTAAGTGCATCAATCTTGAAGTAATCACGACGTACGTCGTATGATCTAAGATGGTCATGTAGTCCACATTTAAAGGATAACATTATATATCCAATCCAATAAACGGATTCGGGTCGGCAGGACTTAAGTTGATCTAAGACCTAAGCGCTTATATTATAAGAACAACGGACACCATCTTACAAAACCTCTTATTTTAGGTATTTGTTGATCAGAACATAACAATTATTATCTACCACTTTTGTTGCATAAAGTGGAATTTTTGGTGAAAATCTCCAGGTTCCTAAAACCATATTATTATAATTACGCCATATTACTTCAGGTTTTGTTTGGTTTTCTCTTTAGGGCATGGGTAAGAAAGTCGTTTTGTTGTTTTAAAAATGTTGTTTTAAGTACAGTTTATAGTATGTGACAACATTTCTAATCCACACGAAATCAGTGTAAGTGATCTATTATCAGATACTTTTAATCAATAACTAAGACATGCACTTATAACTACACTCACTTGAAATCTATAAGGTACAAAAACAAAGATAATAATAGTAAAACCTTAATGAGACTAAACCTTTAAGTATTTAGGTGAACCTATAATGAATTTTGTAATATTTCGTAGAAATACATTACAAGTAATTCTCATCAATAAAGAAAACAAATTACTTTATGTAAACCACTAATCACATGTTATAATATGTACATGTTTCAAAACCGTTGGTTTCTTCGTCAGGATAATAACATGAATAAAAATAACAAAAGAAACAAACAAGTATAGACAAAAAGAACAATAGACAAAATATCATTAAATAAATTTATGTAGATATTATAACATGTGATTAGTGGTTTACACAAAGTAATTTGTTTTATTTAATTAAAATGATTCCACAAAGTAATTTTGAAAATATTGAAGAAATAATTCATCATGTTTACGAATAAATTCTACAAGAATGTTTGTTGTAATTATTTATCCCTCTTTGATGTTTTACCATATTTAATCATATTCTTTACCTTAACTAATAGTGGTTTAAGATAATAAACAGTGTTTTCATCCAACGTTAGGACGTAAATACTAATAAGGTTTGTAAGAATCACGCTATTCAAAAACATATTATGAAAAATGTTATTGGCGCAACGAAAGATATCAATTTTTATTGATGCATTGTTTTTATTTACAATATGTTTTCAATAAAACATATCGTTAACTTATCGATACTCTTACGTAGCAGTCAACCGTGCTCAAAACAATTTCAAGTGAAGTAAAAAGATGTAGATGGTTAGCTATACGCATAGATAAAAAAAAAATCATTAAGAAGTTACCTACGTTAATTTTGTGTTAAAATTGGTGTTTCTCTGTCGATATGAAATTTTGGCTATATCTTCTTGGGTCATCCTAAGTTATGGCACCTGAAGGATCTCTGAAAGTCGCATCTCGCTCGGCTGGAAACAAAGCGGAGTCCGTTACGAAATGCAGCACGCAGCGCGACGCCCGTGCGCCTGCGTCGAAACACGCGTCGGTCCCCGCGCCGCGCATATAAAGCCATGCGTCGCCGCTTTGCGCCAGTTCTTCGTGTACTTTCGCGGAGGTAACGTCGTGTACGCTCCACTCCTTTGTTATTATAGTCACTTTGCTTTCGACCATTTTTCCAAGTCTCATCTGTCATTTCCACGGAGGTAGACAGCCTAGTGAAACCCCCGCCGTGCGGACTACTCGGCCCGCTGCGGTTTAAAGGTGAGTCCTGTTTTCTTTATGCTTCGTGTCAGTGTTTATTTTCGTGTTTTCTTTAGTGGAAATGCTGCGACTTTGAGAATACTCGATTTGATGTTTTTTTTGTTTAATGCGTTAATTTTTATGAATTCTTGTCAATATTTCCTATTGCTACTATATCATCCATTCTCCTTTTTGTTTATATCCTGTTCAGAAGTGTTTGATAACTTTGATCCACTGAGTTTGCTTCACTTTGTTTTATTTTCCTCCCGTGCTTTGTTGATACTTCGTGTAGGATGAATCGATCATTTTGATTTGTTTTTCTGAGGAATTTTACATACCTCCCTCGCTGGGCTCTGTGAGGATTATTTATCAGATGATACCGCCTATCAACTCACTACACAAATTACAACATTCATGCCAATACGGCTTTGTCATCAGTCACGCAGGAATTTTATTTGTAAATTGTCTAATATGTACGAGCGCTATACTTATTGTTGAACCTTGCCGATTATTTGCATTCATTGTTCTTGTAAAGAGAAAGGAAATCAAAGGCAGGAAACCGTTGCATAAAATTAATCTCCAGGAAATTATCTGTAAATATTTCTTTGTTTGCTAGCAAATCAGAGAGAAATTTTAGTACAAAATTTAATAAATTTGCGGAAATTCTTAAAACAGTTATTAATTATTATAATATATTCAATTTTAAGAAGTTTAAAACCTTTTTCAAATTTTAAATGTAACTATTAATAAAATTTCCTGTAAATTCAACTGTGAATGTTTCCATAGTGAACCGATCACCCCAGAAGGGCAATGACCTACACAAAGATGCAATACGCACTTATTTGCTCCACTTTCTCATCTTGTATTACTCATCTAAACAACTGCGATCCAGACAGTAATTTAATTAAAGTAACAATATGGTTGGATTCTACAAACCACTACACGTCAAATTCATTAAGTAATCGGTGGGTATATTTTTTTTTTTACCCACCGTTTATTATGGTTCTGTCACTCGCTGTGACAGTTGAAGACAAAAGTCCCTGTTATAAAACGCGGTATCTGCCAACATAACCTGTTTACTTGTTATGCAAACAAAAGTTTTAACAAACTCTTTTCATCTGTCAGTATAATCTTATCTTGCACAGTACTCTGACGATTTTATGTAATTATTTAGTGAAAATAGCGAATTCTCTCTGACATTATTATTACGGGTCAATAAAAAATTTAAATTTTAAACAATTTAATCTCATTTGGTTAATCGGGTCGATAATATGTTGTGAGATTGCAGAGTTACTACCTCTAACAATATACAGATTACCAAATATAATAGATTGGAAGTGGACGATGTAGATAGAACGCCACTCAGAATACAAGAAAAACAATTTCAAGATAAAAATTACACAGGCTTTCTTTTCACGTACCTACGAATTACATATAGATAAATTACACATGGAGAGAATTACATCTACTTAGAATAAGCCTACACATTTGTTGGGTGGGTTATTTTGTTTGCTCTTAAGTGTGCGCTGAATAATATAATATTGAGAAAAAAAAACAAAGGCATATTTGGTAAGGTTGTTTGACGTGTGTGATTCTCCCCCTGTGTAATCTCATCCATGTGTAATTCGGTTCTATGTGTAATTATGGCTGTGTAATATTGCTACGTGAAATTCACCCCTTTGTAATTATGCAATATAGGGACCCTCGAAAACCGTGCTCACTTTTAGCTGTAAATGACAATTGATTCATTCATTTTATGCGAACGATGAATACAACCATAATTGGTTTTTTTTAAGTAAAGATTCGATAATAAAAAATAAAAAAAGTTTTTTGAGTTTGAGAGACTCAATAAAACTGTGTTTTTACTTACAACAGTTGCATGGATTTAGAAATGTTACAAGTTACATTAGTTAGATTCATTTGACTCATTTTTACAAGAGCTTAGTGACCTTGATAACCCTGAAAAAGCCTTCAAAAGAAAACTCAATAACATTCTGATAACGTTTCTGATGAGTGAAAATGAAATGAAAATCATTTAAAATCAATTTTTAGTTAGTTAGATTCAACAGATAACAACACTACATAAAACACTTCGTGACCTCCTTAGAGGTCGCGACCTGTAGTTTCCCATTATCCCGACAGCTGGATTTACCCCATTTCCCGGGAAAGAGGGGAACGAGTGTTAATTACCCACATACATATTTCGTCAAAAACAAGACAAAACATAAAATACAATTTTCAGGTGATGTTAACAGCGTGGCAATGAACTTTCTGAAAGATCACTTTAGTATATTGCTATTGCCTCTGAAACGAGCATAAATTCAGCGCACATATTCCGCCAGTTCCTTGCAAAATGGTATTTTGGTTCCGTCCGAGAGGAAATAGGTCAATGGTTCCGTGTATACATATTTAAAATTATATTGAGCCAAGGGTCACAGCCAACACAAATAAATAAACTTAAAGTCCCAATTAGGTTGATATTTTTTATTACTTATCAAACATAACATTGTTGTTTCTTTTTAGAAGGCAAAATAACGTTAACCTAATTTAAAGATTTTAATCTTGAAATATTTGATACAATACTAGCAGTACCTAATCATACGTTTTCGCTCCACCCTCAAAATAGTTTATTTTCTTTAATTGTTACAAATGTGCTGACTTATAATTATTTTTCGACTGTATACGACACATAGCATAAAAGCCTGGCATTAGCATTTAAAAACAATGAAAAAACCTTGCTAATTTCATGAAGCCAGAACTCGCCCTTCGTAGGGCTTTAACGTTCCATGAAATCATGTTCCTGTTATATGTATAGTAAAAATTTGTTGTCACAATAATTTACATATTAAGTTCCCGTCAACACTTCGCCGATATTATATTCGTGTTATATTATGATCCTTTTATACAGCAAAAATTTATTGTAACAGTAATTTACATATTAGATTGCCGTCAATACTTTGCCGACATTATTATCCAATTGGTCTAATTCCAATGCAAAATTATTGTCGCTTAAATCAACAACTCTGTTTCTCCTTAATTTTTTTGGGTTGAATGATGAGAAGTGATATTGCAACATACATATTATTTGTATACAGTACACAGAAAGAAATGCATCGTCATAAGTTTGAACCAAAAAAATGGGACCATACTTACGAAATATCAACAGTAAAATAAGAATTACATGCATTTTTTTGCTATTTCACAATTGCTAAACATGCATCATTAACGTATTAAATTGGTTAGTCAATTGCTCTGAAAAAAACGTAATCTAGGTAGGTATTTAATTGTTTATAATTTAATCACGTAAAAATATGCTGAACGTGATTTTTCTACCTACAAGCAGCAATTTACCACCGATGTTTGCAAATAATTATCACTTTGTATTAAGCATGAGTCATGTTCGATATCCATTATAGTTTTGGTGCTTTGTTCTATGTTTATCAGTGAAAGGGATAATGAGCCATTATGATTGGAGTCATCATTATTTGTTTATAATCATAAATAACATTAAAACCACAGTGACATCAGACGATAATAAGTCTCGAAGTAGTGACAAATATTAATTGAAATCAAGTTGTAGTCGCAGATTTATTGACTGCGAATCAATGGACTGTAATAATAAAAATAAATATGTTTTTTTAAAGTGACACAACTGTTGGAATAACTTGGAAACAGTGGACGTTAGGAAGGAATCTGACTTACCTTAATTTTTACATAGCACATATTTGTGAGATTCGATATTATAGCACCTAGGAATCACTAGGTCAAAGGATAGGTAGTACCTATTATTTGACAAGGTTGGTTACCTATTAGGTAATTACATGGGTTGTAGGTTGGATGGAGGAATGAAATATGTAGGTACATAGTTGCGATAACAAAACAAAAATATACATTTTGAAATTAGTCGGCTCATCTTATGTTTTTAAAAAGAATAGTTTTTTTTGTGAATAACGTCAAAGAGTAACTGTCTGAATGATTTGGTTATTTAAATCTGGTCATTAAATACATCAAATAATATATCAAGCAACGAAAGTTCCGATTATTAATGGCGGAGTTTCACCTGATAATTTTGTTTTTCTTCTTCTTTAAATAAATATTTTGGTGCGAATATTACAACCATAAAATTTATTGGATAATATTGTTGGTGTTCTTTTATCATGTGTGACGTGCGAAACCGGTCATGGTCAGATAATACATAAATTAGGTAATTAAAAACGGCGTTCGATAACGCATCGAGATTGTGTCACAGGTCGTCCTCTGTGTTAACGCTCTTTTCGAAGGTCTTCAGACAAAAATCAAACGAATGCGAAAATAATTTTTTTTTAAATTTTTTATTAATATATTTTTATGTCTAGGTCATTATTATAATATCTTTATGTAGTTTTTAAGATTTGAATTTTATTAATTTTTTATTAATGTCTTAATTTCTCATAATTACTGGCGTTTTTTGACGCCTTTTATGTTTTATTACAGGTGGAGGTTTTCTCTGCTACTCGCCTTTGCAATTAAACACGCTTTAAATATGTATATAGTCGTACTTTTTATTTCAATTCAATAACAATTTCCATTGACATGCTTTACAATTACAATTGCAGGTTTTTTCTAGAACGTTTTTTCCTATCAAAATCAAGTCTGTAGACTTCTTTTGTTTTGGAATCATTTGAATATTTGAATTAAATTATAAATATTGGAAGTACTTACTTACTCTACTTACTACTAGCCATAGGTAGGTACCTTAAAAATATGATATAAAATAGTACCTACCAATTACTTAAATCATTTTTTTGTGTAGTGTTCAGTTAAAGTCAGTGTTATTTATGAACACATTTATTTTAGGGCCAGACGGAAGGTTTTGAATAGTTTATTATTCCAGTTAAGTTCACTTATTCAGACATTCTGTGGGTTTCCCATTCGTAGTGCAACAATTATTCCGCCCTACAATACTTACTTACCATTGTAACTTAAATAGTTCGAAAACTATTTTCAAGTTAAAGTTATAAGTACTTACATACTTCTTTCTACACTTTTTATTTCCGTCCTTTTTTCAACTCCGTTTGTACCATATTAAATACCATACTATCTTAACTTAAAATTGTAATTCAGTTGAACGAGCGATATTTTAGATGTAATATATGTAAGTAAGAGAACAGTGACTCCCGACTATTTTGTACTTCCGCACCTTTTGTGTAAACATAATATGCTTAGGAAGGGTTGATTAAAAAAAATTAACAATTCATTCAATTTTCGAAGCTTTAAAATTAGCCCTGTGTGAGTTTAATTCATGCTTTGATATTATATAATTAAAGGCCAGTTGCTTCATAAAACTGAAATAATCACATAAGTTGAATAGAACTTACACATAGCTTAAAATTTAACTTTAATTATTTGATGAATTGGTTACATTTTATTAAACAACCCTTCTTTACATTGTAGTTAATTGAAGTACGTATTTAAAAAAAACCGAGTAATTTTACTAAAAACTTCGTATAATAATTTGAACGATAAATTCAATGTTGGATCCTCCCTCTGCTATATTACACACAAACCATTTACAAATAATACTTAATCTGTTAATAAATACATAAAATGCATAAACTAAAATAAAATTAAAAAATATGATAAGTTTACTTCATCAGTATAAACATATTACATTATAACCATGAAAAAAATCTATTGTTCAAAGGACGTTCACAATACCTGCATTAATACATTTCTTAATCAAATAGTTTTTTTTATGAAAATGGGGGTCATATAAACGTTAACAACGTACTTTAGCGTTAATAAACTTTTGATGGAAGCCATAAATATAATATATATACAAACCGAAAGTGTTTCTTCGTGATTAAATCTACAATATTAAGCCTGATTCAGACTTTTTTGGATTGATTGAAATTAAAAGTTAATTGAAATCGACATCTTTGAATGAATTATGTATGAATGGCCAAGTGATCTTGAAGAGTTGTTCTTGCTTAACCTTGGCTCTCGAGAGATTTCGTGAGGAAGACGACCTGTTTTGATTAGGTACTACTTGCTTATGTACAAGTTTTATAGGAAGTTTAGTAAAATTATACATTCGTCTTAAGTGCGCACAACAAATTTAAGCGATTTTCCTGAAATTCAGATTTAAAAAATTTATTAGTTTCAGACTTTATATACTCACATATTTCGAATGATGAAAATAATCAATTTTTTCAAACAGTTATAGTTTCTGTAAATCTCAGATCGTTTCACAAGTGCAGTGAAGCTGCTTTCAAACAGGAGTTAAAATGCAGCCTTGAGTCACAC
Source organism: Limnephilus auricula (assembly GCA_951813805.1). Lineage (NCBI taxonomy): Eukaryota > Metazoa > Arthropoda > Insecta > Trichoptera > Limnephilidae > Limnephilus > Limnephilus auricula. The sequence goes on from OX638391.1 coordinate 6,931,755, forward strand.
TTGCCATTGCTACCGTATCAACAAAGACGACCTTTGTAATAGTTGGCAATGTCAAGTTTTACTTTGTTAATATCATTGGCTAGAAAGAGTCCTTGCGCTTTTTATACTCGTTATTCAAGTCTGTATGCGGCTTATGTTTGTGGTATCCCATCTACTACAACATAATGTATAGCGGTGATCACTAAAATACATGTATAGTTTAACCACTGGAGCGACCGACCAATTAAAATATTTTTTCTCGGATTGCTAAAGGAAATATTTCCGCCCACATTAAAAAAATCATACCTCCGAATTTGAATATGGAGACATACAAACTGATTATAGTTCTATGTAGCCAATGAATTCCCCTATCTTTGGTATATTATAACATATTTGTAGGGTTTATAAAAAAATATATAATGAAATCTTTAACCTTAAAAAATTTTAAAGACTCTAGAGAATATTTATTTTAAATGTACAATAAATATTCTCGTTTTAATAAAAAAAAATTCAAAATTTGCCACATTTTGGCAACAAAGCAATCCGAGGTTTTGGAAATAGTGCCATAATGAGGCAAAAAGCGCTCGAGTGGTTAAGAACACTGTTTTATTTTATGTTTCAAGTAGGTACGTAAGTATTTTTCAAAGAAAACTAAACAGCCACGATGGCAATAGATCAATAAGTAGGTACTTGAACAGGAAGGAAGGGTGGTTCGTAAAACTTCTTTCCACTGTCAAATTTCTCCCTTTGCCATACTATATAAGCTGAATTAAACCACCCTTTAAGGGAGACATTTCACACTCACACTTCTAAAATGCGGTTAGTAAAATTTTTCAAACTGGGACAATGAACTTATTTTTTTTTAATTCTCACTTTCTAACATGGATATAGAAATATAATATAAATATAATGCTTTTTTATAAATTCCAATTCGAACGTATGCATCCCAACCAAATAATGTTTTCCAGTGTCAATAACAGCTAGTAATTATAACTAGTAATGAATAACAGTGGACTATGACAGTATAGCAGTATTAAAACAAATGGGAAAGTACGCCTAAAAGTACATTACCCAGTTTGACACATTTAACTTACGCCAGTTTTGAAGTGAAAGTGAGACTTATGACTTATGAATGTCCCTAATTTCGGCAAGATGCGTAATAAGTAGAATTATTATAAGTGTTTAGGAAAAACTCAATATATTATGTTATAACTTCAAACATATTTGATGTAAGGGGGATATAATATAGCCTTAAAGTGTTTCCGGCAGCTTTGCAGTCTCTACTATCAAAAAAAGACGATGCGGACGATTTTGGTGAAGTGTGTTTTTATGCTTGTAGAAATGATACCGAGTTGCAATCGTTAATATTCTTAATGTGGTATTCTGCGTTTAATTCTGGTGTAGCCGTCTAATACCGGATACCAAGAATTATTAACCCTAGCCCAGCCGCGTCGCGTCGTCCCTATTCCAAAATTCACATATTCAAAGTGATAGCCGGTTTCAATTAAGTGCAAAGCAGTTTCCGATTTGTCCCGATGACCGAGTTTACATCCACGCAGTCCTAAACCCAAAAATCAACCATTATAATATTTGTTGAAAGTTCATTATTTGTCAGTGTGCATACATCGATGAACGATTAAAACGTTTACAAAAGAGATAAGTATATTGGTCGATTATCTAGTAAACTATTGCATTGTCAATGAACTCAGCTGTCAGCACCCACCCAAGGCAATGTCCATCCCGTAATCGCCAAATTGGCCATGTGTTGCGTTGTTTACTCATTTCTTCCGGATTTATGTATGTATCACGAACACTTTACCTTGAGTAAATAAATTTGACCGAGAGGATGCGTTTCGGCAGAGCACCTTGAGACTTGAGACTAAACTCGAACAAAGAATCGTGTCAGACAAAGAAACTCTTTACATTAAAATGTCTCCACTACTGAATAATTTGGCAAGCCAGACAATGAAATTAATTTACTTTTACTATGGCGGTCTAGTGAATTTCACGTTTTTCAACTACGGGACCAATCGAAATGTGTTAATTCGTTGATTGTCTCTTTCGATTATCATTTCGATAACACAACATTTTATTAATGGAATATGCGGCGAAGACTAAATTTTTGGTACTAAAAAGTACCTTTGCGAATCATCATTCGATTAAATCGTTCAATAGTTTCAGAAAGCGTTAGTATTCAATGAAATTACTTTAATTTGACATTCTTCCTTTAGCCAAATAATCTATATTTTTTGATTATTGAAAACGTCGACTTACTACGATTATATACATTAGGTTCTTATGTTGTTGTCTTTAAACGATCACGCAGCAAATGTATGCGAACGATAAAAATACTAGTAAAACAGGTAATTTTAATACAGCATCGATCAACTTTCATCTTTCAATGCAAGATCAAGGTTCTGGCGTGAGGCCACCTTGAACACTCGTGTCCACTTAGGTACCTACGAGTACATCATGTACCTCGTACATGATTTATTCACTTCGGTTTTAAATTTTTTTTTTCGTGCGAAACACACAAAGCAACTTCTGTCCCATTTGTTTGACAGTCACCGCCAGTTTATTTAGCTTTCCTTCGAACGGTCTCTGTATAATAAGGAAGTTGATTAATTTTTTTTATTTTTTTTTATCAATGTTCACAGCAAACTTAAGTACTGGTATTTTTTTTTAAAGTATGTTTTCATAATTAAATTAATTCTACATGTTTAAATTTTATTAAGCCCGCGAAAACGCCGGCAAGAGTATAATACCGTGCGGTAGAATTCGTGACGTCACCCGGTTCTTGATTATGAGAAATATAAGGTAAAATATTTAAAAAACCGTTTCACGCTTAATATGGATGAAAAACATAAATTAAAAAAGTTTTAGTAGTTAGATATTAACTAGTACTAATCAATTCATTTACCGAAATTTCGAAAAAAGTGACGATTTTATTATTTATTTCTAACTGTATTAAAAAAAAAATTTCTTCGTCTATACATTTTGCTTTTTAAAAATATATATTGTCTGGTTTGTATACTGAACGTCTGTTGATGACATTCAAACCGAGGAATTTTAACTATTTTTGGAAGGTCATAATTCCTAAAAGAAGTAACTTATCAGAAAAATCAAAACGTACCGACAGGCTACTGGATATTATGGCGCCAAATGGCTATTTTCATTTGTATTTCTGTGAACGATAACCCGTCCTAAATCTACCAAGAAACTATACGTATTAATTAATATATTTAAACCACATAAAGTCAATAATGGTGACACACATTGAGCCATATTATACTATTAGTAACTAGCTTAATCAGCACGTAAGTATTTCCTGTCATCTTTATTACAAATGATTAAATACATCATGTTCTAACATTGATAATAATTAGCAGGATATAATTACATGTAAAATAGACCGATGTTGGTTTGTCACGGCCATATTGTTTATGCTATCGTGGAAATAGCAATGCGTTAATTTATAGCCTGTTTCATTTCTATGTGAGCCAACCTTATTACAAAATATATATATAGGTACATCTCACTAAATAAAAAATATTAATATATATTTACATCTCATATCCCGTAGAAAAGTATCGTAAGTAAATTTAAGTTATTGTGATTAACTTATGCTCCACAACAACCATGCTTAAGTTAGATCACTCCATCTCTGCAAGATGTCGCTAGTATCTCTTTTCGTCGGAACCGCTTTTTCATCGTGTATTGATTTATTTTTGCTCTCCTGTAAAATTACCTTTTTTGACTCACGACATCTTTCTACGGGATGTGCGATATATTCATATGTTATTGTCACATATGTATTCATATATGTAGGTCACCCCAAGTGTGCCCGGGTCCATGGGGTCAGGTTTGTCTAGGTTGGTCCACCTACTGCTTGACTACCAGATCGGAAGAGACTCATTGAGAGAGACATTTTCTAATCTCCAGCCGGACTCTCTCGACCCATTACGTTTTTATTTATTATTTACAAAATTCCCTAAAGATGACATAGGCCTTGAGGAAAATTGTTTTGCGCAATAAAATATATTTGTATCTATGAGGAAAAACTCTGAAAGAATAATAAACATTGCAAGCAAATGAATATTGCATCAAGTGTTCTACGAATAGCAGATAGGACATAAATAATAACGCAGCACTTATACGGTAACTGTTGCGTGATATATAAGTAGGTACTGCAGTTCTATTGGAGCTATCTGAATTATTAATCTCAACCGGGCTTAAGTACTTGTCGTTCCTTTATGTTAGCATTTGACTAAAACTTAAGTAGGCACCTACATATATCTAGTTTGATAACTTGTTTTGGTGCCCTTTGCTGAGTGAAGCCATCCGTGTTTCAGTGGTTACGATTCTCGGCTATGGATCCGGGGGTCGCGGTCGAATCCTAATTTTATTTGATTAATTTGTCTTATCCACTGAGCGACAGAGAAATTTAAATCTTTTTTCTCGGATTTCTAAAGGAAATTTTTCCGTCCTCATTAAAAAAAATCATATCTTCGAATTTTAATATGGAGACATACAAACTGATTATAGTTCTATAAGGCCAATGAATTCACGTATCTTTTGTCTATTAAATAATTTTAAAGAATCTAGAGAATATTTATTTTGTTATATTTTGAAACTACAATATATTATACAATATTTCTATTAAGTGATTATATTGAGTCTCTTTAATAAAAATAAAAAAAATATTATAAAAATTGCCACATTTTGGCAAAGAAGCAATCCGTGGTTTTGGAAATAGTGCCATAATATGGCATAAAGCGCCCGAGTGGTTATTTCACAACTTATTAATTAAAAATAATATTATGTAGTATATTTTCGGAATGTTACAGAGTCGTAGATTCGTTTACTACATACCGACCTGATTAAAGACCATGAATCAGAAGAGAAACATTGCTTCATATGGCTTTAGCCGCTTTTAGTGACAAGATCTGAATATATTCCCAACCTTCTCTCCACATCTCATTCCCCTCACCTCTCTACCTTCAGCGTCACAACATACCCCATTTGGGGACACCATAGTTTTTTCTTTATTCATAATGTAAGTTTTTATAGGTTTTTTTACATATTTTTCGACTACCAGACTAGGCACATGCTAGTATTATGATAGTCGAAATTTGTGTATGTAACTTAAATAGTTCCTACTCTTTTAAGTTAAGTAAGTTAAGTCTCAGTGGTTTCATTCTATTGGGAGCAAACGGAACTTTTGTGCAGTCCTCACATTAAAAAGTAGAATTTTCCGTTTATATCAATGGAAGAATACAAATGAATGTTTAGTTATTCATAACTCAAGTTAACTAATTAACGTAACTAAAAAAACGGTTTTCATAACTTATAATCATAATCATTATGCAAATATTTTGCTTAAAATGTTGCAAAACATTAACGTTGAAGACAAGACACATAATATTTATATTTTTTAAAATGTAAAATTGTTTTGTAGAACGGTGAAAAATACAATTTGAAAAATTAACTTTAATAAGTGCCCATAGTACAGCAGGATGTTCCCAATAAAGTGTCATTGATTGGAAAATTACATACCCGATGATTACACGGCTCCCCCTTTAGCGACATTCCAACAATCATCATAGATATATATATACCGACACAATCGTGTAATAACTAATAATGACATATCTCCACTAACCTCTACGCAATTTGTATGATGGTTTCGTGGGTAGCTTGACAAACCGCTGCTATGTGATACGTATATTAAAGTTTTCATTGTTAGATTTTATATCAACCTTTTTTATCTATGAACAAAATGAATCCAAGGGAGAGGATTTCGTGGTCCAGTCCCCCTACCCCCCGAAAAATGTCATCTTCGTATGTTTACGTTCTGAATCGTGCACGAAGAACATTTTTATTCTAAAATACGATCATTTTATTCGTAAAAACGGTTAAAAACGGGACTGAAGTTCTTACGAACAAATTAACAGTGTTTCAATGTTTATTGGCGGGAAAAAATAGGAATAATTTGTTGGTATACGTACGAAATTACGTATACCTACAAATTATTCTTACATGTTCCCGCCAATAAACATTGAAACCCTGTTAATTTGTTCGTAAGAACTTCATTCCTGTTTTTAACCGTTTTTACGAATAAAATGATCGAATTTTAGAATAAAATTTTTCTCCGTGTGGAAATTAACCATGATACTAAATATTGTCTTATGTACAGTCTATCCAAGCTACATAATGCCACATAAGAAATTACCTCCTTGTAGTATTTACCATGTTTGGCTTATCAAACTCATTCGTCATTCATAAAACACGAAATTGCTGTCAGCCCTCAAACTCAATTAAAAACTAACAAGCATTGAGGAGGGCTAGAAAATAGAAAACGGGCCCATGACTTCTGAGACGAGTTCTTCGTGTTGTCGGCCCATCGTGCTGTAATTAGAATAAGTGGCCACCTTTAATTCGGACATTTCAAATGTAAAATTTTTGACATGAAAATAATCTACTTATGCTGGTAATCATAATATCTGCACATAAAACTACATAGGGGTAATCTTAAACTAAAACAAGTATCGCTTACAATTTTAAATTGTTTGTACATTGATAAAGAGAACATAACCACGTCACAGTTCAAATAAACATTTTATTGAATATTTGTGCTTCGTTCTCGAGCAAAATACACGTTTAGTGTTGCTACGATCAAATAGCCCTAATCAGATATGTAGACAAACTTATTAGTGTTAGTTTTCATACATATGTATGTGTAGTGTTTGCCTTATCCACAAGCAGACAGTATTAATTGTGATGGGGTTCTTAAAGAATAATAGGTCCTTGTTACAAACTGATTTGTTACTAATATTTACGTCTTTAAAATATTTTATACTTCTGGGTAGGACCGACTACAATTGTCTAGGAAATGAATCCGAAAGCTCGAACTGTCTTTGACTGGGTGTACTTGCCGGGTGAATCTACTTTAACTGCTGGACATCTGTCGGAACTTGACATAAGCTCTAAGCCTACCGACATCAATCAAAAACAACTGAAACTACGTGTCATTTAAGGACACTACAGTACGTAAATGAACAAAATATTAATATAATGAAAACACATAACTTTGAATGCACCACTAATCAAAATAATTTACATGTTTCAACACCTAAGATTTCTTCATCAGGGTGAATTTTAATAACGTAATATTTACTTGTAAAGTAATACTAAAACAGTGTGTTCTGTATTTTACTTTTTGTGATTTTGTAAGCAAGTGGTTTTTGATGTTTAGATTTGTAATATTATTCGTTTGTATCGATTGCATCAGCACGGTTGGTTACAGTGGATTTCCGAGTAATTGTTGCACTTGACAACAAGCCAAATACACAATGCGGCGAATGTTTTGTTTCCAATGTCATTGCATTGCTTATAGAGTCCGTTAGTATAAAAAAATAATAACTTATTTAATTATCTCTAGGGAAAGGAAATCACGTCTATAATATGTCTACAAAATGGGCGATAGATTTGTTTTACTAAAGACTATTAGATGTATTTCTTATACATGTCGTACTTTTTTATAACTTTTAAGTATAACTAATTTTACGATACGTAAATAACTCTATTTATCTTTGCACGGTCGATCGATATACGATTTTACGCTTTGCCATCGTTCCAGAGTACGACTGCATATCATAAACGAACAAACAAATTAAGTTCAACGTCAAACAAGTTCACGTCAAATTAATTAAGAATGCTTAGTAGTTGTTGTGAACTCTTGTTTGTTCTTTTTTGTTATTTAATTTTTGTTATTTATTTTTGGGGTGTTATGCCGTGTTACCCTATCTCCTTCTTTAGCCAACGTTTCGGACAACGTTACAGTGTCCATCATTTGCCAACACATCTGCCCTGATGATGGACACTATAACGTTGTCCGAAACGTTGGCCAAAGAAGGAGATAGGGTAACACGGCATAACACCCCAAAAATAAATAACAAAAATTAAATAACAAAAAAGAACAAGAGATAGCGTAACACAGCATAACACCCCAAAAATAAATAACAAAAATACTTTTGGCCGTGAAAATCTAAAATCATATCTGTAGTTTGTTCGTTAGCTATCTGCAGTCATGCTTGGGAATAATGTCTAGTTACCGACATTATCGATAAATCCTACATCGATCGACCGTGCTAAATACCCAGGTGTGCTAGCATGGTCGATCTATATGAAGTTACCAACCGATTGTCGGTAACTTCTCATAGTTCCCTAGGACAACTGCAGATCGCTAACGTACAAACAACAGTTGATATCGAATATATTAAGGACACTTAGTCATTGTGAACTGTCACCTATTCGTTTGCGATCTGCAGTTGTCCTAATGAACGATGAGAAGTTACCGACAATCTTCGTCGATAACTTCATATCGATCGACCATGCTAGTACCCCTGGAGTGCTAAATTATTCATAATTTACAAGAAGATAAGTTTAGATAAGTGGTGTCAGTGAAACTATGGCGCTCGCAATTGAGGTATGTTGAGAGACTAAAATACGGTGGAGAGAAAGGAAATGGCGAAGCGGAAGGAGGAGAAGTACCTGGTTATTCAGATCTGGTCACCAAACACCACTATAGCTACTCATTCATCATAATTTAGTTTTAAAACCCAGGCAAAATTACCTATTGACATTTTACAGATTTACGTAATAGGTACAAAACCATGTAATTTATTTAAAATACCTTACAACTTATATTTAATGTACTGTGTAAATCTTATAAACAAATAAATAAATAAAATCTTAAGCAACATTTCAATACTAAATGGTGGTCTCAAACCAGGGCGATATTGACAGTATCTTCCACTCTGGGACGTGTCGCAAATGTGCCATATATAATTTTTAATTAATTAATTGTAACTTAACACAAATTAATCAAATAAATTTTATTGGTTCCCGGTTGATTTAAACCCGCTACTTTTAGAGACTTGCTCCTCAACCACGGAGACCGTTGAAATATTTATATTTGCAATACAACATTATCCCCCACGTTTAAAAATAGCTATATATATAAATCACACTAAAACATATCATAAAATCGGTTCATGCTAACGTGCTTTTATTGTTTGATACAACAGGAATTCGTTTATATTTGCAGTTTTTGGAGATGTGTTCAAGTACTTGACTTAAAAATACCATTAAGATATAAATTCTTATTATAATTTAACTATGTAGGTCATTAATTTAATCTAAAGTGATCGGAATTTGATATCAATTCTAATCATTTGATAAATAGAGATAATCAATTTTGCACACGCGAGTAAAATTATTACTGAATTTACTTAAGACACGATTAATATCTGCTGTAAAATGGGGAATTTCCACAAACTGTGAATACCTTTGATGTGTGAAAGAATAAAAGATTATTTTTCTGATTCTGTTATTGTACTAAAATTGTGTAATTTTTATATTTTCATTCATAATTATTGACTTTAAAAACCGCACATTGCGAAACGCTTCCAACCCACCACAACGTCATAATGACACAGAAACCGCGGCTGTTAAGACGACTACTGCCACGAATGTTACCCAGGATGACGTCACCGTCAACAAATTCACCAACAAAAACGAACATGTCGTTTTGATGGCAAATCGAAAAAGTCACATTTTAAATCGTTATAGAAAATTATTTCCTCAACATAATTTTTTCAATTATTATAAGCAATAATTATCAGCCTGAAACTCATCCATATTGAAAAAACCTCCTGAGAAAAGATACATGCCGCTGACGGGACTCGAACCCGTGTTCCTCTGATTGCCGGTCAGGAGCTCTGAATCAGAGGGACACGGGTTCGAGTCCCGTCGGCGGCATGTATCTTTTCTCGGGATGTTTTTTTCAATATGAATGAGTGTTTCAGGCTGATAATTATTGCTTATTATAATTGTTACCTTTGTGCTATGCATAAAAAATCTTGTCTTAAACATTAGTTTATCAATTTAAAACAATACTTTCAATATTGTATTTTTTTTCTCGAAAAAAAATAGACAGCGAACATAACCTATTGTCTAAAAGATACTCAAAACGTATAAGAGCTTAAATATTAAATATAAACAGATTTAGTGTGATAATGTTGGTAAATTTGTAAAAATAACCAACATTCTTTACACTGTAATAAAAAATATTAACATGATTCAAAACTAAACGTTCCTCGTCAGGATTAAAGTACAAAAAAATATTATTAACTTGGTTGAAAGATGCTTATTTGACCACTTGAATAACATTGCAATTACATGGGATTGAAAAATTGTTTCGCTTCTTATCGCCATCGCAGCGTTGACTTTGATGTTTGGAATGTTCTGTATGATTAATGACAACATGAAAAATATTTCCCTTATTTATCAACACAATCAAATGTGTACAATACATTATAGTTCAAATATTTAATATGATGAGCTTTTTGGAAGAGTGGTTAGGACATTGCAAAGAGCTAATAGGTTCATAACCAGGAGAATCGATAAATAGTCTCATCAAGTAATTGATAATTAAATACTTGCAGTTATTTTATTAATTAACTCTATAGAGGAAGCCCTCTGGGAAATAATCTCCCTCTGATCATCTTTAAGAATATTATCCATGTCATCTTCAAGATGCTGTGTGGAGGCCCTTTTTGAGAAGAGGAAATAGTGAACGCGGATCTCTTTGAAGGGACCCATATCGTTGAAGGGAGGAAACTTAGACGCCGGTAGATTATTCCACGGCCGAGCTGTTGAACTTAAGAGTCATAGAAAGACCTATTCTCGAATGAGAAATGCCAACTGCGTACAAATGTTGGGCACGAGTTTTGTGTGTTTCCCGACTTGACACCGGTGCCGAAGGCATCAATTACGCTAGTTCCTAAAACATCCTTTTTTAAAATAAAATAAGAACAGAATTAGGAGAATCTATCAACCAGACTGTCATTTTTAAGGTCTTCTTCCACCCTCCCCCCCCCCCTTTAGGGAAAGCTCGTACAACTAGCTCTGGTATTTAGTGATATTTTTGTGGTGTTCACATTCACATTCCTTGGCAAATTCGCATATATAATACGTACGTCATTACATTTTCCATTCCAAAATTATAACAGCTTGTCACGTTATTATATTCAATTCATAGGGTACTACAACCAAATGACATAAACGTCAAAAGCCCAACGCAACTCTGACCCGAACGACCTCTGTTGGTCCCCAGTGACCTTATTGCGTACCTTTATTGGTACACTCTCTGCCGTATCTGTCAAAACAATTAACACGTGTGTTTACCAACGTTTATCACTTGTTGCCTTAACTTTTAACCATCGGTGTAGTAACATATAATTAAATTACATAATATTACGGGCTTTATGTAATAAGTTCGGGAAAGCGTAAACGACATTTCAATATAATATTTATGGTATGTCATTTAATTGATGTAGCATCTTTGATTAGCTACGTTGATTGCAAGAAATTTCACTTCAAACGCTTATTTAAATTCTTACACACTCATACTTCAAATGTTCATTGAAATCGAAAGAAATTAACTGTGCAAATGGTACTTTTTATTATGACTTGTATCCGATATTGCTTTGTTTACCGGTTTCCAAGAATAAAAAAAACGAAAAAAAACTGTTTTTACTGTAAATCGGCCAGAAAACAGTACACTTAAAATGTGTATTTATAAACAACGGCTTGTTTACTTCAGGCAATTAATTGTGTAACTCAGTGATGACCTTCTTTATTATCAGTCAAGATATTCATCCATTCATACAAAATTGATACAATGCAATGTAGGAAAGATGTTGTTTGAATACTTGTTGTTTAAAAACTATGTTGAGCAAAATAAACAAATACCGGAGTGTATTTTTCAGCGTACGAATACGAATGTGACATGCAAGAAAACATGTGTTTCTGTTTATTTTCATCTACCATTCAGCAAAATCTAAAATAAGATTACACCGAAGAAGCAAAATTACCCGGCGTTTTTTGTTGTACATTTCCGAGATTTACCTTTCTTATTCCGAATCTGCCGTTTTCTGGATTTTTCAAACATTCTAACAATTGGCGGACATCACAGAAACTTATGCAAATATTACAATAAATAAAATTTGATATTTACTTATGAAAATGCACAAAGTACGAACTACATAATGCTTTTCTGAAGAACCGAGAATCCCGATAATTTTGGTTTTGACAATTATTGAATCAATCATTCGTAGAATTGCATTCGACTGACAAAGACTTTAGACCACACGACTGAAGTAAAACTTCTAGAGAGAAAGAAAATGTGCGCGTGCACCTCTCTCTCTTGCTCCTACAGTATTAGAAAATTGTTCAAGAACGAAATGAAATTACGAATAATCTTCATTCACTGGATATGAGAGGAATAGAGAAAGAAAATGTGCGCGCGCACTGCTCTATCTTGCTTCTACAGTGTGATACAGCCTATTCGTCCGTAACGCATTACACCTTTCGTAACGCTTTCACCACCTTACCTCCAAGTCAAGCGCGCGGAAAGAAGTTTTACTTCAATAATATTTGCATATTTTTTGTCAAAAATCATCAAATTAATTAACAAAATTATATGTAATCTTTTTTCCTTAGCTTTCGTTGTCATTAAAATTAATATTTAATCTTCCGATTTTTTTGCAAACACTTCTCGAAATCGTTTTTGGCCAAGAGTGCAATTAAAGATATTTTTGTGAATACGTACACAATACATTTATTATTGCAATCCCTCGAGAATTTTGTGTTTACACATTTTAAAGTTTCCACTTAAATTATGCGAATTAAAATCAAAATATAAACCTGCTTTATGGCAACGATTATTATTGCGGGGTCAAATATTTATTGCTTTACGTCAAATGAGTATATTTAATAGTCCCCTGTCAGAGTGCCACATCTCTTCCCACTGAGAAGAAATAATTTGTAAATCGAATAATATATGCAAGGTAAATTAATGCAATTTTAGCAAATCAAATTGGTTTTACTTCCAGTCAAATTCGTAAATGTTATATGTTATATACATCATATTGTCGCTCACATTCGTACCTAAAAAAAATAGTTTAAATATCGACAAACAAATGTTTTGTCCAATCACCGCTCCTTTTATATAAAGTCTATTAGTAATAATAAACCATTTGAATTTTGAATTTTTTAATTTTTCAAGATAATAAACAACACTTTTTGCTTTATTTGTTTATATTTCGTGGAAACCAAAAAAAAAACTACAACAATGATGAGGAAATCATGATCAACACCATACAACAACCTGCAGTCCACCTCGGAACAGGAATACCAAGTGAGAAGGACTGAGGATAAAATACTTCACTTTGTATTCTTAATTTACTTAATATTGTATTTTAATTTTATTTGTATTGTCATTATATAAATAAAATAAAAACAAAATAATTGGTAGGTACTTATCTATGATTAGCAGCAAATGTTTAAGCGAAAGCTTTATTTAGTACCTATTAAAAATAAAATTAATATAAATTTTTTAATGCTCTTATAATTATTTTTCTTTTATTATTTGAAGAATGTTTAATATATTATTATATTTTTTTCACATAAGAACGAGCGGTTCTTATTATTTCTCTGCCTTTTTCTGTGTAACACAGCGAATGTCATTTAAAATACCCAACAATAAATTTTTAATGAAAAAAAAATTCTTCCCCAAATAACTGATTCCTATACCCTTTTTCTCAAAGATGTGCTATTTTTATTTAATAAACTTAACGGTTTTTTATTCCTACTGAAAACTTGTTTAAAATGAGATACGTTGTGTTATAATGTGAGCGACACATTATAACACCACGTTCTTCATTAATAAAGTGATGGTAGATTGGTAATTTTCAACAAACTTGATCTATTTCTTATTCGTAGTTTCGTCGTGATTTCTAGATGTAATAATGTAGTATAAGGTAAGAACCACAAACCGCAGTGCAGAATGCCACAACACCTGTTGGGATCTACCTGTGCGCTCTTGCATTCCGTGCAATGCAACGTGATGCAATACCACAAGTGGTTTGTCGGAAAATTATATTTTAGCAAGTGGAAAATTACCGCGAACTGATTGCCCTCAGCAGTATCGGAGAATGGCTTGCATTCATTCCCAAGCCTACTTTAAATATACTAAAAATGTATTACTATCAACACGCATGTTATTTTAATATCATAATTATAATGTATAATATATTATCACGTTTATTATCACAGTTATTATCACAAATCGACACCATATATATTGCAGAATGTATTCATAATATTCAATGACGTCTTATGTATTAGACTCGCCATTGTCTCGTAAACCCTAGAGAGATTATAAATTCTTAATTCAAAAGTTATTCGTGTTTGATATAGGTAGACATTCAAAGAATGTGTGTGTATGAACGACATAGATATAAGACCGAGAGGCGTTTTTTTGCGTCGAATACTACGCTAACGCAGCTTACTCACTTACAAAAAGACGAATACGGAATGAAGTAAGATACGACCTACTGTCCTCGGTTGTCATTATTCATTATACTTAATTGTTGATGCGTTTGCTATCTCACTTTCTACAATGGCGCTAAAAATCTTTAGGAAACAATCCAAATAATAGTATTTTTTATAATAATAAATCATTTTCCGCGTATTTACGAATGACCTGTTATTCCTTGGGTTTTACTGGTGTTTGTCGTGTAAAAGACACATTTTCTCATCACATGGCATTTTGGCCCTTTTTTAATGCAATTTACTTATTTAATATCATATGACGCGACATTAAGCGACGCGTGGCAGTTGAAACTACGAAATCGAGTACAATGTAATTGCCTTGTCTTTGGCTTACCACTTTGATATTTCTACCAGGGGTGTTACGGATATTAAGTGCGCATTATTCGCATAGATTCAGACATCTTCATCCGCATCCGCATTTATTCCGATTCATATCTGCAACGACATTACAACGACACTACAACGACAACAAGTAACGACATGTAAAGAAAGTGGGCGTGGGGAAGTGCCAGAGTGGCGCGTGCCTCGCGCGTGTTTGCTAGTTGCTATCTTCGTTAAATGAAAACTAGCAACTAGCACAAAGTTCGTTCGCTAACTGAACAATAGGAAGGCATAATTGGTGACAAGATCCTAGAGGTTTTGTTTATTTTGTTTTAGTTATCGATGTCATTCCCACTGTGAATCAATTACAGTGATTGTTTACTGTGTTTATCCGTGGTTGATGAATATTTCAATTTAAATATTAAGAGAAAAAGTAAATAAAAGTGCCGCCACTAATAACAATCAGTATCTGGATTTATTTTGTGTTACTATTTATTAAATATAATTCACCAAATTTTAAATTAAATTATGATAATTTTTTTTTATGTACTAAAAATTGAAATATCTTTAAAAAATCCTGAAATCCGCATCCGTTTACACGGATGTGAACCTCTAATAATCCGCATCCGCGTCCGCGAATTTCAAAATGTTTGCATTCACAATAACCCTGATTTCTTCCACGCGTCTATATATTATATAAAACGTCATTAATATTATTATAGCAATGTTAGACTTGACATATTTTCATTAAAAAGTTAAGAAGAAATAATATTCTTTATATACATCACCATAATGCAAGATATTTCCACTGTTTTGCATATTCTTTGTTAAGCATTTATATAATAATATTCTGTGCAACGCAGCTAATAATACTAAACGTGTTTGAAGGTCACCCTTTATAATAATATATCTGTTTATACAACACGCCAAGAACTTATTTTATTGGTTCTGTAATAAAACTAACATCAAACACTTCAGTCAGAAATAGTAATTTGCAGATTTCGTATTATCAATGCAATTTGCTTTATATTTATCGGTGTAAAGGATGTTTGCGTAAACGATTATGTTTCCACGTGGAAGCGGGTCAAACATTAGCCCTATAACTATTAAAGACTCGATATCTCTCAAGAATGTTATTATATACTGCTTGTTACTATATTCAGTGCAGTTGAACACACCTACTACTTCTGGGAAAGTATTGCCAGGATGTTTTTACTTATGTCGAAAGAATAACACTTAATCTAAAACCTGTGCTGAGGTGTATAGTTATATAACATAGTATCATACTTGATATTGCCACTGAAGGGCACTGTTTGACCCATGGCGGCAGTATCGTATAAAGACAATTAAGATTAGTAGCAATTAAATAATGATAATAATATTTGTATGACTTGCATAGCGTCGTTTTTCTGAAATATCACCTCGCTCAAGGCGCTGTACAAATTTCATTGCATTTCTACAATCTTATTTCTAACTACACACTTTAATCAAACATTATGTTCGATTAAAGTCTGTAGTTAGAAATAATAATCGTGTTCGATTCCTCGGCTGGCTTAGTCCTCCATCACAACACAAGCAACATCTTCCGCTTAGTGTGGTGGTAGTAGGAGATTTTCAAATGTTGTTGGGTTATTCGTAACCCGGGAATGTTTGTCTTTCTTTTAAAAAAAAAAAAAAATTATAAAAACTTATGGCTAAAACATTGCATACTCTGGTTCCTCGATCAGTGATACAAAACTATATGTACAATACATCTTACCAATTAACGCGATGCTGCCTAAAAATGTACATGTATTTGTTTATTATTATTATTTATATGTATATCCCATGTCTGTAAAAGACGGCGTAGGCGAATATTAATATAATTTATTTAATAAAAATACACTAATTATGTACTACAATTCCTCTGCGTATAGTTTAGATGGAATATTGTAGGTAAAATTAATCTTATATAATAAAGCAACACGACTTGGAAACATAAACGTTGAAAGTAATAGTAAAATAATATATCGTTTCGCACGCTTTCACTATAAACATTATGCATGCAAAGATAAGAGACTGTGATATTATTGTAACTTATTTCGCTGCCAATAAAATAATGCACTCTTCCAGGAAATAAATCATTTTACGGAAAACTTTGTGTAGTCGTTTCGCCTGTACAAATAATTAACAATTTTCCTCAGAAAAGTGTGCGTCATTGTTCAGGCATTGGTCGGGAGTTTTCTCGCTGTAGCGATGACCTTAGCTGAAAGAACCAGAATATAACAAAAAGAACAATCTTTGTCCCGGGATGATAATTTGTATTTACCATATACTGTGTATAATCCAACCGAAGAATTTTAACCAGCGATTCCTGAATATATTTGGTGTAAAAAATATGTATGTCATTTTGATCTTCGTTGATAAAAGAAATTAAACAATAAAAATATTTTTCCATTACAAAAAATGAAAAATGATTAATTGGGTAGGTATAGCCTAGCGGGTCACGAGGTAAACACTACGTCTTACTCCAGCCGCACGATAACACATGAAAGAGGTGATCCGTCTCTGAGTCTAGGAGAGATATCTTCAATTTATTGTAATAATTTAAAAGTGTTACAAATTCATGAAAGCGTATTTTCAATTTCATTCACTGTCCAACGTTACTTACGAATTTCAGATTTTTCCATGGTTTGTTATAATCATTATTAGATGCTTAATGATACACAGTCAGGTTATTTGGTTGATTTATTAAACATAGGATACTAAACATCAAGAAAACATTTAAACAATGATTACTTTGCAAAATTATTACCACACGATATTTTTCCTGTAATTACTGCTAAGTGTTTGTGATAAATAATTACTAGGAATTCCCCTCGTAGGATGCTTTGATTTACCTTTTGTGATGTTTTTAAAGCATACAATATAAACAATGATTACTTTGCATTTATTACCACACCATATTTTTCCTGTGATTACTGCTTAGTATTTCAGAAAAATATGTATTAGGAATCCCCCCAGTAGACTATCGTATTGTTCTACATTTTGTGATGTTTTTAAAGTATCGGGGATATATACGATGTTGCCTTCTCACTTCAGATCTAATATAATTAAAAATATATTGTATTTTATAACTTGGAAAAAGTTTCAAAAGGAAGGATGTGCAGACATTTTATCCAGAAATCTGAATTAGTCTGACATTTTCTCTTGCCAGCTTTGTCTCCGAGGGACCAAAGACCTGTCTGTGTCACTCGTAGACAGATAATTTGGCAGAGTATTCGAAACGACACAACAAAGGTATATAATACAGAATAGAAATAAACAATTGTGCTTCCTTGTAAGCTTGTAAGGTACACAATATTCCAGAATAAAACCATATTTATCAACAGCAAAATTCTGCTCGCCTTCTAGATAATGATGCATGAATTCTCCATAGTAACAAGACGCATACCAAACATTGAGAAAATTATATTATTGTTTGATCTAGTTGTACCAGTATTTGAAAACATTATCTACATTTTAATTGGGCCAGTGATAACCGACGGCCTGTCACTATGTAAGTACACAGGAATATTAAAACATATTTTTATTAACGCTGTTTACGACACATGATTCGAGATTTGGATGAGTAAAGTGTTTTTTTTTAATATGATGACATATTATAAGGACACAAGGTTGGCATGTGCTTGCGAGTTCGCGTAATGTATCATTAATTGTGGCATAAAAACCGCTACTAGGTCCGACAGACGGCTTTTGATTGATGAGTTGTTGATGACGCGTCTCGTGCCTAAATTATGTAATGACGATTGATTAATCTAGACCACAAGAGATGTCCATTATCTAACGACGTTTTTCTATTAAGGATTCCTTAAATTAAAACACAAGTATTTAGATACCAATACATTCTATATTATTATACTTAACGTAACTTATTGTATTCAAATGAAACAAATTACTTTTGTGTAAACCACTATAATCAATGTTATAATATGTACCTGATTCAAAAACGATGGTTTTGAAATTATTGAAAACTGACGATTTTCTTCGCCAGGATAATAACATGAATAAAAATAACATTATTATCCTGACGAAGAAACCATTGGTTTTAAAACAAGTAAGAAGATAATATAACATTGATTATACTGGTTTATACAAAAGTAATTTGCAAAGATTGAAGAAATAAGTTATTGTATTTAGTTTGAAGTTTTCCCCTTTTCTACTTTTGTTTTCATCGCAGTATTCTGTTTTATCATTATTTATTATTGCGTTATTATACCGTCGCAACTATACTCATTATACTTTCTTAGGCCAACGTTTCGAACAGCATTACAGTATCCATATATACTTAGGGCAGATTTGTAAATATTACACTGTAATGCTATTCGAAACGTTCACTAAAGAAAATGGTAGCTCAAAGGTAGTCAATCTAAATATTACTGTTGTTATCGATTATTACAAATATTATGATAGACTTTCACCAACCCATTTGTTAATATCTTCATCTAAAATAGTGTTTGCACTAAGTTTAAGATAATATCCTCATAAAGCACGACATCATTCTTCGTAAACCAAAGCTCCCTCTCCCCCCTCCCGTTGGTAACCAGCAATAAAATCTTATCCGATTTATGTAACAGGAAATAAACTCTCAACTCAAATCCGTCGCAATTTTCAGAGATTTATTCAAGTACCTATCTTTCTGTTAATATCACCCTTATCTCTCAAGATGTTGATTAGACAATGTTATTTTGATAACTAATTTAAACAACTAGCGAAAGATTTGGTGATGTTTTAATAAATCTTCGGAATGTACACAATATTTCCGTGGCACTCTATTTTTTTTAAGTTGTACAATTCGTGTGAGTTCTGGAGAATGGGTGATCGATATGTTAACATCTCTGATCTCTTTTTATGTTTTGAGTGTCAATAAAGTGTTTGTTTCAATCATTGATCCAAACTACAAATTTTCGGAAAATCTAGTGTTATAAAAGGGTTTGAACAGACACAACAATTAACCAAACGCAACATATTGATTGTCATTATTGACAAAGTTTCCTTGATATATTTATTTCTTCTAC
Source organism: Limnephilus auricula (assembly GCA_951813805.1). Taxonomy (NCBI): domain Eukaryota; kingdom Metazoa; phylum Arthropoda; class Insecta; order Trichoptera; family Limnephilidae; genus Limnephilus; species Limnephilus auricula. Next base: position 6,951,572 of record OX638391.1, read on the forward strand.
CAAAAAAATAAATAATTTCTCTATTTGTATAACTTTAGGTTAGTTTTAAGATTGATAGTATATGACACGGATGTTTCAAAACCGATTGCAGATAAATAAATTTAATAAATAAAATGTACATCGTGAAATAAAACTATTCAAAGCAAAAAGTGACATAGTGAGTTAGCATAATATTCTGATAATTTTCGTATGGTCACAATTTACCTCAAGGTTATATACGAATTTAGCAACTTTTACATTAGAGGTAGGCCGTTACAATCATTTAATATTCTTTCTTACGATAACCACTTGCTACAGCCAGTTTTCTTTAGTTTTTCAGACAGAATATTTTATGATCTATTAGCACTTGGTTAACCTTCCATTTTGCCTGGAATAATCAGATTAGAACGTTACTAGTTTTGTTAATTACTGTATTGTTTTTTTTTTTTTTTTTATAGAGAATACCTCACAAGAGTCCCAACTGCTCCCGTCTGGAGCCAGTGAGACTATGGCATCCCCAATTGGGATATGTTGTGAGGCTGAAGGAAAGTGGGGAAGGGAAGGAGATGGGGAAGAGGAGGGTAGGAAAGTACCTGGCTATTCAGATCTAGTCACTAAACACGGCTAAAGCCATTATTAAGCAACGTCTCAATTCTGAATGGTGGTCTTACACCAGGGCGATACTGACAGTATCGTCCACTCCGGAACGTGCCGCAAATGTAGTATATATTATTTTTATTAATTAATTGTGAAAAAACACAAATTAATCAAATAAAATTTATTTGCGCACGCCGGGTTCGAACCCGCAACCTTCCGATTGGGAGTCAAGTGTTGTTACCACTCGACCACGGACGGTCGTCAATTGTGTAATCTAAATATTCCACATCCTATAGAAAAGCGTCGTAAGTCAAAATTTTATATTAACATTATATCTCTGAAAATTGGTTAAAAGCAACCACTCTCTAAAAATAGTGTTTTTGGTAAAAGTATAATTCAAATAAAATAATAAAAAATGTTGTAATAATATGTTCTTGGTTTTGTTGAATTTATTTTGAATCCAGGCTTGTGATTGGCTTTTGTGGAGAGTGGTGATTTTACTTGTTAATCGCTGTGGAGAAAGGTGATTTTCATCTGAACCCTACTTTCATTTCAATTTTTCCATGATTTGCAGTTGATTTTTCTAAGGATCTCAAAAACCATCTTGTAGCTACGGAAATAGATTGGCATTTGTAACTCAATTTCGTCATTTTTCGGTATTGGCGTTTTTGATTTTATCCCCACAAGTAAAGTGATTGTGTTTAACTATGCCCCACGAAAATCGTATTTAAGTGAGATCACTTGGTCTCCGCAAGATGTCGATAGTATCCCTTATCATCAGAACCGCTTGTTCATCATTCATTTTGTTTTTGCTCTCCTGTAAAATTAACTTTTTGAAGTAAATACTTCTTTACGCACGCTTGACTTGTAAGCTGGCGAATGTGTAACGGAAATTGAAATGCGTTGCGAGGCGAACGGGCTCACTGTAGAAGCAAGAGAGAGTAGTGCGCGCGAACATTTTCTTTCTCTCTTCCTCTCATAGCCAGTACATGAAATATTTCAGTCAGTATTTTGAAATACCAGTGACGCGCCATATCCATATAAATACATTTATACATAAATATGGACATACATATAGATTGAACGAAAGAAGTATTTACTTCAGTTGTGAAAATATTTACTAAAGCACTCTCGTTTTTTTACTTACGACACTTTTCTACTAGATGTGCAATGTGTTTGAATTTCGTTTAACCCCTCTACTAAATTTATCTTCCGTACATTAGATTTTCAGAGACCTTGTTACCAACTTACGAGATAAAATGCTAGTTTATAAGATTACCATAGTGTTTGGAATGAACAATTAAAACAGATTAGTCATTAGGAATGAAGCACCTTTAAGTATTACATGTAAAATGAAGATGCACGATAATGTTTAATTATCCGAGCGTGTTTAGCATTTGCATAATAATATGACTTCTACTCTCTTGAGGCGTGTTATTTTAAATATGTACTTATTTGTGATTTATTTCCGAGGTGTTAGGCTCACAATGTCTGACGAGGTAGATAAGTTATGAAGTGTGAACTATGGGCTTCTAAACAGGCCGTTTATGAATCTGTTGGAGATAAATTTGTCAGCTGTAAATTAACATAAAAGTTTGCAACGATATGTGAATACATCCGCACTTTATTAACATCGAATATTAAATTTTAGGTATATCATTTTACCTTATTTTTGAAGTAAATATTTCTTTACGCACGCTTGACTTGAGGGGTAAACTGGCTAATATGTCACGAAAAGTGAAATGCGTTGCGAGGCGAACGGGCTCACTGTAGAAGTAAGAGAGAGCAGTGCGCGCGGACTTTTTCTTTCTCTCTTTCTCTCATAGCCAGTGCTTGAAATATTTAAGTCAGTATTTTGAAATACCAGTGACGCGCCAAACGCGGGGGGAGCTGACGTCGATGCGCACGGCTTGATCAGGTGAGGTGAATGATAATAAGTTAAAATAAATATTTGTAGAAAATTAATATATGTATATATTTTATACGTATAAACATATATATATATATATATATATATATATATATATATAGACATTCATATAGATGGAGCTAAAGAAGTATTTACTTTAGTCGTGTGGCCTAAAGCACACTTTAAATTTTTTTTATAAATAGATTAACATAAACTGATAAATTTATACCTTTCGTATAGTTCTGTAGGTAATTCGTTTTAAAACTTAGTTAGTCATTAATGTGATAATTTTTTGAGTTATTATGAGATTGCAGCTCTCTCTCCTTCTTTAGCTAACTTTTCATTCATCGTTTCAGTGTCCATCATCAGGGCCCACGTGTAGACAGTTGTGAAGTGTGTGTTGATTCATGTTGAAGTGATATGTCAATCCCCTTATAGTCGGTATATCAGCATAATAATTTGTTAAATTAACGTGGTTCCTGCGTTTAGTTTTGGTGTAGCCGTTAAAAGTGTCATAATCAGGGCATATTTTTTTATTTATGAGAAGTTTCTAATTTTCTCTTATCTGTAAAATAAAACGATTTTTTTCTCTGAAATCGTAAGATTTGTAAGTACTTAGGTACCTAACTACCTAATCATAAATGATAATATATTGCTGAAACATATTTTTATTTTATTTTATTTCAAGTTATATTTATTTTCTTAAGTTATTACACAATGAATTTATCTAATTAAAAAACGTCACCATCTCAACGACAATTCTTTTTTCAAACATTCGACTTGCAGGTAGGTACTCACACGACGATTTCGCATTTGAAAAAAATTATCTTTACTGAACCGTTAAATCAGCCACCATCTTGAATTGGTAACTCAACGTACAGACATATAAAACATTCAAATGCAAAAAAAGTACACACTATTTACCGATATGGATCCCTAGCACAGTCGATCGATAACGATTGATAGGATAACTTTCGGTAACTTCTCATCGTTCCCTAGCATGACTGCAGATCGCCAACGAACAAGTGACAGTTCACAATGACTAAGTGTCCTTAACATATTTGACATCAACTGTTGTTTGTACGTTAGCGATGTGCAGTTGTTCTAGGAAACGATGAGAAGTTACCGATAGTTATTCTACCGATCGATATAGAGCAAGCGTGCTAGGGCCTCTGGGCCCCTAGCATGATTTATAGGATAACTTTCGGTAACTTCTCATCGTTCCTTAGTATGACTACAGACCGCCAACGAATAATAGTTAGTTCACAATGACTACATTCGAGATATATTCGATATCAATTGTTGTTTGTACATTAGCAATCTGCAGTTGGGAACGATGAGAAGTTTCCGAAAGTTGTCGATTTATTTTGAATGCACACTGCCTCCGATATTTCTGACCTTTTGACAAGCTGTTTATTATCTTTTAGAACCTCCATCTAATAATGTATTCTATTGGTACAACTTGCATTTAACCTATTTGTTGGGTTAGTTGATTCACTTTCACTCGCCATACAAAGCGGTCGTAGATAATCGGTGTTAAATATATACAATTATTACTTCATTACCCACCGATATTTTAATATAATATTAATAAAAAAGCAATACCGGTTGTGTGAACAAGTTTAGAAATCTTCTTGCTCTGCCACATGCTACTAGAAGTCCAATTATATATATATTTTTTAACTTTGAGAAAATTTTGACTGAAAATAATTGTTAAATATTTGGCAATAAAGATAATAATATATCGTCATGTCGTTAAATGAAGTAGTATTTTAGAGCTTTAAATAAAAGTACAAGGGAAAAAATGTTAATCTAAAATACGATCATTTTAAAAGTAAAAACGGGACTGAAGTTCTTACGAACAAATTAACAGTGTTTCAATTTTTATTAACGGGAACATGTAAGAATAATTTGTTGGTATACGTAATTTCGTTCATATAAGAATAAATTATTCTTACATTTTTCCGCCAATAAACATCGAAAAACTGTCAATTTGTTCGTAAGAACTTCAGTCCCGTTTTTAACCGTTTTTACGAATAAAATGATCGTATTTTAGAATAACATTTTTATCCGTGTGTTCACCATGTTTTTATAAATGTCATGTTTTAGTATTAGAACCCCAAACATATTATATCGTCACCAAATTTTATTAAATCTTTTTATACGAGTATAAACACAAATCCGTATCCGTATAATAATTGGATATTATAATTGTTTATAAGGAAACTTAGGTTAAATTAATAAAAAAATGTCATCTCAAGCGTCAGTGTTTAACACAAGGCCTTAACTTAGCCTTTTAAATTAAATTATTTTATTTGCCAAACACTTCATCTCGAATCCTGAAATATACGTACACTTTGAGTACGCTATTGATTGTCACCGGTCTGACCTACGAGCGCCCTTGAAGGCGAACAGTGGGAACAACTCCCCCTAGCCGTGCCCTTAAAAGTTAGACGAAGTACTAACGAACAGCCCTGCGCGGATTGGCAGAAGTGGATAAATTTCGTAATTTCATTTAGTAACCAGTGATGAAACGCTTAAAATTCAGAACATTAAAGCGGTTTTTATTAGTATCGTAAGAGTTGATTATTGCAAAGACACAGCTAATAAAGTCAAAGGCTGTGATTTTTAAATAACAGCAAAATAATAATTTTGAAAATAAGGCGAATTATATGGTCTACTCAGTGAAAACTTTTTATGTGTATGAATATTGAGTACAAACTTTTCCTCACATGATAATTCCTCACATGATAATTCATAATGTCTCGAAGCGTCAAAAACTGATAATTGGAGTTTTTAACCTTAGGTTAGGTTAGGTTTGATGAGGGGGTGGGGGGGGGAAGCGGGGAAATGGAAGGGTACGTTAATGTGAGTTATGATGTGATGAATTATCATGTGAGGAAGTTTCGTGTCTGAATAAATTTACTATGGGAATTCAGATGCTGAGACCTCATAGTCCGATTAGACATGGAACCGAATTATATATACCTTCTAATTTCTTATTCTTTGAATGGAAGTTCATTCGGATGGATACGAAAGTTACTCAATATTCAATTTACATTTTGGGAAGTGGGTATGGGTTCCACGATCCCGGGAACCAGTTATAGGACAACCAACACTAGTCACCTCGGGTGGTTCGCTACATTTGGTGACTTAGCAGAAGTGCCTGGGTTCGTGCTTGGGATTAGTTGGTCAAACTCAAACGGGATGGAGATTTATGATTTCATACATGTTAGTGAGACAGAACGCCGAGAGGTTAGATTGAATTTAACATTTTTTTCCATTTATATTTGTAAGAAAGGTACCATAAAAAACAATTAACAATATATTTATGTATAAAATTATATTTCAATTCATTTCAAGGTTAGGAAAATTTCGTCATGTTCATTCATGATTCAAAGTACATCAGAAATTAATTAGCCGCGATAACCTGAATGATAGTAAGAGTACATTGTTTAATCTCTCGATGATCAACAGATATTAAGAAACTCCTCTTTCGTTAAGTGTCTAATCGAATTAAAGTCGGATAGTGATTTATAATCTGATACCCATCTCAAAGAAACCGTTATCGTCCATCCGTTTGAGAGCGATGCCACCGTGATATTATTCTAGAACTTCTTGAGAGATAATAAAACACCGATTGCCTAGTTTTGTATAAAATATTAATTGTTTTTTTTCTTATTGTTTCAGATACAGTTGGTGCCACAGGTACAATCTCAAGGATTATTCCCTCTTCACTTATCACCGGGTAAATAGGACACAGCTGTGCCTACATATATATACATACTGATAAAGCGACTTATTTTTAATCAATAAGCAATATTAGCAACTCAGTAAAAGATACGCAACTAGGAATTGAACCCAAGACCTAAGCCTTCACAGGGCTATTTGCTAATTAAACAAACCACTGAGCTAATTCGTATTGTACCTTGACTGAGAACTACCAACATTATCTTAATTGCAATCTAGATAGTGTCTTGGATAAACTCCATTATTATTTTCATATGCGACATCTATTGTTTTTATAATGTTTTAGTATAAGAAATACATAAAGTTGATGATTTGTAAATGATCCCGAACTAAATACATCCATTTTTTATTTTAATTTACGACATCTATTGTTTTTTTTTTAAAGTAATAATTAATATAAGTTTGCAGTGCTTTTTACTTAGACAAAGAAATCGTTGGTTTTGTTTAAAATAAACTCAAGTATTCAAATACATTTAATGATTTGTGGACACTATCAATTTGTAGTCAAGTAAGTCCATGTTAGGCGCTTAAAACTTTAATAAAAGCTCACCTATAACAAAGGTTGGAAAATAACATGTCCAAAGAAAAAGCATTGCAAATTAATAACATTGATTACTATATACAGCGCTCGATGCGCTCAGCGCTCGTATTATAGATATTTGGTAGTTAATGTATTTCATTACTTCTACACAAATAATTATTCATCAATATCTTATGTTACTGGTGTTCCTTCTTGTTATTTACAATTTCGTAATATGTGAAATATTTGCTTGTTGTGCACATAGTGGAGAGCCCAATCAAACAATTCAATTGGTTCAAATGACTTTCAAATTGGTTTTCAATGGCTATTTGCATAAAGTAGAATAAAGAGACTCACAATTAATTTAATCAGAAAACCAGCCAACCTTAAAGCTAAACTTTTCCTGAATTGATTATACTGATATTTTGTACATAAAAAGTTGCCTGACAACATAACTTATGCAATATTCACACAAAAGTCAACCTAACAATTTTATTAATAATCGTTACCTCGAATTACATTGTATGTATAAAATAACTCTCATGTTTATTATTATCTAACACAAACAATTTGCATCACATATAATTATTATATTTTATGTTCTTGGTGTTCTTTTGTAGTCTATTATTATTTTTTAATAACATGCAAGCGTTGCTAGCGAAAATAATTATATTTGCGATATTATTATCATACCAAAAATCTGGCGTGCGTTATGTAAAAGTTATCAGTTGGAAACCTTAAATAACTCTTGTTCAGCGGCACTGATAACATTTTATAATGATTGTTGAATGACGAGACAAAACATTTAAATGAATATTAAACCAGAAATCGCTGGCAACTTATGTGCGTCTGTCGTCTCTATTTTTTGGAATCCAATTTCTTTGAAAATGCATATTTCTCATGTAAAGTTTTATTTGTCCACAGAATAAAGAAAATCCATTAAAATGGCTGACAGTTGCACCCGCAAGATTGGAGACGGTGAGTTAATTATTGTAAAAGTATTTTAAATACGTATATTGTTACACTACTTTCTAATAAACTTTGTGAAATAACGACGTTTGCATATCACAATATATGTCATTAAAATTTAACACTTATTGTGTAATAATTAAATGAATAGCTGGATCTGGTGGCCATGAAAGTGATAACCGTTTTCATAAAAGATAAACAATTTATTGTTGTTATTGACCTTTGCCTTTGCCAGTCTGTCAAATAGTTAAAATAATGTAAAAGAAATTTATAACATTTTTTCGGTCATTAGATAACAAATAAACGCCTTCCCATTTTCCCATATACATTATGTGCGAAATACGAACAATGTACAATTTCTAACAGAAATATTGACTCTTTTTATCTAAGTATGAACAAATATTATTTTAATCTTATTTTTGTAAAAATTCAAGCAAAAGAAAAAATAGTAGGCATTTTTGAGGGTTCATCAAACTTTACAATCAATTCCCATATTTTATTAAAAAAAATCGCTCAAGTTAATTACAGAACACTTTTAACTGTCTGTGTAACTAATTCTGTGATTTAAATTCTATATAATAGTAATGTGACAAGTGCAAAAACGGCCATTTTTCGTTAAATGTCTCTTAAAGAAGCTATTTGTCCTCTTTTGTTTGATAAATGTTACTATAATAATATTCTTATATTATTTACAAATTGAAAATTTAACCAAATAAACCGGCGAAACTTCCATGTGCACGAATCATTTTTACACCCAAATCGATGTCGTTGAACAAAATACGATAGAGATCTGGTATAGGGTTGCGAGATTTTAAAAATGTTATTGAAATTATGTAAGGTTGTCGGTATGTTTACACTTTTTCATTTATTCTCCAAACTAAACCTTTTGTTGTCCTACAGAGAAGAGATCTGCAGGATCATTCCTGGCGGATTCCCCCAATGCCTTCCTCAACAAGACCATCTTGACCAAGTATCTGGACCTCCCCATGCCCGCGGACAAAATCCAGGCCACCTACATCTGGGTCGATGGAACTGGAGAGAACCTTCGTTGCAAGGACAGAACTCTGAACTTCATCCCCACGGAACCCAAAGGTATTTAGTAGTTTTAGTAGGTACCGTTACATCACGTATAACCAACGGAAAACTACTGTAAAAATGTAAAAACTTATCTATACCGTTTTTGTGGTATCACTACAGTAAAAATTGTGCTTAACTATGTAAATAGTAATCTCTTGTAACATAGAAAACTGCTGTACAGCTGTAGAAACTTATCTTTACAGTCTTTGTGGTATCTTTGCTGTAGAAATAATTGTGGTCAACTGTGCAAATAGATATGTACATTAAGTTCATACGTTTCTTGGAGGAATAAAAGATTCATTTGTTTTGCTTTTGAATACACATATATGGTTATTGTGGCTTTCTCAGAACTTTTCCAGAAATAATGTTTTTAAATTACTTAAGAACCAAGAAAAATATGTTTTTGATCACCGAAAGTAGATATTTAGCATTCTATAATTACGTGACATAAAATGTCTTGAAACATCAGTTCATCGGTGGACCTCTTTAGTACCTACATACTTTAAATTTTGATTTCTTCTTAAGATATATCATTATTATTATGCTATAACTTGTTTTATAATCCTTTCTTAACTTCTTAAGTATTTACTTAAATTTTCATTCTTAAATTTGTTACCTCATCATTCTTACCAACCCCTCTTATTATTATTTTCTCCAATATTATTTGCCATCTGTATTTTTAATAAACAATTTGTTCCTTGTTGTTGTAGATCTGCCCAACTGGGACTACGATGGTAGCTCCACCAACCAGGCGTCAGGACAGAACTCCGACACCTTCCTCTTCCCTCAAGCCATCTACAAGGACCCCTTCCGTCGCGGCAACAATATCCTCGTCATGTGTGACACCTACAAGTACAACTATGAGCCCACGGGTAAGCAAAATATCTTTACACTATGTGATAGGGACAGGAACTCTACACAAAATATGTATTAAAAGAAATTTAAAAAATTGAATTTTTAAACATTTTTTTTGAGCTTTCGGTTTTGAGTAAATTGTGTCCGAAGTTGGACTATTTATAATTTAAACAAATTAATGTCTGTAAATCACTATAATCAATTTTATAGTATCTACATGTTTCAAAACCGATGGTTTCTTCGTCAGGATAGACATGATATGTTAAGTGATTCACAGAAATCACACCCTAGTTTAGTAATTTCGTTTGAAGATGTTATAACATTGATTATAGTGGTTTACGCAAAGTAATTTGTTTCATTTAAATAAAATGGTCCCACAAAGTGAAAACAAAGATTATAAAAAAAAAAAGATATTTCAATTGTTCAGATTAAAAAATTCTTTCACCTCGGAACAGGCTCAGCCTAGTGAGGTGGCATATACCCAAAAAAATGCACTTAAATGTATTTTTGGTTAATAAATAATTTTTAAAAAAAATTGTAAAAGAAGTTTTTATAGACCACGTGATGTAGATTCAGCAGCTTCCCATTTGCACTACGAGTTTCCGGACACCGTGTGTAATCAAATGTGTTAATTTCGGTTGGGATTCGGCTCGGATTTGTATTGAATTTTAGCGTCATTTTCATATTTGGAATTGATGTGTCAAGAATTTCAAAACTAAGCATTCTCGAAAATTTGATATTATTTATTTAAGGTTACAGAAATAATTGAATAGATATATTTATAAGGAGCATATCAAGTCAGAATTGTATTGCGGTATATCATATTTGTTGCGGTAGATTCTATCTCGAAACGGCTATATGGTCAGTTAGTTAAAACTCAATTTTTTGTTGTATTTTTTTAGATACCAACAAAAGGAAAAACTGTGATGAGGCCTACCAGAAGTGCAAGGACGAGATCCCATGGTTCGGGATCGAGCAGGAGTACACCCTTCTGGACTCCGACATGCGTCCGTTTGGCTGGCCCAAGGGCGGATTCCCTCCCCCACAGGGTCCATATTACTGCGGAGTCGGCGCGGACAAGGTGTACGCGCGTGACCTGGTCGAGGCGCACTACCGCTGCTGCCTGTACTCGGGAGTGGCCATCTGCGGAACCAACGCCGAGGTGATGCCCTCGCAGTGGGAGTTCCAAGTCGGCCCCGCCATCGGCACCAAGGTGGCTGATGACCTGTGGATCGCGCGCTACATCCTGCACCGCTTGGCCGAGGAGTTCGGAATCATCGTCAGTCTGGATCCCAAGCCCATTGAGAACTGGAACGGCTCCGGAGCGCATACCAACTTCTCCACTTTGAAGATGAGAGAGGACAATGGCATCATGTACGTACTAGACATCAAATTTATTTACTTTTGTTATATAAGGTTAGTTTACAAATTACATACCTACGTTAACATACGTAACACAAATTATAATGATCAAGTAATTATTTTTTGTATTATGTATTTTACTTCGTGTGGCATTGTGACATGAATAAAATTATTGTTATCTTGTCGAAGAAACCTTCGGTTTCGAAACATGTCGATAATTGTGATTTTATAAGTGGTGTGCATCAAGTCATTTGTTTCATTTAATTAAAAATGACGCCACAAAATGATTTAACGAAGTTTGAAAAAAAAACAGTAATTATCACCTCGAGCAAAAATAATAAATATTATTACCATTATTAGGTAAAATAAAAGAGTAGTAAAAAAAAACAACAAAAGAAACCCGAAAAATACTATACTCAAAGATAAGAATAAAAATATATTTAAAAAATCAAAACAATAATTTATTATTGATTAAACAGTTATTATATATAAAAAACATTTAATTCGCAATAATAAATATTGAGGTCAATAATCTAGATAAAAAACTATCCTATCTTTTAAGTTGGACCAAATGTCATCAAAATCGGTTGTGATGCGAGATTTTTATATATAAAGGATACAGGAGCGTCTACTGTAATCTTTTAAAATGCAAAAATAAGGCTTTATGTTCTCTACTTCTGAATTTGTTTATATTATATATATGACCCATGATAGAAAACGAAATAAAACGAGGTGACAGATGTAATAGCACTACGATGCGACTCGAGCGGGCTTTAAGAACATATCTTTGTGTTTCCAGTGAGATCGAGAAGGCCATCGACAAGCTGTCCAAGGTACACATGAGACACATCAAGGTGTACGACCCCAAGGGAGGAAAGGACAATGAGAAGCGCCTCACGGGCAACTACGAGACCTCCAGTATTAACGACTTCAGCGCCGGTAAGTTAACTTTTATATCCATCATCTTATAACAAAACATTGATTTTTTTTTCTACCATATTTTTGATATATCACCTCAAGGACGTGATCCACTTTCCACAATAATATACCGCCCATAGCTCCGTTCCGACTACCTAACTCTAATAATAAGGAAGTTAAGTTCATTTAAATAAAAATACGTGTGAGCTTTAGACCACACGACTGAAGTAAATACTTCTTTAGTAATCTAATCTAATTTTCTTTCTGACATCGAATAAAACCATTCCAATCATCAGTGTATAAGAATCTATATTGAAGATTCGTTTGGATTGTTACCAATCATCGTGACAAATCAATCGTTTCAATGCACAGAGTTCGCACACTCTAAACGAAAATTTGATTAAATTTATTATGGGAAATACGCTTAGAATGGGATTGTTAATTTAATTCTTACAAAGTTTAAAATAAATTCCAGCACCCATTCCAAACGTCATTACTATGGATTTGAGCACTGTTGTTACGATTAGATTGTGAGGAATGAACCTCAAAATTAATTTTAATTCATTATCGTTCGCCTCCATAACGTTCGTAACGCCCGATATTACGCCTCTCGTAACGCTGTAATTTCCGTAACGCATTCGCCAGTTTACCTCTCAAGTCAAGCGTGCGTAAAGAAGTATTTAATTCATGTCATCTACATGAACAAATTTTTTTTATAAGTCAAAATATTTTTCACTCAACTTCTTTATTATTACTGCTTCTATTTATATTAAATCTACAACATTTGGAGTCGATTTTTTTTTTACTGGCATAATTTTTTTTTATTTGAGATTTTGCTTTTTTACTAAATTGAGTTAGAAGTTGGAAATTCAAGGTGCATTTTGAAAGAAATAGTTCGATGCGGTACTAAATAATTGTGTCGAAGAATAGACGAAGAGTATTTTTTTTTACCTTTTAATTTGCGCAAATTTTTAAAAATGATTTTTATATTGGGTTTTCTGTGATGTACACTCACCAGATTCGCGTTTGTGCCTCTGGTTTCCGGGCACTTTGTGTAAATAAGACTTAGAGATAGTTACAACACAGCTGTTTTCGGCGGGAATATGATATTATAGTGAAGAACCTAACATTTTTGAAATCCATATAATCTGAAATATTTTTTTAACTCTGACAAGTGTCATAAAATTTGCGCAGCTTTTCGTAGAGGTTAACACAATGTTTGTGTTGTGTTTCAATTTTTAAAATTTACTTTCATCATGGGCTGTAGCATTTTGAAATTCCCATTAAATAGTCAGAAAAATAGATTGTTGGAAAACTATTCTAGGCCCCTAGCATACTCGATCGAAAAGATAGGTTAACTTTCAGTAACTCCTCATCGTTCCCTAGCATTACTACAGATCGCCAACGAATAAATGACAGTTCACAATGACTAAGTGTCCTTAATATATTGTACATCAACTTTTGTTTGTGTGTTAGCAATCTGCAGGAACGATGAGAAGTTACCGAAAGTTATCCTATCAATCCTTATCGATCGAGTGTGCTAGGGGCCATGTGTTGTAATATCCGAAAACACTCTACTAAAGAGTATACGCGAATGGAAAGAACCAAGTGACGAGACTTATAAGTACATTTCCATTGTTTCTGGCACCGACTCGTCGGCTCTTCCAATTCCTCACAATTTCATCTGCACGTACACCGTTTCCAAATTATTGGCATATATCCAACTGAAGAAGCATTCTCAAAGTTTGGAACTCGACATGAACAACGAAAGTACTTAGTAGCTACATATCTATCTATCAGAAAACGTTTTATTATTATTATTGAAGTAAAACTTCTATACTCACGCTTGACTTGGGGGGTAAGCTGGCGAATGCGTTACGAAAAGTGTAATGCGTTACGGGTAAGGCGAATTGTATCACACTGTAGAAGCAAGAGAGAGCAGTGCGCGCGCACATTTTCTTTCTCTCATCCTCTCATAGCCAGTGCATGAAGATTATTCGCAATTTCATTTGGTTCTTGAACAATTTTATAAATACTGTAGAAGCAAGAGAGAGCAGTGCGCGCGCACATTTTTCTCTCTAGATATTTTACTTCAGTCGTGCATGCAATGTATTCCTAATCAATGACTCTGCGATGTACATATTCTAATCATTGACTCTGCAATGTATTCCTAATCAATGACTCTGCGATGTACATATTCTAATCATTGACTCTGCAATGTATTCCTAATCATTTATCTGCAATGTATTTCTAATCATTGACCCTGAAATGTAATCTTTATCACTGATTCTGCAGTGTACTCCTAATCGAATACTCTCAACGTATTCCTTATTATTGACTCTGCAATGTATTCCTTATTATACACTCTACAGTGAATTCCTTATCATTGACTCTGCAATATATTCCTTATCATTGACTCTGCAATATATTCCTTATCATTGACTCTGCAGTGTATTATAGTGTATTCATAATCATTGACTCTGCAGTGTATTCCTAATCATTAACGCTGGTATTCCTAATCATCGTCTCTGCAATGTAGGTAATCGTAATCTGACTCGGCAATGAATTCCTTATCATTGACTGAAATGTATCAATGACTCCGCAATGTAATCCTAATAATTGTCTCTCCGATAAAATTCTCATCATCCTTTGTCTAATGCGTATTTATTTTGACAGGTGTCGCCAACCGCGGCTGCTCCGTGAGGATCCCTCGCAGCGTGGCCGAGGGTAAGAAGGGCTACCTGGAGGACCGCAGACCGTCTTCCAACTGCGATCCCTACGCTGTGGTTGACGCCATCCTGAGAACCGTTTGCCTCAACGAATAGATGGGATCTCCCGAGCTACCTCCAACGCCACCTGGAAATTCAAAAAAGATATCAAGAAATGTTAAATTTCGTTGTTTTGATCTTTATTTTGCACAAATGAAATTATTGTGATGGTATTTTTATATTCGTGAATCGCTGGTTATGAGTGGGCTCTTGGCCTTAAATCATTTTAAATTCAAACCCAAAAAAATCATTTAAATTACATGCAATCGCGCAATTTAAAAAGAGACGCTGTTTAGATAAAATTAAACATTAAGGCCGGAGCCAACGATTGTTTGAGTGTGAAAGAATCTTGAGCTGAAAATGTTCTGAAAGCAGAGTACAAATAATAAAACAATAAGCTGCTCTTTTAGAACATTTGCTCTGAAAAGAATATGATATCCATACTTTTATGCCTCATTTATCGATAATATACATTACTATTTACGTAAGAAAAACATATTTATACAATATATTTATATTAGTTGAATATTTTACACTTCTAATACATAGCATGTTCAGAAAATGTTTCAGTTTCAATTCATTATTAATTCTTTTTTTTACAAAACTTGCCTTTTTTGGCACTCAAATTATTGATATTGCCTTCTCCTGAAAAAAAATACGAATATTACATTTTTACTGCGTCTTGGCCGAGTACAAAATTAGTGGCCTATAAAATATTCGATACACAATAAACTAACTTCAGTAGTTTCTTTTTTCAAGCGAATGATTATACTGTAGGTTGAATTTATATTATTATTTTTGTATTCAGAGGTGTATTAATCAATTGGAGTCAGTTGCCAAAGCTGTGCAGCTTTCGTGGAAGCATATCGATGAGATATTTAAGTATTACGTGTGATTGGTTAATTGTTTGGAGAGAGAGAGAGAGGATAGTAGCTCTAAGAGTGTTCTTATTCCAAAATATTATATTCGCCACCACGAGACGGACCACTCAGTGGTCGCCGTCGGTTGCACTATCGCACGTTAATGTTTGTGAGCGACGGGTACGCGTTTGTTATATTTAGACTTTAGTTAAAAATTATTATAATGTTTCGTTAGTACACAATATATCTATAAGACGATATTTTATTTCTTCTTTAAGTATAATATTATATTATTATTGGCTCAATATATCTGTCATGTATTTTTGCAGAAATAATGATATGTTATAATAAAAATTATATAAGTTATGTATTGCTGGTTTCAATTATCACCAACTCCTTAATCTCATCCCAATCCTTTAATCAACAACGGGCTGAACAAAGCATACATTTATTATAAGTTAAGTTTTTTTTTTCATATAACCAAATATACAAACTATAGGTTAAGTATTTTTTTCAACGAACGATATGTAGGTAATACGTAGATACATCTGAAACATAATATATAAATAATTAAAGGTGAAGTATTTTTTCAATATTCGATGTATCAGGTACACAACATACTAATTGTAGGTTAAGTATTTTTTTCAATTAACTACATGTACAAATTAAAGGTTAGGAATTTTGCAATGAACTAAATTTTACAAATTGTAGTTTTTTTAAAATTGTAGATTACGAATTTTGCAAATAACTAAATGTGAAGTTTATTGTTTTTCAATGAACCAAGTAAACTTGCACAAATTGTAGGTCAAGAATTTTGGAACGACAGATATATATGTACCTGCACAAATTGTAGGTCAGGAATTTTGTAACGATAGAAATATTGCACAAATTGTAGGTTAGAAATTTTGCAACGATACAAATATACCTGCACAAATTGTAAGTCAGGAATTATGCAATGATAGAAATATACATGTATAAATTTTAGGTTACATATTTTTTTAATCAATGAAATATAAGTACTTGTATATATTATACGATAAGTGTTATTTTTATTTGGTTTTGAAAAAAACCCTTTAATTTGGTTTTAAAATACAAAACCGAGAAATTCACTCAAAAATGATTATTTTTAAAATAGAGGTATAAACTAATTTTAAATGCCATTCGAATTTGGGACTCGTTTAATGAATGTTAATGAAATCACAACATTTACTTTTTATGCAATACTTCGTTAGTAACCAGCCAAATCTTCCTCGACGGTTTTAAACTCGTTGAACTTCATATTATAAAATGTTACTTTTAAATAATGGTGACCTCATAGAATTGCTTCACTGTAAACATTTCATTCAGGCCATTAGGAAGGAACAAACGAAACAATGAACACTAAAATACAGTTATTAACTATCAGGTTTCCTTGTTTTGAAAACAACATAAACAAAATGTTCAAGGGACAGTTTTGACACAGAAATGATTTTCTTGAAATATACCTACATATTTTAGTTTCGATTATAATCCAAAAATATTTCTTAAATGTTAACTATTCTTTCCCAATTTTTTTTTTAAATTTTGAGCATATTGACGGTTTCCTTGGTTGAGTGGCTATGACCCTTGACTTTTTTTTGGATTAATTTGTGTTATTTCACAATGTATTAATTTAAATAATATATAGTATATTTGCGGCAGGTTCCAGACTGGTAGATTCTTTCAGTATCGCCCAAGTGAAAGACCAATGTAAACAGCGAATTGTTGACCAGATTGGAATAACCATGTATTCCACCACTTCCTCTTCCCCATCTCCTTTCCTTTCTCAATACCTTCAGCCTCACGGAATACCCCAATTTGTGATGCCACTTTCTCACTAGCTCCAGAAGGATGGGGGCAGTTGGGACTCCTGCACGGTACTAACACAAACTATAAAATAAAACATCAAAAACTTAATACGTAGAACATAACATAGATAAATGTTTGATGGGTACCGATCCGTCATTTTACTTAAGACTTTTCAATTACTACATAAATATGTTAGATCAAGGAACAATTTCAAAATTTGAAAATGTTGGATCAGTTTTGTCAGAAGTAATGAAAAATTAGACCTACTTAGTTTCATGCTTAGTTCAGCAGAAAAAAGTTTGTATTGAATGGTCATTATTCATTATTATAATATCCAGAGATGTACTTTATTTCAAATAAATCCATTTCAAATGGAAATGCAAAATGCAAAATGGGTCTTTTGCATATTGCATTTTAAATGGTTTTTTTTCACCCATATCCATTTTAAATGCTTTTTTCAATGCATTTTGCATTTTAAATGCATTTTTGCAACATTCTTACCTTTTATCTCAACACATATTTTTTATTTATTTAAGCCTGTCAAGTAGCTCTCTGGTAGAAGCCCTTGCAAAATAAGTAATACCATTACAAAAATATGGCATAGACGCTCTAATATTAAATTTTCGATATTAGTTTCTATTTCTTTAAGCTGGCAAAATTATTTCCACTTAAAATTTGGCGGTTTTTGTCAAACTGTTTTTTTCTGCTTTTAATTTTTTCTGCTCTTAATAATAGTCATTGATGGATGTTTAGATTGTAACAAAATTTCACAAATATCAAATGTAAACAAACAAAAATATGGCAGTAAAGGGGTCGTTTTATACCAAGGTCCTTGGTTTTATATGGGAAATTTTGAACTTTGAATAAAAATGGAATTTTTATGCACTTTTTACCATCTATCCAAAGATATGTAGTTGTTTCTTAAAGTAATTAAGTTAAAACATTGTGTAATTTTCAAAATCTGTTTCAAAGTCTATTAAAAGTGCAGCAGTTGTAGAATATTTAGCAAAACCGATATATGCCAGAATAGAATATGTTAGTTTATCCAGTATTTTAATCTTTTATTTTTTGATCAGAGAAACCATTTTGCATTTTGAAAAAGCATTTTGTAATTATGTATATTACATTTTGCAATTGAAATGCTTTTCTAAAAACTATTTTGCATTTTGCATTTTCAAATGGAAAAGTTTTTACCCTTTTCGATTTTGCATTTCAAATGGTTTTGAGGACTCATTTTGCACATCTCTGATAATATCGATCTTAAGTATGTTAGATTTTCTAGCTGCAACTAATATAAAGCAACATGATTACGATATTATGTTCACATATATTGTAAAAGGAGTTATAACAGTCGTAAATGGCCTCCATTATGATCACGTCCATAAAATTCATATTTATTTTTATATTCATGCCATAAACAATATTGTGTCGTAAACATTGCCCTGCTTTTCCTGAAAATAAATTGATTATAATATTTCGTCTGTGAAATAGCGTGGAAATTGATCAAAAACCTTAGAATTATTTTTAGGTAAGTCATAAATTGTTGAATACGTATTATGTATATTTCATGCTGAGAATACATTTTTTTTAAATGTTATATACTTGTCACTTAATAGGGTATTACCAGAGAATACCGGAAACTAGTCCTTTTTAAATCAAATTCTAGACATATTGACTCTTTTTTACAAAAAAACAAAAATTGATTTTGAAAGATTGATATTTTATCTGGTACACGCAGTTTAAAAATTAAAAAAAAACTAAGTTAATAAGGTTATACCGTTGGTCATTGGCAGATTTGTTCGTCATTGTTGGTCATTGGCAGAACAACACAAATTTCAAATTATATAATCATACAGTAAAAGAAATCAATACATAATCTGGTAAACACAGTTTTCAGAATTTTAATTTTAGTTAAATTTAGTTAAATGTTTTGTGACAAAAATACCTCAGTTTTTCTATTTATTTAAGGTCTTACAAAATTAAAATATTTCTTTTTTTTTAACATTTATTTGGTTTAGACATTATTGAAAAATCATAAATACTTATGATCAAAAAATACTTACAAAAAGTACACGTTATTTAATAATTTGTCATCGTGCGTCTTAAGCATTATACCGCTTATTTGTATATAGGTATATACAGTTTTTAATGAAATAAATCTGTATGTATTCATTTTTTAATTAAAAAAATTTGATATGGGGAATAATCGATTTTTCTTATTGGAACCTCCCTGTAGTTGCAAGCATCTTTATTCTCAGCCGCTGGTAAATCGCACTTTTCAAAGGGATTTATTGAGAATAAATGTCAGAAGTTGCATACGCCATCTATGCAACTTTAATCAAAATATTAAGTTTATTTATATATATCATTAATAGGCAAATCTGCTTTGCCGACCGAATGAAGTATCTCTAGATTCTATCCTAGTGAATGAAACGGTAAGGGTGCAAAATTTAAGAAAATACAAATTCAGTAATAATTTATAAAAATCGTGTAAAATCTTAAACTTTTATTCTCAGCCGCTGGTAAATCGCACTTTTCAAAGGGATTTATTGAGAATAAATGTCAGAAGTTGCATACGCCATCTATGCAACTTTAATCAAAATATTAAGTTTATTTATATATATCATTAATAGGCAAATCTGCTTTGCCGACCGAATGAAGTATCTCTAGATTCTATCCTAGTGAATGAAACGGTAAGGGTGCAAAATTTAAGAAAATACAAATTCAGTAATAATTTATAAAAATCGTGTATTTAAAGACCAATTTAATAATTTCTACAAAAAAAGGTTTGTCACCAATTTTATGATTAAAATCTAAGGGCAAAATAATACTAAAATGCCCGATTAGAAAAAGGCCCGTAGGAATACGGCAGTTTCCGGAACTATTTAGCTTTTGCTAAAAACGTTAGATGGTGCTTTCAATACTGTGTGACAAAATCATCAATGCATAAAAATCAATAGACTGCCTCTCAGGACCTGTGGTGCACCCAGGTGCACCCATGATTTCGAGTTGGGTGGGAGTTTTCGAGTTAAAATATTGAAAACATTCAAAAATTATTTGAAATTCCATAAAAGTCATTAATATAAAACATCGGTTTTACAGATGTTTTGACTTTAACAAGCCAATTTCAAAATAATAATTGGATTCATAATTTATTGTTTTATACTGCACGAGAATCCCAACTGCCATATTGCAACTTACAACTTAAACATTAGCACAGAAGAAAATTATTTTATGCACTCCAAAGACAGGTGATACACGTAAGCATAGACAAATTTTATTGATCTTCGCAAGGCAAAGTCCATTTCTGTAATTTTCCTGCCGTGAGGTGCAGCCCGTAATAGTTGTGAGAAAAAGTTTTCCCTTGAATTACACAATAGCTCCCATACTGTAACAATACCAGATGAGCTTTTCAGACATTCGCCTGTACTTAGGTTACATGAAAATAGTCAAGACATTTGCATTGGTTGCGAATCTGTTTCACTGCATGAAATGTGTTTACAATTAGGCTATTCTGCCATATTCAAGCAGTATTAATTTAGCATAATATGAATAATTAACAGCTTTGCATTTAAAATTGAATCTCTTAATTTTATTTTCTTACACAGCTTTTATTTATTTTATTCATTGTCACTGTACGATCTGAAAATACATTTATGTGTTATTTTTTAATTTATGTCAATTATTTTCTTATATTTTTATTTAACCTTAACGTACCATTGTTGTTTAAGGTAGGAGAGAGAGTCTAAAATGGTTAATTAACAAATTACGTTTTCTATTTTTTATCGAATCAATTAGATCGGTTATTTATGATCTAATTGTTATACGTACATAATCATATGTTTATCATTGATAGTATACAGAGGGGTTTCTCATCATTCTCCTAATAGATTAAAACACCCTCAATAGTTAGAGAACTCGGCCGACGTATACAATATACAGGTTGTCCGAGGGTAAAGTGCTAACTTCGGGAGGTGATTTTTACCACTTGGACTTTACGGTGCACTTTACCCCCGGACACCTTGTTTAGCCACTATTCGTAGGTTCGAGTACCGAATTATAAAATCCGACTTGATAAATAAATAAACCGTAAATCGTAAATATTCATTCTAGTATGGATAAGCTATAATCCTGGGGCCGCATCTGCACCTATCGTCACGAAGCTTCGCATAAACGTATTCTTTTTTTCAAATTAAAATAAAACGTTTACGCGAAGCTTCGTGACGATAGGCTCAGATGCGGCCCCAGCATTAGGAGGATGGTGAGAAACCCCACAGTGTAACATTTTACGAAACCTCGTACGATGATCAATTTCCGATTTGAGAGGCGGGTATGAGTACCGCCGCCCCGGGTACCAGTAATTGGATAACCAACACCTCTGCCAAAGGTCATCCCAATGGTTCGCTACCTTTGGTGACTTAGTAGGAGTGCCCGAGTTCATGGGTTGAAGTTTGTCCGGGTCTTGGCAGTGGATGCGCCTGCCAACCAACTGAAGGTAACCTGTTTATCTCTCCGCACCACAATTATTTTTTTTTTTTTTAATCTATTTCATATATTTTTTTTTAGGTTTCTTTTTTTTTTGTTTATGTCATTGAAGAAACTATTGGTTTTGAATCATGTTCATTTTTTACAAAGTTTGTTATTTGATGTTAATAAAAAAAAAGTTTTCTAATTGGGAGGCGGGGTGGTGACTTAGTAGGGGTGTCCGGGTTCATCGGGTGGCGTGTGTCCAGGTCTTGGCGGCGGTGGAGAGGCCGGTTTGAAGAGACTCTCTGACCCCTCCAGATGATCTTTATCGACCCATCATCGTCTTGGGCCGCAACGTGGGGAATGGATTCATATGTCTGTCATTCCTGGACACACCAACAACCAAGATACCTTCCTGCTCCTCATACCTTTGTCCTTCCCAGAACGTCCTCTACTTCTTTTCCATAAAAAGACCCTCCATGCACACTATCACGATACTGTCATATGTGAGGAAAATGATTTTCCTCATGGGCCTCAACAATGAAAAAGGATAATAAAAACCCTGGCAATAAATGCAATTGAGATTTGAGTAAGAGAGTACAAACACATATTTTAAATGACATTTATTCAATATATTATGTAACTATATTAAAAATATAGTTTAACAGAGATAATGCATTTTAATGAGATAGCAATAATATTAGTAATGTTACATAGACAATGTACATGTATTTTAGCTAGATATAGATATAATATTACAATATTGATACAATTTTCACAAACATATATGTATCAAGATAAATACGTGTTAAAAATCAATAAATAATAGTGTGAGAATAACAGAAGTTCTGAAGAACTAAGCTATGTTAAAAAATAGATTTCCTTAATTTTAATTATTTTATTCTCTGTTACCTTAATGTCTTATCCACTGTCGGTAAAATTTTCATGCAAAAGGTCTGAATTTTCTGCCCGATTTCTACCTTCTTCACTCTTGTATCGCGCAATTGTTGCTTGGATTATTATTGGATAATATATACACATATGTATATTGGATGTCCTTGATTTCTTTGACATAGTGAGATCCGCCGAGGGTGTAGAAAACTCACTAGGCTATTACTTTATAAGCTAATTTTATAATTTTACGACTTTTGCACAAGACGTCATAATCATGGAATCAGGCTCATCGTTGCTCGTGTAAAGTACATATTTATTAAAAATACAAAAATACCCATGTAACTATTAACAAGGTTAGAAATTATTACATTTTTTGTTTGCATTTAGGTGCAAATGTAAATACATATAAACCAATTACAATACAATTGGTCATTATTGACACAGATTAATTAATACATATAATTTTATTTATAAATATCAAAGGTATTTCTAACATTAATTAGAAATCAATGGAGTAATATTCTACGTAGGTACTTCTTCATTCCATCGACGAATACTATTATATAAATATTTACTTGTTTCAGTATCAGTCGAAAAATTGATGAAAAATCTTAATTTACATATCAAAATTTCCCTCTCACGTTTTTCTTAATTTTTTATCCCATTACCTACTTAAAGCAAGCTCAGACTATTCACACATTAGTAGACCTTCCGTTTTAAATGAAATAATTTGACATTTTTACTTGTTTGATTTTCGAATCTATTTACAAATTCATGAATCCAACTGATTTACACCATTACTCTAGTATCATATTGTAAAACGTTAAAAAATATATAAATTAAGTACATCGTTTTAAGGGTTTAAAAATTTACATTACGCAATGTTTACAGAATTTACATTACGCAACTACTTGCATGCATGTTCCAAATAATTGCATGACACTAACAAGTTGGTGTATTCCACAAATTAACGTGCAACCTTCAGTATAACATCAACCATGGCACCATCAACTTTGTTGTACACAACTCTTGACGCAGTTACAAGGAACACAAACGTCCGCTCAGCTGAAATTTTCTCGACACTTACTAGTTGGATCACGTTTTTATACTACGCAATTAGTTGGTATGCAACTAATTGTGTAGTAGTGTAAAGTTGTGCGGTAATTTAGTCTTAATTAAGTGGTGTCATGAATGTATGCGTGATGAAACTACATGTTTATAATAATAATAAAAACATTTATTTATCCATAGATTTTTTTACAATATTACACATTTTGTTTCTCTTATCATTGATTATGTTGACGAAAAGGTCACTGCTTAGCTACAATTCAAGATTTCTCCTGGAAGGTAGCTGGTTTTCACGTGAAACAAACTAGCAGTGCAACTAATGTCATTAAACCACTTGTGCGCAACTAGTTGCGCAATGTAAATTCAACTTAAAGGATCGTTATTAGATGAAATTGAAATTTACTGAAAAACTATTTATAGTACACCTTTTTTTTAAGTAAATACTTCTTTACGCACGCTTGACTTGAGGGGTAAACTAGCGAATGCGTTACGGAAATTACGGCGTTACGAGGCGAACGATAAAAAATTTAAACTATTTTTGAGGTTCATTCCTCACAATCTAATCGTAACAACAGTGATTAAATCCATAGTTATGACGTTTGGAATGGGTGCTAGCATTTATGCTGACAATATTTGTGTTGTTGTTTGTCACATTCTAAACGTTAAAATCTAACTAATAACTAACACCGTTTCGATTGGAATTTTTTGAATTTCCTGCTGCAAATGTGAATAAACGTCGCTCTCTAACTAGAATCCGCACAAAAAAGGTTTATTTTAAACTTTGTAAGAATTAAATCAAGAATCCCATTCTAAGCGTTATTCCCATAATAACATTAATCAAATTTTCGCTTAGAGTGTGCAAACTCAGTGCATTGAAACGACTGATTTGTCACGATGATTGGTAACAATCCAAACGAATCTTCAATATAGATTCTTATACAATGAAGATTGGAAAGAAAATTAGATTAGATTACTAAAGAAGTATTTACTTCAGTCGTGTGGTGTAAAGCACACTCTTATTCTATTTAAAATTGGGTCTTAATCTCCTTAGATTTTCATGGAGTTTCATGGTTCCGCTCTAAATCACGGTTTCGTTATCGATTAGAGCAGAGGATAAAGTATTAGCATCCAGAAATTTATTAATTCCAACGAGCACTCAGTCATAGTTCCTAATGATTATTGTGAAACATTGAAATGAATTTCCTCTTTCCTTTAGCGTCAGTAATTTTCACACTTCAGCAAGCTCGGTGTTCTTTGGAAATGATAAATATTTGGAATCGGAATAACTTCTCACACTTAACTTAATATCTCCTACGTTTTACACTTTGGAATTAGAGAATTAAATTATACACACTTAGCACAATTATTATTGGTAATTTTAAGAACTTTTTTGACTATAACTTGACATCATTTTGGCATTATGCGCAAATGACACATAAGAAAGGCATACATTTTTTAAAACTGTCTTATAAGTTATAAGTACAAGAAAAAAAATAGAGACATACCAGAGCAATGTGACACTAGGAAGTGAAACAAGTTCTTGGTCGGCATATGAAATAGAGTAACAAAATAGTTAAATAAATAATGGAAACGGCATGTTAAATAGTTAACAAATTAGATTTCTAAAAAGAAATTTTATAAAAATAGCTATATTGACTTAAGTACTTACATTGTATTTTAAATTATCTTCACGCACATCAATTTGCCTATTGTTTTTACAGAGCTTGCATACTTTTAATTTTATATTTCGCTCATATTACAATACCATTTGCTCCAAGAATGAACCAACTACATATTATTAAATATGAATGTACAGAACAAAAATATCTTAAAAATAAAGCACTATGGTTCTGCTATCACTAGTAAAAAGATACAACTTAAATATTTATGTTATATTTCACAAATATTGGTATCAAAAAACTATGGCCAGGTGTTTCACAGAATTTGAACAATTCATCAACGTTATGTGAAAAATCTAAGTTCTGTAAAGCAACTGGCACATAAAGGCATAATAACAAAACTTGAATAGACTTCCACAGATCTTGAAAATTAACTTTAAAATTTGATCGATATAATTTTTATTTTTCGAAAAATATGTTTCTAAATGTAGATTTTACTTTATGAGGACTTATAATATTAGATTTATTGTCAAATTACTTTGTTAAAAAGAAATAATTCAGAAAAATTAGAGATAAGAAAAAGTATTAATAAAAGTTAAACAATTTAAAAAAACCCTTTTGAACCCTTTAAGCATGTGTTACTTCCGAAGACCACGTAATTCCGTAATTAACTCATCCACTCCTACCCCTTCCCCTCCATCGTCAATAATTCTTCTGCTGATTTAGGTTTCCCCTTGCCCTCTAACCTCTCATCCAATTTTAAACCGAATTTTACTTTAGTATAATATGTATATAAAAAATATTATTTTTCTCGTAAAATGTACATTTCGTACCTAGTAGTAAAGAGTGGTAAACAAAGTAATGTGACATTAAATAAATATTACAACGTTTGTACATCGGTTTTGGAAGAACTCAATATAAAAGATAAACTTACAACGACTAAATATATAAATCATAAGGTTTTAGAAAAGAATACTGTTTGCAAGGAAACATATTGATTTAATATGAACACATTAATAATTGGACAAAGGGTAAAATTTTATAGGTTATTTATTGATATTTGGTCGTTTACAGTAAAGATCTGAACATGCTCCAAAAGAGAGCAAGCTTCATTGATATTAACAGTATATTTATGTGCGATAATTATTTAGTATATCGGATTTTCCCCTATAAGTTTCCCCCATCATAGATAATATAATCACATAGTTTATGACACGAGTAAAACGAACTATTTAACATTTTTAGGTATGTTATTATTATATTTTGGGACTCGAGACTGAAGGCAACCATTTTGAATTATTTGTTTTAGCTTTAAATCGTTTTGTCGAAAGTAAAATGAACGTAACGAAATTTTACAGCTATTTTTTTTTTAATCCGCCAATGACCATAGCGATTTTATGCCTGTTGAATCCCCCGCCCTCTCCCCGGCATACTTATATCGCACATCCCGTAGAAAAGTGTCATTAGTCAAAATTTTCTATTTTATAATTTTTTAAATTTATATCTGAATAGTAAAGTGATTATCTTTACCCCACGAAAACCGTATTTAAGTTAGATCACTCCATATCTGTGAGATGTCGCTAGTGTCTCTTTTTGACCGGACTGCTTGTTTCATCAATCATCATTTGTTTTCGCTCTCCTGTAATTTATACTTTTTTGACTTGCGACGCTTTTCTATGGGATGTGCTATGTAAGGTTTAAAAGCAAAAACCTCACTATTCAAAAATTACGAAATTGCGTAACAAAAGCAGCTACAAGATGGTTTTTGAGATCCTTAGAAAAATTAACTGCAAATCATCAAAAAAGTCGAAATAAAAATAGGGTTTAGATGAAAATCACCACTCTTCACAGCGATTAACTAGCAAAATCACCACTCTTCACAAGAGCCAATCACATGCCTGAGTTAAAAATAAATTCAACAGAACCAATGAACACATTATTATAATATTTTTATTATAAACATTTAATTTGGAATATACTTTTTAAGTTATTACTAAAAAATCACACAAAAAATGCGACGTATTCTTTGGTCGGTTTTTTACGATTTACCGAAAACAGTACTTATGGAGAGTGGCGTTTTTGCTTTTAAGCCTTTCATTTAATATAGAATGTGAAGTCACCTATTTATAGAAAATATAAATTGCACCAAAGATGAAATTACTTGTCTATACACTGTATATACCAGTGTATAAAGTAAAAAAAATTGTCGAAATAAATCCGTTTGATATGCTTATAATCAAAAATATTTTTGAAGTCGATTTTGAGGTGTGAAATTGGTAAATTATGCACCAAAAATAATGATTTTATAAATATTATAATTTGAGGGGGGGGGGGGGGGGGGGGGGGAGGGGGGAGCAATAGTCGAAGGATCAACTGAAAAAAATATATGCAAAAATATTGTAAAGAATCTCCTTCAGAATTTTTTTTAATATCATTTTTAGAATAAAAGAGATTTTACAACATTTTCAAAAAATATTAAATTTGGCTAATCATTTTCAACGCAATTGAAAATATTTCAAAATAAATATATTTAGAGCTTTAATCATGGTCTACAATTATAAAACTTATTAATTTAATTAAATTTTACACAAACTTAAATGATACGTTTTGCTAGCAATACAGACATAAGTAAAACTAGTCCTAAATACAATAACAAATATGCCTAATTATAAAGCATTTGGCAGCATGCAAATGAACTTATTTTTGTAATTAATTTCTGTTATAAGTTTTAACTTTACTAGTAATATTTTAGAAGCCCTAAATTCATTTGAATTTAATCCCTATATTTCCAGCCGCCTGGAGCCAGTGAGACTATGGCATCCCCAATTAAGATATGTTGTGAGGCTAAAAGGTAGCGTGGAGAGGAAGGATATGGCAAAGAGGAAGGTGGGAAAGTTCCTGACTATTCAGATCTGGTTACCAAACACGGCTAAAGCCATTTCAAGCAACGAATGGTGGTCTTACACCTTACACCACGGCGTTACTGAGAGGATCTCCAATTGGGATTGGGAGGCTGAAGATAGTGGGAAGGGGAAGGAGATGGCATAGAGGAAGGTGGGGAGTTCCTGGCTATTTAGATCCTTTCACCAAACACGGCTAAAGCCATTTCAAGCAACGAATAGCGGTCTTAATGAGGGTATCTACCACTCTGGAACGTCAGCAAATACAAATTTTATTTATGAAACATATTACTTTGTGTGTAAACCACTATAATCACATGTTATAATATATACATGTTTCAAAACTGATGGTTTCTTATTATTATCATTTTTTATTACCCTGACGAAGAAACCATTGGTTTTGAAATGTGTAGATATTATAATATGTGATTATAGTGGTTTACACAAAGTAATTTGTTTCGTGTAATTAAAATGATGCCACAAAGTTATTTTGCAAAGATTGAAGAAAAAGATTTTATTATTTTTAATCATTAAATTGCAAGATAACACAATTCAATTAAATAAAATTTACTTGGATTTACTGGATTTGAACCAGCGTCCTTCGGATTGCTAGTCGAGAGCCTTACCCCTTTACACGGAGGCCATCGACTGCAATAATAAAAGTTGATTGTAACGAATATTTTTCTTTGTGTTTTATATAATTTTATGTTCAGAAATCAAAAAAAGTAACCTCTTTTAACAGATTACAAATTACCTACATTTTTGCAGGAAGCCATTTTATTTAAAACGTTTGTGGTTTTGATTATACCTAAAATATATACATTGACTTAGGTTATAAAATAAAATTAAATAATTTACTAAACATTGTGCCTTTATAAAATAAATTACTTATATTAAAGTTTGAAAACCTTTCTTGGTAAATTTACAAGCACGTTAAGTGACATTTTTCAACTTCTTTCATAATTTAACATTTTTCATATTAAATACCTACTTAATAATTTGTTTATACTTATTATCAACCTTAAACAACATTAAAAAACAGCGCTCCTCATCAAAGTTAGTAAGGAAAATAAATAAAAATGGATGAAATTAATAATTATTATTACTGGACAGGGTGTAACAGCAAGTACCTGAAGGATTTTAAACAGCGATTTCTGTAACCATTTAGCCACTCGAGCGCTTTTTGCCACAATACCAAAACCACGGATTGCTTTGTTGTCAAAATATGGCAAATATTCTCTAGATTCTTGAAAGAAAATAATGTTTTGTAAAATAACTGTGATACTTCTCAACTTATAAACTACAATGTAAAAGCCCATTAGATGCGTGTAATAAATAAATAAATAAATAAATACCAAAATAAATAAACAAATAAATAAATCAATAAAAATAGAAAAAAATAAATAAAAAAACGAAAAAATAATTACATAAATAAATTAATCAATAAATAAATAAACAAATAAAAGAAGCAAACAAATAAACAATTAAATAAATAAAATAAATTTTTTTTAAAAATTAATAAATAAATATATAAATAAATAAATAAATAGTATCAATAAATAAATATATAAATAAATAAATAAAAAATAAATAAAATAAAAAAATAAAATAAAATAATCAAATAAACAAATAAATAAATAAATATATACATAAATAAATAAACAAATAAATAAATAAAATGTTTTAATAATTGTCTTTTATAAATCCTTCGAATATGTGATAATAGACAAAGGTAGGTGATTTTATTGGCTATATAGAATTATAACCAGTTTGTATGTCTCCATATTCAAATTTGAAGGTATGATTTTTTTTAATGTGGGCGGAAATATTTCCTTTGGCAATCCGAGAAAAAAGTTTTAAATTGCTCTGACGCTCCAATGGTTATAGTAAAAAAACGTAGTCGTCATTTTGCTGTCCAATGATATTTTTTCAGATAAATACAATAAAAAATATTTTTCCATCACAAGTCGCTACTGAGTAGTCGGGTACAGCCTAGCGGGTTACTTGATAACCACTCCGTCTCTCCAGCAGTACGGTAACACACGAAAACACACACATCAAAATGACAACAACATTTTTTATTTCAAATATGCTAAGGAATCACTGTTTAAAATCCTACATGTTGTTACATCCAGTATATATTTCTCAAAATACAATACAGCTCAATATTAATTCATAGTAATTGGTTATCCCGAATAGAATATTTTATTAGCAGAATAATATTTAAACAATATTAAGAACGTAACTTTGTTAAGTACATTTAGCTAAAATCAATATTTTTATCAAAATATATTTTTGGTACTATATTCGTTTCCTCATTTCCATCCCTGTTACCGCCATGATAATAATAGATCTACCTACACTAACATTTTATTTAATTAAACATCTATCTAAAACAAATAAATTACAAGCTTTAATGGCTCGCCTTTTCTATAACAGCTTTCCGACCTACCCACATAATATATTTCAAATTTGTATTTGATAGAATGTATAAATATCATAATATATTATTATTTATTTTGTCATGAGAAAATATTAGTCGAACAAATTTTAAAAGTAGAATAAAATCTTTGAATTGAAAATTGTTTGATTAAAGTTTGATTCTAATTCTAATAAAAATTATCCGAAGAGATCATAGAGGTGGTCTTGTATCTTTTGTGTTAGGTCAACGTTACGAGACAATTAAGAAAAAATGCAAAATCAGTCGAATTTCGGAAGGCGTCCACCGTGAGTTATCGGCTGTGAAATCTGATGACCGGATGACTACGAATGAATTCAACTCAACACCTCCTTTGAAAAGTCATTAAGAGTTACGAAAAAAAATGGTTATATAGGTCTAAAGTAATGGTGTTTGAAAGAGAGAGTACGAAAACAGTGTGCAACATAGTTGTGAATGATGAATATTTAGAGCAAGTTGATGAGTTTGTGTACTTGGGAAGTATGTTTACGAGAGATGGGAAGGCTGATGGGGATATTGAAAGAAGGGTAAATGCAGGTAACTCCATTAATGGTGGACTGAATGCTGTTAGCGCCAACAAAAAGCTGTCCAAAGAAGCGAAGCTAGCAGTTCACAATGGAGTGCTGGTACCTACCCTGATGTATGGCAGTGAAGCATGGAACTGGTAGAGAAAGGATGAAAGTAGACTGAATGCTGTAGAAATGAAATCCCTGAGGCGTATGTATGGTAAAACCATTTATGATCGTGTGAGGAATGTGGAGATCCGAAAAGAATGCAAGGCCGATGTGAGCGTCATAAGTAAGATTAAAAAAGGGACGCTTAGATGGTTTGGACACGTAGAGCGAATTACTGAAGAAAGGAGTGTCAATGTGATGTATGTATGATGCGAATGTGAATGGTAGAAGAAGTCGAGGACGCCCGAGGAAGACATGGCACGATCAAGTGAATCAGATACTTGAGTCGGGCCATGTCAAGAGTCAGAATAATAGAAGAGCATGTATGATAAGATGTATGAATGTGAATGAGGCGAGGAGTGTATGCCAAGACCGAGTTGTTTGGCGGTCCGTCCTCTCTGCCTACCCCTGCGGGGAAACGGCGTGATGGTTAGTTAGTTAGTTAGTTTTGGTTAAATAGGTTATGTTATGTCAGGGTATGGGCTTTTTTTAATTTATTGTTTTTTCATAGCTTTTAACGACTTTTTGAAGAGGTATTGATTTGAATTGACATCGAATCGTGAAATCTATGTGATTTGCTATTAGTGCAGGCGCTAGGTGGAGTTGAGTGTGCAAAATCTGAGTAACGCAAACTGAACATAGTTTTTAATTCAGAAAAGCTTGTAGATTATGATTCTGGATGTTGCCAGGAGATTTAGTGGTCCATTTTTTTATACACCCCATCCCTTTAGCTGTCAAGTAAATGGACTGAACAAATGCTTTCGAACCATTTTAATGATTGTTTTAGTGACACTATCCAATTTTTTCTTATGATTAAAGATACTTATAGCTAGTCAGTTAAAAAAAAAGTATAAATAAAAATAAGAATTGTTGATAAAAAAGTTATTTAATACAAAAAAACAAATGTGAAAAAGTCATCAAAAATAAAAAAATCTTTTTTTTATTTATTTTGATATTCATTTTTAATACATTTGCACAACGAAATACAATTTATTTGTAATTTTTTGCAAAATTAAAAATGGACCAATAAACCTCCTGGCAACATTTAGCAAGCTTTTCTGAGTTCAAAACTATGTTCAGAACGCGGCACTCGGATTTTGCACACTCGACTCCACCCAGCGCCCGGTCTATTGGCTTTCAATGGCTTGTCGTATGTTGATTGTTGATGTCAGTTGGTGTGGATTAATAAAATAATAAAAAACGCGAATTACTGTTTATTAGTTATTATAACTACTTACATATGTATAAGCCGCGTATAGGCGTTCATAAATGGCTTTATATTTGTCGGATTATTTTGATGTTCGTATCTATTCGCAATTTTCCCGCGACTGACATCTCTTAACGAGGTTTACGCGATAAACGCGCCGTTATCGTCAACAATGGCGTTAGCGAAACTACTTTTAAGAGTTGGTGTCTTAACACAAGCGCAGTATTTATATCGTTAACGCGATACGGAATACCCATAAGAAAACTGTCAAAATGTGTCGTACAAGGCCCATGCTACCGCAAAAGACAGAATAACTCCTCAGCTGTGATTTGATTACGATATATCAATGATTTTAATTTTTCTTTTTCTTTTGTATGATGGATTGGCCAGAGGGGGACATCTATGTAAGTCTGCGAGCAAGTCTAGGGCATCAGGCGTCGCCGGTGGTCTGCAACGCAGCGCATTCAAACATCCGTACACGGAGAAAAATGTTATTAAAAAAAAACGATCATTTTAATAGTAAAAAGGTTAATAACGGGACTGAAGTTCTTACGAATAAATTTACAGGGTTTCAATGTTTATTGGCGGGAAAATGTAAGAATAATTTATTGGTTTACATACGAAATTACGTATACCAACAAATTATTCTTACACGAAACCCTGTTAATTTGTCCGTAAGAACTTCAGTCCCGTTTTTAACCGTTTTTACTATTAAAATGATCGTTTTTCGAATAAAAATTTTCTCCGTGTAGGCCCGACGTATGTGTCATTGGCCCACATTATCCTATTGACGGAGGGCCAGAGTTTACGAGGTAATGTGAGATGATAATAATGCAGGGATACGAAGAAAATTAAGTATTGTTATGTATGAAAGGGACAAATAATAAAAGTGAAGATAATAATTATTGGTAATTTAACAAACAGAATTCAAATTGGGCACAATATTTGTATTTAACTAATTATTAATTCCAGTGGGCGGACCTTGTGCTGTGATAGTGTGCGAATGTTTACACAGAGTAGTTGTGTCTGTGTGCGTGGTAGTTGCGACTCGTGCTGGGCTCCATTTCCGTGTCTACAGATTCCGGATTCCTGCAAAATGGTAAACAATGTAAGACCTAGGAGAAATCTATGAGCACGGAGAGCAATTAAACCTTGCAAACATATTTATTGTATTATAACTAGTCGTTCTGGGAACTGTAGATCTCGCTTAAAGTGATTTATTTTTGAGAGATTATGGCGTGTTGTGCTACCTTCTTTAGCCAACGTTTTTGGACAGCGTTACATCACACATTTGCCCAGATAACGAACACTGTAAAGCTGTCCGAAACGTTGGCTAAAGAAAGAGCATACTTTAAAAATAACTACTAGAAAATCTAGAATCATATCCGTAGATCACATTAAAAAATACGTAGGTATACATATTTATAATTTTCTCGCATATCATTTCCAAAATTACCTCTGAAATTTTAATATTTGAAAGTGGGTAGGTTCTTAAATAACTACTGACTTAATATAACCTTTACATTTTATGAAGGTAACAAATTTTTAAAATTTCAAATGGTGTATTTATACAATTTGTCCAAAGAAACGTCATTATCTCAACAACAATTTTTTTTTAGAAAATGCAAATAAGAAAGTTTTAATAAATATGATGATATTACATTAAAAAAAAATCTCGTCATAAACAAATTTACAGATATGCGAAATACAAAACGGTTAAGTTAAAACAGGACTTTATCACGCTCAGTCAAAAAAATTGTAAACGCTTTATTTTGAATGCAATAATCCAAAATGAATATTATACCTAGTAGCATTTGCACTCAAAATGGAATCCGGTAAATTCCACTCCTAAAAATCACCGCCCATTTCACCGTGGGCAATAATTATTTGCCATTCAGAATTGTGTTTTTCTATATGAAATAGTTTAGTACAAATAGTATAATAATAGTTAAGTATGATTATTATCATAGGAAATAAAATTAATGAAATAAAATATCTGATGAGATATGGAAGATTAACTTGTTACTGTTAATATACATGGCAGAGAGGACGGACCGCCAAACATTGTTGGTTTATTTATTTCATATATACGTTATAGTACATCTGACGAATATTTGAAAAAATTTTCAAATTAAAATATTAATACATAAGTCCGTGAGAGCGAATCTCCGGAGCCGCCTCGAAAACAAGTTGTTATACGGTGAACGTCATAACTCGTTACCGGATTCTCCGAAACAAAATAATTGCAATGCATTTTAAAGGTGATATGTTTCCAAGGTATTCAGAAATTCTTTTTTATTTTTTGGCAGCATTTGAAATGAATAACGCAAAAAAATTTCTGTGAATTTGTTATTATAAAAATAATGGAATAAATGGTGCAAAAAAAACTCTCTGACTACCCACCCGTTGATTTATATGTAGAAATAGTGTTCAAAATTTCAAAAGGATCAGTCAAGTAGATTTTGAGTTATGATGTTTACGAACTATAAAAATTTGTTTGCGAGAAAATCGATTAAAGTTTTATATACTCGAAAATCCGATACGTTTTTAGATTTTCACGGCCAAAAGCATTTTCGTTGTTTGTTTTTGGGGTGTTATGCCGTGTTGTGCTACCTCCTTCTTTAGCCGACGTTTCGGACAGCGTTGCAGTGTCCATCATCAGGGCAGATCCGGCAGATCCGTCGATGCCGATCTGCCGGATCTGCCCTGATGATGGACACTGCAACGCTGTCCGAAACGTCGGCTAAAGAAGGAGGTAGCACAACACGGCATAACACCCCAAAAACAAACAACGAAAAAAAACTCGAAAATCCGTTCGAAAATCGTAAGGCCGGTCGCTTGAATCGCTGTACCTTCGTTATTTTTGCTCCGATTAACTTGAAATTTTGGCACAATACATCGACATGTTGTACATTCACAGGATTAAAACCATACCGCCCCCCTTATACTTACTTTAACCAGTGAATCCTGTGATTTGGAGTAAAAGTAAAGTAAGAGAGAAGTAAAAATTAAAATGAAATTTTGGTCTACGTTGATTTTTTTTAAGCAAACAAAAAAAACTCGGCGAGTAACCACCCAACCTCCTATCCCGCCCCCAACTGCCAACTACTTTTTATGTTGAGAGTGGAAGATACTCTCAGTATCGCCCTGGTGTAAGACTACTATTCAGAATTGAAACGTTGCTTAATAATGGCTTTAGCCGTGTTTAGTGACTAGATCTGAATAGCCAGGTACTTTCCCACCTTCCTCTTCCCCGTCTCCTTCCCTTCCCCACTTACCTTCAGCCTCACAACATACTCCACAATTGAGGATGCCATAGTCTCACTGGCTCCAGAAGGGAGCAGTTGGGACTCTTGTGAGGTTTCTCTATAAAAAAAAAATGTTATTGTAGAAAAAGCAAAAAAAAAAAAAAATGTCACTGGAGACCAAAATTTCATTTATATTTTTACTCCAAATAATGTCAGGAATCACTGGTTAAAGTAAGTACGTACATTAACATCCTAAATTAATGATAAATAACATATATTCTGTGCGGTGAACCTCCGGTGAATGTTGCGAGGTAAATTAGGGGAATGAATGTTCCTAAAATCAACCGCAGTAATCCACCGACCAAAATCAAATATCAGAAGCATCGCGCTGAAACGCATATTGAACATTATTTTTGTGAATTTGCGATGTAATTGTTGGTATTGTTTGTGAATAGTTGGTAAATTCTCTCCATTTGTGGAGTTTCAATTCAATTACGCGACATAAAATACAAAATAATATTTTTTACACACGCGTAGAAATTTATTTACTTTTTTAAAATTTACTTCACACGAGAGACCGTGACTAAAAAAATTTCCTCAGAGCCTATTACATCTTTGGGGTTGCCGTGTGAAGGGTCTTTTAAATATTGAGGATTGGGTAAAGATTTGGGGGTTAGTATTTATTTATTTATTTTTTAGGAAAAGTTGACAGCAAATCTGAGATTATACAATGTTATGTTAATAAGATAGTTAATTATGCCAATTATGAACTTTCCACTGATAATAATAAATGATAAGGTGTGTTAGGGTTGTTTTCTTAATTAAATTATTTTCTAGTTACAATATGTGAAAAGGAGTTACTAGTTACAATATGAAAAAAGGGGGAGGAGGAAACATGGGATTAGGATGAAGAGGCAAAGGGCGGGGATATATAGAGAGTGAATTTCTACTTAGAGTCACGTTGCTTAGTGAATTTTTCGTTTTACGTCGCGTAAAGTCGAGCTAAAAATGTCAATATCGAAATAATTTAAGTTAAATGACTGTGTGGATATGTAGATAAATGAGTTTTGTTTGGAGTTGGTCTTGCAAAGAGGGAGATTAAAAGTAAGCGACTGTCTGCTGTTGCGATATGGAACATGGCGTTCGAGAAGATCGGGGCTATCGATTAAGTTGTGTATGATTTTAAATAACATTACCGAATCTGCTATATTTCTTCGGCAAGTCAACGTCTGTATATTGAAGAACTTTGCAGAGTCTTCACCAATGACATGCGATCGGAAAGAGCGGAAGTTAAGGTACCTTAAAAATGTATTTTGAACTCTTTCAATTCTATTTTTATGTATTGTATAGCCTGGGTTCTACACTTGTGATGCATATTCAAGGATACTACGAACGTATGATTAATAGAGTATTTTGAAAGTAGAAAGATTTATTTTTATTTTTATTAATAATTCAAAAAGATACATAAATTACAAATACATTTTAAACACTAATTAATTATATACTATATATGTTTGATGTACCCCCATAAAAAAGATATTTGAATTGTTTGCAGGAACGGATTACGAAACCCAGCATAGAGGATGCAGTGACTATGTGGTCGATATGATTATTGAAATTTACTATCAAGTATAACCCCAAGGTCCCTAATTTCTAATTTGGTGGATAAAGGTTATAAATTCGTGGATAACTTTTTTTGTTTTTAGTAAAGCGTACGACAAAGCACTTGGATGTATTTAATTTAATTCCAGACCGTGGGCGTTACAGTACGTGTTTAAACGTTATGTATGTCCAGGAGTGACTAACGAATCCATTCCTACCGCTGCGATACAAAATGGAGATAGTCTGGCTGGACAGGTCAAAGAGTCTCCCTCGACTGGCCTCTCCCGATCCGGCCCGCCACGCAACTGGTGGGCAGACTCATCCACCGCCAATACCCGAATAAACGTTACCCCTTGTTCCCCTGCTAAGACACCGAACGTCGCGAACAATTTTGCGAGACCGCAGTACCTATACCCGCTACCCTAATACTATGTACCATGATCACCATGATTACAAAAAAAATTCAGTTTGTCTGTAAACCGCATACATAATAATTATTTAAATAAATACAATGTTTAAAAGGTTCATACGTTAAATGGTGACATAAAGTGGTTTTTAATTCATTAGTTACCTTAGTTCCACTCTGTTTAACCTCTGTTTGAACTTGGCCTGACTGGAAGCCACTTGCGCCGTGAGCCTAGCCAGGCGGGCGCTGACAGTGTGCAGCATTCCCTGCATCCTAACCACACGGGTCTCCAGTGACTCCGTCGTGTGCTGCGCTCCTCGGAACGCATCCTCATCTAGCAGTCCATCCTTCCGCAGGATCTGGCACCCGCGCTCCGTCAGGGAAGCCCGGGCATCCGGGTAGTCTGCAAGAGCCTCCCAAAGGTCTCGCTTAGCCAAACAGAACAAGTCAGAATAACCCGAAGAACGAACGTTCGCAGTACGCCTGTTTCCCGTGCGATTCCCTGCTATTTCCAATACGCTCACCTCCCCAAACACGGACCCAGCGCTCAAGGTTGCAAGCACGGTCTTCCCATCATCTGCAACAACCGTTAGCTTACCCCTTTTAACGATATACATCTCTTTTCCTACGTCTCCTTTTCGGCAAATGTAATCTCCCGGACTGAACACTTGCAGTCGAAGCTTCAGGACCAAGGCTTCGAGTAAGCCAGGTTCACAGTCTTGGAAAATGCGCACTTGTCGCAAAGTGTCGAGGTGAACTCTGATAGCGATTTCCGCCTTGAGTTTGTCAGGCAAAGCCGACAGAACGCGCTCTTCGTCCAACGCCCCACTTTGGGCCCAGGTGTAGGCAAACCATCGGATGACCCTAGCCTCCAACTCGCCTCCAACTTTCCGAAAAGCCATGTACTGTTTCACCCCATCCATCCTGTTTTGAAATTCAACTCTTGCTACATTCATGTTGGATATCATAGATCCGATGTTTCCCACAATGGTAGCGAAGATCAAAACGCCAGCAAGGAAGTCAGCAACAACGAAAAGATATTCCGCATCGTTTTCTGGCTGTGGGGTTTCCCCGATGGTGGTCAGGGTAAGAGTCGACCAGTAGAAGCTGTAGATGTACTGACGGGCCAGGGTGGAGTTTCGGGAACCGTTAAGATTATATACCCAGTTGTCTGTGCCAAATCCTAGCGCGTAACTAATTGCGAAGTATAGGCAAGCGTTCCAGTGAATTAGCACTAAAATCGCCAGTACAACCTGAAAGTAGAAACAGAACATTTCATTTCATAAATCAAGAAAGAAAAATCACACAAAACTTTTCCTTTGACACTTGGAGCTGTCAATTAAATTTCGAAATTGACAATACAAAGGAACGCATTTGTAGAAAATGTCTAATAAAATGCTACTCGGTAGGACACCTGCTATCATTTACACATCTAAGGAATTTCCCACCTTTCAAATATGTTTAAAAACTTCTCGGAATATGAAAAAAATGTTCTTTAGATAAAAAAAATTTGCCATTCGAAGTGTTCGATAATAAAGTTAATTTTTTTATTATTATTTGAATCACATTTTCAAAAACGAAAACAGTTTTTGAAAATGTGCGCATTACCGTGCCATCATTTTACAGTTTCATAAAAAAAACAATAAAAAAATAATGTAGGCAGTAATTAAAATTGGTCAAATAATATTTTGAGATACTGTTGTGTATTATGTATGTAGTATGTATTATCGAGTGTCAGACTGTTAGATGCTTTTATTGCCGGATATTTATAGATTGTCGTCGGAGGTTTTGGGTTTTGTGCTTACGCTTGTCTAACTGGTCTATTATTTAACCGCTTGGGAACATAAGCTTGTTTTCACGACAATTTAACGTAGGTAGACATAGGAATAACGTGTGCCCCGGAACTGAGTTATTAAGTTAGTTCGTGTTTGTTGAAATTTGGATTCTTGGTCTTTTTTTATTTATTTATTATTTTCTCGACAACATAATATGCATAGTATTCAAAACATACTACTACTACATATACGATATATATTAAAAATGTACTTCCATGTGTATTCAAGAAGCCATTACGTTTGCCTGGTCGATATTAATTCCTAACTAGTCGTGTTCTAGGGAAATAAATATTTGACAGTTTTCAAAATACTATTGTATATATTTGTGTTGTTTATTTTATGTGTTGTTCATTGAGTTCCGAAATTGTACCGAGTATGAGGTTATATTGATAATTAATTTATAAACTATGTTTGCAAATTATTTTTTTTAGCAAATGTAATTTACTTCATATTTGTCACTAGTTCACAGTTTGAAAATAAATAAAATATAAATATTCCAATTGGCGCAACCCCCCAGCGTTCCTTACACTCGCCTGAAATCGTAGATCTCCATCCCATTTGAATTTAGAAAGCACAGTTTTCTATGTTATGTAACATGCCCACAAGGCGCTACTTGCACAAATCTGTTATCTATGGTGTAAGGTTAGAAAAATTAATAAAAATATTTATTTCACACCCGTAGAAAAATGCTGTAAGTCAAACCAAGAGACAAGGCTTTTACAAGAAAATGAATGACGAACAAGCGGTCTCGTCGAAAAGAGATACTAGCGAAATCTTGCAAAAATGGAGTGATCTAACTTTATTACGGTTTTCGTGGGGTATAGATAATTAAAACCACTTTACTTTTCAGAGATAAAACGTAAAATAGAAAAATTTGACTTACGACACATTTCCATGAATTGAGAGCTGTATATTTTGGTATCAATTATCACTTTTCAGGATGAAACTTGGTATTTAAAAAAAAATGTACCTTGCAAATCCTGAACGCGTTCGGATACCCGGTGGCCGTCTCCGTGCGGTCGAAGAACTCGAGCATGCGCGGCAGCCTGAACAGGCGGTTGACGCGCACGATGACCGCGCAGGGGACGTTGGCCAGGCATGGCGCGGGCGGCCACCACACGTACAGCAGGTCAGTGGGGAACAGGGACACCAGGTCCCAACGCCAAGCCGCGGAGCGCAGGTAGTGACGACGCAAGCTGGACACGGAGCGGACCAGGAGTCCCTGCTCCAGGTAACCTGAAATTCAGATCAGGAGCATACTGCAGGGATCGTTATAAAACATGTTTCTGTATTATGTTATGGCTTCGCAACGCTTTAAATTTCGTATTGCATAGTACACAGCTAACCCCTAAGAGTATGGATATTAGAGAGACGGCATGTGAAGTGTGCCCGCGCGCTCCAAGTGTGCCTTTCCGAGAATTCTACCCACATGGCTAACATTGGCTGTCACCATGTAAAATGGCTGCTGTCGGAACGTATTAAACGTCCAAAAACCAGCAGCCAATGTAAGCCGTTTGGGTAAAATTCTCGAAATGGCACACTTGGAGCGCGCGGGCACACTTCACATGCCGTCTCTCTAATATCCATACTCTTAGGCTAACCCAGTGCGTAAATAATTATTTTATAAAAGATCACAAGCGCAAGTGGTCAACACGTACAAAAATTAAAATTTATTAACGGGCCTTATCTGCAAAACATTTAACACCCTATTTTTTATCCCGAGATTTAGACATGTTCAACTGTAGTTAAAAACAAAGAACTTCCCCAAGCTCCTTTTGCTAAAATCAAATTTGGACAAAGACATTTTAAATACATAGCTTGCAAACTTTACAATACACTACCAGTCACAATTAGACAAATCAGAAACAACGACCAAATTCAAACACGAAATAGTAAGAAATGGATTACAAGTATAGGGCGTCCCACTATTGCAAACATCTGTAAACCAAATTGCACGTAGATAATAACAACAATTTGTAGAGGACCTAATCCAAATAAAATAAAATAAAATAATAGAATCATATTAATTTAACGTACTTAATTATTATTCTAATATCATCTATTCCTGCATTTCTAAGACCCAATCTAATCACCGTTCTTTTTTATTGTATAGAAATTAAAATGTAGGTATCTAACCTCAATATTCATGTAACTAACTATGTACACATTTATGGACCTCTATGTCTGTATTGACAAAGGTATATCCGAGTGAGACAGGCATAAAAAAATCGCATGTAATTAAACTTTATACAGATAAATAAATATAAAATAAACGAAAAAAATATCGAAAATATGTAAAATTTAACTGGTTGAAAGTATCTCTTGATGTAAAATCTAAAAATAAACTATTTTTTACAGTTTTCACCGTTCTTACTGTTTATTTTTTTGAGGAAAACTTCTTTGGGCGCGAAATGACGAGTGGTACCTAATTCTAACCTTTTTCGGACGGAAGTAACATTTACAGTTACTGCCATCTGTGTTTGTTTTTTAAAGTAAAACATCTTTAAGGGACGGAAATAACGTTCAATTACTGCCATCTGAATTTTTTAATTACTAGAATAGTAGTATCTGCCTCAACAGTCAAATAAGTTTTACTTAACCGCGCGTAAAGTTATTTTTGTTAACATTGCAGTACAAATATCGATGAGTACTTATGTATAATTCATTTAAACACTTTTACTGACATTGGAGTAAAAAATGTTAACGTCTCCGGTGACAATTATGATGTTTTTTTTTTCAAATTAAAACTATAAAAATCATTAGGTATTTGGCGGCCAGGGTCGAGGACAGGGTGGTTACTCGGATATGCTCAAAGTGATCAGTGAAACAATTTATTTTTGTTTAGTTTTGAAGAAGAAAAAAAAAAAAAAAAAAAAAAATTACCGGAGACCAAAACATCAATGACATTTTTTCTGCGAATAATGTCAGGAATCACTGATTAAAGTAAGTCAAATTCGTCCCTTAATAGCTTGTATAAATTATATCTAATGGATCGTGGTTTATCACAATATATTATTTCGTATAATCTATTTGATTTCTAAACATCGGTATGATATTTTTTTAAATATTGGGAGAAAAACAAAAGTGAAATAAATAAATAAACTGGTTCTTTTTAAATCAAATTCTTGACGTATTGACTATTTTTTGTGACATAAATACCTCAGTTTGTCTATTTATTTAAGGTCTTAGAAACTAAAAATTTTCAAATTATTTTACACACTTATTTTGCTAAGACATTATTAAAAAATCATAAATACTTACGATCATAAAATACTTACATCATGTACACGATATTAAAAAATGTATCGTCACGCGTTTGAGATTTTTTTATTGCTTTGAGTGAAATAAACTCGATATTCAGTTATTAGTTAAACTTTTGGGTACGGAGAATATTCAATCTTTCTGATCGGAACCCCCCTGTACAGTTGCAAGGGCACGATCGCAAGTTGAAATTTGAATTTTCTGCCGATGGTTAATGGGCCTTAAGTTTCTCTTAAATTCAATTAGCTCTATCAAAAG
This sequence comes from Limnephilus auricula, assembly GCA_951813805.1. Classification (NCBI taxonomy): domain Eukaryota; kingdom Metazoa; phylum Arthropoda; class Insecta; order Trichoptera; family Limnephilidae; genus Limnephilus; species Limnephilus auricula. The sequence goes on from OX638391.1 coordinate 6,994,860, forward strand.
CCCACTATGTCCCATTTACCCCAAATTGATATAATTAAATTACTAACATGCTTGCTCCCTTAGCAATATTTTCTATTAGAACTTATTGAGGCTTAGGAACATTTAGCAGCCAATATGCTAAGTTATCTAATCGTTCTCCGTATGCTAAATGCATGAAGTTATGGAATAATGTATGTAGGGTTGCAAAACATCTTTAAAGGTGTTTTCAATAATCGTTAATTTATTTTTACTATACATGTTCTGAGCATAATGATGTTTTAATAATTGAAAAAATATTTTAAATATCACATCAATCCAATTTAAAACGTACCTAGCTATCATAGTAGGGTAGCTAGCATAGCCGATCGATAAAAAATGTATCGATAATATGTATGCTATATGTTTTTACTTTCATCTACATATATGGATGATTATACCTAATATTTTATACTTAATATAACATCTTATGAATCTCGACTACCATAATACGGGCATTTGCCTAGCTTGGTAGTCAAAAAGCCATGTAAAATAAACCTGTAATAATGAAAATGAATAAAGAAAAAAAATAAAAATAATAATAATAATGCCGATAAGTTGTCATCGTTCCCGAACAAGACTTCCAATCGTAGAGCACAAAAAATAGTTAACGTAAAGAATTAACGACACAAAGTGAATGGTTGTTTGTTCGTTGGCGATCTGCAGTCATACTTGGGGACGATGACAAGTTACCGTCATTATCGATAAAATCCATATCGATCAACTGTGCTAGATACCACGGAATATGTATTATTGGAATTTAAACCCGTATCTTTGGCTTGCCACAGTCCTTACCAACAATTATTACACCACTTGACCACTAGCCTAATCCGTATTTTTCTTTATCATAATATAGGTATTACTTGAAAAAAATCGTTAAATAAATCTTTTATATTTCTTACCGGGCACGTTTATTTTGTAATCGTGTCAAAAGGGAATTAATTTATTTAATTGTATTAATATTATTATTTTTTAGTAGAATAGCTTCACATAGGAGACCCTGAGAGAAAAAAAAATCAGGTCTTACTCATCTTTTAGGAATGCTGTGTGGAGAGTCTTGATAGGGAAAGGAAGAAGAGAAATTTCTGGGAAGGAAAAAGCAATGAGGGATGGGTAGGAATCTCGGAGTCAATGTGTCCAGGAGTGAGAAGCGAGTGAGTTATTTCAAAACACTGACTGAAATATTTCATGCACTGGCTATGAGAGAAAGAGAGAAAGAAAATGTGCGCGCGCACTGCTCTCTCTTACTTCTACAATGAGCCCGTTCGCCTCGCAACGCATTTCACTTTTCGTTACACATTCGCCAGTTTACCCCTTAAGTCAAGTCAAGTATTTACTTCAAAAAAAATATTTTGTTGAATTTGAGAGAATAGCCTAAAAAATTATTTAAATTGAAAACAAAAAAAAATTCACAATTAAAAAAGATTTTATGTGATTTTATCATTGTTACGTTCTTACAGACTTGTTCCATTATACCTATGGCAGAATAGTTCCGTAAATATGTAGAGGCTTGTTGAATAGATTGAGTTGTATAATTTTAGAGAGCTAGAATCATGTAATTTCCCAATAATTAGCCTGGCACCCACTGATCGGTATGCAAGGGCCACTGAATTTCCAATTTCGGAGAATTGAAAGTCAGACAAATACATCACAATAAACCTCATTTAGGCAGTAATTTACCACAAATTGAATAATAATTTTGGTTTATTACTAAAATTACATTTTAGTAATAAACCAAATACCTACTTAATGAAGAGGACCAAAATAATTATTGCGTCGATAAACGGATGCACTAATGTAGGCAAAATAATAATCATTATTATTTTGAATAGGTTTTATCTCCCAATAGGCCTTTCAATGATTTTACATTTTGAACAAGTTACCTATTTATTTGCTTTTAAAATAAACATTATTTTTTCGGAATAATTCTATCACTCGACCACTACCACTACCCAAATCTAATGCATTTTTAAAGTATAGATATATATATATATATATATATATTTGGTTTTAATTTTTTTTTTATTATATAGATAAATATTTAAAAAGATTTTTTGTTGTTGTTAAGAGCGATTGACCAGCAGCTGAGGATAACAGTTTAAAAATGCTTGCAACTGTGCAGTGGGGGTTCCAATGAGAAAGATCGATTATTCCCGTTATGAAATTTTTAAAATTAAAAATTTAATATCGATTTATTTCATTCAAAGCTTGCTTTAAATATACCTATATTCAAGTAAGCAATAAAAATGCTCAAAACGCATGATGATAAATTAATATTGATAAGTATGGTGTTCTTCTTGTAAGTATTTTTTGATCATAAGTATTTATGATTTTTTAATAATGTCTAAACAAAATAAGTGTGTAAAAAAATAAATTGAAATATTTTAGTTTGTAAGACCTTAAATAAATAGAAAAATGAGGTATTTTTGTCACAAAACACGTTTTGTTTTGAACACAATTTATTTTTTAATGATTTTAATTTAACTAAAATTAATACTGTCTTGACTAGATTATGTATTGATTTATTTTGTTGTATGATAATATGATTTAAAATTTGTGTTGTTTAATAGAATCTATCGTTTGAAAATTGAACAAATCTGCCAACGACCAACGGTATAACCGTAGTATATTAAAAATACTCTTAGTTTTTCAAAAAAACTTTACTCAATTTTATGAATGGCGCAAATAAGAATTCTTCATTTTTGGTTAATTTTGGGATTCTCTTCATGGCATCCAGTGCATACATCTGAGACAAACTGAAAATAATAATTATTTCTCTTTCTGACATCGTTATGTTTGACAGCTGATCAAACAAACCTAATAAACATCGATTAAAGGCTGACGGGCCGAATATTATCGACAAACGTAACGGGTACCGTTCAAATATGACGAATTTGAAATGAATTTGAACACAAAAATTAAACAAAAATGTCTTTTACGCCATGGTCCACAGACAAACAAGATACTAAAAGAAAACATCATGAAACGATTTTTTGCTTTCAAATTATTTGTTATTTTAACGTTTGTGCCAACCCTACGTTCTAGAACAATGGATCATCTTGGAATTCCTCCACGTCAAAGTAAAATGCGGCCATTACGGACCTACTTGAGCTCATAGTTACGTGGTTCCAATTCACCTACATGGTCCTTCGCGCCGAGACCTCCTAGTGATGTCAAGATAACAATACCACTAGTGTCTTTATTTACATGCAGCTATTATAGAGATGCTCTTAAATTAGTCATGTGGTAAATTAATGTTATCAAGGGGAACATTATTAAACAAAATTAAACCATTATTTTTACAGACACAATTTTCTATTACTACACGCGATAAAAAGTAATTTGTTTAAATATTTTAATATTGCTTGTATAAATCTACTCATTATAGATGGTGTTAAGGGACGCACTTGACTTACTTTAACCAGTAATTCCTGACACTATTCGGTGGAAAAAATGCAAATTAAATTGTGAAAAAGTGACTTTTCCAAATCCGTTTTTTTTTAAAATCATAATCAAACCAAAAAATTCTTTCGCATGTCGACACTGGTTTCCCCGCTGCGTGACCATCCAGCCTCTTACCTTGCCCCCAACTGTCCAACACCTACTATTTTTTTATGTTATTGTAGAAAAAAAAACATCAAAAATGTCTTCGAAGACCAAAATTTTATTTAATTTTTTATTTATTTTAAAATAAAGTCAGAAATCACTGGTTAAAGTGAGTCAAGTACGTCCCTAAACACCCTCTATAAATATATGCTATCTTGTACGTGGTTCGAAAATATAAAGGTGAAGAAAAATCAATTATTTATTATGACGACTCTCAATCGAAAATTTGAAACTGAAAAATTTGAAATTTGAAAAAGATTCAATCATACCTAGATATTGAATCCAGGACCTTAGCCTTGCCGGGGTGCAGGTCTACCATTGAGCTAATGGGACTCAATTCGGTTGTATTTAACTGTATCATACTTCGACTAAAAACTACCAAAATTATCTTCATTTAATTAACGCATATTTTATTGGCTGCTTTCATTATGTATGATTGCAAGATTTATCTTGAACCATACGCTTTCTATGTAGATAGTGTCTTGAATAACTTTATTTATTTTTTTATTTATTGTTTTTTTTTGTAACAGATGTCGCATATTAAAAAAAAAATTAATAAAGTAATCCATTATGTGTGGAGGGTATTTTAAAGGAAAAAAGGAAATTTTGTGAAGGACGATATATAAATCTGGGAATCAGTGTGTTCATGAGTGATGGAAATATGAATCTATCCCTCCAACTGTGGTGTATCTCCCATCAACCAGTCTATCCCGATCCTCGGTCTCTACGCAATAGGTGGTCAGACACATCTGCAATCAAGACCTAAACAAACCTCACTCCTTGAACCCGAACACCCCTGTTAAGTCACCAAAGGTAGCGAACCACACGGTGTGACCTTTGGCAGAGGTGTAGATTATTTAATAAATGGTTCCCGTGGCGGCGTTATCCATACCCGCCTCCCAAATTGATATAATAATAAAAATAATAACTTACAAATTTTACTACATTGCATTTCTTCATAAAGAAATTAGCCAAAAAAAACATATATATTTTAAGCTTCAAGAAAATGAAGAAAATGTAGTTAATAAAAAGGTAGTTAATAAAAATGCATATAATACGGTTAAATATACCGAAGGGGAAGGGTCGGATAAGTTAGAGGCGAAGCAAAACCCCGGCAAGATGAGATGATATTTTTTGTTTCAGTGTTGTTATTATTATCTTCAATGATTCAATTAGTAATATATAATTAGGAACCTACGTGCATATTTCCGAACATAACTTCTGAATAAAAATAATAACGCTTTTCAATTGAGGTAACCTTGATGGGAAATAGTAATAATGGAAAAGTCCTTCATAAAAAATTCGAAGATAAAACAGTCTGTCTACGTGATGAGTCTTGTATGTTTAAACACGATGCATAGATCAATAATATTTTGAAGCTCTTTCCTTCAAGATGGTGTAGTTTTATGTACAAAAGCTATGATGGGAATTATACGAGGGAGCGTTTTTCAATCAATTTTTAAAATTATAACAAAATGAAACATTTCTGGAATCTGAAAAGCGGGAAAATTCGAATAGTGAATACAAAACTATAACAAGTCGAAAATTCGAGCTTTTAAGAAAGTCAATTATTTATATAACGTGCCCATATGGACATTATGTATATATATATTATAATAATAGTATTGTGTAACAGTATTCAAGAAGTAAAATTTGTCTAAGAATCTGTAAAATAGAAACCACACAGGAGAATAATAAAAGCTAACATTAGTATTTATTTATGAGGTGTGTCATTATAACTTTCTTGTATTCACCAGTATTGCCAACATACTATCTTTGACTTTAAATGACTGAATCCTGATATTGTTGTTGAAATTTAAAATAACTTTTGATCAAGTTTTTACATCTATTTGGTATAGGTACGGAAGGTAATTAGACTGAGCAAATCAGGAATCCTATACATAATACCATTAGAAATTTAAAAATAAAAGTTATGTCAGATTTTCGGTAGAAAAATGGGTGTTCCTAAAGCCTGTAAAATTATGTAAAAAAAATATGTAAAAAAAAAAATATTGAAAAACTAATATGTAAAAATATGTAAAAAATATGTAAAAAAAAATAGAAAAACTTTCTAATTGACCATGTCTTACAATTCAAGACTATAAAACGTGATAATTCCTCCCACAAATAATAATATATCTGTAAAGATAACAATTTTGTTCAACGTTTAAAAGAGTGCGAAATTTCAATTTTAATTTCTGTGGATGGGACCGTTGGGAATCTAAAATTTCTATAGACACACTTACAAAGGTTTTAGAAAAAACTGATATAGTATATCAGCAATATTATCTAACTTTATTTTATTTTTTGTGATAGTATTGCATTCACAGGGCACATTGTTGGATGGAACGTAAAAATGAAGGACTGTTAGAGGAATGTATAGGATTGCGTTATTTTGCATTCCATCGCGGTAAAGCGATACTGTTGCTACTATAAAAATTCGTTCGCTACGAATTTAAAAACAAAACATTTTGGAGAAAAATTTCAACCATGACAGTAATCCCGTTAAATACATTTTGGTTGTGGCATGTTTGGGGGTGATGTTGCATTCCCAAAGCAATTGGGCTGCTTTTTATGAATCAATTACAAAATTCACGAGAGTCACAATTGTAAAACAATAAATGGTATAAAAGTACGAAGTGGTAAAAAAACTATTATTGGTGTAAATAATTTAATTGCAGCGCGATTGCTTAGCCACTGATTTGCCTGTTCGTCTAGTTCTATTCTGTACTTGCCACACTTAGTTGCAATCCGTTGGGTTATTGCGATTGATGACTGTACTACATCACGTCCAACAATTATTAAAGGTTATTGGTGTACTTGTTGTCATATTGTTGGCATCCATAATATGCTTTCAACTGCCTGCCTACGTCGTATCTTAAAATACTTTGGACACGTTGCTCGCCAAACTGAGGACTTCAATTTGGAAAAACTAATAGTCACTGGCAAAGTGTTTGGCAGTAGAAGCAGAGGAAGGTCTAGGCACTAGAATGACCAAGTATCACTGGCGTCCGGTATGCCGATGTCCGAAGCTCTCCACGCAGCGCAGGACCGTGAGTGGAGGAGCCTTGTCCACCATGGAAATTGGAGTAGTCCTGATGAAATTTGCACTATTACTACTTCTTTCTTGAATTTCTAGATATACTCTAGCAATTACAACTGTCTTAGGTTATGAAATGTATTGGAATTAGTACAGCTCTTTCTTACAGTTTTTTCGGTCTTGTTTTGCTGGGTTATTGCAACTATTTTTAGCGTATTATATTTATTTATCTGTTAATAAATTAATATATATACTAGAATGACCAAGTATCACTGACGTCCGGTACGTCGGTGTCCGAAGCTCTCCACGCAGCGCGGGACCGTGAGTGGAGGAGCCTTGTCCACAATGGAAATTGGAGTAGTCCTGATGAAATGTGTACTTATCACTACTTTATTTATTGAATTTATAGATATACTACTCTAGCAATTACAACTGTCTTAGGTTACGAAATGTATTGGAATTAGTACAGCTCTTTCTTACAGTTTTTTCAGTCTTATTTTGCTGGGTTAATGCTTTCAACTATTTTAAGCGTATTATATTTATTTGGCTGTTAATACATTAATATATTCATAAATTATGGATCTATGATAGAACGCAGTGTTATTAATTCGAAGAAAAAAAATTATAATATTGATAGGAAATGTAGTTTACGCGAATATGCATGGAGGTTCAATGTGTCTTTAGGTAGTTCTGTGTAATTTTAAGGTGTATATGTATCTCAACAGAGGTTAGAATTGTTCTATATAAGAGAGACAACTTTTACGAAGATAGTCGATCATACCGATCTACATGTCGGCACCGTCAGTGAGCTTTCACCTTCCCCTGCTTCAGATTATAACAGAGCATTCGTTAGAACGGACGTTAGGTCCAGTAAGATATTCATTGAAAATAAGAAAACAATTAACAAAACTTGTAATCCAGACAAACCGAATTATTATTGAAACTCCCTATCATCAGTATATCATATGTGTTGTTTATAAGAGGAAAAATATTACATAGTTATTATTGTTATTTCAATAAAAACTAGATTTGTCGTTTATCACTTACCAGCACCAAAAAATTACAAAACTTGGAAATAGTTTACTCGGCTGTGTTGGAAACGATCGCCTTTAATTTTTGTAATATCCGAATGATATTTAACGATTTGGATAAGATATACAGCAGATTTGGTCAGATCCGGTTGAATAAATGATTTAATTAATATTTTTAAATAAAATTTATATTTCTTTGCAACCACAGTGAAAACTGTGCCTTGAGAAGATCGGATAATGCCGAGTGTCAAGGGATCACCCTTCAAACTGTAATATCGCGTGTCCGGTGTCGTTTAGTTTGTTTGGCCGACATTTATACCACAGTCAAGAGAGGTCGCACTGTGGGGCTGATTCATCCCCACAGACGGGGTAGAACTACTGTCAACCATCGTAAGAGAGTCGGAGTTCTGACTAAACTCCTACGTGAGGTCATCGTAGTTAACGCAGGTCACTGAATAGAATAGACTCTTAACATATCACTCAGCAAGCTTCCTGCAACTTGTAGACTCTTTGAGGAATAATATGTAGGTATACAATTCTTTCAAGGAACCACCACTGTGGAAAATGGTAAAAATGTAGTGTTAAGAAAACTACATAATATGATAGACATTAAAGAAATAGCAATTTGGAAAATGTAATCATTGAAAAATAAGATATAAATCTAAACGAAAAATGAAACAGAACAGACAGCAAATATAGGTACATTCGCAACACTCTAACCACTCAGCTATTAAGACTTTATTTTCATAAAGAATAACGCCAATTTTCATTACACGATGCAATAATTTCGCAAAAATACAAAAAATGAAAGTTATGCAAGGAATGCCAAATTTCATTATGTAAGTATACGAGGTATCAATTTCGCACAGAGTAAAAATAAAATTACGCAATAAAGGCCAATCAAAATTATGCAATTTTTACAGAATTTGAAGAATTCATTAAATTTTAAAGTTAATTCTCAAATTCTATGAAAGTTTTGTTATTATTTCATCATGGGCTAGTTGTTTCACTTAAATAAATAAAAACATAACTTTTACAGAATTCGAAAGTTAGATTTAACATTTGATGATTTTTTCAAATTCTTTGAAACAACTGGTATTTAAAGTAACAAATTCGCGTAAATACCAATTATTAGGGTGGTTTAAAAAAATTGAACAATTTATTAAATATTTGAAGTTAATTTTCACATTCTGTGTAAGTTCTATTCAAGTTATAATATTATATCATTATAGGCCAGTTGTTTAATAAAACTGAAATAATCACAGAACTTGTGTAGAACTTTCACAGAGCAAAAATTAACTTCAAATATTTGATGAACTGTTCAAAATCTTTAAAACAACCTAAAAGTGACAAATTCACACTATTAACATTAAAATTATGCCAAAGTTCAAAACATGATATAAATTTTAATACATTTTGTCAATAAAGCAACTACGGACTCTCGAGAAAGATCTGATATGTAAAATAAGTGAGCAACCGTTTCTCGAGATGTCCTCGCAGATCCTAGGGGTTATAATACCTTCGTGCGCGTGTACCAGCATGTCCACCAGATAGATGGCGTCGCACGTGTAGTCCAGGGTCATCCACAGCACGGCACTCATGTTGTTCAGCTCCCAGAAAACGGCCCGTCCCACCACGAATACCAGGTTGTAGAGAACGGCCAGGGACACCACCGCCAGCCACTGGAAATCACGCATACAGTTCACAGAATATTCATAAGTTAATTAATGGCCAAATGTGGTAAAATACGGAAGTTAAATCCAATAACATATACTTTTAAGTTAAATAAAAGAGATTTAGCTCGTGCTTTTCCCACGCGGAAACCAAAAACAAGTCGTTTGAAATATAGATTTTTGTATTTTGAAATACCAGTGACGCGCCAAACCCGGGGGGGACAGGACGTTGATGCGCACGGCTTGATCGGGCGAGGCGAATGATAATAAATTTAAATAAATGTTTGTAGAAAATTAAAATACGTGTATACATGTTTATGTTTTATACATATAAACATATATGTGGACATACATATGAATGGAGCGAAAGAAGTTTTTACTTCAGTCGTGTGGTCTGAAGCACACACGTTTTTTTCAATGATGTTAGTTTGTGTTATAAAGTCACACATTGGAAATAATAGGGCCAAAGTTATAGAACAAATAAATAAAAACACAAGAAGTGCATTGGGGATGTGTTTCGAGATCCAATTATAGGTCCAGTTTTTGCCTATATTTCCATACAAAACATGTTTGACAATGATGTTTGACAATGCCCTAAAGTTTAAGTTTAGACTTACGGAATTCAATACTTCGTTTGTGTGAAAGCACTATGAAACAATACATAACGAAGTTAAAATGGAATGGAGAGATATATTTTCAGGGAAGTGTAAGAGAGACAGCGTGCTAAATTGTCTAGAAGCAAAAAGTAATATGTTAGTGGCACATTATTTATTTTCATTCAAATTTGAATGAAAGGCACTTCTAGTTATATTCTTTATTATATGGCCACAGTATTCGACGTCAGGCATGGGCGAGGGGTAAAGCCCTCGACTCCCAATCCGAAGGTTCGAACCCGGCGTGCGCAAATAAATTTTCATTTGATTAATTTTTGTTGTTTCACAATTAATTCATTAAAATAATAAGTATATTTGCGTCACGTTTCAGAGTTGGAAGATACTCTCAGTATCACCCTATGGTAAGACCATCATTCAAATTGGAAAGGTACTTGAAATGGCTTTAGCCGTGTTTGGTGACCAGATTTGAATAGCCAGGCACTTCCCCACCTTCCTTTTCCCTATCTCCTTCCCATCACACTACCTTCAGCCTCACAAAATATCCCAATTGGAATGTCATAGTGACACTGGCTCCAGAAGGGAGCAGTTGGGAGTGTTGGGACTCATGTGCGGTATTCATATATATGAAAAAAAAACAAAAAGTGGATTTTTTTAAACGGATAATAAGTAGTAATTCTGTGAAGAGAATTCACCTCCAAAATACTATATTTCTTATTTTCCCTCATTTAATAAATAAAACCCAAATTTCCTCTGAAATCATAAAATTTTGAAGTATCTGGGTAATTATTATTGGGCTAGTAAGTTTTTTTTTACATTAACTCCACACAGAAGGCCCCGAGGAAAATAATTTCCCTCAGGTCCTATGTCATCTATGAAGATGCTGTGTGGTGGGTCATTTTGGAGAGAGAAATGAGTGAACATGGTTCTTGAAGAGACCCAAGTGTAGGAGAGAGGAAACACAGACGCCGGCAGCCGAGCAGTTGAAATCAACAACGAATCGTAGAAACGACCCGTTCTCACGTGACAAATGTCAACCGTGTACATATGTTGGGTACATTGGTAGCACAAATAATATTTAAAAAAAAAATGGAATGAAAAGATTTCGAATTTAAAAACATATTTATTATAGACCGAAAAATGCTAAAGAGTCGATTTAAAACCGGACTTTACTTTACATATAACAATTCGCTTTACCGAAAGTACAAATAGTTTATTGTGATATTTCACCCTCAAATATAAGGAGTAAAAGTACAGAGTAGGAACATAAACAATAAAAATAGTTATTAAGACGATAGACTTCGCTTTTCGGCCCATACAAAAAGGATGCCCGGGAAAAAACACTTTTCTACATCGAAAATTGCACAAAATGAATATATTTTTTTTATACTGCCTTCTAGAGGGTGAAAACTATGTCGGTATGTTTTCGAATTTTCGATGCGTTTCGTATTAACGTAAACATTCACTGTCAAACATGTACGATTTATCAAAAAATATTATTTAAGGAAAAAGTGCTGCTAACTCAACTCTCATAAAGAATTATAAAATTATAAAAAGCTACCGACGTGGCTTCTTCTTTCTAAAAAATATATATTTCTTAAAATTTCAATTTCGTGAAAGTTTCTGTGTAGAAAAGTGTATTCTCAATAAACCCCTTTTCGAGCGATTTCTGTAGGTAAATTTGAGCGTTGTCTCATTCGCACATTTCGCATCCGCATGTATTGTAAGTGTGCGTGAGCTTATTGTGAGCGGGACAGAATGACAGACGCGGGTGATCCGCGTGTCGTTCAAAGTCTAGCCTCTTAAATTCTGTTAATTTAATATCGCGTGATAAAAGTCGGATTAACAGAGAGGTCTGACGATTCATCAGTTAACGGTCTAAATTCAATTACCATTTAATAAGTCAAGAAGATTGTCAGAATTGCTGGGAAAAGCCATTTTCCTGTAATTCCTCTACGAACGTTAACTAGTTTCTAAGTAAAGCTATAATTACCTTACTATTATAGGGACCTTGAAGTGATTTTCCACAAAAATGGCGCTATACAAATTATACGATAATAATAATTATGTTAATAGCTAACACTCAATTGCTTCACTCCACTCACCATACATATCTTCGTACATCGCTTAATAAATACATCAGTGGGGATATTCTGAATTCTTGACAAATCAGTTCAATTTTGTTACAAATTATCGAAATTACAAATTATATCACAAATAGAAACTGTTGCTTGTGTTGTGATGGAGGACTTAGGCAGCCACTAAACCTACGATGCCTGGGAGGGAACCAGACGCGATGCCAACTTAGCCACTGTCCGGTCATTGGTAGGTAGGTACTTTTTCGCCTGTCTGCCTTCTACAAACAAACACAACAGTTTTGAAAAAAAAAAATTTACTGTTAATTTTTATTTTTTTTATTTTGTTTATTTAATAAATTTTCATATGTAACAGTTTTGGACTAATTTTTTTAAACTACCATACTAATTCCCTTGTGATGGTAGTCATACATAATACATATAATATTAAAAAAATACTATTTTATCGAAACATAATTAAACATTAACTTAACATTAGACTGAAATTACAGACAGACAGTGACAACAGAAATTATCATTTTTTTATAATGGAAGAGAAAGTTGTGTAAATAAACACAATAATTTATTTCAATAAAACAAAACTCTTATCAATTTGAAATGTGTGTAAAACGTTGTATAAAGATGCAATATTCGTTGAAAAAGTCGAGGTAAAATACTTAACATTAGACTGAAATTACAGACAGACAGTGACAACAGAAATTATCATTTTTTTATAATGGAAGAGAAAGATGTGTAAATAAACACAATAATTTATTTCAATAAAAAAAAACTCTTATCAATTTGAAATGTGTGTAAAACGTTGTATAAAGATGCAAATTCGTTGAAAAAGTCGAGATAAAATAACTTTGAGAGACCACCCGAGTGCAAATAGCGACTAACAAATACAAAACATAATGCCGATAAATAATTACGTGCTGTAGAAAATCATCAAGTCTGATAGCCTGCGGCTGCCACTCAAATATCCCAACTGGTGGAGTAATTAAGTACTTGTGACGCTGCAGCAGTTAATAAAGACACCCTATTTATTGCGACGCCCTGGGCTAGGTGTTTGTACGTGTATACTGTAAACAGTGTACAGAGTTACTCCTATCTAATATATTTGACGGTTTAAAGGTGAAAATACAAAAGTTGGTCAACTTTTGGCCCTATTTTGTACATATAGTTTTAAAACATAATTTATATATTTTTTGATTAATAGTTTCATACTCCGCCTACTGGTTAATACGGAATATTTTTTATTCAAACAGTTAGATTTTGCTTTATTATTACGAAAATTGAGTATTTATGTCGGGGGAGACGAAAAAACATGCATTTTATATTTCAATTTTATAAGATTATTTCACTTACGCGAAGTATTTGACAGCCACGTTTGGCCAAGTGAAACGGGGCTTATACAACTTCAATTATTTATTTATTTATTAAAAGAATTTTATACATAGTGTAGATATTGTGTTATTTCGCCCGCCATGCTAGGGATGTCCCTGTGTTATGGCGGGTGAAGTATGCAGATTATATAATTTAAGGTAATGAAGTACGTTTACTGATAATATAATAATTACTACAATATACAACTATTTACGTGCACAAAATAAGTTCTTAGGTTCTTAGGCTGGGTAACCTAATTAATTCGGGCGTATTTAGATTGAAAAAAATCGCAAATATCAAATCCAAAGAAATGGCGGCAAAGGAAATGTTCCGCTCCGTATTATCCGTGCGTATCCGTGTATCGAAATTCGAATTCCGTATTATCCGGTAAGCGGAGTAGTAAACATTTACCATTTTTTGATTTGACTGCATAGTTTAACCCTTTCAATAAATTATTTTATGTCAGGCCAGTCACTTTTTTTAATTTAAAATAACGGACAGACCACAGTGTACTGATGAATAGAACATTAATTTGAGGTTTTTAATTTTACGCACCAGACTTTTAGGTCCGGGTTTAGTTTTTCCAATAGGTTATATACAAATTCTTTGACAAATCTAATATGCCTACATTTTTAATGGGAGAGCTAGGTATAATGCCAGTAGCCGAAATAACAAATGGTAATATTTTTATAGTCTGAGAATGACAAATTCTTTTAATTTCATTTAATAACTGATAAAATTATTCTACATCTTACACTAGTGAAAACCTTAATCATAACATATAATATATATGTTTATATGTATAATGTTTAAATATATCTACATATATTATTTTACTACAAATATTTATTTAAATTTATTATCGTTCGCCTCGCCCGATCACACTTTTTGTAACGCTCTCGTCACGCATTCGCCAGCTTACTCCCCAAGTCAAGCGTGCGTAAAGAAGTTTTAATTCAAAAAGGTTAATTTCGGTTGTCACTCTGTCTGTCTGTAATTTCAGTCCAATGAACACTGAAACATTTTTTTTTTTCAAAATTCGTGTGTTTGTTTGTAGAAGGCAGATTGGCGAAAACGTACCTACCTACCAATGAACAGTCAGTGGCTAAGTTGGCATCGCGTCTGGTTCCCATCCAGGCGTCGTGATTTTAACACCTTGGCTCGCTAAATCCTCCATCACAACACAAGCAACAGTTTCTGTTTGTGATATTAATCGGTAATATGTAACAAAATTGAACTGATTTGTCAAGAATTCAAAATATCCCCACCGATGTATTATGCGATGTATGAAGTGAAGCAAGGAAGTGTATCCCAAGACCGAGTTTGCGGTCCATCCTCTGTCTCAAGGGGAGCTAAACAAAAAAATCATCCTGTGAGCTGCAAGAACCTACACGAAATTCTATTCGGAATAAATTCCTGACGTTCATATTTAATTTTATTAACATACTATTTTCACTCCTTCCATGATTTTAAGACTTTTGAAGTAAATACTTCTTTACGCACACTTGACTTAGGGGGTAAACTAGCGAATGTGTAACGGAAATTGAAATGCGTTGAAAAGAGAGAGCAGTGCGCGCGCACATTTTCTTTCTCTCTTCCACTCACAGCCAGTGCATGAAATATTTCAGTCACTATTTTGAAATACCAGTCACGTGCCAAACGCGGAGGAGAGCGGACATCGGTGCGCACGGCTTGATCGGGCGAGGCAAATGATAATAAATTTAAATAAATATTTGTAGAAAAGTAATATATGTATATATTTTATACATATTTTAATATTTTTTTATTTAATTTTTTTTTTACAAATACAGTTGTTATACATTGTATATATATATATATTTTTAATACATTTTTTAAATATCGTGATTCACCTTTTTTTTGAGCAATGCTCGTGTAAAAAAGGTGGAGCAGCGAAAAACAATTCAACATATATTTTTAAAATGTGTAGTAAGGATAATGAATATATATATATATATATATAGTATTTACTTCAGTCGTGTGGTCTAAGCACACTCGTATTTTATATAAAGAACTAGTTAGCTATTAAAATAATTATTATTATCGTATAATTTGAATGGCGCCATTTTTGTGTAAATCACTTCAAGGGCGCTGTAATTGTAATATAATAATAGCTTTACTTAGAAACTAGTTCACGCTCCTAGAGGAATTATGGGAAAATGGCTTTTTCTAGCAATTTTTGATTTATTAAATAGTCATTGAATTGAGACCGTTAAAAGGGTATTACAGAGAATACCGGAAATTAGTCATTTTTATATCAAATTCTAGCCGTATTGACTTTTTTTTTACAAAAAAACATAAATTGATTTTGAAAGATTGTTATTATATCTGGTACACGCAGTTTTAAAATTTTGAAAATTAAGCGTATTTTAAAGATACTATGGTTCTACCGTTGGTCGTAGGCAGATTTGTTCAATTTTCAAACGATATATTCTATTAAACAACACAAATTTCAAATCATATAATCATACAACAAAATAAATCAATACATAATCTAGTCAGCACAGTTTTCATAATTTTAATTTTAGTTAACTTACGCTTGCCGCCTTAAAAAAATGTATCTAAAAAACAATAGTAAATTGAAAATATAAATACAATAAACATTTAGAGAGTGAATTTGTAAGGATGTAAAAAAAAAATGTTTTTACTCTTACAAAATTACAAGAATGTTAATAAAATATTTCTTTAACATTTTAAAAACAAACGCATTACAGATTTTAGTGTACTCTTAAATTCATGCAAGTATAATAACGAGAGATTTTAACGGATTGCATATATAACATTTTAACTAATGTTTTTTTGCAGGTATACAACTTTTGAATAAAGAAATTACTCTCTTTATTTTACCTGGAAGTGTGATAAATCGCTATTTTTGATGAAAGGGTTAAGAGGAAAGTGTTTATTCTGCAAAAAAATTAAAAAAGAAAAGGCACAGAATGCTTTTCGTTATAAAATTGTGTCACGTATGCAAAACAATGACTTAATTAAAACCATCACCAGTCACCGGGAAACATGAATAACAAAACAAAAAACAAGTACCTACCGACATCAGATAATTCAGACTTACGTTTTATAATAGAAGATGGTAGCACTCACAAAAAACTACCGAAATAGATTCCCAAAATCCAATATAAGTGTTGACAAACACCAGCTGTTAAAATCAATGTTGTTTTTGTCTATATCATCACTACCCTATAAATAACGCAAGATAAATCGCCTTGTAGAAAATAGTGCACATCGAGGACAGTATTTTGTCAATGGACACAGAAGGGTAGTGTTTTCTACGACTTGTAGATGTCATCACTTTGGTTGACCACGGTTCTAACTTCACTTTATATGAGGTGTAAAAGTTTGCAAACATTTTTTTCATAATCTATTTAATGATTTCTGATTGTGAGGTTGAATTTTGTGTAAAGTATTTTAATTTAACATATTTTAAATGTAAGTATCTAAAGTACCATCTTAGAACATACCTAAACGTGCAGATAGAACCATATCGATTACGAAAATTTGAAATGCTATAGGGGACAAAATGTTTATGAGAGCGAAAAGAAAGTCGTGTTAGAAACCATGGAAGCTTTAAAAACTTCACGTTCGAACTTCGTCATACAAGTATCTAGGTAAAAACAACACAAATGGCTGTAAACATTATTATGGTTATAGAAAGGAGAAGATTAAATGGTTTTGCATTCAAATGTAATTTTTGAAAAAAAAAGTCAGTTAGAACCTTACAGTCCAACAGAGGTAAGGTATATTCTAATGTTTTGTTTCTATATTGCATATAAAGTAGGTAGCTACATGTTCTGCTTTTGTGCTTGTATAATTCCCGATGTTCTCTAATGTATTCATTATTCAGGTTACTGTAATACAAATGTTGGTTAGAACTTTCTCCAAGTGAGGTGGCGATATGTATTCAAAAGTTATGTTCCTCTGTTGCGTACAATGTAGGTAGCTACATCGCTTGTTGAGGGTTGGTTTATACTATGTCCACAAAAACTCATATTGAGAAAACGAGGTTTAAGGTTAAAAAAATTCTATTTGTGTTTCCTTTACTTCAACTAGTTTTTATAAATAATAATATAACATAAAAAGGGTTAATCTACTTCTAGGTAAAAGAACAACATAATTGGTTGAATTTTTTTATTTGAAAAAACGCGTAATCAAGAACGTAAAAGGACACTTTTTTTAAACAAAATAACAAAAAAAAATATTATTGGTTTGTACCATGACCTTATTTCAATGTTGGATTTTACTATATCCATACTCTGGGCGGATAAAGACCAAACTAACATAAATTAAACCTATGGCACATCAAACAATGATTATTTAATATTCTCACACATAAGTTTTAATATATAATAATAAAATTTAAAATATTAAAAATTCTTCATTAGAAATTAGAAATTTTTGTATTGTCATATGAACAAATAAAATGTATGGGGTAATCAAACATTAGTAATTTTTACATACGCGTACATAAGGTTTGAATAAATAAGGGTAAAACATTTGTATTAGAACACTCCAACCTTAATTTTTTTGTAATTACTATGGAGATAGAACAAAAAGTGATGTTCAAAATGTAAGTTCCCGCTGAAAATTAGTTTTTTGTGTGGATATAGTAGATACAAATATGATTAATATTACTACATTTACAGTTTAAAAAAAACCATAAGTGGACATAGTAAAAACCAACCCTCAGCAAGCGTTCTGCTTATGTGCCAGTAATTCACGATGCTCTTAATGTTTACATTATTCAGGTTACAGTAATACAAATATCGGTTAGACATGTTACTGTGATACAAATGTCAGTTAGAACCTTGTCCAACTGAGGTAACGATATATATGCTAATGTTATGTTCCTATGTAGCATAAAAGGCAGGTAACTACTAGCTACATATTCTGCTTATGTGCATGTATAATTCCCGATGCTCTTCATTTTTCAGGATACAGTAATATGTGAAGTATTCATTTTTCAGGATACAGTAATATGTGAAATATCAGTTAGAACATTGTCCAAGTGAGGAGATGATATATACTCAAATCTTATGTTCCTATGTTGCATACAAGACATGTAAGCTACATGTCTGCTTACGTGCCTGTGAAATTCCCGATGCTTTTCATGTTTTCATTATTCAGGTTACAGTAATAGAAATGTCAGTTAGAACGTTATATACGTGACGATATTTATTCAAATGTTGTGTTCCTCTGTTGCGTAGAATGTAGGTAGCTACATGTTTTGCTTATGTGCCTGTGAAATTCCCAATGTTTTCATTATTCAGGTTACAATTATACGAATGTCAATTAGAACCTTGTCCAACTTAGGTGACGATATATATTCTAATGTTCTGTTGTACATATCCTGCTTATGTCAGTTAGAACGTTGTTCAACTGAGGTGAATATATATATATATTCTAACGGTATGCTGCTATGTTGCATTTAAGGTTGGTAGCCAGATGTTCTGCTTATGTACCTGTGTACTTAATTTTTTCATTATTCAGGTTACAGTAATACAAATGTTAGTTAGAACCTTGTCCAACTGAGGTAACGATATATATGCTAATGTTATGTTCTTATGTTGCATACAAGGCAGGTAGTGACATTTTCTGCTTATGTGCCTGTATAATTCCCGATGCTCTTAATGTACTCATTATTCAGGTTACGGTAATACAAATGGAGGTGGGTGTGATGTCATTAGGGCATTGCAAAATAAACTAATGAATTATCGAATTACGAATGAGTGCAAGATACGCTCAATACTAATTACTAATGCTGTAATTACTGGCTTCGGATGTTAGAAGCAGTTGAGACTCTTGTGATGCATTACCACAAATACCTACCTACGTGAGTCCATAATACGGTTCATAAATGCACAGTACACGTCAACAATGTGCTTACGTCCGTAATATAACAATTTCGGTATAAATACGTCGGTAATTAGTACAGCAACAGCCAATACTCCAGTGCAATACTTCAATTACACAGATTGATTTGTGGCCAGATTTGCAAAATCAAAACTGGCGAATACAAACATTTATGTACATGAAATGGTTAACAATTAATTGTACCAATTTTTTCCCTAGCAGGCCCGGAGATAAAAATTTCTTCCGGGCCTAAGTCATCTTTCGGGATGCTGGGTGGAGGGTTTTTTTTTAGGGAAAGAAGAGATATGAAGTTCTGAGAAGGAATAAAGAATGATGCGTGGGTATAAGGTCAATGTGTTCAGGAGTGTCGAATGTATGAATCTACACGGAGAAAAATGTTATCCTAAAATACGATCATTTTATTCATAAAACGGTTAAAAACGTGACTGAAGTTCTTACGAACAAATTAACAGGTTTCAATGTTTATTGTCGGGAAAATGTAAGAATAAATTATTATTATTAATTATTAGAACAAATTTCGTACGTATACATTGTTGGTACAACGTATTTTTTCGTTGTATCGTCATATTGTATTATCAGGGCAACTAGATAAAACATTTCTAAACGAATGTTTTATAAATATGGCCTGATAAATTATTGTGAGGGTCAAAATCGATTTTTCTCCATGCATCCCTCCCATTGCGATACAAGGCGATTAGTCGAGGTAGTCCGGCTGGAGAGGTCTAAATTAGGTCTACCGATCCGGTCTGCTGGATAACAAATCCGCCGCCAAGACCCGGACAAAAACATAGCGAATCACTTGGGATGACCTATGGAAAGGTGTTGGTTATCAAATAAATGGATCCCGGGGAGGCGGTACTCACGCAGGCCAACATATTACTGATTCGTATGTACATTGTACAAACTGCTGTGTATTCCAACATTCGTCTCATAAGCGCTAAGCAGAACATAATACGATAATACACAGTGTTATTGGAATAGGTATTTATGTGACGAATCCATATCTCCCATCGCTGATTGCATGATTTACAAGGTGCTACGTTGACAAACTGATACGGGCAATTCATTCAATTATTAAAGTATCAAATTTTTTTCCAGGAAACAAAGCTTATCGAATTAAGGTCTTTGGAAAAGATATACTTATATTAAATACTTTAACTCAATTGCAATATTGAATGACCCACGCATATGATATTATTACCGTTCGGTAGGTACATTGGATTAGTGCATAATGAGATGGTCTGTTATTTTATTTTAATAAAAAGTATTATATTTAAAGAATTAAAGACGATACGATACGAATGTACCACCCTAGCCAGGAGCAATCCTGTCCCGGTGAGACCGGTACAGGTGGGCACTCATTTTTTTAGGACTTGGAAGACGTGCTCTGAGGATAGGGATGAGGTTGGAGTTTAATCGATTGGTATACATGGCAATCTAATAAGCTAATATTCGAATTTAGGATGTGCAGGAACAAAGGAATGGATTGAGCGTTATAATTGTTTCTCTTGGCAATAAAATCAGTTTTTCGATATCTTCTAATTTCCGCAATTTTGGCGGTGCTACAGTTCCTTAAGTATAATACTAGACTCGCGAGATATCGTACTTGATGTCATCGTTCTAGTATGTTCTGTATTAACAAGACGCATGAGAATTAAGAATATGGACGTTGATGAAGTCCGTACGAGCTCTCGCTGGGTCTAGTTTACTATGTATTTTGCAAATATTCAAATAGTTATGTTCTCAGCATGCTCTATTTTATTTGTAAAAGAACATGAAGTTTTATTGTAGGAGTCAAACTAATTGCATAATAAGTTGCCATCGTTTTGTCATAAATGGCTGGCGATATGTTCGCTGAATGACACGACTTAAACATATTTAATGTGCTTGTAAGATGGAAACTTGGTTCTAAAGCACGACAGAAAACAACAATACCACACAGGAGACCCTGAGGAAATTTTCTCTCAGAGCCTGCGTCATCTTTTGAGGTGCTAAAATAAGAGAGAGAAAAAAATAAGGAGTGAAAAATGTTGAAGAAGGGAGGAAACACAGATGCCTGCAAATCGTTCCACAAACGACCAATTGAACTCAAAAACGACTCGCAGAAACGAACCGTTCTCATGTAACAAATGTCAACTATACAAAAATGTTGGTGCTTGATTATATCGATTTTCAAGGATACTCCGGAGGTCACTCAAACTGGTCCAAATACTTTTTAATGGACATTTTAAAGGAAGTTGTCCACAAAGCTTATCGTTTGAAATAAATGAAATCTAAAAAGTAGTTCATAGGAGCGATAATCGAAAACAGACAATTTTGAAACTCGTACACGGAGAAATTTTTTATTCTAAAATATGATCATTTTATTCGTAAAAACGGTTAAAAACGGGACTGAAGTTCTTACGAACAAATTAACAGGGACGTTTTTAGCATTTTCGTTGTTTGTTTTTGGGGTGTTATGCCGTGTTGTGCTACCCTCCTTCTTCGACGTTTCGGACAGCATTGCAGTGTCCATAATCAGGGCAGACATCGTCGGATCTGCCAGATCTGCCCTGATGATGGACACTGCAACGCCGTCGGCTAAAGAAGGAGGTAGCACAACACGGCATAACACCCAAAAAAAAAAAAAAAAAACAGTGTTTAAATTCTTATTGGCAGGAACATGTAAGAATAATTTGTTGGTATACAAAATTTCGTACGTATACCAATAAATTATTCTTACATTTTCCTGCCAATAAACATTGAAACACTGTTAATTTGTTCGTAAGAAATTCAGTCCCGTTTTTAACCGTTTTTACGAATAAAATTATCGTATTTTAAAATAACATTTTTCTCCGTGTATGTTTATAATATTCAGTTTCTAACAAAAACTAATAAAATGTTATCATTGAAGAAGAAGATAACAATAATAATCTATTTTTTTTTTCAATATGAAAATGAGCAAGATACAGAAAAATAATAAAAGATAACGGTCGCAACCGGGACAAGTTGTAACTGTAACTGTCCCAGTTGCGACCGTTATATTTTATTATTTTTCTGTGTCTTTTTCATTTTCGTATTTTAAAAAATTAGATTATTATTGTTATCTTATTCTTCAATGATATATTACATTGATGGGAATAACCTTCAAAAGTTAAAAAGATAGTTTTTCTTATAAAAATATAATAAAATGTTAATTATTTTTCAATATTCATCCGTTTTGGTAGAAAATTTCACTTCTCGCCCATAAAATCAATATTTTGTAAAATTAAAACGTTCATAACTATACATAAATATGCCAAGGTCGTTACTCACCCATTCGTGTCTTGAAACATCCTTGTAAAAGTTTTATTAAATACGCATCCCAAGAAACTTCATTCATATTTACCTTTATTTATTTTTCAACTACTACGTGTCATTGTTTGGCGATAGGCGATATAGTAAATTTAAAAAATTGTTAAAACTGAAAGGGTTGCCAGTAAAAAATATTCTGGTTTTATTCAATATCTCGATAAATACAGTATCCAGAATTAGACCACTTTAAGAGGAATATAAAAGCCAGAAATATTTGACTTCCTACCTCTTTAAAACTCCCGGTTTTTTGTTATTGTCTGCACCAGGAAGGTACCGCCAAAGTTGTATTTATTTTTTTTATGAATAATTTTACAAGATTGAAAAAACGTTGGTCAATGATAAAAGGGTATTTTTTAAATGTTGTTTCTCAGGTGACTTTATATTTATGTAATGAAAAAATAAATTATTTAGTAGATGCGCTTATATTTTTTCATATTCATGATAAATATAAATAGTAATTTGGCGAATAGTTTAAGAAGGGACTCCATTGCCATTTTAGCAAATAAATACCAAATACGAAGCACATCTTATCTTACTAATATTATATCTTACTAATATAAACTCGAAAGTTTGTATGGATGTATGTATGTTTGTTACTCTTTAAATCGAAATTTAATGAATGGATTTTAATGAAACTTTACAATAATATTGCTCATACATCAGAATAACACGTAGACTATAATTTATAAAGCTAGCTATTTATTTTAAATATATTGAAAATAATAATTATTGTTTAATAGAAAAAGTCAAGATTTGAGAATGACATTTTGCAAAACAATGATTGTTAAGTCAAAATTCTATTTTGGAAAATATTTAAATTAGTGAATTTATTTGAAGTACCCGCCTAATACTTTGAATCGAATTAAGAATTATAGATATTTAAAAAAAATAGGTTACGAATTTTGGTATAAACGTAGATGGGACCTGGGAAAAAAAATAGATTACTCGAAGTACTAATCCTACGCAGACGAAGTCGCGGGCAGAAGCTTGTGTTAAATAAATGCACGGAATAATTTAATATTTTTTATAACATTTTCTTAAAAAAATATTTATTTAAATTTATTATCATTCGCCTCGCCCGATCAAGCCGTGCGCATCGACGTCCGCTCCCCCCCCAGCGTTAAATAAAATACTGACTGAAATATTTCAAGCACTGGCTATGAGAGGAAGAGAGAAAGAAAATGTGCACGCGCACTGCTCTCTCTTGCTTCTACAGTGAGCCCGTTCGCC
The DNA here is from genome assembly GCA_951813805.1 of Limnephilus auricula. Lineage (NCBI taxonomy): Eukaryota > Metazoa > Arthropoda > Insecta > Trichoptera > Limnephilidae > Limnephilus > Limnephilus auricula. The sequence continues at coordinate 7,018,761 of OX638391.1, forward strand.
TCGCAACGCATTTCACGTTTCGTTACACATTCGCCAGTTTACCCCTCAAGACAAAGGGGACGTAAAGAAGTATTTACTTCAATAAACTTTTTCAATTACTAACTATTTTACTTTTTACAAACTAGGCACACCTGGTTTACTAAAATTCACAACCACAAAACTTCACTCCAAACCATTAGTAACCCGGGCAATGCCGAAGACTAAAAGTCTGTCTCGTTTGGGTTAGGTTGGGTTTGTTTGTTTATGTTTATTTTCATAAACTGTTTTTAACATTAGCTCCACAAAGGAGGCCTTGAGGAAAATAATTCCTCTCAAGGCCTATGTCATCTTTGAAGACGTTGTGTGGAGGGTTTTTTGAGGAAAGGAGGATGTTGGCGCAACTATGCATATATATACCACCTTCCTTCCTTACCCTACCTTTTATTTCTGACAACCCACCAGTGGACAATACGATGTGAGAGCAATACTATTTACATGTGTTTTGACAGTCTGTTAATGTACTGTGCCATGGTCGCAAGGATCTCTCTTTGCATCAACATCGACGGTCTATCGAGTCTGTTTTTGGGCGATGTGCAGTGATGTAGCTTCATCCCTCTTCGTCTTTTAGCATCGACTAAATAATACTACTAAAGTCTGCTTGGGTACTGTGCAATGGTTGCCTGGACCTCTCTTTACCAAACGTCGACTATTATCGGAAGATATTATGTGCATTCTGTGCAGTGATCTTTCATCCCTCAGGGCTTATAATATCGATTGTACAAGTGATAACCAGTGACATAACTCTCAAGAACGGATCAAGGAATTCGGGGTAAGTCAGATCCTTTCCAAAGTCCAAAATTACCATCCCCATAGTTGTGTCACGCCACCTTTTTTTTATTACAGTCCACTTCTCATTATTCGCATCTTTGCGACTACAGAGGGAGTTGAAGTTTTGGGAAGGAAAAAAAAGGTTATAAGGCGATCAAGGCGATCTTCCAACAGAGTCCTGCTAAAGAGGCCAAAATATCTCCTTCAACTGTCCTCCCGATTTGCCCTTGCACGAAGTTGGTGGGCAGATCCGGACAAGCCTCGCCCCATGAACCCGAACACCCCTGCTAAGTAACCAAACGTAGCGAACCACTATGGCAGAGGTGTTGGTAATCCAATAAATGGTTCTTGGAGCGGCGATGCCCATACCACCTACCAAATTCTATTCTGTTTCAGCAATCTTTTTACGATGTTTCAAAGTTTTGACTCACCCTGTAGTGATAGTCTTGCGAGGTGTCAATGACAAGACTGGTGCAGCAGCCTTCTTCATCTTCGCCCTTGTCCCCCTCGTGATGGTGATGGTTCTGGCGCATGGAGAACTTGTCGAGGAATCGGTCGCGGTGCACGCCCCTCTCGCGCGGTTGCCTGCGCCCGCTCAGCACGCGCAGCGCCCTCCGCCACCAAGTCGGGGGCTGGCGTCCCTGTCCGCCGTTCTCGATCATCTGGAAACATACATTCATAGCTATATTTACAAATGGCAAAATGTCCTCTACAACACAGGTGAACTCCCAGCGTGGATGACAATATACTACACCTTTGTAATATAAATTATTTTTATTTTTAACTTATTGGGTAAAACCTGAAATTGTAATATTTTATTTAAGTTTATTTTTAACTTAATAGGTAAAACCTCAAATTATAATATTTTAATTAATGAAGACGATATTAGAGAAACTCAATCTAAATCTGAAAAAGTAAAAGTAAAATCAGAAACAGATCGGGTCGCATCTGAGACTCGAATACAGGACCTTCGGCTTTCCGGGCAGATTCTCTAACCACTGAGCTAATGTGTCTCTATCCGATTCGGTCATATTTTTCTGTTTCAGATTTAAATTAAGTGTCGATAATATTGTCTAATAGTGACCGTATTTTCTTTTTAAGATTTTTTATTGGATTTCGCTAATATTACAATTTGATAATTATTTTAAATATTACAATTTGAGGTTAAAAATGAAAATAAATATTCAACGTAGGCTTGCATAAAAGTCAATAGTCAGCATATTAAATAAAAATGGATACATTTATCCAAGACACTACCTAGATAACATTTAGTTTTGGTTGCAATCTTACATAAAGATAGTTGCCAATGAAAAAATATGGGTTAAGAAAATTAAGTTAATGTTGGTAGTTCTCAGTCGAAGTATGGATTCCGTTAAATATGACAGAATCGGCTGGGACATATTCGCTCAATCGAAGCAAGGCGAAGGTTCTGGGATCGTGTCCCAGATGTGACCTTATCTTTTCTGATTGGGTTTCGCTAATATTGTCTTCATTAATTTTTTTTTAACAGTCAATCATAAATTACACATCCCTTAGACCTTAGAATATGATTGTGAGTCAAAAAATTAAATTTCACAGGAGGGCAAAAACAAACGATATTTGATGAAAAATCGGTTTCGTCGATTAGATGAAAAAGATATTACGATGGTATAGTTTAAGATATGTTGATATTTGACAGTATTAAAACAAATGACGACATTAATGGCTAATTATACAATGGTAAACATCCAATTTACCAGATCAGTGACTATGATGATGATGACAATGATGATTTATAATATGAAATTGGCATCTGCTATTAGTGGTTACAATAATGTAATATCGCACATCCCGTTGAAAATAGACACTAGCGATTTATTTATTTATTATTTATTTAATTTCTACGGTAATATAAACAATAAACAGTAGTTACATGACACAATTAGAACCATAAGAAAATATTAGCAATCATTTTAGATAAAGAATAACAAATTAACTGTGGCATTTGATTGTGAAATGACATCAGAGCTATGAGCAAGAGATAGGTACAAATATATCCAAATTCTATAGTATAAATAAGGTAAACTTAGATTGAATTAATATTGATCGAAAATATAAGATAGCATAGCCCTCTTGTACCTACTTTCCGTGCATCAGCGTATCTATTACTAACTGCATGCAACCTTTGTCGCGGAGAGAGATTCACCAAACTTAAATATGGTTTTCGTGGTGGATAGTTAATCACAACCGCTTAACTATTCACAGATAAAAAATAAAATTTTATAAAATATACAATTTTGACTTATAACACTTACACAATACTCATCAAAAAGTATTGCTGTGCCTAGGACTGAAAATCTTACAAAATATATTAAAAAAAAGCTTTACAGTGTTCATCATCTGGGCAACTGTGTGATTTAACGCTGTCAGAAGAAGGAAGCATGACATACATATATATGGAGCTAAAACTTCTTTAGCTCCATATATATGTATGTACATATGTATAATATATAGATATACGTATATTAATTTTATACAAATATTTATTTATTTAAATTTATTATCGTTCGCCTCACTGTTTTCGTAACGCTCTCGTCATGCATTCGCCAGCTTACTCCCTTAGTCAAACATGCGTAAAGAAGTTTTACTTCAAAAAAAGTGTACGATGTGCTTGCCGCTAAAACTAACTAAGAAACGAGTCCCGGTACGATCAAGGGAGTTATATGGTGTGGTAATCCTCTATCCCCCATCCATGAAGAAGGTCCCGGTTTTTACCTGAAGGACGACTTTTGAAGATATAAGGGCTGGAAGTTTCGTCCTCTAGAAATTTCTAGAACAGTCCGGAACATTTGAGAGCATTCCACAATATTCCAGAACATCCCGGAATATTGTGGAATGTTGTGGAATAGCTGGATTCAGGACTCAGGGATGTCACTCTGGAACCACCAATATATGTACGCCTCACGTTCAATATTATTATTTAATTAATAACTAAGCGTAGGCTACGAAGTTATTTTCTAAGTGACAAAACTGCTATAAAATCAGTTTACGAGAATTCAGAATACCAAACCGGAGTCGGCTAGACTCTGGCAATCCAAATATTGTGGAATGCTATTAGAAGAAAGGCAATAAGGGTGAGAATGATATGGTAGAAAGGAATAATTTACCAAGCTAAAGCGATATGAAGATTTTTTTTTTTTGTTTTTATAAATACAGTTGTTATACATTGTATATATATATTTTTAATACATTTTTTAAATATTGTGATTCACCTTTTTTTTGAGCAATGCTCGTGTAAAAAAGGTGGAGCAGCGAAAAACAATTCAACATATATTTTTAAAATGTGTAGTAAGGATAATGAAAATTATAATATAGGATACTTAGTCATTGTGAACTGTCACTTATTCGTTTGCGATCTGCAGTCGTGCTAGGGAACGATGATTACATCTTTCTTAACATTAATTTTAGATGTGAGGGAGAGGAAGAAGAATATAGGATGAGGATAGGATATGCTCCTGATACATTGCACACTCTTGTATTAATATTCGATTTTACGCGTTACTTCTTTTCCAAATTTTTATGTATATTGTGAAATTTCGTGTTATATTCCGCATATTTAAAAAAGAATTGGGCAAAATGTAGGCATCTTCTTGTCTGAAACACTATTTATAAAAAGTATTATTGAAATAAAACTTCTTTACGCACGCTTGACTTGGAGAGTAAGCTGGAGAATGCGTGACGAGAGCGTTACGAAAAGTGTGATCGGGCGAGGCGAACGATAATAAATTTAAATAAATAAATATTTGTGGACAATTAAAATATGTTTATATGACAATTAAAATATGTTTATATATATATATATATATATATATATATATTTGTTCAAATTATACAAATAAACATATATATATACACATATAGATGGAGCTAAAGAAGTTTTACTTCAGTCGTGTGGTCTAAAGCACACTCGTTTTTTGGATTATTTTTTGTCCTATTATGCGGTGTTGCGCCTGCTCCTTAATTAGTCAACATTTCGAACAGCGTTAAATTGTTCGCAACATCAGGGTAGATGTGTATATTGTGGTGTTGTCCGTATTATTGTTATTTATTAATTAATCAATCCTTTCAGGAACGGTAGTTTATCATTTATACCTAGAAACATATTTAATGTATTAAAAAAACATAAGATAGTTTATATTAGATATGAAATTAAACAATTTTTTTCACTTTGTTCCACTTGTTTATTTACACCAGGACCGGTTTCGTCCTACTACGGACATTTTCAGACTGGTACTGTCCGTAGTCTGAAAATGTCCGTAGTATGACGAAACCGGTCCTGGTGTAAATAAACAAGTGGAACAAAGTGAAATAATTGTTTAATTTCATATCTAATACAATGGAATTCCACCATGAATTAACAGTTAAAAAACTAGACTCATTAGATAGTTTATACATTATCTAATTAAGAAGGTACCTGATTTTTACTTTAAAATTGTTTACATTAAGTGAAAAATTCAAAAAATATGTTAAATAATTTCAGAGTTGATCGAAAATAAATTTCCTTGACCTTTCCTTGATGGTTGTTGAAATATATTTCCCTTAAAGTCGTGGATGTACAAAAGTGAGCAATTTTTGGAACCATCAGCATTTCTAAAGAGAAACTATGCAAAGTTTGGCTTAATCTTGTCAAAGGTATAGTCTCCTTTAACGGAAACAATCTTCCCAACATGCCTTCCATTGATATGCCTGGTGTAACTCTAAGTTACCGGCTTAAGCAAGCGGGCTCCATTGAAGCCTGACTTAAGTTAGTCTCTCAGAAGCTGGGCGCACTGCACAGGGCTCGCAGTACTTTAAAAGTACACAACTGCTGAGCAGTATACGGATCACAAGTGCGCTCCATTGTTGAATTTGGGAACCATCTCTGGCCCCCTGGCACACACGATCGATAAGGATCGAATGGATAAATGTTTGGTAACTTCTCATCGTTCCCTATGACAACTGCAGATCGCAAACGTACACACAAAAGTTAATGTCGAATATATTAAGGATACTTAGTCTTTGTGAACTGTCACTTATTCGTTTGCGATCTGCAGTCGTGCTAGGGGAACGATGAGAAGTTACAGATAGTTAGCCTATCAATCCTTATCGATCGACTCTGTGCTGTAATTGGCGGTCGAAAGATTACTCTATATTAACAAAATGATTTTTATGGAAATGCCATTATATATTCTGCCGATGTTTTAATGGAAGATTCACCAAGGAATTAACCTCATTGATCCCTTGGGCACCGGTGCATAGTCGGGAAACACGCCAAACGCGCGCATAACACTTGTATACGCCTGACATTTGTCACACGAGAACTAGAGATAGAGAATTAAGTTCAACAACTCGGCTGTGAAAAGATTTGCCGTCATTTGTATATCCTTCATCCAAAAGATAACGAGGGAAAATATTTTCCTCTTTTTCACCTGTGTGGAGTTAATGTAAAAATGAAATATGATAGCTAGAACACACATTCACATGTTTTTGGAAACATTATAACATCATAGTGAAGAAGTTATAATTTTAAAAATACATTATAACTTCTTCCTCCCTCACATGAATGAGGCGTCTATGAGAAAGAAAGGTTACAACGGAGCTCTCAGTGTTGGGTTTGCTTCCAGAGTTTGGGTGTGTTTACCAGTTAATACATGAAAATAATGTGTGTACGGGAACCAGCAATAAATAGTAGGCCATGTGTGGTTACGTCACAGAAACGAAGCTTGTATGGTTTAAGGTAAGACTTATTTAAAAAAAAAAAACAAGTCTTAAAGTTTTTGTTATTATTTTCTGCGATAATTTTATTTAAAAAAAATGAAAAATCAATTTAAAAAGCTTTAACTTAGTATTAAATCGTTTATCCGACTAATGACGAATTCATTCTTCTTTTTACCCTGAAAAATTATAAATTTGTCGATGAGCCTCTTTTGCCATGTACAATTCATTTGCTCTTACTATTCTTATACCTTCAGCGATTTCAAGTCGATCATTGTAGTAATATGTAGAGAAGGGTAGTCATGGACTGGATCCCAAACTCTCTAAATTTTGAACCTTCTGGCTTCTCAACGAAAAGGAAAATTTTTAGATTAAATAATTTTATTGATGGTTTAAAATTTAAAATTGGATGGTGTTCATTTTATGGGCGTTTGGTCTATGATCCGGACAAGGTGACTCATGAAATGGGTAACCAAAGAAGTTCATACATAATATTTATAGTTGAGTTTAAATATTCGGTTGGGGTTAATTTGATGTTACATATTAAGGCAATTATTCACTCTTCGATGATCTACGTAATTTTTTTAAAATTAAACATTTATTTTGGCACAATAGTTATTTTGATGATGTTGGCCCCACTGGGTTTACCAGTGCTGAGGACCCCATTTTTTTATTATAAAATTCAATATTATGAAGTAATACATTTTGTTTGTTTTTATGTTTTATTCTTCTATATTATAAAAATTTACGCAACATTGGTCTTAATGTTATTTAAATAATATTTTTATTTAGTTTTCCTCATTTTTGTATTAAGTGAAAGATTGTTGAATGCTTTTTTTGCCTCTTATGTATGGTGTCTTTGTCCAAACCTTCGGAGTTTTTTATTATCTTTTCTATGTAAGCTTGTCTAATTGGTCTTTTAGTGATAGTTTATGTTTGTTGAAATTTGTTTTTTGTTCAAAAATGTAGTTAAGTATTGATTTAACGTATAATTGGCCTATATATAGAACTTGTTGTATATTTGGTCTGTATCAGTCAGTCTGTGTTTATTTAGTATTACCTTTAAGATGGTTTTAGCAATCGATAGCTGATTTTTTTGCTCCTCCCCAAACAATGATTCCATATTTTATTATGGATTGACAAAGTGCAAAATATATTGTTTCTTTTTGTTTTAGTTTACATATGTTTCTTATATTTAGGAAAATATGTTTTGTTTTGAGGAGTTTATTTGTGGTATGTTTGATATTTATGATGTGTGTCCATCTGAAGTTATGGTCAATAATTATGATTCCTAGATATTTTATTTGTTCTGTTTTTTCTAGAGTAGGGCAATATAGATATTGGTGGTTACACGTTCGTGTATTTTTTGTGTTTGTATTGTTTTTTTAAATGTCCCATGCTATTTAGACTGTATGTTGGGAATTTCGTTTTCGATATGTTTAGTGTAAGTAGATATGTTTGTGTCTAGTCATGTTTTCGAAAGCCGCTATGTTATATTCATTATTCCAATTTTTAAATTTAAAGAGTAAAACTTGTCGTCTGCATGACTAACTATCTCACCGTCTTCTTCCGTGTAGAGTTTATTTATGGTAGATAGCTTAAAAAACAAACTAAAAATACTTCTGAATATTTAAAGGAATACTTCTGATACGGAATTACTATAGCAAAATAATTTGTAGAGCGGATTTCCTCTCATATACAAACATATCGACTTTTAGCTATCCAGCCTATTTTAGGATATCCAGCGTACTGCAGAACTAATTCTTGAGAGATCAAGTGTCCGAGGGAACGACTGGCAGAGGTATCTACTTCCCGGGGATCAAATCTCCGGGGAACAACTGTCGGTGGCAAAATCGTATACAAGTCTTAAAATCAGGCACGTTTATATGAGAAAAAAACGGTCTATGAAACAGTCATTAGTTAAGGTAATACTCAAAATAATTCATAATATACTCTTTCATAGATGGCGCGCGTATAATTATTTTACGAAAAAAGCCTTTTACAAGTTATGCTTTAAAACATAAAGAATAATTAATAATTTTTTTATTTTTATATTTAACTTTTTAACTTAAACAGTTAAACGTCAAATTATAATATTTTAATTAATGAAGACAATATTAGCGAAAGTCAATCGAAAATCCGAAACAGAAAAATCGGAAAAAGATACGGATACATCTGGGACTCGAACCCAGGACCTCTGGCAATCCGGGCCAACGCGCTATACACTGCGCCAACGTATCGCCGCGCAGTGGATAGCGCGTTGGCCCGGATCGCCAGAGGTCCTGGGTTCGAGTCCCAGATGTATCCGTATCTTTTTCCGATTTTTCTGTTTCGGATTTTCGATTTACTTTCGCTAATATTATCTTCATGAAGAATTAATTGTTTGCGTCCATACACAATAAATAGTTTTGTCAATAAAACCTCAAATCTTTCAAGAACGGCTAAATAATTAAATATTGGATTGAATCACCGATGCACTGATGAAAAAGCGTTTTTCCTGAAAATAATTATACGCGCGCCATTTATGAAAGATTATGAATTCTTGTAAAAAAACTGAAAAACGGTTGACTGAAGAGGTTTTTCATGGCTATCGGTAGTTTATATCGTGGAATAATCTGAATTGCTATTTCCAACTGCATCGATCTTAACCTCGTGCAAGCGGCGACGCATTAGTGCGTCACGATATTAAGATGGCGGAATAATATTATAATGTCCGCCTCGCGAGTCATGTCACGTCTCGAATCCACTTTGATGTCAAAGTTAATGTAATTTTAAGTGTCTACTTCTCCTGGCCTAGTGTTTATTCTCACCATTCTCAGGGGGCGGACTAGGACTAGGTTTCATGGAAATGTTAGTGGTGGGCGTTGATCCAACTGGACTGAAAAAATCGCTTGGTTTTTTTACATTAACCCAACACAGGCAGAGGCAGAGGGATTTATTTTCCCAGGGACTGTGTCATTTTTAGGTTTGTTGTGTGGAGGGACTTTTTGGAAATAGAAAGGAGTGAACTTTGAAGAGACCCATTTTGTAGAAAAGAAAACATAGAGGTCAGCAAGCCGAGCTGTTAAAAAGTAAGATTTTTTTATGTAATTTCATGACAAGTGCTTAAAATTGAAATATGCCAAAATTACTATTGATTTTGGTATTATATTTTTTTTTAATTCAATTTTTATGTTTCAATATAATGTTTGAAGTAAAATAAAAGAAGGACAGACCGTATTTATTGAAAAAATAGCCCGTAGCCCTTAGCTAAAATTTTGATGTTGCACGTACTAGCACGTAGGAATCTGGGGGGTCAATGTATCCAGGAGTCAAAGTTTCCTTGAGGTGATTTCTCACAAAAACGGCGCTCTACAAATTATCCAATTATTATTATTGAAGTAAAACTTCTTTACGCACGCTTGACTTGGGGAGTAAGCTGGCGAATGCATGACGAGAGCGTTACGAAAAGTGTGATCGGGCGAGGCGAACGATAATAAATTTAAATAAATAAATATTTGTAGAAAATTAATATATGTATATACGTAACATGTATATATATTATATACATATATATTATACATAGCAAAAGAAGTTTTAATTTAGTCATGTGTAAAGCACAATAGTTTTTTTATTATTATTATTAGTGGCGGACGTATGAATCCATCCCTCCCACCGTGGTGCAAAGCGATGGGTCGAGAGAGTCCGGTCTAGGTTATGTCACTCTCAACTAGTCTCTCCCGATCCGGTCTGCCACGCAGTAGGTGGACCTCACTCCTCACCTCAGGAACTCACCTTACCCCGTGAGCGCGGAAACCCCGGCTAAATCACTAAACATAGCAAACCATTTGGGGTGACCTATGGCAGGAGTGGGAGGTATGGTAGGGGTATGGGAGGAGTATAGCAGAGAATAATCGGTTCCCGGGACGGCGGTGCCCATACACGCCTCTCAAATTGTTTTACAAATATTTCTGGGCATAGTACTTTAGTCAGTCCGCCCCTGCTCGGAAGGCCGTCTAAAAATCCGCTTGATTCCGTAAAATTTACATTTCCATCTAGTTGAGCTAAGGTCGCAAACACACAAATCAATAAACCTCCACAATAACTTTTTCCAGTGGCGTAGTATTATTTTGAAAGTAGAAAGTATAGAGAAAAATCATGCCTAACACAAAACCGCAAAATATGTTTCGCGCGAGTAGAGTGAACAAATAAAATATAGTTAATAGTTATCGAATATAGAAATATCCACCACACACTTTTTGAGATGTAATAAAATGAAAAACCTCACATGGAGCTCTAGCACGGTGAAATCGATAATTTTACAAAATCGGGTGCTAACATGGTCGTTCGATATGAAATTACTGACCGATTGTCGGTAACTTCCGACAATCCGTCGAGAAGAAGTTACCGACAATCGGTCGGTAATTTCGCATCGTTCCCTAGGACAACTGCAGATCGCAAACGAATATGTGACAGTTCACAATAACTAATTGTACTTAACATATTCGATATCAACTTTCGTTTGTACGTTAGCGATTTGCAGTTGTCCTAGGGAACGATGAGAAGTTACCGACCACACCAGATCGATAGGCTTAATTATAAACATGGTTTTACCGTCGACAGCCGAACCGTTATTGACAGGGAATAAATAAGAAATTGATATATACGCTAGCAACACGGAAGGTATTTTCTACTTATTGACAATACGATATATCAAACGCCAAACAATTACGTAAAAATATTAATAAATTGGCAATGTTTAATTGAAACCATAAACTAAACCTGCATTGGCAGTCAGCATTTCATTTTTGACACTAAATGGGTAAATTGGTTAATGAGGTCTTTATTCATATTTTTACCATTTTTGATTCTCAAAGATCGAACGGAATAAATTGATTAATTACATAAACCAGTTATTTTGCATATGGAATGAAAAAAAAGTGTTTATTGATAGTTAACCGAATCTTAATTGATACCACGCAGGCCCTGTTATTGCAGGAATATCTGTTATTGAAGTAAAACTTCCCTAGGCACGCGTGACTTGGAGGGTAAGCTGGCGAATGCGTTACGAAAAGTGTAATGCGTTACGGGCGAGGCGAACGGGCTGTATAACGCTGTAGAATCAAGAGAGAGCAGTACGCGCGCACACTTTCTTTCTCTCTTCCTCTCATATCCAGTGTATGAAGATTATTCATAATTTCATTTCCTTCTTGAACAATTTTATAAATACTGTAGGAGCAAGATAAAGCAGTGCGCGCGCACATTTTCTTTCTTTCTAGAGGTTTTATCAATCAATCAATCGTGTAGTCTAAAGCATACTCGTTTTAAAATTAAATGTTTATAAGATATACGCAGTACATTAAATAAAAATTGTAAGGTATGTTAAGACGGTGTTACCAGAGAATACCGGAAATTAGTCATTTTTAAATCAAATTCTAGACGTATTAACTCTTTTTTAGAAATAAAAATAATTTGATTTTGAAAGATTGTTATTTTATCTGGTAAACGCTGATTTAAAATTTAGAAAAACTAACTTTATTTTTAATATACTAAGGTTATACCGTTGGTCGTTGGCAGATTTGTTCAATTTTCACACGATAGATTCTTAGATAGATAGACAACACAAATTTAAAATCATATAATCATACAAAAAAATAAATTAATAATTTTAATTTGACTTAAATTAAAATCATTAAAAAATAAATCCAAGAAGGTGTTTTGTGACAAAAATACCTCAGTTTTTCTATTTATTTAAGGTCTTAAAAAATAAAATATTTCAATATTTTTTTTATTGTTTTGGTGAAGAAGTACACGATATTTAATAATTTATCATCGTGCGTTTTGAGCATTTTTATTGCTTACTGAAATGTAGATATATATTAAATAAATTTTGAAGGAAATTAATCTAATTAAAAATTTTATTTAAAATTTTTTGATATGGGGTACAATCAATCTTTCTCATTGGAACCTTCCTGTACAGTTGCAAGCATTTTTAAACGTTTATTCTCAGCTGCTGGTCAATCAAGTAATTTCGCCTGGGTTTTAAAACTTAATTAATAATGATGTAACTGATGATAAGAATCAAACATTGGATGACTAATAATAACAAAAGGAAGAACGTGGGCGGAGAAAAAGTTACGTTAACAATCGTAGACCGTATTGATCATAGACATAAACAGATATTGATAACTGAACATAGATGACGGATTTATCGATCGATCATGCTAGACCTCCTTATATCAATGCGTTATATATTTATATACGCCTGAACGGTTAGGCCTAGTTGTAGAAAAAAAAAAATTGTAAAGGGTTCGGCCTATTAGTACTTGTCCAATTTCTACATCGTTACAAAACGAAAATCGGCGCCATTTTCAGTTTTCTGACAGTTGCAGCTTCTTTTGTTTACAGCCGATTCCCGTTGACTGTCCGGATCTTATATTTATAAAATTAACTCTGAATTAAAACATTACTTCTTACATTAAATGACCCACCACACACCACCCCCAAAGATGACATAGGTTCTGAGGGAAATGGTTTACTCAGGGCCTCCTGTGTGGAGCTAATGTAAAAAAAAATTACTTGATCAAGAAACACAGGCTTAAAAATAACACATTTTAAAACACAGAAAATTTGGGGTTTTATCTTATTTATTATTATTTTTTTTAAATTTTTATATATATATTTATTTATAGAGAATACCTCACAAGTGTCCCAACTGCTCCCGTCTGGAGCCAGTGAGACTATGGCATCCCCAATTGGGGTATGTTGTGAGGCTGAAGGTAAGTTGGGAAGGGAAGGAGATGAGGAAGACGAAGGTGGGGAAGTACCTGGATATTCAGATCTAGTCATTAAATACGGTTAAAACCATTATTAAGCAACGTTTCAATTCTGAATGGTGGTCTTACACCAGGGCGATACTGAGAGTATCTTCCACTCTGGAAAGTGCTGCAAATATAGTATATGTTATTTTTATTAATTAATTGTAAAATAACACAAATTAATCAAATAAAATTTATTTGCGCACGCCGGGTTCGAACCCGCGACCTTCCGATTGGAAGGCAAGAGTCTTACCACTCGACCACAGACGGCCGGTTAGTACAGACAAATCATTTTAAAGAGGACTTGTTTGTAATTGTGTAATGGAATGTATAAAAATATTGGAATACCCGCCTACATACCCTTCTTATTCCACAAATGCCCAAATATACTAGGTGCGAAGTGGCACAAATCCGTATAAATTTAGACTTGCGATAAAAAAAAAGACACAGAAAAATAATAAAAGATAATGGTCGCAACTGGGACTCGAACTTAAATCCTATCGTCTAACCGGGACATACGCCTCTTCCAATTCGGCCACTCCGATCTATTATGAGACTGTCGTATTCATCAACTTCATATTCAAATTTTAAAATTAACAATATTATCTCTGACTTTTTTTTTGAAATGTTTTTTTTCCATATTGTTGGCAGCTACCTTTATTATTGGAAACAAGTATTCAAAAATGTAATTGTTACCTAGATAGTGTCTCGGATAAATAAATATATCAGATTTTATTTTTATGGAACACCTATTGACTTTTTATAAAAAGTTTTTTATAAGAAAAACTCTCTTTTTAATTTTTTAAGGTTATACCCATCAATCTAATATATCATTGAAGAAGAAGATAACAATAATAATCTATTTTTTTAATATATGAAAATGAACAAGATACAGAAAAAGGATTTATTTATATGCGTCGGGTGGGAATGATATCCTTGTTCTACCGGTATTTCAATGGAAGATGCTTCGAGTAACTAGCGTCATTGATCCCCTCGGATCCACCGGTGCATAGTCGGAAAACACGCCAAACACTCGCCCAACATATGTATACAGTTGACATTTGTCACATGAGAACTGGTCGTTTTTTCGACTCGTTCTTGAGTTCAACAGCTCGGCTGTGGAACGATTTGCCGACCTCTGTGTTTCCTCCTTCGTACAACATGGGTCTCTTCAAAACCCATGTTCACTCCTTCCTCTCCTCAAAAAAACCCTCCACGCAGCATCTTCAAAGATGGCATAGGCCCCGAGGGAAATTATTTTCCTCAGGGCCTCCTAAATGGAGTTAATATAAAAAAAAAAACTTTTATTATTTTTTGTGTCTTGTTCATTTTCATATTTAAAAAAAATTGATTATTATTATTATCTTCTTCTGCAATGATATATTACATTGATGGAAATAACCTTCAAAAGTTAAAAAGAGAATTTTTCTTATAAAAAAATCAATAATGTTATATTTATTTTTTTTAGTTTGTTTCCTTCTTCAGTTTTCTAACAAGGACTAAACTATTATTAAATTTTATTCACCCAGTATGAAAAGTATCTACACAAGCAAGGGTTTCCATAAAATGAATAAATTTTATGTATCTCTACAGTACTGTCACCAGGCATTGTATTAATCGAAATAATAACAAAGAATTTAATAGAAAGTACTAATTACTTTGTAAATAACGTTTGATAATTCGGTCAGTAACCCCCTTATCCAGAAGTTAAACCAAAATAAAATATTAACATTCTTGATATTTGGTTATTTTTATTAGCGACAACAATAATTCAACAGGGGTTTACCTTCCAATTCCTGAAATTCTTGAATCTTTGCAATTTCCATTATCTAACTCCACGTGCTCTCAATTTTTTCGTCACAAAAAATTAGGGGGACTGTATTTACAAAATTTCAAAGGGTGTTGCCTAGGTGAATCTTTTGTATCTTTTCAATTGTGACAAGGAGTTCGTACGAGCTTAATTTTTTTTGAGAACCAAATATAAATACATATTTAAAACTGAAGTAATATACACGATACGATCACAATGCGTCATAACGAACCCCACCTTATTAAGAAGTAATTTAGACGAATACGTCATTAATAAATGATACCATTAACGATAATTGATTGGTTGATATATTATAAGAACCGTCCTTGGTGACTTGTCTTTGTGCAGCTCGTTTTTTTATAGAGGGATTATTTATATAACGGCCGTGCATTGATTCGCATAGACAAGTTTATTGGCGATACAACAATACATTCTTATTTTGAGGTTGTTTATTTTTGTTTGAATGCCAATATCGCTTCTGATGGGGAGGCACTTAGAATACATTTGAATGTACGTCTTATAATAATTGTGTCAATTCATTGATAGTTTCATGTGGTGTAGAATAAGTAATATAAATTGCAACGTTTGTAAAACTACACATATTTTCCAGGAAAGAATTAGGTGGAATAATAACACGATATCATAGCAGTATCCAAGAAAATGTGATATATTATTATTGATATTAATTTAAAGAATATTGTATGCTGCGCGGGCTATGGATACCGGGTGGATGGTATGGATTTAATTTTTGTACAAATCTCAAATGCAAATAAAACCTTCTGTGAAGGCCGGGAAACGCCTGGGACTTCAGCTAGTTTTAATTATTTTACTTAAAATACCTTTGAGAAATGTCACCTCGTGTGGACTTTAAACAGCTAGAAGAAATCAATGACTAAAGAAAATACCAAAAAGATCGACTTGGCATCCAATCCAAATAAATATTCTGTCCAGACGGTTATACAAAAATAGTATTACATTAAAATGATTTCCTTGGTTAATATTCAGTTTATACTATTATAATATATATATATATATATATATTGATATATGATAACTAGTAAATATTGGTTCTATCTTGGCCGCCATTAACCGTTTAGACCGAATATTTTATTGTATGCCAAGTCCTCTCTTATGCCCCGTTCTTACTGGGCAAAGTATTTTAGTTGAGTAGATAGTATATTAGTAACTAAATGTGGCCGAACACCACAATTTAGCTAGTATATTAGTAACTAAACGTGGCCGAACACCACAATTTAGCTAGTATATTAGTAACTAAACGTGGCCGAACACCACAATTTAGCTAGTATATTAGTAACTAAACGTGGCCGAACACCACAATTTTAGTAGAATAGGCTAGTCTGATCTTTAGTGCATTGAATCCATTCAGTTCTAATTTTTCGGCGAAAAATTAGAACTGAATGGATTCAATGCACTAAAGATCAGACTAGCCCCCTCCCTGCGCACTGACATGCGCAGTTCATTGGTAGATGCAGACATGCGCAACATGTCATCCCGATGGAGCGAAAATGCTAATATAAAATTCTTTATTTTTGCGGCTATTAATCTATTTTCGTGTCCATAGTTTATTTATTTTACCATCAGCTTAATTAGCATATTTACTTTAGTTCCAGCCCGTCATGTGGCGTCACGCCGTTTACTAATGAATTCTACTTGACAGCAGTGCGAACACTTTTTGGTGAGTTAAGTAGCGAGTTACTCGCCACTCAGCTTACTACTTGTCAGGTGCGAACAAGGCTTTAGGGTATTTTGTTTAGTTACTGGAAGAAATTAAACAATGTAAGTAGAAACCATTCATAAAATTACGTAATAAACCATAATTTATATGAACTAAGTATTAATGAAGTATTTTATTTTAAGCAATGTTTATAAATTTTAATGTTTTTAATAATATTAGTGTTCTATTATATTTTTATATATTATATTCCGGTAAAGGAATCATTGGTTCGGTAAATACTTTATTAGTATTTTAAGTGTATTATAAGTAGATATTTTATTGAAAATAGTGCCACAAAGTAGTTTTACAATGATTGAAGTAGACAATACATTAGACATTAAAGTGAATGTCAAAAGGATTCATATTCTACGCTTTCGTAGATGGCGCGCGTATAGTTTTTTTTTTTTACTTATAAACGCTTTTTACAAGTTAAGCTTTGAAATATTAAGAACATTTTATTGTTGGCGGAAGTTCACAAGCAATATCAATATTAACAAATAATTTTGTCAATTAAAAAATTGAGATCTTTCAAGAAAGGCTAGAAAATATAATATTGGATTGAATCACCGATGAAATGTTGTATTTCTTAGCCTTTCTTCAAAGATTTCAGTTTTTTAATTGACAAAACTATTTATTAATGTACATACTGCTTATGTACTTCCTCGAATAATAAAATTTTCCTAATATTTCAAAGCTTATCTTGTAAAAAGCTTATTAATAAATATTCTATACGCGCGCCATCTACGAAAGCGTAGAATATTAATTCTTTTGACATTCACTCAGATATCACGGGTTTTGAAAAGGTTTGGGATTATATCAGAATAATTTTTTTCATTCGACAAGTCGGTTCCGTTTTAACGTCACAATGACGGAAAAAGTGAAAAAAAGTGAAAAAATTGTTATCAATGAACTTTTAACGTTTCTTTTTAATAAAGTTGACGTATTAGATGAAGTGTCAATAGTTCAAATTTGTTCGACGCACTTTAGTGAAGATGAAGTTGAAATATCAAAAGATCTCCTGTACTCGGAAGTTGACGAAAGAAGAATCACCAGGAAGGGAGATGGAAAAAAGGTAAAGAACCTGTATGACATGATAAAAGTAATAAAAGAGACCGAGCCAACGGAAATGCCAACTTTTGTGGCTAAAAACCTACATAAATTACCTCCAGTTTGTTTTGATTCAGTTGACATAACCTCACTTCTAAAAGATATGTTGTCTCTAAAAACTGAGCTATTCACCATAAAGGCACAAATGTGCAAACAAAATGATTTAGAAGAGCTACGGCAGCAGATGACCCTTTTGAGGAACGAGCTGAAATCCGGGACCAAATCAAGAACTAATGTCAATAATCAAAATGATAATAAACATACCGAAGAAATGCCCTTGCTCAATGTCAAGGTCACGGAGCAGGACAATATTATAACGCAAACCAATCAAAAGACGTATTCCAATGTACTACGTAATTCGGCAAACGTAGAATCCCAGAAACCGTTAGACAACGGCCCGCGGCCCGATACAAAGATAATTAGAAATTATCAAAACAATAATAATAGCGATTTTACGGTCGTGAAAAAACGAAAAGTCAATAAAAATCACAAGGGTACAGGGCCTGTATCTAACATCAAGGCAGCTCCCTTAAGAACGGCAATATATGCCTCGAGATTTGACACAGAAACGAGTACTGATGAAGTCAAAAAGTATATTTCTTCCCAGAATCAATCCTATATCGACGTAGAATGGATCAAACCGTTCAAACCAACCCCATTCAAAACGTTCAAGATATCAATCCTCGCTCAAAAAATCGGTATTTTTATGGAGAAAGATTTTTGGCCCGAAGGTATAGTGTACCGAATCTTCAAAGAAAGAAATTACAGCCCGGACAAAAGTTTAAACAATACACGTGATGGAACCTCTTAAAATAATTACTATCAATTGCAGATCAGTGAGAAGGACAGTGAAATTTATTCACGACATATGTGAAGAATATGATGTAATTTTATTACAAGAAACATGGCTATTACCCACTGACATAAATTACCTTTCAGAAATACACCCAAAATTTTCAAGCTTGGGCACATCTGCCGTAGATACATCTATCGGCATACTTAGAGGGCGTCCCCACGGTGGGACTGGAATATTGTGGCGCAGCACAATAAAGGCCAAGGCTATCGACTGCAATGACAATAGGTTATCGGGAATAGAAATAACGCTGGATAAAGGATTGTTGTGCATTCTCACAGTTTATATGCCAACCTTCTGCAATGATAACGTACCTGAATTTTCAAGATGCCTGGCAAACCTGCATTCACTTATAGAAGATAAACAATATACAAACTGTCTTATTATGGGTGATTTTAATGCCGATCCAAGAACATTATTTGGGAAAGATTTATTATCATTCTGCAAAGAAAACAAATATCACTGTATCGATGTTGAAAAACTGCCAGAAAATTCTTACACCTATGTTAGCGATGCACATAACACAACGAGCTGGTTAGATCACTGCGTAGGGACAGCCACGATTCAAAAGATGACAAAAAATATTTCAGTAAAGTACGATGTTGACTGGACAGATCACCGGCCCATGTCGATTTGTTTAGAAACAATAGGTATAACCGCCACGGAGGAAATTACCCCGATAGCTTTGGATCCAGTAAAATGGAGAGCACATAATACATCGCAGATCATGTCCTATTATGTAACAGCATCATTTTTAACAAACCGGATTAAATGCAGCAACGGTGTCGAACTCTGTAAAAAGTCAGGATGCAAAAATAACGTTCACAAAGAAGCCATCGACGAACTATATACGAGGATTGTAGAGTCACTATGCACTGCCGCAAAAAACGTCTTTGAAAGTGGGCGCAAACATAATACTACCACAACTAAACATATTCCTGGTTGGAATGACAATGTTTCAATTCACTATGAAGCATCACGAAATGCACTTAAAAAATGGATTGAAAATGGAAAACCCCGGTCGGGTCCCTTAGCGGAAAACAGAAAAATATTGAGAAGAAAATTTAAATGTGAGTTAAGAAAATGTCAAAAAACAGCGGAACAAATAAAAATGGACAAAATTTCAGGTGCAATAGAGAACAGCGATTTTAAAGAATTTTGGCAAAAAACTAGCAACGTTTTAAAATCTAAAGCACAGATATCCACTCATATTGAAGGAGAATCGGACGCAGAAAAGATTGCTAATATTTTTATAACCAACTTTTCAAAAATATCGGAAAGAAACGAACCCACCATCTTAGAAAAACCATGCAAAGATGAGGACGAAAACATAATCATTACGGAAGGTATGGTCAAAACAGCTGTAAAACGAATGAAAGCTGGAAAATCGCCCGGTTACGATAGCCTGAGCATTGAACATGTTAGAAATGCCGGTGAAAAAATATACACGCTTCTAGCAACGCTATTCACACAGATACTTCAACATACGCATATGCCAAGGAACTTCTCGCGTACAATTATAGTCCCATTAATTAAATCCAGACAAGAAGACATATCCAGTTCTTCCAACTATAGGCCGATATCCCTTGCCACGATTATATCCAGAATATTTGAAAGGGTTATACAAATTCACATAGAAGGCAAACTATTTACGTCCGATAACCAATTTGGTTTTAAATCGAAATTGTCAACAGATATGGCTATATTCAGTTTGAAACAAAGTATCGAATATTATAAGGCAAGAAAAACAACAGTGTATGCTTGTTTTCTAGACTTAAGTAAAGCTTTCGATCGAGTATCTCATGCACTGCTTTGGAAAAAATTAAAAGAAAGGAAGGTGCCCAGTTCAATAATTAACATTCTGGCAGTCTGGCATCATCAACAAGAGAACCAAGTTATCTGGAAAAATAAAATGTCAGCACCAGTGAATACGGAATGCGGCGTCAGACAAGGGGGATGCTTATCACCGATTTTATTTAACGTCTATATGAATGATTTAAGCGATAAACTCACCTCGGCAAAGGTAGGTTGTTTCCTGGGAAACATTTGCGTAAATAACATTGCGTATGCAGATGACATGGTTATTTTGTCTCCAAGCATTAAAGCATTGAGGAAGCTGTTAAAGATATGCGAAGAATATGCCGCTGAACATAACATGGTCTACAACCCAACTAAATCTGTACTACTTGTATTGAAATCGGGCGCAGGCCCTACAAAGGTACTACCCGTCAGCCTAAACGACACAAAAATATCTGAAAAACCGGAGGTCAAATACTTAGGACATATCGTAACAGCGGAACTCAATGATGATACTGATATTGAGCGACAGAGAAGATCACTGTGTATTAGGGCAAATATGATTTCTCGAAGATTTAATAAGTGTAGCCCAGAAGCAAAAAGGCAACTTTTTAACACTTACTGCACGAGCCTATATACCTCGGAGCTGTGGACCAACTACAACAAAGCATCTCTAAAAAGAATGGAAGTACAGTACAACAATTCATACCGAATACTTTTTGGGTTGTCCTGGTACTGCAGTGCCACTGAGATGTTTGTAGAAGGGCGTGTTCCTGCATTCCGAGCACTACTCAAAAAACGGATCACCAGCTTTAGAACGCGACTAGCCACGAGTGAAAACGGTCTTGTGATGGCAGCACTGCACTTCTGGCAGGGTCCTATTTACAAGCGATGGAGCCAACTCCTGATGAGTTAAAAAAAAAAAAAAAACAAAAACAAAAAACTTTATTTTCATGTTTTTTTTTTTTTTTCTGTATTATTTTTATTCTGTTTTATCTCAATATGTGTGCAGTATCTCACAATATATATGTATATTTTTAATATTAATTTGATAATATGTTCTATTTATAATATGGAGCTCGTGGGATTGCACCACCCTCCCCGAGATCTGGAATAAACAATAAAAAAAAAAAAAAAAAAAAAATAGGAAAGTCAGTAAAAAGTTAGTATGCCTTGAATGACTCAAATGTGCGTCATAATGCATATTAGTAACTATTTTCATCTTTGTCCTTCATAAATTAAAAGTATATTCTATTATCTAAATCATTTTTCATCTTTGTCGTGATAAATTAATAGCATAATATATTATATACATATATTTATTATTTTATCTTAGTCCTTCAAAATTCAAATGAACTATGGTCACCCTACTTTGTTTACATTGTAATGTGCCAAGTACTGGCAATAGCTTGCCCATTATCTGTGTAACAATATTGTTCTTTGAAGTATCATTTTTATTTTACCTATATTATTTTGTGTTTTTTGAAGTATTATTTTTGTTTTTTGAAGTATTATTTTTGTTTTTTGAAGTTTTTTTTTTGAAGTATTATTTTTGTTTTTCCTTTTGTGTTATTTTGTTACTTTAAGTAAATAATTGTTAACCTCAACACAGGCTTGTCCTAGTGAGGTTAAAAATTGTATTGTAAACTGTTATACCTAAAATGTGAAGAAACAATAAATAAAAAATAAATAAAAAAATGCAAAAGAAAATTATAATAATATCAATAACATTGAAGATGAAGATAACAGATAATATTTATATAGTTACAGGATGTTAAGGTACGCCCTTGACTTACTCCAGTGATTCGCGACATTATTTGGAGTAAAAAATGTACATGAAATTTTGGTCTCCGGTGACTATGATGACATTTTTTTTTTCAATTTTTTTTTCTTCAAAATCCAATAACAAAAAAAATTCTTCCTCTTGACGTCACTGGTCACTCAGCTGAGTAACCGCCTCACCACTTGCCCCCCCCCCCCCCGCCTCCCCTCAACTGTCCAAAACCTACTATTTTTTTATGTTTTTGTAGAAATTAAAAAAAAACATTAAAAATGTCACCGGAGACCAAAATTTTATTTACATTTTTTACTCCAAATATTCTCAGGAATCGCTGGTTAAAGTAAAGGAAGTACTCGTGCGTATCCTAACACCCTGTATACATATAAGATAACAGATAACACTAATGATCTAAATTAAAATATGAAAATAAACAAGACACAGAAAATGAACATAGGTGGCAATGGCCAAATTAGTTCAGGTAACGTTATGGGTTCGAGTTCCAGTTGCAATCGTTTTTTTTTTTTATATTTCTGTGTCTTGTTCATTTTCATTGTGTTTCAGTGTTTGACTTCTTCAATGATTATATTCCATTGATGGGAATAACCTTGAAAAGTTATAAAAATAGAGTTTTTCTTATAAAAATTGAATTATCAATAACAAACATGTTTTTCACCAATTTGATTTTGCAATATCATCCTTATTCAATTATTTTGATAAAAAAAAATATATCATTGTAGAAGAAGATAATACCATTTAAATCCAAACGAAAATATTAAAAAGAACAAGACACAGAAAAATCTAAATTTTACGGTCGAAACTGGGACTCGAACTCGTGATTTCTTGTCTCACCGGAACAAACACCCTAACCTACTCAAAAAATTTCTACCGCTTATTTTTAGGTCATTTTTTTCGATCTCAATTTTAAATTCAAAATTAACATTATTATGTTCGAATAACTTTTCCCACATTTTTGTTATTTTTCTATGTTTTGTTATTTTTAATAGTTTCGTTTTATTTATTAGTATATATGTACTATACTTTCAATTGGATATTACCTTCAAAAGTTGTTATTCGAAAGAAATTGAAAACAAAAAGGTTTTTTAATATTAATCAGTTGTATAAAAATAAAATGTTTTTATAAATTTATGTAGGTATCTTTGAAAAGTATTTCTTTGAATTTTAATATATTTGGTATGGTCTGATAAAAAATCTGTATACGAGATGATTGATGGATGATTTTTCGAGAGGATATAACTATTTTATCAGTAAATATAGTTCGCTTTTGGTTAATGATTTCGTACAGTTTTTGTCAGAGTAAATTCAGATTTCATAGAATTCTGCGCGTATTCAGCAGTGAATAGTTTCCGCTATGCATCATTATATTATTTTGTCAATCCCGGATAATATTGCAAACTGTTAGAGTGAATACGCTACGCTTTTGGTTCAGTTTGAACGGTATTACGGTTTACCTCCCCTGTTGAGCATTCTGTTTGAAAATGACCCCCGCAAAATACTGTATTGAATACATTGGTAGAAATTTGTTTGCTAATACCGTCAAAGGGCACAACGTTTGCTATAGGTACACGAAATGGTATCATCCAGCCAAAAATGGCAATGGTTTTACATAATATTATGAATTTAATACTGTATTCAGATTTTAGTACAGGAAACCAAAAAATGTATTTGATCAAATTGATTAATTTGATTTTACATATTTTTAAATTGCAAACTTTTTATATTCTTTCATATATTATACATATATTTATTTTATTTATTAAAAGAATTTTATACATAGTGTAGATATTGTGTTATTTCGCCCGCCATGCTAGGGATGTCCCTGTGTTATGGCGGGTAAAGTATGCAGATTATATAATTTAAGGTAATGAAGTACGTTTACTGATAATATAATAATTATTGATAATGAGGTTTACAGTTAATGCAGCAATGAATTTATGATAATGAAATTTACATATAATATAGTAATTGATGATAATGATGTTTACAAGTAATAAATATAACGAGGAATTTATGACAATGAAATTTACAGATAAAATAATAATTGATAGATGAAGTTTACAGATAATATAACATTGAATATATGTTAACGAAGTTTACAGATAATATTATAATTGATGATAGTAGACAATGAATTTATGGAAATGTGGGTTACAGATAAATACTAGTTTATTTATAAGTTACAGATGGTTGATAAATTGAATTATAATTTACTAAATTATACAAATTAAATTAAATTAAATTACGAATAATATACATCGAGGTTTCTAAATATTTTAATAATAATAATTTATAATAATAGGTTAATTATAAAATTGATAGATATTAGAGTTATACAAATCAATTTAAGTAAAAAAAAGATTATATATCATAGTTCCTAAGTGTGACGATCCATAGAGATTATTGTTTTTTAAAGGTATGGGGTTGGGTTTCAGTTTTTAAGTTGTCGAGGAGAAGGTTAAATATTTTTGGAGCTAGGTACATGAAGTGTCTTCGAGCTGACGTGGTATGTAGTGTAGGTACATTGTAGTTTGTTATTGTTCTGGTGGTGTAATTGTGATGTAAGAGGGTTTTTTTCGTATATTTAAACAAGAAAATAGTGCAAATTTTAGATGGAGTTGCAGTGTCCATCATGTCCGAAACGTCGGCTAAAGAAGGAGGTAGCACAACACGGCATAACACCCCAAAAACAAACAACGAAAATGCTTTTGGCCGTGAAAATCTAAAAACGTATCTGAGTTGCCGTATGTTTAAGACATATATGTTTTTAAAATATATATGCTTTTTATGTTCTATACTTTTGTAATTTACTATATTATTTCATACTCTTTTATATTACTTTAAAGCCAATTATATTATTTTATATTATTTTGTATTCTTTAATATTTTTTCATATTGTGTTAATTTAATGCACTCTTTAGATAACTGACCACCACAACACGGGCATGTGCCTAGCGTGGTGGTCGTAAAATTCTCAAAACATGTAACTAGCAGTTTAATGTATAAAAAACAATTTAAAAAAATTTAAAAAAATTTTATCAGTTATTTTTTTTTTGTGAATTAAATTCTAGATGGCACAGTGGATAAACAGAGCTGTAGAATCATGCAATTTATGACTCTTTGGCTTGTGGTTAGTTTTAATTGACGGTTTGACTTGAATTCTGCCTCTCTTTATAAAGCGCAATTACTGCTAAAACTAAGTTCTTTTCAAACATTATTTAAATATTTTTAATCGACTTGTTTTATATAGACACGGCCGTGTAACCACTCTGCATATTTTCCCAGAGTGGAAGTACAAGAGAAATAATCCTTTGGGGGATAAAGTGTCTCAGGAATCAAGAGTCCCAGGGAGATCAATTATCGGGGATCAATTGTCTGGAAATCAAGAACGGGGACCATAAAAAGCACTCACGTTGTGATAAGCATGAGAAAATTCTGATTTTATTTCAAGTTATTATGCTGATAATAAAGATGATATTGGTAACTAAGCTGATCGTGATTACGATGGTACAGTTTACGATATTGTTGACTGTGTTGATATTATATTAAAACAAATATCGATATTGATAGCTATATAAACGGTGGCAAAGATCCAAAATTCAATTATATACTATACTGACGATTATCTGATGCTGATCTCTGATCTGTGCTGATGGTTACAATGATAAAATATCGCACATGCCATTGAAAAGTGTCAAAAGTCAAAAAACTAAATTTTACAGGAGTGCGAAAACAAATGATGATTGATGAGATAAGCGGTCCCGTCGTAAAGTGACACTAGCGACATCTCGTGGAGGTAAAGTGATGTAACAATACGGTTTTCGCGGGGTAATAGATAATCACAATCACTTTAAACTTCGGATAAAAAAATAAAAAATTGAAAACAGAAAATTTTGACTCAAGACCCTTTACTATGGGATGTGCGATTTAATATATTACGTTAATGGTGACTACGCTCGTGATAATAGTTACAGTTTTCTATATCAGTAACTATGCTGATCGTTATTGAACATTTTTGATGTTATAATTATATTCCTATTATAGTATATTATTATGACTGCATTTAGAAACCATGGTATGTAATATTTGTAATTTAATTTAATTTTTATAATTTAATAACTTATAATTCAATTTATCATTATTAATTTCCAATCTGTAAACTTCACCCGCCATAACACGGGGATATCCCTGGCATGGCAAAATCTATATAATATACACAGTTCTTATAATAAATAAAAAAATTTAAAAAATGCATAGAGCGATTAAGACGATATAATATTCTGTCAGATGGTGTAGATTCTTACTAAGATAAATGTATTGGTGACGATTCTATAAAGTTATCATAATAGTACACTTGAAGATGTTGCTGACAATTCTCAATTATTATTTTATGAAGAGCAATAAAAGCAAAGGTTGAATTATTTATATAGCACCGTGTATGTGAAACTTATAACGTAAATAACCTTAAATTTGTAACTAGTAACATGCCGCTAAGATTTTTATTTTATGAGGCCCCGAAGAAAACAATTTTCCTAGGGGCCTATGCCATCTTTGAGCATGTTGTGTAAAAGATTTTTTTAGGGAGAACAGGAAGTTCAGGGTAGGAAAAAGGTATGGGGGGTGGATGTGAATCTGGGGGATAGTGTACCCAGAAGTGACGGACGTATGAATCCATTCCTCTCACTGTGATGCAAGGCGATGGGTCGAGAGTGTCATGCTGGAGAAGTCAAAAAGCCTCTCTCAACAAATCCATTCCGATCTGGCCCACCATGTAGTAGGTGAACAAACGCATCCGCCGCTAAGACCTAGACAAACCTCACCCACGGTTCCCACCCCTATATATGAACCCTTACTAAGTTACAACTTGAGGTGAGCTACGGCAGGGGTGTTGATTATCCAATAAATGGTTCCCGGGGCGACGGTACCCATATCCGCCTCCCAAATTACAACTAAGACATAACTACCAACTATGTACTAAGACTTATGTACAACAACTAGTTACTTGCAACTAAGACTTATAACAAGTTACTTAAAACTAATTCTTATTTCTGGCCAAGTGGATCTTATGTTGGTGAGCTCGAGTTATGAATCTTACTAATATTATAAACGCGAAAGTTTGTATGGATGAATGTATGTTTGTTACTCTTTCACGCAAAATTTACTGGATGGATTTTAATGAAACTTTATAATAATATAGCTCATACATCAGAAGATAATTTATAAAGCTAGCTTTTAATTTTCAATATATTGAAAATAATAAACAATATGTCAAAATTTGAGTATGATATTTTGCAAAACAATGATTGTTTAATCAAAATTCTATTTTAGAAAATTAGTGAATTTATTTGAAATACTCGCCTAATACTTTGAATCGAATCAAGAATTATAGATATTTTAAATAAATAGGTTAAGAATTTTGGTATAAACATAGATACTGCGTAGACGAAGTCGCGGGCAGAAGCTTGTACTTCAATATTAATGTTAGAAAGAACAGTTTTATAAAACACAATCTACCAACCACGGGAGTATCTCCGATGACAGAGACTTCCACTCTCTCTGTCCTTGTATCAGCCATGATGGGGGTGGGTGGGAGTACACTGGACACTTCACTTCTCGCAGTATCAGGGAAACGTTGGAAATCTAAACCACGCTTGTTCACATTATGACATCACCCACTTGCTTAATGCAATTTAATCACTCAGTTTTAAATTTGCCAACTCCTAAAAAACCTTATTTTTTTCATTACAAGGCCACATTTTGATTTTAAAATCCTTTTTTATGAATGATTCAATTACTACAATAATTGCTTCAATAGATTATTATATCACTATACATCATTGTTCGTTATTTTATAATTAAAAGTGTAACTTTTTAGATGGCAACTAATTGCGTTGATACTTTATTAAAAATTCTTAAAGGGTTTTATGGTCGCGTGATACTCTTAAAGGTAAAAAAAAAACGATGAGCGATTCACATTTGATATTATTTTTATGGTTTTCAATAATGGAAACAAATTTTAATTTAATTTAAATTCTAAGTGTGTGAACAGTTTTATGTGTAAAACAAATTTCATAATAATAATTACTGAAAAAAAAATCCTGTCGTGTCTGTAAGACTAAGGCATACCTTTCAGGCCCCACAGCACAATCCATCGGGATAAGGATTGATAGGATACATTTCGGTAACTTCTCATCACTAACTTCCCTAGCATGACTGCAGATCGCCAACGAATAAGTGACATTTCACAATGACTAAGTGTCCTTAATATATTCGAACTTATATGTTGTTTGTACGTTAGCGCTCAACAGTTGTTAGAACGAAGTTACCAAAAGTTATCTCATCAATCCTTAATGATCGAGTGTGCTAGGGAGCCTGGAGTATGTTGTGATGGTGAATTGGAATGGGATGGTTGGGAAATACCTGGTTATTCAGAACCGGTCACTAAGCGATAATGCCCTTTCGATGGAAACATTATATGAAATTACGATACGCACGTCGTAGATGTATAAAACGTGTCTTATCTCTAACTCGACGATTCATTTTATATAATATTTTATCTCTCGTTAAACTTCACAAGCACTTCTCTAACTGTTGTATATTGTATATATATATATATATATATAACGGGATTGACACAGTACGCGAAGAGAGTTTCGAATCGCTCGGAGCGAGAAACTTTACTGTTTCGGCCGCCCCTAAGATTCCAAGATCGAGCGCTCGCTCGAGACACCCGTAAGACGCTCGGTAATGTAAGATGGGTCGCGCAGAAGCTAAACGGCGACGCTCGACGCTGACAACCACCTTTGACCACTAGCGCATGAACACTGACCGCCCACTATTTATTCCAAAGAGAGAAGAGTGTCTTCTTTAGTATGCCAGAGGCATCATAATGTCATACCAAGGGGTTAGAAGCGTACTCACTAATGAATAAGATGTTTTCCCAACGTTTTTATCAAGTTTAATGAAGTGAGGCATTCTTATTTCTGTACCGATACGTATTATCAAGATTATCAAAACATTTGCTAAAAGATGATGGCTTTGAGCATTATGAAAACTTGATAAAAATAGTATTGGCAACCTAACCTAACTAGACGCATGTAATATATCACTGAGTTATTTAAAAAAAAAAAACGAGTGTGCTTTAGATAGATATAAGTAAATACTTCTTTAGCTCCATCAATATGTATGTCCATATATCTTCTTACTAATAATATTATAAACGTGAACGTTTGTATGGATGTATGTGTGTTTGTTACTCTTTCACGTAAAATTTACTGGAAGGATTTTAATGAAACTTTACAATAATATAGCTCATACAACAGAATAATGTATAGGGTATAATTTATAAAGTTGGCTATTTATTTTTAATATATTGAAAAATAATAATTATTGTTTAATAGAAAATGTCAAAATTTGAAAATAACATTTTGCAAAACAATGATTGTTAAATCAAAGTTCTATTTTAGAAAAAAATTAAATTGGTGTATTTATTCGAAGTACTCGCCTAATACTTTAAATCGAATCAAGAATTACAGATATTTTAAATAAATAGGTTAAAAATTTTGGTATAAACGTAGATGGGTAGTAGAAGTAGTAATCCTACGCAGACGAAGTTGCGGGCAGAAGTTAGTATTTTTATATATATAAAATATCTGCTCCCATCCGCGTTTGGCGCGTCACTGGTATTTCAAAATACTGACTGAAATATTTCATGCACTGGCTATGAGAGGAAGAGAGAAAGAAAATGTGCGCGCGCACTGCTCTCTCTTGCTTCTACAGTGAGACCGTTCGCCTCGCAACGCATTTCAATTTCCGTTACACATTCGCCAGCTTACCCCTCAAGTCAAGCGTGCGTATAGAAGTATTTACTTCAATAAAGATTCTTAGGAATTTTACCGAAAATTCGATAGATATGTACTCGTGCGATTGTAATTTTTTTGTATGTATATTTAGAAATGCTATTTGAAACAATTAATATAAAAGTAATTTTATGACCAATTTTAATAAAATTATTACATGATTATAGTACCTATTACCTACTTCAATAGAATATCGTTAGGTAATTTTACCTAAGATGTGAACGGTTCTTAAAACTTAACTAATGAATGAATAAGTACCTAATAGTAATAATAAAAATTTAGGCATATTAGATTTGTCGAAGAATTTGTATATAAAAATACAAAAATCAGTCATTTTAAATACATGTAGGATTACGAAAGATTTTTTAAATATTTTTGAGGGATCAGTAGGATTTATCGGTCAAATTAGGAATTCCACCGAGCCGAACCCTCTGATATGAAAATATCTGGAGTCGGTGAATTATTATGTTTCTGGTAGGTTAACATGTTGTTTTTGTATTGTTTTGTATTGATTATACGTATATAATACACTTGCACCGCGTGGATTTACCAGATGATCATTTTTATGGAAAAGTGTGTGAAAGGGTTTAGTTTTTCCTATGGGGAAAACTAAACCCGGACCTAAAAGTCTGGTGCGTTAAATATATTAAGAATGTGTGTGGAGATAAAGAGAAAATTTGAAATCAAGAATTATATGCTCATTGTAATTGAATGTCAATAAAAGTTTTATGAAAAATTAAGTGTAAGTAATGTTGAAATAATTTGTTTCACACCAAAAAATTGAATAAATTTGTTTTGTATATTTGCAAAGTTCATAAAAAATGTCTTAGTGAAGTAATTTTTCATAGTGGATAGAAGTTGTAATTGTTGCATTTGGATTGTTAGCTTCTATATGAAAAAGCGAAGTGTGCCTGGTAGACCATATGTTATCATTTAAACCATTAAATGATTTTGTAAAGTCATCAGAGCGCAATTCTTAAATAACTTACTGTTTATATTATTAGTAGATATTTTAATATAAGTTTAATGTAAATTAGGAATAACTCATTGAAGCCTCATTTAATTGTGATTTTTAATCATTGAATAATTAATTGAGGAAAAATTTGCAATTTCTTAATTTAAGTATAAGGTCGATAAACATTTCCGAAAATAATTATGCAAATTTGTAAATTGTTGGTCACAGTAAGAGTAGAGGATTTCGGTTAAATTATCAGTGGCGACCTAAACCGACCGTAACCTTTTTATTTTCTATGTTTTTATCTTTTCATTAAAAGCTGTTAATATTAACTTCTTCAATGATAAGATTAATAAAATTAAATCGTACATAATTAATTAATTTCTTCAATCTTTTCAAAATTACTTTGTGGCATTATTTTGATCAAATGAAACCAATTACTTTGTGTAAACCACTATAATTCATGTTATTATCATGACGAAGAAACCATCGGTTTTGAGACATGTAGATATTGAAATATGTGATTGTAGTGGTTTACACAAAGTAATTTGTTTTATTTAATTAATAATAAATAAATTTGCGACTACCGAATAATTGGATATCTTTATTTATACCGAGCAATTTAATCGTGTATTTTATTTAAAAACTTTTACAAAAATCAGCCTTCCAATGGTTTAAAATCAGAACCATCTTTTCTAGATCAGTATTTTGTATTATTATTTTAATATTATTCTTTTCTGATATTTCAATACTAAGTATGGGATTTTTCACATAAATTAATCATTTTAAGTTTAATTTCAAGTCCTTTGAACGATTTAATCAAGTTCTGTTATTATTTCATTATTGGTCGGTTGTTCCACAGTATTTCAATAGTAACAGAATTTCAGTAGCACTTTCGCGGAAATCGAATAATAACTCTCAAATTTTATGAATTGTTCAAATTCAGTTAAACTCTTTCAACCGTTTCAATACTATAATTCAGAGAGGTGCCAGGTTTGGTAATGTTTGTGTTTTATAAAATTGATGGTATCAATAATATTTTATGTTGAATTATAAAAAAAATATGCCGTAGATTTCGCTAAAAAGTTTTCCGAGATCCTCTTGTTTATTGAATGTGTATTGCTGTCTATGAACATGCATGTTTAAATAGTAATTACTGGTTCATTACATTAAAATAAGTAATATTTAACATAAATAATTAGCGAAGTAAAAGTTATACAAAAGCAAATGACAATCGTGTAAATGTGTAAAAGGTAGAAAACGTAAGTACAAAAAGATTTTATTATTGGCACCCGTGCTGTTGAGATACTGTTTTGCTACCCAATAATAATAATTATTAATTGTTTAATTTCGAAATTTGGGAGTTAGAGGTATATAGAGTATAGTCAAAATAACTTCTTTGAAGCACAATCAGGTAGAAATGTTAAGAATTTTTTTCCATGGGTAAGCTAATAGCTCAGAAATACACAATATAATTTGTAGGGCAGATAGAAAAATAAAACTTCTAAATTTATACGACGAGACTGCCAACATTTTTATAAATACCAACCAGGATTTATTAAATTCCTGGTCAAATAAAATTATTCACGCAAAACACTTCAATTATTGTTTATTCTACTATCGTCAAACAAATGGTTGAGTATTGGAGAGTTGTGCGCAAAATAGAAGGATTTATGATTGCAATTCAAGATAGAGTCATTAATACAAAAAAATATAGGAAGCATATAATCAAACAGAAATCAAATTGATGATTATTCAATAGGGATGTTCTGTATTAGCGCAGTCTGAATATACATTTATGCACAATCAGGTTTTTAAAAAGAATTCACCAAAGTTTGGTAATTAAACACATCTTGATTGTCTATATATTATGATAAAACTATGCTAATTAATAATAATAGACGCGATAAAGTTTTACATGACAAAATTAAAAAAAATAACTTACATCATTGATGTAGCTATTCAAATTCCTGTAATATTGAAAAATCTAGTTCTGAAAAAATAAGAAAATATACAGATTTGGGAAATGAGATTAAAGGAATTTGGCAATTTCAGTCTACAAAAATATTACCATTTATTATTTCTGTTGTTGGCTTTACACCTAGCTCTCTCATTAAAAATTTAGGCGTATTAGATTTGTCAAAGACTTTACACATAAAAATGCAAAAATCAGTCATTTTAAATACATGTAGGACTACGAAAGATTTCTTCAATATTTTTATTGAGGGATCAGTAGGATTTATCGGTCCAGTTAGAAGTTCTACCGAGCTGAGCCCTCTGATATGAAAATATCTGGAGTCGGTGAATTATTTTCCTATTTAGTCTCTGGTGGGTTGACGTGTTGTTCTTGTATTGTTTTGTATTTATTATACGTACTTAAAAAGTACAATTACATAGCATGGATTGACTAGATGATGATTTGTGGAAAAGTAAAAAAATAAACTCTTACTTTGTGTAAAACTATGAGTTTTAATTAATTTATTTTACCGACCGGTTTCGTTTTCCTCAAGCATCATCAGGGTACAAATTAATACATTAATTGGATCGTCTGAAATCATAGTAAACTATCTCATTTTTTGCTATATCTGAGTTAGATTTATTTCTGAGTTAGAAATGATGGCTCTAAATCATAATCCAGCCCTCCAAGAGAGAACCAATCAGAGAAAAACTGTCTTGAACAATCATACACAATATTTCTCTGATTGGTTCTTTCTGGCAGAGATAGATTATGATTTGGAGCCCTTATTTTAAGCTCTAACTCAGAAATTTCAAAAAGTGAGTTAGTACACTACGGTTTCAGATGATCCAATTAATAATAGTATTAATTTGTACCCTGATGATGCTTGAGCAAAGCGGAACCGGTCGGTAAAATAAATAAATTAATTAAAACTCGTGGTTTAACACAAAACAAGTGTTTTATTTATTGTTTTGTAATGTAATATAATTGGTTTGTAAAGAGTGTTTTAGAACATTCTTTACATACCGGTATATCATTTTAAAGAGACTTGTTTTTGTAGTAATGTGTAGTGGTGTAATTTTGATTTAGTTAAGCCGGGCCTCCAGCGACAATATTACAACAAAAATTTAATCAAATTTTTTATTTTATTTATTTTAGGGAAAATTGACAGAAAATCAGAGATTATACAATAATAAGATAGTTAATTATGCCAATTATGAACTTTCCACTTATGATGGTAAATTATAAGGTGTGAAATTGTAGAAGGTGTTTTCTCAATAAATTTATTTTTTAGTTACAATATATGAAAGGGGGGGGGGGGAACAAAAGATTAGGATTAAGAGGCAAAGGACGAAAAAAAGAAAAAAATATGCATGCAAGGCCACAATGTTTATTTTCCATGGCCGATAGAAAACAACAAAAAAAACGTTGTGGCACCGACCCAATGTTTTTGTTTTTGTCCGATGTTTTGAAAACGTTTGGTTGCTGGAGACCCTACTTTATGTAGCTGGAGATGAAACAAAAGAACATGAATATAACCTTTTTAATTACATCGAAACTAAATATAAAGAAATTTAAAAAACTCAGTAAAACCGCTGTATGGGCGCTACGCACCCAATATCTTTGGGGCGTGATTTGGTTTTCCATATTAGTTTAAAAAACCCAGATATTCAAAATGTCCCCTTTAAAATGATTTCATTGTACCTATCTGTATCATTAATGCACCATAGTAAGTCATTTAGAGTGCTGTTTTTAATACTTCGAAGGCAGGTGTTAAAAATATGTTTTTGATAAAATAGGGAGAGTGGTATTGTTTCGTAACCGTTGTTGTATTTGTCATGGACACCCACTTTTTTTTGATTTTGAGAATATGATAAAAAGTAAAAAGTTATTCAGGGAGTTTCTCACTATCCTCCCAATAGCTTATCTACACTAATGACGAATATTTCCGATTTACAATTTACGGTTTATTTATTTATTACGTTGGAATTTACAATTCGGTACTCGAACCAATGAAATCCATCTATTATTTGTTTTCACAAATACCTAAGCCCTTATATTATTTTGTTTTCACAAATAAATAAGCACTTTACCACATTATTTGATTTCAAAAATATGCACTTCTCTATATTATTTGAGTAATGGGCTTCCCTTAAGCTTCCCAGAAAAACAAGCAGGAAATGGGGCGGCTGAGTAACGATTTTTTCAAAAGAGATATATTTTATTTATAAAATCATCAACATCATGTAATTAAACCATCATTAATATTTATATACATAATAATATTTTATTGATTTGTTCTTTTTATTCTTGAGTTACCTTACATCGTATGATCGAACAAATATACGTAGAACGAACTAATTTCGTTTGACGGTGACGAAAAGATATTTCTCTTAACGCGTGAACTTTATTTGAAAAGTGATAAAGTAGATACGACGAAATGTGTATAAGTTTTGTTTAAATGTTTGACAGATGCTTAGATGAATTAATATAATGAAGATAAGTTGCTGAGACAACGCGCCTGGTTTCACTGTACTAGGAACCTGAATAATATTCTTCATTCTCCATTTCGACCCCTTGGAATAACAAGGTTCGATCTGCGTTGGTAACGTCGTGCGATAATGGGATCTATAGTAAGCTACTTTAGAGTTCATTATCGCATATATTCTTGAAACGGATATGCTTTTCGTAAGCGATTCTCCATTTACCCCTTGGAATAACAAGGTTCGATCTGCGTTGGTAACGTCGTGCGATAATGGGATATATAGTAAACTACTTTAGAGTTCATTATCGCATGACGTTACCGCAACAGATGGAACCTTGTTATTCCAAGGGGTCGATTTGTCGTTCGATTAGACAGTGTAAATATAATAATATAACTTGTATTTTTTGTAATGTCATTGGGTAGATGTCGTAATGTTTCAAGTTTTCTAATATTTGATAGATAAATTTCTTCTTTTGAAAGGCAATGATCCTGAGCAAATATTTTTGTATAAATATATTTAGCGTCACAAATCCTACAACTATGAATGCCTTGATTTTGCGCTACTAAATATAAATGAATTTTACAGAATTAAACTCGAATTTAACAGAACTTGAATTTTAACTTCTGTTAACTCATTCATTGCGTCGTATTTTCTAGTGCTAACGCTGCATGCTGA
This sequence comes from Limnephilus auricula, assembly GCA_951813805.1. Classification (NCBI taxonomy): domain Eukaryota; kingdom Metazoa; phylum Arthropoda; class Insecta; order Trichoptera; family Limnephilidae; genus Limnephilus; species Limnephilus auricula. The sequence continues at coordinate 7,055,127 of OX638391.1, forward strand.
AGATTATATCGAATTTAAATACAGAAAAAACTGATAAAAAAAATGTTTTTCCTAACAAAATACTTACAATTTTTATGAACACATTGCAGAAGTTGATACAAAAATCACGGGGTGAGTCACCTGGATGTGCCAGGTGCGAAACAAAAACATACGAATTTCAAGGTCGAGTAAAGTAAAGCCGCATTTACACGGCGATATGAATAAAGGATCAGTTGGAATCAGATAATAAACCGAAAAAGGAAAAAAAAGTAAAAATTTACAAAAAAGGAAAAAAACAAAAATAACTAAAAAACAAGCATCCAATAAAACAAAGATAGAACTTTGTAAAAAGAATATTATGGAAGTTAATTAATATTGGTGTCCGCGAAGAGGAGCCATTGCTTATGGAAACTGAAGACAGCGACGCAAATGTAGATGAGCAATGTTTAAATTGTAGTAACCCATATTCTAATAATGTTTCTTGTAAGCTCCAGATAGGAGGTCCTGATGAAAATAATTTCCATCAGGTCATATGTCGTCTTAGGGGATGCTGAGTGGAATGCATTTTTAAGGAAATGAAGGAGGGGAAATCTTAGGATAGATGTATAAGATGTGGGTAAGAATCTGGGGGTCAGTGTGTCCAGGAGTGACGGACGTATGGGTCCATCCCTCCAATTGCGGTGCAATGCGATTAATCGAGAGAGTCCGGTTGGACAGGTTATAAGGTCTCACTAACCAGTCTCTCTAGATCGCTTATAGATCGCTTATATTATCGCTTAGATATATCAATCACCAAGCCCCGGAAAAACCTCAGCCCATGAAGTACTTATATCATATAATTATTTGTTCGTCATAACCTGCCCCACCCTTGTCACAACTAACCCCCGCGGGTGATGCAGGTTGTGACAATTCCCATATTTTATCGCTTTATACCTTTGTTAATAATATCAAAAATACCTACACTATGTAAGTAAAGAGTTATTTGTTTCAATTAAAATTTTAAACCTTCGATTTCATTAAAGATTTATCTGCTACACTCAGTTTTGTAATTTAGTCACAACACGCCCCACCTTCCACTACATACGTGTTTATACAGAGTAGTGTACATAAGCGCAATTACATTGCTTATTCTCCGATACAGCGGTTTCGCGCTTTGGAATACCTATATTTAATGATATTTATGTGTTTAATATGAAAATAGGTGAATTTTGTGAATCATATAAAAAGCTATATTTATGCAAGAGACGTCTGGGCGTAGAATAAATAAGTTTAAATACCAATCATCAATGAAATTGCGATTATCGGATTTGACTTTGATGTGGTTGTTGAAGGTTTCAGGTTCAATCCCAGTGCAGCGCAAACGAATTCTTTTAATTTCGTACTTTGCGTTTTTTCTCTAGCTCTGACTTGAAGTTGAATGTTGAGTTTGTGAAAAACTGACTATCTTAAGCGGTATTGATTCGCAAATATAGAAATTGTACGAATTTGAGCTAAACATAAGGAGAGCAGTTACGCAAAAGAATTGGGTATATACCGGGTTTTAAGTTCTCTTATCCAATTTCAATACTTTGCATTGAATTTCAGATATATATATATATATATATAATACATACTTTCTAATTTAAGTGTGTTTATTTGTAAATAATAGTTCAAGGTAGAGCCTAAGAAGTCATAACAAAATGTACAGCGACCTTGAGGTGATTTCTCACAAAAACGGCGCTCTACAAATTGTCCAATTATTATTATACATGAGGGTGAAAATATGGTTAAAAAAATTGAAATTCCATTTTACAAAATAAATGTATTTATAAAAATCATTGAGTAAATTTCCAATACAGGGCAATATACAAGTGGGCGGATAAATTTTTTATGCATCAACAGTCATTTCTATTTTGCTGTGCATTCGGGGAAACGGGAATATTACAATTCATTTTTAAAACCGGATATCGCGATATTGAAATAATAATAGCTGGGCGATTTGATGAAAATTTGCAATCGGGAAATGCTTTCAATTTTTTGAAATGAAACCGCTGTTCGAAATATTTCTGTCGAAAAATCAGTTTTCAGGATCCTTCGTGGTCGAGGTGTAAGGATCGCGTCTACGAATCCAGAGGTCACGGTTGAAAATCCTGACGTGGTCAGGTGAGTTTTTTGTAATTAATGTGCATTGCGTCACAATTATTAAATAATGAAGAATAATATATTATCTTACTAATATTATAAACGCGAAAGTTTGTATGGATGTATGTGTGTTTGTTACTCTTTCACGCAAAAACTGCCGAATGGATTTTAATGAAACATTACAATAATATAGCTCATACGTCAGAATAACATTTAGGCTTTATAAACCTAGCAATTTTTAATATTTTATAAATAATAACTATTTTTTAACAGAAAATGTCAAAATTTGAGAATGACTTTTTGCAAAACAATCAAATTACATTTAAATCAAAATTTTATTTTACAAAAGTAGTGAATTTATTTGAAGTACTCGCCTAATACTTTGAATCGAATCAAGAATCATAGATATTTTAAATAATTAGGTTAAGAATTTTGGTATAAAAATAGAAGGGACCTAGGAAAAGAAAATAGGCTAAAAGAAGTACTAATCCAGCGCAGACAAAGTCGCGGGCAGAAGCTTGTTTACTATATTTGCGGCATGCCTCAAAGTGGTAGATACTTTCAGTAGCGCCCTGGTGATTCGAAACATTGTTTGAAATGGCTTGGGCCGTGTTTAGTGACCAGATCTGAATTTTGAGATACTTCATACATTCCTCTTCCCCAACTCCTCCCCTTAGCCAATATCTTCAGCCTCACAACTTACCCCAATTGGGGATACCATAGTCTCGCTCGATCCAGACGGTTGGATTGAAAGTAGATGGGACTGTAATGTTGTAAAATTTAAACTTTTTTTCATAATAATTTGAGTTTTGTCTGTAAATAAAACGTGTAAAATTTAAAAAAAAACTCTATCCGAAAAGAATGTTCTAAAGAAAGAATTCGAATACGAAACCAACAAAAATTTCTAAATAAAAATAAAACGAAAAAAAAAAAATACGAGTGTGCTTTAGACCACACGACTGAAGTAAATACTTATTTAGCTCCATCTATATGTATGTCCATATACATATATTAATTTTCTACAAATATTTATTTAAATTCATTATCATTCGCCTCGCCCGATCAAGCCGTGCGTATCGACGTCCGTTCCCCGCCGCGTTTGTCGTGTCACTGGTATTTCAAAATACTGACTGAAATATTTCATGCACTGGCTATAAGAAGAAGAGAGAAAGAAAATGTGCGCTGCTCTCTCTTGCTTCTACTGTAAGCCCGTTCGCCTCGCAACGCATTTCAATTTCCGTTACACATTCGCCAGTTTAACCCCCAAGTCAAGCGTTCGTAAAGAAGAATTTACTTCAAAAATCTTTCAGTCATGATAAATATAAAATGGTAGGTGTAAGATAAATGCGATAATAATAAATACTAGCAGTTAAAAACCCGCTCCGCGGGTTTTTGCTGCTAGGCCCTGCGGGCGGCTTTTGTTCGGGCTTCGCCCAATTTCACCAAGTGTTGGTGACCATCTATAAGGCTCCGCCCTTATGCAAAAATAACAACTGTGAATATAAAACTACAAAACACTTACATTTAATATGTGGATATATAACAGTAGACATTCTGTATTATAAGACCGCGGACTGTGAGTAGAATTTCGGAAAAGAATCAACTCAGCATACCTAAATCTCGTTCATCCACGTCAATGACAAAAAAAGAAAATTGATAATAATAAAAATATTTATTCATCAATAGATTTATTACAACATTACACATTTTGTTGTTAATCATTGATTCTATTAGCGTAAAGGTCACTGTTCAGCTACAATTCAGGATTTCTCCTGGAATGCAGTTGGTTTTCAGCAGTGCCTCCAGTATAAAACAGAAAATAAAATAAAATAAATTAATCAAAATAAAATAAATACAATTAAATTAAATTGCATAAAAATAATTAAATCAAATCTCTAATTCAATACACACAATACAATATATAAAAAACCATAAATTAATAATGTAAATCGGCATTCAAATTAAAGGCAATAATCTTAATGTTAAAACTCAAAAAAATAATAAAATATTCTCAATTAAAACTCGAAATAAAATCGTCAAGTATAAAATATAGTCAAAATAAATAATGTAGTAATCAAATCAAATCAAAAACAAAAACACGAATAATAAATTGGAATTACAGTTAATATTTTAATAAATATAAAAAACCTAATCTCTAAACCACTAATGCATATAATAAATATAAGTCTCCAAAGCGGGGTATTTCCATCAATCTACAAACAAACTACCATTACTCCAATATTTAAATCTGGAAATCCGGAAGAAGTAAACAATTACCGACCCATATCAGTTATCTCGAACATAGCAAAAATTTTTGAAAAGATAGTTAAAAAAAGGATGAACCAATTTATAAGCAGTAATAAAATAATTAATGAAAATCAGTTCGGTTTTATGGAAGGTAGAAGCACTCAGGATGCAATTGCAAAATTAACTAACCTTGTTCATAATTCATTAGATAAATCTTTAAAATGCATAGGAATTTTCATAGATCTTAAAAAAGCGTTCGATAGCATATCACATGATAAACTTATTAGGAAATTAAGAAACATTGGAGTAAATGGTACAGCTCTAGAATGGTTAAAAAGCTACCTTTTCGAACGCCCTCAAGTCGTAAAAATCAACGATGTATTTAGTCAACAAAAAACAACTCACTTCGGCATACCTCAAGGTACAGTCCTAGGACCATTACTGTTTATCATTTATGTAAATGACATATTCATTCAAAGATTAAATGGAAAAATAATATCATATGCTGATGACACTGTCATAATAATTGAAGGCTGTGATTGGAATACTGTTAATAACTTAGCAAATACTGATATTAATATACTGAAAAATTGGTTCGACAAAAACCTCCTCTCATTAAATACTGAAAAAACCAAATTTATCCCATTCTCTATCAATAAATTTAGATTAAAACCAGAACTAAAAATTACAATTCATCAACTTAAATGTAACAGAACAAATTGCAATCAAGCATGTTCAATACTTAGTCCAACTTCTGAAATTAAATATCTTGGTATATATATAGATCAACATTTTAAATGGAAAAAACAAATTTGTGAACTTGTCAAAAGAATTCGAAAATGTATTTATATATTTATAAGACTAAGAAATATTCTTAGATTAGAAAACTTAAAAAGAGTGTACTATGCAATTGTTCAATCTATATTACAATATGGTATTATTGGTTGGGGAGGAACTTATAATAATATTTTAAATCCACTCAAAATTGTTCAAAGATTGATAATTAAAGTAATTTTGAAAAAACCATCCAAATTTTCTACTGAAGTTCTCTTTTCAATATTCAATGTACCTACAATAGACAATATATATAAAAAATATTCAATTCTAC